>JAYKKO010000003.1:1485000-2927500 GCA_037074685.1 Glyphodes pyloalis | reverse complement strand
CTCACGACTGATTTTATATTATTATTTCTTATTTTATAGACAGACAAATCTATGCTTATATCATTATGCTAATCAGCTGTACAGTTTGTTACAAAGCGCTAATCTTCGGAGCTACTTATCCACATTTTTTTTGAAAGAAAGAAGAAAGAAACATTTATTGGCTCACACAAACTTTTACATACAGTAGGTTCAAAATTATTTAAATGATAATGTGCCAATAAGGTCTCAGCCTCAGCATGAGCTGCTGCAGCACAGTGCCACATCAGCGCTGGTTTTCAGGCGAGACCTTGTGGTGAGTGGCGTATATAAAAAAGTTACGATAAGTTGGTTTTATTACATGGCCATACAAAGAAAAACAGCAAATAAAAGTAAAATATATATAAAAACAATACAAACAGTAAACATAATTTCATTTAGTTTTTGTGATATATACCCCATTTATTGGGGAAGGTTATATAATATCACATAATTCACGTTTAGTATAGTATTATTTGGTTAATAATTGTCAATTTAATGACGTGATATGAAGGAACGTTCATATGACGTCAGATCTATGTTAGGTACCCGTTTGCGGTACATCCCACTGGCCCCACTGCCTCCATTGGGTGGGAATCTTCATTAAAGGAGATAGTGGGACAATTCACTTACCCATGCATAGATTTAAGATCTATGTTAAATCATGTTTAATAAAATAAGGGTACTACAAACTTTATGAATATTTCAATGATAAACATATATGGACATGATTGTCTGCTCGCTCGCACACCATATTTTTAAGTTCTCTAGCCCAAAATATTGTAAAGATTAGGATAACTACTGAGTTTCTTGCCGGATTCTTCTCGGTAGGATTAGGTTCCCAAACGGTTTATATTCATTTTGACGATGCATAAGCGTTACTTGTAACCAACATGAATAAATGAATTGATTATGATTTTTATGCAATAATTCCCACTTACTTTCCCCATTAGAAATATCACTTTTTAATAATACGAAATAGACTCGGTGCGTAATACTATCCCCATTAGTCAGTTTCTGCATAACAACAAATGCCTAGTAAGATGAATAAACAGTAGATTTAGTTAATTGTTCTTATGAACTCACTGGAAAATGCTTTAAAAAAAACAAGCCATATATGAATAATTTCCTAAATGATATGAGATAGACAGAGATAACATATTATGAAAAATAACTTCAGCAACTTTCTTTTTAAGATCCTTTTACTATAAGATAATATACATTTTGTATCGAGCTTATGCTTCATACATACCTTATATAGGGCTACTATGATACCAATAAGTACCAACAGGCCTATCAAAAGGCCTATAACCCAAGGCCATATAGGAGCATTTTGTTCCACCATCAGCATTGTTGTAACACCTTTTGACCTATGAAAAAATATGCATTTGTTAAAAAAAAATCATACAATTTACACATTAATAATTGTCACATACATTGCCCTAATCCTAAATTATGTAGCTTAAACACTTGTGATATGAAAACCAGACCCATGGTGGTTACCACAATACAAAAATACTTCAATAAAATATCAAAATTTTGGATAACATTGCGAACATTACTTTGATTCTGTGAAAAAAAAATAAAGCACAGATATAAATCACACAACGATACCTCAATACCCAGACCCCGAGACAAAAAAGGAAAGTTCCGTTTTCCATATCGACACGACCAGGAATCTAAAGAGCTTAGGTCTTCATAGATACCAAAATTCAGCCCGCTCGCCTCTCATCTACGGAGCTCGTCAAAAATAAATTCGTGAACGCCCAGACACAGAACAATAGCAAATTTTCATCATACAAATATTTGCACTAGATGGGAATCAAACCCATGATCTTCGTTTCAACAGGCAAGGGTCGACCATTTTTCCATTTACCCTGTATGTGAAATTGCAGTATTTTGTTACCAAAGACATAGACAGTCCTATGTAGGTATTATTTTTTGAAAATTTTAACAGTTACCTTCGCAACAGCTCGACACCTTGTTCAAAATTAAACAATGAAATCAAACAATTACATTTTCCACAAAAATACGATTTTGAAATTCCATTTTCCATATACCTAACACTGACACGTAATCTTGAAACCAAAAGAAAAATAATGCAAAATCATTGTTTACGTTGTCTTTTATTTTTAGACACATGCCTAAATAATAAAAAAACAACTAAATGTTTGTTATGCCAAAATGATACAAAAAAAGTCGTAAACAACTGCTAGTGTCCAGATCCAATATTTGAAAAACGATTCGTTTTTAGATCTACTCCCAAAAACGAAATATGTCGGATCCGACGACGGATTTCAATGTTCAATTTTTTTTATTTTATTTTTTATATTACACTTCAAGATTGACCTCATCCCACCTGAAGTTAAGTGGTAATGAGGTCCTTTTTTTTTTTTTTTTTTTTTTTTTTTGACGGGGGGAAATGCGTTGATGCACCGTACCGTCACCCCGAGGGAGGGTGACGGCGTGTGTGGGACTCCCTGCCCTGAAAAGGGCAGGACTACCCACTAAAACCCCCCGGTTGGACCTTCATCGCCTTGGTGGCGGCGCTATGGGAGATCGGCTCAGCCTTTACTTCCACAGCGCCGCCGGCGGAAAAGCCGCTTAAGCGGCTCCGTCTGCTCCCCCCACGGTGTTCGGGGGGAGACTGGGGATGGCCGGTCCAACGGGACCACCCCCACCTCGCAGTGGAGACCGGTGCAATGCCAGCTGAGGTGCCCTCACACCATCAGCCGGCCGGCCCCCACACGGTAACTGGGCGCGGTCAAATTGGCGCCGCGCCCTAAGCCGCCTTCTTCGGCGGCAGGCGGGAGCGGATGGATCGTCTTCCCGCTCCCGCTCTGCGGCCTCCTTCTGCGACATGACGTCTTCGCAGAAGGAGGCCATCCCGTCCCATGCCGTCTCACTCCCGAGCATAGCCTCGACTATGCTGGGGAGTGAGAGATTCGGCCCCACCAGAGCGCGCAATGCTGCACGCTGGGCATCCCAGGCGGGGCACACTAGCAATGTGTGCCCCGCCGAATCCTCCGCCGCGCCACAACTGGAGCACGACGGAGTGCCCTCACGCCCGATGCGGTGCAGGTACTGCCCAAAACAGCCGTGGCCGGACAGCACCTGCACCAAATGGAATGAAAGAAATCCCATTTTGCGCTCGAGCCAGCGAATTATTGCTGGCCCGAGCGCATCAAGGGTCCACCGACCCCACGGAGCCACTCGCAGGGACTCCGCCCAACGCCGGACCATTTCTTGCTGCGCTTCTCTGCGCACACGCAACAGGTCCTCCGGGTAGAAGCGCTCCCCGGAGGCCTTTCTCAGGGCTTGCCAGTGATAGGCTCTTGACAATGCCTGGGCCTCTTCCTCCCATGGCGGTGTCCCAGCGAGTGCGCACGCCGCATCGAAACCAACTGTGCGGTATGCTCTGCACACTCGCTGGGCGATAGCTCGTTGAGGGCGCCTCAAAAGTCTTTTGTTCTCCCCAATGTGGAGAGAGTCGGCCCAGATAGGCGAGCCGTATAGGGCCATACTTCTCAAAATGCCGGCGTAAAGTCGCCGGCATTTGGCCCTAGGACCTCCCACATTGGGGAGAAGCCATGCTAAGGACTCCGCGGTCTTGAGAAGGCGCGGAGACAAAGCCGCGAAATGCGGCCCAAAAGTCAAACGATGGTCCAATATGAGGCCCAGGTATTTCATCTGGGCCCCAACCGCTACCCTGATGCCCCCGACGACAATATAAGCGCCACTGAAGAGTCGTTGCCGAGGCCCCGGAAAAAATATGGCCTCGGTCTTATTCAGCGCAACCTTCAGCCCCAAGAGGGCAATACGTCTGGCAATCAAATTGCCACCGGCCTCTGCCAGACGAGCTGCGGCGCCAAAATCCCTCCCCCGGGCAGTGACAAGAGTGTCGTCTGCATAGCAGAATACATTCATGCCCGAGAGGAGGGAGCCGCGCAAAAGCCAGTCATATCCGATGTTCCACAGGAGGGGCCCCAAAACAGACCCCTGTGGAACACCGGACCGCGCATTAAAACGACGAAGGACGCCGCTGGCACCGACACGGTAATGAGGTCCTAGCTTAAGGGTGACAAGTACAGCATAATAAATCTGTTACTAGACTTGTCGCCCTTACCTTGAAGGCTTGACCCCTGCTACTAATGTAGCATCCCCCAGGAGCTCTGTAAACCTCACCAACCAACCTACTTTGAATGCGAATAAAGCGTTATCGAAAAACAAAATATTATTTTTACAAATCAAAAACGACGTTTTAATTCGCCAACTTTTGATAAATCTTTAAAAACGAAAACTTTCGGATGTTTGTTTAGTTTTTGGAGTAGACCCTTAGTTACTTACGGATTGATACGAGGCTTTAGCTAAAAACGACCGACTGACGACTGACGACAACTGATATGGAAAGTAAATTTGAAATTAGAATTAACGACTCGTAGTCGAAACTATAAAACCCATCAGGTTTAAAATCATTTTCCTAGAAAGCCTTTATGCAGTTTTATATTCTAGATTTTTTTCATACGTTTTGAACTTATGGTTCAAAAGTTAGAGGGCGGGGGGACACAATTTTATTTTCTTTTTGAGCGATTATTTCCCAAAATATTAAAATTATTAAAAAATGATCTTTGTAAACCCCTGTTCATTTTTAAATACCTATCCAACTACCCAACGATATATCACATGTTGGGTTTAAAATAAAAAAAAATCACTCCCCAATTTACGTGTAGGGGGGAGGGGGGGGGGGGATTACCCTAAAAAGTTTTTTTTAATTTTTTTTTTTGCACTTTGTTGACGTGATTAATATACATATTTGAACTAAATTTCAGCTTTCTAGTGCAGACGGTTTCTGAGATTATCCTCGGACGGACAGACAGACAGACATGGCGAAACTATAAGGGTTCCTAGTTAACTACGGAACCCTAAAAAAACGGATAGTAATTTTTGACACTTAGTGAAACGAAAAATATTGACACCGGTGTTTTACAAGACCAATCGATTACTGTGGATCAAGGTAATCAATATCTGGCAGAACAAAAGAAGTCGCCATCCAGCTTTGGTCACATAAAATGTACTAAAATGATATATTATTGTTATATAATTTACCCATGAGAGAAGATACAGATAACAAACATGCTTAAAATTCCTGAAATTAAAGGTAACTAAACTACAGCGTGCAATAATAAATAAACACTGTGGCAAATATAAAAACAAAAAAAAAACAGAACTTATAAAAATACAACTACCACATACTAAGGTAGGGTTCAATTAGACAAATACACACTAAGAAGGGACAAAAATAGTCTTTATACAACTGAATATTTAGTACTACTAATCTACTATATAAAAATAAGTCGGGTTTTCCTTCCTGACGCTATAACTCCAGAACGCACGAACTGATTTCCACAGTTTTGCATTCATTGGAAAGGTCTCGGGTTCCGTGAGGTTTATAGCAAAGAAAATACAGGAAAAATTTTAACAGAAAAGCGGGAAAATCCTCTATGGCGAAACGAAGTTCGTCGGGACCGCTAGTCTATATCTATACTAATATTATAAAGAGGAAACCTATTTTTGTATGTTTGTAATGAATAGGCTCAAAAAGTACTGGGCCGATTTAAAAAATTCTTTCACCAATAGAATGCTACATTCTTCCAATTTGACAAAGGCTAACAAACCCTAATTTGACAAAATTAGGGATCCTTGGTAAAATTTGAAAAATTTCATTAGAAAAGCGGGAAAAATTCTCTAAGGCGAAACGAAGTTCGCCGGGACCGCTAGTCTATATATAAAATAAAATCGTGTTAGTTATCCTATTTATAACTCAAGAACGGCTGAACAAATTTGGCTGAAAATTGGTGGGTAGGTAGTTTAGAAGCAAGAGGAGGCATATAATACTTTTCATATTTTTTTTTTAACTTTTTTTTGAAGTATTAATTTAATGCCACTAAGGTGGAACAAAGTTTGCCGGGTCAGCAAGCCGAAGCTGCGTAGGCGAGCAGGGGTAACTGTGCCTTGTAACCTTGTTACGCAAAGGCGATGAGTCGTTTTTGCTCCAAAATAGTAACAAACATCTTTCATCTAAACCTACTTTCAATTTTTTTCGTTTAATATAGTTAGTAGGATATTTAATGCAAGTTTCGAAATGGTGTGGTGTATGACTAGATATAAGTACTTTCCTATTCTATATACTTTCGTGACGTCTATGTAATCATCCCATTTAAACCAATGTCTCGTAATAAAATACATTCATTACATTACTGAACTTCTTGTTGCCGAAGCTTACAATGGTGGACTTACCGTTTTTCTATTACAGGTCCATTCTGACCGTTTAGAAACATTGTTGAAGTTAAACTCCATTCCATTTGCTCTTCCAACAGTTTACCTTAAAAAAAACACGTCATAAAAATAAAGATATATTTTTGTATGATTGCGGCGATAAGGCAATATTTAATCTAATTTAAATCACTTGCTTCATTCATTCCATTCATGACAATCAATCAAATTTCTTGAGGTTCCGGGTTTGATCCCCGGACGGGTCAATATGGGAAACGAACTTTTCTATATTGTCTCGGGTCTGGGTGTTGTGGTACCGTCGTTGTTTCTGATTTCTGTAACACAAGTGCTTTAGCTACATACCACAAGATCAGAGCAATGTATGTGATGTTGTATACTATTTATTTATTTATATTTGGTTTATTTAATGTGATTTAAATACTTAGTGAGTAGCCAGCACGCAGCCATGATATCTACCCTGCCGAGCATGCTTGAGACTGGGGAGGAGAGAGGGGGTAAACAACGAAAGCTTCCCCTTATCATGTTTCAAGAGCACTCAATTGTTCTCACTTAGAAAAACGAGAAATATTTTTATTTATGTAAATTACATCAGTACCTTCTATTTATAAATCGCCTATATTAAACAAATGAAGCTACTGGCTCGGAACCTACATATAACTATAGATATGATGTTTCATAGCTTAAACACCGTCTCTAAACATAAAATGCTAAAAGATAATTATGAATACAGATAAAATTATAGATGTTGGTAATATTTTTCAACTTATTTTTCAGGACTAGACGTAGCGGCGGCTTCACTCGCGTACTATCACCGTTTTCTCTACATTTCCCATTCATTATTCGTTCCTATTGGTCACAAGGTTATGGCCTAAAGCCCAAAGCCTTTCTTGATATATAAACTATCCGACATAAAAATAATTATTCAATTTCAACCAATTAGTTCCTTTGATTAGCGCGTTCAAACAAACAAACAAATAAACAAACCAGCTTTATTTACATATAAACAATTTTTGTTTTGTATTCTCATAAGGTACAAAACATATTGCAAATGAACTCTATGTCTCTGTAAAAGCGAACATTAGTGTCCACAAATTACTTTTAAGTATATATGTTTATTATAAGCATTAAATATCTATTTAATGAGCGTCTCTGCAGTACGATTGAAAAAATGAATTTAAAAACGTGCAATTGGATCAATGTCTGATCAAATACTGTAGTAATCAATGTCAATTAATCAATGTCAATATGCCAATATTGACATTGATTAATTGATAGTACATATAGTGACATTAATATAATACATGATACATTTTTCGCATTCGATTAAAATGTTTTGTTATCTAAATATATAAAATGAGAAATTGCAGTTAGTTTCAATAGGCAATAATAAATCTAATTGCAACTGCAGTCAGTCAGTACTGACTGACATATCAACACACAGTATAAACGTAAACACTTGAAATTTGGAAGCTTAGGTACCGTAGAGGTGCACTAAGAAAGGAATTCCAAAATCCTTTTATATGAAAAATCTAAGCCGCTTAAGTTAGACGCTTGAAATTTGGCATGCAAATACCTTAGTAAACTAAAAGCTTAATTGCAACAGGATATTAAAAAATTACCACGGGAAAAAACTTTTGTATGAAAAATCTAAACCGTGTAAGATATGCATATGCATGCTAGACTGAAAACATTTATCTTAGTAACTTTATACCTTAGTAACTATATATTAAGTTTCTCCCACACACACAAAGATCTCTCTTTTATATCACAAAACGCGGACGAAGTCGCGGGCAAAAGCTAGTCGGAATATACTTTGTAATTGGCACGCGACGACGCGACTGAATATGTTGGACATTATAATACTACTAAGATCTAATTTGTAACCGTATTCTGACAAAAAATATTTATTATTACTATCAAAAGTTATTATGTACAAATAAGGGGGAATATTCGGTTTGATTTGCTTTAACGGATGTAGTGTGTCTTAGTGCAAAATTAGTAATAAGTGTAGCTTTCATTTGTAAAAAAAAAAACTACTGAGTTTCTTGCCGGTACCTTCTCTTTAGTTATAGCCATAGGTTCCGAACCGGAGGTAGCTTCATTCGCTTTATATAGAGACTATTCATAAGTAATACTAATGTAATCTATGTGAATAAAAAAGATTGACTTTGACTTTGACTTTGAGTTATATACTCACCATGATCAGCCAAGTTCAAGCGTAGAGGCAAACGGAAAGCTGCACTTGTATTCGCTGGTATCGTTAAAGGGGAAACGATTAGAGTACGGTTTATTAAAATAGCCTCCTCTATGTTTGTAGCAAGAGTGACCTACAAAAATTAAAAAAAAAGTTAACAGCTCATAAAGCAGTTAAAACTGAAATCATGAACAAGATGGATGTTTTATACAAACATTAAAACCGCAGTACACTAGTGTTGCCCAATTGTCGACGATTTTACTAGATATCGATAGTTTTTTCAACAGGAAACCACGGCCCTATAGATAGTATTTTTTTCACGCCATAGCCTGGTTCTGAGCTCACGATAGTATAAGGCTATTACTATGACGTCAAATCTATTGAATAAATTGCTAAGCAACCTTTATGTACGGTCAACAGCAAGTCAATGAAAATACCTGCAGTTCAATATTAGTTCTTATGCCCACACCATAAGGATGGTGCAAAGTCCAAAATGTAAAGTCGGACGTGCTTTTAATCGTTTCGTTTCCTTTTTGCCTGCGAGGAGTGAGCGATTGTTTCTATCGTAGATGGCACTTCTCTAGATGGTAATATGTTTACTAAAAATGGCCAATGAGTCGCATATACACACAGATAAATAAAATATTTGCAAATATAGCATTAGATGACCCAAACGTAAGTTGAATAGGTATAAACAAGCAAATGAAATGAGAAGGAAGGATACAACAAAAAAAGATAGAGAATAAAAACGCAGTCTAATATTAAAGCGTATTCTAGAAGCACGTAAGTAGTTTTTTATATCATTTACGATTACATAAAAAAAAACGATTAAAAAATCTCTTGACTGTGGACAGCGGTTAATTGTAGCTACGCGTTCCGGTAGTCATACATACATGGATTATTAAGATTGACCAGACGAGACAATGGTTAGAGATGAGCTGTTAAATCAATAGAATTTTGTTCGTTTGAAGTTTCCGTACCCAAAGTCAGTTAGGTCCCGGGTGTTTAGTTTAAATGCATATTTAAAATTACCTCTTATCTTATTACCGAGTCTTTTTCGACTGGTTCGGCGAAACTATTTTCGGTGAAGCGTATTCATATTAATTTAAAATAAAAAAAAATAAAATAAAAATAAACATAAAGAAGAATAATTCGGTTTTTTTAATTTACGAAATCAAAAATTCAGTTACCTTTTCGGGTAGCAAAAATGTAATGTTTACGTTGTACAAATCAGATGGTCCATGATTTGCAATCTGAAAACAAATAAAAGGAAATAAATTACTGAATTAAGAATTTGTATTTAACAAATACCTACTGGATCCCTTTATGCAAATTAATGCAAGGGGAATTGAATGTAGGATATACTAAAAACTAAGAAATAAAAAAATAAGAGAGGTAGGGCATAGCGATTTATCGCTCGAACTGGAGCAGCCCGGCTGGTGAAATACCTACACCTTACAGAAGACCGAAGCCAAATAACAATCACTTCGGTGTTGTTGTGTTCCTGTGTGTGAGTAAGGTTTACAGAGCTCCAGGGGGGTACTACATTAGTAGCAGGGGTCAAGCTTTCAAAGTAAGGGCGACAAGTCCAGTAACAGCTTTATTATGCTGTACTTACTTGAGGTATTTCACCAGTCAGCATATTAGGGTATCTTAGTCCCCAAACAGATGATGTCGAATAATTATTGTATAAAATTACTTGAGCGAGTATTCGAAGCATGAGGAGTATACTAAGTGTCATATCAGACAAAATCACATACATTTCTGAGATAAATATTACATACATTAAACATAAATGAAAATGGGTAGACCAACCTCATACTGATGTGAAAACACTACATCACTGCTCATTTCAAATGATTTTTTTGCAACCACTACAGTGGGGTGCGGTAAAGATTTCCTGAAACGAAACAAATTTTTAATAAAAAAAACCTAGAGTTTTGAGATAAGCCAAGCACTCATTCTGGGCTTCTACAGGACTGGTAGCAGATAAAACGTTTAAACCATGATCATAATGCAAGTAATTAGTATTTTGTACTTCGTACTTCTTATAAATGACATTTTTTATGACATTTTTTAACCTGGCATGTTTTGTTAGTTGAACTAATTACCTAATTGTTTATTTTCTTATCAAAAGAAATGCCGCAGCACGTTGTCGCCTTTGACGACTTGAATAAATAAATAAAGGTAATTAAAGTTACATATTTTTTGTTGTAATTAAATACATTAGAAAACATCATACATTGTTCTGATTCTGTGGTAAGTAGCATAAGCACTTGTTACAGAATTCATAAACAACGACGGTACCACAACACCCAGACCCAATACAATATAGAAAAGTTCGTTGTCTATTGACACGGCCGGGGATCATGCCCGGGATCTCAGAGATGGCGGAAAGCCGAAGTCCGACCCACTCGCCTATCGGGAGGTCGTCGGTATACGTATGGGACAGAGAAGGTTTCACTTGGTTCACTCAGCAAAAACGGTACAATTAAAATGAACGAAATAAATAAAAAAGAAAGAACTGTTTTATTTCTTCTCTTGAACTTCTGTAGCATTAAATAGAAGTGCTTACCCTCGGATTTCGTAGAAGCTGTAAGGAGTGACCTTAAATATGGTGTCTGAAGGTCCCTTGCTAATGTTCCTATGGTATAATGAATCTTCCAAGGTGCCAGTAATCTTGAGCTCGGATGCGGTACCGTTCCATTGGCATTTCAGTTCAATTTCCCAACTGACACTTTCTTTCCTGTTTTTTGAAATAAGGATTTCGCTTAAAAAATAACTAAAGAAAAATCAAGGACGTATAATCGTAATCTACGATTCGCAATGACTCAAAATGTACCTGTACTTAACCACATTATAGTATAATCAAATATTGAATAAATTAAACTAAAGTAAACCACCAAAAAACGTAAACGCCCATTTTGACAGTTTTCCTCGGCCATTTTGATTTATCGTGACGTCACATAGCTTCCACAGAAGTTTGCTATAGCAGTCTATCATAAGAGTTAACACAAACCATTTTAAGCAGTTTCTTAATTAAAACAGCGAGCTTGTTTTTATTTCTCGTATGAATTGTTATATTTAAATATTTATTCATTTTAATTTATAAAAAAACATTATTAAATAACTCTTCTAGCTGCCACCTGGTCTTGATGACGAAACAGGAGGGTTACTATCAAAAATGAAACGATCAAACGAAAGGAATTTTGAAATTTAAATTCCAAGTTTGCGAATTATAACATGGTATTTTATTTGCTTAACACACTGAATGCCAAATATTTCATATTACCTACATAGACTTGGTACGCAATTGTAAGTAGTTGGCACTGTATGTTTTCCTTTTTGAAAATGGTTATTTCACATTCAAAGTGAATTAAGTACGATTATGAGAATTAAAAATTGCTATTCGTCATAATTCGTTTTTGAGAGTAGGCCTCTAGTTTATTAAATTAAGCTTTAGTATTTTATTTTATATTATACAGCTGAAGAGCTTGTTTGACTCAGGTTAACGACTTGACGCGTTAAACTCAGACACTGATACAAATGTCACGTGATATTGTATTTAAAAAGAAACAGCCTCAATTATTTTTCTATTGTGTTTCTTTCGAGGTCTTACGACCATATATTAACTAGTTATTTATGCTTATACTAGCGGGCCCGGCGAACTTCCTTTCGCCTTAAAGAATTTTTCCCGCTTTTCAGTTAAAATTTTTAAAATTTTACCAAGGATCCCTAATTTTGTAGCCTATGTCAAATTAAAAGAATGTAGCATTCTATTGGTGAAATAATTTTTTAAATCGGCCCAGTACTTTTTGAGCATATTCATTACAAACATACAAAAATAGGTACAAATCTTTCCTCTTTATAATATTAGTGTAGATATATACCAAATACCTGTTCAACGGCTCTGGTAGATCACAGATCATGTCTAACTTCTGGAGGGAGCAGGAGTTCGGTAGCCTCAGTGGAGGGCACGGAAGGACTAAGTGTAGCTTCACACTGTGCGCTGCCTCTTCCAAGTTAGTTACTCTGATATTGACACCCAGTTTATCCCCTGAACCGGGAATGTATGTGAAATCTCTGAAAATAGATTGATAGGTTTGTTTTTGTTTTAAATCTGTAGTCTGCTGTAAATAATATTAGTAAATAAGCCAAAGCAAGCCAATTAATGGCCCTTCCATTGTCTGACTGTTACATGAAGATAGCCTTATACCCAAACAGAGTGGAGGAGTTCAATGCTACTAAATCTACTCGTACTTATGTAAAAAAACGTTATTGAAAGCTGTCGTCACCCTTTTTTATTTCTTAAAATTAGTCATCTTCGTAAGTGGAAATAAAAAGACTCTGTTAACTTATTCTTTCAACGATTACATTCCAAATAAGTTCTACACTAGAGCCTCCAAAGGGGTCCGCGAAAAACAACTGTGCATCCCTACTAATATTATAAATGCGAAAGTAACTCTGTCTGTCTGTCTGTCTGTTACGCTTTCCTGCTTAAACCTCTCAACCGATTTTGATGAAATTTGGTATAGGTATACGTTGAATCTCAAGAACGGACATAGGCTACTTTTTATTAGAAAATAAGGGGGGAGAGGGGTAATACCACCTTTGAAAGTTTATATGGAAAAATGTTTATTTTTGAAGTTAGAGATATGAAATTTGGCACAAATATAGCTCGAAACTGGGAGTAAAATATAGACCACTTTTTGTTTCGAATATTAGGGGAGAAAGGTGTAAAACCGACCATGAAAGGATGTAGTCCACGCGAACGAAGTCGCGGGCACAGCTAGTAGTCTATATTTATAGATTTATGGTGGTATTTGGATAATATAGATATAATAGTGGGAAATGCGATTGATGCCGTGTAAAAATCCATCCTAGTTTTATCTTTCAAAATATTTTAAATAAATTTTAAGGCCGAATAGTTTGTTTGTTTGAACGCGGGCATCTCACAAACTATTGGTCAAAATTTAAAAAAAAAAATTTTGACCATTAATTGACGAAGGCTTTAGGCCGTATAAATATCAATTTAAAATAATTTAACGGGTCAAAACACGACACCATTATTATTTACTAAATAAAAATGGTGTCGTGTTTTGTGTGGTGGCTGGTCAGTCAGCTCGTGACCACGGTTGGTGCGACCTAACCGAAACGTCGGGAAGTAAGTAGTTCGTATTAACTACTAAATAAAAATGGTGTCGCGTTTTGACCCGTTAAATTATTTCAAATGTTTAAAATGGAACGCGAAAGTCTTAACTTATAACGTATAAATATCAATTTGCAACCAATATAAGGGAAGAATTAGTGAAAAATATGGCAAAAAAGGGAATAGGCTTCGCGGACTGCTACGAGTACATCTAACAAAACAATTTCAATATCTCTGTCAATCTCATGACCGATCTCTTCGCTCCTCAGACAACCTAAGCTTAAACATTCCTCGACATCAAAGTGACTTCTTCTCTAAGTCTTTCACTGTGCAAGCCGCTCGGCTTTGCAACTCTCTGCCCGCTGATATCCGACAATCCCTGACTAAGGGAATTTTTAAAAATAAAGTTCGTGAATACTTCTTCTCTCTCGCTAACAAGTAGGTAATGATAGTCATGAATTTGTCAATTGCTGAACCAATTTATTTATCTGATGAATTTATAGTTATGTAGATATTTGTTTTTATATATAAATTATTAATATTATGTAAATCTAAGTATATCTTCATATTTTATATATTATACTCTAATTAATTTATATAGTATGTGTATTATTATCGTATATTTAAAAGATACCGTAATGTTATTTTTAATGCTTAATTTATTGTTGTTTAAAATGATTTCTTTTTTTCTCCCATGTTACCGCACCCATATACAAACTATCTGCATGACCCAAGGGTTGACTGGTAGAGAATGCCCCTAGCATTAAGTCCACCTGTTGTACCTATTTGTGCAATAAAGTTTTTAAATAAATAAATAAATACATACTTTCCCAAGGGCTCCACATTCATTTCTAACCACGGTGAGCATATAAGATCGTCGCCGCAGTCACTGAGGAGGTAAATAGGCAAAGAAAAGCTCATTTGCGAAGACTCTGTCAGACGAGCGCGCTTTTTCGGAAAACTGGTTAGATAATCTAGAAAAAAAAATATTTAGTTTATCAGACAATCACACCTTGACCTGCTCCCAAAGCTTAAGAAAGTGTGTTACCTACGTCACTTACACGAGGACCGCTGAGCCAGCCCTGCCCTCTTTTCACCAGTAACATATGTCGCAATAGTTGTTTGCGACGGAAGTATGAAATGCTGCATCAACGACCTACTTTGGGCGCCGCCGATTTCCAGAGCCTTCGTGATCGTCACTTCAGAACTTACATCGTCTGATTTCACACCTACCTAATTATAACTAATTGTAATTTCTAATTTTAATAAATTAAGTTAATTAAATTTTGGTTTTTTTTAAGTCCTCCGGCCGCAGCCTACGTAATTGGCGCAGTCGGTAGGATTCTCGAGTCAGTGCGCGTCGCGATCGGTCTCCAGCTTCACACCCATCGGTTGCTCCCAATCGTACGCCACTGGTTGAGCTATCAAGCCTTCGTCGAGAAATCCGAACTACGAGGTCTGCAGCCAAGAGGAACAGGATCCAGACATTGATCCGAAGAAGAAGCCAGAAATGAAGTATTTGTGAGTACACACCAGAATCGTTCTCGTGTTGCCTCTTATCCTATCTTTAGTCCTTTTAATTTTCCACCATTTTTCATCCGAGAAACTCCGGATCCAGCGAGCCTGTATCGCATAGGTCTCGCCGGCAAGAAACCCTAGACTTACATAGATTAGCACTAGATAGTATTTCTGAGGAAATGGAAATCAATCCAGATCAGATCCACAAGGCCTTACGCCTTGTTCCCGATTTTGACGGGAACGCTAACGTACTTATTAGATTTATTAAGATATGTGATAGATTATGCGCAGATTATTTGCGAAATGATGCTAATAGCCAATTAAATAACTTATGTCTAATTAATGGCATTTTAAATAAAATCACAGGCCCCGCCGCAACAATAATTAATTCAAACGGCATTCCTGAATCATGGGCCGGGATAAGACAAGTCTTAGTTAACAATTTTGCTGATCAAAGAGACGAGACCGCTCTCTACAATGATCTCTCACTTGCCACACAAGGACAAAGATCACCACAAGAATTTTATGATCATTGTCAGACCTTATTCAGTACAATAATGACGTTTATTAGTCTCCATGAAACAATAGATACAACTATAGAAGCAAAGCGTACACTATATCGCAAATTAACTATGCAAGCTTATGTACGAGGGTTGAGGGAACCTCTTGGATCTCGTATACGATGTATGAGACCAGACACAATTGAGAAAGCTCTGGAATATGTGCAGGAAGAATTAAACATACAATACCTACAGGATCGTAATAATAATTATCCGAAACAGCAGTCAGCTTTTCGTACAACGCCTGCCATACCTATAGGTTTCTCAATGCCTAAACTAAATCATTTTAATGTACCTAATTCTTACAGCACGCCAGCACCGTCGCGTTACAATCTGCTATCGCCTCCGCAACGTTTAGTAATGCAACCACAACCGTATAAGTTTAATCCGCCAAATAACTATAATAATCAGCCGCGTTTTCCTACTCGTACTCAACAAATGTTTAGCACACCTTTGCCTAGATCTAATCCTCAAAGTCAAGTTTTTAGAATGCACCCTAGGCCCCAGCCTAATCAGCCGCCTCCAAAGCCTATGAGCGGAGTGCAGCACTTTGTACCAAAAGCATTGCCCCCAACTTTATCAGGGCATGATTGGCGAAGATTCGGTAATCCACCGCCAAATAATTACTTTAAATCTCGCGAAGTTAACTTAAATGAATGCGCGTACGATGACCCATATTATTCCGACTTTTACCCAGACCAAGATAGTTATAACGACCTTACAAACTGTAGTAGCTACGAAACACCCTATGACTACGACGATAGAGTTCAGTTCTACGAGCCTAATGATTCGTGTTACAAGAACAATGTGTAGAGTCAAGTAACGAACCTCAGGCGTCAAATTCCAATGAGCAGGATTTTCAGATAGCTCGCCAGTCAGGCAAGTTAAAATAGAGTTGAATTTACAAACGCAAAGACAACTTCCTTACATTCAGATTACAGATCCGCCACTTAAGTTATTAATAGACACTGGCGCTAATCAATCATTTATCAGTCCCGAATGTGTAGAAAAATACTTTTATAACTATCCATTAGATTACGATCCATTTGAGGTTACAAACGTTCACGCAACCAGCCGTAATGATTATTCTATCACACTTCCATGTTTTTCTGAATTTAATAACCGAGACAGTATGAAATTATTCGTGTACAGATTCCATGACTATTTCGATGGCCTTATAGGTTTAGATTTACTCTCCAGTTGGGAAGCTAAAATAGATCTTAAAGATCAGACATTATCTACACAGTTTGCAGTAAATCCTATTATGATGTACAACTCGCGCAACGTAAATCTTTACGAAGATATCATACCAGCCTGCAGTTCTAAAATTATTCGTATTCCTATTAACGCCCCGGACGGCGATGTTTTAGTTGAAGAACAATTAATCTGCAATTGCTTAATTCATGAATGTATTACCTCAGTAAAAAATAGCCGCGGAATCATAGAAATTAGTAATCCGACAAACAATGATATCATATTCTCTTTAGATCGTCCCGCGCACGCGCAAGTATTCACTATCGAGTGCACGCGCACTAATGCACCACCTACGTCACGCGCACGCGACGTCTTATCGCGACTTAGAACGGATCATATGAACGCTGAAGAAAAAGCTAACATAGAGTCTTTATGCTCGCGCTATGCCGACGTTTTCTATTTGGAAGGCGAACCGCTTACTTTTACTAATAAAATAAAGCACAGTATAGCAACTACAGATGAAGTTCCGATTTATACAAAATCTTACCGGTATCCATTCATACACCGTCAGGAAGTTCGCGACCAGATCTCCAAGATGTTAGACCAGGGAATAATTAGACCTTCTACTTCCGCGTGGAGCTCACCCATATGGGTAGTGCCTAAGAAAACAGATGCATCAGGCAAAAAGAAATGGCGTATCGTAGTAGACTTCCGAAAACTTAACGAAAAGACTATAGACGACAAATACCCCATTCCCAACATAACCGATGTCCTTGACAAGTTAGGTAAATGCATGTACTTTACTACACTGGATCTTGCGTCAGGATTTTATCAAGTTGAGATGAATGAGGCTGATATTTCGAAAACAGCCTTCAATGTGGAGCACGGGCATTACGAATTCTTGAGAATGCCAATGGGATTAAAGAACTCTCCATCTACATTCCAAAGAGTGATGGATAACGTCCTAAGTGGCCTACAGAACGAAATTTGTTTAGTGTATTTAGATGACATAATAGTGTTCGGAACCTCCCTACAAGAGTCAATAGTTAACCTTGAAAAAGTCCTCCAAAGATTGCGTGAATCCAACTTTAAGATTCAGATGGACAAGTCCGAATTCTTAAAATTGGAGACAAGTTATCTAGGTCACATTATAACCAGGGAAGGTATAAAACCTAACCCCGATAAGCTATCTGCCATAGAAAAATATCCGATTCCAGAAACTCCTAAACAGATTAAACAATTCCTAGGTCTTATCGGATATTATCGTAAATTTATCCCCGATTTTGCTCGCATTACTAAACCATTAACTCTATGTTTAAAGAAAGGTAGAAAAGTAATATTAGATTCAGAGTACATACAAGCCTTTGAGAAATGTAAAAAACTTTTAACGAATGATCCCATTTTGCAATACCCAGACTTTAACCGTGACTTTATATTGACTACAGACGCATCAAACATTGCCATCGGAGCCATTTTATCCCAAGGCCCCGTAGGGTCAGATAAACCCGTTTCATTTGCATCACGAACACTCAATGATAGCGAAATTAATTACAGCACCATAGAAAAAGAGCTTCTAGCAATAGTATGGGCTACAAAGTACTTCCGCCCTTATCTTTTTGGTCGTAAATTCAAAATTATAACCGACCACAAACCACTCCAGTGGATGATGAATTTAAAAGAGCCCAATTCTCGCTTAACAAGATGGCGCTTAAAGTTAAGTGAATATGATTTTACCGTAATATATAAAAAAGGGAAAAATAATACTAATGCTGATGCCCTTTCTCGAATCGAAATACACAACGAGGAGATCAGCTCACTCGTTGGTAATCCATCTGAAAAGCCACCATCACTTGCAAATTCATCTACTGCCACCGTACATACCAGTCACGAACACCCCATACTCGAAGTCCCAATTACCGATGAACCTATAAATAGATTTCATCGACAGTTGCACATCACTATAGTGGGTGACGTCAAACGACGACCCGTAGTAACAAAGCCATTCGATACTCATACTCGTATCTCATTACAAGTTAGTGAATCAACCTTAGAGAGTGACATAGTAAATGCAATAAAAGAGTATGTTAGTCCGAAAGTTAAAACCGCTATAATTATTAACCCACCACTTGCTATGTATTCCGTTATCCCAATCATTCAAGATAAATTTAAGAGTTCATCTATTAATCTCGTTCTTGCAAAATCTGAAATAGAAAATGTTAAGGAATATCTTAGACAACAGGAAATTATTCGAAATTACCATGATGGAAAAACGAACCACCGAGGAATTAACGAATGTTATTTAGCCTTGTCTAGAAAATACTTTTGGCCTAAAATGAAGGAACAAATTGCTAAATTTATAGGAGAATGCACCATCTGTGGACAGGCAAAATACGATAGGAACCCCATAAAACAGCAATTCAACATAGTACCACCTGCCACTAAACCTTTTGAAACCATACACTTAGACTTGTTCACTGCTCAAAATGAGAAATACGTAACTTTCATAGACGTTTTCTCGAAATATGGTCAAGCGTATCATTTACGCGATGGTACGGCAGTTAGTATACTGCAAGCCTTATTACACTTTGCCACTCATCACGGCCTTCCATTCACTATAGTAACTGATAATGGCACCGAGTTCACTAATCAATTATTCGCCGAGTTCATACGATTACATAAAATAAATCACCATAAAACCTTAGCACACTCACCAAATGATAACGGAATGATAGAACGTTTTCACTCGACTTTACTCGAACACCTTCGTATTTTAAAACTACAACATAAAGACGACCCAATTATAAATTTAATGCCTTACGCTATCATAGCCTATAACAGTTCAATTCATAGCTTTACTAAATGTAAACCTTTCGATTTAATCACGGGTCACTTTGATCCTAGAGACCCCATTGAAATAGACCCAGTACCACACATTTTACAGCAGTATTCACTTAATCATAAAGAACAAATGAAAATCGTTTACGATCTCATTAATGAAACATCTTTAGCAAATCGGACCGCTTTAATAGAAAATAGGAATAAAATCCGCGAGCCTGAAATAGATTACATCCCAGAACAACAGATTTTTGTAAAAAACCCCATGGCTAGTAGACAAAAAGTCGCGCCTAGGTACACCCAGGATAAGGTCCTAGCAGACTTACCAATTCACATATACACATCCAAAAAACGTGGTCCCATAGCAAAATCCAGATTGAAACGTATTCCCAAAAATGCTAAATTGTTGCAGGATTCTGCTGCTTCTGATCCAGATGACAAGACCCCAAGAGATAAGACTTGAAAGTTTAGATGACGGACCTGGACTTTTACCATTCAGATTAGGACCGACTAGACTAATAACTCATTACCATACTTTTTTACAACGCATTCAATTAAGTGATATCGAAGACCAAATCTCCGCTTTACAATCTCAGATACAAACCTTTGAGTTAAAACTGCCCAATGATACATTTGTTTTGTACGAATTACAAATTTATTATTTAAATAATAAAATAGATAAAGTATTAACACAGTTAGATAGTTTAGAACCGAAAAGATCTAAACGAGGTCTTGTAGATGGATTAGGTACGGTAATAAAAAGTATAACTGGTAATCTAGATCAGTCAGACGCTATCAAATATAATAACGCATTAAATACAATATTTAAAAATGAGGAAAAGATTTCTTTTGAATTAAATAATCATATTAGTTTCAGTAAAGAATGGATGACAAAACATTTCGGAGTAATATCTCAATTAGTTGAAAATCAACGTATAGTTAACGATACCTTACATTTGTTACTCGACAAATATAGTTATCATAATGAAAGTCTAATCAAATACGCAAAGTTTGCTCAAATATTGTCTATCATTAGCGAAAATTTAGAAGATATATTTAGCGAATTAGTTAGTATAGAGAATATGTTAGCATTTGTCCGTGCATCAAGCACACATCATTCAATGTTAAGAGTAGATATTTTAAGTAACATGATAGTGAAGCTTAGAAAATTATATAGTAAGGATAATATTTTAGATATAGAGTTACGGGAATTTTATGACATTATAAAGCCCGCATTTTATTACATAGATAAAGAGATAGTGTTAGTTTTTAGATTTCCGATCGTAACATTAGAAAAATATGACCTATATAGATTATCCATAGTCCCGAATAAAAACCACCAAGCCCTTATTCCCCCTTATCCTTTTATTGCAACAAACGAGAATGCATTCGTGTACATAGAGGCAGAATGCCCGAAGTTATCTTACGGCTATCTTTGTGAAGAAATAATAAACCATCAAATTCGGACTGTTCCTGACTGTATCCAGCATCTCATCTCGAGCCAATCCCTGGAAAACACCTGCAAATTAACATCAGTAACCCTCCACAAAGAAGCAATGGAAAAATTGGACGATCAACACTATACAATCTCGCTGCCACACCAGACGAAAGTTCAACTCACCTGCGGAAAGGAGGATTACACTCAATTACAAGGAAGCTATTTAGTCACCATCCCCATCAACTGTTATCTACGAACACCTCAATTTACAATAATTAACGATAACGACGAGATAAAAGGCCAACCAATCAAGATCATGAAGATACCGAAAATCGAAATGCAAGCTAAAGACTCAACTCACATCAATCTACACTCAATCGACTTAAGGGGACTTCACAGCATCCAAGACAAGATCATGCTACAAAACCCTGTGGAAATCACCAAACCTGCAATTGACACATTGTATCATACTACGATCCCATTCTACGGCATACTATTAAGTGCAACCGCACTCTCTATCGTAATCTTGCTACGACGCTACAAGATACTTACCTGTAAGAGTATCGTAGTCCCAAAGCCTACATCTGAAAATCATCAATATGAAGATCCAGATCAATCTGAAAATGAAAACCGAAGACAACCCAGAGATGGAAAATTTCCAGCAACATTTTCTCTCAATGTTCTTAAATAGTTGCTGATCTACGGGGGGAGATGTTACCTACGTCACTTACACGAGGACCGCTGAGCCAGCCCTGCCCTCTTTTCACCAGTAACATATGTCGCAATAGTTGTTTGCGACGGAAGTATGAAATGCTGCATCAACGACCTACTTTGGGCGCCGCCGATTTCCAGAGCCTTCGTGATCGTCACTTCAGAACTTACATCGTCTGATTTCACACCTACCTAATTATAACTAATTGTAATTTCTAATTTTAATAAATTAAGTTAATTAAATTTTGGTTTTTTTTAAGTCCTCCGGCCGCAGCCTACGTAATTAGTGCAAGTCATTTATTTTTGTTTTGATCAGTATAGAATCATGAAGTATTTTTATATGTTTGTAAAGAAACAGAAAAGATGCTCGCAGGTTGGCAAGGTTCTTATTAAGCACAATGTGCATTAGGACCTACAGTTTGTTTAATTTAAATATATATATTTAAAAAAAATCTTATTACTTTGAATCAATTAATTATTTTTTACAATTTGCTACATTATTTTATCTAATTACTACACTGTATGTCTTAGTGCAAAACTAGTTATAAGTTCAGCTATATTTGTAATATGAACGACAGAGTTTCTTGCCGGGATCTTCTCTGTAAGTTATAGGTTCCGAACCGGAGCTAGCGTCATTTGCATTATATAGACGTTTCATAAATATTACTGGTGTAATTTACATGAATAAAATAATTTTGAATTTAAATTTGAATTTGAATTTCATCTCCTCTTGCGGTGCGGGATTCGAACCCACGACCTTCACGTATCGCGCGTGCTGCTCTTCCAACTGAGCTAACCGCAAGATTTCATAAGCGATTAAACTTTCTTCTGTATCAACCCTTTAGTCTTCCGCTAAGTAGGTACACTGCGGAGTATGTTTCTTTAAGAATATTTAAAGTTCGCCATTGCGGCGTTAAGCACAAAAAAAATTATAAAGATCGACGAAGTATTTTTTTGATTGAATATAGTATGAAAATAAACATCACGCACCTAAATTAACAGCTGGTGTCAATTTGTAATCCAATTGAATGGGCAGGGATAAATTCCACTGTTTCTGAAATACCAATTAGCATTTTAGGTTAGGTTTGATATATACTGTAAAAAAACGTTTGAAATAAATTAACATGTCAAAACACATCGATTTAATTCGATCTATTTATTGCCCCACGCTTTGATTAGACTGTAGCCTGTTTGTAGGTAGCCTGGCACGATCCAGCCACGCGCGCTTAGCGGTAGGCGCTGTGGAGGTGCCTGTGTAGAGTCCGCAAGGTATACCGACTCCCCCACAACTGCGCGGCGTTTTTTTTTTTTTATATTGCACTTCAAGATTGACCTCATCCCACCTGATGTTAAGTGGTAATGAGGTCCTAGCTTAAGGGTGACAAGTACAGCATAATAAATATTTACTGGACTTGTCGCCCTTAACTTGAAGGCTTGACTCCTGCTACTAATGTAGCACCCCCCAGGAGCTCTGGAAACCTTACTCACACGCTGGAACACAACAACACAGAAGCGATTGTTATTTAGCTGCGGTCTTCTGTAAGGTGGAGGTATTTCACCAGTCGGGCTGCTCCAGTTCGAGCGATAAATCGCTATGCCCTACCTCTCTTAAAATTGGTCATAGGCGTTGGTCACCGAGGAAGTTTTATACAGTGCAAGCCCGACACACCACTCTCTGTTCCCCACAGAGAGTGACGGTGCGATAGGCATTTCCACCACGAGAAAAAAAACTGCCCCCTCCAGGGCAGTTATACTTTTTTAAATTGACTTGGGCCTGGTGTGCTAAGATGACGCCCCCAGTTAGTATCCATTGATTGGTGCTCAAAGGAGGACCTTTTCCTGTTAATATTTTCTCTGTAAATATTTTGCACGGCCCCACCCGTTTTTCGATATCTACTATTTGCTCTAACTAAAGGTTGTTCGGAATAAATTGCTTTCTAGCAATAAGAACGCCTAAATTGTACTTGATTATTAAAAAAAAAAGCTTTTTATTTCAGACATCGGGGATCGGGATAGTTTGTTAGTAAAACAAATTCTCAAAAGCTATGTTAATATCTAAGACTATACATATAATAAGTGAGTGTGTTAAGAGTTACTAAAGAAATCTATTTCTGTAGTAACCCTCCGCACTAGGCACGTCCATAGCTGTGATGTGTATCTATCAGCTATCGTAAACACGATGCCGTTTTGACTGTCCCTGGTCATTCCTGATGGCCATAAAGCCGTCAGTTTTAAGAAGTTGTAAGGATTATGTCTTTAAAACAAATTTTCTGTGCACTAAAGTGTATCTTTCTATCTATCTACCCCCCTCCCACGGAGTCATGAAATCTGTTCCAATACCCTCAGTCCCAATATATAGGATCGTCAGATAAGTACAGCTGTTTGCGTTGTTTAAAATTACTTACATTGATTTCAATTGTTTTTACGTCACATGTTTCGTTTTTCCCAGAGTTAACGTTTACTGTTTTAAAGTCTTGCACTTTTTCACCTTTTGGATCAATAATAATCGTGGTTGCATTCAAATCTGCGAACATAACATAATACAATATGACACTACTGTTTTAAATATACTTTGATGACGTAGGTACTACAGTTTAGGTTTAAGGTAACACACAATGATGACGGTAAAAGGTGATAATAAGATCAAACTAATGTTAACATAATGTACTTAAATTGTAAATATCTATAATTTATTTATTTTTGTTATGTTGTACTGAACAATATAATAATGTTAGTTAGTTACACCTTTAAACGACCTACATAAAAATAAATAAATGCGCCTGACAATCACACCAATCATCTGGTCTCAAACTAAGGTTTTCCCTTGTACTATGAGTACCAGACGACGGATACTAACTGGGGGCGTCATCCCAGCGTCAATAAATTTACTACAAAAGTTATTTAGTGACTTATTACCTAAAGGCCCCAATTTGATTGCGACATTTAACAAAGTTTTAATGTTACATTTAAAAGCGAATCGTTGTTACCACCAAATTAGTCAGTTTACGACGTATTATTTATTTAACAACTTCGGTGGCGCAGTGGCTAAGGTAGGCGGCCAAAGCACAAAGCGGCCCCGGCTTCGATTCCCAGGCGTCTGGGAAACTTGGGTCTGGGTGTGTGAGATGACACCGCTGAGTATCCATCGTCTGGTGTTCATAGTACAAGGGAAAACCTAAGTTTGGTCCCAGGTTATTGGTGTAATTGCCTGGCGCATTTATTTATTCATTTATTATTATGGCAATATCTGAATGTTACAATTTTGACGGTCATTTTGCTTTAATCAAAGGAGTTAGTGACAGAAAAAGGTAGGGATCCTATCAATCTGCGATTACTGACTGTTAAAACAGCAACTGTACAAACAGCACATCACGAGACACTCTTGCTGTTCAATATTCATTTCTATAGCCACGAGATAAGGGCGGTACAAATTGCAATGGGTCTAGTCTGATGTGTGACCGCTTATGTACGGTCATACGGTACATAAGTAGTACCTACATATTAAGGAATGGTAAGGTATAGCCTATGAAATTGTAAACCAAGTAACATAGCAACCGTAAACTGGTGTCTAACATCGGAACGTGCAATTCGAGTTGCTACGTATGCCATTGAGAATATTACGTGAAGAGTTAGCTGCACCAAGAGTAACTAAATCAGCAAAGAGCCTGCAATTACAAACTGCTTACAACTCAATAACACTTGATATTATTTATTTCAACTCACCTATTTCAACTTCAGAGTGTTTTTTCATATCGGACACAGTTATACAGAAGTAGGCGGTGAAACTAGTTATATTTCCTCCAAGGCTTTTAGCATCGGGTATTTTTATAACTGTTTTTACTTCTATCGATGGTATACTGCGGTATACGTATGCTGTTCCACTATTGTACGCTCCAATTGCTAAATCTATAGAAAACATTGAACCAGTTTATTATCTTGACAATATAAATCATTAAAGATAGATTAAGAGAAATTCTGAGCTCAATTAATGTCAATTTCTCGGAAAAATAAAGTGTGCTAGAGAAAACTGTTTTGAAAAACAAACTCACCGTTTAATCCGTTGCCGTCTACGTCATATCCTTTCGCTATTGACATACCAAATCCTTTAGCATTCTTGGCGGAAATTATCTGATATGGGTGCTTGACTAGACCTTGTTCAGAACCGCGGTATATGTAGACTACGCCAGTTCCTTCCTTTTCCCATGGAGCACCGACTGCCACGTCTAAAATCAGGTCAAAAACTATGACTATGGTAATTTTACTAATCATGCATGTTATTAAATAGATTGAACAAAAGAGTTAGTTAATTGGTTACTTGTTTTGTACAACAGCGTGAGATTCGCACTCGCAGCCAACCACTTAAGAGTGCTTTGCAAGGCCTTATGTTTAATTTTAAAGAAAAAAATTTTGTAGATCAACAGTTGCATGCAAAATACAAACAAATTACAAACATACATAGTTATCTATGTATCTACACAAGCATTACAAGAAAGGCCTTAAGTATCAGTCTTATTGATCTTATAATATCATCTTATCGAAACCTTCAGTGAATGAGACAACTAAGCAGATAAATGAAAATGTACCCACTTTATTAAATTGACGAGCATTTCATGACGTGGACAACTACAATAAAGCCACGACTTATAGTTTTAAAAAAAGCCGGGTTCTGACCCGCAATTTAATTTAAAAGCCAGTTATTAATAAGCATGGAATCAATGAAACTGATTATGTATTATGAATTAAGCGAGATGAAATGATGAATGTTTTACCGTTAAATCCATCTCCATCAATATCGCCCAGATCAGCAATGGCGGTCCCAAACCTGGCTGCACTGATACCAGACCCTTGAATAGACCCTGCATCTTCTAATATGAAGCCTGAATCCTGGGGTTATGAAGCAGTTTTACAAATACTTTAAAGCAACCGAAAAATTTCATCTCTCCTTGCGGTGCTGGACTCGAACCCACGACCTTCACGTATCGCGCGTGCTGCTCTTCCTATTGAACTTACCGTAAGTTATCGTAGGCAATAAGTATGTAGTTATTTTTATATTCGGCAGATGGCACTTATCGGAGGCTATCTCGTTGGTAGGTACAGCAGAAGAAGGCTCGCGCGATACGTGACGATCAGGAGTTTGAGACCCCACCGCAAGGGAAGATAAAAATTTTCTTTGCTTTAAAATATTTTAAAGTTTCCTAGTATGGCGTTAAGCACTAAAAAAAATGTAGACTTTTACAAATATTTTCATATGTTGATATTTAGTTTTACAAAATTAAACACCAGCGTGAAGTAAAGCAATATTATGGTAGTCCGAATAGACAATAATTGTTGATAGGAAATTTAAACAAGGACAAAATTAGAACCACGCTAGAATGATTTATAGTTCTAGCGTGTCATAGTTGGCTTTACAATAAAACTATAGAACCCTACGATACTGCGAAAAATGATTTAACTGATTATGAATATATAGACGTTTCATAAATATTACTGTTGTAATTTACATGAATAAAATAATATTGATTTGAATATTTCAACAATCACTATTAATATCAGAAAGGCGAAAGTTTGTGCGTATGTTTGGATGAATGAGTGTTGTCATGATGTTTGTTACTCTTTCACTCAAAAACTACTGGATGGATTTCAATGAAACTTTACAATATTATAGCTCATACATCAGAATAACACATAGGCTATATTTTATAAAGATTTTGTTTGAAATGTCTAAAATATGACGATTTTAATAGTAACGCGTTGACAAATGAGTGCGCGATACGCGGTGGCGGGTGATTTTTTTAACACGCTTTTATTAGCTCGGGTTGTATGTATCTATGTATGTAACGGAATCTTTGAATCTTAATTTGACCCACTTCCCGGTCTTTGATTAAGATGAAATTTTGCACACGCTCTGAGTTCTGATGACAATACATGACTAGCTAAGAAACGTCATTACAAATCCAATATGGCGGCCTCCCCAAGATGGCGAACTGACTGTTTGAAATGCACTTCCATGATATGGGTATCAAAAGAAAGGGTTTGCTGTCAGAAATACGAAAAAAATAGTCACGTGATTCAAATCCAATATGGCGGGCGTCCAAGATAACGGACAGGCTATTTGAAATGCACCCCTATGATATGGGTATTAAATGAAAGGGTTTGCTGAATGGGATACGAAAAAGAATTATATAATTATTGATACATGAGAAAACTAAAAAGTAGAAAATAAAAATAATAGTTTAAAAAACTAAAAAACACGCTTTTAGCTCGCACTAAAAATTACAAAATAATTCAGACATTTAAGAAAGAAAGCGTGGAGCGTTTTGTCCAAAAAGAGTAAAGATAACATAAACGCTCCACGCTTTCTTTCTTAAATGTCTGAATTATTTTGTAATTTTTAGTGCGAGCTAAAAGCGTGTTTTTTAGTTTTTTAAACTATTATTTTTTTAAGTTAGAGATATGAAATTTGCTACAAATATAGCTCAAAACTTGTATAAAAAATGGACTACATTTTGTTTCGAATATTAGGGTAGATAGGGATAAAACCGACCATGGAAGTATGTAGTCCACGCGGACGAAGTCGCGGGCACAGCTAGCAATACAAATAAAAGTACCTACATACCTTGGGTCTAGTGATGTAAACAAACACAGCTCCTTGGTCGTAAGTAAGTCGGCCATCTTGGTTCGTTGCGTAATTAGGGGCTCCAACCAAGAGGTCACTGACCCCATCAGCGTTCAGGTCCAAGGTGCAAATAGCTGCGCCAAAGTATGCGCCGAGTTGAGGACCGAGCAACTTTGCTTTCACCTTCCAAACTTCATTTTCGTCCGTTGTCGGTTCAAAGACGAGTACCTGTTAAATCAAAGGGTACATGACTACAATTTTATTCATTTACTAGTCGTGTTTGCCTCGACTATAGTAAGTTTGCTCCGAAAAACGAAGCAAACAAACGAAAGGTTTGTTTTTAAACAATAATCAAAATTCGGGAGTTAAAAGGTGGTTTTTGATTTAAATTAATATTACTTTGTTTTATGATGACGATTATATCGCATTCTAAGGGACTTGATTGCGACTATAAGAATTAAAAATTGCACTCCGATATTTTTTTTTGTTTTTTGGAATAGATCGTCTGGATTTGGTTTTTTTTTCTCTAAAATAAAATATTAAATGTCGCCCATGTTATTTCTTATTACATCAAGTTACCTGCCAGTAACAATCCCGTGAAAATTGGTCCACCTTTTTCAGAGATTAGTCGTTATAAGAAGACAGATACGTTAGAACTGTATGTACATATGTGCCAATAAATGTTTTTTCTTCTTTCTTTCTTTAACTGGTGCTGAAGTAAGTAAACGTGGTCAGGAAGAAATTACTGAAATTAAATTGTTAGGCTTACCTGTCCATAACCCATTTTAGATCGAGGAGCCGAAGCTACGTGCAGTATCGGTCCATTCATTTGGAATACGCCGGAAGCTACACTATATCCTGTAAAATTTAATACCAAGCTGTTAATTTATAATGGGAAACAAAGTCTTTTTTATAATTGAGGCGTTAAGAACCAGATTCGCATAACTCATTTAATTGGTATATCGCATTATAATAGAATATAATAGAAATCTTTGTTCATGTAAGCTTTACAAAAGCGCTTAAGTATCGTCAGTACATGTTTGTTTAGTATTTTACAGCTATGTATGGAATGTTGATGATATCGAGAAAAATCGGCAAAAAACTCGACACTTGCACTTCAAAATAACAATGATTCACAAAACTAGCAACTTTCTTCCATCAAACAATAAAACAAAAAAAATCAGTTCTACACACGAACACACGTACACACACGCATACACACACACACACACACACACATATATATACAAAAATAGACAGACAGACTGACACGTCAAACTTGAATCCGTACTAAAAAAAAAACTCGGAGTGGCCTAGGCAATTTAATTAATTTTAATTAAATAATTAAGTCATGACCCGCGACTTTGTACGCTTTTAGTTATTAAAGTATATGATCTA
This sequence comes from Glyphodes pyloalis, assembly GCA_037074685.1. Taxonomy (NCBI): domain Eukaryota; kingdom Metazoa; phylum Arthropoda; class Insecta; order Lepidoptera; family Crambidae; genus Glyphodes; species Glyphodes pyloalis. Next base: position 2,897,578 of record JAYKKO010000003.1, on the reverse strand, counting down.
TCTAGCAACAAAATTTCCTTCAAATCCATTCAATAGTTTTTGCGCGAAAGAGTATTAAACTTCGATATCCAAACATTTACGTTTAAAATTTTAAAGCCGTTGTCTAATTACCGAATTGAAAAATGTAAAATTGCTAATAACTCAACGACGTCACCTAGTTGGTTTGACATAACCATTACCGATTTGACATTTTGATATGACATATGTCAAATCGGTTATAACTGAACAGCTTGACTGATAGTAGGTAAGTGTTCTTCGTGTTACTGTTGTTTTAACTTGTGATTGTATTGTTGTTTCTTACCGAAATAATCATCAGCGTTTAGTTCCTTAGTATATGCTGGGCTGGCAGATGATAGGCTCACAAAGTTCAGTGGATCTTGCCTGTACTTAAGAACATTGCCTAGAAGTGACAAAAAAAATTACTTAATATTGTACTTAAACCAATTTTTGAGTAACTATAAATAGTGTACAACACAAAATTCAAATTCAATATTTGTTTATTCAAGTAGGTTACATATAATAACACTTTCGAATCGTCATTGTATATAATGCAAAGTGATTCTACTTCCGGTTCGGAACCTATATCTACCGAGAAGACACCGGTAAGAAACTCAGCAGATCAGTTACAGTGCCAGTATCTAACTTATAGCTATGTGTAGAACACTTTGGACCAAGTCATATAGTTTTATTTTGATGAGTGAACAAAGCATTAAGTTATTTTAATAGGTAAACTGGAGCAGACCAATCCCCAAAGGTGGCACCTGTTCACAAGCATGACGTATGTGCCAGCCATCGCTTCACTCAACCATATTGAAGGGAATGTAACGACCCGCCACATAGCGCCACCAAATAAAATAATTTAGTATTAGTAAGAGATGATTTTAATGTATTTATTATTTTATACGTAATCCACAAAATGGCTTTTAATTTATAATGTTGATTTACTGAGAATATAAAAAAAATTAAACATAAGCGCTAATATTGAACTATAAATTATCGGTTAAACAAAGGTAGCTAAATGAGACACATGACGTGCGTGACACATATGACGCTATGAGTGTTCAGATGTTATTGGCGCGCGATTGTACTTAGTACAGAATTAGAGTAATACGAGTAAATGTGATGTTGGCCAATATTTTTTAAACTGTAAACCATTTCAGGATTACATGACTTTTAAAGGGAATGATAAAGACTGCCATGGTGCTAGAACCTCTGCACACCTACTTGTTTTGAAACGTTTGCATCGGATTCCGAAAATAAGTGTTATCTCGTTCTTGATTTAAATGGTTAGACTGAGATAAAACAATTACTTTTTTAATAGGAATCGTTTTTGCCCTTTACGTTTTAGCACTTTGGACAAATTAGTATAATAAAATATTTTTTTAAATTCAGTGTTTCGTCCCATTGGGTTGAACATGTTGTGAAATGATTTACTGAATGAATCTTATATCGATCGGTAAGTTGGTAATAAACAGTGAACGAAAATAAATAAATAAATAAATAAATATTGGACAACATCACATACATTGCTCTGATTCTGTGGTAAGTAGCTTAAGCACTTGTGTTACAGAAATCAGAAACAACGACGGTACCACAACACCCAGACCCGAGACAATATGGAAAATTTCGTTTCCCATATTGACCCGACCGGGGATCGAACCCGGAACCTCAGAGATGGCGCGACGCCAAATACTGGCAAGCTCGCCTCTCGGCTACGGAGGTCGAGGAGGAGGAAAATAACATGGAGGGATACCTGCCATAATAACTACAATCAAATATTGGCACCAAACACACATAAAAGGCAAAAGGCAAATGCACACAAGAAAAAGATAGGCAAAATAGAAAAAATATCGATAATTGAAAAAACTTTAAGGAAAACAGAATTCGGACCGGCGGAAGCTCACTTCCTCGCCCAACGTGCCTTACTTTTCTCTGTGCTATTTTAAAGCGTTAGAAATGCTTCTATGTTTTTTTCGTTGACTGTTAATGAAGCAATGTTTGGTCAAGTTCATCTATTGACTACCTGTCCACTGTAGAACTCCTGGGGCTCCAATCAGGAAATGATTGTTTTCAGTAAACGTCGCAGAAATCCCACCTTGGCTGTACGCGTAGTAGGTCAAAGAGCTACTGTCGTACTCTCCGTAATCTTTCTTCCCTCCGTCTGAGGTAAACACTCGATGACCTGGAAAGAAAAAATGGTAATTCTTCTTCGGTGTAACAAAACCACCAAGAGAAGTAAGTTACGTTTTTATTCTTACTGTTCGTCATTACTAGACGTTTATTAGGATATTGGAATACAATTCAGGGCTGTCTTTGTTTCTCCAAACATAAGTAAAACGGGTTATTGTAAATTCGTCACAAAGTAAATTCGTCACATTTTTGATCCCTCCATACATTCAAAGTAAATTCGTCACATGCATTAAAAAAATGTTTTAATCTGTCATAGGTAGGTAAGGGTTACTGTAAATTTGTCATAATTTTCTCATTTAGAAAATTAGAACTGTGACGAATTTACACATACTATTTTTCGTGAAGAATTTACAATTTTTAAGAGAGGTAGGGCATAGCGATTTATCGCTCGAACTGGAGCAGCCCGACTGGTGAAAGACCGCAGCCAAATAACAATCACTTCTGTGTTGTTGTGTTCCTGCGTGTGAGTAAGGTTTCCAGAGCTTCTGGGGGGTGCTACATTAGTAGTAGGGGTCAAACCTTCAAGGTAGGGGCGACAAGTCCAGTAACAGATGTATTATGCTGTACATGTCGCCCTTAAGCTAGGACCTCATTACCACTTAACATCAGGTGGGATGAGGTCAATCATGAAGTGCAATATAAAAAAAAAAACAATAACCTGGTAAAACTTGTGGACATTTAGCTACTTGACAGCTTTTGAATAAGTATTGTAAAATATGCCCCAGTCCATTTTATATCCCAAGCAATTCTATCTATCCCGAAAAACGTAAATAACCAGAGAAAAACATGTTTAAATTGCGCCCGAAAATGCCAGATCTCGTGACTGTTGAAATTTGTGACGTCAACGCTCAATACACTTAACCGATACGTAAAGATTTTGTAACATAACGTAAAGCCTTATTCGATTAATTGAACGTAAAATGCATTATTAAATTCTTAACTTAAACAAATCTTTCCTCTTAATAATATTAATATGGATATAACTCGCACGGAACTCTTTAAACTTATCATCTGACTCTTTTTTAAGTTAATGTTGTGTTCACCTGTAATTGGGCTGCATACTAGATGCAACTTTGAATTTTACTTCATTTATTCAATGCTTGTATGTAACCTGTTGGTGGGCCAAATAAATAAATGTTTGTTTATTTCATACCACTTTCATTTGGTGATGGCAGACGATATTTCGTATCATCCGTATGAACAAAGCAAGCTCCGTTCGCTAAGTTAAGCGTTTCGTTGTTTTCATTGTAGGGTTCAGTGAAGCGCGGTGCGCAAACCTGTAATTATACAATGAAAAATTAAGTATTTTACTTTATACTAGCAGTTAGTTACTAAGAGAGGTAGGGCATAGCGATTTATCGCTTGAACTGGAGCAGCCCGACTGGTGAAATACCTCCACATTACAGAAGACCGCAGCCACATAACAATCACTTCTGTATTGTTGTGTTCCTGAGTGTGAGTAAGATTTCCAGAGCTCCTGGGGGGTGCTACATTAGTAGCAGGGGTCAAGCCTTCAAGGTGAGGGCGTCAAGTTCAGTAACACATTTATTATGCTGTACTTGTCACCCTTAAGTTAGGACCTCATTACCACTTAACATCAGGTGGGATGAGGTCAATCTTGAAGTGCAATATAAAAAAAAAATTACCAGTAGATTTTTATCGGCTGCAGCTGTTAAGGTGGCTCCATACCATGAGTCGTTTTTTAAAAATAACTCGTCCACCAAAGGCCCACTCTGATCTGAAATATTTAGTCAATCTGTTACATTATGTATACAAAAGTGAAAAACAACTCACAGACAGACTGATTAATCACGAAACTTCAGAAATTATAATGAACTTGAAATTTGGAAATATTGGACAAAATTATATACATCGCTCTGATTTTATGGTAAACTAGCTGCGACTTTGTTCGCGTGGAAGGTGTAAATTTCATCCTTAGCGGATGTTTACAACCTATATTTTAATGAGAGGCAAGCGAGTTTGTCATTTTTATATTGTCTCCGGTCTATGTACTGTGGTGCCATCATTATTCTGAATTCTCTATGTAACACAACTGATTTAGCAATCCCTACTAATATTATAAATGCAAAAGTAACTATGTTTGTCTGTTACGCTTTCCCGCTTAAACCTCTCAACAGATTTTGATGAAATTTGGTATAGGAACACGTTGAACCTCAACGTATATCTATCCGAACGGACATAGGCTACTTTTTGTTTTGAAAACATGCAGTCCACGCGAACAAAGTCGCGGGCACAGCTAGTAATATATAAATGTCACTTCATCGGTCACCAATCCGACTGCGGACTGCGGCATGCATAACTTAACTTTCAATATTAAATTAAATTAAAATTAAAATTAAAAATTAAAAATTATTTATTTCGCTAAAAAGTGTACAATATATTTCTATGGCTGGTGTCTCCTTTTAAGCAAAAAAATGCCTGTGTCAGGAGGCACCACTCTTCCTTTCTTTACATACATTATCAGACAGGTACACGGATTAAATAATAATAAACAAAAACAAATCAAGAAAAACAAGTAACAATAACTATTTCCAAATATAAACTATAATTATAAATTATCATACAGATATATGGATTGTGTTATGTGTATGTGCGTATGCATTTAGTGTGAGTGTGTATGTGTGTGTGCGTGCATGCGTGGTGCGCGCGCGTGTGTGCGTGTGTTTGTATGTGTGTGTGTGTGTGTGTGTGTGTGTGTGTGTGTGTCTACTCCTGATATTTATTATGATTAATGGAATTTTATGATAATAATAATTCTTCGGTTTCATCATAATTTTTGTGTTGTAGCCAATTTGCCAATAATTTTCTGCATTCATAGTACAGTTTACTATATAAACCGAGTTCCTTATTAAGTAAATTGTAAAGCTTAGCTGCACGTTTACTGAACTGCCTACTTGCAAATGAAGTCCTGGTTAATGGAATTTTAGCAGCAATATCATTTCTTCTTTTATACATAATTGCAGGTTCATATTGCAACATACTGTGTTTCTTTAGGACTATGGACATTACGTACAATTGCCTGACTGTCATATGACCCGTTTGGCGATAAAGAGCTTCAGTAGAGAAAGTAATCTTTTTAAAATACATGACTTTGATAAGCCTACGTTGAGCCCGTTCTACATATAGAAAACGCGATTTTGCCGCACCTCCCCAGATTGGAATGCAGTACACCATGATCGATTGCGCCAACGACATGTAGATTTCCGTGAGTATGTTCCTGTCGGTGCCTCGCAGGCCCGCCATCCCTCTTGGCACCACATGTCTAAGAGTTTTAAAAATCCAGATTAGTTTTCTTATTCTGTTACTGACATATTCGAGATGCGGGTACCAAGATAGTCGCTGATCCACGAGGACACCCAGATATTTGGTCTGTTCAACCCTCTGTATGCTGGAACAACTACAGTTTACTAGCGCTTCACAGTCATGGATCTTTACACTGAAATCTCTGCAAGGTTGTGTGTCATTGTAAATGCTAAAACAGACGTAGTTGGTCTTTGAAGTGTTCAACGTTAGAATATTATTCTTTAGCCATTTGTTAATGTATCTCAGTCCCTGTTCAGCGTTTCTCCTGACATCTTCCCATGTTTTACCAGAAAAAACTATCGCAGTGTCATCAGCGTAGGAATATATTTTAGCATTTTCTATCTGCATATTGCAGAGGTCATTGATGTACACGAGAAAAAGCGTCGGACCCAAAACGCTTCCCTGTGGTACGCCATAGGACACCACGGCACCCTCACTTACATAATCCCCCAGCTTTACATATTGCCTCCTATGTGACAGGTAATCTCTAAAAAGTTTGAGCGGTGTTCCCCTTAATCCAATGCCTCTTAGCTTTCGTACAAGAATGGGGACAGAAACTGTATCAAATGCCTTCTTTAGGTCAACAAATACAGACATACATTTCATTTTACTATCTAATAGTTCAGTAACATGAGAAGTGAGCGATATAACAGCATCTTCCGTAGATCTCCCCTGTCTGAATCCGAACTGGGACGGGGATAGTAATTTATACTTATTTAAATAATTTAGTAACCTAGTATTAAGTAGTTTTTCGATTATTTTGGAGATCACAGGAAGTACCGAGATAGGCCTGTAGTTATTGATGTCGTTTCTATCTCCACCCTTGTACACCGGTGTTATAACAGCCTTTTTAAGAGCTTGCGGGAACACTCCTCTCTCAAAGCAAAGGTTGGCAAATCTTGTAATCGCTGGAACAACCTCAGCTTTTGCCATCTTAAGATATGCTGTTGAGATATTATCCCAGCCTGGGGCACTTTCCGATTTTAAGCTCATCAAAACCGAATTGACTTCATTGTGATCTGTGTGCAATAATACAAATGTGTTCAATTGAGACTGGGGACATAAAAGATTAGTATTAAGCGTATCGAGTGAGGATCTAAGTTCTTCGGCTAGCTGCTTTCCGATGTTCGCAAAGTAGTTATTGGCAAAATCAGCCGAGGTCTTTGGATGTGACTGAAGGTTTAGCAACTCAGTGTTTGTACTGTTTCCCCTACCTGTATATGTTATGCTTTTTATATTTTTCCATAGTAATTTGTTATTTTTAGCGCTTTTAGATAGTAAATCTTTCTCATATTTCCTCTTTAATTTTTTAATTAGTTTATTGCAATAGTTACGATATCTTAAGAAAATTATTTTGTTAATTTCATTAAATGGTTCTTGTCGAGCTTTTTGTTGCAATTTATTTCGGTTCCGTATACATTTTAATATCCCTGGAGTAATCCATGGTTTAATGATACGGTTTCTTCTAGGGACAGTGCAAGTTATTGTGTTTAGTTTTATTGACTCAGATAATTTGTAGATTAGGCTGTCTATGAAGATATCAGGATTATCACAGAACAGGAGTTCACCTATGTTAGACTGTTTTAAGTGTTCCAGGGCCTTATCGAAATCAATTTTAGTTATAGTTTTAGTTTTGTTCTATCTATTTGTAATATCGTTTCCAAATCGATGTTGCTATCACGCCACGCCCTCAATAGGTGATAAGTTCGACGCTAGGTTGAGATTCTTACCTAAAAGCTTACAGGTGATATTTTTAATGTCTAGGTTGTCCAAAGGGCAGGTAAAGACAGCCCCCGGGTATGTGTCACTTTGAGTTCTGCTCCTTGCTTTCGGTGCTCCAATGTGAAGTCTGGAACAACAACATATTATTCGTTAAGGTTTAATTCCATGCCTCCTAAAAAGCACCTACTTCAAGATAGACCTCATCCCACCTGATGTTAAGTGGTAATGAGCTCCTAGCTTAAGGGCGACAAGAACAGGATAATAAAGCTGTTACTGGTCAAACGTTGTCTTTTGAAAAAAGACTACTACAAAGTAGAAGAGTATTTATGAATGACAAGAACGTGTGGATCACTAACTAGTCTGCTCGCATGTACTTACGTTTATATTATTTTAAAAATATATGATGCATTTTCTCAATCAATGTCAGAATTAGGCCACGATGACGCATGTAAGACCTACAGTTAATTTAATTTAATTTAGCAAATACGTTTGTTCTTTAAGGTTATATTTCAATAAGTAATTGATTTTTAATTTTAATTTTACAATTGACAAATTAACTGTGTATCTTAGTGCAAAATCAGTAATAAGTTTAGCTTTCATTTGTAAAAAAACGACTGAGTTTCTTGCCGGTATATTCTCTTTAGTTATAGGTTCCAAACCGGAGGTAGCTTTATTTGCTTTATATAGAGACTATTGATAAGTATTACTAATGTAATCTATGTGCATAAAAAAAGATTGACTTTGACTATGACTGGACTGGTCGCCCTGACCTTGAAGCCTTGACCCCTGCTACTAATGTAGCACCCCCCCCAGGAGCTCTGGAAACCTTACTTACACTCAGGAACATAACAACATTAAAATGATTGGTATTTGCTGCGGTCCTCTGTAAGGTATTTCACCACTCAGGCGTTACGCACATACAAATGATATAAAAAAATTTTTTCTTCTTTTTGTTTCAATTTTCTATAAAAAAATAATATTCCTTTTTTAAATATTTTAGTCCAAATTTCTATGAATATAATGACAAAAAACTAACGTATAAATGTAATTTAATGTATTAATATGACGTATGCAAAGTTCTAAATTGGTCAGACGTTTAGACCGGTAAAAGTCAAGCTCTCGCAACTCAAGCTTATCAAAGCGTGTTAAAAATTCCCTTTATCAGGGATTGTCGGCCAGTGGGAGGAGCGTTCCAAGCTGATAATATCTTCTCGTATCATAACTTACTTATCAAACAAATAGTTTCGCAATGATTAAAATATGGACTACTCTTTGTTCCGAATATTAGAGAGAGAGGTAAAAGTGACCTTGAAAGTATATAAAAGACCCTCGAAAGAAGAAGTAGTCCACGCGAACAAAGTCGCGGGCACAGCTAGTCTTAAATTAATTGTATGTTCCTACGACAGAATTTTAAATTGTTTATAAAGACTGCACACGTTTTCAAAATCAAATGCGAACAATATTAAATCGTTTGATAAACAAAATACACAACTCGGTCACTCCACTGATAACGACAAGCGATTTTTTTCCTATTATAATTTTCTAACTAAAATGACCATACAACAAAAATTAGTTTTTTGCTCGATATCAATACTGAAAACTGTTAAAAACTTGAAGTATTCAATAAAATTTGTGTACCTACTGTTTACTTAGTCAATGGTACGGAACCCTTCGTGCACGAGTACGATTCGCACTTGGTCGGTTTTTCGTATTATAGCATGACTAGCTGTACCCGCTTCTTAGTTCGCGTGGACTACAGGTTTTTTCATTTTATAAATATTTTGATGGTCGGCTTACCCCTATCTCCCCTAATATTTAAAACAAAAAGTAGACCATGTTTTAATTCAAGTTTCGAGCTATATTTGTGCCAAATTTCATAACTCTATGTACCTAACTTTAAAAATAAACATCTTCCCAAATAAATGTTCAAGGGCAGTACTCCCTCTGCCCTTATTGTAAAAGAAAAAGTAGCCTATGTCCATTCTAGAGGTTCAACATATATCTGTACTATGTTTCATCAAAATCGGTCCAGTGGTTTAGGCGTGAAAGAGGGACAGACAAACAGACAGGCAGACATTTATTTACTTTTACATTTGAAGGGTCCTCTGCAATAATATTGAATGTCCAAAATATTAAAATTTAAATGCTCAACGCCATTTGGTCACTTCATATATGCAGCTAGTAATCTCGTTCACAAACAAGGCAATATCGCTTCCAGTACTGAGATAAAACCGTTCCTGATATTTTGAATACACGTCTAGAACGCTCAGTGTCTCAGATATTCACGGCAATAAGGCTGAATTTTGTACAACGTTTAAAAACTTAAAACCCAAATATGTCTAACAAAAAAAAGGACGTTCATCATTATTGTAGTGGACCCTTACTACTACCCTTTTATAATATTAGTATAGATATGGATAACGTGCAACGTTTTATATTAAAACTAGCGGTCCCGGCGAACTTCGTTTCGCCTTAGAGGATTTTGCCGCGCATTCGACGAAAGACATTTTAAGACTCATTTTTCTACACTTTCGGTTAAATTGTTCAAAATTTATCAAGGATCCATAATTTTGTAGCCTACGTCAAATTGGAAGAATGTAGCATTCTATTGGTGAAAGAATTTTTTAAATTGGTTCAGTACTTTTTGAGCCTATTCATTACAAACATACAAAAATAGGTACAAATCTTTCCTCTCTATAATATTATTGTAGATGACGATCGCAGAAATAAAGATTCTTGCAAACTATCATTTTCAGTAAAATCAAATCTTAAAACACAATATAAAACACATACATAAACTTACCCCATTTCGCTCAAAAGTATGCTATACCCAAAGTAATGTGACACATCGTCAGGGTAAAATATTAAATTACTTCTCACATCAAACACATCACTTGCATTTAAACACGAGAATATATTTAAGATATAAAACGAAAAACAGAGCACTTTTAGCTTGCACATTTTTAATTTTCACTTAAGAATATATTTCAAGAACATTGCATGTCAGAGTCACAAAGCTAACTAATAGTGTGGAGTGATCAGTAATCGTTACTCACGAGGAAAACATTAATTGTCTATTACCACGAATGAATCACTGTAAAGCGATGTACACATTTGTGTCGTAAGCCCGCGGGTAGACGAAATTTTCTGTCACTTCCACAGATGACTGCACTTCATATGTCCTAATAGTAATTCCTTATTCCTAAGCAAATGAAGTAAATTAATAAATTCTCCAGATAACCACACCAATCACCTGGTCTTAAAATAAGGGTTTCCCTTGTACTATGAGCACCAGACGACGGATAGTAACTGGGGGCGTCATCTTAGCACACCCAAACCCAAGTCAATTTAGAAAAGTTCGCTTTCCATATTTACCTGACCGGGAATCGAACGGGACCTTCCGCGTTTTGGTCGCCTATCTTAGCCACTGCACCACCGAGGTCGTCAAGTGTTTCCCATGAATGAAAAAAGCATAAAAAATAATACACTTAAAAAAATCTTGTTAGAAATTTTATCTTTAAAGAGTGTAAAATTTATTCTACTGTTAATAAGTTTTTTAAATAAATAAATAAATATTTGACAACATCGCATACATTGCTTTTATTCTGTGGTAAGTACCTAAAGCACTTGGGTTACAGAAATCAGAAACAACGACGGTACCACAACACCCGGACCCGAGGCAATATAGAAAAGTTCGTTTGCCATATTGACCCGACCGGGGATCGAACCCGAAACCTCAGAGATGGCGCGACGCCAAAGTCCGGCACGCTCGCCTCTCGGCTACGGTAAGTTATACCAATTTATTGTCTGTGATGTCTGTTATATAATGTTTTTATTATAAAGCAGAATAATCGATTTTATTATTTTTATAGTACTACTAGCTTTTGCCCGCGACTTCGTCCGCGTGGCGTGTTATAAAATATACTAAAAAATTTCAAGCCTCTAACTCGCGGTACAAAAGTTTTTCCCGCTATTCCCGTTCCCATGGGAATTTTGGAAAATCCAATCATGACTTAACTTTGCATTCACTAAGGTATATGCATGTCAAATTTCAATCATCTAACTTACGCGGTTTAGATTTTTTCATACAAAAGTTTTTTCCCGCTAACTCCCGTTCCCGTGGGAATTTCTCAAAATACAGCCATAACTAAACTTTATATTTACTAAGGTACCTGCATGCCAAATTTCAAGCGTCTAACTTAAGCGGTTTAGATTTTTCATACAAAAGGATTTTCCCGCTAATTCCCGTTCCCGTGGGAATTTCGGGAATTCCTTTCTTAGTGCACCCCTACGGTACCTAAGCTACGTCCCTTCCAAATTTCAAGTGCCTACGTTTAGCCGTTTGGGCTGTGCGTTGATATGTCAGTCAGTCAGTCAGTCAGTCAGTCAGTCAGTTTCTCCTTTTATATATATAGATAGATACGCCGTACTAGCGAACTTATGCTACATATATTACTTAGCGATAAGTATGTAGTTCTAAACATATTCGGCAGAGGGCACTTACCGGAAGGCTAACGGTTGATACAGCAGAAAAATTTCATCGCCTACGATAACTTGCGGTTAGCTCAGTTGGTAAAAGCAGCACGCGCGATACGTGAAGGTCGTGGGTTCAATTCCCGCACCGCAAGGGGAGATACAATTTTTCTGCTTCTAATAAATAAAGCAGAATAGTTTGTATGTTTGAGCGCGTTAATCTAACCACTGGTCCAATTAAATTTTATTTTGGTGTTAGATATTGTCTTATTTATCACAATGCGACTAATAGGAATGAATAATCAGAGGGAATCTCGGAAAAAAAAGTGCAAAGCCGCGGCAAGCTGCTTGTTAGCCAAAAGGCGATATGAGCCATTGATGAAATGCAATAAATTATGCAGAAAAATGAATTAATTATTTCAAGTTTTTGCAATTCAAAAAAATTAAAAATTCTTTTATTCATGTAAATTACACCAGTAATATTTATGAAACGTCTATATAATGCAAATGACCCTACCTCCGGTTCGGAACCTATAACTTACAGAGAAGATCAATGGTATTGCCATCTTGAATAATTAGTAAGAAAGGAAATCTATATTTTTAGAATGCCCTAATATTTTTAATAATTCACTGGGTTTTAATAAACTTTGTACGTATTCAGCTTAATTTGTAAAATAATAATAATATATGAATATATCTAATATTTGTTTAGCATAATGTTGTACTGTACAATGTTTTTTATTTTTATTTTTCGTAATAAAAATGCGTGTCGCACTTGTGCTAGAATAATACATACTGTTAAATACCTCACTATGCTCCCCACGGGACAGGCTTAGCCTAGTGTGGGGATCAGTAATTTTTGTTTAACGTGTACTTATCTTGGAAATAAATGTATTTATTTATTTATAAAACTTGGAACTTATATATACATTTTGTAATATTCATATAGCATGTAGTAAATAGCGATTGTGTTAATATTACAAACAGACACTCCAATTTTATTAAGAGAGGTAGGGCGTAGGGATTTATCGCTCGAACTGGAGCAGCCCGTCTGGTGAAATACCTCCACCTTACAGAAGACCGCAGCCAAATAACAATCACTTTTGTGTTGTTGTGTTCCTGCGTGTGAGTAAGGTTTCCAGAGCTCCTGGGGGGTGCTACATTCGTAGTAGGGGTCAAGCCTTCGAGGTAAGGGCGACCAGTCCAGTAATAGATTTATTATGCTGTACTAGTCACCCTAAAGCTAGGACCTCATTACCACTCAACATCAGGTAGGATGAGGTCAATCTTGAAGTGCTGTATAAAATATATATAAATAAATAAATAAATATATATATAGATACATAGATTCGGTAGAGTGAATGTGCAATTTGCTTTATATTTTTGTTGTCGTTCTTTTAAATGTGCATTTAAAGAAGATAACGTTTCAAACGGTGGTTGGGCCAAATGGGTTAAGTTAACTGGACAAAATCCTATCAGCTGTTTAGATAGTGACGTTGGTCAGGTAGTTAGATTACTTTAAAAACAATATGAAACCACTCACCATTATCTTGGGAACGGTAAAAGTTTTGATTGTATGTCGAATTATTCATTAAAATTTTATATATCACTAGCTGTGCCCGCGACTTCGTTCGCGTGGACTACATCCTTTCATGGTCGGTTTAACCCCTATCTCCCCTAATATTCGAAACAAAAAGTAGTCTATATTTTAAAAGAGCTATATTTGTGCCAACTTTCATATCTCTAAATATTAGAAACAGAAAATTTGTATATCCCCTTGCGGTGCGGGAATCGAACCCACGACCTTCACGTATCGCGCGTGCTGCTCTTACCAACTGAAGTATGTAGTTCTTAGCATATTCGGCAGAGGGCACTTACTGGAGGCTAACGGTTGATACAGCAGAAAAATTTCATCGCCTACGATAACTTGCGGTTAGCTCAGAAGTTGTAAGAGAGGTAGGACATAGCGATTTATCGCTTGAACTGAAGCAGCCCAACTGGTGAAATACCTCCACCTTACAGAAGACCGCAGCCAAATAACAATCACTCCGGTGTTGTTGTGTTCCTGCGTGTGAGTAAGGTTTCCAGAGCTCCTGGGGGGTGCTACATTAGTAGCAGGGGTCAAGCCTTCAAAGTAAGGGCGACAAGTCCAGCAACAGATTTATTATACTGTACTTGTCGCCCATAAGCTATTACCTCATTACCACTTAACATCAGGTGGAATGAGGTCAATCTTGAAGTAAAATATAAAAAAAAAATATTCTGTTGACTATACAAAAAATACGACCTAACTATTACTGAAACAGTTTTTTGAATAATCCACTTATTACTAGAAATAAATATCAATCTATCAAATGTATGAGAAAATAGCTTTCATGAAACTAAATTATATAAAATCTCGCTAAAATGTCGCTTCAAATCAAACAAAAAATAGTTAACATAATAAAATTATGTATGTATGGTTTTTAGAGTAATAAATAAAAATGCCCAGCCAACAAGGTAACATTCAACAACTTGTACAAATACAAATTTAAATAAAATAAAATTACAATAAAAATTTAATGTAATACTTTTGTGACGGCGGCCATCTTGGATCGATTTTTATCAAACATAGCTCATAACACTCCCGACTTATTCATCTTTCAAACAAACAATTTAAATCGGTACATTTTTTGGGAGCTGCGATGGCAATGACAGATACATAAACATACAGGCACGTCAAACTTATAACACCACGTCGTTTTTGCGTCGGAGTTTGTAGATTTCTGTAACACAAGTGATTTAGCTACTTACCACTGGATCATAGCAATGTACGAGTATTTGACGTTGTCCAAAATTAGTACTTTCCCGATTTTTTTCACATTTTCCATCGATATTTCAGTCCTATTGGTCATAGCATAATGTTATATAGCCTCCTTTCTCGATAAATAAACTATCTACCACAAAAATATTTTCTCAATCCTAACCAGTAATTCCTGAGATTTGCGCGTTCAAATAAACAAACTCTTCAGCTTTATAATATTACTATAAATAATCAACAAAAGGTTCAAGGCGATGTAACTACCATCTTCAATTGGGCGAAAAAATGGCGCATTAAACTTAATGAATCGAAATCTAGCCATGTAGATTTCACAAATAAGAAATTAAATTATCTACCGGTCTACATTAATAATAATATTGTACCATATGGAAACACTGCCAAATACCTCGGCGTGACACTAGACGCAAAGCTTTGCTGGAAGGCTCATGTCAAGAAAAAACGAGATGAATTAGAAGTTAGGTATAAAAAGATGTATTGGCTTCTTGGTAAACATTATTCGGTGTCAGTACATAACAAAATCCTGCTTTATAAACAAGTCCTCATGCCAGTATGGACTTATGGCATTCAGCTATGGGGCTGTGCCAAATACACAGACCTTCAAACTATCCAACGTTTCCAAAATAAAGTACTTAGAGGTGTTGTAGATGCACCCTGGTACATCAAAAACGACGACCTACATCGGGATCTAAAAGTAGACTTCGTCAAAGACATTATTAGGAAATATGCCGAAGCTCATGAACGACGACTTCATCACCATGTAAATGTTGAGGCCATCCAGCTCCTTGACAACACGAACATAGTGAGGAGGCTCAAAAGGACAAAACCTTTTGAGCTAGAGTAGTAAATTAGTGACAGAAAGTGTGTGCCACTCATTAAGCACACAAGAACAAAGTGTCTTCCCCTTAATAGAGACAATAAGAAAAGTGTTAATGGACACATTCTTAGTAAACTATCTTCAGCAGTCTAAGTTAAATATAAATTACTTATTAGTTTTTTCAGACTAGATTGTAATAACTTTGTCGTATTGATGCTCAGTATCAAACGGCATTTAAAAAAAAAACTGTAAATAATAAAGTATTAAAATAATTTAACGGGTCAAAACACGACACCATTTTTATTTAGTAGTTAATACGACCTACTAAATAAAAATGGTGTCGTGTTTTGACTCGTTAAATTATTTTAAATGTTTAAAATGGAACGCGAAAGTCTTAAAATTGATATAAAGTATTAAAGCTAAGAAATCAGTATGAACGACCAGGAATACAAAACAAATCAATACTACGGTCACTCAAATCGTACCTATTCACGGGCACTATTTACTATCGCGGACGTAAGATTGAATCACTGTCATTATTTAATTTAAAGAGTTCTGTGTCACGCGCGATGAAATGATGTCATTGATCTATTTCCATTTGATATGTTCCTTGCTTCGACTTTTACTTAATGGCAACGAGATATTATCAAGGAGATTTTTGTAACCTTCGCATTAACAAACGTACGTTAAGTTACAACATCCCAGTAGCAGCCCGATGTTCGAGCCTTGTTAAGGGGTGTCCTTCGGTTGTTACTTAAATTAAAGGGGTGAGAGCCATCAGCGCTCCCCCGAAAGCTCAGTGAATATGATAAGGATCCGCAGCCATCGTCTGTAGTAAGGTAGGAACAAAAATAAGAGATGATGGCTCGGTAAAAAACAATAAGTCTACTTGATATATCAATTTGTTTTAAAAATATAATGAAAACTTATATTTTGCTTTAACAGTATAAATAAAAATTTACAATAATACCGCGCACCAAATTTCAGGAATGTTTCCGTCACAAATTAGTAAGTAACATACTACTAACGACGCACTTCATTTTAAGAAAGAAATAAATATTGACCAAACGACATTATGTAAAAACGAAATAATACACACACAGAACATTTTATGACCATTTGGGTTTCACCTCAGCAAATGCTGCTACGGCGTTAACACCGCAACAGCGCTGGCATTCTGGTGGACCCCACATGCTTGAAAAAATAACCAAAGCCGCGGCTCTCGTTATATCCACGCAAGCAAGTGTTAAAAGAAATTCAAAGAGAAAAAACTCAGGAAAATTAAACAAATGAAAAAGAAACAGAACTAATACTCATAGAGAATGACTAGAAAAACAGTGTCATTTTTTTTTTATATTGCACTTCAAGATTGACCTCATCCCACCTGATGTTAAGTGGTAATGAGGTCCTAGCTTAAGGGTGACAAGTACAGCATAATAAATATGTTACTGGACTTGTCGCCCTTACCTTGAAGGCTTGACCCCTGCTACTAATGTAGCACCCCCCAGGAGCTCTGAAAACCTTACTCACACGCAGGAACACAACAACACAGAAGTGATTGTTATTTGGCTGCGGTCTTCTGTAAGGTGGAGGTATTTCATCAGTCGGGCTGCTCCAGTTCGAGCAATAAATCGCTATGCCCTACCTCTCTTTAATTAATAATACAGCAACACCTCAATTAAATGCAAGTTACGCAATTTAACGCAATGTATCTTTTTTCAGGATAAATTTTAAAACCAATATTTTGGTAATCTGTTTGACCAAACAGAAATGTATACTCACCTACCCAATAAAATCATAATTACGTTCACCCTAACAAATGTAAGTTTTAAGACAACTTTTTGGACGTCAGTAAACATGTTACAGCTGACATATATCTCAAATTCCAAGGTTGTTTTATAATTGTTACTTAATGATTAGACTGGTTGTGATCGGAATAATAAATAACAATTCGTCACTAATCACTACACTTTAACTAATGCATTACACATTTGGTAATGATGATAATAAGACTTATCAAAAACACCACAACCAGGTGACAAATATATTTTTGTATTAGATTGTGTTTTATGATCGATTTTGCACTTAAAATTATAGTTTTAAATAATTTTAAGTTCTGCGATCGTCCTTTTATACGTGCACAACCAGGTGACATTATTATTATTGTCACCTGATTGAGATTAATAGAATCTTTTATTATTTTAAAGAATTCAGCGGCAGCTCTAAGAAAAAGGTTCTTAAAATAATCGTTATGCGAAACTGTATATTTTATTTCCTTAGATAGACGAAGGTAAGGCCCAAATAACCAAAACGTTATTAAATCAAAAGTAGAAACAATAACTACGAGTATTTTAACATCACATGTATCAAATTAAACAAAGGCGTAAAAAATCACTAGAAATATTGGGAAATATTAGTACTTAACTTTCAATTATTTTTAATGTAAATTTAAATTAAATCAAATAAAAAAAAGTAAACAAACATAAACACACGATACAATAAAAATTTGAGAATTAGCTTTAGCCTGCTAGTTTGCCCGCGTTTTTTCGGTATAAAATTATCCTTTAAACTAATCAAAATTCTATCTATCTTCCTACCAAAATGTCATCCAAATCCATTCAGTGTATTTTGCGTGAAAGAGTTACAAACATATATCTAGACATCAATACATTCTTACTAACTTTCGAGTTTAATAGTCAATAGTCAAATATTTTTATTCATTTGATTACATTAGTAACTCTTATGAATAGTCTCTATATAAATCAAATGATGCTACCTCCGGTTCGGAACCTATAACTACTGAGAAGATACCGGCAAGAAATTCAGTAGTTTTTTTTTTACAAAAAAAAAGCTAAGCTTATTGTTATCACCAAGACATATAGTTAGTCAATTGTATAAAAAGTAAAAAAAAAATAAAATAAAAAAAATGTGTAGGACTAAAAGTGTAATAATATATTTGTATAATTGTATACTGTTTATAGAAGGATAATCAATCACTCACCCCATGTCCGATAAAAGTACACTATAGCCAAAGTATTCTGCCGATTCGTCAGGGTAATAAGAAATCCTGCTTTTAATATGGAACACATCTCCTGAACTCACTGATAAGATATTCCAAATCGAAAAATAGAACAGTTTTAATAATTTCCACATTTTTAAAAAGTCCGAGTATTTATTTTTGACAACCGCATTGGAGTGTAACGTGCAAGCGACTAGCTCTAGTATTCGAATTAACGACACCGCGTGGACTGCGTGAACGCCTACAAGCTGGATGAGTCAAAATAATGAGAACTGGAGAGAGTATCTTGGAAAAACTGTACGTGTACCATAAACTTTAGTTATAACGAACCTCAAATACTCTAAAAATCTTTTAAAATAATGTGCTCTGAGTAACCAACTTTTCTTGGGGTTCCTCAAGGTAACATATTAGGTCTCACTTTATTTCCAATAAATAGTCAACAGCACATCAAGGTAAACATTTGCAGTTCGATATTAGATCTTATGTGCACGAAATAAAGGTGGTCCAAAGTGATTTTGTCTATACTATGAGTCCCAGATAACAGAATTAGTAGAGTAGTTGACTAAAAATTACCGTTTGGTCCAGCAGATTATCAAAAAATATTAGCTACATCAATATTTTCTTGATCATTCATGTAATCAACATTTTACTAAGGTATATTGCATTAAATTTATCGCGACGTCACAGTACAGGTCTTCGTACCTACAGTTTTTACGATAAAGTGACGTAAACATACTCCTCCACTGAACTGCGCTGTATCTTCGTCAAACTTAATAGAATCTTTGTTTTTTATCGAGTTATCATTTCTGTTACAGGGAGCGAACAAATATACCGGGTTTCTCTGAGTTTTGGATAATCTAATAGATGACCACAAAGAAGTGGAACTCGTTGCCGGCTCATGTATTTCCTCCTTCCTTTGACATAGATCCCTTCAAAAAGAGCGCGAAGAAGTATAGTAAGGGCCAGTATCGCGATGCTAACGGATAGGATATATCGGTATCAAATCCGTTGTCATCGTTATGTGGGTTCCTCTCTTTCTTACCATCAGGCTGAGAGGAGCCAATATACTGCACTTATAAATTAAATATATATAAGATGGACTAAAACCAATTCAAAGTTCGCTTCCCTATTTAGAAGTATTTGTATAGCTTGATTAACTGAGAATCAGACTTAGCGTATTCTTGGCACCTGCTTTACCCCAGCACCTACTATCATTTATCGACATAGGCAACTGCCTAGACTGGAGTCCACCTGGGATAACTATCCCAGGTGGACTCCCCAGCCAAATTGTAATACATTCTTCCATGGTTTTCTCATCTTGTAGCTTAGGTATTCTTCGCTTAGCTACCAAGGAGTTTTTCTGGAAAAACACATTTTTTTTCAAGTATTCAAGGCCTGCAAATATCGCCTTGAAGACTCAGTACCATAATTATTGGGTTACGATCTTGATGTTCTGAGTTTGATTAAGGACCAATTATTCAATTGTCACATTCAAATGTACAATCGACTTATTTGAAATGTCGTAATGTTCCGTTTGTGCCACTGAGCCATAGACTATATAAGTTAAAACACGTTTTTTGCTCATTAATTTGTTTTCATGCTAATTCAAAGTTCTTCCATCCTAAAAAATAACCCTTTTTTGGCGGGGGGAAATGCTTGACTCACCGTACCGTCACCCGAGGGAGGTGACGGCCTGTGTGGGACTCTCCTGTCCTAAGAAGGGCAGGCCTACCCACTAAAACCCCCCAGGGACCTCATCGCCTTAATGGTAATGCTGTGGTAAAATTTATAGAACCACCACAACAGCAGAAAAAATAACCCTAAGGAAACATTATTATTGTCTAACTATGTCATGACGGTATCAGTAATGGTCCCGTTGGAGTTAATAAGACATCCTGAGGTGTGACGGTCGTAGCCATATGGGTAAACCCAAACCTGATTGCTGTGTGTCACTCCCACCCACGCTTATAATAAACTAGCTGTGCCTGTGACGTCGTTCGCGTGGTCTTTGACAAGCATTTTGAAGTATGTATTGTACTACACTTAAATTTAAATACCTTGGTACGCTTATTGTGGTATTATATGTAGATACCGCACATATATTTTACATTGACGACCTCCGTAGCCGAGAGGCGAGCGGGCCTGACTTTGGCGAGCGCCATCTCTGAGGTTCCGGGTTCGATCCCCGGTCGGGTTAATATGGGAAACGAACTTTTCCATATTGTCTCGGGTCTGGGTGTTGTGGTACCGTCGTTGTTTCTGATTTCTGTAACACAAGTGCTTAAGCTACTTACCACAGAATCAGAGCAATGTATGTGATGTTGTCCAATATTTATTTATTTATATTATTTATATTTTACGTACTTTTGGTCCACCACGGCTTCGCACGCTAGCTATCCCCGTTTTATCCACTATTTCCAGTGATTTTTCACTTCTATTTGGTTTGGTTTCAATTCTATTGGTCGCAGCGTGATGTTATAAAAAAATAAGCCTTCCTCGAAAAATGGACTACCCAACACTTAAATATTTGTTTTCATTCGGACTAGTGCTCTCTAAAATTAGCGCATCCAAACAAATAAACAAATACTCCTGCTTTGTAATATAAGTATAAAATAAATGCGCCAGACAGTCACACCAAGCTAAAGTTTTCCCTTGTAATATGAGCACCAGACGACGGATACTAACTGGGTGCGTCATCCCAGCACACTCAGACCCAAGTTAATTTAGAAAAGTTCGTTTTCCAAATTGACCTGACCGGGAATCGAACCCGGGACCTTTCGCGCTTTGCCCGCTACCTTAGCCACTGCGCCACTGAAGTCGTCGTATAGATTTTAGTCGTTTTGTATTCAGTTACTAGCGAGCTAGATATCAAATAACCTCACACAAGGATCAGTGACGATCTGACGTCATTTAGGTGCTGCTGCATCTAACTGCATCGCTTTCTACGTTGACCTACAGACCCAATAAAATTTTAACTTTTGGACTATTTTGTATTTAATCGAACTACTTACTGCCTTACGTTTTGGTTCGGTTGTACCGTTAATTTATTTTAAACTAGCGAACCCGACAGACTTCGTCCTGTCAAAAAGATTTGGAATGTGGCTTGACTCTAAATAAATGGGAAACCTGATACAGTTGTATTTTATCTACCTGTTTCGAAATTTATAATGGTTCGTAAAATTAGATTTTTAATTTTTATAGTACTATACGCCGTACTAGGGAACTTTAAATATTAGAAACAGAATTTTTTTATCTCCCCTTGCGGTGCGGGAATCGTACCCACGACCTTTACGTATCACGTAAGGTGTCTTCGATTCCGTGCTTTTCAAACATTTCTGCAAAGAATGTACAGTCGCCGTCTGATTTTAAGAGAGTCATGGCAAAGGGATTTATCGCTCGAACTGGAGCAGCCCGACTGGTGAAATACCTCCACCTTACAGAAGACAGCAGCCAAATAACAATCACTTCTGTGTTGTTGTGTTCCTGCGTGTGAGTAAGGTTTTCAGAGCTCCTGGGGGGTGCTACATTAGTAGCAGGGGTCAAGCCTTCAAGGTAAGGGCGAAAAGTCTAGTAACAGTTTTACTATGCTATACTTTTCGCCCTCAAGCTAGGAACTCATTACCACTTAACATCAGGTGGGATGAGGTCAATCTTGGAGTGCATTATAAAAATATATATATATATATATATCTGAGCAGACAAAGTGACCAAATACTTGTGAACAGTTAAATGTCAAAAAGTTCTATACACCACAAGTTACCATTAATATCTGAACATTCATTACTTCAGTAATATCTAACAGAAAAATTTCATCTCCCCTTACGGTGCGGGATACGAACCCACGACCTTCACGTATCGCGCGTGCTGCTCTTCCAACTGAGCTAACCGCAAGTTATCGTGGGCGATGCATTTTTCTCCTGTATCAACCCGTTAGCCTCCAGTAAGTGCCCTCTGCCGCACATCTTTAAAATATTTCGTAAAATTGGTTGTCTATAAATACTGTTTACTGACGGTTTGACGTGACAACGCTGAACCGATTGCTCGAGCCAATCATGCCTCTTTCTCGTTCAAGCTGCGCTCTCGCTTGCGGAACGCGACAATAAGCGTAACGGGACAAATAAACTCCTCTTTTTCGTGCATGCAGCCGGTAGCATTAGACGTTGTCATGTTAAGAATCTTTTTTGCTTTAGCCTATAATTAAACTTGATTGCACGTATACAGTAAAAGTCAAACTTATTGCCTTGTAGCTATTTCTACTAGCTAATCCCATAGATTAAGCCGAAAACATTGAGATATAAAATTTAAATAATACAAAATTAACAAAAATCAAAGTTAGTTTTATCAAGGAAATATCTACATATAAATATACTCGATAATATGACTGATGATACGCCCTGAGGCGAGCATATCTGAGGTCCCGGGTTCAATCCCCGGTCGGGTCAATATGGAAAACATTCTATATTGTCTCGGGTCTGGGTGTTGTGGTACGGTCGTTGTTTCTGACTTTTGTTACACAAGTGTTTAAGCTTTTACAGAATAAGAGCAATGTATGTGATGTTGTCCAATATTTATTTATTTGTTATTTATAAGACCGACAAATTAAAATTAGTAGTATTGTTAGGAAATGACTTGGCTGCTAGGCCAACTTTATTTTGCTAGATCTCTCTGTCTCCATACACTTGTAGAGTAAAAGACTGGGCAGGAAGGATCTTAAGCGTGATATTGTCTCCAGTGTTGCAAGCTCCATGAACTAGGTTCACCGCCCCTGCTTTGCTCGCGTGGACAGTCACACACTTCATGTTATCTACTACCACCACTATCTGAAAAGAGAAAAAAGAAATCGACTTCAAACGGAAAACTAGAAACTTTCCAATAAATGTGACAAATAAAAGAGTAAGTGTCGAGTTCCTTGCCGGTTCTTCTCGACATGATCAACATTCCGAACATAGTGGTAGAATACTTAATTTGTACTGACGATTCATAAGTGATTTTGTAAAGCTTACATGAATAAAGATGTTTTCTATTCTATTCTATTCTTTTATGAAGATTGAGTTTCAATATATCTTACCTCTAGATCCGCGGATTGATCATACTCTTCCATCATGTCAGTATCAACGTCAGTGACCTCACTATATATTAGTCTTCTCTCGTCAATGTTTTCGCAATTACCACACTTCCATATCAATCCACTCACTGTAACTGAAAATAAAATACTAGTACAGACTCTACACTTTTAATTTTGTACCTTATGACGTGCGTATAAGATATTTTATCGCACTGCAAGTTTACCTTGACGTGCTGATTTCGTAGCCGACCGGCGAGCGGGCTGGAATTTGCGGTAGGCCATCTCTAGGGTCCCGGGTTCGATTCCCGATCTGGTCGATATTGATGGTCTAAGCATAATATTGGGTGTTGTGGTACCGTCATTGTTTCGTTGTTATTTCAGTTAGTACTCATTTTTTTTATTGCATCTTAAGTGTTTACAAAGTGGTAACTTAAAATTAGATCATTAAAGACCCTGTAAGGGCACTGCAATTAGAGAGTTAAAAAAATAGTGGCACTCGACCACTCAAATACCGTTTAGCGCTTTTAGAATATTCTACATTATGTACTACTACGCGAATCGCGTCGCGGCGGGGCCGTGGAGGATGCGGTATTGCGTTTGCCGGCCTCCCTATACTTCGCGGCCGGTGGATCGCGGGACTCCATCTGGCTCTCGGAAGGAGAGCCGGAGTGAGAGTCTCGGGTGTCCGCTGTGGTTCCACACAGCAGTTCCGCTGCTGGGACCAGAAACGCCAGGCGTGGGGTAAATCGAGCGTCTGTTACCTCGGTCCCAAGTGGGTGGGGGGCTTGGTATGCTCCAGATGCGTTTTGCGCAAGGTGGGCCGTTTAGCGGTAGGCGCTGTGGGAGTGCTTGTGTAGTCTGCAAGGGATCCCGACTCGCCCATAACTGTGCAGCGTTGGCCACCGAGGGGGTTTTAGTCGGTGCGAGCCTGACACACCCTCTGTTCCCGCTAGTGTTGCCGTCGATTCGATTGTATATCGATTATAATCGTTTATTCCAAAAGAGGCCTAAATAATCTTATATATCGATATCAAGTTGAAAGCGATACTATCGATCGCTTAGTAGGTATCGCTATCAACTTGATATCGATATAATCGATTATATCGATTATATTGTATTTGACTACGATTATAATCGATTATATTAGATATAATCGATTATAATCGTAGTCAAATACAATAAGATTAATAATAAGATTGTCATATTAGATTATTTGAGGGGGGGATAATCGATTAATCGATAATCGATTATCTGGCAACACTAGTTCCCGCAGAGAGTAACGGTGCGATAGGCATTCCGTCTCGGCAAAAAAACTTTTAAAGACTATCCTATAATAAAAATATCATTTCATACCATCTTCTTCGCTAGTTGTGTTAGTTTTTTCCAATACTTCCCCGTTCAATAGATAATATACAATTGGGTCTATATATTCATCGTCATCTTTTAATGCACTAGAATTTGTTATCACTAATAACACTGAAAAGCATAGTAATTTAATTGACATGTTCATAGTTATTATTTTAAAAATACAAACGTAAAAAACGAATGAGTTTATATGTTTCTTGTTGTGAAGTCTTACTACAACTAATCGACTCCAATGTTTGAGATAATAGTATTGATGGAAGTATTACTAGGTATCATCTATATTTCAGCATTATCAGTTTCATTGACCTCTTCAGATAATATGATTTAGTGTCTTATTAAAGTAATGATAACTGCTAAACTTTACTCAGAAGGTGAAGATTCAAAAGGAGTATGTTAAACTATCATAGAAGGGAAGCGAATTAAAGTCGGTCTGTTAGTTTATCCAAAAATTAAGGGCATGTTTTTTTGCATGTACTGCCTAATCAAAACAAAATAGCGATACATTGAACTTAATTGTCACATGACGTCATGAATTGGTATATTTTTTACGTACAAGTAACGTAACAAGCATCAGCCCGGCAACTTGGCATCGTTATATGGAAAACAAAAATAGTGTTACTTGTTCAATATCCCACGTTCGTAATCGTTTATGAAAAACATTAAAACTATAACTATATTATATAAAAAGCAATTTAATAACGAAACAAACTAGGCTATTTTTTTAACTTTTAATGTCATAAAAAACGATTTTCTGAATTTGATTTGATTCAAAATTTTATGTTTTATCGGTTTTCATTTAGGTTTTTTGTCATATCATTTGTAATTGTTAATGATTAATCAATTTTTAATACTCATTGGTGTAGTACCCAACCAATCAGGTTTAGATATTTTTTACAATAGAGGTTTTTTCGTAAATTGTGAACTGCCTTGTGACTTGACTGCGTTGACGCGAGATCACACAACATATCTACATAAAATTGTAACCAAGTTTTCGAGTCAAAATTTTATTGATATTTGCGTTATTATTTGATAGTCAAATATTATTCAAATCTTAAAGAAAGTTGCTAATATTGATATCAATAATTATTGGATAACATCACATAACTGTTCAGGTAAAAAACTTTATTTCCCACGTTCCATTGCGAAGAACGTATTTTTTACTTATATTTTGAGGACACAATTATTCGATTTAATCGGTAAAATCTTTTAGATTACAACACTCTGCTCTGCAGTTGGAAATATTAAAAAAAATAAAATGAACCGATAGCTGTCAGTTTAGTACACCAAATTAAAAATCTGAGTATAGGTTTGTTTTTATTGAATTGGCATATGAGAAAAAACGGGTCTTATCATTTTTTAATTACTATTTAACGAACTAATATGATATTAAATTAATTTCCTAGATATTTAGTTTTACGAGTACTTTATAGGACATGATGTGACTGCGTTCAAAAGGTTTTTACATTTTGTACGTATCTATTGTGAAAGTTTAGTTTAAGTTTTTTTTATGTGACTATCTATGGCAGTCCAAGTTAATAAATAATTAACTAAAAACAATTTAATATTTTTGACCGGCTTTACATCCATATATTCTTACAAACATTCTTGTTTATATTATTAATAGATAGTTTATTGTTACACAAATTATCTAATATTATGTTTGTAACCCTAACAAAAGTTTCAAGGACATACAAATTACAGGAGTATCGCAGCACGGTTTCACCACAGGACAATGCGATAAGCCATGATTAATTATTTCTTTGGACACCGTGCAGACTTACTTAGACCTAGAGCGAGGAGAGAGAACGAAGAGTTCATTAACGTCCCAACTGTTATCAGTCAAAGTGGCCAGTCTTTTTCAGATCAATTTACTGCACTTATCTTTGTAGCATCATCATTATCACAATAGTACGTCCATAGCTGGACATAGGCCTTCACTCTTAAACCTGCGTTTAGCTTGTAGTATCTAGCCTCTGCCAGTTGTTTTCGTCGTCCACCTTTGGCTAGAGAAACGATTACTACTTTTTTTTTATATTATACTTCAAGATTGACCTCATCTTACCTGATGTTAAGTGGTAATGAGGTCCTAGCTTAGGGGCAACAAGTACAGGATAATAAATCTGTTACTGGACTTGTCGCCCCTATCTTGAAGGCTTGACCCCTGCTACCAATGCAGCACCCCCCATGAGCTCTGGAAACCTTAATCGCACTTAGGAACAGAACAACACAGAAGTGTTGCTATTTGGCTGCGGTTTTCTGAAAGGTGTTTTTAAGACTTAAAGAGTTAAGTAGACTTAAGAACCCGTTTATCTTGATGATTATCGGTTCTTAGAGAGCTGTAGTTGGCTCTTGGCTACTTGACAGTGATAATTAATTAAAATTTATCGATAGTTCTAGTTCTCGTTTGAATGTTATATCGAATCCTATCGTTTAGAGATATTCCGAGCCCTTTCCATAAATCTCGCTGACTAACTTTCAGCTGATAGGCAAGCTCTACCGCGACTGTTCACTCCTTTGATCCGTAGGTCATAACTGGTGAAATGTACCTTTTATGTGAATCTGCAATTATTGCGCAAGTCAAGAGTGTTTAGTCCTCCATCACTCTAATAATTGAGAAACAGGAGACAGACACAACTGGAGATAGGTTGGGTGCTGATTTAACTACGATACAAAACCTAATTTTTTTTATTAGACCAACAAAGAAATAATGAAGTTCACAAGCAAGAAATTATGAACGAAACATAACTTAATAGTCAAAATGATGATTCTTAAAATATATTTCAGAAATATGCTGAATAACATGTTAATGAGAATTTGCTTTTTAAACAAAGGTTCTATTTAATATATATTATAAATATGATAAAAAAGTGCTTTATCATATTTAACCTGAGTTAGGAAAACCTTAAAAAAGAAAGACAAGAAATCCACCAGCCCCGAGACTACATCGAAAGGAAGCCGCAGTGTTTTTGCGACGATAACTTGCGAGGAAAGCGACCTCAGATAACCCTCTATGATCTATTGCGCTAATCCGTTACGTGTAGTGATGGGACACGAAAATGTATAAAGTAAATAAATATCGATATCGATCGTGCTCAACAATCATGTTAAGGACAACAGAATCAATATTTATTCCACTTTTAGAATACATAATATAATGATGTTTATCCAGACATAGAATAATCACAGATTTTTAATCTACGAATTTTGATTTTGCTGAAATCATTGCAAATTTATGCTTTAAGAAGTCACGCTTTAGCTGTAATGGTTTCTCAACTAATCTAAATGGGAATGCCAGGACTCCAGTCAATTTAAAGTAAACCTTTAGTATAAGTTTTTTTACACCCCTAATAAGCCTAAAAATAAGTTATCACATTACATGAACCAAAATCCAACATTTAAAAAGGGTCAAGTTTCGCAAGCGAAATTCTCTAATTGTCTTATTTTACCACGAAATAACGATACGATTTGAAAAATTGTTCAAACGACATTAACATATTAAGCCCACCTGTATTACTTGTTTGTGACATAAAGCTTTGAATACTAATATTGATATCAAAATGTCAATTAAATCGAGTATAATTTCAAGTCCCATCTCTAGCTACGTATACACTCGCCCTATCTCCCAAAGATACATTACCACGTGCTTTGAAATTCAGCAGCAGCAAAATAAATAGCACCCAAGTTAAAAGTAACCTAAAATATAGACCGTAAAGTCATATTTTTAAGGTATTCAGGCTACATAATATTTATGGGTCTTCTCTGCAAGTGTTTGAATAAGAAAGTGTTATAGATACATGATGAGCATACTAGGCTTTGTAGCTTAAAACACAATGTCCTATCCAGGAAATTGTATGGTTAATTATAACAATGAATAGCTATTCGGAACGTCATTAAACTTATAAACTTTAAGACTTTCGCGTTCCATTTTAAAACCGCAGCCAAATAACAATTACTTCTGTGTTGTTGTGTTCCTGCATGTGAGTAAGGTTTCCAGAGCTCCTGGGGGGTACTACATTAGTAGCAGGGGTCAAACCTTCAAGGTAAGGGCGACAAGTCCAGTAACATATTTATTATGCTGTACTTGTCACCCTTAAGCTAGGACCTCATTACCACTTAACATCAGATGGGATGAGGTCAATCTTGAAGTGCAATATAAAAAAAAAGACATTCAAAATAATTTAACGGGTCAAAAAAAAAAGAGTCAGCTCGTGACCATGGTTGGTGCAACCTAACCGAAACGTCGGGCAGTAAGTAGTTCGTATTAACTACTAAATAAAAATGGTGTCGCGTTTTGACCCGTCAAATTATTTTAAATGTCATTCAACTTTTTTTCGCTTGCAATGATCACTGTTTTTAAATGTTTTTAATTTTTTTAAAATGACGATCAATAAAATAATCGGTACTTATACCGAAACCGAATTCCGTGTTCATTCAAAATCGATATGGCACATAATTGTTCCTAATTTAAATGTAGGATTTATCAAATACCGCCTCAATTATTTAGTGGTTAAAGTACCGGTCAGGGATCTCAGTGTCTTGGGTTCGATTTCTGGGTCAAGAAAAGTGTCTCTCGTATTTCTCAACACAGTTTGGGTTTGTGATCATCAATCAGATTTGGCAGGCATTGTTTTTAATTTAATAAGTGCCCATTGTTGCGAGTTACGATGACTTGATTCCAATTTCTTTGCGGTGGATCATTAAATGGGCCGACTTGCATCTATTTTCGAAACAAACTGGGTAACAAATAGTAACTTAATTTGTTCCTATAATTATTTTGTTTTACGTCTATCTACGCCTGTTTCAGGATGTTACAGTGCCTACGAAGACGAAGGTTTGACATGTGATAGAGCCCGTTGCTGTTTTTTATGATACACGTAATGTATTAGTGTAAGTAATCAGAAAATTTTTTTTTTATCTTTTTAATAATAATAATATACCAGAGAAAATATCGTATACTAACGATCTGCATGAACCTAGTGTTGACTGGTAGAGAATGATCCTAGCGTTTAGTCCACCTTTTGTTTTTTTTGTAACAATTAAGTTTAGATTTAAATAAATACATACGTTGCTCCGTTTCTGCAGGAACTAAAGCAGTGTTACCGAATCAGAAAACATGACGGTAGGTACCACACGTATCCGATCTGATAAAAAAAAAATAGGTTTCCATATTGACTTGACTCCATTTCCATATCTACCCTGGGACCATAAAAGTGGCGCTCCGCCATTGTCCGGCTCACCTCGCCTCGCCTCTTGACTATGAAGGTCATTAAAGGCAGTTTTGTAACATTCAAATAATAGGTCAGATCGGTTCAGTTTTTATTTATTTACTGGATCACCCACACAGTTAAAGTAACATTACCTCTTAGTACAATTAGGTTAATTTATACGTTAGGCCTTTATCCTGTATCCAAATTGTGCACGTACAGTTTTGTAGCAAACTGCCCACCTTAAAAACTAATTCGTATTGTTTGCTAAATAAAAAGAAATAATAATTGTAGGAGCTTATTCGTTCATCCATGAAGCTACCATGACATGTAATATTTTACCTACGTTTTTTGCATTTCATTTACTCCCAATTCCGGGTTTATTCAATTTGTTGTTTATATACAAACTTCCACCTTTCAAATTCAAATGGACGGGGGAGCGTTCAAAACCAAATACTTGCATAATTTGTTCCAACTCAATTTAGTAAGTGTCCAACACAAACGCTGATTATACAGCTACTGCCGAAAGGAACCCTTTTGTTCCGAACGACATTGTTTTAGATAACACTGGTTTTGCATTTTAGTCATCCATGCAAAATGTTTTCGACCGTTTTTATAATAATAATAGACGTGTTTTTAAACATTGATCGGACAGCTGCCATAGTCCTTCTCATAGTCCCGGTTGCCCAGTCCACTAGCACTTGAACCTAATAGCCCAGAGTCTTTGTTCTGCCACTCCATTCCATTGTTCTGCACTGAGCGGGAGCTGTCCTGGCAACATTTTATAGTGTATACAGGGATAATCGTCGGTTAGTGTCACATTAAGATCAGACTTGTCTTTTAAAGGGCCTCTACGTGTTGGCTTCGGCCCCATTCACGCCACCCAAAAGTCTGGGACTCTGTAGTCCCGAGATATTGGAAAAGACTGATAAGAATAATAATAATAATAAGTGTTTATTTCTATATATAAATGTTTTACTGCTCCGGATCCGTTACACTTAGAATTGGATAAATTCAAATAAATATAAAAAGTATACATAATACATTTCGGGGTTTTTGGAGACTACAAAACCATTAAGGCGGTGTTCGTGTCCTTTCGTCTTCGAGACATCACTATCACGGTACCCTAGAGTTAGTATCGTTGAAAATACGTCAAACTACACTGCGGATTTTGTATCCTTATGATGCGAGCATAAGAAGAAAAGTAAAGATGGGATTAGAAAGAAAAAAATAAGTTCTAAGATTCTAAGATTCCGGGTTCGATTCCAGTTTGGTCAATTTGAAAAACAAACCTTATATTATAGTCTCGGGTGTGGGTGTTGTGGTACCGTTGCTGCTCCTGATTTCTGTACACAAATGCGTAAACTAGATTATATCATAGAATCTGAGCAATGAATGTGATGTTGTCCATTAAATTATTATTAAGTAGCGGCCGCACGCGTATAGCTCCGAAATTTTTCGAACATTATCTGGCCCTGATAATTACGAAAAAAATACATCCCAATTGGGTCCAGTATTTCTGAAGTTATACGCATATATATATTTTGGCTTAATATTTTTCAATTAAAAGATATTTAAATAACACACCTTATCCATGTTCACACATCTTCTGTGGTGAGTAGATTAACTGCTAACACCTTTTAAACAAAGTGACAGTTTAAACCACATCTTCTATACTTATAATAAATCTGTAGAGAGGTCAATTCTGTACATGAAATATATTTTCAAAATAACTATCAGGGGGTGATTAGTGATCGATACTGATGCCAAAAATGCAATCAGTAAAATTTTTGTCTGTCTGTCTGTCTGTATGTTCCTTATAGAAACAAAAACTACTCGACGGATTTTAACGAAACTTGGTACAATTATTCTTCATACTTCTGGGCAGGTTATAGTATACTTTTCATTACGCTACGATCAATAGGAGCAGAGTAGTGAAGGGAAATGTTGGGAAAACGGGAGAAGTTACTCCATTTTTTAAGCTTCCGTCGCGTGTGCAGCCTTAATGGTTAAAGTTACATAGAAATTATGTATGACAGAAATATTTTACATAAAATTGACTAAAAATATCCCGCAACAGCATATGTCTATCTTTTATGGTTGACTCACAATAACACGTGTAACTCCTGATAGCTTAGCAGTTCGGATCATTCTGATTATATTTGTTTACTCTTACGTTTATAATACTCTCATTCATCCCTAATTTAAAAAAGTTATCATTATTACCTATTCAATAAAAAAAGAATCATAGAAATCGGTATAGAAACACCAAACTTATACATGAAATAAGCCATCGCGCCGTCGCACGTGAATACTGAATCATGCTATAAGGATTATTTTTGTGTAACGGTTGCCGCGCTCGACACGGGTCGCGGCGGCGGTAGGGTATAAAAAGGCGGGAGGTCCGAGAGCGAGCTTCCCAAATCAGTTCGCTTTCTGGAAATTAGCCAGAAAGCTAAGATCCGATAACACCGCCACGACCCCCCCTCTTAACCGGCCTAATCAGCCGCCGGCTTTTGAGGACGAGGAAAAGTCTGAGTGCCTAGCCGACAGTCTCGAGGCCCAATGCTCACCCAGTTCACTGCCAGTCGACCCAGACCACCTCGCCATTGTCGAGGCGGAGGTCGAACGCAGACTAGGCCTTCAGCCAACTTCACCCGAGTTAGAGCGGGTCACTTTCGACGAGGTCCAGTCCGCCATACGAGGCCTTCACCCACGCAAAGCCCCAGGCTGCGACGGTATCACTAACAAAGTGCTAAAGCATTTCTCCCCCCACCTGATCTCTTTGCTAACCGCTATTTTCAACGCGGCTCTCAGCAATAACATTTTCCCACAAGCGTGGAAACAAGCCATTGTGATAGGCATTCCCAAACCAGGCAAACCCATGACCGAACCGTCCAGCTACAGACCTATCAGCCTTCTGTGTACGATTGGTAAACTCTATGAGCGTATCATCTACACTAGGCTTAGGGATTTCGCCCACGAGCGAAACCTAATCCCAGAGACCCAATTCGGCTTTAGAGCCAAACATTCATGCGTACAACAAGTACATCGCATAGTAGAGCATGTACTTGACGGTTTCAACCGACCCCACCCCCGCACAACGGGGGTCCTATTCTTCGATGTGGCAAAAGCGTTCGATAAGGTCTGGCACAATGGCTTAATATTTAAGCTATTTCAACTCAATGTGCCGGACCGTCTCGTGCTCATCATACGAGACTTCCTATCGAATCGCGAGTTTCGCTACAGAGTGGAGGGGGCGCTATCCCCCCCCCACCCCATCACAGCCGGAGTCCCCCAAGGCTCTGTGCTCTCCCCCATTCTATTTGTGCTGTACACCAGCGATTTTCCTACATTCGAAATCCCGAAACCATTGGTGGCACATGTCGCTCTGTTCGCGGATGACACCGCCATCTATTGCTCCTCCCGCACTCCCGGTCCCATTCTCCGAACGCTCCAACGCTCCGCCGACATACTCGGCGAGTGGTTCAGGAAATGGCGTATCGAAGTGAACCCAGAAAAGAGCGCGGCCGTTCTCTTTAAGCGGAACGCGCCCTTCCCCCCCAGACACCCCCCGATCACCCTGTTCGGCCGACCGATCCCTTGGGAACGGAAGGTTCGTTACTTAGGGGTAACACTCGATGTCGGACTGACCTTTCACAGTCACGTTAAGACAGTTAGGGATCGCGCCGCGTTCGCCCTTGGCAGGCTTCATTGCCTAATCAATAAACGAAGTAAAATGTCCCTTAGAAATAAGGTGAGACTTTACGTCACTTGCATTCGTCCGATTATGACTTACGCCAGTGTTGTGTTCGCACACGCTGCCCGCTCCACAGTCCGAAGGCTTCAAACCCTTCAAAATAAGTTCATGCGTAAGGCTACAGGCGCCCCCTGGTATCTCCGTAACGAAAACCTCCACATTGACTTAGGGCTGCCGACTATCGCGCAGTACCTTAAGCAATGCTCTTCCCGCTACTTTGACTCTGCTCCCCATCATCCAAATAGTCTAGTGGTCTCGGCCGCTGACTACGTCCCTTCCGTAGTCCGCCCACGTAAACGTAGGCCTAGGAATGTGCTTTTAGATCCCGACGACGCCATAACGATCGCCATGGCCGACGCAAAACAGCTCGCGACACAGCACACATCAAACCGACCGCTTTTCCGTCCTCGCCGGCGAGGACGCACGCAGCGATCCCCACTGGTAGGCTCCTTTTCAAGATACCGGCACGTGCCGGGGCGATTTTCTCCCCAAACATATGTTCGATTACCCTCTCCCAACAACGGCCCGAGCCGAGGTCCGAGCCCCGCTATGGGGCGCCCTCCGGCAGTTGTTTAAATTTTTTAGGGGTGAGAGCCTTCCGCTCCCCCGCAAGCCCGGTGAAGATGAAAAGGCCATCTGCGGCCATCATCTATAGTCAGTTAGGAAAAAAAAAAAAAAGAGCGAGCTTCATTCAATATTTGGCTGTTGATGCGTTCAGAGCGATCGACCTTATTGACAGACAATAATTGATATTGAGAAACCGTGCTTATCAGCGCGACTTTTAGTGTTTAAATAGTTTATTTGAATTTCTTTTGTTGTTATATTGTAAAATATTCGTTCAAATAAAAAATTATTAAGCGTAGGTACTTTTATTAATTAAAGTAGTTATAAGTATTTATTTTTAAGTGAAGTAGGTATAGGTAGATAGTTTTGCACAGGCGTTTCAGCTTTATTTTCATTTCTTTTTTGTTGTGAGTTGTATATATATCTGGGTATAATTCTATTAGAATATTTTAGTGTAAATAGTCATAAAGATTTTAAGTGTAAGGTAGCTAAAGTTAGGACCTCTAATGTAGGTTATTTTGTTAGGTAACTGACAGCCTTTTCGTTACCGTAGATTATTACACAATGCTACCTAAAAAACCATTATCTTTATCTCGAACTTCGAGTCAAGCCAAGAGAATGAGAATTACACGATCTCAAGAATCGGCAGAGGAAAGAGCAAATCGGTTAAACTCTATGAGAGTTAGAGCTTCAACTTCTCGAGCCAATGAAAACTCTCCAGAGATGACGATGCGATTAGCAGCTGACAAAGCAAGACGAGCTACATCACGGACGTCTCAAAGCTCTTCTCAACGAGAGCTAAGGCGTACCATTGACCGAGAACAACATGCGTTATCCCGAGAAGCTGAAACTGCTGCACAACGAGAATCACGTCTCACAGCTGACCGCGAACGGCATACATTATCTCGCGAGTCTGAAACCTACACTGAGAGGGAATTACGTCTCACAGCTGACCGCGACCGGCATACATTATCTCGCGAGTCCGAAACCTACACTGAGAGGGAATTACGTCTCACAGCTGACCGCGAACGGCATACATTATCTCGCGAGTCCGAAACCTACACTGAGAGGGAATTACGTCTCACAGCTGACCGCGAACGGCATACATTATCTCGCGAGTCTGAAACTTACACAGATAGGGAATTACGGCTTACAGCTGATCGCGAACGTCATATTTTATCTCGAGAATCTGAAACATTTACTCAATATGAAGACCGTTTGACAAATGATAGGGTGCAACACAATATTATTCGATCTCTTGAAGACGAACATGAGCATGAACAACGACTAGAGTCGGGGCGCGATTATTACAATTCTTTGAGACAAGAACGATTAATAACTTTGTCTAATGAAAGATTAAGAATTGAAAATATTCGGTCTCTTGAAACAGACGAACAGCAAGAGGCCCGTCTTACTGCAGACAGATTTCGACATAGTCTTAACGACTTAGATGTACACATAGAAGATCAAGCTACATATTCGGTGGCGTGGTCTGACAAATATAAAAGTGAGTTTGCTTATAACCTCTCAATTGATTACAGATCATCTTCTGTAATAGGCGATATGAACGTAGTATGTTCTTTTTGTAATGCTTTAAAGTGGAGGAAGGAGTCTGCTGGTTTCTGTTGTTCTGGAGGTAAAATAAATTTGCCTTCGTTCGAAGACCCACCGGAACCTTTGAAATCACTGCTCTTAGGGGAACATGTGCAATCTAAACAGTTCTTAGACCATATTCGCACTTATAATAGTGCATTTCAAATGACATCCTTTGGTGCTCAACAAATCACAGAAGGTCCTTTCATGCCTACTTTTAAGATACAAGGTCAGGTTTACCATTTGATAGGGTCCCTTTTGCCTGAAGACCAACCTAAATTTCTTCAAATATATTTTATATCCGACTACAACGAACAGTCGAATATAAGAAATCAATATTTCCCGAATTTAAATACTGAACTCATTTCACAACTTCAGAACATGTTGCATCAGGTTAATTCGTATGTATGCAGTTTTAAATCGGCATTAGAAGCTCTTCCTCAAGATGGTGATAACAATTATAAAATTGTTATAAATGCCGATAGACGTCCAACTCAGGAACACCCTGGGCGTTATAACGTTCCATCCACGAATGAAGTTGCTGTAGTATTGGTCGACCAGGAATGTGATAGGCGTGATATCGTTATCCGTTCCAGAGACAATCGTTTGCAACGTATTTTCGAAACTCACAGGGCTTACGACAGTTTGCAATATCCTTTGATATACTGTCGAGGGGAAGATGGTTATAATTTCGCTGTATACCAAACTGATCCGCGTACAGGCGCAATTAATTATAATAAAAATGTGTCATGCCTTCAATTTTATTGTTACCACTTGCAAGTGAGACGGAATAGATTTGTATACTTTCAACGTTTTCGTGGCTTATTTAGTCAGTTTATTGTTGATATGTACGCAAAAATTGAAACCGAAAGATTAGTTTATATACGATCTAATCAAAGGCAACTGCGCGCTGAAGAATACGTGCACCTTCGCGACGCCATGCAGCAAGATAATGATACTGTGAATATGGGCCGTTTAGTTATTTTACCCTCTTCTTTTACTGGTGGTCCACGCTACATGCACGAACGTACTCAAGACGCTTTTTGTTACGTAAGAAAATATGGACGTCCCGACTTATTTATTACTGTAACTACCAATCCCAAGTGGGATGAAATCACTCGGGAGCTTCTTGAGGGTCAAGCACCGCATGACCGCCATGATATTATCGCAAGAGTTTTTCATTTAAAACTAAAATCAATGATTGATCTACTTACCAAAGATAACATTTTTGGGGAAGTATTGTGTTATATGTATAGTGTTGAGTGGCAAAAACGCGGCTTACCTCACGCACATATCTTGCTTTGGTTAAAAGATAAGGTTCGACCTAATGATGTAGACAGTTCAATCAGTGCTGAAATTCCAGATCCGATTGCAGATCCCCTGTTATATGACATTGTTAAAACTCATATGATACATGGTCCATGTGGTGCATTTAACAGGAATGCTCCCTGCATGCAGAACGGTCGTTGCACTAGAAGATATCCAAAAGCATTAGTGGATGAAACTGTAACAGGTCATGATGGATACCCATTATATCGTCGCCGTTCAAGAGACAATGGTGGTTTTACTGTTGAAAAGCGAGTGTCTGGACAACAGGTTACTTTAGATAATAGGTGGGTCGTTCCGTATTCGCCTGTGTTGTCTAGAGCATTTCAAGCTCACATAAATGTAGAAATGTGTAATAGTGTAGAGTCAATAAAATATATTTGTAAGTATATTAACAAGGGCAGTGACCAAGCTACGTTTGCGTTGAGAGATGAACATGATGAACTTACTAGATTTCAGTCAGGCAGGTATATCAGCTCTTCAGAAGCTGTGTGGCGGATCTTAAGTTTCAACATCCATGAAAGATCCACCTGTGACCCATCTGGATGTTCATCTCGAAGGCGGTCAACGTATATATTTCAACGCCGAAAATGTTACAGAACGATTAAAGAACCCTAGACAAACAACTTTATTAGCATTCTTTCGACTTTGCCAAACTGATAATTTTGCAAAATCTCTTTTGTATGAGGAAGTTCCGTCGTATTATACTTACGATAAGCAACGAGGTGTCTTTAACCGTAGACGCCGTGGCAGGCCTGTAGATGGCGAGTCAGGTATTTTCAAAGAACATGTTCTTGGTAGAGTGTATACCGTTCATCCTAACAACGCCGAGTGTTTCTATTTGAGATTATTATAATATACTTTTTTACGAAAAGTAGACGATGTTGTTCATCCAACTTATCATGCAGCTTGCCAAGCGCGTCGTTTGCTTGAAAATGATCAGCATTAGGGTGACGCTTTAGTAGAATCCTGTGTTAGTGATAATCCACGACGGTTACGTCATTTATTTGTAACATTGCTCTCATTTTGTCATTTGTCAGATCCTGTCCAATTATGGGAAAAATATAAAGAAAAATTTGCAGAAGACTTTCTTCGGAATATATCTCACAATGATGAAGGCGCAACTAATAATAATTTCCGAGATCTTGCCATAAATCAGTGCTTATTAGCTGTTCAGGAAGACTTATCAGCAGTAGGCGGTAAATCACTCTGTGAATATGGTTTGCCAACACCAACCTTAGTCGGAGAGGTTACCAATAGGGAATATTCCGCAGAGATTGGTTACTGCTCAATGGAACTGCTAGCAACATTAGAAAACGGTGTCCCAATGATGACTGCAGAACAACGTTCAGTCTATGATCGCGTGTGCGAGAGTGTTCAGAATAATTTGGGAACAATATGGTTTTTAGATGCACCTGGAGGAACTGGGAAAACCTTTTTGACTAAATTAATATTAGCTTATGTTCGAAATCAGCGTAAAATTGCTCTTGCCGTGGCTTCATCAGGTATAGCTGCAACATTGCTACCAGGAGGAAGAACTGCTCACACTATGTTTAAAATACCAATTGATTTAGATCGCACGGAAAGTCCAACCTGTAGTATTTCAAGAAATAGCGACAAAGCTAAGGTATTACGTGAGTGTAATTTAATCATATGGGATGAATGTACGATGGCCCATCGAAAAGGAGTAGAAGCGGTAGACAGAACTTTAAGGGATATAAGACAAAATGATCGACCAATGGGCGGTATCACAGTTTTATTTTGTGGTGGTTTCCGACAAACCTTACCGGTAATACCACGGGGAACCCGAGCTGATGAGGTTAGGGCTTGCCTGAAAAGCTCTTATTTGTGGCGTGATATACAATCGGTGCATTTGACTATAAACATGCGAGTGAGAACTGGAGATAACCCGGATGATCGTGAATTTTCTGATATATTATTAAAGATTGGTGAAGGTACCTATCCACTGCTACACCAAGGAAAACTTATTCTGACGCCTGAGTTATGTTGTATAGTGCAATCCCAACAGCATCTTATATCGTCTGTTTACGGTGACGTAACAAATATATTAAATAAGGACAATTCTTGGCTATGCGAAAGGTCCATTTTAACTCCTCGCAATGACCAGGCATCTGAGATTAATAATAAAATACTGTCGAATATCCAGGGGGAAAGCAAAGTTTATAGTTCAATAAATAGAATGGTCGATGAACAAGAAGCCACTAATTACCCGATAGAATTTTTAAATTCTTTAAATATGCCCGGACTTCCTTCTCATGAAATTTGTTTAAAAATTGGCATTCCGATTATTCTGCTCCGAAATTTAAGACCACCACAACTTTGCAATGGAACTCGGCTTAAAGTAACCCAGTTGCAACAAAATGTAATCGAGGCTCAAATTTTAACAGGTTGCGGTGCAGGAGAAACCATCTTTATTCCCAGAATTCCCATAATACCAAATAATTTTCCATTCCAATTTAAAAGAACGCAATTCCCAGTATCGGTGTGTTATGCAATGACAATAAATAAGGCTCAAGGGCAGACTTTTCGTGTTGCTGGAGTAGATCTCGGTGTCAGTTGTTTTTCACATGGTCAGTTATATGTCGCTCTTTCCCGGGTTAGCAGTTCTAGAAATCTTTATGTTCACGTGCCGGACGGGTCAACTTTCAATGTAGTTTACCCGGAAGCTTTGCGCTGAAGTATTTTCATTCTATATGTACTTAAGCCTCATGTGAAAGTGATCTAAACAATATTACCAATACATTAACACAATAACATACAAGGAGTTACACGCTGATGGTCTCGGGGCACAGCTATTAATAATAATATTCTGCGGTTCCTTATTGCGATATTTTTTAACAGTATTGTGGATTGACATATTATATTTCCCTACTAAAATACGAAAGTTAATCTGTCTGTCACATCAAAACCACTGAACCCTGAGGAAGGACATATACTACTTTTTTACGAAAAACGACGAAAACGCGGACGAAGTCGCGGGCAAAA
Source organism: Glyphodes pyloalis (assembly GCA_037074685.1). Classification (NCBI taxonomy): domain Eukaryota; kingdom Metazoa; phylum Arthropoda; class Insecta; order Lepidoptera; family Crambidae; genus Glyphodes; species Glyphodes pyloalis. The sequence continues at coordinate 2,857,332 of JAYKKO010000003.1, read as the reverse complement.
GCTAGTATTTAATAAATGCGACCACCTGTTTCGTTCCTGCTAAAGGTACAGTCATACATATACGTTCAATCTAAAAACAGATTGCTTCAATTAACATATTATACCTTCGACACTTCGAAAGGATCTCTTCAGGCGTATAATCGAAATATATAGCATCGAATTAGGAAACAAACCGTGAGCCTTCGCTTTGTCTCTCCACCGAAATTGCCTCTAAGGAGAGAGTAATGGCGTCCTGGGGTGTCCTTACAATAAAACATATGCTGAAAACGAAGTACAAAAGGGGTCGTTGGGAAATGCAGAACGGTTGAAGTTAGCGTCTTTTATTTATTTCAAATAATTATAATATTGGACAATATCATACATTGCTCTTATTTGGTGGTAGCTTAAGCACTTGTGTTATAGAAACAACGACGGTACAACATCACCCAGACCTGACAGAATAACTCTCCTCTACCTCTCCTAACCTCTACACTAATATTATAAAGAGGAAAGATTTGTACCTATTTTTGTAGGTTTGTAATGAATAGGCTCAAAAAGTACTGGGCTGATTTAAAAAATTCACTCACCAATAGAATGCTACATTCTTCCAATTTGACATTAGCTACAAAATTAGGGATCCTTGGTAAAATTTTAAAAATTTCAACAGAAAAGCGGGAAAAATTCTCTAAGGCGAAACGAAGTTCGCCAGGACCGCTAGTGTAATATAAAAAAAAAGACATCTACCAAATGTTGTCTCATTTTACCCTATTCCATTCGCGGTTATAGTTGCCATTCGACATAAAAAACAACTTTGTTCATAGCACGTTGTAATGACAATGCCGCGACCGGCCTGTTTAAAAATACTACACACAATGGTCATCTGCTAAAGCTTCTGGTTCGGTTAAAGCTTTGTCCAGAAAGTTACATTTCACGACTAAGTGATATGAGGAAAAATAAAAATAAAAATATGAGAAACAGTTTTCACGTGTAGAGTACCTATGTATACAAAATATCATTTATTTATATTATTTATGAGTAATTAAACCAGGGCTTTTTTATTTTCTATCATTCAATAAATCAAATATTTCTTTACTCAAGTAGGTAACTTATAACTACCAATGAATTAGGATCGTCATGAATAAAACGTACAGTACTTCTTGAGATACGACACGACCTCAGTGGCTAAGGTAGGCGGCCAAAGCGCGAAAGGTCTCGGGTTCGATTCCCGGTCAGGTCAATTTGGAAAATGAACTTTTCTAAATTGACTTGAGTCTGGGTGTGCTGGGATGACGCCCCCAGTTAGTATCCGTCGTCTGGTGCTCATAGTACAAGGGAAAACCTTAGTTTGAGACCAGGTGATTGGTGTGATTGTCTGGCGCATTTATTTATTATTCATAATATTAGTATAGATTACTTGATTACATTTAGTAAGTAAGTCGTTGTCTGTAAATATTAATATTAGTTAAAAGAAAAATTATTGCTGGACTCTGAAGAAGCAAAATAGTGCGCAAGAAACAAACCCGTTTTACGATGCCAATAGATTCGTTAGCGTGCACACATAATTTCACAACTGTGAGACAATATTGACGCGCCCTGATTGGGTCGGCAGCCTCCACATTCAGACGACAACGCCTACGTGATTAGTGTGTTGTTCGACCTTCACAAAGGGAACTAGAATTACTTCCGACAGATATATTCGAAGAGAGGTAGAGCATAGTGATTTAAAGCTTGAACTGGTAAATACCTTACAGAAGACTGCAGCCAAATAACAATTGCGTGGGTGTTATTGGTTTCCAGAACTCCTGGGGGAGGGGGTGCAATATTAGTAGCAGGGGTCAAGCCTTTAAGGTAAGGGCGACAAGTCCAGTAACAGTTATAATTATAATTGTCGCCTGTCGGTCACGGTCATGTTTTTGGTTGAATAAACGAAATTATTACTAGGAAACCTGTTTTATTTGCCTCGATATCACATTTATTATTTCGCGTTAGCTGGAATCAGTGGAGATATCCACTTCTCCTGACATGTTTTCTCGTAATATCTGGATGTGGTTCTTGTCACACGAGATAACTTATCTCATTTCACAAGCTCTGTTAGCCCAACACAAGGTGGTCAGAGGTGCGTGAATAATTCGCATCCCGGGAATGTTGCTCAGCTGGAATGATCCCAGGGCATGATTAGGTTCACTTCCGGATTCGGGAGCGATCAGTTTATTAATTCTTACCTGATTACGGTGGAGCAAAAAGGTCATGCTATTTACTGGAACGTTTGACCCACATGTTCCCTAATAACTTAAATGAAAACTGTTTGCTTTCGTTGTCGTGAAAGAAATAAATCAGAAATCGCCGTACGGTGTCCAAACACATACCTAAAAACAGAGCTAAAATAATAAAAAAAAGGAAAGTTTTGCTCAGGACTGCTATGTACGTACACGCCCTTTCAACGGCATAGATCATTTTTATTAACAAACATTTTAGGTCATCAATTTGAAAATCTAACCAAACTGGAAATAAAACATCCAGATCTTGCCCCCACGAGAATCAAACCCACGAGTTCCAATTCATGAGTTCAAACTGGTTATTAGGCATTACATAGATAATCAAAAGAAATATAAAATAGATAAATAACGAATATAAAGTATCAATAAAAGTAAAGTTCTCGTCAAAACAAACTGTGTGATGACAGCTTGTTTTAATGTTTTAAACAGAAAAACTTCATCTCCCCTTGCGGTGTGATGAACCCACGACCTGCTAACCTGATTTTTTCTGTTCTATTAACCGGGTAGCCTTCGGTAAGTACCTTCTGCTGTACGAGTTTAGAGCGACATCCTTACCGTTTTATTGATAGTTCGCCAGTACGGCGTCAAAACCCTTCAAAAAAATCTAGCTTTTACTTTTTCCTGAGATTTGAAATTGTGGTCTATTCCTAGAATATAGTGCAGGAACTATCATTGCATGACTCGACCTCACTAAATCAGGCAGTGGGCGGACTGACGCTAAACGGTCGTGTCACACACCATAGATTTTTACAACCAGGGAAACCCCTTTTTGCCCAATATCGTAAAGATAAGGTCTGCTTGTAAAATGGAATGGTGGTAAGAAAGTGCCGTGTGCGTTGTATGTATGGCGTAAATATAACAACTTGTTTAAAAGAACATGCGAGAAAAAAAATCCATCATCGTAATTGTATTATATAAGATTGTAAAATTTTACATCATTACTTACCTATGGAGTGCAATAAATAATATGAATATGCGTATAAAAAAAGCATCTGATCTCGAAAGTTAAAAAATAACATGATACGCGATATCTAGGTTTGGTAACTGCCGATTGGCAAGGCTCGTAGTTATTTTTTGTAATTGGATTTTTTTTTTATCTAATTAAAATGTTTATTCATTATTCGACTACAAAATGTCTCATCGAAAAAATATTCGTAAAATCGAACGCATAATTAGTCTATAGATTTTTTACTGGCCAACATATATGTAGGATTTTTTTTTATCAAAATCCGACTATCCTACTTTACATTGTCGACATTGGGAAATTAAAATAATCCAAGTATAGAGTAAAGTAATAAATGCTTTGTTTTTCCTAGTTGCTCTTCCTTGAGGACGATTTAAATTTGTTATTAAAATGTAGCCCTAAAAATATAAATAGGTTTTATAAAAGAAACAGTTATAATCTCTCTGCAAGCACCCTTTCTCGATCGATGTTAAATTTCCGCCAGCAGCACCCGCAGTCTAAATAAACATTCAGCCTGAAGGTTAAGAAAAACGGCAAACAGACACAGGAGTTTTACGTCAAATTAAATTGTAATGATGGTATAACGGTGGTTCTCTCCGCAAAGAGAGATTATTTATCAACTGAACTTATGTATGAATATTCTATTCTCGTGTGTAATTTTCTGCTATTTATGATTATTAATTTTGTTGTTATCCATACTCACATTTTTACTGTTACCGCACCTATAAACGTACTATCTGTATGACCCAACGGTTGACTGGTAGAGAATGCTCCTAGCATTAAGTCCACCTTTTGTACTTTTTTTGTGCAATAAAGTTTTTAAATAAATAAAAATAAATAACCACCTTTACCATCTAATTAGGTAGGTATATACTTGCGAGAGATAAGCTGGATACAGATTTCTAAACGTAGCATCCGTCACCAAGTATGATATAATGTGCTATTGCTACACTCTACATTATACAATCTTGAGAAATGAAATGTAAACATTTGATGTCATATTACGTTACCATAAGGTGCGCATTAGAATGAGCTTGTAGACATATTACTTCACGCGACTGTACATCTCCGAATCCTCTAGTTGAGTCGATATGTATCTTATCGAACAGCGGTCTTTTTTTTTCTACTTGTTACGAAAATGTGAAAATACTTCCCATCCATATATTTTTATAAATCTTTAAAGCACCCTCTTCTAAAGTATCTTTGTCCTGGATATCCTAGATTTTATGGTAATAATAATAAAAATGACTCTCCACAAAAAGATTTAAGGAACCTTATTAGTTAGTATCCGTCGTCTGGTACTCATAGTACAAGGGAAAACCTTAGTTTGAGACCAGGTGATAGGTGTGATTGTCTGGCGCATTTACTTATTTATTTATTATGATGCTATATAATCATAAAAAAGTCTTAAAACGATTAATGTGTGAGTCTGGTGCCTAAGATGTAGTAATACCTATATTATAGGTCACCAAGCCTAATCCATCAGTTTGGAGCGGAAAATTTTATCATCTTCTTTGGACAAGAACAGAAAAAAGACAATTTAAGCTTTTCAAAGGTACTAATAAATCGTAAGTGCCCTCCAGTATTCTTGCGCCGTGTTTTGAAAAAATAATGGCCTCCATAAAAACTATACACTCTCACTTTTTTCAAAAGTATCACTTACTAATTTATTTATCTTGAAGTATTAACGTTGCACAAAGGTAAATTTATAGCAGAATTGAAGTGAGACATTTAATTTAGTTCTGATACATCGTATTGTTTTAGACCAGGGGGTCTACTCTCGAAAACGAAACGAACAAACGAAAGGTTTCGTTTTTGTAGATTTATCAAAATATCGGGAGTTAAAACGTGGTTTTTCATTTGCATAAATAATACTTTGTTTTAAGGAAACGCTTTACTCGCATTCGAAGTGAATTGGTTGCGAATATGAGAATTAAAAATTGCTATCTGTTGTCGGATCGGACATATTTCGTTGTTGGGAGTAGACCCTTTGGAGTGGCCACCTTAATAAGACCTAAGATCTATTGTTTACTATCGAAACCCTGTGCGATCTACCAAGTACATAGTTCTTGGAATCTTAAATGAAAACAAAATAGTTTAGTTCACAATAATGTATTTCTTATTTACCAGTCTTAGTAGTTTCTAGTCTAGTTTATATTTTTTGCCTGGCCACGATTTACTGGACTAACAGACGCGATCGCCGGTTGCCCACCTCTGTTTTAGACTGTATGGTATTATTTAGACTGTGACTAAGCCCTGAACGATAACAAACTTTCTCATTAAACAGCTGTAGGATGCAGCTACATTTTCTTTTGAAAAACAACAATAATAAGAACGATTTTGTATGTACAAATATTTTTCAACAGCAAATTTTTTACCGTACTGTGATGTCAAAATGCAATGTCACAAGTTTTAGAACTTTTTTTGGTTGCTTTGTAGCTTTATGTTAGCCTTAGATTATTGTTAGATCATTTGCGTAATAATTATTACATAGAAAGAACAATACCTACTTGTCAAAAAGCCAAGTCGGTTATTATTTTACCCAGTCCCTACTTATGTTATTACGTAACTAACCTAACCTAATCTTAAGGGTCTCTCAAAAACGAAAAGAACAAACGAAAGGTTTCGTTTTTGCAGATTTATCAAAATATCGGGAGTTAAAACGTGGTTTTTCATTGCCATAAATAATTGGTACTTTGTTTTAAGGAAACGCTTTATTCGCATTCGAAGTGAATTGGTTGCGAATATGAGAATTAAATTTGCTATCCGTTGCCGGATCCGACATATTTCGTGGTTGGGAGTAGACCCTCTAATCCTAACCTAACAACAACTTATTGACAATATCAATATTTAAAATGTTTAACGTTTTATTTAAATATATTGACTCTGCCATCGCATAAAAACACAATATTATCTCACAAGTAATACATATATAAATTAATTTTTTATTGCGACAAATCATTCATTTGAAACTGTATAGAATTTTATTACGGATTTTTATTAAGATCTTTTTGACTTAGATAATGACGTGCCCCTAGATTTTATAAAAAACTATAGATATATTATGTTCCTTGTTCTATGAATAAAACCCACAACCACATTGACATCATCCAAAGTTGTCATTACTTCAACATCTATTAAAATAGTAATTAAGTAAGATTCAAATAAAATTTTAGGTCCAAAAATGTATGTTCAGCTTGTATTGTATACGTGTAAGGTTACCGAGAGTGGTTTGTTTCTATTTTTTATTATCTCTTTAACTCATACAATATCCTACTGTTACTATTATGTGTACTTTGAAACTCAAAATAAATACTTGGTCACTTTGAAGGCAAAATAGTTACTTAGTTTTTAGTAGTACCTTGTTTATTCATTTCGTAAATCAATTCATTACTTGCCTAGTTTCAACTAATTAAAATGAATTCAATTAGAATGTGGGTTTACATTCGTTATATCAAATAAACGTTGACTTTACTTAAACAAATAAATGTATCATATCGATAAGAAATATTTGTGTTTTTTCATTGCTATTGCGTTGTCACTTTTGAATTTACCTATAAATGACCTGCTTTTGAAAGACTTACAATTGTACAGCCAGCATCATTAATTCGTATGCAGTACCTTATCATACAAAATATTCGCGTATATAAGCAAGTCAGATAGACAGTGACTTAATGAGACAAGGTACAGAGTTGTTCATGGACTAAAGCTACCTACTGTCTGTACAAACGAATTCCCGTTTGCTTTTCTGTAGAAGGGTGTTTATTTAATAAGTACTATACATATTTAAGTATAGTCATTTTTTTTTTATTCTGGTTTTCAACAACAACTTATGTGCTTTTGCTACTTTTACGATATCAGACAGAATACCTTTTCACAAAGCATCAGGCGGCCTCTCAAAAATGAAACAATGTGAAATCCAATGATGAATGGCAATTTACATATTTATAACCGAAAAAAAATCCAGAGTTATCAAAATAATATATTTATGCAAATCATTTTGTTGATGTTGAAAAACGTGTTTGATTTCCCGAACTTCTTCCCGAATCTTTGAAAACAAAACCTTTCGTTCGTTTCGATAGCTATATCGAACAGTTTCCAATTTGGAATCCGATTCTGAAGGGCTACCTTCAGAATCGGATTCCAAATTGGAAACTGTTTTGTATTTTTAACACTATGTTACTAGCTTCACTTGTAACTAACTATGTGTGTAATGGTTCGTCTACGCGTTGTCAGATTCATCTGCAGATGTAGGCAGACGCATCTGCAGATGAAACTCTACCAGGCGTCCACACGTCTGTATTGCGAACAGCACGCGCAGCCGGACACGTCTGCCGATGCCATCTGCAGACGGATCTGTCTACGTGCAGAGGAGACAAAAGAAAATCTTGTTCTTCACGTAAACGATTGAACAAAGAGACAATATTGGCATTTTTAATTTAAATCTTTTAAATCGCCTTTACAAACTAAAAGGCATTTACTTTTTTTACCAAATCGACTTTGTGATACCACCAGTTCGGTATCTAAAACCACCAATTGGAGACCGAAGAGAAAGTCAGTTAATTTTTTTACAAAGGTGGCTAATGTTATTACAAATTTTACGACTTTAAAAAAATATTTAGATAATGGAATGAAGGAAAGAGTGCAATTTTCAATTAAAAACAGATAAGATAGGAAGTTATTAATTAGCACACACAATCAATACACATTACACAGACATTGAAGTGACACGAACAAGTGATAAACAGTAAAAGTAATTTCATTTTAGAAACTATTCATAAGTAGGTATTACTGATGTAATGTACTTATATGAATGAAAAGATTTGACATTTGACTATAACAAAAAAACATAGTGTATGCTAACAAGGTCCCAGCCTTAGCATGAGCTGCTACGATATTGGATCCAATGCTGCAGCAGCGCTGGTATTCTGCTGGAACCTTAAGCCGAGTGGCGAGGTGACAAAAACGAAAGAACGGAAGATAGAGGAAGAGGAATGTCAAAAACGAGAGAGGGAAAGAAAAAATAAAAATATATTAGCCATCCCCCCTTTATTCTTACTTCAGAATTGGGAAAGGGGGGGCTTTCCCAATTCTGAAGTGAGAATAAAAATGGGATTCGCGATAGATTCTACAAGTAATATAACCATAAACAATTTGTTGATTATGTGTCTATTCTATATCTTTGACATCTAATTACATATTAAGATATTGAGAAAACGAAACATCGCGTAATTTTTGTGTTTGAACTTAATTATCATTTATTCTTACACAGACATTATTTGAACAAATTCCGAAGCGACCCATTCAGAGGTAGACGCAAGATAGACAAGTTATTAAACAAACAAACAACCTCTATTGTCTGCAAGACTGTACTTGACAGTCTATTAGCCGGCTAAGGCGTAAAATAATTGTGTCTGCTTGTACCTGCTCCTTCGAGTTGCAGTGCGAAAATGGACCTTCTGCGGTTGCCACAAGGTGATGTAGCAGTGAGAAGGTAATAACACGAGTTTGAGGTTGTGAACGTCATAGTATCAATTGGGTGGGGTCATACTGACAGCGTTATGTAGTCTTTATTATTCCTCACGCGAAATAAAAATAAAGGTGCGTTGTTTTCTATAAAACAATATTTCTGATTCTGCACCTATATTTACTACTAGCTGTGCCCGCGACTTCGTTCGCGTGGACTTCAGGATTTCGACTTTTTTTAAATTTAATCATTTTTTATAATAAAAGTAGCCTAAGTTACTTCTCATTACATCAGCTACCCACCAGAAAAAGTCCTGTCAAGTCGTATTAGAGATTAGCCGGAACAGACAGACAGACAAAAATTGTAAAAAAAATAGTTTGGTATAATATAGGTACATATACCGTAGTTATTATTCGTTCATATGCATGTAGTAAAAAATGGTTATTTAATATTACAAACAGACACTCCATTTTTATTTATATGTAGAGGTGGCTATTTCAATTTGTATATTTAGTAGTAGCGTCGTTGTTTCTGATTTCTGTAACACAAGTGCTTTAGCTCCTTACCATAGAATTAGAACAATATATGTGATATATACTACTTTAAATTTCGCCAAGACATGTGTTCTTGAAATGACAATCGGGCAAAAAAGTTTCTTGAGTGGAGACCACGTACCACCAAGCGCAGTGAGGGACGGCCCCCTACCAGATGGACCGACGACCTAGTGAAAGTTGCTGGGTCTCGTTGGCTGCAGGTGGCAATGGACCTGGAATTGGAGAGGCCTATGTTCAGCAGTGGACAGAAACGGGCTGAAATGATGATGATGATGAAACTTTTTGGTTGATGATGGAATATTTTCCATGGTGAAGCGATGACACCGTTGGCCGGCTCTAGTGGTTCGTGAAGAAATGGAGAGGCCGGGAGAAGAGAAAATTTAAACTCATATAACGCATGCAAAGTTGTAACTAAAAGTTATTTTTGCTAAACTGGCTGACATCTACGCAGACTACCAACGTCACGATGTATCACTCAGAGAATAAATCAATGACGTCAGATATGACGTAGCATGGGCAGCGGCTTTCAAGTGGGTTATCGAATCTACTAATTATTCGAATCGACTCCTTTCAAGAACTAAATGCATGCTACTAATTCTGGAAGGAGTCGATTTGCACGCGTTTAAAATACATTCGTGTGAAACGCCTACCAAAAATTTTTTTTTATTAAAAGGGGGCGATTCGCACGTTCGGGCGAATTTATTTCGTGCCAATCGACTACTAACTTTCTAAAATTTACTACTATTGATTTGTCATTTCCCGTTTCCCGCCCGAAATGAGCACTTGCCTCAGCCTCCAAGCGGCTTGATAAGCCTAACTCACAATGCTCCAGTTTATAATTTGAGGGAGATTGCACTGCTGCTTAGTTGCAGCGTATTCATGGATACCTTGATATTCATAATGAAGGTTTGCTACGGTATTGTATTCACTTTTGGTTTAGAACATTATTTAGTTACCTTTTTCAAACTAACAGGGTTTTAAAAATAAAAAAAATCTGTCAGTTGGTATTATAACAAATATTTACGATATGAAGCGGTTAAAGTCCAAACTATTAAATAGATTAGCGTACTAATTAACCCCTTTTTTAATGTCCAATTTATTTGATAAAGTCAATTTCTTTTATTCATACTGATTACATGAGTAATACGTCTTATGAATCGTCTCCATATAAAACAAATGAAGCTACCTTCGGTTCGGAACCTATAAGTATCGGGAAGATACCAGCAAGAAACACAAAAGTTTTTTTTACAAAAAAAGTTAAACTTATTACTAATTTTGCACCAAGACAAACAGTTAGTTCGTTTAACAAAAATTTAAAATCAATTAAGTAAAAAAACACGAACTGGAACAGCCCAACAGGTAAAATACCTCCATCTCATAAAAGACCACAGTCAAATAACAATCTCTTTGGTGTTGTTGTGTTCCTGCGTGTGAGTAAGGTTTCCAGAGCTCCTGGGGGCTGCTACATTAGTAGCAGGGGTCAAGCCTTCATGGTAAGGGCGACAACCCCAGTAACAGCTTTATTATGCTGTACTTATCGCCCTTAAGTAAGGACCTCATTACCACTTAACATCTGGTGGGTGACCTCATGAGGTCAATCTTGAAGAGCGTTATAAATGAAAAACGTCATACTTTCATCAACGTAACACACCCTCTTCTTTGCGGGGCTTAAAAAAACAAAAAAAATTGGTATGACTTTTCGTCTGCCTAAAACCTTCATTTTTGCCGCTCCAAGATACCACGGTCAGAGCTGGTCTTGACAGACGGACAGATGCAAATAGATATTATATGATTCTAAGGAAATACGTTAACAAGAACTAAGGGAATTTTTAAAAATAAAGTTCGTGAATACTTCTTCCCTCTCGCTAACAAGTAATGATAGTCATGAATTTGTCAATTGCTGAACCAATTTATTTATCTTCTGAATTTATAGTTATGTAGATATTTGTTTTTATATATAAATTATCAATATTATGTAAATCTAAGTAAACCTTCATATTTTATATATTATATTCTAATTAATTTATATAGTATGTGTATTATTATCGTATATTTACAAGATACCGTAATGTTATTTTTAATGCTTAATTTATTGTTGTTTAAAATGATTTCTTTTTTTTTCTCCCATGTTACCGCACCCATATACAAACTATCTGCATGACCTAAGGGTTGACTGGTAGAGAATGCCCCTAGCATTAAGTCCACCTGTTGTACCTATTTGTGCAATAAAGTTTTTTAAATAAATAAATAAAATAAAGAACTGATCGACATTTACCTTCTAAAAACAGGTTTACTTCGCAGCAAGAGCTTCAAGATAAACCGACTCTAGTTATGTAGCACGTTAAATCTCATAATAGATGAATACAATAGAAGGTAACCCTTAACCACTTGGTAGCTACAATTTATGTGGGTCTTATGGTCTTACGTGTAGGTTTAAGTATGTTAAAATATCTCACGATAAAGCTTTAAGAGGTTTAAAGATACATTTTGGGGTGGACTGCAAACCGCAACATCAAGTAAAAAGTGAAGGCTATAATAGCGCTCCGGCCAAACCTATTCACAAAACGTCGAGATAGAATTCAGAAACTACAAAAAATATTTAAAGTACTTTCTCTTTCTATTTATACCTCTTTATAAGCAATACGACTGAAACAAAACAGAGATTTTCTGATTGGAATCGTTTCTCAGTTAATTATCAGCCGGTATTTAACCAATTCCAAAGAGGTTAAAGATATCTTTCTCTCTTTTAATTTGTTAAACTCTTACTGCGTAAACTTTTAAAAAGTTAAGTTTAGTTTAAAAACAAATAATCAGTCAAAGATTGAACTTTCCTATAAAAATAAGGCCTTCTAAAAATCTGTTATCATAAACAAAAATATTTATCAATGAGCCATGTCTTCAAAATTTGGCAAACTGCGGCGTAGGCATAACATTGATAAGAAACACCAAATAATTCTAAAATGTTTATTAATATGAGGTTTCAAAAATATCTTTCTCTCTTAAAATTTGTAAAACTCTTATGGCTTAAACTAACAACTTCAATAAAAAATTGGAACGTTTTTATAAAAAATAAGGCTGACAAAAAAAACTGTGTTTAAATAAACAAAAATACAAAACAACTTTTTTTTTTTCAAAAAGCTTTGCACACTGCGTAGGAATGACATTGATAAAAAGAAACACTAAATTACTCAAATTAGACTAGCATTAATTTCGGGCATTCGTTAATTAATTACATTCATTAATGAATTTCTAGTACATTATCCTGTTAAGTTCTAAGAAAAAACCTAATGAGAAAATTACCGAATATATATTTTTTAAAATTAGCAAAAAAATTCGCACTAAAAGAGACTTATCGCGGCCATTACCAAAACTGCCTTAAGAAAAAGCGTTTTGTATCCCTCGCCCTAACGAGAGGGCGATAATAGGGCCTTACACTTTTTATGGACAATTTCTTTGATATGCCGGTGTATTTTTTTATCCTTTCCAATTACGCAAAATTCGTGTGTGGATTTTTAGCAAAGCTGAGGTATTTTATGAGATCTAAAGAAATTTCAATATAAGTATGAATACGTCATATACATTAAGGCTGTCGCATATTGGTTTGTAGAATCAAAAACATGTTAGGAATCCTTTGAATTTTGCACAGCTCATTTATTGGGACCAAAAAAATTACAAATCTATATTATTTACGTGGGATAGTGAATGTTTCTGAACGAGTGAAGAGTGTAAGAGAACGAGTGAGATAGAGAACGTATGATAAGGATTTGAATCTGGTAGGAATAGGAGATTAAACAACGTATTGAACAATGACGGTTATGTTTTTTTGTTTATTATTTATTTTTTACTAGCTTTCCGCCCGCGGCTTCGCCCGCGTGGAATTCGGTTATATTGCGGTATAAAGCACAACTATAAGAAAACTTCTCATTTCCACGGAAAATCTAAGAAGCGCGATGTAACGCTGGATACGATTAGTTGTTAAACAAAAACTGAATGGCACACTATATTATATAAGGAGATGTAAAAAAACAGTTTAGACGATAAAACAAATTGTACGTCATCCCTCCGGAATTCTAAATTTACATGATTATATTCGTTTTCATTATTTTACCTTGTTTTAAACGACACACAGCGCCATCTTCAATCCATCCATAAAGCAAACTATATTTTTGTTATCCCTCGGGAACATCAATTTTTTCCGGGATAAAAAGTACTCTATTATTTAATCCGGACTTCTGATTACTTTACGTCTGCAAAATTTCAAAGCAATCGGTTTAGTAGTTACGGCGTGAAAGCGGAAGAAACAAATTCACTTTCCTATTTATAATATTAATAAGGGTTCAATTAACAAGACTTAATTTAGTTAGTTATAAAAGACTTAACATATGTTAGTACATGTATTTTTAAAAAATAATCATTACTGCACAATACCAGCAGAAGTAGTGCTGCAATATTTCATGGCGAAGGTCCAGCCTGCTCGCTATTATTAGGATTCTGCCGTTTTGATAAAGTCATTCTTGGTAAACCGCTTTCATTTACTACCTCGATCTCACACGTACAGAAGTATACATTTTGGACTGTGTCCCTTAAATCGAGGGTATAAAAATTAATACTGAACTGTTAATGATAAACGACATGCGGTGATGACCTTACCTGGTCGGTGTATTATAAAATTAATTGTGAAATTCTTTAACCCGGACGCAAAACAACGATTTTTTAATTTTAACGTGTCTGTCTGTCATTAGATCCCAACGGATGAATCGATCTTAATTTGGCTTTTTTTTGTTTTAAAAATGATCTAGCTGGAAGTGTTCTTAGCAATGTTTAATGGAAATCGACCGACCTGCCAGTAAAAGTTCGTTCAAAATTGGCACAGCCATTTCAGAGATTAGCAGAAACAAATAGACAAAAATTTATTAAAAAACGTTATTATTGTTATACCCCGGTGGCGCAGTGGCTAAGTTAGGCGGTCAAAGCGCGAAGGTCCCGGGTTCGACTCCCGGTCAGGTCAATTTGGAAAACGAGCTTTTCTATATTGACTCGGTTCTGGGTGTACTGGGATGACGCTGCCAGTTAGTATCCGTCGTCTGGTGCTCACGGCATAAGGGAAAACCTTAGTTTGAGACCAGGTGATTGGTGTGATTGTCTGGCACCTTTATTTATTTATTTATGTTCATATACATGTAGTAAAAAGCTGTTGTATTAGAGAGACTCCAATACAGGGTTTGTTAGATCTCTGGATTCACGCGCTTGCTCTGCTAGCCTAAAAGACAAATAATTTTAACTCTACATCCAAATTGCAACTGAATTCCGTGCAAATTCAGCAAACAAGGAAATGCAGCGCCATTGTGCATAATATCAGAACTTGCGGCTGGCTCGGGTCACATCCGTTAGCACATACCTACATTTGCCGGCGATACGACGAATATTTGCGACCATTCTGAGCAGAAATTTAACCACCTAATTTTAAGTAATAATTATCTAATTTCATGATTCATTTTTATCTTTTTTCGACGACTTCGGTGGCGCAGTGGCTAAGGTAGGCAACTAAAGCGCGAAAGGTCCCCGGTTCGATTCCCGGTCGGGTCAATTTGGAAAACTAACTTTTCTATATTGACTTGGGTCTGGGTGTGCGGGGATAATGCCCCCAGTTAGTATCCGTCGTCTGGTGTTCGTAGTACAAGGGAAACCCTTAGTTTGAGACCAGGTGATTGATGTGATTGTCTGGCGCATTTATTATTATTATTATTATTAATTATTAAATCAATTTAAAGCAACTTCTGACTAGTTCGAAACTGGTCAGTAAAACTACTTTGAACTGCAGGAATCGCTCCATATCTGAGGTCCCAGGTTCGGTTCATGGTCTAGTCAATATGAAAAATAACTTCTCTACATATATTATCTCGGGTCAGGTGAAATATCCTCAGTTTCTTCATCGATAAAATAAAACGATTTGATCGATAAATTCATTTCTTTTCACTTTGAATTGTGTTATACATGTTTGGTAAATTTTTTTAAAAGTTAATTCACCTAATTTATAATAACATAGAATTAGTCTTTAAAAATATAAAACATTAATTGCGGTAATGTATCTAAACCTAATTTTACACTTTTGAATTGGCATAATTAATCTACAATAAAAAAATAATTGTCACATTGACTAATTTCACTTAAAAGTAATTGTACCCTGTATATTTATCTTATTAATACATCGCATTTTTTATTTTAAAATAAGTCATTTTGCATCAAATATCCCAGATCACATTTATCGATCAATCTAGTTCAAATATTTTGTCTACTTTACTGCTAAATATGGTGTGGGATATTTGGTGTACGGTGAGCACATCAAGGTATACACTTGCAGTACGATTATAGTTTTTATGTCTACCACATAAGTGCCAACTCCAACGTGTGTAAGTCTGACGTGCTTTTGACTGTACGTAAGTTTAAATGTTTCTTAGGTATTAACTTGAGATCATTTATTTTCTAAATTAAATATTACTCGGAATTTCATTTAAAAATACTAACATAGTATTAACTATTTTTCTCAGTTTTTGATTTTTAATTATTGCATTGGACTGTTAAAACTATTAAAACTCGTCACACAACTTCACAATTATACATTAACTGAGATAAAGTACGTATAAACAAAGTATAACAAAGTGTTATGGATACTTATCCATATGCTAAGTAAGTAAGCTTTGTATAGGTATAGTTGTATATACAAAGCTAATGAATAATTAATGTATACATTTAAAAAATATATAAAAAATACGTTCATAATCATTATATCTTCCTAAATTAAAGCTACTAAAGTAAATCATGAGCAGACTTTGGTTATTTGAAAAACAGACAGAGATAAAAGAAATCAAAAAAGGCGAGAATTGTTAGTACAATTAATAAAAAAAATAAAAAAATATATTTTTGAGAACATGAGCCACATAAAGAGTAAGAAAAAAGTATGAACCTAATCTTAAAAAAGCACCAAGTAATATATATATTGTTTAATACATACCTACTTATTATATCATAAAATTTGTATTAATTTATACTTCATCTTCTGTTTTTTGATTGATGATTGTGCTATTTCTGGTGGCAGCGCGTTGGTCAATACTTTTTTTTTTATATATTGCACTTCAAGATTGACCTCATCCCACCTGGTGTTAAGTGGTAATGAGCTCCTAACTTAAGGGTGACAAGTACAGAATAATTAATCTGTTACTGGACTTGTCGCCCTTACCTTGAAGGCTTGACCCCTGCTGCTAACGTAGCACCCCCCAGGAGCTCTGGAAACCTTACTCACACGCAGGAACATAACAACACATAAGTAATTGTTAATTGGCTGCGATCTTCTGTAAGGTGGAGGTATTTCACTAGTCGGGCTGCTCCAGTACGAGCGATAAATCGCTATGCCCTACCTCTCTTACTATTTTCTCTCTAGGTAATACTATTCTAACACTATTTTTATTAGTGCTTCGGATACCTGCTTCGGTTAGCATAACAATCGAACTTAAATTCTCATTTAAATCTTACAGTATTATATATTTCAGAACTTAGTATAGTGAATCATTGATATTTTTAAAGAGTAAGTGTCGAGTTACTTGCCGGTTCTTCTCATTATCATTAACATTCCGAACACGGCGATAGAAAACTGAATTTGTACTGACTCATGAATGCTTTTGTAAACCTTACATGTATAAAGATATTTTTCATTTTGCAACTCATGTGCAGTCTGTAGATGTAGGCACATCTATCAGTTAGTTAAAATATAGTTATTTGTATTGCAAAGTCTTAAAATAAGAGACTCGCTTAAAAAAATATTCAAAAAATAAATATTTTACCAGTAACTTCACAATATTGAGGATATTTATTGAGGTTTCTGGTGACCGGAATGCTGGCAACTACCTCGACCAACGCATTAGTCTGGCTATCCAAAGAGGTAACGTTGCCAGCATCCTGGGCACCCTTGATACCGGAGTGGACAACTTTTTGTAAATATTCTGTACATTTTCTTATTATTATTTTGTCCTTTTTTATTATTATAATTTTATTAAAAAGTAACTTTAAGAGTTTCTTATAATTTTCCAATTTCAATTTGTGTTTTATGAATAAATAAACAAGAACACCTTCACAATACATTTTTGAACATATTGCTTACATACGTAAAAACGTACATTTTTTTGCATGTGACCTTATTTGTAAGTCTTGATAAAGCAACTATCGAGTTTCTTGTCGGTTCTTCTCAATAGAATCAACATTCCGAACACGGCGGTAATTTACTTATGCCTGGTTCCAATATTTGAAAAACGATCCGTTTTAGCTACTGATGGTAATAAATTATACGAGACGTAAGCTAAAACTGTTCCAGACTCGTAGTCAGTTGGAGAAAAACGAATTGTCATTAATGACACATAACGAATCGTAAAATATTGGAACTAGGCATAAATCTGACGATTCATAAATGTTTAAAATAATTTAACGGGTCAAAACGCGACACCATTTTTATTTAGTAGTTAATACGAACTACTTACTGCCCGACGTTTCGGTTAGGTTGCACCAACCGTGCAACGTCGGGCAGTAAGTAGTTCGTATTAACTACTAAATAAAAATGGTGTCGCGTTTTGACCCGTTAAATTATTTTAAATGTTTAAAATGGAACGCGAAAGTCTTAAAATTTAGATTCATAAATGCTTTTGTAAAAGTTTTTATGAATCCTAGAATAGTTTCTATTCTATACTGAATAATAACGATAGTATTATCCAGTATAGAATATAATATATAGTCTATAATCGATAATCCAAGTCAAAAATCATTCAACTTCAGAATCGAATAAAGCTTCATCGTTACTACTGTTTCCTTCCAAAGGATTTAGATTCAAAGACGGAGTCGATTCTTTCATTCCTTCTGCGCTGTTCTCGAGAAGTTGCTTCAAATCCTCCTTCTTGGGCCTGGAGAAGAATCCGAACTGTAAAAAAAGAGAAACTTGATAAGTTTGGCGTTATTAGGGTTTTATTTTTTTCAATATTTAAATAGTTTAAATTCAAAAGAGGAAATTACATAAAAATTGCACCGTTTCAAACATGTTCATAAAACTGATTATTTAGGAAATAAAGGTTTAAATTTAAATAAGGATTTAACTTTTAAGAATAGTGAGAGAATTCCTTTCCTTAGCAGACCGTAGGTGTTTAGAATCACGAAACAAAATTATTTGTATGATCTACGACGAAGTCTCAACAACAAATGAAACAGGATGCTATAAATAGAGTGCTCGTGACTATTCTAGTTAGGTATTCGCCTTAGTACCTTGTGATATTAAACCTACGCATCCCATAGTGAATTAAATAAACAGGGCAACTCCCAAAAAAAACGAAAGTCGTGGGTTTCGAGTCCCGCACCGCATTGGGAGATGAAATTTTTCTGTTTCTTTGAAATAAACGAAAGGTTTGATTGGGAATCAAAGCGTGGTTTTTATTTGCATAAATAATATTCTGTTTTTGAAAACGCCACAAAAACGCTCAATTTGCATTCGAAGTGAGTTTACGATTATGAAAATTATAAATTGCTATCCGTCATTGATTTTTGAGAGCAGGTCTCATTCTTCATGTGAAATAGTACTGAGTGTAATGAAACTGAGGATTGTGCTTTTACTTACCTTGTACAAAGCGAATATGATAGCAGCAAGCACCAACAGGCCGGCTACGACAGCCACAACCAAAGGCCATATAGGAGTCTTTTGTTCTAAAGTCAACGTTGTCGCTACTTCCACGGTTCTACGGGGAACAGAAAAAGGTTTTGTAATTCGTTGAACTATTATTAGTTTTATTATCTTGGAAATCTTTAAATTAAAGCTTTTATTTAAGACATAAGAACGGTTAAAGTCTAAACTGTACCTTTTTTTTTTTATAACGAGGGGAAATACATTGATGTACCGTACCGTCACCCGAGGGAAGTGACGGCGTGTGTGGGACTCCCCGCCCTGAGAAGGGCAGGACTACCCACTAAAACCCCCCGATTGGACCTCATCGCCGTTAATGGTGGTGCTACGGGAAACTCGGCTCAGCCATAACTACCACAGAAGTCTAAACTGTACCTAATAAAATAATTTCTCTATTTTGAGATGGCCGCCATTTTGGATTTGATTTTTTTATAGTACCTTTAAAGTACTCTTGAAGCTCTAATAATAGATATCCTAATTGAGGGAATTGTGTGAAAATGTTATTTAATCCGGCATTTTATGGCGACCACTATTTTGGATCGAATTCCCCTACTAACTAACTTGTCACGCAGGCATCCTGATTCGAACCCGATCCGCAATTTACTTTCCATACCAGCTATCATCAGTCGTCCGTCTGTCGTTTTTAGCTTACGTCTCGTATAACTTATTACTACCTGTAACTATAATGGATCGTTTTTCAAATATTGGAACCGGACACAAATCAGTAACGCTTATGTATCTTTTATATTTAGTAAGGTAGGGTACAGCGTTTTATCGCTCGAACTAGAGCAGGCCGACTGGTGAAATACCTCCACCTTACAGAAGACCGCAGCCAAATAACAATCACTTCTGTGTTGTTGTGTTCCTGCGTGTGAGTAAGGTGTCCAGAGCTCCTGGGGGGTGCTACATTAGTAGCAGGGGTCAAGCCTTCAAGGCAAGGGCGACAAGTTCAGTTACAGATTTATTATGCTGTACTTGTCACCCTTAAGCTAGGACCTCATTACCACTTAACATCAGGTGGCATGAGGTCAATCTTGAAGTGCAATATAAAAAAAAAGCCTTTATTGTATCAATCATGGAGGATTTTGCCGTCATTGGAACATATAGGCATACTTAAAAGTTACTGTTAATTACATCAGTAGTATTTATGAAACGTTTATACAACGTGTAACGGAAAGGGTATAAGAATATCAAAAATACCAAAGCAGTTAACGGTTACAAACTGTATGGGACCATTTGTAGCTGTGTACACGCATTTATTGATTCAATATTTTTTTTTGAAATATCAGTCAAATACAAGTCAAAATTTTGACTAAGTCACGCTTGCACAACACTATCACAGTATTGTTGGAATCGTCGAAAGACTTGGATGTAACTACCTATTATGCTATTAATTTAAATATCACAATGGTGGTTCATCTTTTAGTGTTTACTGAATCACATCTGAAATTTATTGGTTTAGCGTTTCTCATTTTGACAATTCAGTTAAGTCATTGAGTTGTCGTCGCCGTGACAACATCTTGTGTTTTTGCCTTTCTGGATTACCTACTTCCTACGGATAGCCTAGTGATATTTCGTGATGTCTTTGAGCAATCAAGAATATTCAAGATGATTCTCTGTGTCGGAGCAACCGACGGCAGCGTGATGGCCGACCGAGAGCTAGAAAAAGAGATTTACGAAACCATCAAAACGCTCGTTTCCATCTGTGGATTGGGCGAGGAGGTCGTATCACATGGCCAGCTCGGTCACCAGACCTCACTCCGTTGGACTTCTTCTTGTGGGACTAATTTAAAAGGAAGGTGTACGCTGTAGCATGCTCGTCAAGGGAAGAGATGATAGAAAGCATCAAGGCCGCGTTCTGTACAGTGACACCACAAATGTTGCATAATGTTCGCGCATCTTCTAAGAAAGTACTAGGCGCGCATGTCGAGGAAGGAGGTGGAAGTATTCAGGATCGCAGTGATTGTCGTGAAGTGATAACGTGATTTGGGGTCGCTGACCTCAATAGTGTTGTGATGCGTTTGTTTACGTTTTAGTCAGTCATTATAGTTAATCATTTTTTATTTCATAAAAACAATAAAGTGTTTATTTTAACTCGGGATTTCGTATATAGAATCTATACAAGGTATAGTATCCACCTACTTTACATTGTTACCCCTTTCCGTTACAGGTTGTATAATGTAAATGATGCTACCTCCAGTACTATACAGATCCTTTTCTTCCCTAATTGTGAGTATACTTACCTAATATGTATTATTTAAAATTAATTGATGTAGCATTAATTGAAAAAGTAGAAGGCCCATTTTGTAGACCAAGAAGTTAAGTTAAGTTTTTAGACCACTAGCTGTGCCCGCGACTTCGTTCGCGTGGACTACATCCTTTCATTGTCGGTTTTACCCCTTTCTCCCCTAATATTCGAAACAAAAAGTAGTCTATATTTTAATCCAACTTTCAAACTATATTCGTGCCAAATTTCATATCTCTAACTTCAAAAATAAACATTTTTCCATATAAACATTCAAAGGTGGTATGACCCCCATCCCCACCCTTATTTTCTAATAAAAAGTAGCCTATGTCCGTTCTTGAGATTCAACGTATACCTATACCAAATTTCATCAATATCCGTTCAGCCGTTTAGGCGTGAAAGAGTAACAAACGGACAGACAGACAGACAGACAGAGTTACTTTCGCATTTATAATATTAGTAGGGATAATAATTACCGATTTTCTGTAATAGATCCATATTGAACATAGTAGCTCATCTTTGAAGTAACGTTCAATATTTCATTTTCTTCTAACAAATTACCTGAAAACATAAATTCATAGATAGTTAAGTAAACTTTATTACACAGAAAATTAAGACGGTCTTATTGCTAGAAAGCAATATCTTCCAAACAACCTTTAGGTTTCCAGAGCTCTAGGGGGGTGCTACATTAGTAACAGGGGTCAAGCCTTCAAGGTAAGGGCTACGAGTCCAGTAACAGATTGATTATACTGTACTTGTCACCCTTAAGCTGGGACCTCAGTTCCACTTAACATCAGATAGGATGAGGTCTATCTTGAAACTAAGTGTAGGTAATATAAAAAAAAATACTGATTCTGTTAAATTAAGAAACACTTACCAAACTGAGTAAGATTGAAGAGCAAAGGAATATGATACGCTGTCGTAGAGTTAGCTTTCAAAATTAAGGGGTCCAAACTCAACGTATTGTTTTCAACAGTTGCACCTTCTATTGTTCTAGCTGGATAGACCTGAGACAAACAAATAATTCCATGAAAATGTGAATACTCCTTTACAAGTGCACCAATTTTAAGGATTTTCAGAGAGCGCTGTGGCTGGTATTAGGTAGGAAACTATAATTAAATAAATATTGGACAGCACCACGTATATTCTATTCCACGTATATTTTGACGACTTCCGTAGCCGAGAGGCGAGCGGGCCGGACTTTGGCGCCATCTCTGAGGTTCCGGGATTGATCCCCGGTCGGGTCAATATGGCAAATGAACTTTTCTATATTGTCTCGGGTCTGTGTGTTGTGGTACCGTCGTTTTTTCTAATTTCTGTAACACAAGTGCTTTAGCTACTTACCACAGAATTTGAGCAATTGCTCTGATTCTTTAGTAAGCAGCTAAAGGACTTATGTTACAGAATTCAGAAACAGCGATGGTACTACTACACCCAGACCCGAAACAATATAGAAAATTTGTTTTCCATATTAACCCGAACGGGAACCGAACCCAGGACCTCAAAGATGGCACGTCGGGAACTCTCGGGTTCGGAGGACGTCTATTCTTATCAGTCAAGGGATTCTAGTCTTGAAAGTCCTAACCAAACAAGTAAAACCTTACAAGGTATCATTGCTTCCCGTGGAAATCGAACCCATCAGATTACATGCTTGACTTTATGATTCTTTAACCCTGTGGTCAATAATATCATTGGAGGCCCGAGGCAAATTGTTCGAATGGAACTTTTCCCATCCAAATAAAGCAGTTTATAATTCATGAGAACTCATGCTTGAGTTAAAGCCCAGCACTGGCACCTCATGGCAAATTTCTCAAATGAGAGAGGCCCCATCCAAATAATGAGGCTTATTTTGTAAGACTTGTTATACACTAAGAAATAACAGCAAAGCAGTGATCACTTCATCATAGGGAGTTGGAATTCTCCTCTGACCAGAGGCCCGTCCAAGATGCGGGCCCTTGGCATTTTGATGGCTTACCACCCTATAATTATGCCACTGCTTAACTACGACACCGCGGAAGGAAGAGAGAGAAAGCAATAAAATAACTAGAAAGTTTTATTTTCTGTTCAATTCAAACGATTTTTTATTTGCAAATCTGTTTTCGTTACTTCATGAGTCTAGTTCAATTATTTATATAATGATGAAACATTTGAATAAATGCATTCTGTAACATTACTCTAACCTGTTATGCATCAAATAAATAAAAATAAAATACTTAAAATAAATATTGGACAACATCACATACATTGCTCTGATTCTGTGATAAGCAGCTAAAGCACTTGTGTTACAAAATTAGAAACAACGACGGTACTACAACACCCAGACCCGAGACAATACAGAAAAGTTCGTTTCCCATATTGACCCGACCGGGGATCGAACCCGGCACCTCGGAGATGGCACGCTCGCCTCTCGGCTGCGGAGATCGTCAAAATGAAACTATTGTTTAATTAAATAGGATAACAAACAATGTGGCGTTTGGATAAATATAGCAATAAAAGATTTCGAGGCTTAATCATGATTTTTGGAGTACTTATAAATCCGATGAATCAAATATTTACTGCTACAGATAGATTTTCATGTCACCTTATCAGAAAAAAGCGGCCAAGTGCGAGTTGGACTTACACCGACATGACGAATCGATAAGGTTTCTTTTTTTCGCCACTTGGCTACGAAACCCTAAAAAATGTTAGATATGTTCTATAACATGTACAAAAGTACCTTTTTGCATGAATGTTTGCAAAATTTACCCCTAAGTAGGTATTTATTTTAATTGTGACACTTACCCCCTCCGAGAGTAGAAATTCAATTTTCAAATCGTAGAGATCTGACGGTCCATAGTTAGTTATCTGGAAGTTGAAAAAGTAGTTTAGTAAGTTATATCGACTTTAAGGGACATGTACAGACGAAATGACGTCAGAGTTCACACTTTGGACATTGCACCGTCTTATGTCGCGCGCATAAGGTTTAATATCTAACTGTGTTTCCCTTAACGTGCTGTTGACCAGTGTTGTTATAGAGCTCTATATCCGAAACAGAAACGATCGGATATCCGAAATAGTTTCATATCCGTAACCGAATCCGATATAAAAGTTACAGGTAGTTTCAAACAGTCTAACTATATAAATACCTAGTGCTTAGTAAATTCAATGCGTTTTTGAATGGTAAGAAATAAACATATACAAAATCGAGTAGCTGTAAAAACTAATTACTTGTTTAACTGATTTTAAAACCTACGAAGTACAATTTAACGTCAAATCATTTATATTCTTATTTGTATTTCACTTCTACATTTCCATAAAAATCTAATATCCATTACCAATACTATCGGATAATCTGAAATAATTTCATATCTGTAACCGTAACCGAAGCCGATATAATATATTACATATATGCGTATCCACATCCGTATCCGAAATTATTTAACTGTCACCGTGAGATTATAAAAATTGTTAGATTACAATCTATCTCGCGAGATTGTAAACTGTCTATAGATTGTAAACGTCCATACGTTTGATCAAATCTATCATTTGACCGAACTTTGAACTCTTAGTACTTTAGGTACTTGGTGCGGGTTGGTGATTGGGTTATTTCATTTATTTTATATCTTTTAGACAACTGACTTCGTCGGTGAAATTAATTTCTGAGGTCAGTCAGAATGGTGGGTGTACTGTTGCAGAATTGGTTAAGTCTTTTATGAAGGAACCTACCAGGAATGTGCTATGGTGTACCTTTAATGAAATCCAATGGAGGTACCTCTATGAAGCGTAAACAATAAAATAATGTGTGCCGTGGTTCTTGCAGCAGGTGAATGCTGATAATTTTAGTCATATAATATGTACAATAAGAATACACCTTCAATATACCTCATAATAATATACAACGAGAAAATAAGAAAACAAATTTTAACGCCTATATTTTTTTTCTTAGCAAAATTTTAGACCTGATGCATTAGGAATCATTTCGTTAAAGGATTATTGTTTTTTTGTTTAACAATGTCACGGGTTTTAAGTTAAACATCACAAATAATAAATAAAATAACATTTTGCTTCCATAATAGGAAAAATAATGGCTACACTACCTATGTCACAATTATAGAATTTTCTAGCTACGATTTTTTATTTGGAGGATTAAAGTGACGTTAGAAATTAAAAATAGCGTTGTACCATTACATATTCATAACTCAATTAATTGTTAGAATTCGCAAATTTGTTATCACAAATGAAAAACACTGAATAGTGCTAATGTCACATGAATATTTATTATTTGAAGCGGTTACTTTTGACCTACGTAGAACAAAGGCCAAGAAAGTGTTCAATAATTTGCAGACTTATCTAAATATATTATTTAGAGATAAGAACTTAAAACATATTTCTTCAATATCAGAGTAAGCTCGGAATTATTATTAATTAAATAATAATAATAAAAAGCTCGGAATAGCTTAATACTTGGTAAGTATTAATACTCTTAGTTTTATGTATAACATAAACCAAGTGCCAACAATAAATTCACTATGACAACAAAATATAATCTGTTTAGGTCATGGACTTAATATTTATTATACTAAGTCCATGGTTTATTAGGTAAACAAAAATATATACGGTCGAATTGAGAACCTCCTTCTTTTTTGGAGTCAGTCAAAAATGAACAACGAGAGTGTGCTATTAGTACTGTAAGTTAGGTACATCAAACTCAAATCAATGTACCTACATGAAAGTGTCAAATAACACTGGTGTTGTCACAAGAGTTTTACAACAATCACAAATTGTTCATAAAAGTTAATGCTTACGTATTTAAAAAAAAATGAAGGTAATACTCGTACTTAGTGAAAATTAAATTAGTACAGCAAACACTTAGGTGTTTGTTTGACTTAGGTCAATTACCAAATATAAATGAATTTAAATAAGTATCTATGTAGGTACACTACGACTAAACCGCCTCATTCTCATACCCTCGATTCAGACTCGTAAAGATGGCAAATACATAATATATTTTCTAATATTATTTCCACTAACCTCATAATAATGTGAGAATAGTACATCTCCAAATTTGGTAAAAGTTTCTCTTGAAACTGCCACAGAAGCGTTGGACTCTGTTTTTCTGAAAAATAAATAATTATTTAGCATTGATTCATGCTGCCCCTTTAACTGATTTTAGACACCCCCACAAAACACCCCGTTTTTTGTGGAGCTTAAAAACGAAGCTTTCGAGATGAACAGGCGATCTACAGGGGCACGTCAACACCAACCACACAACCAATAGGTTACAGGTCGAGAGCTATGTTCAGCAGTGGACGTCTTTCGGCTGAAATTACAAGCCCCTGTTGCATTTTAATAGCAATATATAAAACTGCTATATAATTGCTATTAAAATTCAATAAGGCGGTCTTGATGGCGGCATCTAACTAACTGCTTGTAGCATACCAGCTAGATATTAAAAAAAATCACAAAATGTCACAAAGGGAAGGGGGTGTAGTAGATATTACGTGTAGGTACCTATTTATTTTTTCATTGTTTTTCAAACACACGATTTTTAAATCGAAAAGCTCAGTTGTTAGTGTTGAAGAATGTCTTGTTTTTTTTTTTATTTATTTATTTTTAAAATTCAGGAATAACAACAGCCATACATTGCAAACTTAAATTATGTGTTAACTAGTACAGATTAGGCCAAAACTGTTATTCACAAACTGTTACATATTTTTGACGCTAATTTTTATTAATTCCTTCGAAAATATGGCCACAAAATTAAACATTGCAGCATGTGCACAACAGGATAATAAATAGTGCAAGATTCAGGTGTTTTTTTAAAAAAGAAAGTAATGGTAAAAAAACTACAATAATAATAATGAGCATGTGTATACAATGTATTTGAAGTACATACGTATTTAAAAGTAATAATTAATTAAATGATGTATAAATATATTAATATCAAATAGAAATAAATATAAATGATAATAAAATTATGTGAGTATCTAAGAAACTTATTATTTACTTATTGTTAATCCGTGGTCCGAGGAAAACGTCCATTAAATATATGTAAAGTACAATATATGTTTTCGCATGATTACACCATTCCTTTATAATTATTTTTAAGCCAATCAAACACAACCTGCAACCTTTCTGTCTAGACATTTTTATCATGGTCCTTAATTTCAAAATAAAATAAGATTACTTACTACTAAGATACTAAAAATACCCGTGATATATGGTTGGGGGTTGTGGGGGTAGTCTTAAACCTCACCATCTATCACCAAGGGGGAGGAGGGTTAAGAAATGATCACGTGATAAATGGACGGCCCATAAAGTGGAGGTATTTCACCAGTAGGGCTACTCCAGTTTGAGCGATAAATCGCTATGTCGTACCTCTTTTAAAATAATTTGACTATTTCCTTATTTTATGACGGTTGTTAGCTAAATAGTTGTAAAATTGCCGGTTTACTAAAATAGAACTAGTGTTTTTATTGACACATTTGCGGTGGCAGCAAAACCATATTTATAGTAGTTTATTATGTTTGTTTAATGTATTACCTATATTTTATGGAATCTGCTATATTGATTTACAAGAATATTTATTTTCCGAACAATAAGAGTCATTGAATTCTATTGTTCTATTATGTATTTTTTTTTTATACAATAAGTATATTAATAACAACTAATACCTATTCGTCAATTATTCATTGTGGCTTTATTGTTAATTGATATTAGCATTATAATTGTACATAAAAAAGCGGTTGGTTATCTTTGAATGTTCTATTTCATAGGGTTACTAATAATACGCGTTCTAGACCCAGTAACAAAACGGTTTAAGCTTTTGTTGATATCAGTTAGAAAATAACTAATGCCTTTTATAAATGTGGGATAGCAGATGTATCCGAATTCAACGTAGTTTTTATAAAATTTAAAAGAGTCCTTGGTTTTGGACAACATCACATACATTGGTCTGATTCTGTGGTAAGTAGCTTAAGCACTTGTTACATAAATCAGCATCAGCGACGGGACCACAACACCCAGACCCGAGACAATATAGAAAATTTCCTTTCCCATATTGTACCCTACCGGGGATCGAACCTGGGACCTCAGAGATGACGCGACGCCAAAGTCCGGCCCGCTCACCTCTCGGCTACGGAGGTCATCTTAGTAAAAAGCAATCATTTTTTATATTTATTATTTATCTTGTAAGTATTAAAATGACTCACCCAGTATAATTCAACACGCTGTGTGGAGTGATCTTGATGAGCAGTTCTTTGGCACCGGAACTGACTTGCCTCTGGTAGAAAGGGTCTTCTAAATTAGCTGCTATCATCAGCTCAGATGCTTTACCGTCCCACGTGTATTCGAGATCGATTTCCCAAATTGCGGTCTTGTTCCTGCAACCAGTGATTGAATAGTTTCTAACTTGTTTTTATAAATTAAAAGACTGGATCAAATAAGTACGACTTGATTTTAGTATCTAGTCAAGAATAGACTCAATAGATTATAGTTAGACATGGGCGAACCCAGGGGGAGGTAGCGAAATGTATGAACTCGATTAATCATTAACCAAAGTACAAACGAAGCCTAATGGCGTACTAACTTATGATAACAGTGAACCTAATATTATATGAACGTGTATTTGTGTAGTGTGTACCTTTTTTTTATATTACACTTCAAGATTGACCTGAAAACATCAGGTAGCATCCCACTTGATGTTAAATGGTAACGAGGTCCTAGCTCAAGGGCGACAAGTACAGCATAATAAATCTCAACACCCTAAAACCAGCCTTGGACGAGCTGAGATTAAAAGCCTGATTTGAGAACGACCACCATTTTGGTTCAAAATGTCGTCAGCACGACAAGATAAACACTTGCAGATCAATATTAAAGAGAATTATTAATATTTAAGAGAGGTAGGACATAGCGATTTATCGCTCGAACTGGAGCAGCCCGACTGGTGAAATACCTCCACCTTACAGAAGATCGCAAACAAATAACAATCACTTCTGTGTTGTTGTGTTCCTGCGTGTGCGTAAGGTTTCCAGAGCTTCTGGGGGGTGCTACGTTAGTAGCAGGGGTCAAGCCTTTAAGGTAAGGGCGACAAGTCCAGTAACAGATTAATTATGCTGTACTTGTCACCCTTAAGCTAGGACTTCATTACCACTTAACACCAGGTGGGATGAGGTCAATCATAAAGTGCAATAAAAAATAAAATATTGGTTCTTATTCGCACTGCATAAAGACGCTTTCAAGTCCATAGTCTGACGTCTTCTTATTACCTTTTTAACGGAGCGGGCAGGTCACAGACCAAGTCCAAGTTCTGGAGCGAGCAGGAGCTGTCAAGCCTCTTCGGAGGACAAGGGAGAACTACGTGGAGTTTGACGCTGTACGCCGGCTCTTCAACGTTTTTGACTATGATCTTGGCACCCAATCTACTTTCAATGCCAGGAACATGAGAAGACTCACTGGAAAGGAAATAGAGAAGATAAATAATTAATCCGAACCGGAAGTAGAATCACTTTGCATTGTATTCAATGACGATTCAAAAGTGTTACATGTAACCTACTTGAATAAAGAAATATTTGAGTTTGAGTTTGAGAATACTCGTAGTTAGGTCACAGTTAGAAACCTCCATTCTATTTATTTTATTTTTTGTATGTGTATGTATATTAGGTAAATAGCGATAAGACCGACTTAAATTGTACTATAATTAATCTGTAAAACCTATTTCTGGTAAGTTTATGTGCAATAAAATAGGTATATCTATCTATTTATCTAAATAGTTATCGTAAGGACTTTTATAATGCTTATTTTTTATTGCTGTCGTTTATATGATTCATTCATGCGCTTTTTCAATATTATCGCACCCATAAACACACTCTCTGCATGACCCATCGGTTGACTGGCACAGAATGTCCCTAGCATCAAGTCCACCTGTTGTACTTTTTAGTTCTATAACGTTTTTATATAAATAAATTGAGTTAAAAATAAAATATCGGCCTGTTAATGTTCCATCGCAAGTTTAAGACAGTTGCAGGTATCAACGATGACGCAGTAGAATCACTTTACATGGTGACAAATGATTCAAAAGTCTTTTATGTCACCTACTTGAATAAAGATGTATTTGAGTTTGCGTTTCACGATAAAAAGGGCAGCTAGAAATTATTAACGAGTTGACGAGAATCAAAAAGCGTTTGTATCAAAGAAGAGGTGCAGTGCAGTTTTTCGCTGGGCTATAGCGAGTGTTACGAGTTTTTAGCCCCATTGATTCTCTTTCTACAACTTTCAAATTCCTTTTTATTAACGTATTGTGTGTTCCCTCCGAAGATGTCTAAGAAAAGATGAATAAATGACGAGTATATCTTAAAATAACCTACCTATGAACTGAACCTATGTATGAATATTCTAGTCTCGTGTTTAATTTTCTGCTATTTATTATCATTAATTTTGTTGTAATTCATACTCACATTTTTTACTGTTACCGCACCCAAAAACGAACTATCTGCATGACCCTATGGTTGACTGGTAGAGAATGCTCCTAGCATTAAGTCCACCTTTTGTACGTTTTTTGTGCAATAAAGTTTTTAAATAAATAAATAAATAAAAATAATTGCCGATTCATCGATTGCAATTTAAAGTATCAATTTAACCGATAGTCAAACTAAACTATTATAATTTATTATAATCGATAAAAATAACCTAAAATCAATATTATTGATTGTAATAATCTGATGGATAGTATTAAAATCAACGATATTTCTATCCATTTTTATATAATTGTTATATTTTTTTTTCAGTTAGCTCAGTTGGAAGAGCAACACGCGCGATACGTGAAGTCCGTGGGTTCGATTTCCGCACCCTAAAGACAGATGATTTTTTACTGTTTCTTTAAAAATATTTAAAGATCTGAGAATATGCGAAGTAAGTTCATCTGCCCAATTTCCATGTTTTGTTTCAATGAGGCCTAGCATACGCAATATATCAAATTTATCGTATGAGACGACAAAAGTTTCGATACAGTTGAATGGCTAATAGCACGCCGCCCTCGTATTTTTAGCCAATCAGCAGCTGGCGCACTGACTTCAATCAATTTTGACGTTTGTTGAGAGCGCGACAAAATTTAGTCGCGTTGCGTATGCTAGGCCTAAATGTCGGTATTGATGTTGCTAGGATACAGGACATGTGATAAACAAATGAGTCATGTAGAAGTACATTGCACTGGTTTATTAATAAAACAAGGATGTGCATTATTTTTTACACGATAACTGCATCTGGGTGCTTCAAAAGAATCACTAGGACGTTCAAATAAAGTTTTATTTTCATTGACACTATAGTAGTTGCATTATTCATTGAATGTTGCAGTTTTTGCAAAGCACATATTTGCGTCGTGATGTGAATTTTATTTATTATACATGCTTGTGGTAAATTATTCCATAGAAGCTCAAAACAAAGTTCATTGTAAATGGTACATTTTCTTGTATCGGTAGCGGCAACGATTCGGAAATCGAAAGCTATGCATTTTTATCGGATGGGTGACCATTCAGAAAAGGGCTGATGACTACAAATGTATGTTTGGTTCATCCTTCTCATATATTTAACGAAAGTTACGAACTACTTATCATGTAATTAAATAATGATGAAAGAAAAAAGTCCGCTTGAATATTTTTTTTCTGTTTCTTTAAAATGTTATGTGGGAAAAATTCAACCGCTTCAATAGGGATGTTGTTTATTTTTTAGAGCTTTACGCCGCATTAGCGAAATATTTGAAAGAAACAGAAAAAAATTAAGTATTTAGTTCTAAGTATGTGCGGCAGAGGGCACTTACCAGAGGCTAACGGGTTGACAGCAGAAAATTTTCATCGCCTACGATAACTTGCGGTTAGCTCTGTTGGAAGAGCAGCACGCGCGATACGTGAAGGTCGTGGGTTCGATTCCCGCACCGCAAGGAGATAAAAATTTTCTGTTTCTTTAGAATATAACTGATATTATTTATTCATTATTTACCTTCCCAAAGGCTCCAAGGTCATCTCTAACCACGGTGTGCAAATGAGGTCTTCCCCGCAGTCACTCTGGAGCTGAATGAGGAACGATGAAGATAGTGCGGAGGTCTCAGAAAGGCGCGCACCTCTCCTTGGAAATGCGAGCATATTGTCTAAGGAGATAATAGACACATTCAATCAATACTTCAGAAAAATAAACTTACTAACTGTTTTCCGAGATAAAAATGTGTATGTGTGCAAATAAATTAGTAATTTTTATTTAAAAACTTTATTGCACAAATAAGTACAACAGGTGGACTTATTGCTAGGGGCATTCTCTACCAGTCAACCCTTGAGTCATGCAGATAGATTGTAAATGGGTGCGATAATAGTGGAGAAAAAATATCATTATAAACAACAATAAATTAAGCATTAAAAATAACATTACGGTATCTTTACAATTTAATTAGTCTTAATTTCAGCTTGAGATGATGATTATCGCTCGAACTGGAGCAGCCCGACTGCTGAAATACCTCCTTACAGAAAACCGCAGCCAAATAACAGGCCCCCGTGTAAAAACCGCCTTGACTCCCAACGGCTCAAAAATAAAGGTGTTGCTAAGATTGTGAATGATTTGATTATTTAGTAAGCTTAATATTGAAGGAGGTGTGTACTTACCTAATTCTTCAACAGGCTTCAAGTCAAACTTCAGCAGAATCGGCTTGGACATGTCTGATTGGTCCTAAAATATAATATTTAAAACTTACATTCATCTATCGCATATGTATCTTTAGGTATGTTCAGAAACATGTCGCATCATTCGCAGCGGATCAGGCGCATACAAAAATATATACGGTCGAATTGAGAACCTCATCCTTCTTTACTTTCTTTATTCTTTTGACGACCTCCGTAACCGAGAGGCGCGCGGGCCTGTCTTTGGCGTCGTCCCATCTCTGAGGTCCCGGGTTCAATCCCCGGTCGGGTCAATATGGGAAACTATTTTTTCTATATTGACTTGGGTCTGGGTGATATGGTATCGTCGTTGTTTCTGATTTCTGTAACACAAGTGCTTAAACTACTTACCACAGAATCAGAGCAATGTATGTGATGTTGTCCAATATTTATTTATATTTATTTATTTGTTCTTTATAAAGTCGGTTAAAAATTAATCGGCAAGAACATTAATGCCCGGTTCGTATATTTTAAAAATGTTCTAGTAACGTATAGTAATAAGTTAAGCAAGGCGAGGAGTAAGCTAATAACGGCTGACGTACGACGCCTTCCGCTCCCCCGCAAGCCCGGTGAAGATGAAAAGGCCATCTGCGGCCATCATCTATAGTCAGTTAGGAAAAATGATGACATCTGATATGGAAAGTAAACAATGGAACGGTTTTAACACGTTCACAGTCCCCATACATTTTTGTGTTACAGCCCTGTATGACCCAATTAGATTTTAAATAATTTATATTTGATAGTAGGTAACAATTACGGGGAAACCTTTTTTTCCTGGAAAAATGGTATGACTATGAGTTTTTCCCTGATTTGCGAGTCAAAAAAACGGTGACGGTGACAAAAATTAACAAACTTTTGAGGGTAAAATGTTAAAAACTACCAGCCAACTATTAAAAACTAGTCACAAACATCAACATATATGATTTAATTGCATTGTTAGTTTGTTAATGTGTCATTCAAGATGTGTACTTTGCCCAAAAAATATGTTATTAGATTTTTGGAAGACAGTGATGCTGAAATTGATATTTTTGCGTTACCTGTTATTGATGGAGGAAATACAACAGCTACAGCTCGAAAAATAGCCACAAAACACCTTATTTCATGGTGACCCCTTATGGGGACACTGGACTGTGAACGTGTTAACGACTCATAGTCGATTGGAGAAGTCGGATAGTCATTTTTGACGCCTTACAAATCGTAAAATATTGGAACCGGGCATAAAAGGAGGTCTACTCCCAAAAAACGAATTACAGTAAAAGCTCCATATTCACGGTTCCTGTATTCGTGTTTTCACTATTCGCGGGTTTAAAAATTTCGACAAATTTTCCATATTCGCGGGTAAAAAAATAATTTTCGCGGATCTAGTAGATTTTGAGTAAATTAAATGGGCGATTCTCAAAGTTTTTTATGCACTGAAAAAGTTATCTTAGCCCCTCAGATCAGATCGAAATATCAAAAAAAAACCGGCCAAGTGCGAGTCGGACTCGCGCACCGAGGGTTCCGTACAAACGGAATTTTTCTGTTACCTGTGCTGTAAGCTATTGCTTCTTACCAAATTTCGAGATTCTATGTCAACGGGAAGTGGTCTTTAGGTTTTAATTCCCTTGCGTGTAGTTGCGAGTTTCAAAATATGCGGTATCAATGGTTGTACTTTTGCGTTTTGCGTTTTTGCGTTGACTTAGAATTTTTTTTTTTCACGGGTTAAAGGCAATTAGATCTAAGTATTTGATATGAATTTCAACTTGATAGCTCTACGCGTTCATGAGAAAAAAAGTAATAAGTTTATATTTATTAAAAAATATATATTTTGTAATGTAACTAAAAAATTAAGGTTTTCGGAATTTTTCCTTTATGTGTGCTATAAAACGTTGCTTCATGCCAAAATTTCAAGATTCTAGGTCGACTGGAAGTACCCTTTAGGTTTTGATTCCCTTGCGAGTACTTGCAAGTTTCAAATTATGCAGCTTAAATTGCTGTTTCTTTTGATTGCGTTGACATAGAAGTTTGATTTTGTTACAGCTTAAAGGTATTATAGACCTGAGTATTTGGTATGAATTTCAATTTAATACCTCTACGCGTTTATGAGGAAATGGGTAGTAAGTTTAAAATTATTAAAAAAATATATATTATGTGATGTAACTAAAAATTTATGGTTTTCGTAATTTTTCCTTTATCTATGTTATAAGACGTTGCTTCATACCAAATTTCAAGATTCTGAGTTCACGGGAAGCACCCTGTAGGTTTTGATTCCCTTGCAAGTGTCGAAAATTTGCAGCATAAACGGCTGTATCTTTTGATTGCGTTGGCTTAGAAGTTTGATTTTTTCACAGCTTCAAGGGACAGTAGACTTGAGTAATTGATATAAATTTCAGCTTCATACCTCCACGCGTTCCTGAGAAAAAGGGTCTTGACAGACGGACGGACGGACGGACGGACAACAAAGTGATCCTATAAGGGTTCCGTTTTTGAGGTACGGAACCCTAAAAAATGACAGCAGGGGCACCTCAGGGAGGATGATGTAGCAATTATAGCTGTTTACAAAAAATACAATTATTCTAAAATAAAACGATATTTTATCATTCTGTCAATGCAAATGTACTTATTAATATATTTTCTTTTCATCTGTCATCAAAATGTCTTGATAATCGAAAGGATATATTTATTCTACGCGTT
Source organism: Glyphodes pyloalis (assembly GCA_037074685.1). Classification (NCBI taxonomy): domain Eukaryota; kingdom Metazoa; phylum Arthropoda; class Insecta; order Lepidoptera; family Crambidae; genus Glyphodes; species Glyphodes pyloalis. The sequence goes on along the minus strand of JAYKKO010000003.1, from coordinate 2,821,784 downwards.
TAAAGTTTTGACTAACGACTTTGTGCAAATTGACTAATTTTCTCTTTTGATCTTATTTTTTTTATGACAAACTGACCATTTTAATTAAAATCAATTAAAAAACGGAAGCATAGAACGTATCTTCTACAATTTTTAATTTTATTTTTATTATTTAAAAAACTTTATTGCACAAAAAAAGTACAAAAGGTGGATTTAATGCTAGGAGCATTCTCTACCAGTCAACCTATTTATTATTATTATTTATTATTCTCTACAATACCATACAAATCATCATTCCATATTCACGGTTTCCATATTCGTGGCATATTTGTGAAACGTAAACCCTGCGAATCTCTGTTACTCTATGTATGTATAGATGAGATGACGAATGACAATTTTAATTCGCATATCGGCTTAGCATACGCAATACGTCTAATTTATCGCATGAAACGACATAATTTTCAATACTGTTGATTCGCTAATAGCACACCGCACTCGTATTTTCAGCCAATCAGCAGCTGAGCCACTGACTTCAATCGATTTTGATGTTTGGTATTTTTTTTCATAGTAGCGCAGTATATTGGCTCCTCCCAGCCTGATGGTAAGCAAAAGAGGAACTCACATCGCAATGACAACGGATTTGATATCAAAATATCCTACCCGTTAGCATCGCCATACTGGCCCGCAAGATGTTTCTTCACGCTCCTTTTGAAGGAATCCATGTCAAAGGAAGGAGGAAACACATGAGCCGGCAACGAGTTCCACTTCTTTAAGTTTTTTCTTGTTTTATTTTTGTTCAGAACGCGATAAAATTTAATCGCGTGGCGCATGCTAGGCCTGATTCAATCGCCACATTCCCGATGTGAATCATGGGTTTTCATAAAATAAAATATTATTTCAGAAGACGGACGACGTCCAAGAGGAAGGCCGAAAATGCGTTGGCGTGACGACCTGGACCGTTTTTCTCAAGGTTGGCAAGACTTGCCACCTGAAAGAGAGCGCTGGAAGTGTATGGGGGAGGCCTTTGCCCAGCAGTGGGACATTTTATAGACTAAGTAAAAAAATTAAGCAAAACATAACCCAATTTAATGGGAAATTGAAAAACAAAAGTTTATTTTAATATTTCAGAATGGAACGTTCATTATATGCGTTTTGGCTTTGCCCCTTCTGGTAATTACCGAATTCCTACATACGAGCAGATAAAATTCTCTTAGAAATTGTATTTTATTTTATTAATAAATTTTCCTTGTGTCGTCATTTTTAGGGTTCAGTACCTAAAGTATCGAATATACATTATGCCCAATAATTTTTTGACCGTCTGTATAAACCCTTTTTTCACATTTATGATATACTATCTATTACTGTTAAAAAATATTTATTTAAGAGGGCTCTAATACAACGACGTGGTTTATTTTGCACGTTTCAGTTCGATATTAATAACGGTAACTGGTAGACGCTAGAAATAATCACAGAATATTAAGTTACCAATGTATATTTACTTTTATTTAAATAATTAAATTTACCTAAATAAAGTTAATTTTTAAGGGCCCTTCCATGAACAAACATGTTAGTTGCCTTTTTTGTTTAGAGCTATCGCTTGCCCGCGTCTTTAGTCGCGTTTTTTTTGGTAAAGTAAAGTAAATAAATGTAATAAATAATAAATACATTTTTGCCTAAGCAAAATATGTTTTGCTTAGGTGAAAACTAATAAGTTTTCACTGTATTTTGAAAATGTATCCGACGGATTAAATATTATCAATACTTTTTTGACTGATTAAATATAATATCATATTGTACGGAACTTTTCTCTTGACTGGTTTTGTTAGGTACTTACATTAATGCTAATGACTTGCTCATCACAGGTGTCAACGCCAGGCCTGGCAGTGACTACATACTCTGTGTCACCTTTTGACTCAGCTCTTCGGCTTTCGGGGTCCACAGTCACTGTAGCTTTTAACTCTAGAAATAACAATTTTATATGAGAAATTATTTCACAGGCACCTTTTTATTTGGGCGACAGAAATACTGACTGAGCCACAAGTCGCCTAAGTGGCTCACTTATTTAATTTGTGCCCAACCTATTATCTAGGTAAGGTTAGTTTTTTATGATGCTCTAATAAATATTATGTTAAGAATTCAATAACCTAATAGGTGATAATTTAGAGCTCATTTCGGAAAAAATTACATTGTCACGATATAGATAATCTAACTTTTATTCTCCTACTTGAATTCCACTTTGTAACTCAACCAAAATTACACTGTGGAATCGCTTTTTGCTCAACGGCAAATTTATCGGAGAATCCAGTCTCCTCTTTAATGTTTAATGTTTTTACTTCTTCGTTCAAGTCTTCACTTTTTGATCTTGAAAACAAAAACCTATTGTTTGTTCGTTTCGTTTCTGTTGGCAGGCCTACTGGGCAAACGGCTTTGCGTGCAATTTCTGATACGGCAGTGGATATTCTTCGGCTGATATATTGATGATAATGCTTAGGTAAATATAATTGTAAAAAAAACACTTATCATAGGTATATATAGATATCAAACTCACTTATCTCGACATTGGACCACAACTTGTTCGGAGGTACAGTGATGCAGAAAAGCGCAGTGAAATTGCTTGCATCCTGTCTCAGCCTCTTCGCTTCTGGAACCTTTATTGCGGATATCACTTGTATAGTCGGTATACTTCTGTACATGTATACACTTCCACTATCATGAGCTCCAATCACTAAATCTGTGAATAGAAAAAGTATTTAGAAATTTCTATAATCAAATAAAAATCTGAATAAAATAGAAAAGAAAATATCTTTATCAATCGTCTACGAATTTAGTATACTAACGCCGTGTACAAAAGGTTGACGATGTCGAGAAGAACCGGCAAGAAACTGGACACTTACTCTTTTCAAAATAACAATGTTTCACTCTACTAGGTACTTAAATAAAATATAGGTGCGAGTTAAGGTAAGATGAGTTAAGGTTTTCATCATTCTACGAGATATTCTACGAGGTCTGAGGAATTTAACGAGGTAGAAAAGGCAGTAGGTTCAATTCATTTCAGGCATCAAACACTTAGTTACGGAACCAAACTATATTTGTTACACGTCAAATTGTTATATTTTAAAGGAACAAACTACAAGGGAAAATTATCTATCTATATTTTGATGACCTCCGTAGCCGAGAGGTGAGCGGGCCGGACTTTGGCGTCGCGCCATCTCTGAGGTTCCGGGTTCGATCCCCGGGAAACGAACTTTTCTATATTGTCTCGGGTCTAGGTGTTGTGGTACAGTCGTTGTTTCTGATTTCTGTAACACAAGTGCTTAAGGTAGGTACTTACCACAGAATCAGAGCAATGTATGTGATGTTGTCCAATATCTATTAGGTATTATAAATAATATGTGTGTGTCCATTTGTCACAGTTGAACTATACACCTGTACCGTGTATCTGTATGTCTGTTTATTCTAGCTAACGTTAAATACAGCTAATTTTTACGGGACTTTCACAAACAAATATCTGATGTATTTTTTTTCTAGACAAAGTTATAATAATAGCATTTTTGTCAAATTCGGTACGTACAGTGGCTACACGTTTCATAAAAATAAATGGAAGGATATAAAATTTATTACCTACTTTCGGTTCCCTTTTCACATTGAATTAACGGATCCAAAATATACAATAATTATAGTTATTTCAGATTAACAATAGATTTCTACATAGTTTTATGAAAACTATGGAAAACTAGCAGTCCCGGCGAACGTTTCGCCTTAGAGGATTTTCCCGCTTTTTTGTTAAAATGTTTCCTGAATTTTCTTTGCTGTAAACCTAACGGAGCCCAAGACCTTTCCAACGAATGCAAAACCATGGAAATCGGTTCCTGCGTTCTGGAGTTATAGCGTCAGGAAGGAAAACCCGACTTATTTTTATATATTAGATATGGGGAGTGAGTCGCTAGTAGGTATTTAAAAGTTAACAATGATTCCATTATTCCTAGGCACCTACTTTGTAATTAAAAGCTTAATTTAAAACTAATCATCACGTCATTGGAAATAAATGCAAAACATAATAACAAAACAAGTAGGTACCAATTTTATGAGATATTTTAAAACCATACATTCTTAATATAACTTTATCAACACAATGTTACAAAGTTCAAAGTATCTGTGTGAAAAAGATGAGGAAAACTATACACATATTTGTATTTCGCTATTAGAGTTGTAACTAACTTAGTACAAAGTTAAAAATTAATGAAAGTAAAAAGTATACAAATTACAACTAGCTTTTTGACTGCGCCGATGTATTAATGCTTTGTGCTCCAGGCTAAACTAAAATGAACCAAAGGTCATGGGCTCGATTCTCACCTAGGACAATCATTCGTGTGTTGAACATTTGTGTTCACTTTGTGTGTGGGTGTTCATACCCGACATGGGCCTGCGCAGTGTCATCCCTAGCAATATTGTCATTTTAGCGTTATTGGCACTTTTCTCCCCAAACGTATGTTAAATTACAAAGTCCCAGTAGCAGCAAAAGCCGAGGTTCGAGCCCTGTTGGGCTGTGGCTGTTATGGGTCTCCAGTTTTCCATGGCGCTGTCACTAGGCGAGGAGAAGGTGGGTGGGGCTTTAGTGAAGGTAGACTTTTCCTACAGAGCGGGGTAGCCCACACGTGCCACTGTCGTCCCCAAGGCAGCGGTACGGTACAAAAAGTATTTTCTAGCTTGAGAACGACAAGTACGGATAATAATAGAAGCTGTTACTGGACTTGTCGCCCTTAACTTGAAAGCTTGACCCTGCTACTAATGTAGGAGCTCTGGAAACCTTACTCACACGCAGGAACACAACAAAACCGTCACGATTGTTATTTGGCTGCGGTCTTCTGTAAGGTGGAGGTATTTCACCAGTCAGACTGCTCCAGTTCGAACGAAAAATCGCTATGCCGTACCTCTCTTAAAATATTTATTTCGAATAAAACAGACAAAATACTATTTATTCAAATCAAAAACCCGTTTTTATTCACGAACTTTCACAGAATCTAAAAAACATACTTACCTACTGGTATGTTTTCTTAAGTATTTTAACTCACCGTTGCATTTATTACGATCTACATCGTATCCTTTTGCTATAGATATGCCGAAACCCATTGCACCCTCAGCGTAGATCCTTTGGTAGTATTTCGCCTTCAAACCATTTGTGGATCCTCTGTAGATGTATACTACTCCAGAGCCATCGTTCTCCCAGGGCGCACCAATAGCCACATCTAGATAAAATTAAATTTAAAAAACACTCGACACAAAAAAGTGTGAAAATGCTCTATAATTTGCTCCTATATTGATGGAGTTGTAAAAAGCCGTCATTTTCTGGCGGCGGCCATCTTGGATTTGAAATTCGGCATTATGAATATATTCTGATAGTCAAACTCTTATATGCTATCCATATATTGTGGGAGTTGCGTTAAAACATGCAATCCATAATTTTGTTACGGCGGCCATATTGGATCGATTATTATCAAACATAGCTAAGAATACTCCCAACTTATTCATCTTTCAGACAAAAAAATCCAAAATCAAAATCGGTTCATTTGTTCTGGAGCTGCGATGCTATAGACAAATAGGTATCACAGACATTTCAAACTTATAACACCCCGACGTTCTTGCGTCGGGGGTTAAAAATGCCTTATATGTATGATGAAGATTAAGGATAAGTGATGAGAATAGGTATATGTATAAAGCTTTTACAGAGTTGCGGCTTCCACTAAAGATCATGTTTGCCACTAATCTATAGATGTCATAGTCCTGAAGGGTTTCTTTGAACACGCTAATCTCAGGGAGCACCTACTACTGGTTCGAGTTGATAAAGTATTTTTGTGTTGGATTTATCGAGAGGTTTAAGGTTATATGACGATTCGCTGCAACCAATAGGAGCAAAGAATCTGTAGAAAATACAAAAATAAATGGAATGGGATGTACAGTAAGTAGCTTTAGTTCGTGAACAAGTCTGTACCTTGTCACATTAAGTCACTGTCTATCTGACTTGCTTAGTTAAACGAAAATTTGGTATGACATGGTACTGAGGTGTAAACGAACTAATAATGCTGGCTGTTTCAGTACATTACGATACTGCGAATTAAAAAAATGTTAAGATACAAAGTAGGGACATAGAAATGGCACCAGCAAAAAAAAGCATTAAACATTATTATGCTTGCTCTCATACGAATTTTGAATTATAACTAACAGTGTGACACTTTATTTTGTACTACTTAATGCACAGGCTAAAAATTCGTTTGTATTTTGCATATAACTGTAGATATACAATCGCTATGCCCTACCTCTCTTAAAATCTCTTAATGTTCGTGACTCTTCATAAATGTGAAGGAAAAACGATCTTATTACAAATAGTACCACTATCAGCTACAAGCACGTGTTCTATAGGTAACGCTAGTTGTAGCAGTTTTTAGAATGAATTCTGCAAGAAGCATATTTTCACTTATATTATTACCGGTCATTCCGTCTCCATCTATGTCACCCAGGTCTGCGATAGCAGTACCAAATCTTGCTCCACTATCACCAGATCCCATTACTGATCCCGTTTCTTCTAGTATGATGTTTGAAACCTAAAAAATCCATACTAATATTATAAATGCGAAGGTAATTCTGTCGGTCTGTCCGTTTGTCTGTCTGTTTGTCTGTTTGTCTGTCCAGCTTTCACGCCTAAATAAAAATTGGTATAAGTATACGTTGAACTTCTAGAATCGACATAGGCTACTTTTTGTTTTTAAAATAAGGGAGGATGGGGGTAATACCGCCGTTGAAAGTTTATATGGGAAAATGTTAAGTTTTTAGTTTAGAATTTGAAACTTGGATTCAAATATGGACTACTGTACTACTGTTTGTAAAAATATTAGGGGAAGATGGGGGTAAATCTGCCCATAAAAGTACATTTATATAGAAAAAATCTGTAGTTCACTCGAGCGATGTCGCGGGCATAGCTAGTAATTTTTAAAGTACAAATAAAATAAAGGACCTCCAAAACTGGAGTCTTTTGAACGTCGGCGTCGTTGACTCAATGAATTAATCAAATATTTCTTTATTCAAGTTGTTTACATTAATATAACACCATCGAATCCTCATTGAGTACAATGCAAAGTGACTCTACTTCCTTTTCGGAACCTATATCTACCGAGAAGATACCGGTAAGAAACTCAGTATATTTGTTACAACAGCAGCGACTAACTTATTGCTATATATTTATCACTTTGGAACAAGTCATATAGTTTTATTTTGATGAGTTAAAGAAACGTATAAAAGTTTTATACGACCAACTAAAGAAGTACGTACCCCCGTCCTTGTAATATAGACAAACACAGCACCCTGATCGTATGTGATTTCTCCATCAGATTTGGTAGCGTAATTAGGAGCTCCCACCAGAAGGTCGCTAATCCCATCACCGTTTAGGTCCAAGGTGCACAGGGTGGCTCCGAAGTAACCCCCAAGTTGGGGTCCTCGGAGCTTTGCCTTTATGTCCAGGGGGTCATTTTCATTGCGGTTCGGCTTAAATATTAGCACCTGGAAGGTAAGGGCTGGATAAGTAACATAGATAAATAAATAAATAAAAAAAAATGCGCCTGACAATCACACCAATCACTTGGTCTCATACTATAAGGTTTTCCCTTGTACTATGAGCACCAGACGAATACTAACTGGGGGCGTCATCCCAGCACACCCTCACCCAAGTCAATTTAGAGAATAGTCAATTTGTGGTTGGTCAGGTTGATCCGATTTCCTAGCGATGAGGTCTAACCGGGGGGTTTTTAGTGGGTAGTCCTGCACGTGTAAGGGCAGGGAGTTCCAAACTATAAATAAATAAATGTTGGACAACATCACATACATTGCTCTGATTCTGCGGTAAGTAGCTTAAGCACTTGTGTTATAGAAATCAGAAACAACAACGGTACCACAACACCCAGACCCGAGACAATATAGAAAAGATATTTCCCATATTGACCCGACCGGGGATCGAAGCCGGAACCTCAGAGATGGCGCGATGCCAAAGTCCGGCCCGCTCGCCTCTCGGCTACGGAGGTCGTCAAAAATATATATATAATAATATATATGCTAGACTTTGTATTGAATCTAGGATATCAATTACGTAGTTTTACCTGCCCATAGCCTCTCTTTGATCTCGGCGCCCCGGCCACATGAAGTACTCTCCCACTTGGCTCAAATACTCCTGAATCGACACTATATCCTGCGTGTGTATAAAAATATATAAAAATCAAGGCAAAATTAAAAGAAAGAAGCTTGAGCACTTATGTTGTATCCGATTGCAAGAGTGGTTTATCGTACCGAGGGCAATGCTTTGCTTAAAATGGAGATTCCACATCTAACAAAGATAAAACACAGGGCCGGAGTTAGGGTGGCGCGCGGTTGGGCAACAGCCCAGGGCGCTCGGACTTGAACGGGCGCTAGAAAGCTACTCGAGGTACCCAGATGTATTCCCCTAAATAGATGTATTTGTATACGCTTTTACAGGGGCGCTGGCGGAAATTCGTCTAGGGCGCCAGTAATTCTAGAACCGGCACTGTTAAAATACTAAGTTACCAAAATAAAATGTATTTATGTTATAAAGCACCAACAGTCTCTAAGACTTATCAGCTTATTCAGGTCAGCTATATCTTAACCAACTTGAAAATATAAAATATAAACATATATAATGAAAGAGTTAGTTGTAGGATTCGAACCCACGACCCTGCGTTTAGGAGTTCATTCCTTTATTTAAAAACTTTGTTGCACAAAAATGTACAACAGGTGGACTTAATGCTAGAGGCATTCTGTAACAATCAACCGTTGGGTTATGCAAAGAGTTTGTATATAGGTGCGGTAATAGTGAAAATGTTACGCACATTTCAGTAATCTAAGAAAAACATAATCAACTTTTTTTAGAATTAGAATTAGAAATTATTTAATATTTTTTTAGTCATAAAGTAAGAAGCTTAAGCACTTGTGTTAAAAAAACCAAATGGTGGTACCATAAGATATATCAGCTTATTCTGGTCAGTAATTTCCTAACCAACTTGGAAAGAGAACCATACAATGAAATTGTTAGTGGTAGGATTTGAACCCGCTACCTGAGTATTTATGAGCCCATCGCTCTAATCACTACACAGTGAGGTGGATGTTGGTGGATTATTTTCCGATTCTGACGCTTATCTGTTACCAGTATTTATTTCTTAGTTAAGTAGGTACACAATTGTGAAAATTTTTCATTTACAAGAAAGTTTTTGAACTTACCAAAATATTCGTCTGGTGATAAATCTCTTGTGTAATATGGATTAGTTGAGTTTAACAACTGAAAAGTTGTTTGTCTAAATGATCCCGGTATATGCTGATAATTTACAACAGTTCCTACGAGAAAAAGAAAGGTCAAATTAAAAATATGTAATTATATTAATGTTACTAATGAAATGTAGCATTCTATGAAGAAATAAAAATAATAGTATAAATTTATGTAATCTTTGCTCTTCTCGGACAAAACGCTCTACGCTTTCTTTCATAATAAATCATAGCATGAATTATTTTGTATTTTTAGTGCTTACTATAAGCGTGTTTTTTAGTTTTTTCAACTATTATTTTTATTTTATTCTATCTAATCTTATTATTCAAACTTAATTTACTACTTACTAATTTAAATTATGAATACATAGGTATTAAAATCAATGTATTATTTTTCGTATGTCAGCCAGCAAACCCTTTCATTTGATATCCATAGCATGGGGGTGCATTTTTAATAGACAATCCGCCATCTTGGAAGGCTGCCGTATTGGATTGGTAATAACGTTTCTTAGCTCGTCATATATTGTCATCAGAACTCAGAGCATGTACAAAATTTCATCCTAATCCAAGAACCGGATGGGTTAAATTAAGATTCCAAGATTCCATTTCGTCGTTACATAAATACAGCCCAAACTTATAAAAGCGTGTTAAAAAATATCTAACCAAAACTATAGGGGAAAAAAGCGGAAAGCGACCCCGCTATACGACTATTTACTATCTATACTAATATAATAAAACTGAAGATTTTGTTTCTTAAGACAACAAACATTGTTATTAGTATAAGTTTGACGACCTCCGTATCCGAAAGGCGAGCGGGCCGGACTTTGGCGTCGCGCCATCTCTGAGGTTCCGAGTTCGATCCCCGGTCGGGTCAATATGGGAAACGAACTTTTCTATATTGCCTCGGGTCTGGGTGTTGTAGTGCCGTCGTTGTTTCTGATTTCTGTAACACAAGTGCTACCGCAGAATCAGAGCAATGTATGTGATGTTGTCCAATACTTATTTATTTTTAAGTAGTTCATAAAATATAATTAGTTCCTGAGATTAGTCTCAGGAACTACTAGTTTTAATTAAAAATACAAAAAAATTGAAGTAGCAATTCCTAAGATTTCAACTTGCTAACTTTGAAACTAACAAACTCTTCAGTTAAGATAAGATAAGATAAGATAACTTTATTTTTCATAATTTTTTGTACACTGCATACCAGTTACATATACATTTTTTTTTATATAAATGTAAGTAAATAAGAAAAAAGAAGTGGGTACATTTGTTTTAGGAGCATTTTTTACAAAAGTATCCTATAAAACATTAACAAAACAACACAACACCCACTTATAAATATTAATATCTAAGTGGTTCATGAAGGTATACAGAAAAGAGTTATTCATTACCTTCCGTGCTAGTCGAAACTGTGTTACGGCAAGGTAAGATTCTCGTCACTGATAAACTAACTTAAAATTAGAGCTACATAAAGCCTTTTTTTCTACAATTTGTCTTAATATTACTTAAAATATTATGTAGTATAGTTAACGTGAACATAAACCGCCGGCAACAGTTAACATAATAGTCCTTGTATCAAAAAATGAGTTATGGCATTCTGCATATCAAAGCACACTTCCTTACTAGATAAGTATGCTTTCCTGTCGCGAGACAAATATTTATGAAAGAGGTAGGGCGTAGCGATTTATCGCTCGAACTGGAGCAGCCCGTCTGGTAAAATACTTCCACCTTACAGAAGACCGCAGCCAAATAACAATCACTTCCGTGTTGTTGTGTTCCTGCGTGTGAGCAAGGTTTCCAGAGCTCCTAGGGGGTGCTACATTAGTAGCAGAGGTCAAGCCTTCAAGGTAAGGGCATCCTCCCCAAGATGGTAGACTAGCTGTTTCAAATCGATCCCCATAACATGGGTATCAAATGAAAGGTATCAAACCCTCAGGAGTACAAAAAAAATATATATATTTTTAAATAGGTACCTATTAATATCTATAAGTAAATTAAGTTTAAATAATAATAAGACTAAAATAAATAAAATAATAGTTTAAAAAACACGCTTTTAGCACTCACTATAAATTACATACATTTTTACCTTGATTAATTAAAAAAAAGCGTGGAAGGTTTTGTCCAAAGAGTAAAGATTACATATACGCCTCATTTACTGTACTTAATGAAAAAGTCCAAAAAAAGAATATATTAAATTCATTTAATCGGGGGCGTCGGCAACAGGTGCCTTGACCACTAGGGGCCTAAGCCACAGACCAAAATATTGGAACCGGGCATCGTTTTGTTCGTATACTGACCAGTCCACTGGAGCACACCTGGGGCCCCAATAATCAAATGGTGATCCTTCGTATACGCCATTGACATCCCTGCTTGTCCGTACGCGTAATAATTGAGATGCGTTTCGTAAGCGCCGAACTCTTTCCTACGCCCATCCGTCCTTATGGCTTGACGAGCTGCGAACAGTTTAAAAGTTTTAAGTATGCGTTATGGTCATTTTTCAGGCTAGCGTCGTTCATTTTCCTAGCCTTGTGGGCGTATTAACGGGTTATGCTGGTAAATAAGAACACTTGTACTCTATTACGATTTTACTACATGATATACCAATCACAATATTTATATAGGTGGGTAGGATGTACAACGGACCGCAACAGTTTCTGATCACGTTTTCACTGCTCGACGATCGTAAGTAGAGTGAGCGACGTTCCTTCCACTCGACGCTAAGCCGTAGACTCCGACAAACGTAGGTGGCGCTGGCGTCAAAGTTTATTTATTTATTAGAAACAGAAAATGTTTATCTCCCCTTGCGGTGCGGGAATCGAACCCACGACCTTCACGTATCGCGCATGCTGCTCTTCCAACTGAATATACCACCGTCCGATAAGTATGTACCTGGTGCTAAACATATTCGGCAGAGGGCACTTACCGGAGGCTAACGTTTGATACAGCAGAAAAAATTTATCGCCTACGATAACTTGCAGTTAGCTCAGTTTTAAGAGCAGCACGCGCGATACGTGAAAGTCGTGGGTTCGATTTCCGCACCGCAAGGGGAGATAACATTTTTCTGTTTCTAATATTTAAAGTTCGCTAGTACGGCGTAAAGTACTATAAAAATAAAAAATCGAGTTTATTTATTTTACGGCCTTCCATATTTTTAAATACATGAACAGAAATATTATGTGTTTGGTAAATGAGTTCAGAAAGTTATCAAATCAATCATTAATCGCCTTATCTAGTAGTTAATTAGCCTAAATGTGTGTTTATTTAGTTATTACTTATTGTCAACGAACCTAAACCTCTCGAATTTAATTACGGTCCAAAAATCGATGATAATACGCGTGTAAAACCACGTCTCGCGGCGGCCCCTGATTACCTAATCTAAATATATAAAAGGAGAAACAGACTGACTGACTGACTGACATATCAACCTAAACGGCTAAACGTCGTCACTTGAAATTTGGAAAGGACGTAGCTTAGGTACCGTAGAGGTGCACTAAGAAAGGAATTATCGAAATTCCCACGGGAACGGGAATTAGCGGGAAAATAATTCTGTATGAAAAATCTAAACCGCTTAAGTAAGACGCTTGAAATTGGGCATGCTTTAATAAAAACCTTAATTTAACTTTTAGGTACCTTAATAAACTTAAAGCTTAGTTGCAACAGGATATTGCAAAGTTCCCACGGGAATGGGACTTAGCTGGAAAAAACTGGAAAAACCCTGTTCGGTTGAATGGTCTTTCTAACACAAAATATTTTTTTAAGTCGATCCTAGAGTAGTTCCAGAGATTTACGCGTTCAAATAAACAAACTCTTTTTTTATTTGTACCCTTATTTTATTTGTAGGGAACGTATATCCTTTACTAAAAGTGGAAGTACTTCCGCCGATCTAGGTGTTATCTGCTCGGGGACCAAGGCCCAACGAACAATATTGGTTAGGTAGTTGTTTAAATAGTTTGTGTTAACGATAACTCTGACATCGCGATGTAGGATCGATGTATTTTTCGCAGGCATTTTAATAAATCCGCCGTTTACAAACGGCGTCGTCAGTTAAAAAACGAATGCTGGTTTGTAAAATGCCGAAGACAAAATGTCATTATGTATAATGCCGCGTCAAATTGAAGTATAGCTTGACAAAGCTAGGGTGACTATAACATTTGATTTGCAAAGGAAAATATTATTGAAATTTATAAAACTAACAAACTGTCTGTTTAATAATGTTAAAAAATATGGAATGTTTCAAATATATTATATTAAATCCCTAGTAAATGACTCTCCTACTGTTTTATTTTTTACTGAACATAATATTAAATTATTACAAATGAGCTAGACGTGGCGCTCGCTACGCTCGCTCGGCTTGTGCTTCACTTTAGTCACTAACTTAACCTAACCAATGGAATCGTTAATTACTTCAATTAACCTTAGGTTAAGTAATTGCTGTTGAATAAAAGTATTTTTTGTTACTTGGATATTTTAATGAAGTATCAAAAGAGAACTTAATTTATCCAAACAGTGTTTTATTCATGGTCACCCCAAAACTACAACCAATTGTTGTCATTTTGCCTGATTTTGCATTCGGCATATTACATAACAGCGAGCGTTTTTAAACAGACGACACGCCATTAGTAAACGGCGGATTTACTCAAATTGCCTATAGCCTATGTCCGTTCTTAAGATTCAACGTATACCTATACCAAATTTCATCAAAATCGGTTGAGAGGTTTAAGCAGGAAAGCGTAACAGACACACAGACAGACAGACAGAGTTACTTCCGCATTTATAATATTAGTAGGGATTTGAACAATGGATAGCGATTTTCAAACATGCGATGGGAAATATACTTAATGTGTCTGGTAAATGTGTTTCTTCGACAATAATTCATCTCGTTATCTAGATGTAGCAAAGTAGCCTAAATGTATATATTTAGTCATTAGTTAATTTATCGTGAGAAAAGGTGATTAATAGGTACGTACAGTTGTCATTAAGCGGGTTAAGATCAATAACCCTTATATCACCGAGTGCAAAGCATATTCCATGTGCTAAAAGGTGTTTGTCTTGATATGGCTTTGAAAACCGGGGCGCACACACCTGTGAATAAAGGAGTACCTAGTATTAGCATAATTAATGATTTACTGCAGTAGGTAGATAGATAGATACAATTTATTGACCATCTCCAGAGAGGCGAGTTGGCCGGACTTTGGCGTTGCGACATCTTTGAGGTCCCAGGTTCGATCGCCGGTCGGGTCAACATGGCAAACGAACATTTCTATATTGGCTCGGGTCTGGGTGTTGTGTTACCGTCGTTGTTTCTGATTTATGTTACACAAGCGCTTAAGCTACTTACCACAGAATCAGAGCAATGTATGTGATATATACATATTTCTGGGGGCACGGCAGTTGGCCCCCGCCAAGTCGAGAAAAAAAGTATGAATTTATTGCTTACAAAATACTACCAAAAACGTAACGAAGAAACGAAAGGTTTTATTTTTGATGATTATTAATTTCGTGAGTTAAAATGTGGTTTTGGAAATGCTTATTTAAGCAAATGTTTTTTCGCATACTAACTGAGTATTAAAAATTGATATTCGTCTTCAATCCGAGACATTTCCTTTTGGTAGTAGGACCATATGTCCTGGATACATGATTGAAGTAATTTATTATATTAGAAGGATTCAAAATCGACAAAGTCGCAGGCACAGCCAGTATTTAATGCATATTTACCAGAAGCTTATTGTCCGAAGTAGCAGCCATTTGAGCACCAAACCACATGTCGTCTTTGAACAACGTTGTAGGGTAGTACATTCTTAAATCGCGATCTGACAAATAAAAAACACTTCAAAGGAAGAAAAAAAAATATTCATAAGGTACTATGTTCAAACTTAAGTTCCAATATTTTACGATTCGTAATGTATCAAAAATTTCTATCCTTTTCCTCCAACCGACTTTTTCAAAACTTACAAATATGGTAACATGCAAAAAAATAACATATAAACAACATAGCTTATGACTAATTAATGTTATAAAGTCCAAACATTTTTGTCATTAATATAATCATCTATTTCATAATATCCTTTTTTCATTAGACAGTTTTTGATCAGACTTAAATCTATGCAGTATCAGTTTTACTTTTGAATTAGCAGCCAGAAACGACTGCATTACCTATTGCAGTCGTTTCTGGCTGCTAATTCAAAAGTAAAACTTATTAAATTTATTGGTGCACGAATGTTTACTAAAATTATTGTTTTCTCTCTTATCTTACCTATTAGGTAACATGTTGTATTGCCTGAATCCAAGTAACTCAAAGGGCATTTAAAAACAGCCCCTGGCCGAGAACCCCCACCGAACCTGCTTGCAGCTTTTGGTGCACCCACGTGGAGACTGGAAAAGATTGAGTATTATTCACTAGCTGTGGTCGCGACTTCGTTTGCGTGGACTACAGGATTTAGATTTTTTGTAAATGAAATTAAAATATTTTTCTAAAATAATAGTAACTTCAGTTACTTTTTGTATTTTGTGTTTTTTTTGTGATTTAAGTTAATTTTCTTCATTATATTGGGTTTTGATTTTTATTACATAATTCATTAAGCCAAAAATCATATCTACGCCGTTGTAGGTATTTAAATAATATCCTTAATAGATAGATTTACTAAAGGGGTTATTTTAACCCCACGTTGTACGGATAATTATTTTTTTCACCTTGGATGCTGAAGGTTAACTTTATCAATTTTTTTTCCTATTTTTTATTAATAAATTTAAGGCTAGTATCACCTATTTTTGTTTGTTTGTACACCTTATCGGGGGGCACACTGTATATGTATAATATGGCATACGATATCTACAATGTTATCGTAGGTATTTGACTTTTTGGCTCCCCATTATCGGAATCGTATTGTATTTGAAGTGCATTTTACTGATGCATTCAATAGACGTGCTTCAACTTTAAATGTATGTAAGTTTGATAGGACCATAAAATATGTTTTATTTAAAAAATAACCACATAATAAATATTGGACAACATCACATACATTGCTCTGATTCTGTAGTAAGTAGCTTAAGCTTACTTGTGTTACAGAAATCAGAAACAACGACGGTACCACAATACCCAGGCCCGAGACAATATAGAAAATATCGTTTTTTTTACTATACTGACCCGACCGGGGATCAAACCCGGGGCCTGGCGTGACGCCAATGTCAGGCCCGCTCGCCTCTTGGCTACGGAGATCGTCAAAACATAAAAAGCTTAGAAACCGAGGAAAAAGTTGCTTGAACTCTTGTGATATAGTTGTTAATCCTGCTAATAATAAGAAAGCGAACGTTTGTTAAAATATTATGGTTGTCTGAAAGTATGTTGTTGTTACTCTTTTATGTAGCACTAGTTGTGCCCGCGACTTAGTTCGCGTGGACTTCAGAGTTTTTACATAATATATAACTATTTTCATGATCGCTGTCGCATGGGGAATAAGGGTAATACCGCCCTTGAAAGTTTATAAGGGCAAATTATTAGTTTTTAAACTCAAAATTCAAAACCAAGCTCAAAACTTGGATTAAAATATGGACTACTTTGATTTTGAATATTAGAGGGGATTGGGGTAAAATGAATGGATGTAGTCCGCGCGAACGAAATCGCGGGCACAGCTAGTATGTTATAAACACCAAAACAGAAAGGTTCATCATTTTTTTGACGACCTCCGTAGCCGAGAGGCGAGCGGGCCTGACTTTGACGATCGCCATCTCTGAGGTTCCGGGTTCGATCCCCGGTCGGGTCAATATGGGAAACGAACTTTTCCATATTGTCTCGGGTCTGGGTGTTGTGGTACCGTCGTTGTTTCTGATTCCTGTAAAACAAGTGCTTAAGCTACTTATCACAGAATCAGAGCAATGTATGTGATGTTGTCCAATATTTATTTATTATTATTTATCATATAATGTCTTTCTGTATGTACAATATCACAAAAATATAACGCCTTGATGGTCAAGTGGTTACATACCAAGTTATGATATATGATACTGTCCTGAGTTCGAATCTCGAAATGAGCAAAGTTTTTTCGGTTTTTTTTAACACAAGTCATAATTGGCTTGCGTACTGTTTAAGCAGTGCTGTGCAGTACTAATAGTTGAAAAGTATTTTAGGCTGTATGCCCTCCTGCCACTAAAAGTTCTAAGGTTATGGAGTTGCATCCTCTGTACTATGGCCGCCATATTTGAAAAAGGGGTGCAAAATTTATTGTTTACTATTTATCAAAACAATCATCCCACAGAAATTTTGGCGTAATAATAAGCGTAATTTATAAGAAATCGTATTGTGGTATTGCCTAAAATTTTGTTTAATCACCTTTTATAATAAAAAACTTTTGATCAAAATATCACAACAAATATAGTTTTAAGTTGCTTTTTATTTTATCATTTTACAAAAAAAATTACATAAGTGCAAATTGGTACTGTTCTTGAAACGAATCTTTAGTGTCAGTATGATCAAGAGTGCTTTAAAGTTGACCGGAGTTTAAATATTCAAGAATCCGGTGAAAACAAAGTTTTTTTTTCCTATTGTTGGATATTTTTTTTATTCATAATATTTTGTATAAAACTCACCCCATATCACTCAAAACGACACTGTATCCGAAGTAAGTTGCCTCTTTGTCGGGATAAAAAGTCATTTTACTATTCACATGAAACACATCACTAGCACTCACAGTGATTAAAAAACTCAAAAAGATAGAAACAAGATTCACTAAGACGGCCATTTTTGTACTTTATTTAATTAAAATCGAATCGATATTATTAGAATTATTTACGATCTTTGCGGGTCGGAGTTACGACGCTTACTGACGATCATCGGATGTGTACAATCATGGTTAGGTAGTTACCTCATTACTATTATACAAATATTACGGGTATTCATTTCTAAGAGTCAGTACAAAACTATGCAATAAATACAATTAACATTGTACTTTTAGCTAATCATCAGAATAGAATGTTATCTCAGCGTTTTTAGGCAATTTAGTAATGGAAGAATGCTTTTGAAAATTGTACTCTATGACGTTGCATTAAAGTCGCTGGCGAATGCTATAAATTCGTCACGTGTTGAATCGGACATCGTCGTAAATAAGCCTACCTTACAGTTTTTTAACCGACTTCAAAGGGGGGAGGGGGCTTTGCCCAGTAGTGGGACAGTTTATAGGCTATGTAATATATATACCTCCTCCTCCTTTCGACCTCCGTTTTTTTGAATTTTGAATCTCTGAGGTCCCGGATTCGATCCCCGGTCGGGTCAATATGGGAAACTAACTTTTGTATATTATCAGGTCTGGGTGTTGTGGTACCGTCGTTGTTTCTGATTTCTGTAACACAAGTGGTCGTCAGTTATAACACCCCGTCGTTTTAAACGTGCAGCTTTAAAAAGAGATCTTCAACTTTTTCACAATATGGTTGAATAGCTCTGAGTTGAATGACCCCAAATGATAAAATATTGTATTCAGGAAATTGGTTATCAACTTATGACGTCACCATATCGCCGTTCATTCACTTCATTGAGTTGTTCTGGTCGGAATGATTCGTTGTGGATGGAAAAGCTAAGCCGATGTCCCACAAGACCGCCACCAAGGCTATGAGAGAGGAGGCCGAGGAGTTTAAGTGGGTAGGCCTGCCCTTCTTAGGGCAGGAGAGAAGCACAGGACTGAGAAGGGCAGGACTACCCACTAAAACCCCCCTATTGGACCTCATCGCCGTTAATGGTGATGCTACGGGAAACTCGGCTCAGCCATAACTACCACAGAACACTCCAGCAGGCCTAGCATGCGCCACGCTAGTAAATTTTATGTTAATGACAGTCAATTGAGGGAGTTGTGACAAAAAAATTAAGG
Organism: Glyphodes pyloalis; assembly: GCA_037074685.1. Taxonomy (NCBI): domain Eukaryota; kingdom Metazoa; phylum Arthropoda; class Insecta; order Lepidoptera; family Crambidae; genus Glyphodes; species Glyphodes pyloalis. Next base: position 2,802,633 of record JAYKKO010000003.1, on the reverse strand, counting down.
AAATCCGTCATTTTCTGGCGGCGGCCATCTTGGATTTGAATTTTTTTGTTTTACGAGTTAAGCCCTTTTATACGATACCCATATTGTGGGAGTTGTGTTAAAACATGCAATCCATAATTTTGTGACGGCGGCCATCTTGGATCGATTTTTATCAGACATAGCTTAGAACACTCCCGACTTATTCTTCTTTCAAATAAAAAAAACAAAATCCGCTCATTTGTTCGGGAGCTGCAATGCCATATACACAGACACGTCAAACTTATAACACCCGATAAAACAAACCCGATAAATTAAAAACGACAAAAGTTCAACTTATCAAATTAAAGGGCTTCAGTGGTCCAAGACATTGCCTCGATGACGGTTGAATGATGCGTCATCAACATAATTGATACGTATGACTCAAACTGTCTCATTAATTCTAGGTAGGAACCGAGTCACTCGTAATACAATGCCGTAATACAGGTGATGATAAATACATACTATCTTAACGCAGGATATAGCAAATCTGATACGTGTTAATGTGTCATGTTTACATAAAGAACAGGTTGTCAATTCAATCCGGAAGTTAAACTCATACTGTGCCCTCTACGTTATCCATACTAATATTATACATTTATAAACAAAGCAACTCTGTCTGTCTGGCATTCACGCCTAAACCACTAAACTGATTTCGATGAAATTTGGAATCGGTATACGTTGAACATCTAGAGCGGACATTGGTTACTTTTTGTTTTGAAATTGAGGGGGGGTGGGGGTAGTATTGCCGTTGAAAGTTTATAAGGAAAAATGTTTATTTTTAAGATATGAAATTTAGCACAACTTGATTAAAAATATGGACTACTTTTAGTCTTGAATAAAAGGGGAGATAGGGGTAAAACAAAATTTTCATATTTTAATAGAACATATCGATTGCTATCGCAATGACAACTCAAAACCAGGCAATACTATTGTACAAAAACAATACTATCGGTAAAGTCAGATATATTGTAAATTGGTAAACTATTGTTAGTTTTAGACAATCGATATTTAAAACGAGTAACAATGTTATCTACTCACAATGATATTTCGACCAATATACTAAAACAAATAATTTTACAAGCACCTTTTAACTACTTTTGGTGACAGAAATACTGACTGAGCCACAAATCGCCAAGTGGCTCACTTATTTAATTTGTGTCCAATTTAGTATTTAAGTTAGGTTTGAATTTTTTAGATGCTTGATCGATAAAAAAATATTCATGCTTATATTGTAAGCAAAAGTAACTCTGCCTGTTTGTCCAGCTTTCACGCTTAAACTGAACCAATTTTAATAAAATTTGGGATAGGCATACGTTGAACCTCTAGAACGGACATAGGTTATTTATTTTGAAATTAAACTTCCCATGAAAAAATACTTTCATGGGAAGTTAGTAGGCGCTATTAAATAATAATAAAAAAAGATACGTCATAAACACAGAGATATTTAACTTACAACAGGAAGAACGCTTCACATGAAAAATTCCGAAATTTAACGCATCCAACGAGCATACAATCCCAGCTGTAAGTAAATCATATGATTCGCCAGTCACACTCAAAGGGTTCACCGTTTCACGGAGACTGCAAAAATACCGCCTGAAACGACTGAAATCTGTGGATCCAAAAGAGATTAAAACGCGACACACTGTTTGTAAGAACGAAAAGCTTTAAGAACGGTTTCAGCGGTTTATACGCGCGTATAATCTCGTTTTTAACCCCCGAAGCAAAAACGATGGGGTGTTATAAGTTTCGTGTGTCTGTGTGTGTATCTGTCTATGGCATCGCAGCTCCCGAACAAATAAAACGATTTTGATTTTTTTGTTTTGAAGATGAATATGTCGGGAGTGTTCTTAACTATCTGATAAAATCAATCCAAGATGGCCGCCGTAACAAAATTATGGATTGCATGTTTTAACACAACTCCCACTATATCATATAAAAGGGCTTAACTCGCAGAATATATAATAACAAATTTCAAATCCAATATGTCCGCCGCCAGAAAATGACGGATTTCCAAAATGTTTTTCAAATGTCACAACACCCTCAATGTATAAATTTTAAGACTCCCTCAATGTAAGTATCAAATAAAAGGGATTTTTTCACACATTTTATGTGACGGCGTTTTTTAAATTTTAAATTTAATTTTTATTGTAAGTGCGTGTAGGCGCGTCTAAGCGTGCCTTTTAACGTTGACGCGCTTCTCAGCTCGTACAAGCTGAAGCCGCGGGAGTGACGCAAATAGTGTTTCTTCTTTAGAATCCATGTTGATACTGACATGACACAACTATCGATTCGAGCGAACACGCCGAAATATGCCCGTTTACGCGTGTCCCGCTTTTTTGAAGCGCGTAATGTTGCGCGTATATAATTTCACGCGTATGTTGAAACGACAGCAAAAATACGCGAATATAAAACCTCCCTAAAATAGTCATAAAACAGGTCAGGTGAGAGGTATTTAATAGGTAAACAATAATAGGTACGATTAAATAGCTTGTTTAAGTAAACACCCTTAGTTTGATATTGGGTCTTATGCAGAGGACATAAGGCCGGTGCAGAGTCAAAAGTTTGTTTTGTTCGTACACAAATTTTATTACATCGTTAAAGTGCATACCTGTTCATCATTTGTCAAAAATTAAAGCAAAAATACATCTAAGTGGTTTATGAATATGTCAAGTGACTACCTAACCTACCATCATTGATATCAAGCAAAAAAGGGCAAAAAATCGCGTTATCATTATTTTTTCCTCAAAATATGAGCCTTGTTAGGAAGTTTCGGTTTCAGTTCCGGCGGAAACAGAGACCGTTGCCGAAATTCGGTTTCGGTTGAAGACTAGTTTCGGTCGGACACTACACGACACTCATCGCTCATTAAATGAAAAACAGACGCAATACCAAATAACTTTATTTTACAGGACGTGAAAACAAAAAAATAAATTAAATAAATTGAGGTATTTTTTTAGTTACAGTTCTATGATTCTATGATGTAGGTGTAACAAAAATAGATAACCTTTATAAAAAAAAACATAGGATACCTCAATTCGTTTTATTGATTTTGCTGTCCTGTTAAATAAAGGTATCTGGTTTTTGCATTTAATGAGCGTTATGTTCCGGAGCAACAAAGATCAAGCTCACATTCCTAAGTGTTCCTGTTTCACGACGTTTGACAGGATAAATGCATTTCTACAGTGCGGCGTCATACTTTCATAGTACATAGGGCAGAAATCGAACAAGCCCAATAGATATAGGACTTTATTGCATGGACCATTAAGTCTACAATTGACTGAAGAATTGTTACAGTTGAGGTTGAAGGGGTACGTTCCTCGTCCGCAATTTCGGGGTTTCTAACGCGAAATGTGGAATAAGACATTTGATAGCAGAAAAACGATTTAGAATTGTTTGTGGAGTTCTATCTAAGAGACACTTCAATAGGGCTTAGACTCTGCTATAAGCAGGTACAGTCGCCGTCAGATATATCGGAGCAGACAAAGTGACCAAATACTTCTGAAATTGAAACAGAAACATTTCATCAAAGTGGCTCAGTTGGAAGAGCAGCACACGCGATACGTGTAGGTCGTGGGTTCGAGTCCCGCAACGCAAGGGAAGATATTTTTTTCTGTTTCTTTTAAATATTTAATGTCTGTTATATTACTCAAAAAAAGAGTGAGCTCATCTGATACGATTGTATTTTTTTATGTTAACTGTTGTGTTGGTAAGTAAATTTGTTATTATTATGGGAAAATAAACGTCTTTTAACATAAAAATATGGGACACGTTTTGTTGTATTTGCCACCTCATCAAAAAATAACGTCAATACATTGAATTGAAACGTCGCGTGACGTCATCAGTGGGTATTTTTTTTTACTAAACAGTAAAGAGCCCCAACCCAAGTTACTTAGTAACGTTGGGGTTTACTGAGTATTTTTATTAATCTAGAAATCGAAAAAACACGTCTCAAACCATATTTAAATCCACCCATAGGTTGTTACAAAAAAAAAGATGTCCGCTAGAAACACAAGTTTCAATTTTAATGAGGGTTTTCGCGTGCGATAAATCCACCAGATGGCGATACGTAGGCGTGAGGTCCTACTGTTTTGTGATTGGTCATGGTTTACATGACAGTGACAGACATGTCATCATGACATTTAAATCAGCAATCAAACACCTACGTACCGCCATCTGGTGGATATTTCTCACGCGAAAACCCTATCTAAATACTCTATCCACGCCCTCTAGCCAACAAGGTTGTAAGTATTGCACTCAGTTTGTCTCCAGTGTAGATAGATCATTCATAAAGTATGGTTAAAAAATTAAAGATGGCGCTTTAACCAAAATTTTATTCGTGAGGTTGTTTTTCTTTTTTAACGTTACTTGATGTTAAATCCAAATTTTTACAATACCTACCAGGAGCATTTAAAAACATTTTGTGACGAGTAAAATATTTTTAAATAAAAGTTCGTGAATACTTCTCCTCTCTCGCTTAAATCGTATATAAAATACATTAATCGTAATCATGAATTTGTCAATCGCTGAATTCATTTACCAGTTTTATGTAGGTAGTTAGGTATCTACTTATTTTTTTATTACTAATATATTTGCGTATATATGTACCTATATCTACATTATGAAAATTTAATGAAGTAATGAATGTTCAGATATTAATGGTAACTTGTGGTGTATGGAACTTTTTGACATTTTAACTGTTCAGAAATATTTGGTCACTTTGTCTGCTCCGATATATCTAACGGCGACTGTACTTATGTATACTTTCATATTTTAAATATATGTATATGATTTTATTGAACCATGTATGTTTATGTATAGGTATTGTATAATATAGATACCGTCATGTTATTTGTAATGTGTAGTATATTATATTCTTGAAAATTATGATTTAAATAAAATTACCTACGTACGCTCCCATACACAAACTTTCTGCATGACCCAAGGGTTGACTGGTAGAGAATGGTCCTAGCATTAAATCCACCTGTTGTACTTTTTTGTACAATAAGAGGGTCAAAAACAAACATAAAAATTTTCCTTTTATTTTTGGTTACTACCAACTTGTGCTGTCAATCCCTACTAATATTATAAATGCGAAAGTAACTCTGTCTGTCTGTCTGTCTGTCTGTTACGCTTTCCTGCTTAAACCTATCAACCGATTTTGATGAAATTTGGTATACGTTGAATTTCAAGAACGGACATAGGCTACTTTTTATTAGAAAATAAGGGGGGGATGGGGTTAATCCCACCTTTTAAAGTTTATATGGAAAAATGTTTTATTTTTGAAGTTAGAGATATGAAATTTGGCACAAATATAGCTCGAAACTTGGATTAAAATATAGACTACTTTTTGTTTCGAATATTAGGGGAGAAAGGGGTAAAACCGACCATGAAAGGATGTAGTCCACGCGGACGAAGTCGCGGGCACAGCTGGTTACGAATATTACAAAAACTTGGTCCTGTATTTTTTAACTTATGCGCGTTCGTTTCGGTGATTAATTTGTAGATAATTTTATAAATACATTCTTAGTACATAGCACTTATCTAGTAATTTATTTTATTACGCTCAAATCTGTTAAATCGTTTTATTTATTGCGTTAAAATTATGATTTAGTAGCACTTATCAAGTAATTCGTTGTATTATGCTCAATTTATGTTAAATCATATTATTTATTATGTTAACGTAAAGTATTTTGTTTACCAACAGACTAAAGGAAGTGAAGCATAAACAGTGAGAGCTGCAATTGGATTCTATCGTAACGAGCTGGGGGACCGTCTGAGGACGCGTTATAGGTTAACACTATAAGCATATGCCCCGGGTTTGTTCGTAGTACGAATATTTGACGTGGTTTCAATCCACCTAGGATAAACATTCTACTACTATTATTGAAAGGAAAGTTTGATAAAATGTATGGATGTCTGGATGTATGTTTAATAGGGGTCATATTTATACTAATATACAAAAAATACTAACCTAACCTAAATAATAAGTTAGCCCCAAATTTAATAAGTAAGCCACTGGGGCTTGGGCGACTTGTGGCTTAGTCATTGTTTCTGTGCCTGTGATATTATTTCTCGTTTTTTACTCTTTCTCTAAAAAGTATAATCCGAGGAAATGTTTTCCCTTATCCCACCCTCTCCTTTCCAACACAGAACCACAAGAGCCGGCCCACGATGTCTTCGCTTTACCGTGGAAAATATTCCACCACGAACAAAAAACTCTTATCTTTGCCGGACCATAAAGAAGTGGAACTCGTTGCCGGCTCATGTGTTTCCTCCTTCCTTCAAAAGGAGCGTGAATAAACATCTTGCGGGCCAGTATGGCGATGCTAATGGATAGGATATTTTGATATCAAATCCGTTGTCATCGCGATGTGGGTTCCTCTCTTGCTTACCATCAGGCTGGGAGGAGCCAATATACTGCGCTACAATAAAAAAAAACAGATGCTAGAAAAATAAATAGGATTGTTTTTTATAGCGACGTAATGCGATCGAAGTGTAATATATAATCGGGGAGAGATCTGATCCTTAAGGAACACCAGTATTCATTAGAGTTAAATCAGACGTGCATCCTTCTATGATTACTTTTTTATTCAAAATAGGCTTACAATTGACTTCAAATATAAGGCCGTAGATAGATGATAAAAACAAAAGTAAGTAAGAATACACTCTATGGACTTTGCACCGCCCTTATGGCGTGCGCATAAGATCTAATATCAAACTGCAAGTGCTTACCTTTTTTTTTTTTATGCCTACCCTCCATCATAATCGGAGCCTATATTAAACAGTGTATTTTGTCTACTCTTTCATACCAGTTCTCGCTTTTGCTACGGATGCTTTCATACTACATACGATTCTTTCTGTCATTCATCTCTTTCACACTTTTGGATCGGGGATAGATCCTCTACCTCCGACTTTCTTTTCTAATGTATCTACTCTATCTTTATACTTTTTCTTTATTTTCCTATTTCTATTATCTCTCATTGGGATATATTATCTTATTAAAGTAAGAGCGCTGGGGGAAAGGGGGGTGGGGGGAGGGGGGGGGGGGTGGAGGGGGTTTACTTTATTTCTTTATCTTTTCTTATTTTACATTTATGTTTTTCTTATTTACTAGCTTATCTCTATTGCATTTGTTTGAATGCTTAACACTATATACAACGATATGTTGCTAACATTATTTCACTACCTTAGTTATTTATTTGTTTTTTACAATTTATGTTTCTCTTATGTCTAGGTTGATCTTCTATTGCTATTACATTTTTATCATGCATATACTTAGTTCTAATTTACTACTAACATTCCTTATTAACTACAAGTGCTTACCTTAACCGTGCTGTAGACCGTACTACACAAAAATTCTGTGTCATTCAAGATTTTTTCCCAAAAAATCAAATTATTATAATATTGTTTAACTAAACAATTAACTTATCATCTTAGAATGAGGTTGGACTTTATAAACGCGCAGACAGATATTGTCTGTTTACTATATGTAGATATAACGAATGTCATTCTGCACTTTCAAAATATAACATTATAACATATTATATTATATATATTAAATTTATAAAACATGGAAGCGGCTGACATTTAGGAAAAAAACCAACATGCAAACTTAAATATCATTCAATAAAACTAAGCATCTTACGCTATGCAAAATACAGTGGACAGCAAATATCATTAATAAAAACATTTCCTCAAATTGATATCAAAAAGCAGGATCTATTAAGATATCATAGCTTTCTACTCCAGAATGAATACGAAACCCGGACGTAAACAGATGAGTTTTCAACGTGCGTCTAGGAACTTTTAAGAGAACATATAAACAAATAGACCATAGAACAAATGAGTTGGTAGCTAACCTACGCTTTGCACTAAACCAATAAATCTAGTAAATAAAATACAAACCATGGAAAGAAAAAAACATTGTATATTTTTTAAATTTACTTCTTAGGTTTTTTCAAGGTTCTTAACGCATTGGACATGACACGAAAAAAAAGACAAAAATATGTCGCACCGTGAACTACACATCAAGGTTAACACTAGCAGTTCGTTTTAGTTCTTATGCCCTCGATATTAGGAGGGTACAAAGTTCACAATGTCTAGTGAATTGCTTTCGACCGTATAAAAAGAAAGAAAATAAATTTATTGACAACTAAACACAAGATACATGTTTACACTTGATAAATAAAATAAAATAAAAACAAAAAGAAGTACAAGAAAAAGTAAAAACAAAATGAAACAGTAAAAAAAACAAAAGACTAAATGGGTAAGTGGTCAACTAGGCCACACCTCAGCTATATGCTGCAGCGACGCCTAGCGCCCTAACAGGGTCTTTAATGATCAAAAAATGTATATATAACACTTTTGTACCACATTACAGAGCAACAAATGATTTAGTATTGAGTATTGAAAAAGGCTGCTGCAGCGCTGGTATTATGGTGCAGCCTATTTTTAACAATCACTTCTGTGTTGTAGTGTTCCTGCGCGTGAGTAAGGTTTCCAGAGCTCTTAGGGAGTGCTACATCATTAGTAGCAGGGGTCAAGCCTTCAAGGTAAGGGCGACAAGTCCAGTAACAGATTTATTATCTTGTACTTGTCGCCCTTAAGCTAATTCCGCCGACGCGACGGTGCTGTGGCAGTCATGGATCGACCGATAACCCATGGCGCCGTCAATAGGCGATGAGAAGGTGGGGAGATTTTTTAGTTCGGGTGGTCCCCGCCCCCTCTGGGCGGGGTAGTCCCACACACGTCGCTGTCGTCCCCACGGCAGCGATATGGTGCGCAAAGGCATTTTACCTCCCTCAAAAAAAAGGACCTCATAACCACTTAACATCAGGTGGGATAAGGTCAATCTTGAAGTGTAATATAAAAAAAGGCTATCTAACATCTACCAAAAGTAGCGGAGAATTATTAGAAAATGTGAACCAAACAAAAATACGCGTGTAAAGTCGCAGCCGTTGGTACAGAATAACTCTTTTGTCAATTGCCGCTCATGATCCTCCGGTTATGCATACTAAGTCCATAATGCACAGATTATTGTCAGTAGCACTGTGTTGTGTAAATATTGTGGTCTAAGTTAATTTATTCCCTTTTGAATCATTCAGTTGTATAGCTTGTACAGTATTGGATGTTACTAAGCTTGTTTTACAATCGTGGTTACGAAGAGCAAATAAGGATTTTGAAGAATGTTAAAAAACTTGCACTCTGATTAAAAGGTCGTTAGGTAAGTTTTTAAAGCCGAAATATTTCGAATTTTCTATGTTATTTTATTACGAACTAGGTGACCCAGCGAATTTTGTTCCACCTTAGAGGCAATAAATGACATTAAAAAAAGCAAAAAGAAATTAATCAAAAAGTATCCTATGTCCTTCTCCTGGTTCTAAACTACCTCCCCACCAATTTTCAGCCAAATCTGTTTCGCAATTCTTGAGTTATAAATAGTGTAACTAACACGAATTTCTTTTATATATATAGATAATGATTCTAATATTAATAGGACTTTACACGTACATTTTCAACAAACGGATACCAAAACCGTATTGACTGTTCACATAAAATTATTACCGTAATGAAATAACGTAGACCTCCAATGCCCAGTTCCAATATTTGAAAAACGAATCGTTCTAGTTACGGATAGTAATAAATTATACGAAGCGTAAGCTTTAAACAAATAGGACGACTGACGACAGCTGATACTAACGGTAAGTTATGGAACGGTATTAACGACTCGTAGTCGGTTTAAGAAAAACGGTTAGTCATTTTTGGCACATTACGAATCGTATAATATTGGGACCGGGCATTAGTCATATCCTTGGCACTTATTTATTTATTTATGTATTTGGGAAACAAACAATTTTTATGATTACAGATTAAATAATACACTTATTTTAACACTTAAATCGGCAAAGTTTTCACAATTATGTAAGTTACAGACACGTTAATCACATAAAAAAAAAAAATAATAACAAGATAAATGTTCATAAATATAAGTTAAAAGCTACTTATCTTGTCTAACAGTGCTCAATACACAAAACAGTCAAAATTGATTTTTCAACAGAACATTTTTGTTTTGTTCCTTACTATCATGGACTTAGTAAGTCCATGCTTACTATCCAGTTTAAGTAAGAAAGAGATACAATAGGTTCCACTACTAGAAATGAAAGCTTGGCTTTGATTAAAAATGATTCTTATTGACTACAAAATTTTGTGATTAAACAACAAAAATACTCTAAAAGTTGTAATAAAAATTTGTTTAGGCTACTAAAATTAGAAATTTCCAGGCAAATACTGAAGTCTTGAGATAGAGATAAATTTATCATAGGTTTATAAAGATTGTAGATAAAAATGTCAGTTAATATTTTGAAAGGATTATGTCGTTACTCGTGCTAGTAGATTAATTGTACATTTCAATTATTATGTCATTTCGCAAAGACTCGGACGTGCACTGTTTTTATTTTTATACTTTATTTCTACTGTTTTGTAATGATGGATCAGCCAAACACTGACAAAAATCTACACTATGCAGAACAGGGTGAGTTTGGCTATATTAATTTTAGATGGAACATGCTTTATTTACTAAAAGTACCTACCGCCTACATAAAGGAAAGGAAAGGAAACTGTCCGGCTGTTGAGACATCATTTGATAGTTCTCCAAATAAGATATATAAATTTCAGCTTTTATACTATACCTACCGTAATTAAAGTAACAATTAAATATACTATAAGGGTGTCTGGCAGAGAGTTGCAACCGTACGAAGTGTCTGGCTTTCGGCAAGGTGACTTTTAGGATTATTACAAGTAAAATATGTAAAAACTAAGTTTTATACTTTACCGAATTTAAGTCACAACTTCACGCATCTTTGGGGACCGTTCTTACCTGTGTTGGGGATCACAGGCCTGGGGGCCGCTGGCTCTTAGACGATTAAAACTAGTAGATACATTTTAAAACCCAATCCACGACTAACTTTGAAAATCAATACCATTTGCGGTTTGGTTGTAAGATTTTTTCATTTATTTATGGTTCACAAATAATTCGTAGATCTTAGACGAAAATAAACTAAAATGTTGGTGAATATGTTGATAAATAATTTACTCTCAAAAACTCGTAATCTCATAATTTAGTGTAACGAAAAAAATATATACGGTCAAAATGAGAACCTCCTCCTTTTTTTTAAAAGTCGGTTAATAATTAGTGCGTTCTTTTTTACATTATTTACGGTTTACAGCGTCATCTTTTTTATTAACGTAAAATAACGTTGTGGATGATTCACACTGCTATTTCGTAAAATAATAAGAAAACACTTTGTTGAGAACCTGCTTTCTGTTTGCTGCTTTGCCCTGGCGTTGTTCTTTATAGCTTTACAAGATGGCGCTGTTAAAGAAATTAACATACTTTGTTTTTAAAATTAGCAATTTCAAATATTATTAAAGATTTTACTACGCTCCACACATTAAAATTATAAAAAAAAAATAAAAACGAATGCGAACTTCATAAGATTGCCAGCTAAAATAAACTTATTTATGATTGTGATTAAGAAATAAACCAAATAATTCAAACCATAGGTATTGCAAAACTTTGATATTTTTTAGTATTTACTTGGATCCATTATTATATTCTACATTTTAAGAAATATACACATACAATTGACCTTTCTATATAAAGTATCAAAAACGACTTGACCAATGAACAGTTTGGAATTATTAAAGTAGGCAATACTTATCAGCCATTAAATATTACACAATAGAGTTTCATTATTCATTGTAAACATACGAATGAATGTGACACAATACGATCACAATCTGAATTGAATAATTTATATGTAGGGCAAGTTTCAATAAAAAACAAATTGCCTCTCATTCTTCTTACTTAACCCTTAAGTTGTCCATAATTGTAAACCATTGGTCGACATCGTGATTAAAACTCAATAAGTACGTATCGCCAGATGATTAAAATAACCTTGGTACAAGATGCATCAAGCAAGCAGTGAGCCAACAAAATGCATTGAGAGTGCATCAGCCCGCGCGGTTTAGAAATGCATTAAAAACTATTTTCATTACGTTGACACTGGCTGGTCGGATCCCGTCCTAATAAAAAACAAAAATGCGGTAAAGTTTTTCCAGGCCGATATTATTTTTCATCTGTGGTTCGAATTTTAAATTTTTGATCAAATAATTTAGTTTGTAAAGTTAGTCGACGGAAGAAATCCATTTAATTGAAGTGAGATTTTTATTCTGTGCATTTGTAAAAAAGCCGCCAAAATTAAACAATTAAAGGGTAAGTTTTTTTAGACTCTGGGAGTATCTTTCTCTTTTCGAATTTTCCAAGATTCCTAGACTAGTATTATTAGTATTTAGGTAGTTTGTTCATCGAAATAAAATCATAGTTTGATATACTGCAGTGAATAACTAAAATACTTAGCCTAAATGTTTATCTATCGCGTGATACTTTCGTGTGAGTATTATAAATATTAGTACATTGCGAGTATGAAGTTAATATTTGCACAGATTTATTTCATGCTAGATTACGTTCTTTTTACCTACCTAATAGGTTTATTGCATTTTAACATGTAGGTTGAATGAAGTTTATTATTTTGACACCTAAGTTAAAGTACCTGCAGCTAAAAGTATTGTAATTTGAAATAGTTAATTATTTGTTATACTTTGACTGAAAAGCTTACTTTTGTTTATAACTACAGTTTCGTAACTTACATATAAAATGGTTTGTTTAAGTACTGACTAATTAAGTTTATATAATTAAGTAGCTGTGCCTGCGACTTCGTTGGCGTGGACTACATACCTTCATGGTCGGTTTTACCCCTATGTCCCGTAATATTCGAAAAAAATATTAGTCTATAATTTAATCCAAGTTTCGAGCTATATTTGTGCCAAATTTCATATCTCTAACTTAAAAAATACACATTTTCCCATTATAAACTTTCAAAGGTGGTATCCCCATCCCCCCTATTTTATATCCGTTCCCTATATCCGTTCATGTGGTTATACGTATACCTATACCAAATTTTAACAAAATCGGTTGAGAGGTTTAAGCGGGAAAGCGTAACAGATAGACAGAGTTACTTTCGCATTTATAATATTAGTAAGGATAGTTAATTCAAATACAAAGGTCTGGGGCCCTTGGGGATTTCCCCAATCTTTCAATAAGTACATTAATTGGACAACATCACATACATTGCTCTGATTCTATGGTAAGTAGCTAAAGCACTAGTGTTACTTAAATCAAAAACAACTACGGTAGGTATCATCACACCAGGTCTCGAGACAATATTAAAAACATCGTTTTCTATATTGACTGTACCGGGATTCAAACTCGGGACCTCAGAGATGGTGCGATGCCATGGCCGGCCTGGGGATCTGCTCCCAAAACCCAAGCGAACAAATAAAAGGTTTCGTTTTTGTAATGTTTGATTAGGGTGCCCATAAGTTCGCCACTTAAAAGATAACTAACTTTAGATAAAAAAATGACATAGCACACTTTAATAAGAATGTTTATTATATTTTTTCAATTTTAAATCTTAAGACACTTAGGCTAAAAAAATATTTTTTTACGAATAAATCACTTTAAATCTCAATTTCACTCAAAAAAATATCAACACAGTGCTATTCGATTAGACCTGTACCAGCTGTTTGACGCCATCTTTGTTTTGATGAGCACTAACGCCGTTGAGGAAAAAAAATTAACTAAATTACAATCACCTGACTGATTTTACGTCTCCTATGTTCAAAGGGCTGTGTTACAATCCGCTAACTTGTTGGACGTTGAGTGAAGCTTGTTCATTCAACGTTCGGCCTAGTCATTCAATTAAACGTTGTCATTTAATAAACGCGATAGTGATCCAATCAAATAGCTGATTCAACCAGATGACTGCGACATATATACCTACCTACAATGTTTAATTTTTAAAGCTTTAATCGCATTAGCATACAAAGTGAATTGGTTGCAACTATGAGCATTAAAAATTGCTATCCGTCATCGGAATCGACATTATTTCGTTTTTAACCGACTTCAAAAAAGGTGGTTCTCAATTTGACCGTATTATATTTAAATTTTTTTTTTGGTAGTTGGCTCCAGGTTTGGTTTGATGTGTTGCTGTATGTACAAAACTATGTCGTCATAAACTTACATAATATGTTATTGTGATGTGTATCAGAATTTCCTGCATCACTCTAGCCCGCTACAGCCTACAATTTGGCAAGCTAAGATCAATGTTGACAAATTTAATCCATTCCACTGGATCGAGCTTGTAAAATTTCATGTACATGGTGGGTAATTGGTTTTAAAATCACGTTGGCTCACCAAATATTCTTAATTAACCACCTGTAGTTAATTAAGAATATTTACTGCAGTGGTTTAACCTTATAGTCATGAGGGACCATTCGATTTAAATTCTGTCTTACCATTGACCAGCGAGTTTCTTATTTTTATATTGCACTTCAAGATTGACATCATCCCACCTGAAGTTAAGTGGTAATGAGGTCCTAGCTTAAGGGCGACAAGTTCAGCATAATAAATCTGTTACCGGAAGTATTGTCCTTACCTTGAAGGCTTGATCCCTGCTACTAATGTATCACCACCCCAGGAGCTCTGAAAACCTTACTCACACGCAGAAACAAACAACATAGAAGTGATTGTTGTTTGGCTGCGGTCTTCTGTTAGGTGGAGGTATTTCACCAGTCGGGCTGCTCCAGTTCGAGCGATAAATCGCTATGCCCTACCTCTCTTATTCGTTGCGTTGGTGTATTCGTTAAATAATTTAAAGAACTGTAAACAGCTCATCAAAGTAATCACTAGCAGTTTGATTGTAGTTCTTATGAAGTGATTCCAACTGTACCAATGCAAACAATATTTTTAAGGTAAATTGTTATAAATTCTGATGTAACTTTTGTCATGTTATCGACATACCGACCGAGCAAAATGGCTTCATGGACCACCTGGGATGCTTTCAGGGACCACCAGTGGTCCGCGGACCACCGGTTAAGGACCGCCGATTTAGTGTTATGGAGAAACAGCGCAAATGCAGGGGTCCACACCCAAAAACGAAAGGAACGAAACAGGTTTCTTTTTTGGAGATGAATAAAATGTTAGGGATAGGGAATGCAAATCTCGCGAGATCTCGCCCTTGTTTCGACCGAGATCAATCTCACCCAAAAACGCCGAGATCTCGCGAGAACGAAATTGCATTCCCTAGTTAGGGAATTAAAACGGGAATAAAAATGTTAATGATTTGCATAAAGAATCTATTTTAAAAAAAAGGGCTTATTCTTTCATTGCATTGGGAATTGTACGCAATGCCAATGGTTTAATGATATATTTATTTACTATGAACTGCAAAAACAAAAGATGCATTGGTCATACGTAAAAACTATGGGATCTATTACTTAAGTCCGATTCCAGTGTTTTACGATTCGTAATATATCAAAAATGACAATTCGATGAGTTCCAGGCTCGTAGCCAGTTGGAGAAAAACTTCTCCAACTGACTACGAGTCTGGGCGTCTACTCTTGAAAACGAAATATGTCGGATCCGATGACGTTTAGTATTTTTTACTGCTCATTATCGCAACTAACACACTTCGAGTGCGAATAAAGCGTTATCAAAAAACAAAATATTATTTATACAAATCAAAAATCACGTTTTAATTCCCTAACTTTTGATCAATCTTCAAAAACGAAACCTTTCGTTTGTTCGTTTCGTTTTCAAGAGTAGACGCCCTGGAACGGTTTTAGCTTACGCCCCGTTAACTATCCGTTACTAAAGCTATTCGTTTTTTAATATTAGTACCGGGCATTATTCATTTTGTTGCGGCGACACCTTTCAAACAGAATCCAAATCAGTTCATCCGTTCGGACGTTAAAATGCCACAGACAGACATACAGAAAGACAGATACGTCCTTTTTGCTTTCATTTAGAGTGGGGGTTTATACATTACAAACATACAAAAATACAAATCTTTCCTCTTTATAATTAGTGCAGACACGCAAAGTGCAACAATCGCACGATATCCATTTAAATCATTATACACGACGCATCACTGGACCATTGGCATATATTTATAGTAAGGCACGTGGATCGTATTTATAGGCGGGCCTAATCACGAGTTCTTTGTATAACTGGTATAAATGTCTCGCTTGTAACGCTGTATGAAGCGAACTGTCTTGTTCTTCACGTCACGAACTGACAGACTGTAGAATATTCTGGTGGTGTAAATATATGACATGTGTCAATGCTTGAGGCTAATTTATGGGGTACTATGTAGCTGTGCCCGCGACTTCGTTCGCGTGGACTACATCATTTAATGGTCGGTTTTACCCCTTTCTCCCCTAATATTCGAAACAAAAAGTAGTCTATATTTTAATCCAAGTTTCGAGCTATATTTGTGCCAAATTTCATATCTCTAACTTCAAAAATAAACATTTTTCCATATAAACTTCCAAAGGTGGTATTACCCCCCTCCCCCCCTTATTTTCTAATAAAAAGTAGCCTATGTCCGTTCTTGAGATTCAACATATACCTATACCAAATTTCATCAAAATCGGTTGAGAGGTTTAAGCAGGAAAGCGTAACAGACACAGACAGACAGACAGACAGACAGACAGAGTTACTTTCGCATTCATAATATTAGTAGGGATGCTTAATAACGACGAATGGTTAATACATAGGTATTTTTGCGTTGAATTTTGGAACCCTTATTTGTTTCGTTAGACCTTCGTTAAGAATGGATTTTCTGATTAAAAAAAAGGTATTTTTTTAATCTTACGACATTGCAATTTAGATTCTTAATGACTACATGTTACGTACTACACATACCTACAATTATTATTTTTGTGTCAAAGGGGGTTGCGGAAAGGAGGCGAATATCATTATTTTTATTATAGAATTTCAATTGAATTATTTAGTAGCAAACAATATATAACAGATACAGACCGTTATGGTTCCTGAACGGAGGACGAAGGCACTCCTTTACATTGAAAACAATTCCCTTAAAGCCACTACAAGGGGTAACTTTACTTTAACATACCTACTATCTCACGTATTGACTAATTATCACTCGCTGATATACCCATTAGTTACAACAATATTGCTTAAAACTTTTTGATTACGAGTTACATAGTATTATGAAAGAATAAGGTTTCATTCATATTTATAATTTTTAGCAAACACGATTTAAGTACAGCAAATTAAAATCTAACTGTGTGAAATAACGATCCATTCAAAATTCTTCGTTGAACTTTTTTAAGGCCTTGTTTATTGTTTGAGCAGAGCATAATATCAGTAAGTCCGTCACTGTCATAGATATTACTGTGTATACTACATATTAAAACATGTATTAATTTATTTTTTTCTTACAATTTTTAAGTCAACTGAAAGATTGACGATTTTCATTAGCTACGATCACATATTGAACAGCTAAGTTTTTAAAATTATAATACCGCTTTGTATTTTTCATTTAGGTAAGGGTCGGAATAAAAAGATATTAAGGTCAATAAATTCAATAAAGCATTTTTGATTTTCTAAACTTGAACGGAAATATTTCCATATTTTTCATCTAAACATCTTAGATTAACGTGATCATAACATTTTGTAGTATTATATCTAATAGGAAGAGAAGCCAAATTAAGCTTTGGCTAATCTCCAGCAAATAATTGTTCTGCAGATTCAATTTATCATATTATTCATAAGACTGCTTGTAATAATTAATTTAAAAAGTGTCATTAATTTTGATAAACTGGCTTTTACCCGCGACTTCATGCACGTTGTATGTGGTTAAAAATTATCTTGTATTATTCTTCTGGTGTCTAATCTGTCTAGCTGCAAAATTTCTTCAAAAAATACTTAGTATGCTTTGCGTGAAAAAATAACAAAAGTACATTAAGATATTAAACTTCGATAATATTAGTGGGATTCATAAAATAGTTCGTAAGTACTTATGTCCTTTTTACAGCTTTTTGGAATCTACCTACTTATTTTAATTACATTAATTTAATTTCCTATACCTACTATTTATTATTTTCTTAAAGTTTTTAAGCGCGAAAGTGTAAGTGGATTATTGTACTCTCTAACCTTAAATTTACTAAATAGATTTTGATGAAACTTGATAGACAGGTACATTAAATACTAGATGAACATTAAACAACGCGGTCAAAGTGGCGGTCATCAGTTGCTTCTCGCCGTCTACCCTACGATCTAGATTTTTCAAATTTTTAATTGGATAGCGTGTGATCCAAACAGAAGATTTAGAAGTGTAATATACGCATAGTATAGTACGGAAAAGTCGAAAAAAACAAAAAATTGCACCCGAGCGAAGCCGGGGCAGGTCGCTAGTCTCAAGAGTGCCGACGATTCATTCTTTACTCCGCTGACACAACTGCATAATGGCACTAAGCTTCTTAAATCCCCAAGTAGACATAATGCCCACAATTTAATAAACTATTTATAGATGTTTAATACATCTAAGTGAATGGAGGTGAATCGATGTATGCGCGCGCATTCAGACATGGCTTCCTTGCTTCACAACGACCCGTCTCGATCAATACCGTACCAGACGGTTTCATTATCCATTACTCGTTCGTATCTTTCGCGAAACAAGAAAGTAGAAGAAAAGAAGCAATAGCTAAAGTGTCAACCAATGCGTGTGAACAAAAAACGGTGACAATACTGCAACAGGCAATGCTATAGCATTCCATAATACAAGCTATACGTGGTCGCGTCATCCGTGCCTGCACTGAAATGCAAAAACTGAACCGGCAGCCGAGACACGCATTAAAGAATTGGCTCACTAAAACCGAATAACGGAAAAAATAAACAATCTCCTTCTAAATTCAAACGAATAGTAAAAACCGACCTAATTGTAAATCCAAGACAAAGAAATGAAAGTGTAAACAAAAGTCCTTTGACATCGCCTTCAACTTTTAACCTACTAAATAACCAGGGTATACACAAACGCGTTAAAGGGGAACCGGGCAGAGGAAACCAGATCGTAGGATCTGGACAGCAGGGTCCAATTCACCTGTAATGGAGAAAGGCGAACGGTTTTCAGAATACCTGTTCGCAAAGATGGGCCCGGGCGATGGAGGGCCGAAGACCACTGAAGACCGGACTGCTTCTAAGGAGCCGACTGGGGTCAGGAAGTGGTTTATAGACAACACTATGCTGGTGGTCACTCTTGTGGGTGTCATCACCGGAATTGGCGTGGGTGAGTGTAAAGCTTTCAGTGTTAACCATTTGTCATCTCATAACAAGTGCTGGAATTGTTGACTTATGTCCGGATCCAATATTTTACGAATCATAATGTGTCAAAAATTACTAACAGCTTTAACAAGTCGTTAATTCTAATTTCAAATTTACTTTACATATCAGCTGTTATCAGTCGTCTGTCGGACGTTTTAGGTTACGCTTCGTATAATTTATTACTCTTCGTAACTAGAACAGATCGATTTTCAAATATTGGAACGGAGCATTAGTGATTTTATGGATGATAGTTGACATGGCAGTAGTTGACGATATTCAATATTTGTGTACGCACGGTTTCGAATCTTGTCTTCAAAAGATGTCTAATTTATCCGTTAAAAATTCAACTTGGGTAAAATTGGTAGTTTTATTCCATTTTTAGTTTTTACAAGTTCATTTTATTTTACGTCCTTATTGAAGAATTCAAAATTTCATTTTAATTGTTTCGTTAGTGAGTGAAAAAATATTTTTCCATAAAAGCAATGGAATCAAACTTGACTAAAAACTTAACGAGATACAGCCTTAGCAAATGACCCCGCCACATTCATAAACACAGATTTTATGGCGTTAAACATTTATGATTAATATCGGGTTCCTACTCCCTTTTAGGCATTATTATAACCCTAGAAATAATGAAGAAATTATAAACAAAAATACATATTTTCACTCATTTGTGTCGTAATTTTTTTTATTAACAATCGTGCTATATTCCTGTTTGAACAATATGAGACTATTATATTACTCTCTATCTGGCTACTTACTGTCTGTCATGCTTTGACTAATATTATTTGCAGCTATAATTCGATTACAATACCTTAAAGGTTTCATCAAAGCCTAATAGATACGTTAATAGAATCTTCGACTCCAAATTAGTATTAATATAAATACTTTTGTAAAAGTTTACATGAATAAAAACATTTTCTATTCTATTCTATTCTATTCAAAAGATGACCTATAAATACCTCGGTTCCAGGATTCGGCCTCCGACCTTGCAACCTCGGCCCAGACGCATTAGTGATCATTTCGTACCCCGGCGAACTGTTCATGAGGCTTCTGAAGCTCATGATACTTCCCCTGATCATCGCCAGCCTCATCGCTGGCTCCGCAAGCCTCAACGCCAAGATGAGTGGGAAGATAGCTGTGAGGACCTTAACGTACTTTATACTGACATCCATGTTTAACGCCTTCTTGGGTATCGTGATAGCAACGCTTATACACCCTGGGAAGCCGGAGTTGAAGGAGGAGTATATGGGTGCTGGTCCAGGTAGACAGGAGCATAGTATTTTGGACAGCCTTTTAGATATAGGAAGGTAAGTGGGGGTTGTTCTTTTGTTTTTGATGCCTATATCACGAATATGTTGCATTTTTCAAGACTACATAAATTAACAGTAGCCTGACACAAGTTATTCCAAAATAATTTTTGGAATAACTTGTGTCAGGCTACTGTTAATCTTACCACCACTTAATCTCATAGTAACAAATATCCATACATACAAGCATACATCAATATGTTTGAAGCCATTGTCATTGGAGCTATCCATGACGATGAATTGCAAACAAAACAATAATTACATTCTTCGAAATAACTTGCGATTTATTAAAAACAAAGAATTATTAGTTAACTGAGGAAAAATGTAACCTTTATCATTCATTTTCATTAACTACTTAAGTGAATGAAATTTAATTGGATATTTTGTGATAACTACAAAGTAGGTTTTACTTGATTCATTAAAAGTTAAGTCATTAACGTTAATAATTGTATAGTTAAATTAACAGTTCCTGCAACATCCTCGAGAATTATGTGAACGAATTTTTTACTTATTATAGAGTGCCAATTAAGCAGTCAAACATTGGTTCTTATGACGTATGCAAAGTCCAAAGTTTTAAGTGATTTTGATCATACTTAAACTATGTGTTGTGTTATTTCAGGAACATATTCCCAGACAACATTGTGCAGGCCTCATTTCAACAAGCGTATACTGCGTACCAACCTTCAACGCTCCCTAGGAATACTTCGGAAAACGATACAGTACCAGCTTTAGTTCGAGTGGTGGCTTATAGGTAATATAGTTATCTCTACTAGATAATATGTTTATGACTAGCTGTTGCATGCGACTTCGTTCGCGTATTTCGGGATTAAACGGACCTTTTATATTAATTTTTACTGTTACCGCACCTATAAACGAACTATCTGCATAACCCGACGGTTAACTGGTAGAGAATGCTTCTAGCATTAAGTCCGCCTTTTGTACTTTTTATTTTGTGCAATAAAGTTTTTAAATAAAAATATAATATTTACTTAATTTAGTATCTCTCTACATAATTTGATTAATTTAATAATCTCACTTATCTTTCTACTAAGTTTCATTGAAATACATTCAGTAGTGTTTGCATTCTCAATGAATGCACTTAGCACTAGCAAAAAATCAAATACATAATAATAAACAAATAAATATTCGACATCACATCCATAGCTCTAATCATAGGTAAGTAGTTAAAGCACTTGTGTTTCAGAAGTCAGAAGAAACGACGGTATCACAACACCCAGACCCGATACGATATAGACTAGTTCGCTTTTCATATTGACCCGTCAAGGAATCGATCCCAGGATCGCTTCTCAGTCAAATATATTTGTGTTGCAATTTCAGTAGTTCAGCTGACAATCACTGGATACTACGAAATTTATATAGTACTAGCTGTGCCCGCGACTTCGTTCGCGTGGACTACATCCTTTCATGGTCGGTTTTACCCCTTTCTCCCCTAATATTCGAAACAAAAAGTAGTATATATTTTAATCCAAGTTTCGAGCTATATTTGTGTCAAATTTCATATCTCTAACTTCAAAAATAAACATTTTTCCATATAAACTTTCATACCAAATTTCATCAAAATCGTTTGAGAGGTGTAAGCAGGAAAGCGTAACAGACAGACAGACAGAGTTACTTTCGCATTTATAATAATAGTAGGGATTTCGATCACAGAAACATTAATAAATCATAGTTTAGATCATAATCTAAGCTATTAGATTACTGGTTTTCGTTTGTAATGTTATAATTGTATCTTTTTAAATATTTTTAATAAGTAACTGACCCGGCGAATTTCGTGCCTCCTTAATTTTTTTCGAAATTTTCTTACCTTTTAAACCTACACAATTATTTCAAAACGAACATTTGCCAAATCGGTTTACCCGTTGTCGAGTTTTAGCGAGACTAATGAATAGCTATTCATTTCACTACATAGTATAAAACAAAGTCGCTTTTTCTGTCCCTATATCCCTTTGTACGCTTAAATCTTTAAAACTACGCAACGGATTTTGATGCGGTTTTTTTAATAGATAGAGTGATTCAAGAGGAAGGTTTTTATTTGCAATAAAGAATAAAAAAAGCCCATATTCTCTAAGTATTTACATTAAATCCGTGCGAAGCCGGGGCGCGTCGCTAGTTTATATATAAGAAGAGAAGGAGATCCATTTCTTCTGATTTAGTTCTCTTACATTTTACAGATCCGGCACCAATACCTTGGGCCTGGTGTTCTTCTGTCTAGTCTTTGGAAGCATGCTGGGCACTTTAGGACCCAAAGGGCAAGTCGTGATCGACTTCTTTCAAGCCATTTTCGAAGTGATCATGAAAATGGTGACCGGGGTCATGTGGATGACTCCTATTGGTGTCAGCAGTGTTATAGCTGGGAAGATACTGGATGTCAGCAATGTCGGTGAGGTTTTACATATACATTTTTATTGTTTATTTACAAAAGTATAAGGCTGCCCCCCAACCCTTTAGAAGAGGGGAGTGAATTTTGTTATGGGACTTTAGTTTTCAGTATTTATGACTTTTAATGTAGCAGGTTCTTCAGGCAAAAAAATATTCGAATAACTTCAAAAGCGGCAAAATTTCATTTTCGGCTTTGCTTACTTTGAGCCCTGTTTTACGTGAATTTATGATAATCCTTACTCAGTGTATCCCTAAATTAAAAAAGAAAAATTGTAACCCTTATATTTAAATAAGGCCCTACTTTAATAGATCAGTCAGTCAGTGAGCCAGCTTTCGCTTTTAAACATTAGGATATTAATGTTGCCATGTTTTCAAACAAACGGCCAAATTGTAAGGATTTTGTTTGAAATTTATGTGAATCCAGTATATGATCGGATCGGATAATCTAAAAACATTCTTATGGTACTGATTTCTACCCACAAATTACAATGTACAAAACACTTTTACAGCTCAAGTGATGTCGCAACTAGCTTGGTTCATAACTACGGTCGCTACCGGAGTATTCTTCTATCAGCTCCTCGTGATGCAGCTGATCTACTTCCTATTTCTGAGGAAGAATCCGTACAAGTTCTACTGGGGCCTGTCGCACGCCATGCTTACTGCAAGCGCCACTGCGTCGACGTGAGTATAGGTATCTAATAATTAACCAAAAGGTTTCATCTAAGAAGACTTGAAGAAATCGATGGCTTCGTATCTAAGTGGAATTTTAATAATAACTGATCAAATGAATAAATAGAAAAAGTTACAGTTTTCTATGAAATTGGTAATTGGGTCTGTGCACTGGTTGAGCATATAATGATAACTCGAAATTGGTTAAATCACATTTTTCCAGAGACAAACTTTTCCTAATTGGCTAAGGAATAGTTTCTATTCACAATTAGTATCCGTCGTCTAATACTCAAAATATTGTAAGGAACGTATGTTCTTTACTAAAAGTACTTCCACTTTTAGTACTTCCGCCGAGCTAGGTGTTATCTGCTCGGGGACCAAGGCCCAACTACCAATCTCGGTTTGCTGTATATAGTTAGTGGCGACGAAAACTCTGACATCGCGATGTAGGATTGATGTTATTGATTGGCTAATCGTGCATTACGTATGGAGCGTAGTTTACTGACATGGACAAATCCTCCTACATACATACATACTTTGTACCGTCCTAATGTCCCAGGCATAAGAGCTAATGACGAACTGGCAGCGTTTGTTGATGTACTTTTTACCGTACTACATTATGACAAATACAAATCCAAGATGCGCTGTTATCTTATTATTATTTTTTTCTATCAAACATGTACAATTCCTTCCAGAGCGGCCGCTCTCCCAGTGACGTTCCGCGCGATGGAGGGCCCGCTGCGCGTGGACGCGCGCGTCACTCGCTTCGTGCTGCCGATCGGCTGCAACATCAACATGGACGGCACCGCGCTGTTCCTCGCCGTCGCGAGCGTCTTCGTCTGCCAGATGCACACCATACCGCTGGGGTTCGCTCAGCTGGCAACTATATTGTGAGTCAATAGTCAAATAGTCAATAGTCAAAATTCCATAGTCAAATAGTCAACAGGCAAACAGTCAATGGTCCAATGGTTGAATAGTAAAAAGAACACAGTTAAATAGTCAATATTCAAACCTTCATGTGCCCTTCCATCTGAGCTAACCGCAAGCTATCGTAGGCGATGATTCTGTTATATTAACCTCTTAACCTTCGGCATGTGTCTAGAATTGCATACCTATCGCAAGGAGAAATTATATTTATTTTTTGTTTCTTTAAAGATATTTATCTGATTGACTCTTATATTCCTTTCTATGAACTTCAATTTGAAAATAGCAAATTTCTTAATTCTGTAAGGAACGTATGTACGTTCTTTACTAAAAGTAGAAGTACTTTCGGGCAAGCTAGGTGTTACCTGCTCGGGGACCACGGTCCAACTACCGATCTTGGTGTGCTGTATTTATAGCAAGTGGAGACGATTACTCTTACATCGCGATGTAGGATCGATGCATCGATTGGATAATAGTGCATTACGTATAGAAATTGTGTACTATGCCAATTGGCTACTTGACAGTTTTTGAAAAAGTATTGTAAAATGTGCGCCCGTTCATTTTATATCCCAAGCAATTCGATTTATCTGGAAATAATCTAAATAACCAGAGAAAAATAAGATTTTGTGTAACACATTTAAAAAGCGCGCGAAAACGCCTAGTCGCGTCGCTGTTCCAATTATGACGTCAACGTCGTTGACAACGAACCGATACGCATAGGAACGACTTAATTAAGATAAACGGAAAATGTTTCAGTAAATTCTTTATACGATTAGAGACACAATAATTCAATTTAATCGGTAAAATAATCATTGTTTCGCCACATTAAAATAAATAATTTTCGCCGACAGCTGTCATTTCCGTATTGCAATGGTGGTTTCCGTTTCGGTTCTTTTGTTCCACAGATAAAAAAACTAAAATTTATTTTGCAAAAATAAAATACTACCTATGCTTTTAATTAAAAAGTAAAAATGTAAAATGATTACTTAACTAATAAGCTAACATATCTAACACTTTTCATATTTTATTGTTAACACTGTCAAGTAGCCAATTCTTCTTCTGACGCTGTATTTGTGTCGACTTGCAGGTAATGTCGTAGGTCGGCACAATTCCATTGTTTTGTTTGTTCTAGTATAACATCGACAGCGGCATCGCTCTCATCAGCGTCGGTCCCCTCAGCGGCGATGGTGCTGCTGCTGGTGGTCCTGGCCGCTGTGGATGCGCCCACGCATGACGTGTCGCTGTTATTCGCCGTTGATTGGCTCGTGTGAGTTTGACGTTTTATTTTATTGGCTATCACACCTGTGGCCATGTCTTTGTCCGCGCGGTGCTTATTATACAAACTACCTATAAACTCACTGCATGACCTAAGGTCTGACTGTTAGAGTATGTCCCCAGCATTAAGTCCACCTTTTGTACTTATTCGTGCAATAAGCTTTTTAAATAAATGGAACGATGACTTTTTAGTCAGTCAGTTAGATATGACAAGAAATCCTCCTGTGAGCGTCCCGGTTTCGCATAATATACTTACGCAATATGTACTATGTAATTTGGCCACCCATCTATGTGTTGCAGCGACCGCATCCGCACGACAAACAACATGCTGGGCGACTGCTACGCGGCGGCTGTGGTGGAACATCTCTCCAAGAATGAACTTATGGCTTGTGATGCGCTTAATACGGTGAGTTACCTCATCAGACTGCCTCAGTGTAACAACTCTGCTGAACCAAGGGTGGTGGGTTCGACCCCTCCATGACAAACAATCGTGTGATTCTTCGCTTGATATGGTGAAATACCATTCATCATCAGACAGACTGAGTGGAACATCGCTCTTGGCTGAGCCAAGGGCCGTGGGTTTGATCCTCAACCATGACAAAAAATCGTTTGATTCTTTACTTGATACGGCCAGTTACCATTCAATATCAAACTGGCGCAGTGGAACAGCTCTCCTGGCTAAACTAAGGCCTCGGGTTGAATTCACAACCACGACAAACGTTCCTTACGGTCAACTGTCATTCATCATTGCACTGGCTCAATGGAATAGCGCTAGGTTCGACCCCTAATTAGAGCGAACATTCTTGTCATGAAATGAAACGGATTCAAGATGTATCCGTTTCATATGAGAGAAAATATATGCTCTTACCCGAAGGGTTAAAGCGGAACAAATAACGTGAACATAGTTACGGCCCACAGCTAATACTTTACTTTACATTTCAGGAGCCAGTTACAAACGGCCTGACCGCGACCCGGAACACGGAGGTGGACCTCGGCCTAGTGACCCCCAGCCGGAAGTCGTTGGCCTCCGATGACGTCATCATCGACATGCATTTACCAGGCAACTGCGCCAACAGGGTCTAGCTTTAAACGTGCCTTTCCTGTAACCGCTAGTGAGGGTAGTTGGAAATGCTGCTATTGAATCGTATACAAGAGGTTCATTCATCGTCATTGATCTGATGATGAAAGTCCACTGCTGATTAGAGACGTTTGACTCTGCATCTCTTGCACCCATCATCTTTCTACCATCGTGGCAAGGTCCTGCGCTTTCCAGTACATGATCATCATTCTAGTACCTACACTCGGTCTTGAAGTTACGTGACCAGCGCAGTTGGTAGACTGTTGTAATAAATGGCCTATGAAATTGTTTCCTTCTTGTAATCACAGGTGATATATAGATGTGTACTGTTATAGTAGATAAAAAATTGAGTCATTGTCAATAATGTCCCGGTAGTTTGTTCAATGTTCAATATGCCTAGAATGCGCTATAAGTCAAAATTGTCACATGAAATGACAAAAATTTCGATCGAACAGTATTTTCAGCCAATCAACAGCTGACGCACTGACTTCAATCGATTCTGACGTTTGTTCAGAGCGCGATTAAATTTAGTCACATTGCGCATGCTAGGCCTGTATGCCTAGCAGGCGCTATAAGTCAAATTTCTCACATACATGACAAAAGTTTCGTTATGTATGTACTATTGATTGGCTGTTTACACTGCACTCGTATTTTCAGCCAATCAGCAGCTGACACACTGATTTTGACATTTGTTAAATGCTATATTAATTTTTATCGCGTGACGCATTGTAAGCCGCTATTAAAAGGTAGTGGGATGACGAATAATAAAATAGTCAGTTTGGCCGGTTTTATTAGCGATTCTTTCTGTTTCGCAGTCGTATTTATCATTTGGTCCAAAATATCGGGTACAGTAATGTTGTTTGTCAGATCATAATACATATTGAAATAATTAATGTTGGTCGTGAATTAGATAAGCTGTTGAACAAAAATAATTACTAAAATACAAGTGTATTTCCAACTACCTACTTATTTTAATACCAACAATAAATATTAAATTAATTGGAAGACTCTGCCGTTTAAAATGTATCCCATTTTGTAAGATTTTGAAAAATTATTCATAGCCTATCATATTATAGGGTAAAACCACCGGTAGTCAGCCCCGAACCAGTACTCAGCCTTTTTCGTTTTAAAACCCATAGAAATAGCGCTATAATAGAAAGTAACCAATAAAATTACTTTAAATTGGTTCGGTGACTTCTCATTGGTCGAATCAATTCCAAACATATTAGCTAAGTTGCTGCGAACCAAATTAAATTTGAGTCCATTTCGACGTCGTCAGCTGACGAGGCGACATACGGCGCGCGCGCCATTTTTTTGCTAGTGGGAAGCGTTCGCAGAAAATGTAATTTATTTAATATTTTTGTTAGTTTTAGGGTATGTTGTAATGAAATTTACATTAATTAAGAGTATTGGCATCGTAATAAATAAAAAAGTATCGTGTTTTTCTTAAGAATAATTTAATAATGAGGTGGCTGACCATTGGGTTCCATTTTTATATACTTTATCTAGCGCCCAGCCACCCCTGGCTGACTACTAGTTTTGACGCTGTTTTTTTATTTAAAGTTATATTGATATCATTTTAAAGTTCAGAATGTATGCTTAAATCTAGAATACCCATACCTTATACGGTTTTGTCAAAAACCCAATAGTCGGCCACTAAAATAGTTACAGTTTGTCACATGGCTGACTACCGGTGAAACTAGACCCAATGTTCAGCCGTCCATATTTAAATTATTTCTTTACACAGTTTCTTATTCAAAGGCTATTTTAAAACTTAGTTCATTTGATTCCGTCACGTCTAATGTCTTTTTCAAGACCCTTAATATTAAAATACCCCGAAGAATAATTATATAATGCTTTAGATGTTATCGGAAATGGGATGAAAATTAGGGCAGCTAGTAAAACTCATAGCGTTCCCCGAGACACTCATCAAGACAGAATTATTCTTTGAGTTCCTGAGGACTCTAGAAGAATGGCTCCTGAATCCATTCTTTTGAATTGTAACTTGCAATGACCGGTTTTCCCAAAAAAACAGACAACCTATTGAATTCTGTTCAACAAATAACAATCGAAGATGGCAGGCCCAATCCTATCATAAGACCTAGTAAAATATGGATGAATTATTTTTTTAAACGGAACGGATAAATTTCTATAAGAACACCTGAAGCGATTTGAAAAAGAAGAGCAGTAATCACCGAAGAAAATATTAGAACATGGTTTGAGAAACTTAAAAACTGCCTCACTCAAAATCAAGCACTCCATGTGTTAGATGTGTGCTAATTTACAAACTAAGTCTCCAAAAATATCACCTTTTGTAGGAAAACATCTTTTTATACCATCACCAATAAAGGAATCTACCACTCCTTGAGTAAGGAACAGAATCGGGGCAATTTTTTCTGAAGAATGGAGACAATAAGAAATATCACTTCAGTGTTGTGTGAATAAGGTTTCCAGAGCTTCTGGGGGGTGCTACATTATTCGCAGGGGTCATCTTAGGGCGACAAGTCCAGTAACAGCTTTATTATGCTGTACTTGTCGCCCTTAAACTAGGATTAAATTACCACTTAACATCAGGTGGGATCTTGAAGTGCGATATACAAAAATCTTAAGAAGAGAAACTAAAAAAAAAAGGAATTCGGAAGATTTTACTTACCTAGCTGAAGAAACCGAGAAAACAGGCTGTGATTTAGGGGAAATCTTTAGGAGAAATCAATCAGAAAGTACCATTAAAATTCTCAATAATATACTTCTATCTCCTGAAACAGAAATCTGTTTGCTGCTGCTGCTAAAAATTTTTACTCGGCGAGAAACTTTTAGAAGTGAATGAGAACTTAAAAGCTATTTTATATAGTGATGTTACTGAAGATTTTTTCGCATGATTTAAATATAAGTTAGGTATTTGATTGTTGTGATAGTTAAGTTACGGTTAAGTCCAATTAGGTATTTTTAATAAAGAAAAGATTTCGTTCTGTTTATTCAAAAATATTTAAAGCTCGCAAGTGCAGCGTAAAGCACTATAAAATAATAATATTTACTCCACGCTTTATTATATACTATAAAAACTATAAAAATAAAAAATAATAAAGGTCCAATCAGGTTTTTTTATCAGACTAATTGATTGTTATTGTTCTTAATCTTTAAGCTTGAACCTATCGATCTAAAGAGAGGCTGACCACTGGTGGCAATATGGCCGAGTACTAGTTTTTGGCGGCTGAGCACTGGTGAAAAGTGCCTTATTTCGTTAAAACATATTTTTCATTATATAAAACTTATCGTTTTTAATTTTTGCTAATTTTGTAACAAAGTTGAATAAATGAGTAAGTTAATTCATACAAAAGACTTCAATTTACTCATTTTATTATTTTGTTATAAGAGTTTGAATTCCGACTCGCCACTAAAAGGCTGACTATTGGGTGTTTTACCCTACCTACCGAAGATTATAACTATAAAAATAGATTTAAATAATATCAGTCTGAATTTGGAGTTCTTACATTTTGTGAAAACGTGTACATTTTGGTACGAACCTTGTATTTGAGTGCCAAATTTTTAAATTTGTACAATTTTGTCAATTTAAATAAAATTTAAGAAATACCTAATTACTCTGCTTTGATAAAAGTTAATCATTAACTGAATGCTTTGCTGGTTAATTAATTTATCCTAAATTAGTCATGGTAAAATAAAATGGAATAATAATTATAAAAGATTGATGTTTTACGTTAAAGAAATAAATTAATAATGTAACATGTAAAAATTTGTAGAGCAAAATAATTTTAAATCATTCTAACCATTTTTAGTGTTAGGGCTTTTCAAGACATACCATACAATTACATTGTTTGATAGGAAAGTACTGGATTTATTATATTTCCACTTTTCGTTAGAGCTATTTGTTATCTGTGCGTTTTGTGACATTTTTATAACTTCTGGTTTCCATTAGAAAATTGCTCAAGTTATTCCTTACTTTTCATTAGAGGTTCCATTTCTTTTATTTGTTATTATATAAACTGATAATCTCCAGTAATTATTCACCGCCTGGATAAAACCATCGGCGGTCAAATTAATTAAAATTATAGAATTAAGAAATTGGTAGCGTTTTCACATTTTACCTTTTATATAAGTACCAATGTATTGAGTAAATATCCTTAGATTCATAAGTATTTAAATGAGCATCATACACACCTAAATTTAATTGTTTTAGATTTAGATCCAGCTGTGATATTCAATATATTTTGTTTTTTTTTCTTTTCCACTTATTGGGAAAAATAAAATAAATAAAAAAACAATTAAAATTTTACACATTTTATTTATTTTTGCTTACATTCATCGTGGACAGTCGTTGTAACTTACAAACTAAATATGGACAGTGATTATGTACATTATTATAATAAAACTACTGTTCAGAGTATTGACACGAAATAATATCACTTCATATAAATATATAACAGCAATTAAGTTGGCAAGTGTCAATTATGAACAAGTTACAGGCATTTTCGATACTTAGACGAAAATCACAGTATTATAAATGATACTAAATAGATGAATATCCAGAAATCACTCAAGGCACAATTCTACTTAGGTATAGTTAATTTCTAAACAGTTGAAACATAAAAATTTGTGACTGCATTTAGTAAAATACATGTTTCAATAAAGCTTATCAAAAATTGCATTAGGCATCTAAAAGTATCCTTAACGCTTAACGTAAAGCTGATTCGTTTGTTTTATAATATAATATAACATGGCAGTCTTCATTTAAATATTTTACAAGGCACTAAAATATACAGACTAATATTTACAGTTTAATAATACAACCCGAATGAAGACTATGTACATTTACCGTAAAATCGGTATAAGCGCTTAGTTAAATCACTTTGAGCATATTCAGGCGAGTCCAGTTTGTGAACGCACAAAATGATAATAGAAAAACTAATCCGATCACATCGGTAATCAATAAATATTACTACCAATACTTAAGGCGAACAGTCGTTACTCAATATGTACAATACTCTAGGAAATAATACAAAATTTTCATATTCTCATAGTCGAGTGTGGAGGTTTCCTATTGGCCGGCGCTGGTGGTAGACCAGGGCCTACTAAGGGGGACATGGAAGGTGACCTCGTTGCTAGAGGAGATAATGATGGCGAGAAAGATGGCGACATAGCTGCGGCCGCTGAGAAACCTCCAGGCACGTCATGACTTATGGGAGACCTAGGTAGCAAATGTTGCGGTTGTCTACATGATAACGACGGAGCAGGACAGCTTCTAGGAGCGACTGTAGTAAGTAATGGAGGGGGAACACTTTTACCCCCCGAAATAGATGTCCCTTTACTTTTAGCACTAGATGCACCACTGTTTCCACTTTGAAGCGAG
Source organism: Glyphodes pyloalis (assembly GCA_037074685.1). Lineage (NCBI taxonomy): Eukaryota > Metazoa > Arthropoda > Insecta > Lepidoptera > Crambidae > Glyphodes > Glyphodes pyloalis. The sequence goes on along the minus strand of JAYKKO010000003.1, from coordinate 2,770,348 downwards.
ACCGCGTCGTCTTTTAAACGTGCGATTTCGGAAAACACGTGCGCTAACGGTTGGTACTGCGGTCCCCAGTCGAGTAAGTAGTCCCAGTTGTAACTGCCTGTTAGTTCTTCCTCTGAATGTACTATGGAGCTGAGACTCCCTGTCATTGAAGGCCCTGCAGTTGGCACAGCAGTGTTGTCTCCTGGTGCACTTGGGAAGGCTCCTAAAGCCATTGCTCTATCAACAGCAGCACTTGCTTCATCGGCACTGCTTGCTCGTTCACTGCCTGTTACTTCATTCAATTTGGCGTAAATAAGATTAGTTATATCGTTTTCGTGTGCTCCATCTTCATCAAACATGTGCATAGAATCGATGGGCCCGTGGTGTAACATAGTATCTTTATTAACAACATTTTCAGAACATCTTCGCGAGGATGTAGATGCTCCACCCACAGTTCCTGTATCTACAATGCCAAGTCTTGCAAGATATTCTTGAGTATTATGAACTGACACGTCAGAGAGATTATCATCGTCTACACCGTTTGCTTGCCTGTGTATTGATTCTCTTTGCAACGGACCTTCATTTATCATTCTTATTTCCTCATCTTCACCGTCTTCTCCATCTTCTGCAGATCCTCTGCCACTGGATCCTGATTGGTCAGATCCAGAGAGTTCAGAAGTTGTCGCTGCTCCTGAGTTGGAGCTAGCAGTATGAGGTCCATACGGTGGAATCTCGTCATATTTAGGAGGCGCAAATTGATTGCCAGGATTCACTGTCCCAGTGTTTCTGATAGGTATTGTATCGAAGGCACTTGGATCGACATAGCTGTTTGTAGCACCGACTCCCTCAGAATTGAGCCCGGGTTTATTGACCTTTTTATGTCTTTTATTTTTCATGTGTAGAAATAGGAATGCCGCTGCGAATATAATTATTATAAATATGAAAGCTATAAGTAATCCTAATGCCCAATCGGAAAGTCCGCCACTTGACGCAGCAGCATCATTTATTTGGTTTGTTGAATCTGAAACTACCGCTTCATGGTCTAACAGTATCTCAACAGCGGTTTTATTTGTCAAAGATCCTTGTCTTCCTGAACTAGCAGTGACTACCAAACTTATTGACTTATCGGAGCCAAACAAGTTGGCAACCGATTCTACTTTCTTCTTTAAAATTATAACTCCCGTGGTTCTATTTATTTTAAAATACGAGTGTGATGTAGATAGTTGGTAGACTATTCTTCCATCTATGCCCTTGTCTCTGTCAGTGGCAGTGGCTTGACCTATAACAAATCCAGCTGGAAGTGGGCCTGATTTTGGAATGCCGAAATTGTAAGTTTTCTGCGTAAACTGAGGATAAAATTCATCGCGACTCTCAATATCAATTCTCACTTTGACAGTAGAACTTTTACCACCAGGATCAGCGGCTTTAATAGAAAATTCATATTTGTTCTTCTGCTCATAGTCAAAAACAGCGTTTGTGTTGACCAAACCACTTGCAGTATCAATTTGAAACATTTTCCACGAATCGTCGTTCCTGTTGTAGTTATTAGAAGCTGGAACAATTGAGTAGTTAACTGTCCCAAAACGACCTCGATCAAGATCAGTAGCTCTGGCCGTGAAAACTGATGTACCAACTCTTTCATTTTCCCCAATTGTTTCAAAATACTCGTTCACTGGGAATGTTGGCGAATTATCGTTTTCATCAGTAATTCCGATCTTTATATAGGCCGCATTACATAATGAGGGCTCTCCTTGATCACATGCGACTATAATAAGCTTATGTTCAGTTTTTCCGGTATCATAATCAAGAGTTTTGTTAACTGTTAGGACGCCTGTTGTAGGATGTATGTAGAAAAGCTTTTCATCATCTCCGGAAGTGATGTTATATACAATAGCTGCATTGGGTGTCCCAAACAAATCAGCATCAGTTGCTGATAATTGTGTCATCGTGTAGCCAACTTTCACATCTTCACTAACAGTCAACTCGAATTCATTTGTAGCAAATATCGGCGCATTATCGTTTGAATCCGCAACGGTGACAAATATCGTGATTGACGTTTTGTTTTGACTGTAAGAAAGTATTTTCCCCTGCTCGATGGCTGCTAGGCCAAGAACAAAGGAGTCTTGAGATTCGCGGTCCAGCTTGTTGATTAAAATCAACGCTCCATCAGCGTTTACATCAAAGGAATCTCCTTCGTTTCCGGAAATAATGTGGAAGTCCAAATTATATTTCTTCAGAACGTCGTTTATGCCGCCGATTTGAAGAAGAGTCGATCCCTTCTCCGTGTCTTCGTTGACTGTGATTCTGTAATTAAATAAATATCTGTTTTAATATTTTTGTTGACCAATAAAACATACAAGGTACAACTTTTTCACTATTTGGGCAGTAGTTATAAAATAAAGCAGCATGACCACATGCTAATGATCAGTTATGACCAGTTATCCTGTTCAGTATGACCACTTACTGAAGTGGATAACTTTAACATTGCGTTAGTTCATCTAGAGTTTAAATTATAAATTTTATGTACTTTTGATGCAGGTGAAAGTTTTTGCTTTCTGATATCAATTTGACGTTTCTTACGGAACCTAAGTCGTTTCAGAGAGTAAAAGTGGCAAAAACTAAAAAAAACAATTCGATAAGGAGTATAGCTATTTAGCTTAAATTTAATTTAATTAGATCAATTGATCTGTTTTTAAAAGGTAACTCAAGTCACTGGTTCCTTAAAAATGTTTTTCATCCATTAACAGAACATTTTGACGATTTTAGTATAATTTATTTCATTGTATTCTACGAATAATGTAATATGTATTTTGCTATTAATATATTTTTTTAATTGTAGATCGAGGACTTTATGCAAAATAGCTTTTTAAACTAAAACCTATCGCTGTCCCTTTCATTCATACACCCATTCTGGCGTTATGATTAATATCATCCGCACATACATTTTTTACACTTGTTTATAATGTTCAAACAAGGCCGCGGATTCACATCGGTGCAAATTGTTGACACTACGTTTAATTACATAAAAATACAAATCGTCTCCCCATATACGTAGCTTACACGGTCGAAATTATATCATACCCCTGCGTAATATGTCCATTAGGGCTTTGAATCCTTAAATCTATTTATAGCTTATTAGTATAACAAAAATATGTAACTAACCTGTATGTATCTTGTCCAATAAACGGCTTGATCTCCGAAGATGCACCAGTGCTGATCCTGACGGACGCCACTGCACTCTTATTCGGCTTTCCATGATCGGTCGCAACCACAGCCAGCTGAGTATCTCTCTGATTCGCAGGCAAGGCGCTGTAGTTCACAAATATCGCTCCAGAAATAGCATCAATGTAGTAGCCCTTCGTTGGACGTAGAATAGAATACGTAATCTTCCCGTTATCTCCGCTGTCTTTGTCATTCGCATTAACTGAACCAATCTCCAACGTGCCGCTGCCCTCTGTAATTTTACATTATACAACCTTAGCAACTTAAAGTACTTAAAACTTGATTGCAATGTTTTATTAGAGGGCATTAAGCAACTAATTTCTTCCTTTAATGGGAATAGACTTATTGAAAGCACGGATAAATTTAATGGCTCTCCGAATCACAGCCATAAACATTTTATGAAACTTACCGGGCAATATCCTGTTGTAAGATATATCATCAAATATTGGTATGTTGTCGTTGACATCTGTCACTTTTATTGTGAGAGTAGTTTTGGCAATGTGCTCGCTGTCCGACGCAGTGATATTGATTTCATACATTTTTTCCATTTCAAAATCGAGCGGTTTGTTGAGGACCACCTTTCCGCTGTACTTGTCTATAGAAAACCTGTAGTCTCCTTGCATTATAGCATATTTGAGGGGAGGATATGTGTCGACGTCATTTGCCGTAACAGATGTGAGTACAGACCCCACTTCCGCTCCTGCAAAAATAAACAACAAAATATTGAGATGTTGACGGGACGCTCCATATGACTGCCGTTTTAACGATCAGCAAAATAAAATATCCTAAAACAAAACCGCTGTCGACGTACAATGATACAAAAACAAAGAAATAAAAAAGGTAGAGAGAACGAACGCGAACCGTTGGGGAGGCACCGCAAAAACATGCACTCGAAAAAAATTTAATACCATCCAATAAATATTGATCCTAAAGGAGTCCCTTTTATTTAATCTCGGCGCTGGAATCGAAAAGTCGCAATGTAAGCCAGTCGCGGAGTCGAGAATACAAATTATGTAAAATGCCTCCCTCTTTGTGAATCGCTTTTTGTTCTACCAATTTATTTCGAAAAGTCGATAGGCCGCCCTACAGCAATTTAAAACCGAATCCGTAAACGAGTAAAAAACGTGGAAACTTACCTTCCGATACGGAGATGAGATTCGGTGGTGGGAACGTGGGTTGATTGTCGTTGACGTCTACAACGTTGATCCTTAGGGTAGCGGTGCCGGTCATTTGCGGGTCCCCCTCGTCGGTGGCGATAACTGTCAATTTATACGTCTCACGTATCTCTCGATCCAACACTATGTTCGTCTTGACCGATCCCGAGAACGCCGGTTCTATAATAAATGCGTTATCGTGGTTTCCGTCTACTATGTGGTACAGGATTCTCGCATTCACTCCGCGATCGCCGTCCTTTGCAGCGAGTTGCACGACAAACTCGCCCTTAGTGTTCCCTTCTAAAACGTTCGCTATGTATTGCTGCTGCGTAAATCTGGGAGCGTGGTCGTTTTGGTCCAACAGATTTATTGTTACGTCGCAATAACCGTATAAGACCGGCGAACCATCTGTACGGGCGACCACAACGAGTTGCCTCCTGGGGCCGGGGTAAGATTCATAATCCAAATTCGCCGAATTATTTACCCTTATTACACCTGAGTTAGAGTCTATTTCGAAGGCATATTGATCGTTACCGTTTCCGATCTCGTAAAAGATTCTTTGGCGGCGCCCGTCGCTACGCACCGCGGTGACTTGTAGCACGTCTTTGCCATAAGGCATGTTCTCCTCGATAGTTACGTTGTACGTGGCATTTTGGAAATTTAAAGTAGGGGTTTGATCAGAAAAATCGCCGACTCGGATCTCGATTAGGCCCACGGAGCTCTGTGGCGGGTTCCCTTTGTCTTTAGCTACGACGTTTAAATGAATAAGTTTTCCATTTTCACTGGCTAAACTCTGAGTCGCCGTTAGAACTCCTGTTGTTGGATTTATGCGAAATTTATGATTCGTAGAATCCAAAAGCTCGTAAAGTATTTCTGCATTAGTTCCTATGTCATTATCGGTGGCCGAGACACGCAATAAACTTTGTCCAGGAGGAGTTAAAGTAGCAATTTGTTCTTTGAATGGGTATTTTGTAAATATAGGTTTGTTGTCATTCACGTCTTTTATTGTGACTTCGACGGAAACCCTTTGCGATCGGGCAATGTACCGGCCCTCGTCTGTCGCCACCGCCTCGAAATAATAAACGTTCGTGTTTTCTCTATCAAAATGTCTGAAAAGAAAAAGAAAAGTGTTAAATATTATTTTAATATATGCACCCATAAGAAACAGATGCGCATTAGTGTTGTTTATGTATGATAAATGGACACTTACCCAGTGGTAAAAACGATACCAGTTTTATTATCAATTCGAAACAATCCCTGGCTTTCGTTTGCCAATGAATAAACGATACGTTTGTTGAATCCCAAATCGGCGTCAGTGGCTCTTACTTTTATAACAGAGGTGTCGATTGGGGCGTCTTCTGGTATGGCAGCTGAATAATGACCAGTGTCAAACACCGGATCGTTATCGTTCTGATCTTCAACCATCACGGTGATATTGCACGAACCCTGCAGAGCCACTGGGGAACCGTGGTCAAAGGCTGTTATTGTAAGATGGTATTTAGATTGAGTTTCGCGATCCAAAGTTTTTGCTGTGAGTTTCCCTGAGGTGGAATCGATGGAGAATTTATTCCCATTGTTTCCAGAAGTGATGCTGTAAGTTATAACTCCGTTTGCACCGATATCTTTGTCCATTGCGGCGACTGTGTGAATGACCTCAGGGTCATTATTTTCTGGGACCGACAATGGGTAACATGATCCCGATTTGAAACTAGGAGGATTATCGTTGACATCCATTACGCTAATAGATACGGTGGCGACGTCAAAATTGGTTGTAGATTGGAAAGTACTAGAATCTGTAACGTATACTGGAAAAACGTAATAGTCTCTTTCTTCTCTGTCGATTTTAGTTTTCACTGTAATAGTGCCGAGGCGTGCATCTATTATAAACTTGTCGTCAGCAACTCCGGGAGGTATTAAATACGTTAGATTACCTGCAATGGAAAAATAATTATATTAGGATTGGAAATACAAAATTAAAGTATTGTTTGAAAAATACAAATTTGATAAGATAATTACCAGTATTTCCTCTTGAAGATTTTGCAGTCAATCTGGTTACAAAACTACCGGGTCGGATATCTTCACTTATATTTGCGCGATAGAAACTATCGGTGAAATGAGGTGGCACATTTGTCGACTCTTGCAGATTCAGCAGTAACAGCATGTGGCTTTGCCTTGGAAATGGTACTCCATGATCAGAAGCAGTAAGGTTCAGTTTGTATTGACCAGGGCGTACTCTCGCAATATCAGATGAGTATTTCTTCGATAACGTCAATTTACCAACGTCGTATTCCATAGAAAAATAAGCATGTTCGTTACCGCCTGATATGTAGTATGATATTCTGCCATTGTCACCTGAATCTGCGTCAACGGCTAGCGCTTGATAAATCGTCCCAGATAAAGAACTGAATGAAACTGTTAGCCTGTTCGCTGACACAAAAGTTGGAACGTTATCATTTGCATCTGTTACAGATATATGAACTGTCGCAGATGTAGCCATTCTTTCGGAGACGTTTGCCGCTAGATCCGTTGCTTCGATAACTAACCAATATTCCTTCAATGTTTCGTAATCCAGTGGAGCGGTAAGAGTGAGAGAACCAGTCAAAGGATCCAAATGGAAAACAGTTTTAGTTGAAGGCAACGACGAGACAATGTGAAAATTCAGTTCGCCATTTAACCCGGAATCAGCGTCTTTAGCGGTAAAATTGTAAACAGTCATTCCAATCGGGGTTATTTCAGATATTTCTATGTCGATTGGATCTTGAGACCATTGCGGCGCATTATCGTTGACGTCGACGATTTCTATCCGTACAGTGACAGCGCTACTTTGTGGATTGTTGGTTGCCGATGTGTCTAATGCTCTCACTTCTAACCTATATTCGTCTTGCATTTCTCTGTCTAACTGCCTCGCGACGACTAAGGAGCCTGTTCGTCTGTCAATTTCGAATGTGCCCGGCACGTGATCACTGGTTAACTGCATCAGTAAATACGAAATCTGTTTTTCTTCGTCCCCGTTTACCATGTTTTCTTGAATATCACTATCGCAGCACGCAACAGTGCCCACTACATGACCGATTTCAGCGTTTTCTTTCACCTATAAATATAAAGATTAATTAAGTTAACATATATATTTTATAATATTCTTTGCAAATTATACAATGTCAGTATATAAAAGGTTGTACTGCCTTCATAACATTATTAATTATCAAAATGATGATGAATTTAATATCCGTACCTTGAAGGATAAGCTTGAACTGGTAAATGTCGGTCTATTGTCATTCAGATCTAAAACTTCCACTTTCAACTGTCTTACTGTCTGCTTCGGTGGTTTCCCTCCATCAGTTGCCGCTACTGTCAACCGGTATATTGAACGTTCTTCGTGATCTAGAACTAATTAATAAGAACAGTTAAATAAAACTCCATTAATAAAGACATTAACTTTTTAGATATCAATCTATTTGGTAGCTTACCCGTACTGGTCTTGATGACACCCGTGTTAGAGTCAATAACGAAAACTCCAAACCCGTCCATATCTCTTTCATTGAGAATCGAGTAAGTGAGGGATGCGTTGATGCCATTATCTCTATCAATAGCTTTGACTCTTGCTACTTCAGCCCCGGGTTGTTGCTCTTCTCTCACACTGACCACATCTTCTCTAGGATCTATAATCTCTGGTGAATTATCATTCACGTCTGTAACTTGTATGCTGACTGGTACACGACTGGACCTTGGCAGACCACCCTGGTCCCTTGCCTCAGCAAATAAGGAGTACGATGATTTATATTCACGATCCAAAACTTCTTTTGTAGTAATAATGCCTGCAACAAGAAAATATTTCACTGTAAAGTTACCAAGACTCAGTATTGTGAGATTTAAAACTAATCGATATTGTGCCAAATTTCCCTCGTAAATCTAGACTCAATTTCTAAACCTTTAATGAGTGCAGTTCACGCCCTAAACAAATTTACCACTGATAAGGTCGCCGATACGTTCCGCAAGAATTTTGTCAATTTCAAATCGATTATCATGAAGTTCAAACCCGAAATTAGGCATTCATAAAACAGATCGCCTGCGGCAGAATACCTATGATTATCCGAAGGTCCACTCCGTATTGGGAACCTAAAAATCGTGATGACAGAAACGGGGAAGGACGATAAACGTGATTTTATATAGCTGTTACAAACAAAAACGTGTCTTGAATCGATAGCCGTAAAATCGATTTTGGTATAGCAGATGCCGAGGTTGTCGGAAGATAATAAGATGTGGCAGAGACCGCCGTAATGAGCGATGTGATGCGGGCTCTAGAAAAAAAATGTTCATCGTTATTTTCTCCTCTCACAAATATTGGAACCCAATCCCGGTTTTGTTTTGAGAATAATATTGCGTCAGTACGAAGCGCTGTCTTACTTTACTCGTTTAAAGACAACGTAGGCTTCAAATCTTAATTTAGGAACGTCAATATTAAGGGATTGATTAATAGGAATATATTTTCGTTCAAAAGCGACACATTAATGTGTATCATTATTGCAATTTATAGTCACACGGTGCCGAGTCAGATTCCAGCAACATTTTACACCTATAATTCATTTGAGAACAGTTGAAAATAAAAGGTATCCGTCAAGCAAACGAGTTGTAGGTCCGTGCAACGTCCTACACGTACATTTGTAACGTATGCGATTTAAATATGCGACGACAGTATCTGGCGCTGGTAAGGCCTGTAATAAAACATGGAAGAGAATAGCCAGGCTCCTACATAGCAATATTTTAATAATAGTTAATGGCGGGTCACGACGCATGCGCGCGCGACGACGTTTATAACTCGCAATTGACGCGCATAAATTCATTGGAGCTCCCTCCCGTAGTGGATATCTGGTCAGACTAGTAGTGCGACCTTTCGGTTAAAAATTGCCATAGAGGATTGATTAATAATCTAGGTAATACTTTAATGAGGGATCACTTACGCTTATTAACGCTTTTGATACGGCTCCCAACTGAATCAACTATAATCCACGCGAATCGAATTAACTCACATTCCGAACGCAGAGCTGTATTAAAATTCTATTAAGTTTCACCTGTATTTTGCATATATTAAATCTTTTGTCTTTTTCGAATAAATATTTTTAATAGCCGTATTTTAAATTGTACGGGTGATATTTTTAGCAACCAAAATGCATTTTAGGAGTACAGGAACGAATCTGAATCCTCTATCTCTGTATCGGGACCATATACAGACGTCATTGCGAATGATTTACGCATTTCGCCGCCACCAAAGGGTAGAGTCACTGGTAAAGATTCGCTAACTAGCTCGCGGGGTGTTGATCTCAGATAAGCCGAATTGAGACGGAGCGATCCACCATTCATCAGTCAGTTATACACACGATAACGAAGTGCCAGCCCCCTTTTTTGCTGACGCCCATATCGAGAATTTTAAAACTCACACGATTCCAACGATAAGAATCGATAAAGTGTGCGATAACTTTGGCGTTGATTGCTAACCGCAGCGGTTTTCTAACCAAATCGGAACCTATCAAATTCAGATAATCGAATAATTGCGATCTTTCTGGAAAGGGCGTGAACAAATATTCGTACAGCCTGCTCCCTATTCCCTCAAATTGTGCAGGTATTAATGTGGTAATATTTGTCCGAATTGTTTGGACAGTCGATGAGTCTTAAGGCACAACATACTTTGGGTTTTAGCTTTCAAAGTGCCGGCAGGATAAACAAAGAGTCGAGTGGCCGGCTGCCCGCACCGGAATAATTCCTGCTTGATCAAATACTGCAGACGACACGAACCTTGTTGGAATTACGGTAAAATTGCAGCGTTATTGAATAGAACGCTATAAAGATTATTCAATTACCCTTCCCTATCTGCCTTAACAGAGCGTTTGCTATGCAAACAAATTGCAATTTAAATATTAATGGCTACAACTTTTCATCAAGTAATGAGACTCGCTAAAATGGTATTGAATGCAAAGTACTTACCAGTTGCCGGATTCACGTTGAAACTCGTGTTGGACGGGAAGAGGCTATATCTCACAATAGCGTTCTCTCCTAAATCGGCGTCGGTAGCTGCTATTTTTCCAACCACAGCACCTGCTTTCTGGTTTTCCTCTACTTGGAATTCATATGCGGCTTTAGAGAAAACTGGGTCGTTATCGTTTGCATCTAGCACGCTTACAACGAGGCTAGCTGATGCAGAGAGCGGTGGTAGACCATTATCAGTGGCTGTTATGGTCATTTTGTGTCTGGCGGTTGTTTCTCTATCGAGCGGTTTGGCGAGGTACACCCAACCAGTTGAGGGCTGCACCTTGAAGTAATCTTCGCTGGTCGAGTTGCCATCGGACACTATGCGGTAGGTTATGCGAGCGTTGTTGCCCGTATCTTTATCGACGGCCTGTATTTCTAACATCTGTAAAGAGTTAACATCCTACTATATTATTGCAAACTGAAACTAACCAAGCAAAGTTAGTTCATCACTTTTTTTCTTTAGTACAAATATCACAAGGAGGTAAGCAATAATTAATCGACAACACTTTGATACTGTTGGTGTTAAAAATGCAACCATTTATTTATTTTGAAAATTGTTATGAGATAAAATGAGACTTTAAATACTTTATGCTTCCTAATGCAATTAATATTATAAATTTGTTTATTAATCTACGTAAACGACAGTTTTTAACCAAAATCAATAATATTTAAACATTTTATTTGTAGGAATTACCAATCAGTTTTTTACTTTACTATATGTTTATTACTGTTGTAGGAGATCGTACGCTATTTTACCTTAGTGTTCAAAGCCTCAGATTCCAAAACGCTAGCACTGTAAGCATCATGTTCAAATACAGGCGGGTTGTCGTTCACATCCTGGACATCCACGGACAGAGTGAGGTTGGCACTGAGAGCTGGTGATCCCCCATCCTTCGCTGATATCACCAGAGTATGCCTTACAAGGTTCTCGTAATCCAGTGGCCTGAGGAAGAAGAAATATTAAATAAAGGTATGACAGAATTAAGCTTAAATAAATTCATTGTATCCACTAAACGGTGACGTTAACATACATACAAAAGAGCTGATACTCTTACAATGCTGAACCTATTTAAGCCAAATAGAGCTATCAACAAAGAAACTGGCTTCAAGTAATAAAACCACATCCAATTGGTCCATTCGTTGGAGAGGTGTTAAACTTATAAAATTTACATGTCAGATGCTAGAAGAAGAAGATCTTATGTTGTCTTCATCATAAACTCTGTGTGTACGTATGTGGAACTGGTTGAGACCACATAGGCCTTGAAGCCTACGCAGACTATGATTATTAGATTCTAAACTTGTGGCTTACCTCAATAAAGTGACAAGTCCGTGCTGCCCGTTTACAGCGAAGGTATTAGGAGGACCAGTAGCGGATACCAAGTGGTAGGTCACCAGGCCGTTCTTCCCATCATCCTCATCAGTAGCTCTGGCTGCGTATACCACGGAACCGATGCTAGCAGATTCGGCAACTGATACACGAACTGAAGAGGTACCAAATTCCGGCGCGTTATCGTTGACATCTTCTAACGTGATCTGGACCTGGTGGAAGAAAGAGTTAGTGAAATTATTAGAAAAACACAAATATTAATAAACATATAGATATCTGCTTCGTTCATGCAGCTCCATCAAACCATACAGTAAAATGTTACCAAAATACTGCAAAAGAGTGCATTGAAACCCGTTATTTAACAAGCATCCAAAATAAAACGCAAAAGTCTTTAAAGTTATACCAAATCCATGATGAAATTTTTAAATTGACAGAGTTAAAACTAAAGTCTTCCTTTGTTCGACATAACAAAGAACAAATTATTTTCTATAGTAATGGCCTAGCAAGAAGCATTTTGTGTGTTGACGAGTAGCGCCATTTTTGATATCCCGAGTTCGATTCCCGGTGGAGTAAATATAAAAAACCATTTTTCTATAATATTTCGGGTCTAAGTTTCGTGGTCCCGTGATTTTTCCTGTAAAACAAGTGTTTTCGCTACTTACCACAGAATCAAACTAATGTATGATAGTAAATATTGTCCAATATTTTTTAATACTAAGTTAAAGTTCAATATCCTAGAAACTTACTTGAGTCTGGTCAAAACTGGCGGAGTTTCCGTTAGCAGCTTTGACGTTTAGTAGGTACGAGGATATAGTCTCCCGGTCCAGCTGACCGGAGGTCCTGATGGCTCCCGAGAGAGGGTCGATGGTGAACTTGTGGTCCACGTCTCCTGACACAATGCTGTACCGGACTGGTTGCTTTCCTGCAGAAAATATTAGTGGTCAGAAGTTGATTCGATGAAGGACACTTGTCTTTCAAAATAGTTATTATGATGAGATTATAGTATGAAGGAAACAGGTACAATTTAAATCCCTACTAGTAGTTCAAATTGAGCGTTGAAGCTTTAAATGTATTTTTCTACAACAAGGCATTGAAGCCGTGTAGAATACCAAATTTTCATCAACATTATCGGTTAAGACTCCTTAGAATTTAAACGCACAAGTTATTTTCTCGTTTTATTTCTTTGCTTCCAAATCACTTTTATTTCTCCAGTTAGATATCATACGCTATTAACAAATTCGCATCTCACTAGCAAGTGCCCGCGACTTCATTTGCGTCATTTTGGTATAAAAAGTATACTATATGTTAATTTAGTATCTTATTTATCATTCTACCAAATTGCATCTAAATCTATTGGGTAGATTTGGCGTGAAGGAGGAACAAATATGTATTCAAATTTCCATACAATCTTAGAAACTTTCGCTGTCTTAATATTAGTAGTAAAATCATCATTCTCTCTCAATATTTCTAATAATCACGCAAAATTGACTCCGACTTACATTATTAAGTAAATCGGAATAACTGTCATATTCAAAACCCAGCTACAGGTAATCAAGTTACTCTATAATTTTAGTTTCAATGAACCGTTTACATTTATATCAATTAAATTGATTTTGAACACATCGATGATACAAAAACCGCCATTAGATGCTCATAATTACGTGTGTCGAGTCAAAATCTGATATATTCAATTGAACTTATACGCCTAACTACTGGACGGACACGCCTAATTGGATTTTATTACTTCCCATTGACGTTAAAGTAGTCTAAAATACGAATTGTGAGTTATTTCACACGTAAATCTTATCACGAAACTTTAAATCAGTCTTCGATAGCCGATACAGTCGTTTAATTCAAACATATAAAACAGTTGAACTTATAATCAGTCAGTAATCTTCAGATGATGATCTGACTATGTTTTACCCATAAACTACACAATATTCTTCTAATTAAATTTAATTATTTTGGGATAAGAAGTATTTTATAAGTTAATCTAAACAGTCATCCCTGTTCCTAACAAATTTTAACGAATCCGTTTTGTAGTTATTCCTTGCAAGAGTAACAAATATCCATACATTCGCGCAAACTGTAGTTAATTTAATTTGAATAGGATTAAGCTGTTGCTCACAACCTCGCAGACATTCTTTCATTCTAACGAATTTCTGCGTTTGTAAAATCATATCGACGGTTAAAAGGCGAGTTGACTCAAGCGCCATTTTAAAAACTTTACAAGAGAGCTATTTAAAGTTTTTTTTGAGGAAAAAAAAATAATTTGTCAAAATCTATTTGGTAAAAAAAAGCTGAAATTCATTGTACAGGTAGCCTCCTCGGTGCAGCAAATAGTGGGTAGCTAGCACCCAGTTCAGCCATAGATTGCGGTTCAATATTTTCTCTCCTTGACTGATAGCCGTCGATTCTCATTCCTATCACGACTTTTATCCATAAAACATAAAGTCGGCATAAAAACGAAACAAAACCGAAGGCTATAAAACTGAACCGCCACTTCCAGGCCGCTAAAGCGTCATTACCACAATTTCCCCCAATCACGTCTAGGTCTAAAACAAACAGTGCTTAAACAAAATAGCTGAGCTTTCAGACCTTCAATAAGTCATTTTAAAATTGAGAATACAGATCTTTTGTCTGACGAACAGAATCGATGTTTTCTTGTTCATAGTAACTGTGCTCGATTTGTATAATTTAATTGGCCTTTTTATTTTAAAGTAAAATTTAGAAAATCCTCCTAAAATAAATAAACGCGTTTAAATGTCTGGGTGTATATTTGTAACTATTTCACGCAAAAAAACTGAAAGGATTGGGATGAAATAGAAGAGAGATGAGGTAACTAAATAAGATACTAAATTAATACATTTCTGATACTTTAATTACGAAATCTTAATGTTTTTATTGTCGATGTCAAAGTTCGTTTGCCATTAATTTAAGTTTGCACCCATACAATGATACACCCCTACTTGTGAATTCATATCTTTTTGTCTCAATTTGAAGATATATATTTTTAAAGTCAGTTTGTATAGTTTTGAACTGACATCAATAAAGAGGAGAGAGGAGGTTTCAAAAATTAGACCGCATGTTTTCATTTATATGTCTTCGCGGATTATTTCAAAATTAAAAAAAAACGATTTTGATGATTTGTTTTTTGGAAAGGTATTTTAACAGTTTACCCATGATAAGAAAACTAGGACCTAATGATGGCATTGGATAGACATCCGGCTGAATGTTTCTTTTGGTTAAAAAATATTGAAGCTGAATTATAAAGTATTAAAATGCCTATATCAGAGTTTCAATCGAACCTACCTAGATTTAGCCCACAGCAACTCGGTTGACTTCTATTTGAACGTGACAAAGGCACTATGTCAGCGAAGTTCTGTAGCTGGCATAATAATATACTCCTATCTGGGTACAACCCAAAGATATGCGCTTGCGCTGTAATCGTATATTGCGGAAGCAACGTACATTTTAATTAAACCTATCAACTTTAATTATTCAACAGCCTTATAATTTAAACCTGACTTGAGTAGGATGAGTCTACACTCATGCTGCTTACACATTACATTCGCTCAGTGCGTTTTGTTTGAAATTTATAATTAAAGCCCTTAACAAGGTTTGGATTTAAAGTGGTATTGAGTTTTTGTTGTTTTCAGAAAGTTTGTGACATTATCAAAATAATAGTTGATATTAGAATGTGTGTATTTTAAATACATAGTTTGTTTATTTTTATGGTACCGATTAACAGTTACCATAGTAAATGAAGAATTTAGTAATGATAAAACAAATAAGAAACTCCAGCTAAGCATATTCTGTGACTGATATGTTTTCACGACACTAAAATAGTTTTGGGAAAACATCTTCCCACTGGAAATTAACTTCGAATCCAATATTAATATTGATTTATGTAAATAAATATCTAAATACATACATCATCTACATTGCTTTGTTTCTCTGGTAAGTACCGAAAGCACTAGTGTTACAGAAACTAGACACACGGTACTACAACATCCAGAACCGAGACAATGTAGAAAAGTACGTTTTTCGTATTGACCCAACTGGAAATCAAACCCGGGACCTTAGAAATAGCACCACACCAAAGGTAGATTAGCTCGCCTCTCGGCTCCGGAGATCATCTATTGTTAACCAAACTCCAGTGCTGTATAACACAGTCTGAGCCCACTCGTCTCAATTTCCCCGGATTATGAGTCCCGAGCGAAATAGACCGCGCCTCAATTTATGGTCACCATAAATATTTATGTATCCGTATCATTTTACTTTCGACATTGAATTGTCTATGCCTTCGTTCTCGGAAGACATATTCACGTCTTCTTTTGATAGCTTCAGAAAATAATTTATGGTCTAAGTTGAATAGAACTTCAGTCTGGAAACTTAAATATAGCAGCGAGGCAGATCAACTTAGTTTTTCAGAATATCCAAACTAGGAAACTATAAAGAGTCAAATTTTCCGATGTTGTAGCATAACAAAGTCATTTTATTTTTATCAGACTACTGCAGTTTAGCACGCTTACGATCCCAGTTTTATTTTTACAAACATAACAAAACATATACTCGTATCGTCCAGAATTTCTTTACCAAAGTTGCATCGGAAACTTAAAGGAAAAGTAACTGTTTTTTAATGGTTGTAATTAATTTAACATTGAAGAACACCGTAGAGATAACTTTCAGTGGCTCGCTATCCAAGGAACATTAAGGGATACGAGAGGACGAAAACAAGAAGATTTAAAAATATAAAAATATACACGAACGCTCACAAATACTCTGTTTTAGACTAAGTTTTATTCCCGAAAACCATAGACATAGAAGTATAATTAATCCCATACAGCAAGAGCTTTTTAAAGTTCACTTGTGCAGTACATATTAAGAAAAATAAGTACCTATTAAAAAATCTAAACCGATTATAGTTGTTTCTTTTACAATTTATTTCCTATCTATAAGGTTAAACGAAATTTAATTTTATTGCAAATTGAAATCACTTTAATGCAAAAAAAAAGATGTTTTTGAACTTTCATCAGACATTGAATTGTTTGATGGCACTCGTTTTATAGTACCAAGTGAAAACCAAGCTATTACAGTTACCACTTAAAGTTATGGTTGATTCTATACAAAACACTTAACAAAGTTATCCAATGCAGCTTTTCTATTTATTATCTGTATCCTGAAGTTAAGTGGTGAAAGTTTGATATTATCTCGTCATAGTGCAAATAGGCTCTCCAATGTATTGAATAAATATTACAGTACTCAATAATAATGAAATCTTATACAATGCTGCAAACACAATGGTATTGACATACAAGTTTATCTGATTGGTGCGTATCTGTTCTAGTTGGCTCTGCTAATTATAGTTCATCAATTATAAAACAGGTTGACTGCCTAGTACCATGCCCTTCACGGGCTATTGTCTTGTCATTCTTTTTGCTGTGTACTATTACTACTTTGCTTTTAATTGATCACAAAAAGGTCAGTTATATCACTAACTAAAACTTTAATAAAGTTCTCAATACTCAATACTTTATTGCACAATAATGTTTCATTTACAAAGTAAAAGATACATCACACCCTGTTAGGGCACAGCAACTGGACGAGAAGAGAGGACGCTCGTTTTTCTTTTGTTTTATGGTTTAAAATAATATTTTGAATAATAATAATAATATTGTTTATTATGAGGTGCTGTTAAAAAGCCTCATTAATATATAGCATCTAAATAATATATTAATAAATATATGCATATTATAATATACCTATAAAGTACTAGTGATTTACAAATAATAGGAAATCTGTCTCTTTTTTTTTTGTGTCTCTCGTGTTGGAACCAGTCGAAAACTTTTATTTTGTCTCCACAGATCTAAAATAAACTGTTTGAACAAGTACTTTTTTATTTCGGCATAAAATTTCGATTTTGGGAAATAAAATCATGCTACTTCAAGGTTGCTTGCCAAAAAGTTATTGAAATTCGATATTGTTTCCACTGGTTTAAAATGTATGGGATTCTAATTTACTTTAAGAAGTCGCGTGATTTTGAAATGTGAATCCTACATATTTTTATCTTGTGGATAAGATATAAAACTTTAGTAACTCCAGGATACATGGCCTCCTGATCTATACTGAATCACTTCTAAACCCATAATAAGGTACGAAGTTGTTGAGAATATTTTAATGGTTTGCTACGGTAAGTGTAAGGCTGTAAGTTTCAATGTGAGGTGGTAACTATTTTTGCATTTCCCGATTAAGGGTTAGAAGATAAAGCTGAAAGAGGTTTAATATTCTGAATCAAAGTAGGTACATAAACAGTCTTAAAAAATGAAAGGCGTTTTTTATTCTTAATCAAAGTTGGTGGTCATAAAAGGATGAAAGAGGTTTTATATCCTGAACCAAGCTAGGTATTCTTTCCGTGATCCTAATTCAAAATGCAAACTCCACCGTTCCGCCGAAAACAGTATATCTATCAATTTTTAATTGGCAGTTCTCACAACAATTTAAAGCGTTCATTGTCGATTTTTTTCGGGCGCGCTCATTTTTTGCTTCGCTTTTTCCGCTTTCGTTTTGGGCAGATCCGTTGACGCTCCGAGATTGATATACAGTCTCATTCGCGGACAAGCCAGACTCTTTGTTTGTGATGGTTTCTGTAACTGGTTGCTCCCCCCTCCCCTCTCGGCCCTTTGTTTCTCCCCTTTATACAGTCGCTGATGTGTGGCGTCGTCTTGTTTTCGGGCGAGGACGCCGCCGGTTCTTCGGAAATTCGGAGGCTGTTTTCGGAATAAGTGGTTTTAAACTTCACGGTTTTAGGTAATAATGGCGATGCTGTGAAATCAGTTTATTGCTTACAACAGTTAGATAATCCATTTATACTAGGAAATGATCACGTAAGAAAGAAGTTTTGATTCCTAAACTATAAATTATTTTTATCAGAAGATATTATTTTATATTTGCTGTAAGACAACAAAATTTCATCATGAGCTCTGTGGTGCAATGCCCAAGTTAGGCGCCCGAAGCCTGAAAGGTCTTGAGTTCATTTTCTGGTCAAATTAAGAAAAGAAACTTTAAATATTGTCTTGGGTCCGAGTGTATGGGTTTTATGGGAAAAGTTATTTTAAATTATTATTTCTCTTTATACTGTTCAACGGCTTGTTGAAGGTTGTTAACTGTTGTTGTAATTGTATTTGGTATTTTAGAAGAACCTGCAATTTCGGAAATAGTACCCAATACTCCCCAGCAAATGCACCATTTAGGTATTGCAAGCTTTCTACATTGTGAAGTAGCCTGCACCTAAGCGATCTAATCTTATAATACTAATTGTCACAGAGATATCTATTTCGCTAATGGCTTAGTTAACATTTACTCAAGTACATTATCTTGTGTCAATTCGGCTTTATCGGTCACTTCAATTAGCGAGCGAAATCTGTTTTACTCAAGAGCGTTTTGGTTATTATTTGAAACTGATACCGACTTAAAAATATATTGATTATTATCATTACTTGATTAATTTGCGCGCAACAGTTTCGGTACAAGTTCATGATTTTGGTGTCCTAGTTTCCATACTTAGATATATTTAGGATTTTTGGACCATGACTCGCATTTGAGTTGTGGTAATTAAGGTAAATGCACATTGTTTAGACGATGCTTTGATTACAATAATTGAAGCGTTTTCCTTAGTGGGATATTAAGAAGTGATGTTACAACTTATTCCTCTTATTATTATGAACGTGAACGTTTGTAAGAATGTACGGCTGTAGGAGTGTGTTTATTACTTTTTTAAGCAAAAACTACAAGATGCATTTAGATGAAATTTGGTTTAAAAGATATATGGGATACTAAATTAGCATATAGCACACTTTTAATCCCGAAATAACAAACGCTAGTTCTACATACATACATTCAACATACAATGTACAGTAGACAGCTGCATGTCACGGTAAACTTGCATTTCTATTTTAGTCCTTATGCGCACGAGATAAGGACATAGTATATAGGAGGTTAGTCCAAAATATTCTGACATGTTTTTGTATTTACATTGTTTCACTAATATTTGGAGTGCGCAAAATCTTGGTAGCCATTAATAACCTCAATGACGAAAATGAAATGCCAATTCAATTATTATCAGGTAGAATTCGCCCTTACTATTATTACTTCAAGGACATTAAGAGCTCTTAAATGCACAAATTTACGCCCATACGAAACCCTTCGGGTACTTTGATGTGGTCTCGTAAGTTCTAAGATTTAAATTGACGTGCCTAATTCTTCGGATCATTAAATTATCATAAGCTAAGACTTGGAGGGATTACCGAGCCGTATTGGGCGTTTGTACCAAACAAAAAATATATGAAGATCGTAAATGATGTTTTGGACTTTTCGGCCGTGTAGATTTATCGAAGAGTTAGAAGAATACAGTAAAATGAGTTTAAGTTGACTTAATTCTTATATAGTTTTTGGACTTTTGCATCATTGCAATACATGCCATGATCAAGGTTAAAGTAATTGGGAACAAAAAACGGTTGTCACCCAACTTATAGAGACTACAAATGAATCTACATATTTTAACATGTTTCTTTAGCTGAAATTAGCTTAACTGGAATGCCCTGATAGGTGCTAATGTTTATACTTTTTAATTTTTAAGTTGGAATAACAATTTGAGAATTATGTATCTACGTAAGTTGTATTACCTATCGAGTTAATTGAAATACAAAGTGATATGGCACAATATATAGGTACTCGTATTTCAAAGAATTTAATATATTTTTATATACGATTCGGAAGCAAATGTTAAATTAAAATAGAAACTAATTCTGGAATTGATACCTTAAAAATTATTCGTGAACGGTACTGTCATCCCAATTTTGTCTATGATAGTAAATGAGATCACAAGGCGAATAAATTTTATTGCCTATGTTATGTCAATAAAAAACAAATGACGATCGAAATGCAATCTTGGTTACCATTAATAACCCATTTTTTTTCGTTGGATCCCATTTTTTGATCCCAATTTAATATTTTTGCCGTTAAACAAATATCAATAAATATAAAATGACGATCAAATGCATTCGTCTTACGATCGCTCGTGTTGCAGTGTCGTATGCGACTCGTTTTAAGTCCGAAATCTGCAGCACCTTATTCGTGGGACGTTCAAATTGCGTCTCGTGTGTAACCGTCCGTCTTTTTTGGGGAGTGCCTTCATTAGTTGGATGGCGTGCGTTACCGCCGCCACCTCTCGCTGGTGCATTTGCATCTCGCCCTTCTAAATCGGAATCATTAATGGCTGCCGATTATCTCACTCACGAGTACAGAACGCAGGTCAATTAAGTCTTGTTCAGATTTCTCCGTGTGAATTGTAAGAGATTTTAGATTGAATAATTAATTCGTCTAGGTGATTGTGTGAGGTATCGGACGGCGATTGATTTATGGTTGATTTTGTCGGGTATTTGTTCAGAATGTTAATTGGATGACTAGAATAGATTATTATCGTAGATCTTTCAAAGCGTAGAACAGCGAATTCACAAAGCTTTAATACCTAAATAATTTAAAAATAAAATAATCTTGGAAAACGAAATACTGGAATTACATAAAAACATAGAAGATGCACATCATGTGGTAATAAACGAGAGGTTTAATAGCCATTATTTGAAAATAAATTTAATTGAACACGCAGAAAAGTTAAATGTTGATGGCACGATAATTGAAGAAAAACAGATATTAAAGATAAGATGTAGTTAGCAGGTGGTTTACTCATTGAAGTGGTAGGTAGGTACGGTCAGATTATGCACTTTATAATCGATTTTATTATTTTTATAGTACTATTCGCCGTACTAGCGAACTTTAAATATTAGAAACAGAAAAATTACAGTTGGTAAGAGCAGGACGCGCCATACGTCGCGGGTACTAAGGTCGTGGGTTCAATTCCCGCACCGCAAGGGGAGATACAATTTTTCTGTTTCTAATTTTATTTTTTATTTTATTTTATTTTGCACAAAATCCACAGCTCTTACTTAATTATTAACATGAATCTTAATGCTAATCTTACAGCTAATTACGGATTTTAATTACATTTGTGTTATATTTTTATGACAAAGCGACGAACGGACATAAGTTGCTTGCACACATGTATATACCTTTGTTCTTACATAAATAAAGGGTATCAAAAATAGATAAGCACTTTATACCGCCCTTATTACACGGGTATAAGAACGAAAATAGAACTGCATTTATTTACCTTAATATGCTGTTTACCGTACTAAAATAAGCTAACAAACTACTAGGTATTTAATATTTCACCACATAGGCTATGAGGTCCAACCGGGGTTTTTAGGGTTCCCACACATGCCGTCACCTCCCTCAGGTGACGGTACGGTACGTCAAAGCATTTCCCCTCGTCATAAAAAAAGGGATCTAATATTTATTTATTATTATTACGCTTTCCTTATTTTCTTAATGTCGTTACTGAAAAGTGACGTTATACGCAGTACAACAAGCTAATGAAAGTAAGTGAATTAGCGACAAGATTTGCACTTATCATTACCGTGTCCAAACTGAATAGCCGTATGTTCAACAACATTCAGAGTACAGACGAAGTATGTGAAGATTTTGGAGTCCGACTTACACATTTAACATTTTAACACATCAATCGCGTTTCAGGTCTCACCGGCAAAATAACGCAGTGTAAAAAGTTGAAAATAATTGTGGCGGGAGGTTTAAAAAAGGACCTCTAAAACTCGGAGCAAAAACTGTCGCCATGGGTCGTCGACCGCGCAGGATTTATTCGGTTTCGGAGTGCGCGGGCGCAGAGGATCCGGCGCAGGGCTGTGCATTCCATTATTTTAATATCTTAGGCGTTACAGAAATATACTTCAAAGAAATTATAATCATTAAATATTTAAAAAAAAAACAATTTCAATACTCTATTCCATCTTGTAATTTTCCCTCTTTGAAGATACATTTTAAGTGATATATTTGTTTCTATTTAATTAAGTCCAAAAAAGTTCCGTTATTTTAGCTTTAAAGTGTCATTTTTCTGAACAAATTTTCATCCGCTTTTTATATTTTTTCCGTTAAACTTTGAATTCCATTTTAAACTATAAATAGATCAACAGCCCCAAAAATTAATTTCTGGCTTACAACTTTAAAAAAAGACGATATTTTTCATAAAACCTTTCAACATTTTTCGAATTACAAAGTAACCTAAACCCTTTCTTACTATTTGTGTATAAAATTGAATTACATCGGTTAAGTGGTTTTGGCGTGAAAACACGAAAGACACGATTTAATTATGATTTTTTTTTAATTAAGTTAAGGTTGTACGAATTTGTTTGAACAAAACTGCTTCAGTTTTACTGTACTTTTACATTTTAAGATGAATAACTAACCAATTTCAAAATCCAAACAAAAACGTTTCAAATAATGGCAACCCTTGTGCCCGAACCGTATCCTTGGATTTCTCGGGATTCGAATTTCAAATTTTCAGCTCTATACGATTGCGAGTGAATTGTTATAAAAATGCGGCAACAGCTAGCTCGGGATACAGGTTTTAAAACGGTCGACAATCTTGGAGCAGTTTTGACCATAGATTTTACGGTTTAAACGTTAAATAGTCCTTTCCAAATGTTCTTCTAGAACCCTTAAGATAGATACGTGTTTTAGTTACAGGTGCCGAAGGAGGCCTCAATGGTCTAATGGTAAAATTGTCAGGTTGATAAGCATGTTTTTTTTAATGGTAGCAAAATACAGATCAAATATTTCTAACAATGACACATTTGTTAAATATCTCATTTTTGATCACTAACCCTCATTTCGCTAGCGGAGTAGACAGTATGGTCAAAAACACACAAAACTAAATCAAACTGCAAGTGTTTACCTTGTTAATGATGGCTTGATTTTAGGGGCCTGGTCTTGTATTGGTGAGCAGATCCGGTCACGTCACCATTTCACGTAAAAGATTTACAAAGAAGTATCGTCGCGCAATTATTTTACGCAATATATCTCAATATTATTTTGTTACATGATGAAAGAAAAAAAATATATTGTAAAGTTTCTGGTATTTTAATCGATGGACCAAAAATAAATGTATAGTCGCTCATTGACGCTCTTCAAGCGAACACGTTTCCTATTCCAGAAATTTCTGATCATAAATTATTTTTACAACAGAAGCAAATTATCAGCTTCTCTAATAGACAAAAGTGCCATTAAGTCACGTCCTGTAATTATCTATCCATCCGCGTCTATCCAACTTATATCAACCTAATCAAATATCGATTTAACATATCGGCTGGCACTCTGCTGCTGGCACTGACCAACCGTGGGACCACACGGACTTAACATATTTATCAAAACTGACACCTAAGTTAGCTAGCTAATAAAATAGATGACGCATTTAATTTTCATCGATTCCCGATCCATCGTACGCGTAATAAAGTTCAAATGTAAATGCGTGTGATAATACAACATATTATGAGGAATAAATCGTGATCAATAGGTTTTATGATTAAGCCAAGTAACTACAACTGCGATTAAAACACTTACTGCGCGAAATTACTTGTGTAATTTACCTTATGCTTTTGTGAGAAAGTTTTCTTTATTCTAAGTTTAAAATCTGTTACCTAATTCATTTCTAAAATGCACTAAAACAAAGTTTGTAAAATTGTCTACTGCTCAATAGAAAGGTTGTTCAATTACAGTAATTATATCATTAGATAAATATATCATTAGAATGGAGTCTTAAAATATGAATAACTAGCGGCTCGCTGCGGTTTTGCTCGCATACTACTCTGATTTTTCGGTCATATTGGGCGCAGAGTGATATTATATAGCCTATAAAGCCTTCCTCGACAAATTATCCAATTCGCAACATTCGTTCCTGAGATTATATGCTCAAACAAATCAACCTCTCAGCTTTACAATATAAGTATAGATTAATCTAGCAATTATTAAAACGGTCAAAGATTCTAAATAATATAACATACGTGGGATATATTAGATGTATCATAATCTTTCACGCGAAAAGTACTGAAGGAATTTGGTTAACCGAATTAAAAACTAAAATAACATATATAACTCTTATTATCCCGTAGTAAAGTGAACAAAGTCGCAAGTAGCAGTTATTTCAACTATTAAAAAGATTTAGATGTATTTGGATTCGAAGGAAACTCCGATCAAATAGCATATCCCTGGCGCTCGTAAATCTAAAGGCAGAATAAATACAAATGGAGTCGCTATTTCAATTTGGTTTCGTTGTTTATATCTAAATAGTTCAGTGCGATATCGGCAAGCTATTACGTACTACAATTTAAATGCGCCGGGTCTGTCCGAGTTCCAATACATTACATTTTTTTAATTAATGGATGCTTATCTCCGGGCCAGTTCGTAATAAATCTGACGGGGGCGTGCGTTTGACCATTGAACATAAATGTTATGGAGCTCTTTCTAATTAAACTCAAGGTTGGGCAATTTGAACTAAGTCCTGAGAGACAGCGGATGTGTCAAATTATGTTCTTCACTCATTATCATATATTATTTTATGATACCATCACAAGCACCTGTGACTATACACTTTGGATTTTGCCTTGCCTTTATGTAGTGCGCATAAGAAATAATATCGAACTGAGTGACTGAACTAGATGACCTGATCACCGTATTAATATTTTTTGTTAAAGTTTTTCTTACTTGGACCTCATCGCCCTAGTAGCGGTGTTGTGGGAAATCGGCTCAGGCTTAACATCCACAACACCGGCCCCTTCTACTCCTTCCATGGTGGTCTGGGGGGGACTGGGGACGGCCGATCAAACTAGACCGCCCCCACCTCACTGCGGAGACCGTGAGTGCAATGCCGACTGAGTTGCCCTCACACCATCAGCCAGCCGGTCTCTGCGCGGAAATTCAGCGCTGGCAAATTGCCGCCGCGCTCTAAGCCACCTGCGTTTGCGGCATGCAGGGGCGGACGGGTCGTCCTCCCTGACCCTTTCCGCTGCTTCCTTCTGCGACATAACGTCATAACGACAGAAGGAAGCAGCCCCTCTCCAGGTTGCCTCACTCCTAAGCATGGCCTCAACCATGCTTGAGAGTGAGAGATTTGGCCTCATTACTGCGGACAGCTGGTCCGATTCGCTCAAGCTGGACAGACAACTAAGGTGTGCTCGGCAGGGTCTGCCGGCGCACCACAACTCAAACATGCTGGGGATTCTTCCTGGCCGTGATCCTGTAGTAGCTGAAGCAAGGTTTTCGAGAGTCGTTATTTCTGATTTTAAAAACAATGACTTTACTACATCACCCAGAACCCAAAGCAATACAGAAAAAAACATTTTTAGAGGTCGTCCAAATAAATATGAATCAAATTAGACCTGAATTTAAGTCACTAAATTATTCTGGATTAATCACTTTGATTTGTATTAAATAATGATTCAACAGTATTACATGTAACCTAGTTGAATAAAGAAATGATTGATTAATTAATATCAAAACTAGAACGAAATAAACATACAACAAGAAAATGTTCGGCTCATAAGTTTGTGACTTGCACCATTCGCGTACACCACAATGTGAGATCATTTTTAGATATCTTCTTAATCTAAAGATTTGATTTGCAATGGCGGACTCTCGGAACCGCCATTGCGGAGTAATTACTTGGAAATTTATTTAATCACTTCTTCACACTGTTTCACAAAATCTAATTGATATTGTAATTGTCTGTCATAAAACAACGCTTTCAGTCACTCTTCAAAAAATGTATTTTATACAAATAACTTACATTTCTGGCAACTACTTATAAGTAAAAACTGGTATATCGTTTGTTGTATTAATTAAAATACTAACTGCTACTGTTACGTTGCATTATTTCGAGATTAAAAGTATCCTTTAAGTTAATTTAGCAACTCATCTATCCTTCTACCAGGTTATATCCAAATCCATTGCGTAGTTTTATACATACCTACAAACTTTCGCGTTTACAATATTACTACCATACTACGAAAATATAAGTGGTCTTGTAAAAGTATGACATACCCAAAACCATAACCGAAATCTTATCTAATCTGTTTAAATCAATCGCAGGCAAATATAAGGATTTATGCAAAAGCCTTTTTAATCTCTGAAGAAAAGTGAATTTTATAAATTATCCAGTCTAATGGTATTGAATGGATTTAAACTTTCCACAAATAAAACTAAATAAATACTTCAGAAAAAAACTAAAAAGAAAAGAAAAGGTTTCTTTTGTCTACGTCTGACGTTTCTGTCAAGGCAGTACACATTATGTTTAAAAATAAATATAATTCTTGTTTCTGAACGTTTCCTAAGAAAACACGCAAGTTTAGCAAAGACTTCAGAGTGCTAACAGAACCCTGTTCCTCTAGTACTAACTCATAGGATTGATGACTCGCACACGAACTATCTTATAATGAAGATCCGTACAAGAAACAATGTGTTACCCTTCAAGCTACATACTACTGTTGCAGGGTTGCCAATTTAAAAGACGTCAGGTGCTTTAAATTAAAAATACTAGTTCCAGAAGAGCCCTTGATCAATGATTATGTAAATACACAATGTCATGCAAAATACAAACAAATTCTTGCCCCTCGCGTCATTGCGTACATAGGTGTATGGTAAAATGTATTTAAACCCTCAGGCCTAGCAAATGCAATATGTCAAATTTATCGTATAAGACGACAAAAGTTTCGATACTGTTGATTGGCTAATATCACACCGCACTCGTATTTTCAGCCAATCAACAGCTGACGCACTGACTTTAATCGATTTCGACGTTTGATAAGAGCGCGATAAAATTTAGTCGCGTTGCGTATGCTAGGCCTGCCTATCGTCGACGCGCGTTCAAAACTGCGGAAGAGCAGTGTGTTCAAACCGCGTTACTGCAAAAGGCGTGGCATTGATATCGCGCCATCTAAACGAGTTATGAATCCATTTACGCTACATTGTGTTGTAAAGTAAGTCACATAAAAGTTACTTCATAATTTGGTCCATATTATAGAGTCAAATTACTAAGATATCCAGGTTTTTTTACCAGATAATCGGAGACGATATAAAAGCCGATACGCGGTATTTGCGAACCGCTGTTACGTAGTTTTGGAGGCGCAGCGACGCTATGTGACTTTCGTGATGTTTACTGAATAGATTATTTTGCCAGTGACATTATTTTGATCGCAACTTTGCATCTACAAAAAATTAAACGAATAACATAATATTTTTTCTTGAATATAAAACAAAAAAAAGTGAAATTGTTCCCTGGACTCGAACCTAAGACCCAAATTTTTAGAGCCTTTCCAATTGCCGTGTTGAATACTTTGATCCTTCTCAAAATACAGTTGCTTCCTCTATACTGTATCTGCACACTTTGGATCGATGGATGGACTTTGTGAAAGCTTTCACAAATCCAAGTCACTAAAAGAGGGATCTTGATCTTTGTCAAAACAAAGTTATTTAATCTATTCAATATTTGTGTACTTTGAGTAGATGGATGGATTTTGTGAAATTTTTCCAAAGAGAGCAGTTTTTTTAGACTCAGCTACTAGGCTATTTTATTTTCATTAGTGGGCTAGCAACCCTATTCTACGCAATATCGAAAACGCCGCTAAGTATTCGTCCCTAACAATGGCAAGCCATAGCGCATTTCCCATAGGCATAGTGCCACGTAACGGTGGGCTTGCAATTCAGTGATTTACAGAGCTCGAACGTACAGCAGAATAAATGTGGACGTAAAAGGATGCATGTTACACCGTAGTGTAACACAAACTGTAGTTAATTGTTAATTATTTCTATAAGTGTACTTATTATGACAAAAAATCAAGAATAATTGAATAGAGAAAAATATTAAATACCGGAAGATGAAGTAAGAAATGTTTACACGTCAAAACTTACAGCTTTGTATTATTAAAGTAAATCATGTTAGATACATATTGGTAAAACTAAGCTACATTAAATTTTAAAAACAAGTAAACATTGAACTGTAGGTAATTTTCTAATTTTAAGATGGTAATTATGTCAACTTACTTCCTATGAAATGCAAAACAATTTTTGAATTGAATTGAATTAACCTCACCATAGGTGTCACATGTACTTAGCCTTAAAAATGTCAAGTTGTACGCCATGTGACATGCAAAAGAGATTTGAATTTTATTGAATTTATCAGGTTAAAACGTATCAATGTTTGATTTTTTGTGTGAATTCACTCTTGTTAAGGGATTTTCTTATGTATTTATTGTGCAAACTGTTCGAAACACAAGAAAAAAAATCTATAAAGTTTCATCTATTATGATTTATATCGAACGTCTTCACTATGCTGTTTAACTACTTATAAGTTCAACACGTAGAGCGGGGCCATGTGAGGTTATTTCAGATTAAGTCTTAAAGTATTTTTATAAGGGCGTATTTCCTTCTCTTTTTTCATTCAGTTCGAACGTGACTCTTAATTTTGTTGAGACCTTTTAGGCAAATTACAGATCGGTGTAAATGCGTTCATTATGGAAAGTCTCGCAGTATAAATATTAGTGAAACGCAACGAACGCGATAGCGGGCGAGCGAGGCTCCGACTGATTTATCAAGGATGTTTGCTGCGTTACAGAATTAGAAATATTCTAAGTGAACTGCAGATGTACGATTTGAGGCACCGATGCAGCGTCCCTTGCATAAAATTAATGTTTTAGAAACTGGTGCTAAGCACTTTAACATGCTTGCGAAAATTCTTGACTTAACACTTTGATGCGCGGCCGTTTCTACTGTAAATTACGTACCGAGTGAGCTGGCTTGCCAAGCTACTCAATTTTAGTTTTGTTTAGTTACTGCGGAAACAAAAGAGGAGGCTAATTTCAATGAGCTAGATTAATATTGTCTCAAAGTCAGTCAGAAAATGATTCACTATAGAAAAATAAAATCTGACCCGAATTCATTCTTTAAATCCGATTAAATAACTATTTATTTATAGCAAATGTAAGAAAATGTAGGTAAGTAACACATTTTATATATCATTTTAAGACTGTTTCTGTTATTTGGTATTTCGGCAAAAATGTTATTACAAAATTTCCAAATCATTTTTAAAACAATTGTCATCAACATAAATGCCTTTCACTGAAGGTCATAGTAAATGTCGTCGTCAAGTTTTCACGATCAGCGTGGCTAAACTGGCATTAAACATTGATGAAGCGAACGGTACAAGCTAAGACTGTTGCTCTATCATTAAAAACATAACAAAATTAACCAGAAGGGTATTCACATAAGGGCGAACAGAGTTTTGAATCCGAAATAATGTTTAGTCTCTCTTTTTTTAACTACTGATCAGAGGCAAAGCAGTCAACTAGTCACTCTCCTAGTCACATACGGGGTCAGTAAGCATATTTCACCCCCATTTGTCTACTCTATATTTGTACATTACGTACAGCATCAACATTACGAACACGGTGACAGTTTCTTGAATGCTTTTGTAAAAAATTACATGACTAGAGATATTTTCTATTCTATTCTGAATTCAAATTAAAAGACTACAGAGTGTCCAGTTCTTCTATGTTTCCCCCAAACAGATGCTGATACCACAAGGATGCGGAGTCAATGCGAAACGATGGCCGCACATCACCTAGTCGTGATCCCCAAGACAATGCCCGATTACGTATTTGTGCTGAGGCATCCGAACACCTTGGCCTGTGGTGCAAAATGGAAAATGCAGGAATACCGAGGGAATTTAAGAGCAATTGTGCGTGTTGTACCTAGCATGCAATATTCGATTCGCTTTGAATTTGGTTTAAACGTGCGGAACTTCCTTGAACATATCTTTGGAAGGGTAGAATTTCTATCGAATAATGGAATCAGTGGAGATAAAATTCACGCTGAGCATAGGGCATGGAGAACTTCATTAATAAATTCAAAGTCTATAAGGACATTTTAAGGAGTCAGCAGCTTCTTTAGATTTTGACCAACTCAGTACCTTGTCAAGATATATTCATTTTTGAACTAACTTATTTAATAACCCAGGGATTTGATATGACAAGGGACTCAGGTCAGGTTATGATAACTGTATAAATATTTATATCATTTTATACATTAAAATATAAATAGTAAAACAAATGCTTTTCATTTATATTTACAGGTTATCGCCGTGTAGTGGTTTCCAATATTGAAAGACTAATTAACCTCAACATTATTAAGCAAATACAATCTTGTTCATTACACAGTTCTATCAATTTTAACTAAATTAATTTCAATAATTCGGTAAGCACTAAGTTCTTCTACTTTACAAAAAGTTCGCTAAATCTTCCAACTTGAATCCTACCCTTGATGGCACGATTTCAATAAATTTGTTAAAGCAAAATGAAGCTATAAGGTAATTCAACTCAACGGTAGTTCTCTTTACTCGAAACATTAATATTTGCCTATTGCCTGAGTAACTTTCCTTGTAAGGTAATCTTACACTGTTTGATTGGTTTTCTTTTCGGGGAATGTTATTGGACCTGTGTTAATAGGGAGATGATTATTTTTTACTATGAGACTCTGTTGTTTACAAACGCGATCACCGTTTATGGAGTCGAGTGTTTGTTTATTTCGTTTCGTGATTTTAACAGGAATTTCCGTTGCATTAATGCTTGAATTTTCATGATTCTCAATGTTTATTATGTATCAAGTTGCAATATCAATTCTCATACAAATTTTACTATTAAGAATCTAGGTATCACAATAATTACCGTCAAGAAAATTTGTTCGTTATAATTATTCGTTAGTTAGTTAGTTCGTTATTGTTAATTACACCTAACTACTAGAAATGTGTATTTGATACAAATCTGCACATCAACAGTTTATTTGAAAGAATAAAATAAAAATCGGAATGAAATATACAAGTATGACATACCTCTTTCACCAACAGTAGCCTTCAAGTTCCCAACAGCAGTTCCAGCTTTGACATCTTCTCTGACCCGGAAATTGTATCTCGGCTTATCGAACAGCGCTGAGCCCACACCAGCTGGCACCACGTTGATATGCACCACCGCCCCTTGAGGAGCAGACAGCCCACCACCATCAGTCGCCGAAACTTCCAGATCGAACTTGGAATTAGCTTGTATCAGACTAGGTTTGGTCACTAATATCTCTCCACTGCTTCTATCAATCCTGAATATATCATTGTCATTCCCATTGACAATTCTATACGTCACAGTACCAAATCTTCCGGAGTCCAAATCTGTTGCCGACACAGACACGATAGGCTCAGACGAAGATACTCTTCCCTCTTTCAACGAGACCTTGTAATCCTTAACTGTGAAGGCAGGTACGTTGTCGTTTATATCAAGCAGTTGGATCTTCACCATGGCAGTCGTGGACAGGCCCCCTGTGAATAAATAAATAATTGGTCCCGTGATTGTTTGTGTATTGTTGTAATGCAATGTTTAATTGACAGCCGCCTGATTTATGCCGATGTCAACACTTTACGGCGAGGTTCGTGATAATAAAATAATTGTTACATTTTATTTTGATCTCTTTGTTGTTTTGTTGAAATAATAAATGTAATTTAGGTTTTGAAAACTTATAAGTTTTATTAAAAACGTTTACGCCAAATAATGTATGTAACCAAACAATTGTATGGTTTTTACTATTAAGAGTTTGCCATTCAATTTCCAAACAGATGACTGTGTTGATTTCTTAAGAGAAAGGTTGGTTGAATGTTATTTTACGTTAGGCAATTACATGGTATCTTGATCAATTCCATAAAGTTGATATCATAGCGGCTCCACCGTGATATAGAGGCGGGCTATCTTAACAACTTTGCAGATTTGTTGCTTGTAATTTGTAAACTATCGTTGATACGAGTACCGTATCCATTCCGACTTATTACGTAAGTAATAAAGTAAAACAATACTGTTAACACTAAAATTGTTATCTGTGAACCTAATTAACAAATGATTAGGTACCACTTATACTGGAGATGTAATTTTTATTTTTAAGAAGCTATTTTTTATAATGTATTTATACACTCAAACGTCAAGGGAACTGAAATTTCAAAAGTGGCAGTGACCAATAATGAAGAAATGTGTTTGAGCTAAGTAAGTAAATATTTGATGTTTATTATCGCTCTCACCAAATAATGTAAGTTGCAGTCAAAGCCTAGGGAGCCTAGCCACCTCCTAGGGAGACTCCTATCTATTACATTTCAGTCACCTAAGCGACTTATGATCAATTGTCATCAATTATTTATATACAACTAAGGATAATAATAACCTATAACGCAAGCAGGTTGATACATTTATAATTGATTTAGATATTTTTATTTAAAACCTTTGCTTTATTTATGTTCATAATAAAACTTCCAATACCTTTGTTGCAATATCGACCTCTTTTAATCAAATCTAGACTACGCTAAAGTCTTTTATCTACATAGATTACGAAAAGCATGACAATTCAATTCAACCGCTTAACCACATTGTAATGATAAAGTTCCCTAATGTTATTTCTACTAACCGACCAAAAAGTGGAATCTTCCTTACCGAATCGGCGAAGCAGTTACGGCATCAGGCCTTGGGGATAAAAAAGAGGGGAGTAATAGTTCGAGCCCACTCACATAAATCAACGGCAGAGACGGAGGACATTTTAGGAATTTATTCTGGGTCTGCCGCTGTTATTTCGGTACCGAATCTGTATTCGTGCAGACAAGTTCAGCTTTAAGTGCGAGAGAGTGCGAGTTTGCGGTTGGATTTTATTCTACCCAGCTGTTTTCTACACTTGGAGGTTTTATTAGTTAAACGATTGAGAAACTAACCTCTTCTTATTTGTAATACGACTATCTCTTTGTTTTGTAGAATAATTCGGAGATACCAAAAGAGTAATATTGTGAGACTTTATTTCTTAAATATGTTCCGAAGGAAAAACTAATCAAATTCCCAACCCTTACGTATACAAATAATCAAATAGAAACGTCTACAAGTACACGTAATTAGAAAAATAGATTATATCCAAATTATTCGATTTGAAGATTCCACTTGATTTCATTTTAACTTTTAATTTAATAAACCTTGTGATATAAAACTTATTAATTATTGTCTAGATACACATATTCTATAGTTTATACAACGACAAAGTTATGCGTAGGTAGGGATGTAGGGCGGCTGATGTGTGCCCAAGTGTGGTGTTGGGCAATACACATCTACCGTCAAGTGTCCTTCCTGCGTCCACGTCGCACATCCTGGTAATGCTCGGGTCCTCAACAGGCACCACACATTATTATCAACCCTGGGGTCCGAGTAGCTGAAGGGAATTGACGCTATCTCGTCAGTGCACTCCAACACGACGGGTATCCCCTTACCCAATCCTGTGATCCCCACCTCCTAACACCCTATAAAATCCTATACCCGTAAATCCAGTCTAAAATCCTTCCCCCACCTAACCCAATCCAAGGTGTCAATCGAACCGTGCCGAGGGATGCGTGGCCAAGGGGTTGCTTGGTCTCGAACGGTGTCTCTCCAGAAATGGCGATCCTGGGGCAGTAAATAGCCTTACTCGGGTAAGCGGGGCAATGCCCGAGTGGACCTTATATTTCCCTAGCTGCTCGTGGGACCTGCATGGAACCTGATAAAAAAGAAGTAAAAACAATAAACACACTTCTGGGCGACATCGAACGACCAGAACCACTAAAACCATCCGCTTCGTTGCCTGACTTAGCGGAACTAGTTCTTGACTCCGAGGACGACCTTAACGACTTGGACTCATCTTCTCACTCCACTCAACCGGCCCTTGGCAGAGACGGCGAGAGTCAAGCTAAAGCTGACTCGAATCGACCGTCGATCGCCAAGAAAAGGGAGAGAAAGGAGAAGAACCTTTCCGGAGCTCTCCGGAAACGCCTTCGTCGGCTTAAGGCAGAGGGAGTGGGCCATGAAGAGGCCTACAAACTCTGTCTCGAGCACAGAGCGAAGGCAAAAGAGCAAGGGACTACGGTTGATTCAGCCACGGAGAGGGGCACGTGCAAACGAACCCGATCCGAGGATGAATCACCAAAGGACCATGCCAAAAAGACAACCCGGCTAAGCGAGGATTTGACCAAAGGGACGCATAAAACGACCTTAATCAAACCACCCGTGACCCGGATTCCCGAGGCTGGTCCATCGACCCTGCCAAATGAATCTGGTGCCAGGGTTTCTTTTAAAGAAGCTCTCACTGCTGTTCGTGTGGGTGTCTGCAATCAGACACCTATGTCCAATGAACAGATGGGAGCAGTAAAGTATGGCATTCTCCAGGCCATTATGAATGATACTGGGAATGACAGATGTCCAATACTGAGGAGTTGCACCTTCAGATCCGGCTGGCTGCTGATCACCCTTGGGGATGAAGGCAGTCTAAAATGGCTAGAGAAGAGGGTGGGGAACATCAAGCCGTGGCCAGAGGCAGAGCTATCTCTCATGAGAGAGAGCGAGATGCCCAAGGCTAAGGTTGGTGTATTTTACTTCCCAAACTCCGAAGTAAAAACTCCAAAAGAGGCACTGCGTCTTTTGGAGAAACAGAACGGACTGAGGACCAGCCTGTGGAGGATACTGAACGTCGTCGTCGAGAAAGACGGATCGACAGTGGCCGTCTCGATCGACGACGAATCGGTCGGGATCCTGCAGAGGCTGGACTTCAGGCCACAACTGGGCTTCAAGAAGATTCTCGTGCGCATCCGGGGGAAAAATACTTCCCCGGATACACACGAGAAACAAAAGGCAGAGTCTAGTTCCTCTGGAATAAAGAATCTGCCTAAGCAGTTGATCCCTACAGGTGGGCCTAAACAGCCCGGCTCGGGTACTTATGCGGGGCGCAAAAACGTTCCGCAAAGGACTAAAGGCCGGGTGGTAAAGGACCACCCTAAGGGAAAGGGAAATAAGGTGGCAGGACCTACCAAGGCATCTAGGGGCGTTCACGACGAACCTAAGCCTAGCACGTCCACCAGTGCCCCTTAGGACCCTTCGATACACTTACACCGCATCACACACTAATACAAACACACATTAACACAAATGACACAAACCACATCAACACAAATGACACAAAACACAAATCAAAAAATCACAAAAAACACTAAAGTGGTACAGATCAACTTGCACCACGCTAGGGCTGCCACAGCAGTCCTGGAAAACCTCTTCAAAGAGAAGAACCTTCACATCGCTCTGATTCAAGAACCGTGGCTGAGTAACAACAACACGGTATCTGGACTTGGATCCGCAGGCAAGGTAATATATAACGCCGACGGAAACAAGCCAAGAGCATGTATCCTATTCAATAATAATGTTGATTTCTTATGCATACCAGGGCTCTGCAGTGACGACCTGATTGCAGCTTTTGTAAATGTCAAGAATGGAAGTGGACGCCTTATAGTCTGCTCCGCATACCTAGACGGTGGGATAGGCGATCCAACCCGTGAACTGGCGAAGGTGGTCGAATATGCAAACGAGCACAACGCTGAACTCGTAATCGGATGCGATGCCAACGCACACCACACCTACTGGGGAAGCACTGACATCAATAAAAGGGGTGAGTTATTGTACGATTTCATCTTGTCCAATTGCCTGAATGTGGTCAATAGAGGGTGCAAACCAACCTTTGTAACCAGATCCAGGCAAGAAGTTCTCGACGTGACTCTCTCCACAAATCACACGGCCAGGCTAATAACAGACTGGCATGTTAGCAACGAACCCTCTATGTCCGATCATAGACTTATCAAATTCGCGTTAGACACAACTAACACATGCGATACGACTACGTTTAGGGATGCCAAAGCCACAGATTGGAGTCTATATAAATCAAAGCTCCGAGAAAAGCTCAGGGACATCCCCAAGACGATACGTACTCTTGAAACTTTAGAATACGCTGTAGATCAAACCACCGAAGCTGTTACAAGCTCCTATGAAGAGAGCTGCCCTCCTAAAACCGTGAGGAACAACAGCGTGCCATGGTGGAATGAACGGCTTTCTAAACTAAGAGAGGAAACACGCAGGTTGTTCAATAAGGCTAAATTGACTAAAGACTGGAGTCGATATACCAAAGCCCTAACTACCTATAACAAAGAAATTAGGAAAGCGCGCAGGCTATCGTGGAGAAGGTTCTGTGAAAGCATCGTAAAGACTCCACAAGGAGCCAGAATCCACAAAGTCCTTGCGAAATCGCCCTCCAACCAATTGGGACTATTAAAAAAGCCCGATGGAACCTTTACTGAAACAGCGGAAGAGACACTAGAAATTCTGGCGTCGACCCACTTCCCGGGATCAGTATTAGATGATCAAACACTGAATACTCTACAAAACAGCCTCTCCAGGCCGCGCAACGATGACTGGAACAGAGCTGCGTGGATCTTCAGGCCAACAAAGATCAAATGGGCAATAGACTCATTTAAGCCGTTCAAATCGGCGGGTGAAGATGACATATTCCCCATGCTCTTACAGCAAGGGATGGACATCCTAACCCCCACACTGGTAAAAATATTCAGAGCAAGTTATGCCTGGGGCTACATACCAGAAAAATGGACTAAAGTTAAAGTCCGTTTCATTCCAAAGGCTGGTAAAAAGGATTTCTCTCAACCAAAATCCTTTAGACCTATTAGCCTCACCTCATTCCTACTCAAAAGTATGGAAAAACTCATTGATGAATGCATTCGGGATGGGCCTCTGCGCGAACAACCACTGCATTCAAAACAACATGCCTACTGCAAAGGAAAGTCTACAGAATCTGCCCTACTTGAACTGACGGACAGAATTGAAAGGGCTCTAGAAGACAAACAAATAGCCCTCTGTGCCTTCCTTGACATCGAAGGAGCATTCGACAATGTCACTATCGATACCCTTTCCAAGGGGATGTGTGCGAAAAATATAGACAGCACCACTGTTCGCTGGATACAAAATATGCTCCTTAACAGAACTGTAAGCATAAGCTTGCATGGGACCAAAAGAGGTTTCAAGACAACAAGAGGCTGCCCTCAAGGGGGAGTACTATCGCCTCTGCTGTGGTCACTTGTTGTCGACCAACTCTTAAATGAAGCCTCAACAAAAGGCTTAGATATACAGGGCTATGCGGATGATGTGGTGGCCTGCGTAATAGGCCCCTGTCAAAGTACCGTGTCCTCTATACTTCAAAGATCGCTCAATGTCATCACAAACTGGTGCACTGAGAACAATCTATCGGTTAATCCGAACAAAACAACTGTAGTGCCCTTCACCAGGAAACGTAAGTTGGATAAACTTATAGCGCCTACTATAAAGGGCTCTACAATACCGTTTTCTACAGAAACCAAGTATTTGGGAGTCACAATCGACCAAAAGCTAACGTGGAACTCACATATAGACAATACAATCCAAAAGGCCAAAATAGCCTTAGGAATATGCTCTCGTCTAGCAGGTACGAAATGGGGTCTGAAACCTAGCATAGCCCTATGGATGTACACTGCCATAGTCAGGCCGATGGTAACGTATGCCTGCGTCACATGGTGGAGAAAAACCTCCCAAATGACAATAATCAAAAAACTTGCCAGCCTACAAAGGGTGGCATGCCTTATAGCAACTGGTGCTGTCTCGACTACACCAGGAGCCGCTCTTGATGCTCTTCTCAATCTGCCACCACTACACCTCTTTGTAGCAAAGGAGGCTGAAGCGAGTATCTACAGAGCAACCATCACGGGAAAAGTAACATGGCACTCTCAAGCACTGAGAGCATCACATGCAGCAGTGCTCACACTTAAACCCTTAGCAATGACATCTGATGCCATGCTTCCACACTATAATTTTAATAAAAATTACACTGTGGAATTTCCCTGCAGAGAAAATTGGGCAACGAACCAAAACTCTCTAAAAGCAGGGAGCCTCGTCTGGTATACGGACGGCTCCAAAATGGGTCTAGATGTAGGATGTGGAATATATGGTGTGAGTCCGAGAGTCAAACACAGTGTGAATCTTGGTAAAAACGCCACGATATTCCAGGCTGAGGTATACGCCATCATAGAATGTGCAGAAGCCAATCGTCAACGAAACTACAAAAATCAGACCATAATCATCTATTCAGATAGCCAAGCAGCTCTGAATGCCATAAATTCGATTACACTAAAATCGAAGCTGGTGAAAGACTGCGTCGATAAACTGAATGAGCTGGGACAACAGAACAAAGTGCTTCTAAAATGGGTACCAGGACATTCAGGAATCATCGGGAACGAGAAAGCTGATGAACTTGCTAAAGCTGGGGCGCAAAGCCAACAGTTTGGACCAGAACCATTCTGTGGCTTTTCAAAGAACCAAGCTATGCAACTACTAAAAGAAAAACTAAAAGTCGAGTCGGAAAAATACTGGATAAATCAACCAGGCTTAGAACACTCAAAAACACTCATAGTTGGCTACTCGCGCAAATGGACCGAAGAACTGCTACAACTTAGCAGGCCTAGGGCCAGTGCGCTAGTTAGAGCCTTGACTGGACACTGTAAACTAAAAAGACACCAGTTTCATATGAAGCTGAGTGACTCTGATGAATGCAGATTCTGCAAGGAGGAAAAGGAAACACCTCTTCACCTCCTATGCGACTGTGAATCTCTGATCCACAAACGAAGCATCCACCTGGGACGACATATAGCCCAACCGGATGAACTAAAAACCCTGAAAGCTAGGAAAATACTAGACTTCCTAGAATCGACCCGGCTAAAGGAGTTACTCTAACTGGTGGCGAGTCACAATAGATCTAACAGGTCGCAGTGACCACAGTTCGCTGAACTGCATAGCCCCAAGTACCCCTAATAATAATAATATGCGTAGGTACTTTTTTACAGTTGACAGTAAAATGTTTAATTGTAATTTACAAATTTATGACACGATGATAAACATTATCATAAGTTCGATTTACTTAATACGCTTTCCGATCTAAACATCTGCCCGTTTCATTAAAAATAATTCCAAATCTAGCGGATTCGGCCATTAAAGTAATCATTTACCTCGTTGAACAAGCCTACCAGTTTGCTACCATAAAGGAAGGAAGCAATTAATTTGATCAAATTAAAATAAGTAAAACATTAATTTTCAAATAATTTTTCACAAATATAAGGTACTCAAACATGTTCATTATTTAAAACTAAGTATAACTGTGCATTTAAAAGTAGTTGGAAACGCCATAAGCAACATATCAACCTTGGAATATTTGGCATCATTTGGAAATTGATCAAGATTCTATGGAACTCCTATAGTAATAACAGGAGAATGGTCATAACAGTCCTGCAACAATGTAAGACTAACACTTAAGCCGACTGACCGATATCAAGGTAATTAATAGTAACCAGTGCAATTTCAACAATCAGGTACAACGTTGCTATTTTAGTTTCATGAGTACGCAACATTTTCTCACTTGTGAGTATTTACATCAATACATTGAGTTGTTTTTACAGATACATTTTTGTTTGTTTACTTTTCAATCAATGTATTTATAAGCGTTTCGGCATTGGCAACAAAAAAGACTTTAGATATGTGCTCATCTTCATAATATGCATAAAATGCATCGTGTTTTTGTTAACATTAATAAAATGTTACTATGATACCTGTTTAGATAATGCTAATTAAATTAAAGCTCATAATGGATTTAACCTTTAAAGCCACGAGTACCCAGTGGAGATTATTTGTTGAGTTCCAACACACCTACATAGTTTAATTAAAATACAGGAGATTAATAATTTAGTTTCGATTTAGGTGATATTAAATTCGTAAATTTATGCTTCTATCATTACAAATGGTAACTTAATCAGGCCAAATAAATCAATTAGAAGAAATAATACCTCTATCAGTAGCGATGACGGGAAACTCGAAGTCACTGTTAGCTTCATGGTCCAAAGGGGTAGATATACAGAGCTCTCCCGTATCGGCCTTCACGGAGAACTGTGGTCTTCCGAAGGTCTCCCCGAGTGTGTAGTTCACGATGGCATTCACTCCGCAATCAGGGTCTATTGCTGACATCTGGAACAAGAGAGATAATATTTGATTAGTTTTGGAACTATTGAGGTAAGAATACAACATTTGTTATAATCGCAGTGACTAAATTTTACTTATAATTGCATTATCTGTATTTACGACAGCTGATGGCGTAATGATTGATACAAATAATGAAAATAAATGATATTTCAATGAAATAACTATTTCATTAAATAAATTAAAATTTTAAAAACAATATACCGTAGCCTGGGGGGAAATCAACGGCGTATGTGGGACTCACCCGCTCTAAGAAGAGACTACCCACAAAAACCCACTAGCACTTCTCATCGCCTATTGATGGCACCATGGGATTCAAGTTAAACAATAATGACTACAGAACAATTTACGTGCCTAAAACTAAGCTCACGAATCCTGCGCTTCGCATTTGCACAAAAGCCCATGAGCCGGAAAGCTTCCAGCTATCAATTGGCGAACAAAAGACCTGCCAGGCGTTGGCAAATACTCCTAAATTAATTGCGCACTGGCTAGCGATAGCCATCGTAATTAATTAAAGTTATTTAACTCAACGTGAATTGATCAGCTGTTTGTGGGGTCTGTGCGTGGATAGGGCTTGGATACCGGTGGAGTGGAATACCGGTGCGTTCTCATGTAACCGGTATTAGTGACCATTACTAATGCTTCTTTTAATCACTTTAAACTTATCAATATTACAGTTGTTAATACTCACTTAAACATATAACGTTATTTATTTGATTTGACGCAGATTTTTATTAGACCACTTTTTGATACAATTACAAAGCTAATTTACGAGTATAGATTTACAAAAGAAGTTTTAGGGTGTGTGTTTTTTGTTGTTTAAAACTTCAGATCCAATATTTGCTTAGTGTAGAATAGTATTGCATTAAGTATGCATATTTAATTCTAAGTGTATATTTTTACTCAAGTGTAAATTTACTGGGGTCAGGCTTAGTATCATTATAATTTTAATCTTCATTACTGAAATATTTTGTTCGAATAATCGAATTGAAAGACCATACTGGAACCAATAATCAAATGAACGGTTTCCCTTAAAAACAAAATGGCGAATAAGTAATTCTAAAAAAAAAATTCGTACCTAGTGCTAAAATCGATATTCAAAAAGGCCAAGTACACTCAGCTCTAGATCCAGAGGGAATATTGATGGTGCTTTATGGATGTACGGAATGCCGCGTACGGTTGCTAATAATATATGCGTCGGAAGATATTACACGATTCACTGTACAGTCACGATAAATAAAATGTAAACACTTAAACTCTTATGCCATTGAATCACGGTTCATTTTAGAATGAGTACGTATACGTGGCTGTACCGGCACTTTGTTCTGTGTCGTTCCCATGCTGTGGGTTAGGATTAATAATGCTGTGACAGGTTTTTAAAGGAAAATCAGCCTTTTACAATATAGCAATTGGAGTTTTTTATACCTGTCTTTATGATCAACCACCGTCCTGTCTTAGCTTGGTAAACAACAGATTTTAGGGTAGTTATAGAATCAAGTTCTGTAATAAACATTTGAAGTTTAAAACCTTGGATTGCCGGTCCAAAAAATTAAGCATACCTACTTATTTCTTTGTTTTCTGGCAATAATGTCTATGAAGACGAAAACTTTCGATAGTTATTAAAAATAATATTTGTATTAAGACTGGAGGCAAAAAATATTCATGAAGAACGAATTCCAGCTTTCATAAAATAATAAATTGGATAGAATTTAAACTCCTCAGATAAGCAGTCTGAATTTAAACATGATACTGTTTATAAAACAACTGATTTCGGGACTTGTTATACACGCGATGAATACAAAGTCAAAGTAGATACAGGCACCGAATAATGCGTACACCGAAGTATCAATTAAGGAAACGAAAATACTTAATCGTTTCCAAATTCCCTCGAAAGCTACCGAAAGTCCGAATGCCAAAAGAGTATAACCGACAAATTGGCTGTAGGTGCTAAGTGGACCAAAAAAGAGGACCCATGCAACAAGGTCGATAATTAGCTTGAAATCATCTTTTTCTCTTTATCTCTCGTATATTACG
The DNA here is from genome assembly GCA_037074685.1 of Glyphodes pyloalis. NCBI lineage: Eukaryota > Metazoa > Arthropoda > Insecta > Lepidoptera > Crambidae > Glyphodes > Glyphodes pyloalis. The sequence goes on along the minus strand of JAYKKO010000003.1, from coordinate 2,727,671 downwards.
TACGTGACAACGGCACTTGATTAATTACATCGGTGTCCAAAGCAAAGATAAATGGTGGGGCTTGAAGCAATGATAACGCTTACAAACAATTTGCAGCTAAGCTTCTTTTGCCTTAAGACTCGAATTTCTTTAAACAGGGCAGGCATTAAACAGTGTTAGTTTTAGTAATTTTGCTTGTAATTTTATTCGTGTCTTCATTTTTAAGGTTTGACAATGAGTGATATGAATGGTCTGTGCTCCGTCAGGCAAACAAAGCGCTTTCGCTTTAGCTTACTGTTAAATCATTTTCTAAATTATTTTTCGTTTTCATTTCATTATTAATAACATTGAGTACATTTTCGCTTTTATTTTCATTGAATGCAGCAATGCAATTTCAGAATCGAAAATTATTGTTGACAGCAGTGTCATTACAGAGTCGAAGAAGATAAAATGTTGAAAGCAAGTATCTATAAACACATCCTCAAAACGCAGTGATTCCGAGATTATTGGAGGCAATAAAACTTCCCGTAAACGTACACCTGAGTCTGCACATAATGTAACAGAATTTGCATTCACGAAAATTGCTGGCCGATCAACCGACAGTACTCACGCACTTGGATTCCGAGAAACACATTTGTTGAAACAATGAAAGAATCAGATCCCGGCTTGCTTTATTATTATTGGGCCGATTCTGCTACCTTGATTGATGTCCGGTCGACATTACTAACTTGCATGCGAAACCAGCCTGGCTGTCCCACTCGATCCCTTATTAAGTCTCGGAACTTTCAACGATCCCGGGTTTTAGTTTTTAATGAAGAGATTTTTGATAAGAGTTTTCTTTTTCGTTTTGTTGCCACACACGAAGAGCAACTAAGAATAAGTTTAATGATTTTTAGAATATTTTAATTCTTTTTTTATCTCGCCTCACATCGGTTGTGACTTGACGTGATAAAGTTTTTACAACGTCGTAAAATTTGAAATTTTGTAACTTGACTCAATATTTTGCTGGGAAACTAAAATTATCATGGTTCGGGCAATTAATTAAGTGTCTTGAACATACATTCCTATTAATTGTTTTATACCGTGTTTTACTTTTGTTCTATTTTCACTAAAATTATATTTTACTCAAAGGAGTTTAAGTACAGATCATTGGTCTATCATTAAATGCAAGTATAAAAGATACTGACGTCCCGACAAAATACAAACAGTTTTAAATAATTCGCACTCAAATATTGAAATACAAAGTTGATAACAGAATAATACTTCATCCATTTCAAAGTATGAGGGTTTCTGAGATTGCGCGGTCGGATCAGTCGATACTGAAATACTTAAGTTGTTTTATACTTAAATTTCAAACGGGTTGACACAAGTTATATCGGCTACCGCAGCAAAAGATAAGACTGTTCACAATGAGATTTATTGCACACTCTCGCTAACACTGTGGTACTTAAAAAGATTTTATAAAAGTGTTACTCTTAAACTGCACATCTCAATTAGTGAGTTTTAAACGGAGCGGCCGATATTTTAAAAGGGTTATTATCGAGATTGAACCCGACGATATGTTACGACCTTTTTCTGAATTGGACCAAACTATTTGCCTGCGTAAGTTTAAATAAATATAAAAAGATGAACGAGTTTGAGATTTGTTTAAGGCAACAGGCACCAATAGCGTTCCTCCTTGGCATTGTGATAAAAAGTTTTAGGGTCAAAAATCCGGTGGTCGTGGATCAAATCCCGAGAGGAACACATTATAACTTTTTCCAGTTAGGTTAGGGCATTGCCAGCCTCTGGGACCGGAGAGGTGGAGATACCAGGCGTGGGATCCGCAAGGAATCCCGATTCCCCCACAACTCCGCAGCGTTGGCCACCGAGGGAGTTGTAGTTGGTACGAGCCCGATACACCACTCTCTGTTCCCCGCTGAGAGGTGCGGTAGGCATTTCCCCCTCGACAAAAAAAAAAAGAAAAAAAAGGGCATTGCCAGCCTGAATCACTCGAATGTCCGGTAAAAAATATGATTCCCTACTTTGGAAGGTACTGCTGTCGATAGCTATAATCTAGATAGGTCTGGTTTCTCTTGTCAGGATGGCGACGTTCAGATAATAACCAGGCCCAACAAATCAGAATTAAAGTCGCAGTGGACGCCTGATTCCATATCGATGCAAAACCATGACAAACTCTAAGAGAAAGAAGATGTAAGAGGCACCAATATACAATTTATAGCCTAGTTTAAAACAGTCACAGATTAAGTTAGTTTCTGAGATTTTAACTAAGGAAAAAAACAGAGTTTATATTTTTTAATCTCTTGATGATCGTAATGATTATATTCTAGATTGATATCTATTAGTCCCTAAACGGGAGTTTACTCTCATCCGCAATAATTCCATTTATGTTAACATTCCAGGTAACAAACAAATACCTATTGAATCGCTTGCAACTAGCGACTCCAAAATGGCGTCCCCAAAACTCAGCTTTTAAACATTTTGACATCATTCTGCTGTCTTTCCCTTAGACAGATGACAGAGGCCGGTCCTTACACTAGTTCTCAAGGCATAACCGACATCGCTCCCAAGTTATTTAAATTCAAGGAACGCATTCAACCCGCCTCATCTAAATAAAGCCAGCTGCCTTGTTTACTTCGAACAAAAAGAAATAAATAAATGATTTGTAACTAAAGGATTCTTACTCAGTTCGCTTGTTGCCAAGGGACATTGTAATTCAAGCTGATTGGCACACAATAATGGTATCAAATATAAGCCATTTAAAAATTGTCCGCGTTAAAAGGAAAAAGTGAGGCTGACATCAAGAGTAAATAAAATGGAGGGAGGACAATACCAGTCCGGGGGATTTGTTGGGTCATTAGTTAGTAGGTTGGTGGTTGTATTATGTGTGTTCAAACAATGAATACTAAGTAGCTTTTTATGCTTCACGGCGATGTGCAATTTGTGAAGTATTTTTGATAAAACGCATGCATTTGTACTGAAATACGTAGGCGTTTTTTATGAAAGTTTTATAAAATAAAGGAACAGACGTTGTTACTTTATTCATAAATTAGTTTACAATAGTAGTCCAAACTTGAGTTTCTATCTACGGCAATGTGACGCTACGTGTATTAAAATATTTAATAAGATACCTAGTGAACTAAAAGTACTGCCTAATAGATTATTTGATTAGTGAAAATGAGTGAATTTTTTAACCATTCTAAAAATAGGTTAGATCTTTAATTTTATTTTGTATACAGTTAGTAGGTAGGTGATCTAAATATCACCAAGGGATTTGCATGCCAATGTTGGTAAAATATTTTATGTTTGTGCTTTTATTTTATTTTTAACATCTTTTGTACCATATTTAAATATATTAAATATATTTATTTGCATAAATTTTCTATTTCTATTTCTATTTCATATTACTTAAAATTACGATCTGATTATTTATTCCGTCCGTCTAATAATTACTACTAAAGCTTGAAATAAAAAAAGCTTAAAGTGCGTCGTGTGTCTTTGTACCTACAATATTTGTCAGTGAAAATATTCTTCAAAAAATTATTTTATTTATTCATTTATTTACAGACAACTTAGGTCTATTTGGGTTAGTAACAATGCCTTATCCTATGTTAGTATTTTATGATTATTTGCGAAGAACACGATTTGCACATGTGCCACATAATGGGGCAGACATGCTGCCTACTTGCAATGACTTTCAGGATGGTGTTGGTACCCCCCCGCACTCTGTGCAACAAGGAATAAAAATTATGAGTTTTTATTTCATGAAATAAAAAAACACTTCTATTTCACATTTTTTTTTCTTGAAATAAATATGATGGGCCTTGTTTTTTTTTAATTTCACGGAATGATCTATTAATTTTTTGCTAAAATAAATGATGTTTCTATTTAACGATTGATTAATTTACCATAAAGTAACATTTACGCGTATTCCAGAGCAAAGTAACGAATCCCAAACAAAACAAACCCGCACCAGAAATCGGTGCCCGGTATAATGGTGACAATAAACGCAATTACTTTCTTATTTTAACTTTATTTATCTCCCACCGTGGTTTACTGCTCGACAAAAACAGTACAAAACTGCATATCGTGTGAATAGTTTTTGAAAAAACAATCCCATATTAAAGTACAAGAAGCCGGTCTCATCGTATTTCTTTAATTGAGTACTGGCGCAGGCGCAAGTTGACCTTTCAGGGCTCGCTTTGTTCATTAAACACGTCATTGCTCCGGCCAATTTATTTAGCACTTTCGCACTCGTGAAATTAAAAGGGAATTATTTGAATTAAAATTTGTTGGCCCTTTTTGGAGGCATTGTTGGCAATATTAATGGAGGAGGAGTATCTTATTAAATGTTTATTTTACTTATGCAAGAATGGACATAGAAATATTTAATTATAAAATGCAGAGTTAGAAAGCGAACAAATTGTTTTTAAATAACAAAACATGTGAATAAAGGTAGATATTCAAGAGAATATCACACACAATATATACACAAATGTGTAGACTCTTCATGTGTTCCTTTAGTCACTGGTTTTATCATTTTCTTCAATTTGAATTTCCTTTATGTAAACTAAATTAGGTTCATTTATGTGTCTTTTGTTAATTTAATTTAACTTTTTCACTTTTAAACTCATATACAAGAGTATGTAGTTTAATTACGAATAAATCCTTAAAGCATGTGCACCAACGGATCACCAAAATAAAGTGACCTCAAAATAAAATATTCGTTTTGTATGGTAGCTTATATGTGATGTATATGTAAGTCAGACTTTTTTTTCTAAACTTTTCCTTGTTTAATTCAAATCATAAGCTAATTTCTGATTTCATCGAAAGCATTGAAACGGTAGCTCAAAGAAGATTGAAGCTTTCATTCAAATCAGCATTTTCCCCGCTGTTTAATTCGAAGACTTGAAGAGTTACCATATCCACATCCTCAGACTCTGCACTAAGATTTAAGAGAGCTAGGGCATAGCGATTTATCGCTTGAACTGGAGCAGTCCGACTGGTGAAATACCTCCACCTTATAGAAGACCGCAGCCAAATAACAATCACCTCTGAGTAAGGTTTCCAGAGCTCCTGGGGGTTACTACATTAGTAGCAGGGGTCAAGCCTTCAAGGTAAGGGCGACAAGTCCAGTAACAGATTAATTATGCTGTACTTTTCGCCCTTAAGCTAGGACCACATTACCACTTAATATCAGGTGGGATGAAGTCAATCTTGAAGTGCAATATAGCAATATATAAAAAAAAATGTTTTTCCAGCTATTTATGTACAACCTTACACGATATGGCTATTGTATATCTTCCAAGGTTGTCTCATGCAGGCGTAAATTCCTTTGTGCGTGTGAAGTGAGGATAGATGCCATGTCTGCATGTGCATTCGGCATGGTTAAAGGGTTGTCGACAACTGCACTTACTTTTGTTACCCTTTTTTTAATACTGCGGATATCACCTCTTTCTCTTAGTGTGTAACCGCGTTTGTGCAAATCGGAACCCAGTATCAACGAGTATTCCCACACACACCGTCGCCTCCCTTGGGTGACGGTACGGTGCGTCACGCATTTTCTTCCGCAAAAAAAAGAAGAATTCACGACTAAGATCCTGATTTGAAGAAGGACTGAGAATATAACAGAAACAAACATGCTGAATTCGATTTTGCTGGTGATGGATTCTTTATTTGGAAATATGAGGCAAATTAATAATATAACCAGATGACCTGATTTAAGGTCCCTATTCGGAATCTGCCTTATCTTTTTTGTCTTTCGTCTTAAATGCTATATTAATATACCATGAGGTTTAGTAGTTTTGGAGCCTATACAATGCAACAAAGTAACAAACAAACAATCAATTATTTTTGCTCTGTAGTTTAATAGAGTATATATAGACAGAGAGATAGATACTTTATTGCACCAAACTACACAGAAATAGGTTTTACAGATTGATTATAGTAATATTTAGGCGGTCTTATCGCTAGAAAGCGATCGCTTCCAGACAACCTTAAGGATATAGATTGAACTAAACACAATTTTTTTACAATTATTTGTCAATATTAAAAGATCTATTGGACGAGATTATGTTGGGTTGAAAAGATTAAAAATCTTAATTTAAAATGTAGCACTTTGCAAATAGAGATGGCCGCATATTCATTTATCTCCTTCAGTATATCGGCAACCCTCTTTACCCAAGTACTTATTTGCGGAAGGACATACGATACTTTGTGGTTGGTAACCTTGTACCTTCGCACACCCGGGAACTCCTAAAACAAACCTTATTTTTACCAACCCAAAGTATCATTTAGAAAGCTCATGTCGTTGTGGTTTTATACCACTGAAGAATAATCGGTGCTTGAGCTTTGATTAAAATTGAATATGTTAGTCGATTTTTTTTCTCGTTTTGTATGGCCGCACCGTGTAATTAGGATTATTAATAATGCTGTTACGCATTGGGTAAGCGAGTTCTAATAATCGTAAATATTAATGTTTGCGATTAATTATGTTTGAGGTATTATGTTGGATGAGCAAAAAAGTCGCGAGAAATTTTTAGAGGCCGCCTAGTGGTGTTATGACTGTATGTGTATTTTTTATTTGCTGACTATCCTGATTTATAATAAGTATTCAATGGTTTCCATGTATTACAAAAACGAGGGGGCAATATATTTTTTTAATATACCAATAAAATATTTTTATTATATTTTCCAAAACTGCTCAAGTCATATTTTGATGCAATAATATTTACATACTAACTATTATTAATATTTCAATCTTGTTGTTAAATTATATTACCTATCAAGTCTGAATCTAAATATTTTCTGAGTGTGTAGAAAATATGGTCTTACAAAAACCACTTAATAAAATTTTATTGTATCCTTTTAAATCAAAACTTTATGAGATCGTCTATTTTAATCACCATCACTTAATTTTGATATTTGTAAAGAATATCTTATTATATTAGATGTAGTTTTTTACTGTTTGATGTTTATAATTAGAATTTTATTTTATGTAGTTGCAAACACAGTTAAAACAATTGTATCTCATAATTTTTACCATTTAAATAGTCTTTTACGCCGCACTAGCGAGCTTGAAATATCTTAAAAAAACACCTTTTATAACAGAGTTTTGGAAAATCAGCTTACACATCGCTACAGGTGACCCATTAAATGGGTTAGCCCCTGAGGATCTCATTCCCCGAGAATCTTGTCCCGGAGGATCTCGAATGCGAAAAAAGTGATAATATGTACTTGTGTTGTTTTTTGTAATGTGCATAACTTGTACCGTTGACAAAATAACATATTAATTTGTAAATGTATTTGAATAATTATTAGTATTTAAAATAAATGTTAGATTATAATTTTAAAAACACTATTTAACTATTTATCAAAAATCAACAAATTACATTTTATGATCTCCGATGATGATGAACGCAATATTTTTTTCGAATTTTGTGATTTTGAAAAGACAGCAATGTTTATATATTTTTTTTAACTAAAGTAGAAGATTCATCATCATCGGAAATCATAAAATGTAATTTCTGTTTCTTTTAAAAACAATTGAAAAACAACACTAAAGTTACCTTTATAGTAAAAAATTCAGACCAAAACCTGTTTTCAAAGCAAGAAATTGAACAGATTGCAGCAAAAATCGGCACCACATACCGATTACCATTGGACTCTTATCCCCTCTCGTTGATGGAAAGCCATGTTAACCCGTTGATTGACGACACCACGGTCCCAGAGACCGGATATCGGGTTTCGGTCGCCTTTTAAGGAGGCGGTGAGGTGTTAACCAAATTAAACAGTGATGTACGAAGTATTTGGACGCAGTTAGACGTGAATGCAAAGGTGAGATTGAATTTTTCAATGAATTTTAATGAGGTCTTGCTGCGAGCGGGTTTCGAAGTCAAAGTCAAAGTCGAATATTTTTTTATTCATAAAGATTATATTCATATTACTTATGAATAGTCTCTATACAAAACAAATGAAGTTACCTCCGGTTCGGATCCTATAACTACGGAGAAGATACGGGCAAGAAAAAAGCTTAATTTAGTACTAATTTTGCATTTTCGAACTTGGTAGCTTAGTTTTATCTTTATTGAATGAGTTTGGCTGGTGTTTGCTCGATAGCTCAATGGTAACGATTCTGAAAGTTCAAGTAAAGGTCGTAGATTGGATTCCCAGCCAGGGCAAACATTTGTGTTTGTTCTTAGTCTAATGTTTTGTTCATCTATACTACAAAGCGACGAGTTTATTTGTTTGTTTGAATGCGCTAATCTCAAAAAATACTGGTTCTAGTTTAAAAATTATATTTGTGTTGAATGTCCATTTATCGGGGAAGGTTATAGAATATATAAAATCACACTGCGACTAATAAATGCGAAGAATGAGTGGTAAATGTGGAATAAACTAGGATAGCACGCGTGCGAGTATGCGGTGGGCAGCTAGAATGATAAATAATATATATGCGTTAAAGTAGGTATGAAAAGTGATGTACCTAAACACATATATGAAACATGTGGGTGCATAAATGTTTTAGCTTAATTCTGTTTTATTTATGTGAAAAAAATCTCCACACATTCTAAACACAATAATTAAAAGTTTTGTCAATACATTTTTAAGTAATTTTAAATAAGCAAATTATGTAACTAAGCTTAATAGTATGATCTTGATCTATTTTGATGTATATCTATGTATATTTAAAGTAGGTACTTTAAATATATTGTAGGTACATTGCATCACAATTCTCTCAAGTTTTTTTTTTCTCTAAATCATTAACCGTTAAATAACTAAGAAAATAATTTATCAATTCATTTGGTTAAAATACCCAGTACAGTTGCAGCTAATAACTACAGGTCTGAAAAGCTATTTATATCAATGACTCGAGACTTAATTAAGTACCTTCGTAATTATTTTCGCCATAATAGTAGGTACACTACCCGTGGTGATACAGCTAAGTCTTTATTTTGTGTGAAAGAAAAAACTGAGTACGAATTCGATTGAAATCGGAGATTACTTTTTATTTTGGGTTTGTATTGATTAGCATTTTGTAAAATATTTTTTAACTCTTTGAATTAAGAGAGTAAAACGCTTGCGCATTTATTTTCTTTAGCTCAACTTACTTACTACTGTATACTATAAATATACATAGATATAGACAAATGTGCCAAGACGATCCAAGCAAGAATCTAAATAGTTTATTTTAAAAAGGATTATCGATTTCAAGAATCGCGTAAATTACGCGATTTTTTAAATCTATAAATACTTCATTACCGAATAGAATTAATTTATGATTTATCTTTCCGATGTCATACGTGTCATGTATTTCATTCGTGTCATGAAATCATTATTTCGATCATGTTAAAAAAATGTGTAAACTTAGATTTTTTTAGTTTTTAACTCTCTTTTTGGTGTGTTATCAGTAAAGGTGACATTCAAAACTAAATTATTTCCTAAAATACCCAACAAACGAACGTTTTGTATGAGGACGGCAGACTTTATCGCCAATAATTCGACGAGAATGTCTTAAATTATTGGAAATGCTCAGTTTATGGTTTGGATTACAATTTTGTCTGCTCCTCGTTGACTTTACTTCTTTAATAAAGAAATTGTTTAATATTTGTTGGAGGCAAATGCCTATAAACGTTTGCTTTTATTGTTTAACTTGAGTAAAATTGAATATGTTTTCAATTCTGGTTTAAGCTGTCCTTAGGAATCCATTTTAACCAAAATATTCATTGGGTTCTACTTTTTTTTTTAATTATATTATTATTTTTAGGCACTTTTGGGGATTTTATAAGTCACTAATTATATATTAATCTGTTCGTTATTGTTTTTAAATCCTGCAAATGGATACAGGAAGACATATACTTAAATATAAGATATCTAAATACGTGAATTATTTAAGTATTGTTTATATTCTTTAGTTTGGATGCAATTTTTATAGTGATAAGAATTGCCATTTTAACAACTGCTTATTGAAGCATTAGAAGAGGCCATTGGGCCTCTTCGCCGTTTAGCGTTTATACATTTGGGTTCTACTTAATCAAGCATCAAAAAAATATTAACCTAACCTAACTTAAAAAATAGGTTGGGCAAGAATTTATTAAGCGATGCACTCGGCCTTTAAAATGATTTCTCACTTTTATTACCTTTAGCGGTAGTGTTATGATGTTTGAAGTGATTTGCTTGTCTCTATGTTTGTTTAGATGTTTGAAACAAAAATCTTTTTGAAAACTAAATTTTCATATTCGGGTCTGGGTGTTGTAGTACCATCGTTGTTTTCAATTTCTGTAACACAGGTGTTTTAGCAACTTACCATAGAATCAGAGCAATATGAATGATGCTGTCCAATATTTATTTATCCGCATTTGGTAAGTAGGATCAAAATATAAAACAATATTTTGATTCTGCAATAAGTACCCATTGTTATAACGATATCATTTTAAACTAAAGTAGTTTCAAAACATAGTTGCATCGTGACCAAAAATGCTTTTAAATTAATGCTTAATAAAACAGACAGCCAGCGCCAGTGTTATCATAATTTTTCTATAGCGGAAAGAAATTCAAATTACAACTGTACAAAGAATTAGCAGCATCCGTTCTTGTAGAACGTGGGCTGATGAAGTTGGTGTGCCCCAAACGAATTCTGCATAAAAAAATATGAAGATAGGCGCCTCGGTGGAAATCATCAGCCAGTGTCAGGTCAGTGGTTAAGATAGGCCTCTCCTATGAATGGTCGAAAGCACGTCAGATTATACATTTTTAACTTCGTAGTCTTTATGTCGCGGGCATTAGAACTGAAATAGCGTAGCTGCAAGCGTTTACTTTGATGTGCTGTTTACTGTTTACCGTACCACCACTGATCTCGATATCCAGTCTGTATTCACTGTCCTAAGGGTATCAATGCTCTATCTAGTTACAATATTTAATCAAATAACAATCATTTCTGTGTTGTTATGTTCCTGCGTGTGAGTAAGGTTTCCAGAGCTCCTTGGGGGTGCTACATCAGTAGCAGGGGTCAAGCCTTCAAGGTAGGGGCGACAAGTCCAGTAACAGATTTATTATGCTGTACTTGTCACCCTTAAGCTAGGACCTCATTACCACTTAACATCAGGTGGAATGAGGTCAATCTTGAAGTGCAATATAAAAAAAAAAGCTATAATTCGATTACAATACCTTAAAGGTTTCATCAAAGCTTAATACGTTAATAGAATCTTCGACTCCAAATTAGCATAAATACTTTAAAAAAGCCAAATTCGGCAAAATGTGACAGGACTCCATTTACAACTAAGTGTTAAGTGCCTAAGGTATCTTAGAGTATTTAATAATCAGCGCGAATAAAATGAACTCAAGTTATACTCGTATGAATTTACCTTCTATAGCATTAAGATGATCATAATGTAGTCATACAATAAATTTAAATTTTAAATAAATGTGCCAGACAACCACACCAATCACCTGGTCTCAAACTAAGGTTTTCCCTTGTACTATGAGTACCAGACGACGAATACTAACTGGGGCCGTCATCCCAGCATACCAAGACTCAAATCAATATAGAAAAGGTCGTTTTCCAAATTGACCTGACCGGGAATCGAACCCGGGACCTTTCGCGCTTTGGCCGCCTACCTTAGCCACTGCGCCAACGAGGTCGTAAACAATAGTCTGCTCCTCAGCAATTATTTAGTTATGCTACGATTCAATAGATGTCGTCACAATTGTATTGTAGATACCAGTCGCTCTTAAACCCTTTCATAAACGCTTGGACTTATTAAAACGTAATGATAACCAAAAATCTTACAGACAACCAAGAAAGCTCATTAAGGAAATAATTCCAGTTCAAAGTTAAGAGTGTATCCAAATAGTACTAGAGCTTGATCTTCAAAAGCTCTTGATCTAAAACAGCTTCTGTCACATAAAGTACATCCATCATTCAAGTAGGTTCAACAGTAATATTACCCACTAATTTGCACTACGGTAAAGTACATAAATTTATCACCAAACTCATTAAATTCAAAACGCCTTTGTTTCTAATAAACTGTTCCTGTCTTCATAAAATATCTCGTCAGTGTCTCTTACCAGTAGTGCTACTTACAGAACTGTTAGCGTAATTCGTTTGTACCGGTGCAAAAGTGCCTAACGGACGGAGACCACAACGCCCCCTAGTGGAATTACTCATGTAATGAGCCAAAAAGTGATGGGACCTCCACACATACCGTCTAATTGACACTGGAGGCTTCATTTCTAAAATTACAGCGCTGTAGGTCGGTCTAAGTTATGAGATGGCTGCAGGTAACACATAAAATAAATATTGGACTACATCACATACATTGCTCTGATTGTGTGGAAAGCAAATTATTGGATTGGTCCAAAGTGGTTTACACATAGCTTTATGTTAGATACCTCTACGGTAAGTAATCTGGCGAGTCTCAGTAGGTATGTCACATTCAATCACGATTCAAAAGTGTTACGTGTATCTACTTGAATAAAGAAATATTTGATTGATACCTAAAGCACTTGTGTTACAGATATCAGAAATAACGACGGTACCACAATACCCAGACCCGAGAAGATATAAATAAGTTCGTTTTTAATATTGACCCTAATAGCATTTTCCTGTTTGTTATTGTTTCATAAAGTGCAGAGCTAGAATTGCTATAGACAAGTCACATATTGTTCTAGAATACGCGTCATATGTTATATCAGTTTTGTACCATGAAAAATAGACACACACTAAAATGTACACAGAAAATGTTTATTTAATATTATACTAGCATAAAATTTCATGGAGAATTAGAAGAATGCACATTTTAATAACGTAACACCTTTAAAAGAGGGCTCTTACCGCATTTATTTTAAAAGAATATTAACTGTGGAATTTTAATTTGTTTTAAAGTAAATGTATAAAACGCAATAAAAGGCTACAGTTTTTACAAAAGGTAAAATATCTAAATATAAAATGACCTAATGATGATAAACCATTGTTGAATTACCAGATATTGCCATTGTAACTGGTTATATTTTTGCCCATAGTAAAAGCTAATTGTGCTTCTAAAATTGCAATAGAAATCATCATAAGCTTTGAAGTACAAAATCATATTAGTTACTTCAACGCTGTCTCCCATGACTGGTACCAGAAGGGACGGTTTATACCAGTTCTGTGGGAGCGCGTTTATGATAGTTGTGTAACTATCAAATTGAAATTTAGTGTGACCTTTGAGTCGAACTGTTTCGGCGATAAGAATAATGCTCGGTGAAATTTTTGTTTTGATGGGCCGGCGCCGTGAGCGGCGGTAGGGCTGCTGTCGATAGTTAAATATCATTTTAAATACATACCAAGGTAGCTATTAAAATACTTTGTTCACATTTCCATTGCTCCTATCTTGTACTGGATATACAGCATTAGTTTTAAAAATAATAAAATAAAAATCATTATTAATAACTTAAGAACAGGCCCCTAACATAAAAAATAAACTAAATACATAAATTACTATAAATACCTTTCCAAAAATTACTAGCGGATCCCACACTAACCTAAGCCTATATCTCAAGACACCTGATTTAATTATATGAACTTATTTATTCTGGCACTTAGTACAAATGCATGTTGTTATAATAATTTAAGTTATTGTATGGTCGATCAATGATTGTATGAGTGTATGTATGCGTGTAAAAAGTAATACATGTGATCCAAATATAGTGCTACGATATATTTTAAGGCACTCGTATTTACTCAAGCAAAACATAACTATAGGTAAATCTATATTTATAAACTATAGGTAAATCTATAGTTTCTATCTTAGGGGTATTCGATAGTAAATCTATAGTCGAAAATCGGTTTCGGAAAGACATTGTTTCCTCTCTGTCCAATCGATTATATTGTAAAAAAATATATACGGTTGAATTGAGAACCTCCTCCTTTTTTTTGAAGTCGGTTAAAAAGACAATGCATAGTTCCCGAATTAGAATCTTTTCTTAAATTTTTATAAGTAGCCAGGTCTTTTCATTCTAACAAGTGTTCTATACAACCGAGCATCAAAAAATACTAACGTAACATACATATTAATAGGTTTGCCACAAATTAAATAAGTGACCCACTTGGGCTTAGGCCCCTTGTGGCTCAATCAGTATTTCTGTTACCAACTTAATAAAAAGGTGTCTGTGAAATTATTCCTCTCATAATATTAGTTGGAAAGTCTCATAGACCAGCCCTGAACCGAACTACCGTCAAAGTCTTCGACTTTCGGATGTTCCAGTCGCCCATGACGTCACACCTAACTGTATTATTATGTAAAAGAATGCAATGACTCTTCCCTGACGTTTATAGGCCCTAATGGTCGAATGTGTTTTGTCTCGAACTTAGTTTTTACATACAAACGGTCATAACGTCAGCGTAAACGCTTGCAGTTCGATTTCAATTCTTAAGCAGACGATATAAGGACTATGCAAAGTCTAAAGTGTATAGGCAGGCGTGATTTGTTCGTACATAAGCGTAGGTATGTGTTAGATGGAACTGTGAATGATGAATGATGAGTGAATGAATTTAGATAAACTTTCTGGTCAAGTTAAGAATGATCGCTATTAGCCATCTAGCAAAAACGAAACGACCGATCGAATGGTTCGGTTTTTAAAATATTTTGAAAATTTGAAGTTTAAGCATGGTTTTTATTTGTATTAATAGTATGTATGTTTTTTTTTTAAACGCTTCATTTGCGTTCGAAGTATGTTAGTTACGTTTATGAGAATTAGAAATTGCTACTCGTAATCGGATCCGATATGTTTTGTTTGTGGTAGTTGTACGCCTCTTGCTTTAGAAACAAATGTAAGAATGCATTTATACAAACTAAACCATAGTTTTCTAAAATTCTTATATAAAGTTGATGAATTGCCCCTATATTTTCAGCTCAAATGTGTGAATTTACTGGAAGAGAATGCAACTGGCATTAAGTCCACCTTTTGTTGATTTACAAGCAAAAAGGTTCCAAACATTTACAAATATTTTATGGGGTCATGACCTCGGCGTCCTGGGTTCGATTCTCGAGTCAAGCAATTTATGTTTATTTATTTATTTATTTCAACAGTATGCATGCTGACTCACAGTGTTCCCAAATCGCCAGCATGCTAATTTCAGAATTTACTTCAATTACATAGGAAGATAATAAAACAAAACGTACGTCACATATATCAAACAGTAATAACAAAAGTCAAATAGAAAAGAGGTTAAATTATACAGGAAAATGTTCATGTCAAATGGTTAATAAAGATTTAAGATTAATTAATATTACAATATGTCAAAATTAAAAGTCAAAAATACAAGGGCCTTGCAACAAAGTTGCTCAAAACTGTCAGCAAATAGGTCAGACTCGTGGTCATGAGCGAGCATATCCCCGAGCAGGCGAAAAGCACGGGTGGTGGGTGCGTGCGCGACGTAACGGGTGCGCGTCTGGGGTCGCAGGAGTAGGTATGTTTCGGATTTCTAGATCATTACTCGAATTTGTGATCATCAACCCGTATTTCCCGTAGCGTGAGCGTTAGACAAAAGTTACTTTGTTCATACTATGTAATAAAGTTGTTGATGTTTAAAAACATAAGAATGTTCAAAATGTGTTATGAACTTAAATAAAAAACAAAAGCCTATCACCACAAAGCCTTACATCACAATCGTAGGCGTAACATCTACAACACATTTGAGCTTTAAGCTAACGGGTTAAGGTTCAAAAAGTTCCACTAATTTGGACAACCTAATTTAGTTCAGTTAACGCGCTCAGTCCATCGACCTTTACTAATTAAGGATGCCAAATTGATTAAGAAGATTATAAAAATCAACACTGTCTAATATGCAAATATACCATTTAGCTGATTTATTGGGTGCGTTTTTTCCTATTTCTTTTAACATTTGAATTAGTCATGGACTTTAGAGTTCCCTTATTGAATGATAAGTGATTCGTTAGTGAGTAATCTTTTTCAAACGTAAAGAAAATCGTTGGTTATTCGATTTTTTTATATAAATAGATGTACTTAAAAACAAAACATTAGACGAATAATTGATTTTTTGACGACCTCCGTAGCCGAGAGCCGGACTTAGGTATCGCGCCATCCCTAAGGTCCGAACACCGTGTCAATATGGGAAACGAACTTTTTTTATATTCTCTCGGGTCTGGGTGTTGTGGTACAGCCGTTTTTTCTGATTTCTGTAACACAAGTGCTTAAGCTACTTACTACAACATCATATCAATGTATAACAATATATCTATTTTCCAATATTTAATAATCTATAAAACACAAAGTATCGTTTCAAGAAAAAAATGAAATTACAAGACTGATGAATTTAAAGAGAGGTAGGGCATAGCGATTTATCGCTTGAACTGGAGCAGCCCGACTGGTGAAATACCTCCACCTTACAGAAGACCGCAGCCAAATAACAATCACTTATGTGTTGTTGTGTTCCTGCGTGTGAGTAAGGTTTCCAGAGCTCCTGGCTGGAGGGTGCTACACTAGTAGCAGGGGTCAAGCCTACAAGGTACGGGCGACAAGTACAGTAATAGATTTATTATGCTGTACTTGTCACCCTTAAGCTAGGACCTCATTACCACTTAACATCAGGTGGGATGAGGTCAATCTTGAAGTGCAATATAAAAAAAAAAATTACTTACTCTCTATTTAATAATACATTATTGCATTTTATCATCAAACTACTTTCTAGTAGTTTCTGAACGACAAAGTACACGAAGTTTTTAGAAACGATTGGATATTTGTTATTCTTTCAAGCAAAAACTAAATATATATTAGGATGAAAATTTGTTAAAAAAAATAAGTCATTAACATAATAAGATACTTTTCATCCCGAAATGACAAGAACGAAGTCTCTGGCCACAGCTAGTAAACAATAAACTAAACATTTCAAAAGTGAAAAACATTAATTCACTCCTTAATTCCGCCAACTTAAAGTGACAATCTGCGTAACACTCTTAAAATAAATCGTCAGATTAATTGCTTAATAAAGCCATTTAATTTAATTAGTAGCATATAATCGAATGGGACTAGCATGTCATAAGTTTGCAAAGATTAATATTAAAAAATAAATATTATTAAAAAGGAATAAAGTTGTTAGTCCTGCTGCGTATAATGTCTTTATAACCAAAATTAGCTTTAATCTTGTTTAATGTGATCTTCACGGTAACTAAATCGGTTTGGGAAACTACAAATAAAACGGATAACTTTTATTGATTGAAATAGTATGTCGCCACTGTGTGCGTTTGTAGAATTAATGTTCTTATTTATTAGGCCAGGTAATGTATTTCGAATCGGTTTCACAGTTATACTTAGGTTCGGTTGCACCAACATAACTTTAAAGTTATGTGCGTTATAGTTAACTATAGCAAAACGATTTGACGGTTGTCTAATTACGATAAAATATGGGATATGACAGTTTTGATAGCTGTCAATTACGAGAAAGTCCTATTTGCACCACATACTACGTATTTTTATGCTTGGTACTGTAAAATAGTTTAATTTTTATCTTTAATTTAAACCATAATTTTCTTTGACTGTTCTCATTAAATGGACTGGTACGTTTTAATTTTTTTTTACTATCTCATAGCACAGAAATAACATAAGAACTTGTATAATAAGAAGTTAATATGTAAATTAATACGTTCTTAATTTAAACCATAACCTTATTTAACAGTCGTCATAAAATGCTTTGGTAAGTTTTATAATACGAGTATTATTTTGGGTCATTTCATAGTACAGAAATTCTTGAGTGTCACGGCTAATATATTTTAATTAAATTCACACTCATTGTCATTTCCGAAATTAATAACCGCCCGTGGCGACTTTGTCAACGAAAGAAAAATAGATTTTTATATCGCAGCGAATACTGACAAAAGGTTGAACTCCATGAATGAAGATAAATCAAAGATATTAATTTGTTTAATTAAAACACAGTCAATTCGGGTAACTTTAAACTTCACGCAACTTTGAGTAAACCCAACAAATTTAAAATGGTAAATTTTCATACGTAAGTGTGTAAAATATGCTAAATATTTTGTGATATCGAACCAGACATTATCAAGCTTGCAATTTAAATAAGCTTGGTACCTAACTCTTTTTGAGTATTATCCGCTCTTTTATAAAAGTAATCGCAAAAGTAGGAATATATTGAAAAGCTGTTTGGTTTTGATTTAAATTGGTATTTATGAGTTTGTCTTTTATTTAAAAATATTGAGTGTAAACAGTCTCTTCTTGTCGAATTGTAATAGAACATATCACGATCAAGTAATTCATTACTCAAATAGGTTATATCACTTTTGTATCGTCATTGAATACAATGCAAAGTAATTTTACTGCTGTTTTGTAACCTATATCTACCGAGAAGACACTGGCGAGAAACTCAGTAGATTACAGAAGCAGTATTTAACTTAATGCTATGTGATGGCCAATTTGGAACCATTCATATTAGTTCTTATTTTGGGTGAAGATACATTAAGAATTTATTTTTAAGAGGTAAGCTGGAGAAGATCCGTCCCCATTGATGGCACTTGTTCACAAGCATGACGTATGTTCCAGACATATTTTTTTATCAGCTATTACTAAAACTTCGCTGTTTATTCGTCGTTCTGTTTGTCAGTACCAGGCTGTACATCAAGAACAGCTAGATAGTTTATTTTTCACAAATAAAGTATTATTGTGGCCGCTTTAATAGCAAATACTAAAAAAATACTAAAGAGTGTTGCCACGCAACAAACTGATTGCGACTTTGTTGCTCTATTTTGCTCCATATTCTACTCAATGGTGCGTAAGCCTTCGCGCGCGAATCCGATTCGCACTTAGCCGGTTATATCTCCTTCGCTTCGCTCACCCGCTGGATCACTAGCTCGCATCGAAGCGACGAACTCTTGCGCAACGTTAATCTCGAAACTGATAAGCAAGACACTAATGCGTTACTGATTGTTTGTTAATCATATAAACCGTATTAACTGTTGTGTGGATTTGGGCCGGATCACCGGTGAGAATTCCACGCCTACGATTACTACTGACGAAACGTTAAGAAGCGGAAAATAGCACGTGAACACTTAGCTGAACAGAGATTTTGATTGAACTGAGAAACTTTTTAATGCCTGTCAAAACATGATTCTTGCGTAGATTTAAATTTGTAAAGATATGACGTCATAATTTTACTTATCAATACTCCGATTAATGAATTTATTTCCAGTATTTAAAAATCGCATTTGAAAAATAATATACTAAAAATCAACATGATCGTAACATAACTACCTCTTTTATGGCAATGTTACCATACAATTATTTGTAAATAGTATTAATATACTAATTTGTTTATAGTTAGCAAATAAAGCGAGAGAAATTAAATACTTTTAGTTTGGGTTGGATGATATCTGTTGCAATATTTGAGGATCATAAAATAGGTATCATTGAAAAGTAAGTTTTATACACGATGATCTATTGTCATGTTTCTTAATTAAAAAAATAGTAGCTGGATGATTTGCGTTGGTATTTGATTTTTGCAAACGCAAACATGGACAGAACGATGTTTTCAATTTAAATAACTTAGCTAGATCGAATTTGATTTTCGCCCCCCGGAACCTCCTACATTCCATGACAGTTGTAGGAGCCATTTTTAAGATTCCAATTAGACCCTGATCCCGTAGACAACAATTTATAAACAGTTTTGTGGGGTTGTCCATTTTTATACACATACTTGTTTTGTTTATTAAATTAATTAATAATAACATACATATACTTTATTCTCGTTCGATTTACCTCCCAATTTGGCCCTAATTTTCCAATTCATTTAGGAATCTTTCAACTCCTACAAAGGGCATAATCTAACCATCTAAGAAACTGATTACATGATTCTCCGAGAGCCTTGCCTAGATGTACCTAATTTAAACTGTGACTTATCTTAATTATGGATGTTGCGAACGTAATTTTAATAAATTAGCCACCATTGCTTCTCTCAGGTGAGATATTACTTGCGTCTCGCTACCAACATCTTGATACGGACCCTTCTTAATAATTGTGATTGCAAACACACAATGTCCTTTCGCTGTATGTTGGGTGCGCCATTTTTCATTCCTTAAGGTAATGTTTCATTGTCCGGACTCCCAAGGGTTAGAAAGTTGTGGACATGGTAATGCGGAGCTAGTTAGTACCGAGCACCTTAGCAATCCATACTAATATTATAAATGCGAAAGTAACTCTGTCTGTCTGTCTGTCTGTCTGTTACTCTTTCACGCCTAAACGGCCTAAAAGACGTAAATGCAAATTTTGTGACGAAGTATATTTGCCAAACTAATGTAGTAAGTACATATTTATAAATAAAAAATTGTATAAAGATATTACGAAATAGGATTTACTGGTCGCAAACACCTAATAATTGCCACATCCAAAGTGAACTGAAGCTGAATCCGCTGCGCTCACACCGCTCAGCTCATTCTAATTAAGCGGCGGCTGAGATTTATAAGATATAGAAGCATTAGCGAGATTTATACCTAGTACTGAATAATGAGATAACGCTAATGGCCGCCGCTGTACTGAGATTCCTGCTGCCGAGTGCGATATTTGTACTAAATGACTAATAGACTCGGGACTGATAGAAATGGGGAGGTTTATTTTAAGGAGGAGTGGATTTAATACATTTTTGTTTTAAAAGCGCGCGAAAATTGGCTAAAACGACTTGTCATACATCTGTATGAAATGAAAAAATTAACTATATCTATAGTAATTATTCTTAAGTCAATAAGTTTTTCATAAAGTAACTCGTGAGTAGTTTATTTTAGTTATTGTTTTTTTTGTATTTTATAATTTACTAGCAAACCACCCCGACTTCGCATATCACATAAGCGCAATACTCGTAGATACTAATAATTTTTCGGCTCTTCTATAGAGGAAGATTTACCTGTATAGTTCATGCATATACAGGAATATTTTTTATGTACCAGAAAAAATTTAACCACAGTATCCTTCCTGTTGAAACACTCTATTCATTGAAAAATTGCATCAAAATCCGGTTTTAAAGATGTAAGCATTTATATGGACAGAGAGCGGATAGCATCTTTGTTTTATGTAGTAAAATCCAAACTCACTGGCAAAATTAGAAAATTTTCATTGGTTGACATTTCGCAGTGTGTTTGTGCAATTATGTATTTTCAATTTTTTATTTTATTTAAAAACATTATTGCACAAATAGGTACAACAGGTGGACTTAGTGCTAGGGGCATTCCCTACCAGTCAACCCTTGGGTCATGCAGATTGTTTGTATATGGGTGCGGAAACAGGGGAGAAAAAAAAGAAATCATTTTAAACAACAATAAATTAAGCATTAAAAATAACATTACGGTATCTTTTAAATATACGATAATAATACACATACTATATAAATTAATTAGAATATAATATATAAAATATGAAGGTATATTTAGATTTACATAATATTGATAATTTATATATAAAAACAAATATCTACATAACTATAAATTTAGAAGATAAATAAATTGGATCAGCAATTGACAAATTCATGACTATCATTATTTGTTAGCGAGAGAGATTCAATGTTAGCATTGTAAAGATTCTCTGACTGAGGCAATAAGTCTATGGTAAAACATTGATAAAGAATTAAGAACCGGTTCGTATGTTGCTTTTGTACACCATGTTTGCTAATTACTCACTGCTAATTAGCAACTACCTACTTTCTAAATAAAAACAATAGCCGACAAAACATACAGACCAAATCTACAGCCCACTATACGCCTGTAATCGCGATGAAAAGTTCAAAGCAAACATTTGCATATGTTTGTAATACTCTTAGTTTAAACGAAACAGTATTTCATAACCCATTCATCGATACTATCCGTTCAACGAATAGTTAGTATACAATGGGTATTCATTGTAAATTTAAAGTAGCACAGGCTTGATGCGAAAACATGACTTCATATCGATTCAGGGTATCGGAACATGTTGTTTATTGTTGGCAATAAAGACCTTATTTTGTTAACAGTAAGGCGATAAGCAATGGATTTCTCTATACTGCAATAAGACTGCCGTTTTGAGCACATCAGGGAAAATATGGGGAAAATATATTTGCTAGTTTTCTTGACTAAATCGAACACGAACTAAGAAAATAGATGTCATTGTAAACAAGGTGGGACCAAAATTGAAAACGCGGGCAAAGCTAGGTGTACTACATAATAGTATTTCCTCTACTTAAATATACAATATTAAAATTTAAGAAAAAACCGTTTTCTTGTGATGGGAGAGCTTAAATTGACAAATATTGACTCACTCACTCAACTCATCATCGACAGATACATAGTCATCATGGGTAAATATGAATTTAAATTGTCTAAGCAAAAGAAGTAACTATAGTGATATTTCATTAGTTCAGACGCTTTTGAACTAAGATTTAAATGTGTAGTAAGTAGTTTATTGACAACCTCCGTAGCCGAGAGACGAGCTGGCCTGACTTTGGCGAGCGCCATCTCTGAGGTCCCGGGTTTGATCCCCGGTCGGGTCAATATGGGAAACTACCTTTTCTATATTGTCTCGAGTCTGGGTGTTGTGGTACCGTCATTGTATCTGATTTCTGTAATACTAGTGCTTTAGCTACTTACTATAGAATCAGAGCAATGTATGTGATGTTGTCCAATATTTATATTTATTGTAACTGTAAGGTATTCTTTTGTCAATACTGACTCGATTTCAATAATCGCTACAACTGAAAGCGTGTTCATACTCCGCAAATTCATATCATTAAAATACCAATCATATAATCATAATTACTGACAGGCTTCCACTAACATCTGGGCTGAAATCTATGCGGCCATTACGATCAATCATCAGAGATCATACTGAGATACTGTGGTTTGTTTCATTCATCAGGTCCTGGATCAATTGAGCTCACTAATTGGTACCTCTAGTCATTGGGAGGTTTCTATAGATTACTTTCACAGTGTCATTATACCGATTGGGTTTTGTGTTACGAGATGAGGAACTCTGTTGTGTATTGGATTGGTTCAAATCCCGATGCTTTCGCTTTGGAGGGTCCTCCGCTTCTCCGAAAATCTGGTCAAGATGTTTTCATCTTTCCAGCTGTCTGCGGCCATCATTAGTTAGGAAAATAAAGGAAATAAAAACGTAGTTACCCATTACGCAGGGAAAAGATGTTTCATAGAATTTATCAGTTTTGTATAATGCTTACTAGAAATAAAAGAGAAATGTACAATGGCAACAAATGTAAAGTTTTTTACAAGTTCATCGACTAAACTAATATGTTTTATAGTTAAACATTTAAAATAATTTAACGGACACCATTTTTATTTAGTTGTTAATACGAACCACGTCCAATCAGCTCGTGACCACGTTGAATTATTTTAAATGTATAAAATGGAACGCGAAAGTCTTAAAAAACATTTATAAGTTTTTTAGTTTCAACAACTTTAAAAGCTGAAATAAATGATAAAACTTTTATGTGTGCTGCTGAAAGCTCTAAAGTTATTTGGGAAAAGCTTTCCCACAGATTTCCATTTGGAAGTACCGCGCGAAAGTTTATGGCACATCGAAGTAGAACAATAAAACAATTAATTTAGTCTATAACCAATTACGAATGTCAATAACTAAAATTATGTTTTATGACAACATATCTAAACAACTTTCTCGATAGTAAAACTTGAGTAGGGCAAATTTAATATTTAAAAGCTTATAGGACCGACACAAATATTAAACATTAAAACATGGTTTATGTTTCTCAACCGGAGTTTATTCGTTTTAATGTTTATATTAATCCATTTTATTACCTTTAAATCATTTATTTTGATTTAATTCTATTTTTTGAATTAATTAACTCGTTTTTTTTACAAAAATATATCAAATCTGTTGTATACCTTATTTCCTTTTAATCGCCAACCAAATCGACTGACGAACGACTGAAGACAGCTGAGACAGCTGACATGGAAAGTAAATTTGAAATTAGAATTAACGACTCGCAAAAAAAAAAGAAAATTAACATTATCGAATCGTAAAATATTGAAACCGAGCATTAGTTTGTCAGAGCAGGTTGTATTTTCAAATTCTCATTTCTCGATTTTGTTTTTATTTTTACCATACCTTGATTTTTCCTATCCTCCTCTCTTGATTAAAGTTCACACTTCGTCCCAACCATTACAGGCCATATAGGCCATAACCACAGGCCTATTAACGGTGGATTAGTATGTAAATGAAAAGTCACCATCTAATATCTCGTAGGAAGTTAAACGGCATGACATCAGTAGCAGCGGCGATTGAGGCTGAAGATAAATCTAGGCTTTCACGGGTACATTCGTAATACCTAGGTTGTTTAGTGCATCTGGCTAACCTAGATGCCGCTGGTAGGGAAAAGGGGCTTGTGAAGTTCGCCCCCTGGCTTAAAAATGAACGATAGCAATCCTATCATAAAAAGAAAATAATCTATTCAAGTATTTAAATGTATAAAAAAAAATATTTTACAATTGACAAACTAACTGTGTGTCTTAGTGCAAAATTAGTAATAAGTTTACATTTCATTTGTAAAAAAAAAACTTCTGAGTTTCTTGCCGGTATCTTCTCTGTAGTTATAGGTTTCGAACCGGAGGTAGCTTCATATTTTGCTTTATATAGATACCATTAATAAGTATTACTAATGTAATCTATGTGAATAAAAAAGATTGACTTTGACTTTGACTATTCATTTAAACTAGACTTTTTGGTATTTCATTTAATTTAATATGCTCTGCATTTAATTATATTACATTACTAGCGGTCCCGGGAAACTTCGTTTCCGTAAATTTTCTGTGCAATGAAGAACCTATATTTATCTATCTATCTATCTGACTTAGTCACATGCACTTATTTGTATGTGACTGTCTCCGTGGGGTCCCTGGGTCTCTTGCTAGGCTCAAAAACATAGAGGTCCTAGGTACGGATGAAAGCACGTCTGACTACTCACTTTGGACTTTGCACAGCCCTTATACCATGCCAATAATAATTAATATCGAATTGCTAATGTTTACCTTGATGTAAGTAACATCCAATTCTATAATTTTTTTTCGTAATAATTGCGACTTTAATTTCAACAAATAAACTCCAAAATCCATCGGAAAATTATGATTCGGATCAAAATGTGTGTGCATCACTGGCGTACCTTTTTGGTTACGTTGCAATTGTGGCGCGTCAACATCACCAGCTCTTTATCTTGTTGTGATAGCTCGGTTAAGCAAGGAAATGCGTATTAAGTACTATCTCGAAGACAGTCGTACCTTTCTATAGCCAGATAGTTTGAGTACCGTTGCTTGTATTAATTTGTGTCGCTGGACTGTTCAGCGTAATAACTGAGCTAGAAGTTACCAGTAATTGTATTTTTTTGTAATCAATTCATTTATTAATGTAGGTTGTAGAATATAAACCAAAGTTAAAACCGATTCGAACCTAATCCTACTGAGATGAATCCGGCAAGAAACTTAGTAGTTATCCTTATCTGTATTGTGTACTGTGTACTTGGAAAACTTAAAAAAAATGGTGTGCGAGCAAGCAGAAAATCATGTCCATATAATATGTTTATCTCTAAATGGTTGTCACTAAATTACAAATAAGCCTTATTTTACTTGATATTTTTTATGTTTAATCTGCTTCTTTCAAAGTCTATTCGGGCCAATAATAATGAAAATGAGGATAAAAAATCTTTTATAAATTATACAAATAAAAGTTATGAATTGTCTATAAAAACTGAATAAAGCTTCTTTTTAATGTATATATGCATGCCAAGGTGTGGTCTTTAGTTCGGACCATTTCCACCCCAGCTGTTAATAAAATCCCAGTAGCAGCCCGAGCCGAGGTTCTAGCCCCGTTAGGGGGCGCCCTCCGGTTGTTGCTCAAATACATAGCGCTGAGAGGTATCTGCGCGCCTCCGAAAGCTCGGTGAAGATGATAAGGCTTCGCAGCCATCATCGATCGAGCGTCAGGTAGGAAGAAGTTAACCCCAGCTGTCATCATTTCGTCGACAGAGTCCACTACCATTTTCCTTTGAGTTTTATTGAGATCGGAGCAAAGAGATGAAACCGTTGTATACGAAGTTTATCACATTACAATTTCCACAGAAACTTTTACTCAAGCCCTTACAGTATTACTACGTGGTCTATGATCTTAGTGTTATAATCCATAAATAAGCACTTTCCCTTTCTCTCGCAAACTGGATTTAACACCAAAGTTATTACATGTACGTGATTATGGGCTAGGAATAGGGAAACCATGAAATGAACAATGAGACTATAAGGGTCTTTGGAATCTGTACAATATATTAAACGCCAAAGTTTATTTTACACGCTAAACTATAACATGAGATTTAAATTTTAAGAAAACTATTAAAGTCACCATTTTTGGTATCTGTCTCCACGATGGGCGGATACCTTACCACGCTTGGCTTGGATCACCTTAAAAAGTTGTGTTTGTAGCAATAAGAAACACGCATAAAAATATTTGGAGTTACATTTTAAATACTCTGCGTCGTGAAATACGTAAACTTTCGAACTTTTCTAAATTGGCTTGGGGCTGGCTGAACTGTAATGATGATACAATTAGTATCTGGCGCCTGGTTGGTTGGTGGGATTGTCTTGCTAATTGATTGCTTGTGTTTATTAGGTATCTCGGTGAAGACGAGGTTTCGTAGTCATCATCGATTGTCAGGTCGAAAAAAAATAACACCAGCTGTTATCATATCGGCGACGCGTAATAACGCGGGGACTAATCATTAGATTAGGATTGTAGATTTACGAAATATATGCACAAAAATAGCTTCTATATATATAAAAGAAAGTCGTGTTAGTTACACTATTTATAACTCAAGAATGGCTGAACCTATTTGGCTGAAAACTGGTGGTGAGGTAGTTTAGAACCAGGTGAACGACGTATAATACCTTTTTATTATTATTTTTTGTAGTCTGCTCATTTATTGTCTCTAAGGCGAAACGAAGTTCGCCGGAACCGCTAGTTAAGAATAAAGGCTAAATTATCCATTATTGTAATAATAACAAACGCTAGTTTTCGTTGCACTAGAACAAACCTTGCCAACACAAATTACAATGTGACAGTTAAACTCACCGATACGGCAAACTTATTGCCACTTCGCACTTTCACAAAATGGCAAGTGGACAAGTAAGTGTTTTCCGTAAGGGACCGACATTAATTGCCCTAACGGATATAATTCAGTTATGTGCAGCGAGAAACCTTTGGCGCATTAATTGGTATTGCATCACACAGTTTAGATGGCCCGCGGTGGCATAACTTGCGTTACCGATATTAGAAATAAATTGAGAATTTGCCAATGCTAAGAATCTAGGAATTTAGTTAGATACTGAAGCTAGTAAATAAAACCGCGACATTTCCACATTAATTGGTACCATTTCGAGATTAAATTAAATATTTGACTACATCACATACATTGCTCTGTACTGTACACTGGTGTTACAGAAATAACGAAAATACCACAACACCTAGACCCTTGAGTGAAGCAGAAGCAGTGAGACAGAAGCTTGAGTCTGAAAGTTCTGGCATTCATTCACACATCGTTCACATAACATGTTTGTTATTTTTTTTTTCAAAACTTTTTGAATGGTTTCGGATGAAATATGGTAAAAAAATAGGTTAGATACTAGATAATCACATAGAACAATGCGAACGAAGTCGCGGGAAGCAAATTATAAAAAAAACAAAATTTGCTTTATCATAACTGCTGTCTGACTTTTAAAATTTAAGGAGGTAAGAAATTGAAATTTATACAATCCTTTTTAAAAGAAAATATAATTGTGAACATATTTTGCAAACAGGAAAACCAAAGTGTCAATTAAAATCCAACTCCAATCCAATTTGAAATTTAATCAATATGACACATGTAAGGGTATATATTTAATGTAACTATTAACTATTATTTATTGCCTGTAATGCTGTAGATTGTAATCACTCATAATTATTTGACAGCACAAAACTTTAATTGATTGTCTATTATTAGTTTCCGAACGTACAGAAAATAGTTTTTGACATAGAGGGCGCTAGGCGCGAGCATAAAGAGGATAGTTTCTAAAGTTGAGCGGTCAAGACTGAAAATATTTGAATGCGAAAAGGATAATTAGTTTTTTATGACGGTGAAGAGTTTGTCAACTTAAATAACGCAAAGAAAAGGAAATACGGAGCTATTATTCGCTGTTAATGGATAAAATCAGGTTGTATTAACGTTTTTAATAGTTTTGCACCAACTGTGAAATGGCGGTAACTGTGACAATGTGCGTGATTCAAGGCAACTCATTAAAATATTTCTCTGTACTTAAGTTCTTTTAATCAATATCCGCGTAGTTTAGAACCCGATTATACACAAAATCACATTCCAACGTCCCTTAGTTCAAGGTGCTAGAAGAAATAATTGCGCATTAAAAAACTAAGACTGAAGAAATTATATAAGTATTTTCAACAGAATTTATTAACAAACAAAACAATAAAATCAAAGAAACGCGGTTCTCCACTCACCGCAGCCCTCGTAATTAACAGTAAACACAAATGACAGCACCATGGGGTTTATTGAAATCGAAAACGGAATCAGCATTAGTCTGGATACAGTGCCGTTACTATTACGAGCCCGGCCTACAGACCTCATAGCCGGCGGCGTCGTTTGACCTGATCTGTGCAAGCGCAGGGTTCCCGAACGTTTTCAGTGTGTAGTGCAGTGGCGAATTTACCAGCAGGCTGAGCAGGCTTGAGACTAGGACGGCGGATTTTGGGGGCGGCAAATTTGCCCGAAAAATTATTTTTCTGTCTTACAGAAATAAAAAAATCAACAAATACCTAAATGCTATTAGGGGTGTATTCGTTTTGGATCACACGCATTCAGCACGTATTTATAAAGAAATATTTTAAATTTTTTAATACTTTAATATTTTCTTCCAACGTTTTTAGCCCGTGTAGGGTATCGAAATGTAGCAGTCGAAAGGGGCGGCAAAATTTGAATAGCTTGCTGGCAGCAAAAGTCTTCCTTAATTTTTAATCCTTAATTTTATTATTAATCTATGTATGTAAATGAATCTTTGAACATAATTAGGAAACAGGGGTATAAATAGCAGTCATCATTATCTCTGTGAATTCTTCAAATTTGTAATTAAGCAAAGTCAAAGTCAACGTCAATATTTTTTATTCACATAGATTACATTAGTGATACTTATGAATAGTCACTATATAAAGCAAATGAAGCTACCTATTAATACACCTGAAATTTCGTAAACAAACATACACTTTTTGCTTTTAACATTAATTATTGAAAAACATTCTAAATATATTAAAATAACACTCTTTTATTTTTCATTCCAATCATTTTATTAGTGTTAATTATTTCAGTATATTACTATTTAAATATTTTTTATTTGTGATTAAAAAAAGCTTTTCAACTGATTTAGGTGTTTAAAACAATTGGCAAAAAGCATTAGCTGTGTAAGTCTTTGGTATATGAAAACTACGCATACATGCAGTAGTAGACTAAGGAATTATATCCTTTACCAGAAATAACAGCGATATCATTTTAATTGACTGTTGTTATTTCGTTATTGCTATCCAATAGTACCTTGGCAAACACCTTAAACAATCCCAAGCAAATATTCTAATTAAAAGCATCGGCCCTAAATCAAAATGGCTTTTGATTTTCAATTAAACATTCACCAGGATAACATTAATCACAGCTGTAATGGAATGACCCACAGCCGCTACCATTCAGTGTTGCCAGCCCTTGAATTCTAGATTCACCTACATTGTACGGCGCTTTAAATCCATTTTAATAATGGTAAGGCCTAAGCATAGAATAAAAAATAATTAGTACGTAGGCTAAACTATTGATGTATTTTATTTTGCTGCGAAATAAATTATATGTATCTGTCTTACGTTACTTTTGTGGCCATCGTAGCCGAGAGGCGACAGGACTTTTGCATCGTGCCATCTCTGAGGTCCTGGGTTTGATCGCTGGTCGGGTAAATATGAGAAACGAACCTATCTAAATTGACTCGGGTGTAGATGTTATGGTACTGTCGTTGTTTCTGTTGTTTCTGATTTCTGTAACACAATTTCTTCAGCTAACTACTTATAACAGAATCAGAACAATGCATAATTAAAATGTTTCCAATACTTTTACTGCTTTCGGCGTTGTAAATAGTAAATCGTACAACAATTTTGTGAAATTAATCCCAACAACAATGTTTAAAAATAAATAAAATAATAAGAATATGTATGAAAAATGTAAAATACTTTTTGCGCAAAGTTTCTTTCAAATTTTAATAATTAATTATTGAAAAATAAATTTTTCATTGTAGTCTAATACCCGAGAGGATAGTTAAAAAAAATCTTATGTATTGATGATTTATTTAAACTCTCTTTATATCTCTTTATATGTTATAACATCTACTTGTTACTTATTGAGTTCTTGTAAATAGTTATAATTATTTTGTAATGTATATAAAATCATAAAATGGTAATACTATAATTCCCAAGATGGTAACATTTCTTCTACCGCTTGCTGGTAGGATAATTACGCAGTTACACTAGATACGTCTGGAGTAACGCGTAATTATTAATTTAAACTAACATTTTACACCTTATAATTGGAGCCTTAATCAAGGTTTCTCTCTAAACCCTTTGTTTAATCGTTTCGTGCGAAAATTCAAAAGCCTCTAATAAGTTTTCTTCACACACTGTTATTGATAATATTACCGCTTTCAGATGCAAAGATTACTGGCGGTTGCAGCTAATAACCGTCAAAGTACTAGGTAGGTTAGGTTAGATACCATTTAATGCACTAAATTTCCTCGAATCAGCTAACAATGGCAGAGCAAAATAAAATTGAAAATGTAAACAATGTGACACAAATTCGGCTAAATTAAAATTTTTTAAACTTAACCTAACCATTAAAAACATAGTCATGTACAGTCAAGACTAAACACTTGAGATTTCATACCGCCTTTTTAACGTGGACATAAAAACGAATATTGAACTGCAACTGCTTGCCTAGATATGCAGTTGACCGTAGATTAGAAATAGTGATTCTAGAAACTCATAATTGTCAGTTAAATTTTCATGTCATGCGTAAAATTGGCAGTTTTCAAGTCTATCTTAGCGAATATTATTGGTAAATTAGTGGTTTAGAAATGAGAAATAACAACGGTACCAGAACACCCAGACTGTATAGAGAAAATGTTTTCCATATTGTCCCGACTGGAGATTGAATCCGTTACCCTCAGAAATGACACAACGCGAAGAGTCCACCCGCTCGCCTTTCGGCTACAAAATCCTTTGTCTTTTACAAACCTATCCAGAACACCCAGACTCGAGACTGTATAGAAAAAAATGTTTTACATACTGACCCGACCGAAGATTGAACCCAGAATTGGCCCAGAAATGGCAAAATGCCACACTCAAACCTTTCAGTCGACTTTAACATACCTATTTTCTATGGCAACTGACTTGAAAAGATATGTGGACATTGATAATTGAACGAAACACGGCTCTCGGACATTGAGAATTGAGTTCTCATTCCGCACAATAGTTGACACACTTCAGGAGGCTTGAAAGTTGACAATTACATTACAAACGTATTATCAGAGTCGTATCTTGATTAATTGCATATATTACTCTTTGTATCTTTTAGTGGGTCAGTTATTCAATAAATTGGTACAGTCATTTCCAATAATGTGTAGCTGTGAACCAATTTATGTTCTCTGAGAGTGTGAGAATAACTAGTACTTGAGTATGGTAGCCTTCTTATTTACTTTTAATAATCATTGCTGCTAGTGAATAAAATATAGATAAAAGTTTAAAATGAACTTCCTTCGATCTAAATATATTTTAAATTTTATTGACAAATGAGTGTGATTTATAAAAAATTAGTACTTACAGATTTTTACATGGGTTGAATGGTAGAGAATGTCACTATTGTCATATAGACACACATATTGTCCTCTTTTGTGTAATAAAGTTTTAAATAAATAAATAGGTGGTTAATTGTAAAAAAAAAATATGAAATGAATATTGGACAACATCACTGATCTGATTCTGTGGTAAGTAGCTTAAGCACTTGTGTTACAGAAACAAGTAACAACCTACCCGACCAGGGATTGAACCGGGACCTCAGGGATGGAGCGAGGCCAAAGTCCGGCCCACTCGCCCCTCGGCTACGTAGGTCGAATCTATATACCTATTTTGATTGTATGTTTTCGCTACCGAATGTACGAGGCACCTGCGCTCGCGCAACGCAATTAATATAACGTTTAGATTCAATTGGCACTTCCATTAATAAAATTAGATTGAGCGCATAACGGTGTATTGTCGGCTCAGTATTGAATTCCGGACCGTGTTCGGAGGTGGTCAGAAATACTAGCACTTATTACACCATACAAGTGTTTAGATCATTTGACGTAATGTCACAGGTCAATCACCTTGGAAGCTTTGTCTGTGAAAGGGTTATGTTGTTATTTTTTTAATAATTTACTTTTACAAGCGACTTACCTGACAACAACTTAAATTTAAGTTAAAATGCTATCAATATTTTAGTATAGCAGATCTGAAATGACTTAAAGTTTATTAGAGTAACAAATATTTTTTTACAGTTTGACAGTAATATTTTTTTCGATTTTTCTAGTTACTATACTTAACTATCATGAATACTTATAATATATATGATAATTGTGACTCAATCAAAGTATTGAGTCACAATAATAAATTGAAATTGAAAATGAAATAAATAAATAATATAAATCTTCATCACATGTGTCGATTCCTATATAATTTCAATAATACATACACAAGTATACAAAGTAGTACAAGTACGAATTTATATGAAGACCAGACACAGGGTAACACATAATTATTGTTAATCACATAGTGGGGGTTGAAACTACAGCTTTCATAGCGCTAACTATAGTCAAGCTGTTGAGTAATAATTACCCATTTGACATGTGTCAAATCGTATCGCAATAATCTATTACATGACTCAATTGAAAAAAAATGCGAAATATCTACCTGTCAACCAAAAAACCACTAATAAAATACGAACGCCAAAACAAACCAGCCGCAAACATCATTGCCAACTTAAATACCCGCCTCACGTCCTCTTTATTTAGCTAGACACGACAAAAAAGCCGGTCCCACATCATTAGACGGCCCGTCCGCCGACAGATACGTCTTATTCAGCCTACGAATAAATAAGATGCACCCACGACTAAGTGAAATATTAGATGCAAACGCACGCAAAAATGCTGTACAGAAATTTTCATACGAATATGGCCGTCTACCGCATCTGGTCCCGCTCACTTAAACTGGCCGGCTTATAAAATATCGGCGACAAACGAAAAAGCAGATTAAAATTAAAGTTGTTACGTCGACGGCTCGCTTTTTGTATCTGTAGTGCCAAATTTCAATCCCATTTTCTTTAAAAGCGTAGCGTAAATAAGAGATGTCAGTTGAAGCGGGCGTAAATAATTGCGGATGAAATTTTTACCGATTCCGATTGGCGGACATTTTTGGGATTCGATTCCAGAAATCGGTACGAAATTGAGGTGGTTTCGAACGTTCCTTGAATTGATGAGAAAATAATTTGTTTGGTTTCTTTAAATAGTTAATTGATAGTTAATTGAAGCTTAGTTCGTCTCATAATAATATCTACGTACCACTGAAAAAAGATAATTTTTTAGTTTTTATATTTATTTTTTAAGTTTTTATTTGGCATTATATTAACTTGTTTGGTATATTTGGTATCACAACCTTTAAAAAATATTAACCATCTAATGAATAAAACAACGCAATATTTTTTCATATATGACAAGATATTTTATTCTTACAAATAGTTTAGTTTGATTCATAGGCACTACGAATTGAAGAATACTAAAACTACATGTTAGTCAGATGACAAGATAAACATATTAAGACTTGGAAATTAATAAACGTATTTTGACTGTCATTAAAAATTATACTTAAGTCAGTTACATTTTTTCAGTTTACTTGCACTAATTCAGAAAAATAATTATAATGATACCAATCTATACAAACAGCTACATAGGATATACTAGTGTGTGAAATGCCCTTTAAACATCAAGATATAATGCAATCACTACCACTCTTGGGTGACCTAACCTTTCTTTATAAGAACTATAGCTCAGAGGTCAATTGTAGCTGGTTTCGAATGTGTACAATATTAATTGTCGTCCATTATTTCTTGGTGTAGAAAGCGGGCCGTATGATCGTGTAACTTTGGAAGTAAAGATGAGGACAGTGAGGTATTCATCGTGTTATAACCATTTCACACATCTACAAAGTGATATGATTACCAAATAAGTATGTAGCTCTTTGCTTATCGCATTCTTAGTAGAAATTAGATATCAAATTTAAAGTAATATAGACACAGCTATGTGTAAATCGGTCACTTTTTTGATCGCTTGCAAAAGGAAATTTATAGACTGAAATTGATATTTATTTAACTAGGTAAACTATGTAGCAGTTAAAATGTAGACATTAAAAATACAGTATGAGCACGACAAAAATCAATTCTTATACTCAAATACCTACCTATTACAGGTGCACACAGGATGATCACAAAAACGAGTCTTATGAGAAACCAATTAAAGATAAAATAATTACAAACTTAAAGTGAATGAGTTTCCTTTTGTAAGTAGATGATGCATCTAATTTGTTATTTTATGACGTGACAACATCTAATAACTCGATACTAGGGGCTGCATGCAAGAAAATGTTCATTAATGCTAGCGAGAGCGTGGTACGAACGAGAGAGAGGCATGATCGGCTCGAGCGATCGACTCAGTTACTTTTATTGTTTAACGGTGTTACTACCAACCGTAAACCGACTTTATAGACAAAAAAATGTTTTCATTATAATGAGTATTGGACTAAGAAACTGGCTCTAAACCAATCTCTGCCTACTTATTTTCACTCTCAGGTGGAGTGATACTACTGCCATTAATTTTACTGTGGCCTTAGTTAGCCACCTTTGCATTACTCTTCGGGCCCGCATGATTTGTTATCATTAAGGGACATAGTTTGTCGTTAATACGCGGTATTTATATAAATGGACACCATAAATGTTATGTATTGCCGTGATTGTGGACACCGAGACTGCTTCTGGTCCTATTAAGCGTGGTGTGGAGGTAGAATGGCCTGTCATGTACGGTCTCAGATTCAATTTCCGGGGAAAATTAGGTTAAATATGCTGCCGTTTTATTAGAACTTAAAGTGGATGTGTTATTTAAACTATCTCTTTAGATTATCTACATACATTACACATTGAAAAAAGTGCAAGCCAACTTGGTTCATTTTTTTCTCTTAGTTGGCTTAATGCCAATTGCCAGTTGGCATGTTAGAAAATAATATTTTTTTA
Source organism: Glyphodes pyloalis (assembly GCA_037074685.1). Taxonomy (NCBI): domain Eukaryota; kingdom Metazoa; phylum Arthropoda; class Insecta; order Lepidoptera; family Crambidae; genus Glyphodes; species Glyphodes pyloalis. Next base: position 2,692,270 of record JAYKKO010000003.1, on the reverse strand, counting down.
TTATCTTTAAACAAGACTTAATACTTCTAATCGGTTTCTATTGCTATTATTTTATTTTGCTGAATTGAATAATTACTTTTCTTGTGTGTTAAACCTTACAATGTACTCCTCTAAAACACGAAATACATAGTTTACGTACTCAAATTACTCAATTGATGTAACAAAAAAATAATAAGGGTATATTAGTTTTTATGGATAAAATCCTGTTAGGGTCGTATACATTCAAATTGTGTGTTACAGTCAAGTGTGATAACGTTAAACGAAATCAAATTTCAAACATTTATTTTATAGTGTACTTACTTTTGCTTACGTTTATCGATGGAGTGCATAAAGAAGTAAATATAGAAATATCTCCTCTATAGCACAAGCCTGGCCACCCTATCAGATGAATGTAGCCTCATAGTTTATCCCGGTCCTGTTAAGACGTATTTGTGCCGGCTAATGGACACCATTCATTGACTTTCCCCGGTACCCACGTGCTCGTATTGTGTATGATTTTACTCATACACACTTGCACAGTACGCAGCCGAAGTAACTTGCACTTTGATCTTTATTTTCTTTGAAATAGAGCTGGGATTTTTTGTTGCAGACTGTAGGGCTTTGCCTTCACATTGCACAATGCAGCGAAATATGATCCACACACATATTTATACACAAAAATATTAAAACGTTAAATAAAAAGCAACAATTGGTCAAGTCTGTCGGTCTAGTCGTTATATCTATCAGGTTCCAAGTTTTAATTTCGGGGACCTGCGTTCGATAAGTTTCTGATTTGTGAAATTAAGCTAGAATAGTGATTAAGTAAACTCATTGTTATAACGATGTCTAAATTTCAACGATGGAGATCAAACCCGCCTTGCAGTCTAAAATAGATCTTATGCCTTCGCAAAAAGGGTGGTACTAAAGCTAAAATGTGAAGTCTATAGTACTTTTGACAGAACGAGTAAAAAAAAGTATCAGTCTATTTATGTCCTCATTATTGAATATAAATATGTATAGTCATCACCCCATAAAGGTATACACACAGATTTTGTTTAGTTTGTGAACACTTCACAACCTTTTCACATTAAGTTTACTACTATCTGGCTTGCTTAGTTAATGCAAGGGTTTAATGTGACAAAGTATTGAGCTGCTTACAAACTAATGACAGACATATCTTTACAAAGTAGACTACCGCTACATCTCGATGTAGGCTAAAACACCAAGAGGGCATTAGAATGCGTTTAACTTACTACATAGTCCTCTCGGCCACTCCCATAGGAGCTAAATGACTCTCATAGAAGGATCATTATAAAACTGGTAGCGTCAAGCATACAACATCTTGGACTGCCTATGAATATTCCTTTGATTATGACATTAGCCTGCTTTAGATAACAGGGTTGACAAATCGACTAGGTATTAAAGCGTCCGACGGCGCTGTGGCAGTTATGGGTCGCCCGATATCCCATAGCGCCGTCAATAGGCGATGTGAAGGTGGGGAGGTTTTTTAGTTCGGGTAGTCCCCGCCCTTTGAAGCGGGGGAGTCCCACACACGTCGCTGTCGTCCCCACGACAGCGATATGGTGCGAAAAAGCATTTTAGCTCCCTAAAAAAAAAAGCTATTAAAGCGTGCTAGTTATTTGATGGTTTGCACATCTTTTGGCAACATTTAAATATTAAACTGAACAAATGTCTCAACAAGCGAGGTTCATTTTTATTATACGTGTGAGAGTTGAAGTAACAAACTTTACGATAAAAATATAAATAAATAAAATAAATGCGCCAGACAACCACACCAATAACCTGATCTCAAACAAAAGTATTCCCTTGTAATATGAGCACCATGTGATAGATACTAACTGGGGGCGTCATCTCAGCACACCCAGACCCAAGTTAATTTAGATAAATTCGTTTTCCAAATTGATCTGACCGGGAATCGAACCCGGGACTTGGCCGCCGACCTTAGCCACAGCGTCACCGAGGTCTTCATAAATTGGGGTATAAAAACCATTATTTTGCTATGTAGCTGTCGTAGAGGAAAAACGTCCAGTATATTCACACACTCGCAAGTCACAATTAGCATAGATTTTTAAATGTAAGTTATTTACGGTTACTTGTGTAAAGCTTGTTGCCTGCCCATAATAAATAACTAAATAAGAACTCACAATTTACAGCAAAATTGTTTTTTAAGTAAATAGTCCAAATGACAAATGGATACTGTAAGCGCGTTTGAATACAATATCTTTTTTATAATTTTCGTTTTTATATATTTTCTGTCTAAAATAAAATTGCCTATGTGCAAAATAAACTTTTGATTGATATTGTGTATCACTATCTTTAAGAGAAATTAAGTTAACAGTCTAGGCGGTTAACTAAATGCCGGCAACAAACTAAATAGCTTATTAGTAACCAAATAATTCATTGAACGCTATGTTCGCCTACCAGTCAACCCTTGGGATTTACTCAACCCTACAAAACCGATAAAATTCACTGTTTATAACGTCTTGTTTACAAATGTTCAATTTATTTTCCCTCATGTAACATCCAACGAATGACCATCGACAAGCCGGAGTAGGACGCTTTCCTCGTTACTGCGGGGTCGCCGGTTCAATTCCGATTGTAGCAATGTGTTCCGCAAATTATGGAGACTAGTCGCTTCGAGCTTTAAATGATTGTAATCATTATGTTTTCTATTTTAGACTTCTCGTTTGGTACTGGAGTCTATTTTCTTTGGACTCGAGGTTACATTAATGGCGGTAAAATGATGAAAGTCGGTCAAATACTGCTAAGTGAATAACTTTGATAAATATAAGGGTTTCGTGTACCCGACGGGGTGTTATAAGTGTCTGTCTGTTAATACATTTCATACCGACTCGTTATTTTGTTTTTAGATTAGGACTAGGTATTATGTCGGTTTCTTGTACTTATTTACATACTAAATAAGTCAATAGAACAATAATACCAAACTGCTATATCCAACCAGCAATTAGAAAATGAAATCAAAACATAGCAACAGAGTTTTGAAATATTTAATTCACTTTTGACAACCACCAAAGTAGATCGCGTCTTTTCTGGGCTCGATTCCCGGTTGGGCAGGTCTCAGGTCTGGGTGTTGTAGTACCTCTGTTGTTCTTGATTTCTTTAACACAAGTGCTTTTGCTACTTGCTACACTATAACATTAGTGTACGTGATGTTTTTCAATATTATTATTTCTAAAGAAAAGACTACGTAATTTGTAGCGAACGAATGAGATTCAATCATTAATCTCAGCTAATCAACATTGTCTTATTCTAACACAGTTCATATTTTCTCACAAAAAAATAATTAGTCTACATCGTCGAAGTAAAAGCTCACTAGAAACCTGTATAATATTTCCCGTTCTCTAGGATGCAAATAAGTCTACAGTTCACAATTACAAACATCACACGATTCCCACCATTACTGCTTTCGCAATAAAAACCTCCAGGACAAGAATCGAAAGTGTTTGACTGACATGGTGCTGGAATGCAACTGGTTAGAGAAACCAGCTGTTCTGTGTGATACGAATTATAGTGCCGAATATGGGTTTAAACGACTGAACGCTGCGCAGCGAAAGTAGGAATCTGTCCAGCAAAAACTGTTTGGAACTTCACAATGTTTTCTAACACGTGGCTTTATTCCGGTGTTTATAGAATTGCATTTATAAATCAGACAACGTAACATCCTAAAGTATTAATTAAAGAGAGGTAGGGCATAGCGATTTATCGCTCGAACTGGAGCAGCCCGACTGGTGAAATACCTCCACCGGTGAATACAGAAGACCGTAGCCAAATAACAATCACTTCTGTGTTGTTGTGTTGCTGCCTGTGAGTAAGATTTCCAGAGCTCATGGGGGGTGCTACGTTAGTAGCAGGGGTCAAGCCTTCAAGGTAAGGGCGACAAGTCCAGTAACAGACTTATTATGCTGTACTTGTCACACTTAAGCTAGGACCTCATTACCACTTAACATCAGGTGGGATGAGGTCAATCATGAAGTGCAATATAAAAAAAAATATTCCAACAAAAAGAGCTTGAAGAAACATCTTGCCAGTATAGCGATGCTAACGGATATGATATACGGTCTCAAATCCGTTGTCATCGCGATGTGGGCTCCTCTCTTCTTCTTGCTTATCATCACTGAGCATTGATGCCCGGTTCCAATATTTTACGATTCGTTATGTGTCAAAAATGACTATCCGTTTTTCTCCAACCGACTAGGATTCGTTAGTACCGTTCCATAATTTAATTTCCCTATCAGCTGTCGAATGGGGCATGTCCAAGGCCGGCGCTCACGCGGAAGATCGCCAACTCGATGGACGGACCTCATCAAAAGTACCACAAACATTTCTCTGAATGAGTGTTGCAGAAGTGCGAACAATAGGAGTAGATGGAGGCAACTGGCAAAAGCTACACTGAAAAGCGATGCATTATGATCACGACCACTCTGTCAAGAGTGCACGACTAAGAAGAATCAGCTGTCGTCCGTCAGCCGTTATTAGTGTACAGCTCGTATATTAGTACTAAGCGTAACTAAAACGAATCGTTTTTCAAATATTGGAACAGGGATTTAGTCGACCGTTTTTTTTAATACGTGCAATAAATATTAATTAAAAAAATAAGATAAACGCCCAGATATGGCACAAATATAAAAATTTATTACATATATTTGTCCTAGATTAAGATCTTTGAAGCGGGTTGACTACCTCTGTTGAATTAGAATCATTGATATTTCCTAGTTAGCTACGTAACATTTCAATTCTAACTTTACTGTAAAAAAGCACTGATTTCATGGGCACACCAGATTAAATATTTAAGTACCATTCGAAAGACTCCAAACAATTAAACACGCACTATTAAAGTCCACCATTGTTCCAAAGAACAGATATCTTACGCCTTAATGATAGACTTTTAATACATTTTTTACTATCAACCATAAAAGAAGCCTTTAGAGATTACATTTTAATACATTTTTCATCAATCTTATCTCTTTGCCGGTAAAAACGAGAAACAAAATACTAATCCCATACACAATGTGTAACTGTAGCGATTAAAAGTAGCAGTTGTGATGGCGTTTACACTATTCGATTCTTGAAACATATACAGTCCAAATAGAAAACCTCTTTCATCTTTGTGATATCGGCAAAAAAAGAAATCACACCAAACTTAGCCACAGGTGTGCATGATTTTAGTTAAGGAAATATATTTACTTAGTTAATGCGTCTATTTTATCTGGTCTACCCTAATAGCATTGGGATGGGTTATTTTCAAAATCTAAGATTAATGATCTTTTATATGTTTAAAGTAGATATATAATTATTGTAAAGGATTATTTAAATATATTGTATGGTGTCATTACTCTCCTTTTGCTTAAGTTAACATGGTTTAATCTTATGCGAATTCATTAGCAAGCTGATGATTATTTATACAATCTAAAGCCACGTACTGTCATTTGAATCAGGCCCGAGGAGATTTTCAGATATTTTTTTAAATTAAAAATTAATCCCTACTTTACCTTAAAATGTAGAAATATTGTTGCACATATTAAGAATACAATAAGAGATAATCAAATGCAGTACCTAACTATTTGCTATCACAAGTCGTCCCGTATAAACCCCACTCCCAGAACTAACTAAAAAAGAATTCCCACAAATTTCATCGTGGCGCGTCGGTGCCTCTGAAGTGAAGGAACTTAAGTCTAATTAGCCCAAACAATGGCAGCAACAAGCAATTAGCGAGCTTATCGACGCCACAGGTAAAACAAATTATGTGGAGTTTAATATGCCCACTGACAGCTGTTGAAAAGCTGGACAAGCGTTTTGGGAAACCCTGGGTTTGAAGACTTCCGTGTCGAGACGGTAGCAACATTTATAGATATTTTTTTATCGCGCATATCGTTTACAGGCATTTGTAATCTTCTACCATCACTAACGATTACCTAAGTATTTATAGCTGTGCCCGCGACTTCATTCGCGTGGACTACATCCTTTCATGGTCGATTTTACCCCTATCTTCTCTAATATTCAAAACAAAAAGTAGTCTATATTTTATTCCAAGCTATATTTGATCCAAATTTCATATCTCTAACTTTAAAAATAAAAAAAATCAAAGGTGGTATTACTCCCATCCCCCCCTTATGTTCTACCAAACTTCTTCTAACTTAAGTAACCTATGTCCGTTCTTGAGGTTCAACGTATATCTATACCAAATTTCATCAAAATCGGTTAAGAGGTTTAAGCGGGAAAGCCTAACAGACAGACAGTGATTTTCGTATTTATAATATTGGTAGGGATGAACCGACTTTAAATTAAAACACGAACGTTTTCGATTCGACAGTATATATTTTTGTTCCAGGTTCGCTCCAAACATAAATCGCATCAAAATCCGTTGCGTTTTAAAAATTTAAGTGTACAGAGATGAGATGTATAGGGAAAGAAAAAACGACTTTAATTTATTCTATGTAGTGCTTAATCGATTATAGAACTTTTTATAAACTTTAAGATATTCAACATTTAAAATAATTTAACGGGTCAAAACGCGACACCATTTTTATTTAGTAGTTAATACGAACTACTAAATTATTTTATGAACTTTTTATCCCGAAATTACATGAATAAGTCGCGGCCAACAGTTGTACCCAATAAATAATCGTACCAGAAACATGTTCCCGCGGAAGTTCTAAAGAATAAACAATCATACATTTTGAAGAGTCATCTAGCAGGGCTTATAATTTAGTGCCTAACCACCCCTTTCCTCCCAGAGTTAATTGAAACAACCTGGTTTCTAGACCATAACTCCGTTACGCCTGGACTGGCTGTCATCGTCGTTATTATGGCATTAACCTGTACTGGATTGTAACACCATCTATTCACTATAACAGCACACCATGAATTCATAAACCTTAAACCTTAAAGTATATGACTCAAAATCGAATGTTCATCTCTTAGGGTATGTCCAGTTTACGCTAAGAAAAGGGTGGGTACACTGATGTAAAAGATATAATTATTTATGAATATAAGGTGTTGATTTAAATAAGGTTGGAATTGAGCGCGCTAATATCGATTCGAGTTCGATAATGAGATTCGTTTCTTTATCGTAATTATAGATTTAAATAGGCAATTTCGCTAAGAACGTTTTTTGTAATTAATTTTGATGCACAGGGAATAAGGCATTCGTGATAGCACTCTTTATGAAAATATTCGATACTTGAACATCAGTTTAGTATGCGAGGAATATATTTATTTTAATAATGGGATAGAACCTATGACACTTAATAAGTTTTTGAAAGGTTATTCAAATATTTTAGTTCAATACTAAAATAGGAAAACGGAAATAAATTATTCCAAATAATTTAGATACTCGGAGCTCAGGTGTTTAAATGATTTTTCATAATGAAATGTCAACACTGTAAATAATTCTAAAATAGCTGTATGGTTCTCAAATAGGGCTAATAATGTTTATTGAAATTAAAACTATTTACTGAATGGGTTTTGTATCTATTATATTGTAATTAAGAACTTAGCATTTACATACTCGTGTAAAATTAAAAAGCTTGGCCTATTAAAAAAATTAAACATTTTTAATTTCAATGTACAAAATTTTCCCCTATTCGGTGAGTTGAATGCTGTTTTTATCTGTGTTTTTATTTAATGTTAGTTTTTTATATATTTTTTTAATGTTTAAAACCGAAGTCCCATTTTTTTTCCTTTTTTTTTATGCTTTTTTGCAAAGGATATATAGTTTCGTCTGTCTGTGTGCACGCATGCTTACACCGAGCATCGGTAGTAAGTCATGTGGTATCTAGCCGCAGAATGCCGGGGCGTGTCTCGCTATCTGCGAATGATCAGCCCGCAAACCGCTACCCTGGCTGAGAACTGCCGCTTCTTGACTTATTGCTCTTTGACGAAATACGAACAGTTTTAATTTTCATACTGCTACTAAGAATAAGAGCCTGGGTGAAATTAAATAACGAGAGGGGAGTATGTGTGAGTGAGGAAAATAGACACCACGTTCTTGCTACTGTGGTGTGGTGGGTAAAATATATGCACTAATGACGTCATGCGATCATTAAATTCAATGCATCGTGGTTATTTTTTTAGATGAAAAATTAAAATTCGTATCATAATAGTGCAGTATAATTTTTAGTTCATTTCCATTTTTATTTTTACGAATCAACTATGATGAGAAAGAAAAATACATCCCACTTACAGTGAAATTTAATTAACTTACTATAAACATATAATTGCAATACAAATTACACAGCTTAGCTAGTTTGTAAACAACTATATAACAAGATTTATATTTGTTTGGAAAAGCTCTAAGGCTGTGGGTTCAATTTCCACCCAGCTCATATTCCCCGACGCAGATAATTTTGATTGTAACTAATTGAAATTATAACGCTGGGTAAGTTCTTATAGGCTAGAAAATCTTTAGTATCTATATAAACATCGTTATTTAAGCTTTTCCCTAGAAACCCCGTTACCAGAGCTGCCTGAAACATATGTTTATAATTTATAAAGTAGTTTTAATTAATAGCATTTATTCGTAAAAAGTCAATTGCCCAACACACATAATGTACTAGGTACATTTTTTTTTGCGAAAGAAGTTTATTGGTCGACATAACATTTTGCCGATAAATTACATAAATATAAACTTTAGGGAAAAAAATATAAAATTTGCCGATAAACTATATAAGATGAAACAAAAAATGATTTCTCATGATGTTTAAATAATTTCACGACTATGCTCATTAAATTTCATACTTCGGTTTTAATTTTTAAAATGTTTGTGGGTATGGCAAACCATTGGAATGCCCTGTCAGAAGAGGTAAAACCATTGTTCATATACAATTTTTCTTTTTTTTTTAAGACCAGCCCTACACGCAACGAATGAGGCAAATTGATTTCGCCATCTGAACTGCTTATTATTATTTATCAAACTTACCGCCTGTCTCTAACCATCGCTAAAAGCCAGGGTGAAAAACGCATAGCGGTCCTACCCGGTTATTACTACGAGATGCAATTCGTTCGCGATACAGTGATTTGTGGAGGCTAACTAGCTTCCGCTTGATACTGGCTTACCGATTTTGTGGTATCGGCAACACATTTGAATTTAGAAAAGATAAAATATCCCGCGAAAATTGTAAACGACATTTTAGTTTCCAAAAAAGTCGAATTATCTTAAAAGTTTAAAATAATAGGCATTTTAAGTTTGTAAGTCCTATAAAACCAGTTGCTTTCCTGTCCTATAAAATCAATTGTGCCTGGCTTTTTATAAGTTGTGTTATGCTAACTACAAAAATCACACTTTTGCACATTGCAATTTAATTTAATTTTAATTTACCTATGTATTAATAGTACCTACTAAATATTTTTCTTTCTTTCTTTCAATTTTGTAACTTCGGACATCTATTACCATTGATGCAAGTTCGGCAACGACGCCAGTGGCACTTTTAAACAATTCAATTTATTTTATAAATTACGGAATTTTATCTGAGCTTTCAAATTTATCTCGGGATCTGAGGCATATCCACTTTAATCTTTCGCTGTATGAAATCAGGATAAATACATAAATAACTCTATGTACTTAATTCCGTCCTTTAACCATAATTCACTGGATAAATTATAATAAGATACATATTGAGATGTTTATTTTTAAAACACAGTAAGACAATATCTATCGGCGCTTGTAACCAATCGACTTATTCCATACTATTTGCTTTGTTTATAATTAACGCGTAATTTTATTTAATTTACTCGCAAATCGTTTAAGTACGATGACAAGTAAGTCCTGCGCAGATAACATCTAGAATGCAAATGTATTCACTGACTTAATTACGAAATTGTAGGTTAGGCCAGATTAAGTTTAATAGTGGCCGGAGGTAAGAAATCATGGTGGTGAAATTCATTTAACGTGATCATTGTGGAAGTGCACGGAGTGTTTCGTTAGATGGCATTTTATTTAAATATCAAAAGGCGTTAATTTGGTTAAAGCCAGTCGTTTGAAAAGCCTTATGTTTAACAGAAATATTTTTTCTAACCATGTACTATTTTAAAAATGAGTTGAGAATGAGAGAGATGAGTGAAGCGATGGCTGGCACATACGTCATGCTTGTGAACAGGTGCCACCTTTGGAGACTGGTCTGTTCCAGCTTACCTCTCGAAAGTAAATACTTACTTGAGTACTTAATTATTTCATCACTCATCAAAACCAAAACTATATGACTTGGTCCAAAATGCGCTACATATAGCAATAAGTTAGATACTGCTACTGTAACTGATCTGCTGAGTTTCTTACCGGTGTCTTCTCGGTAGATATAGGTTCCGAACCGGAAATTGAATCACTTTGCATTGTTTTCAATGATTCAAAAGTGTTATATTATGTAACCTACTTGAATAAAGAAATATCTGAGTTTGAGTTTGGTACACACCAACGTTATTTAAAAAAAAACAGAAATTAATAAATGCAACATCGCAAAACTATTTTTTTTCTTTACAAAGCTTTTAAGTTCTATCAAATAAAAATACGAAAAAAAATAAAAAAAAAACGGACCGAAAATACGTGATTGTTTTCGTCCCGAGCATTTCGCCGAGCGGTTAAATCCGAAGCATCCAGCGCGGGTCGTCCACATTGCCGATTGAGTAATTATGCGTAATCGGCGAGTGATGCGCGGACGTCATTTCGACAGGGCTGCCAAACGAACAGACAAAACAAACTTTGCTAATATTTAATCTGATACTAATTTATATTTGCTGTAATGTCGATTCTCCAGAAACGATACCTTAGGTAACCCATATACCCCCCCCCTCGCAGGGTTCTACTCTGGTAGGCAGCGGAGCAGATCATCAGATTGATGGGGCTACAGACGCCAGGTGTGGGGTACGCCTGGCGTACGTTACCCCAGCCCAAGAGAGGGGAGTGGCCTTGCACGATTAGCGGTAGGCGCTGTGTGTAGCTTGTGTAGAGTCCGTTAGCCACCGAGGGGGTTTTAGTCGAGTAGTGCGAGACCGACACACTCTCTGTTCCCCGAAGAGAGTGATAGTGCGGTAGGCATTTCCACCTCAAAAGAAAAAAAAACAAATCGCGTTCCAGTATTGATTGAAAAATATGTATTGTTATCGACATTTAATATGAGCTTTGAAAGGCGAGTTCAGGCGGGCGGCATCGCTGCACAAATAATGCAGATGCTTAAACTTAAACATTTTTCAATTGTCATTTTGTTGAAAAATAAATTAATATAATTATGTGCTTTGTTTTATCTACATGTTTGCAATTTGTATGCAATTAATCATTGTCAGCATAAAATCATTTTTTATAATAAATGAACTAGCTAATCACAAAATAGAAATTAAAATTTTCAAACATTAATGCGCTACTCTTACTGATTTTTTGGCATTGGGCGTGCGGACACTATGGAGTACATAAACGTACGTACAAAATAACGTTCAAAAGTAGCTACGCTGCTATATCTAATGTGTGTGAAAGCGGTGTTATTATAAAAGAGGCAAAGAAAATACTTTATCGGCGACCCTAATTCTGACATTTCGTAGCGGTCACCCGTTTTTGCCCGCACGGCGTCCGGGCGAGTAATTTTTAATTAAAATTTAACGCTTTATTACGAAAACTATGCGCCGTATTCCGCTGTTATGGGAAAGACGTTTTTTATTGTACCGGAATCGTGTTGGGAATGTAATAATTTTTAGTTCACGCATGTAAATTTTGTAACGTCCGACTTTTTCGGCGCGTCAGTTACGAATGTGTGGGAGTGCCTTTATTGTGTATCTGCTTGTGTGAGTAAACGATATTATGTTTTTAAAACTGTTTTATGTATTTTATGGGATGAGGTTGAATATTTTTGGACGCCTTTTTTGTATTTTTCATTCATTTGTTTTTTGTTGTCATTAGCTTAAACATTTGGGATTGTCTAAATTTCTGTTCCAGTTGAAATTCTTGTTGAAACATTGGGGATCATTTTTTTCTCAAAATTTTTGACATCAAATCAAACAAAGAAACATAACATAAAGTATGATTCCAGCTAAAATCTCTTGAATTACAGCTATAAATTTGTATAGGTTCCAATATTTGGTTGTTTACAAGTGCCAACAAAACCTTTCAAAAGATACAAAATTATATTCATAAGTATAACTTATGTAATCTACAAAAAAAAGATTTACTTTGACTTCTTATTAAAGAAACAAAAAAAATGCAACGCCCTTTGCAATGTGGCATTTGAACCCGTTGTCATCATGTAGCACATGCTGCTCTTCCAACAGAGCTAGCCGTAGGCGACGACTTATTTTAAAATAATAATAAATAGGTTTGTATAGTATTTAAAATTCGCTAGAACAAAAAATAAAAATCTAAAAAAAAACTATCTTGTTTTCAAATGACAAATTAGAACGTAACTGTTTTTCTCCTTTGCATAACATTATAATTATTTGTTTAAATGTTGTTTTTTTTTCTTTTTATTCTTCTTTCTTTCCAGCCAGCACGACAAAGGCGTAACAATAAAGACTTAAGAAGGTCGCATTATGACGGTGCTCCATTCAACGGTCATTGTTGAACATTTAATTTTCGAACGATTTGATTGATCGCCCGCGCTCGAGATAACCCGACACGGCCGGCCGACACCTCGGCGCTTTTTCTCGTTTTTTAAAACATTTTTACACTTTTTAGAGATCTAGACGACGAATAATAAAACCGAGATGATTGACCTTGCGATAAAAAAGCTTTTGTATCAATATAATATTATTGAAATTAATAGTTTTGTAAACCTTTTTTTTAAATCTAACTATGGCATATTATCTAATCAACGTTAACGGCAAGTCGTAATAGTAACTTAACAAAAGTTAGCGTTGAAAGTCAAGAATATGACAAAATGATTTCAATGATGTTAGGATTACCTACTTATAAGACTCAAATAACTGCGCAAATAACCAAATATTGTTTATTTTTTAAATAAGATAAGTTATCTACTGTCATCCACCAAATGGTGATTTCAAAATATGTAATTAATTAAATTAATAAGGAACATTCGTTTCATAATTATGCAAGGAGAAATAATCTCATAATTTTATGTTTACCTGTTTTACGTATGGTTTTAGTTAGATTTAATAAAAATGAAAGTATATTCAAAATTAATCTTAATTAAACTCTGCAGCCTGTTCTTGTTTTAAAATATCTCAACAGGCCAGGCCCTCTCGCGCTTGACGCTTTTTTTTAAATTTTACACTTTTATTTGTTTACCCGCCGATGTCACCGCCCCACGCGGCCGTTATCAAGATTTCCGAGCGACTTTTTTTTTCTCGGAGGTCCACACTTCACGGTGACGTAGGTGTAAATGGGTGCCAGTATTTTTTAAAAGTAAAACGTTAAATACTTCTTTTGGCATACACCAACATTAAATAGGTATGAGCGTAGGAGTTTCTTTAACTAAATAACTAAACGTTTTTAATGAAAATTTACGGTCTACAGATATTTAATTTTTTTTTACCAAAAATTTTGGCGGGCAAAAGTCAAGACTATTCGTATGAATTTAAAAGCGACGAAGTGACGTGTTGCGAAGTTTTTATACTAGCAAAGTATGCTACAAAGAAGAGTTTGTATCATGTTTGTTTTTTAACAATTACATCATATGAATGCTTTAAAAGCCGAATGAAATGCTCAAGCGCAAATTTTATTAGATATTTTAATTTTGTTTTGTAGGGGACAGTTAACAAACCACTCGACATTTGTGATCCAAAGTAACAGCTGTTAAGTTCAAGTAAATTATTTAGATTTAATAATTCATAACTGTTGACTTACTGGTGTTGACGTATTTGTTCAATTGTCAGATCTAGCTAAATCTGTTAGTGAACTACAAGCGGGCGGTTTTTATTAAGACAAAGGGATAGCATTTTGATGTCAAATATGTTTCTATTAATAATTGTACGGTTACTTCCACGTCAGGTAAACACTTGTAGTTCGAAATTAGTTCTTAAGCGTACTATATAAGGGCGGTGCAAAGACCATAGTGTGTCTTACATACCTACCATTAGTTAAATCACTCACACGTAATTGGGGGTTAAAGTGGAATAAATATCTATTTATAGCATTGTGATGTTAGTGGTGTGATTTTGGTATATATATTTTTTAATTGCATACATATATATGTATCTTATACTTGCATATAACTAAATATCGTCTTGCATTGTTTATAAATTAGCCTTATAGATAAAAATATGAATAAATACTCAAAAAATTTGAAAATACCACAGGTTTTGCTTCGATTCCGTAATGAATAGCTGAAGCAAGTGCTATACAACTACGTTACAGTATTTTTATGATTTTTATAGTGCTTTACGCCGCTCTAGCGAACTTAAATATTTTAAAGAAAAAGAAAAATTACATCTCCGCTTGCGATGCGGGAATCGAACCCACGACCTTCATGTACAGCGCGTGCTGCTGTTCCAACTGATTAAATAATTCGACATATTTGAAATTGCCGCGATTAATGGAAAATCGATCTTTCAATCATCGATTTAATGAAGAATCGATTCTAGTATGTTCGATTCGAATCGATTCAGAAACGATTTTTATATATTTTTTTGTATACAATCGACAGGCCTATCCACAAGTGCTCTTTTCATACAAATATTACAATGCATGTAATCCCGTGCGTAATGAAATCCGCATGATATTAAAAACACCCTCAGGGTCTATAAAACACGCAAGCAAAACGTTTCAGCACTTAACCTACACTCTGAAATAACGTACGTGTGTTTTACGCCGACATTAAAATGTCTACCTGAATTTATTTTCCATAAAATATGCATGTCACTGTACCCAACACAATAGAGATGTAAGGGCCGTTGTCTATATACAAATGATTCTGCTACCAGAAGCTACGTGCTAACAATGATGATTGTAAACACATTGAGTAAGATACTAACAGAAGCTTTTAATGGGAATAGCTTGGGTTTTGACATTGCTTACCGTATCTGAGACATATACGAAACTAGTTGTGCCCGCGACTTCGTTCGCTTGGACTACATACTATCATGGTCGTTTTACCCCTATCTCCGCTAATATTCGGAACCAAAAGTAGTGAAACCAATTGTTCCATATTTGTTGGTTAATTAAAAGTACACTAACAAATAATGTACAAATAAATAATTCCGTTTTCTTCACCGGTTCAAACCGGTTAGGAAAAATCTTATTATGTATATCCAATATATCTATTGTGTTTCTGTGATTTCTTTTGTAAAATCAGAATCATAATAATAGCAGAACAAGGTCTCCATAAAGGATGGAAGGAGAAGTAGAACTCTATTTTCATAGAAGAGTCTCAATAATTGTTCGTTTAATACTTGCTATCGCATAATCATTGCCTGCTATACTACACTACCAGACATTGGGGCTGATGTACCTCATCAACTAGTTATAGGCTCGGATTCATGACGGACTACCTAGAACTCTGCAGTAACGGTGCATTGAAGAGCAATCACGTGAACAAATACTGAAATTTTATCCTTACAAGAATACATTTTACTTTAAAAGTAGGCTCTTGTCTGTTCGACTTGTCAAAAATACTTCATACTAACAGGTTAGTTCGAGTTTTACATCAACTCTGTCTCCTTGTAATAAGAACTAGTTTCGTACTGTAAGTTTTGTACCGTTATGTTATTTTGATCGTATATGTAACTCATCAATCTGTGCAATTCTTCATTAGATATTGAACTTTAAAGACAAATCTATTCTAGGATTACTTGACAAGCGTGAATAGCTTTAGTATCGTCCTGTATTAATAATAAGTCTTTCAATATTTTCATTTTGAATCCACTAAAGCTAGGAATTAATTTGTGTACAATGTAATAAATAAATCATAATTTATTGCACGCAACAGTAACTGGAAATCAACATTGCAAAAATATACCCTACATTTAATGTTGTTTTAATATTTTTCGCCTATCTTAGAAACAAAAAAATGTTTTCAATACTTATTTAAAATCTGCAGCTTTCAACAAACCTTCAATTATACTTATGAATGAATATTTAAATATAAAGCAAACCAATAAATCATGTATTTATTGTCACACCCTCATTGTTCACAAAGTTTTAACATTTACGAGTTTGACATACAGGGCTAACGTAACAAATACAAGGTAGCGAAAGCAAGAATCGAACGAATTTATTTTAAACATTTTGAAATTAATCGGTTTTCAGTCAAAAGAACCTAGTTTCCTTAAAAGTACCTACTTAACTTTAAGTATAGCCCTCTCTATAAATTTCTTAACATTATTTTTTGTGTTGTATGCCAACTAGACTTATTTAAGAAAGAAAGAAAATACATTTATTGACATCACAAAATTTACAACAACGCAAGACAATTATAACAGATAGCTGTGCCCACGACTTCGTTCGCGTGGACTACATCCTTTCATGGTCGGTTTTACCCCTTTCTCCCCTAATATTCGAAACAAAAAGTAGTCTATATTTTAATCTAAGTTTCGAGCTATATTTGTGCCAAATTTCATATCTCTAACTTCAAAAATAAATATTTTTCTATATAAACTTCCAAAGGTGGTATTACCCCCCTCCCCCCACCTTATTTTCTAATAAAAAGTAGCCTATGTCCGTTCTTGAGATTCAACGTATACCTATACCAAATTTCATCAAAATCGGTTGTGAGGTTTAAGCAGGAAAGCGTAACAGACAGACAGACAAACAGACAGACAGATACACAGAGTTACTTTCGCATTTATAATATTAGTAGGGATATTATATAAATATCTTGTGAGGCCAATTTGGGTTCCACCTCAGCAAATGCCGCTACGATATTTTTATCCGCCGCAGCAGCGCTGGTATTCTGGTGGAACCCCCTGCTTGGAAAATTAGCAAGTGCCCTGGTATTTTTTTTTGGTGAAATCTATTTCTGCAAATGCCCCTTGAGAATTAACATAAAGTATGTTTATCATAACGATATTATGAATATAATTTAAAAAATAAAAGCTCTGTATGTTGTGTTTATGTTTAAAAATAAGGTCTGATATTTGGAAAATGAACTTTTCTAAATTGACTTGGGTCTGGGTGTGCTGGGATAACGCCCCCTAGTTAATATTCGTCGTCTGGTGCTCATAGTACAAGGGAAAACCTTAGTTTGAGACCAGGTGATTGGTGTGATTGTCTGGCGCATTTATTTATTTATGCGGTCCACTTTATTCTGTAGCGGCGTGGCTTGCGTGCATTTCATGCGCAGCTATACTTGGTATTGTTATTCGATACCACTTTCTATTGCGTCCAAAAGTAAAGTCGTTCGTCGCAAATATTAACAATACAATGTAGTTAAACGAAAGTACTGCGCGTGTGGACACAATGTTGAAAACTACACCTTGCACGGTACAAATTGTTGGAAAGGACTAAATAGTATTTCTTAGTAATATCAATGGTAAGGATTTCAGCTAGAAGTTTTGAGCTGTTTGGGATGTTTTTCATCCATGAAGATATTTTTTTACTTTGCATAGGTAGGTAGAACATTCCTTCTCGAATAATCATTCGAGACATTTTTGTTTTAAGCGGTTATACGAAGAGATAATAAAGAAATCTAATAATTGGTATACGGAGTAATAGAAACGTACTGTGCATTTGAAAACTGCCTCTTAAAAGACGGGGTGAAACTTTATGTATGTACTAAAAATCGGTACCGAACTCTTTGTAAACAACGAAAAATTTGTGTCAAACTATTTTTTTTCATCGACCTCCAATCCTTAAAATAGGGGATGGAATATTTTTGAGACTCTCCACAAAATGTATCTATTAATATACAGATTCTACGATGAAAACGGATTGTAAGTTAATTTAAAAGGGTTAATAAAAAGAAATGAAATCTTCTGTTTTCTAAATCAGGAAAGAAGACCTGTCTACCTCAAATTTAACGCAAGCGAAGCCGTGGTCAGAAGCTAGTATTACATAAGTTCAACAAATAGATGCGCAAGCGCAGCGCCAATGTACCGACGCGCATCCATTTGTACATCAAACGGAACTGCACACAATGAGCTAATTCAATGGGCCCGTTATGTGGGATGCATTTGCTCTTTGTTTGGGTAACATGTGCATTGGTATCTATGAAGTGATAGTGCAAGGTGCAGCAGCTCTATGGCCTTATATATCGAGGCTATTTCTAAAGCAGCAGTTGACTGCGATTTCGTTTGCGTTTTTCGGAACAAAAAATAGACTAGATGTGTCTGATGTATCTGGCAACCATATTTTATGGTTTATTCGTAAAAAAAGTTAGGAACATCAAACTATCCGTAAAAACTTTCTTTTTTTTTACTTTTTTATCCTTTTAACACATTTTTATGAAAACAAAAATATTTTTAGAACCTTGACATTATTTTCACAACTATTAAAAAACTCTTCTTAAAAACGTCGTAAAACGTCGAATTTGGAAACTATGTTTTGGCTCTTTCTTAATGTTAACTTTTAGGCAAGACAAAACATGAGACTTTCCGAACTGAAACCTGACCTACTCCGACAAACGAAGTATTATATACTATATATAAAAAAAGTTATTTATGCAAATTACACATTTTCATTCCCTAATTTTCGGTTGATTTTCAAAAACAAAACCTTTAATTTGTTCGTTTTTTCAGAAGTAGGCCTAAAGCCCTTCGATCTAAAGGCAAACAAAATTGTACAGCGAGAGCCCATAATTTAAAACATATCACGCCAAAACGATAAAACGTAACACAATCGGGCGTAAAGTTTCACTTGTTCAGCTACGTGTAAATCTAATTGAATCGCCGACCAGCGGAAAAAATGTTGAGAACCCCGCAAAAACACGCAAAAGTGCTTTTAAAATGTAATATTTTACCTCGCTGTATGTGAGAATGGGTAAAGAGTGGAAAAAATAAAAATGTATCGTTCGCAATTCTATATTTACGTTGTAAATGTGCTTTTTTACGAGCTAACTTGCCCTGCTACTGCGAGGAGATGCGGTTGGGTCGTAAGCGTTAGCGGGCGCCGGAGCGTTTCTATTCTTCGAAAATAATTACGCCTTTTAGAAAACATAAATGCTATCTAACAAATCTTAAAATTAATCTGCATGATAATAATACTGTCTGAACAATTCACCAGTGAAAAGTTATATATTAACTGTTTTTATTTTAATGAAAAACAGATATGAATTCTTTTTTTATTTATACAAACTAATGAAAACTTATGTAGTAGAAGTTTTTGAAAAAACGCAATTTAATCTAACGTAAATATACGAAAACAGGTACTTGTAATTTTTAAAGGTGTTTTGTAAAAGTCTAATGTATTGTTTGTTTATTTACATCATCAATATAGGTTGATATTGATACGAAGTGAAATGGTTTTAGTAAGAATATAAATTTAAGCGTTTTCAAGAAAACAAATTATTATTTATGCAAATCAAAAACCACGTTGTAACTTCCGAATTTTCGTTTGTGTGTTTCGTTTTTGGTAGTAGGCTTATGTATGATTAGAGGTTATTATTTTAGGTATTAAAAATAATGGTTTCCAACAACCAGGCCTAGTTTAAGCATTCATCATTAATCAAGAAATATAAAGTTGAAAGGTTAACACAATAATGTAGCACCATTTAAAAACCTATCCACGCTCTTGTCCAAGCCCCAACCTTAGCACAAGCGGCATTGACATCGAAGAGAGCATTTGAAGGCTTTATTCAGCCGGCTTGAAACCATACCTGCTCTGTTTATGCCCTCTGATATAAATACCAGCCTTAGACTCAAAGGCTCTAAGATTTTCTACGGGATCTCTTCTGAATGTTATATTTAGATGCTTTGCATATACTTTATTGTCCTTTGTGGTTCCTATAGGGTGACTTGATGGCATAAAATCGTGCGCTTAGAATATTCGATGTGTGTTAGTTTTGTTCAAATCGGTGCTTTTTCCTATAAAAAGGATCAAAAATGATTATTATAATCGTCTTTTGATTATGAAATACATTTTGAAGATTCGTCGCCAATTACATATCTACACTTAGGCTGTGTCTCTATTTGTCTAACATTGAATGGCTAACTGCCACAACTGAGTCATTACTTGCTGTTTAGAAAACTGCTCTATCTATATGCCTGTGGAGAATAAAACAGATTGAACCCTCACATCCTATGAATTATCACAAAAAAAAAGAGTAACCGGAATATTTTCAAAACCTAATCCGACTTCAAACTAAGCAGACCTAAAAAATCATAGAGAATGTCTATCTATCTATCTAGTACCCAAAAATTGCAACAGTAGGTATTTTGTAACGTCCAAGTGTCCACGTGAATGACCTCGTGTTAGAAGTGACATTTACCATCGACAATATTGGAACATTTAACGTAGGCACGTAGCCGGTAGCCGGGGAATGCAAAAAGCGAGGTCTTCGCTAAACTCCGAGTGCCGAGAGACGATGCACAAAGTACTCAATTAGCATTTTCTGTTTAGAAGGCGCGTTTACACGGCGGGAGACGGGTACGAGATTTTGACGTCGCCAAACGTGTAAATTGTTATGTTTTATTAGAGGGAACGATACAGTTGTATTATTTTGTATTTTTTTTTTATTATGTTAATCAGCTTTTGTGATTTTTTTTAACGTGTATTGTTGTTTTGTTTTAAATTGAATGTTATTTCTTAAATTTAAATATTGGATTTGTTGATTATTATTTATTGATTATTGTATAAACTAATTGAAATTTAAATGTTTAATAAGTAGGAGACAGTTATGTTATCCAAAGAATATTTGTTTGTATAGATAGAATAGAATAAATGATTAAATTGATATCGCAAACCATAAAAAAAAATTTAGGTGACTTAAAAAAAAAGATTACTTAATATATAACAAAGAGGTATCATGCCCGTGTCTATACTTAAGAGACTTTGGAGCAAATACACTTTAGGGTTCTTTTAACCGTCCCAGTTTAGTACAACTCATCCTATTGTTGTAGGAATAATAGAGAAATTTATTGTTGTAGTTCTAGTGAGTAATTAGGATTTTAAGGATTAGATTAAAGAACAGTGGAGTAAAAACAGGTATTTTAAAAATTGTATGTCTGCCTTTGTGTTTCTGTGGGCATCACGCTTAAACTGTATGTGGTTTTTAAGGTATCCATCTTAAAAACTTCTTCCGGTTGATTCCATGTTATGGAGCTGTTTGGCTAACTCTAATGGTAACCTAAGTGTAGATAAGTCGTACCTGGTTGATTGATTTATCCATTACAACTTATTGCGTTCAAATGTGTATCTTATAATGATGAAAATTTCTTTTTCACTTACACAGTAAAATAATAAAAAAAGAGATTTTTTTTCAATCTTTTAGTAGTTCCAATTTGATAATAAATCTAATGTCTACTAAATAAAGGTGGTACTGACTGTATTTGTGTATTTTTTGTTTCAAAAATTACTTTACCTGCTTTCGTCTCCAATTAACGTTAATGTATTTAATAAATAAACAATTTAATTTTCATTCATTGATATGAAGTTTAAATCACGTACAATGTAAAGGCCAATAACTCCGCCTGGAATAGGGGAGTCCTTTTTTTCCATGCAACCTTGCTGGTTGCGATGGTTGACGAACGCCGCACACCAATACATTATGCTAATACGGTAGCTATCTCAGTTTGAAGATTTTCGCTCTCTCGTATTTAACCACAATTCAAATGTTACTGCGGACTCAAAACTAAAAGAAAGAAGAAGCTATATTTTTCTTTGATGTTGATTTACAACTTGAGGTTTTCAGCGAAGTCTCGTGAATTTGGTTGAATGAAACGGCTGGCACATTAGTCAATTTTGTAACAACTCTATTCAAGCTTGTTCAAAGCGTCGAGAAAGACATGAAAGCTACAGAAATTTTTAATCCTTAATTGAATCGATAGATACCCTATCGAATTTGATCTCTTCTTAATTGTATTAGGTTCGGGTGTAGCGAGATAGTGTGAAGTCTAACGGGCTTAACTGTACTTATGTAACATTAAAGTAATTGAACTTCAGTTGCATACTTTCAAAAGGATACTAAGCACTCGAAAGCACGTTAAACTACAATTGTGCTGACTGTGTACCACCCTAACACCACAGGCATAAGAACTTAAATCGAACAGCAAGTATGTTGTTCATCGAACTATGAAACGAAAACTCCTTGAAACAGTTTTGAGAAAGAAGTGAAGTGACGTCACCAGACCAAGATCGCCAGAAGCTTTTAAAAGTAAGCGCAAATAAAGTTTGATTGCATTACCACCGACACCAAGTTAGCGTCTACGTGTTACCTAATTGACACCTTGGTGATACATAATTGTCATCAGTCCGCATTGGCGATACCTTCAGAACTTCCAAAGAACTTTGTTCAGACAAAATCTCCTCTTACTCATATTTTGGGGCTTTATGAGGAGAACATCTTATGTGGCTTATATGCAAAGGATTGACTGGAAGAAAATATATATATTAAAAATATATATATATATTTCGACCTCGATGACGCAGTGGCTAAGAAAGGCGGCCAAAGCGCTAAAGTTCCCGGCTTCGATTCCTGGACAGGACAATTTGGAAAACGAACTTATCTAAATTGACTTGGGTCTGGGTGTGCTGGGATAACGCACCCAGTTAGCCTCCGTCGTTGGTGCTTATAGTAGGCACAAGGGGAATAGTCTGAGACCAGGTGATTGGTGTGTGGTGTCTGGCGCATGATTTATATTGCTAGTATTAAATCCATCTGCAGTACTGTTTTGTGCAATAAAGCTTTAAATAAATAAAATTCACTTCTTACTGTCTCGGGTCTGTGTGTTATAGTACCGTCGTTGTTTCTGATTTCTGTAACACAAGTGGTATAGCTACTTACCACAGTTTAGGGGTGAGAACCTTCCACTCCCAGCAAGCTCGGTAAAGATGAAAAGGCCATCTAAGGCCATCATCATATGTCAGTTAGGAATAAAAAATAAGGAATCTGTGCAACGTAAGTAATGTTGTTCAATGCTTATACTTTGCTTGAGCTAGGAAGCCCAAATATTATAATCTAGTACTACTAATTTAGTTTACCTTTAATGCCCAGTTCATCCCATCGCCCTCTGAAGTAAATCCTTTCCGTTTGACAACCGCAGTCTTGCGCTTGCGCACAATGGCAACGACATGGAGTCTTTTTGCTCACTCCACTTCGTTTGTTGACAAAATAGAAAGCTTGTATGCTCAAGTGGGGTACTCAACATTTTCTCTGTTTTTAAATATTTTTAATATGGGTACAAAATTTATGTTTCCAAGAAATTTACAGTTAAAGTCACCGCCTAGATAGAAGTAAATTTGCTCGTCAAATTAATTTCACTGGTAGCGCCATTGGTAGTAATCCTGATACAAAAGGGATCTAACATTTATAACAAGTCAAGAAGCATTAGATTAAGAACGAAAAACATTGAATAATCAAAACAATTTTAGTTACTACTAACTAGTTAACTAGTTAGCTTTCCAAGTTACTACTTGGAAAGCTAACTAAAGCGGTTATATAGATAGTTTCTTTTTAAATATTGGCTCAATAGGTCAGTGATAGGAATGGTGGAAACCGGGTGAAGAATAGAATAGAACAGAAAGTCTGATGATCCAAGAGCCGAGTTCGTTCCCCTCCCAACGCGAACGTTCATGTGATAAACATTTGTGTCTGTATTCTAAATTGTATAATGATCAAACTATACGCAGAGCTTATGCTATTGTTCAAAGTTATATAAATATACATAATTATTGGAATAAATATTTTATTTTAAATATGACGACCTTCGTAGCCGAGAGGCGAGCGGGCCTGACTTTGGCGAGCGCCATCTCTGACGTTCCGGGTTCGATCCCCGGTCGGGTCGATATGGGAAATGAACTTTTTCATATTGTCTTGGGTCTGGGTGTTGTGGTACCGTTGTTGCTTCTGATTTCCGTAACACAAGTGCTTAAGCTACTTACTACAGAATCAGAGCAATGTATGTGATGTTGTCCAATATTTATTAAAAAAAAAAAAAGTACCCATTACTATAATAGTCATCCAGATACAAAAGAAACAAAAATGTTCATCACATGAATGTTTGCCATAAAAACGACAGAAACTCAACCGTTTTACTGTTAGACCAATCAAAATAAAATTCGAATATTCAATATCCCCAGAACATATGCAAAAGTCGGGGTATACGTACAGTCAAATAAGTAAATGCAATTAATTAGAGACAAGTGTTCTAATTTGTAATGTGCCATTCGAATTGAGCGAACAACTAAGCATATGTCAAAAGTTTTCTATAAACAACTTAATGGAAACGCCACAAATACATTAGTTCAATCAGACGTATAATTAATTACAGAGATAGTTGGAAATTTTGACACACTTGTTTTATAAGGCAGCCTATTCATGTATGGAGTAATACAATTTAGTTTTCAGTGGTACTAACGTTAATGGTTGTTTTAGTATAGTTATCAACCTAAATGTCAGTGTTGTCCAAGCCAACATACAAATTTCTGACAGGAATTAATGATAAGCATTATTTATGATAGAACACTAAATAACTTCGATAGAAATATGGTATTTACTACCATTAATAATTCGCACGAGCTTTGAACTGTAGCATTTGCCGACTACGTTGATCAAAACATAAAATATGGGATGGGATAAAGATAAGAAATGTCACAAAAAGATTAAATATGTTTGACAAAATTTATATCAAAATTATGATAGTTTTATTTTTAATGCATTCTGAATGAATAACAAACAAAAAGGCATAAAAAAGGTTTCTAAATTAAAATCAAGCAAAAAAACGTATCAGAATTTTAAAAGCATTATTCAAATCCTCTGTCTTCAAATGTGTATTTATAGAAACAAAAATATCATGATCCAAATCTGAATAATTAAACTACTAATTAAACGAAGAGAAAACGAAAAAGTAGATCTGTGTAAAATCTCTCACACATTTTTGATGCAAAAAATACAACAAAAACACACATGTTAGCACCTAATAAATACATTTGGCTAATTAACCTGTTACTTTTAATAACGAGTGTGCTGTTCAGATAAGATTCTCCGGCCAAAGACACCGCAAAACACTCCGGTACATTTATCAGACCTGTCATTTGGAATAGATAAAAGTTTTTGAGGCTGAGTGTAGTTAGAGGTGAGGAAAAGTTGAATGGAGTGGTTTTAACATCTCTCAGTAGATATTACGATTTGTTAGAGCCGTTTTTGAGCACTGATATTTTTATTGAATGGCAGGGAGTTTTATATTATTTTCATTTAAATCAAGCTTAAACTTTAAATATTGCATTAGTCTGGCTATTTTAATTTATTAGATACTAGAGTCCATTTTCATATTTAGTTAGTTCAAAAATTAAAATGTTTGCATTTGTGGAACTAAGTTATCCGTGGCCCAGTACCTAAAACACTTCATAATACTAATATTCTCTGTAGATGTCCTTAATGTCATTATATTCATTAGAATTTTCACTTTTATTATAGTAAATAAGTAGAAGTACTTATCTCTGGTCTCCAAATCGCATGAAGAAATGAGGTTTACCTGTAAAAAAAAATATATTATTTCCATTGGTTCCAATAACCAAATAACTACAGTTTAAAAATATATATCGAATTCTGCTATTTATAAGTCGTGGCTTTGCACATGCATTATTCCCGTTTTTTCTATATTTTCCACGAATTCTTCGTTTTTATTAGTTGCAGTGTACTGTTTTATATCTAAAAGCCTTCCTTGGTAAATGGACTAGTTGACACTAAAACAAATTTTCAATATCCCTGATTAGCGTTTATTTCTTTCTTTAAAATCACATTGAGTTAATAATACTTTTGGGAATGGTTTTGCACTTGGAGATAAGCGGGGTCATCTTTTGCATACAAAAACACGCACAAAATGGCACTTTTTCCTTCAAATCACCGTTTAAGTCCGAACACCCGGCACCATAAACATTGGTTTAAGCCTCCCCAAGACACAAACGACATCGTAACCATTCTGACACTTTATTAAACGAATATTTCTACGTCAAAGGGCGAGCTGAACGCCTTAATCAAAGCACCAAAGATCGTCATGACCACATGTTGTGCTGTTATCATACTTTATCACCCATAATCTGGTGATAATCTTTTGAAAAGGATGATTCAAAATATTAGCGATTACATGACCTTGATGGAGTACTCGCATATATGTAGATGTATGACTAATCTAATTTGGTCCCTGCTTTTGCTGAACATCTTGACCACTTTAATAAAATCTAACATTTGGAACAAGCCTGTTAAAACACGAACTACTTAATTATTTCATCCCTCATCAAAACAAAACTATATGATATGGTCCAAAGTGAACAGATAGCAATAAGATAAATACTGCTACTGCTAGCTAATCTACTGAGTTTCTTACCGATGTCTTC
Source organism: Glyphodes pyloalis (assembly GCA_037074685.1). Lineage (NCBI taxonomy): Eukaryota > Metazoa > Arthropoda > Insecta > Lepidoptera > Crambidae > Glyphodes > Glyphodes pyloalis. The sequence goes on along the minus strand of JAYKKO010000003.1, from coordinate 2,665,893 downwards.
TCGGTAGATATAAGTTCCGAAACGGCAGTAGAATCACATTGCATTGTATTCAATGACGATTCAAAAGTTTTATATGAAATCTATTTGGATGAAGAAGTATTTGAGTTTTGAGTTAGATCAGTTACCACAACGTAGTAAGCATGTGTGGTATATTTTAGGTTGATTGTCGCATGATAAGTTGTTCCCAGTACATGCTACGTATCTCGTTGAACTCGCTAAAATCTAATGTACGCTGTGTACCGTTTGTCACGATTTTTCTCAGTAAGAACCGGTGATTCTTTTCTTAGAACACCTAAAGAATTCGCTTTGTCCACTTTGAATAGCGAGTAACGTGTGATAGCGATATTGTTCATTCGCATTGGAGCGTACAATTTGCAAGACATGAAGTTGAGCGATTTTGTAAACAAGTTTGTATAATTTAGTATAGTACTAATAAATTGAAATAATTACTGTACATCTAAATATTTGAATTCATATTTTATGGTAATAAAAATCTAATATTTACTTCTAAACTAATAAATCATCATTTTTATTGCCATCAAAAAATGCCTCGCCTAAATACTGACTTGTAGTTGAATAAGTAAAAATATTTTTTAATATTTTTCGAATTGATTGCAGCAAGCAATTGTAAAACATTGTATAAGTTTAAAGCATTTTCGAAACTGCATATTGCAAACACGATCCAATGATTATAACTTAGCTGTTTGAATAAAACAATTCAAAATTTGATATCGTAGTACCTATGCAAGCCAATAGCATATTGATAAACAGAAGTGTTTACTCTATGGCAATATTGGCGTGAAATGTGCTTTGGACCGGTGGTCTAAGTGGGCAATTTATGCATCGTTCGAAATTTTATTTTATTTTACTTTAACAGACAGGGTACTACTACTAACACACTTCTTGAGTATTGGTGAATTCATAAAGATCAATCATACATTTCAATTAATAAATTCATAAATACCAATTTATAAAGATCGCATTAACACCGCAATCTACAGTTCCAAGACTTGTATTTTTGTGCATATTTCCTAATTAAAGGTTTTTAAAATATTGATAAAGAATTAATTTGTTATCTAGAAGGGCGTAGGAAATATTTTCACGTGTTACTTACATAAGCCTAATATTTGAGTCTGAGTCTACGTCGTAGTTACCGTCAAATAGTTAGTTGCACTTAAGGTATTCAAATGATTAGACGCAGCCAAAAAGTCAATAATATCGGAGGTAATGAATGACATTTAAATGTTTCTTTCATGGTATTCTGAATGAATTGTTGATAACAAAATAAAAAAATAGTTTTCATTTAAAATTAGTTTGTTGGTTCATTTGAATACCCTGAGTAGTTATGCTCAGGTTATATTATTTGACGTTGACTATACGATCAAATGCACACCAAATTACACTTGGACTTTGTAATTTTGTAATTTATTTGATTTATTTATTTATTTATTTCAACAGTATGCATGCTGACTCACAGTGTTCCCAAATCGCCAGCATGCTAATATCAGAATTTACTTCAATATTACATAGGAAGATAAAAAAACAAAACGTACGTCACATATATCAAACAATAATAACAAAAGTCAATAATAATAATATCATAAGTGTGCTCATAAGAACTAATCTCGAACTGAAAATGTTAACTTAGATATGCTATCGTTTGTACCATTCGAAAATCATCACTTTAAAATCGACGCTGCTATTGCGAGTGATTTGAGAATAAAAGCTCAATGTGCTTACAATGGCAAGCGAGTTAACAAGTCCCCTCAACTCTGACCCTTAGGGCCGACGTGAGAGTATGACGAATGCTACCGACTGTACACTGAACCCGATTATGAGACTAATAAAATATCGATATTCGATATCGAGAAATTGTTAGAAAACCAGCATTAGTGATGACTTGAAAATTTGAAGACTTTAAAAAACTGCTGCAAAAACGACGGGAGTTATAAGTTTGATGTGTCTGTCTGTGTGTTTAACTGTTTGTTAAGCTGTAGCTTCATACAATTTGATTTTTTTGAAAGATGAATTTGTTGGTACTGTTTTTAACAGTGTTTGATGGAAATAGATCCAGGAACAGGATATTCAATACTAAAAGTGGAACACTTGATAAATTACCGTCAAACATTTTCTGCGACACAAAGTCTCAATTAAAAATATTTGTAAAACATAAAAGATAGTAAAATTATTTGACCACATCACATACTTTGTACATAAATTACAAAAAAAGCAAGGTACCACAACACCCAGACATGAGACATCCTTACTAATATTATAAATCGGAAAGTGAGTTTGTTTGTTTGTTCCGCTTTCACGCCGTAACTACTGAACCGATTGCTTTGAAATTTTGCAGACGTAAAGTTAGAAGTCCGGATTAAATAATAGGGTACTTTTTATCCCGGATAAAATATGTTTCCGAGGGAAAACAAAAATATAGTTTGCTTGATGGACGGATTGGAGATCCGAAGACCGAATTCCACGCGGGCGAAGCCGCGGACGCAAAGCTAGTCATCTATAAAAAAGATCGTTTGCCCGACTGGGAATCGAACCCAGGACCCCGAAGTCCGGCCATTGGGCCGCCTCTCAGCTATAAAGTCATCAAAATAATTGCTATTTAATGTGAAACTGCATACAAGAGTTAAGAAATTACGGAACTTCATATTTGGTCAATGTGTGAATCTTAATATGTCTATGTCTAAGGAACGTTGCAAAGGCCAAACCTCTTTCGCCTATTATCAAATAGAAACAAGCTGGAATTATGTGGCGCCCCAGTGCAAGCGATAGGTACCTATATTAACTAGATGATACGTTTATTTATTTGTAAAATTATACTAAAAACTGTAAAATTATAATTTTACCCTGCGACTTTGGCGTTGCGCCATCTCTGAGGTCCCTTCGATCCCTGGTTGGGTCAATATAAGAAATGGATTTTCGTATATTGTGTCAGATTTCGGTAACACTAGTGCTTAAGCTACTTACTTAGAATCAGAGCAATGTATGTGATGTTGTCAAATATTTGTAATTTTTTCATTCAATGTTATCATCGCAAGCGTTAAATATAAAATCTTTCGTGGTTTGCGTCAAAATTGATATTCTATCTTGTTAAATAAACTAGTGCAAAAAGAGGATCCACCGATTTGGAAATGATTTCTACTGAGAAGATACTGGCAAAAAAATTAATAGCCATCGCTTAAACTAAATCTAAGGGATTGTAACGATCCGCAATTAGCGCTATCGCTGAGAGTCAGTTTGCTACGTTGAATATCTGGGTAAATTGAAAGACCTCATTACCATGGCGACCTCGGTGGCGCAGTGGCTAAGGTAGGCGGCCAAAGCGCGTAAGGTCCCGGGTTCGATTCCCGGTCGGGTCAATTTGGAAAACGAACTTTTCTATATTGATTTGAGTCTGGGTGTGCTGGGATGACGCCCCCAGTTGGTATCCGTCGTCTGGTACTCATAGTACAAGGGAAAACCTTAATTTGAGACCAGGTGATTGGTGCGATTGTCTGGCGCATTTATTGCCTGGCGCATTTATTTATTATTTATTTATTTAACATAAGGTATGATGAGGACAATCTTGAAGTGCAATATCAATCAAAGCGATGTAAACTACACGCTCTTAATGGGAATAGGTTGACTTAACCAGAAATCCTGTATAAAAAGGGTTTATCATTCTCCGCTTGGAGTGGAGCCTGACACCCAAAGGCCGAAATACCGCAGTCGTGCTTTTCAGCAAATGCCGCCCGGCCAATCGCGATGTGTTCATATTATTTACTGCACTGCACTTTCCCGTTGCAACTCGCCGTTGTACCTCATTGTTCGCCAGACAGATTTGGGCTGTTACAATACTTGTTTATTGTAACGCATGAATAGGATTAGCTATCTGTTGCCTGATGTGTATTGAGAAGTTAGATGTGGGTTTTGGATAAAGATGTAGCTTTGTAGCGTGGGCATTGTTGGGGGTATTTGGCATTTTGAGATCTGTAATGTAAAGAGCTGACGTAGGCTTTGAGAATTAGTAACAAAAAGAGTCGGTACCTACCTATTAAATGCTATTAGTCTTAAATATATTGTTTTTTGGCTAACTTAATTTTAAATGTATGTCGAAGAAGTATTCAATGGATTAACAGGTTGCCTAAAGTCTTCTTTAATTCAGGCCGCAATTACATTTCATTAAATTTTGTATAATTTATTTTCCTGATATGTAATGGCCGATAAAATATTATTAATATAATAACAGAAATAATTTTGATTTTTTTTTTCGTTTTTGTTTATTTGCCCACAAAAAACGGGTGAATTTGAGAGATTTTTTTTCTGTAACTATTGACGTTATTACTACAATTAGTAAAAACGTTTACAGTTTTTTAGACGTCTACCAAAATAATATATTTTTTTGCTTAATAATACACCTAGTTATTGTTTTATATCTTGGCTTAGCTGACAATTGACCTGAATTGTAATAGTTGTTATCATGAGAACTGGGCTTAGACTGGCGACAGGTTTACTAGTGAACACATTTCAACCTTGTAGATACTTCTGATACGTGTAATGAAATCAGAACTGCAATTAATTTAGACGCAACGCTTAAATGTAGATTCAAGATTTGGAAATAAATCAGGTAATATACAAGATAACAGTAAGAGTTTTATCCTGATTGAGAATCGTATCTACGACCCTTATTTTACAGATAATAGCACTAACTATTGAGTAAATCAAACATACTTTATTTCCTTATAAGATGATCTTTTTAAAATCATACGCAACGCCCGGTCTGCTTCAGCTTACCGCTCGAAAACAAATAATTAATGTCTTATTGTCTCTTCACTCATAAACACAAAACTATCTGACTTGCTCCACAGTAGTCAACACATTGCAATAAGGTAGATACTGTTACTGTAACTAATCTAATGATATTCTTACCGGTGTCATCTCGATAGATAAAAGGTTTATAGGCTGTAGAATCACTTAGCATTGTATATTTAATGACGATAAAAAAGAGTTCTATGTAACCTACTATAATAAAGAAATATTTCACCTTGACTTAACTGCAATACACATCAGTTAAGTTAAACCATATCACCACTATCAATTTTCTACTTAGACCTTATACAAAATGGATACTTGCAACAAGTGCCATGCTAAACTTCACCTAATATAGCTATCAATAACATTAAACATAGAAATAAATCACTTGCTTATATAGAAATTGTCTGTCGTCCATAAGATGTAGAAAAGACGTCGGAAGCCATCCAATGAGGACAGTATATCTGATAAGGCTACCAACAAAAATTATTCTCGTATCGATAAATCTAACGATGAGCAGATATTTAAATTAATATTAAACACACCGTTTTGCACAACGGATTATACGGGTACTCTTTCACTAGTACACAATGGGGTATTTCAATAGATCTTTTTATTACATAACTTGCTGTGCCCGCAACTTCGTTCGCGTGGACTACTGGATTTTTTTTATGTACTAAAAGTTTATATCAGCACATGCCAATAAAAGTTCCGTCTATCTATTTCAGATATCAGTCAAAACAAACAGACTGACAAACACTAAAAAAAATTAGTTAGGTACATTCATATGCATGTAGTCAAAACCGGTTATTGCAATATCACAGACACTCCAATTTTATTTATAAGTTTAGATGTTCATAAGAAATTCGGTTATAGGCTAGAAAAAATCATATCCTATTTTTTTTTATGAATGGATAAATAGCATCACACTAGAACTTAAAATACCAATCTCTCTCGTAAGTACTAACGTAATATACTCGTAAATCGACCGTATTGTATCTACTTTTTCTTTCGTATATAAGGGGAGATAGGGGTAAAATCCACCATCTATATTATTGCTATCAAAAATGACAATCCGTTTTTCTTCAACCCAATACGGTTTTAGCTTACGCCTCGTATAATTTATAACTATCCGTAACTGAAACGGATCATTTTTAAAAATTGGAACCGGGTATAAGTCCACGTGTACGAAGTCGCAAGCAGCTACAAGAAAATGAAATAAAATAGCATATCGTCGACGCGCGTGCAATACCTCGTAAGTGCATTTTTGTTCGTACGGTAAATACGCGGTATTGCACGCGCATCGACGATATAGGTTCAGTTGGCCATGGAGCCCTTGTGAGAGAGTACCCTAGTCCCAGTACAAGGAAGGGGCAGTACCGCATGATACATCGATAATTGCAAGTACAGGTGCGTCTGTACGTCGCATTTCACGGTGCTGAAACCTACACGCCCAGACCTTGGGTGGTATTAATTTTAAAGTTCCAATTTAATGGCTAATCGAGACTTTGTAATTGAAAAGCAGGGGATACGAGGCTGAAATAGACCTGGGGGTCTACTCACAAAAACGAAATGAACAAACGAATGGTTTCGTTTTTGAAGATTAATCTAAAGTTTGCGAGTTAAAACGTGGTTTTTGATTTGTATAAATAATATTTTGTTTTTTGATAACGCTTTATTCGCATTCGAAGTTAGATGGTTGCGATTTTGAGAATAAAAAATTGCTATCCGTCGTCGGATCCGACATATTTCGTTTTTGAGAGTAGACCCCCTTGTTTTGCTTTAGGAACTACGATAAAAAGGGGATGTGATCTGCCCTGTTATTCGCTAATGTACAAAACGATTGTAATACTAAAAAAAAAATTTACCTTTTTTGTAATTTTTATATATTTAAAAACTTTTTTTGCAAACAAAATTAACAAAAGGTGGACTTTATGCTAGGAGCATTCTCTACCAGTCAACCGTTGGGTCATGCATATAGTTCGTTTATGGGTGCGGTAACAGTAAAAATGTGAGTCTGGATAACAACAAAATTAATTATCATAAATGTTTGCAATGTTTTTTTTCTTTCTTTAATATGTTTTGCCTGTGACAAATCCAATATGATAGATTAATACAAAGGATATACTCCAAGTTAATTTATTAATTAATTTCCTTGTCACAAAGTTGGCAAGGTGTTATCATTTATTTAATTACTCGTAAGTACATTGATTACGTGACTCCATGTAAGTCTGCAAATTTTTGTAATCAAATCTGTATCCGATTTGGTTAATACGGACCATGGTAGAGACAAAATTCCTCAACTACCTACATAATGTATTATTTTTACGACTTTTGGAAATTGTCATCGTTTTGTTGATTTTTGCTTACACAATTTATATGAAAATATGTAGCCAGTATTTCGTGTACCTAAAATAGCCTTGTTTAAACTGACATTTGTAAATTTCTACATAATTAAACAGATACTAATCTACAGAACAACGCGTCTAACACCATATTAGATTATTAAATGGCAACATTGAAGCAAATATTGAAATATTCAAAGATAAACAGGGTGACAAGTTACATACGCAATCGTTGGCATACAGAATGCAATTTCTATTTTATTACACAGATCTTTGTCTACAATCAAACAACAATGCTTCTAATGCCACACTAGATTTATTAAATGGCAACACTTAAGCAAATAGCAAATTATTCGAACTCAAACAGGGTGACAAGTTACATTAAACGTTGGCATACATAACTAACCCAATAGTAAGTATAAATGTCAGTTTGAATTTCTAGAAAGGTCGTGTCGCTTACATTGGTCAGGTTATTATAGGGTCGCATATGATTGCATAGCAGTCATATGATATCTGAAATGTATAAAACATTTATATGGCAAACCTCTGAGGAATATCTTCTTAAGCGTTCAGGACTGTTCAGACTATACATTTAGGACTTTGCATCGCCTATGTCGAGTGCACAAGAACTAATATCGAAATGCAACTGTTTATCTTTGCGTGTTGTCGACCGTACAACTAAATAAAATACCTCCATTTTGTAAATCAGTTATGTAATGGAACTGAACCCTATCGTAAGTAAACTTACAATTCCAGGATATTATTACAAACACCATTGTTAAAAGTGCAAAATTGAAAGCATGTTATAGGCCATTTCCGTTAAATAGGAAAAGAATACGCAATCTTGTTACATTCAATTCTTATTTTGAGTGCCTAGGTAAAAAGACTGTACTTTTACATATTATTCGTTTCCGCTGTCTGTTAGCTTAATTTTTTTAACCACTCGATGGAAGGTTTACACATAAGTGTTATAATATATTATATGCATATATTTTCAATAGAAAAGCCATAAAATTCAGACGTATCTAGAAACCTTTGATATTTTCGGCAACCTTATTAAAAAATTGCAACCGTACGAGGCTGGTTCGAAAAAGGTACATTTGTTATCTACATACATGTATATTCTAAGATCAAAACAGCTTCATCCACAATCGCCAACCTGAGATCAAAATACCTCCACTCAGAACCACCTATGCAAACAAGCAGTACTAGCCTAAACCCCTTATTTACTCAGCGCAGATTCTGCTCGTTACAGAACATCAAAAGCGCGACGCGACCAGCCTCGAGTGTTGATAATAAAGCACAAATGACGCGCGCGACGCGGCGACATGCGCCTGCGCCGACTACACGCTTTAGGCTGGCGACGCAAGAGCGACACGCCATCTTGAGTCAAATGGTAATAAGCAAAACTAGGCAAAGAATACGTATTTGTAAGACGAACGTACTACAGGATATGGCGAGCGGATCAGTGCGCATTATAATAGTGTCATGAATGACGTCTCTATCATTAGCGGTGTCAGACGTCCTTAATTTTATATGATAAGTTCCACGTGGGACCCCGCTTTTTTAATTCCCACTTATAAAACAAATTCCGATTATTTTCGAGAAATATATAAAGTCCAATTCGAATTCTACTTAAACTTATGAAAAAACAACAATGTTTGAATCTAGGGAGACACCACATGTTGAAAACTATGTTCTTATGAAATAAATCACATTTATGAAGATCTCGGTATTGCAGTGGGGTAATCGCCTGAAGTGTTCATTTTTCGATAAGGTAAATTATGAAAACAAACTTTTCAAAATTGGATTGAATCTAGTTGCGCTAGGTTGTCATATCCCAAGTAAATATCTGTAATCTGGTTCTCACACAATAATGAAAACGCTTAGTTGTAGACTCTGTTGATTGGTTTTATCCAGCACATTTATTATTACTGCTAGCTATTTTCTGCAATTCCGTTTGCTTTCTTTCGATGCAATAAATATTAACTATTATCTCATAGATCTTTCTACCAATATTTATCCTAATCCATTCAGTAGCAGCGTGTCAGACTATCAAACATACATACATCCAGACATCTGCACATCGTTCATAACATTAGAAGAATTTTAACAAAATTTTCAGATACCAGGATAACAGAAGCTTCGAAGAGTTAGACGGAAGCGCGCACCCAACCTAAGGAACTCGCAAGGCACGGGCCCGTCCTAGTACCGTTAAGGATATTCTCTTAATCTCTAATCTTACAGTTGTTCGGACGCGGTGAGTATTACTAGTAGTTTTTAAGACTTAGTTGGAGTTTTTTCGGTAAAATTAGTTATATTTTTTATCACCGATCTTTCTACCGAAATCCATTCAAATCCATTCAATAGCAGCGTGATAGACTAACAAACATACATACATCCAGACATCTCTACATCGTTCATAATATTATAAAAAATATTGCAGCAAAAATTTTCAGATACTAGGATAACAGAAGAGCGCAAGAGTTAGACGCAAGCGCGCACCCAACCTAAGGAACTCGCAAGGCACGGGCCCGTGTGGGCCGTCCTAGTACCGTTAAGGATATTCTCTTAATCTCTAATCGTACAGTTGTTCGGACGCGGTGAGTAATGTCCGCGCGCAAATGTCATGCCTTGTTATGATGTTTGTGTGCTTGTAATGCCAGGGATTACGGGAAAGTTATTTTAGTATGCCCATACATTTTAATGGGCTAGTCATTTCGTGGACACGGCTAGAATGCTTTTGTTTACTCTTTGAATTTAGAACGAGAGACTTGGAGGAAACTGACTGACTGACTGACATATCAATGCACAGCCTAAACGGCTAAACGTATGGACTTTCAATTTGGAAGGGACGTAGCTTAGGTACCGTAGAGGTGTACTAAGAAAGAAATTCCCGAAATTTCCACGGGAACGGGAATTAGCGGAAAAATCCTTTTGTATGAAAAATCTAAACCGCTTTAGTTAGTCGCTTGAAGTTGCGCATACCTTAGTAAACTTAAAGATTAACAGAAGAACAGGATATTACAAAATTCACACGGGAACAGGAGTTAGCGGGTAAAAACTGGTAAAACCCTGTAGTCCACGCGACCGAAGTCACGAGCACAGCTAGTGTTAATATAAAAGTCTGTTCTCATAGATTTTTTTATTTCAATTGATTGAGATCTTAAAATTTAAATGTCAGATTCCTTAGAAAAATATGCTACATCTCAGAAAGATGGACATTACAGAAATTGTACCGTCAACCAATCTGACACTTCGAACCTATCCTAACATGTCAAACAAAATAAACAAGCTCAATATCAACTTTATCGCCTTGAGATACGAACGATGCAATAGTTTCTAGTGCTGTGCAGTGGTAAAAGTAAAATGGTTGATCGAAGATTGACGGGACACACCGTTAGAGGGCGATCGGGGCAGTGTACGCGCCGAGAGTGAGTTTTGTCGATATAAGCACAACACTAGATGCGTAGTCAAATGCTAGCAATGTACAGATAGTAATTTTTTTAATTATTTTTTTTCATTTAGATCTTTAAACAGCTGCAGCTTACACTTTAACTTCCAAGAGTTAGTTTATAATGATAGGGACAATTTCTTTCTTTTAAGTTTTATTATAACGCGCTTTCTGGTAGTATTTTCTTTTATTCCAAACTAACGCGTATTAAAGTATTTTTTTTTTATTTCTTCTGATTCATAGCTTCTATTGGCCGCGCCGTAATTTTATAAAGCCTAAATCGTTCCTCTATAAATCGAATATCCAATACAACAATATTTTTTCAATTCGAACCAGCATTTCTTGAGATTAGCGCGCTCAAAGAAACAAACTCTTCAGCATTATAATATAAGTATAGATTCATAATAAGTCTATTTAGATAAAAGGCTTTAATTTTTTATACTTTAAAATTTAACTTAAAGAAGTTTAGTTTTTTTTTAAGAATGTTTTAAAGTAAACATGTTAAATAACAATACCTACAATACTTTTGTATTGAGGGTATCATCATTTGTGCTAGTATGATTATATGGCGCGCTATATACTTTTTGAAAATGGAATGCGGTTTTGAAATTGGAAAACGTGTTCTTTTCACAATTCGAAAATAAATTCGGGATTTGGTTTTGAAGTAAAAATGCGAGGTTTTTTAAATGATTATTTCCCATCAAATAACAATAATCTCCATTTCTCGTTGGACTCGTAAAAAAATTTGTAGCAATCCGAATATCGGATGGATCGATAAAATTTTATTGTTTCTTCTTAATTTTTACGGTGCATATCGGTTTTAACACTGCTTCGATTTTCTCACCGACATTGTTTTTTTCTAAAGCATTCGTGCATACCAAATCACTATCACCACACGCTTGCTTTAAACTCAAACTAATCGTTCTGAAGAAATTACAAAACTCTTCGCTGCATCTTACTTAGCTCTTTTTATGATTTGTTTAAAGTTCAAACTTGAATGCTTGCGTGTAATAGTGTTGTTTGTAAGCATATACCCTCGATACCGATCTGCGGTGAACGAAGAGCTTATTGAATAGCCGTGAATTGTTGCCGAGTCATACACAATTGGCTGGCTTTATATTGACACTGCGGGATAGCCGGCATGGTGGCGAGGTAGAGAATTGTCGATAACATTTTAATGATATTAGACAAACACTCCACTTAAAAAGCGGCCAACGTTTAGAAGCGACATTTTTTTATGGCAAGACGTATACATTGCCTATGATTATTAACTTAAGAAAGAGAATACAAAAGATAAATACTGAAAATAATTTAAAAAAACAGACAAATGTCATATTCCTTTCGAATAAAAAATCGATATAGAGCAATAATTTATTTAATTTCAATGACCAGTTTAACCAGCAATAAACCAAGTGTAAACTCAAAACTACTTGAATTTTATCGTCTAAATAAACACAAAAATTTCAATAAAAATCTAAGACAAACATGTGCTCAAATTTCTTTACAAACACGTTACCTCGATAATACCAGGAATACCAAAACCGTTACCAGAATTATTTAATCTCTCATGGAAGTGAAACTCACGCGGTCATTTCGATACATGCTATCGACTCGCAAATTTATCGATATCTCGCGAACTACACTACAGGCCATAAGGTTTTCTGTGGTACTGACCTGATGGCAGAATGGCCGGTCCGATTCCCTCATCATTTCGCTAGTTAGATCTGTATCTCACTTATGCCGTGAAAGTATTCGGATGTAATCGTGATATTATTCCGGTATGTTATTGTGGCTACTAAGCAATTGTTGGATTCCTTTGTCTGGTATAAGCCTATTTTAATTCCCACTGCATCATTGAAATCAAGTCACAATGGATTCTGGTTTTGGCGGATTGATGATACCAAGCTTGAGCTATGTTCGAAAAGTTCGAAAAAAATTCTTGACCCGGTATTTTGACCACCAGGTCTACCAACCTAGACTAACATTTCTTTTATCTGGTAGTTAAGGTGACAGCTTATAAAACTGAAATAATATGTATCTACGAGAGTCTACTGGGGAGACCACTTGGGGAGATCCTATGGACTTTGGCGTCGCGCCATCTCTGAGGTTCCGGGTTCGATCCCCGGTCGGGTCAATATGGGAAACGAACTTTTCTATATTGTCTCGGGTCTGGGTGTTGTGGTACCGTCGTTGTTTCTAATTTCTTTAACACAAGTGCTTTAGCTACTTACCATAGAATCAGAGCAATGCATGTGATGTTGTCTAATATTTATTTATTTATTTATTTGGCCATTTTGGCACTCTATCATTATTAAGGTACTTGGGGCTATGCAGTTCTAGTGAACTGTGATCACTGTGACCTATTACGTTTATTGTGTCTCGCCACCTATTTAAAGTAACGCCTTGAGCCACTCCATTTTGGCGCTTTGCCCTAGCGGATAGAAGCAGTACTAAAATTAGTATAGTGGTTGTTTCTGATTTCTATAACACAACTGCTTAGCTACTTACATCAGAATCATAGCAATGTACAAGTATGTGATGTTGTCCAATATTGAAATTTTTATATAAAATGTATTCAAGTCTATATTGTGGTGCTACCGTTAATTCTGTTTCAATTGCAAGTGCTTAAGCTACTTACTTTTGGATTGGGATAATGAATGTGTACTGATAAAAAGAGTTATAAAAAATACCAGAGGCATGTAGCTGAATGCATAATTCACGAACTCATTCACACGTAAAAAGTAATTAAATACCAGTCCTAGATTTAAGAAAAAAAATCCATCACTCACCATCTCAGTGATTCATTGTGATTTATAAATGGAAGATGGATTACAATGCCGATTTAACCGTACGGCCGAAGACGCCATTTTCGCAGCGGAGTTTAATAAAATGGCGGCTCAGTATTTCAATTATTTTGAGACAATTGAAGAGTCAGTTTCGCGTTCTTTAAGGAGCACAGCTTGACGTGTAACGCCTTAGTTAGGGTTCCTTCTGATGTGTGAAATATTTGGTATTTCAAAAAACATTTTGATCACTTACTATAGTATGTTTAACTGATCGTTTTTTTCTCCATTTTTAATGGCACACTATTTACTCATTATTGCATCAACGCAAGTGCTTTAAATTGTTTATTTGATCACTGCACACATATACCAACAATTAATGTGTAATAGTAAGTTTCTATCTTTTTTTTTTATGATTATTATTAGGCAAACTTCAAGTCGTAGTTTGACGTTTTTTTGGCAGTACAATTGTTTTAAATAGAGTTTGTAGAAAATTGTCAATAAATAAATGCGCCAGACAATCACACCAATCAACTAGTGTCAAATGATAACGAACACCAACTGGTGCTGGACTGCACACCCAGACTCAAGATAATTTTGATGACCTTCGTAACCGAGAGGTGACCGAGCCGGTCTTGTGGATCTCTTGAGGTCCCGGGTTCGATCCCCGATCGGGTGAATATAGAAAACAATATTTTCCATATTGTCTCGGGTCTGGGTGTTGTTACCGTCGTTAAATCTGATTTCTGTAACACACGTGCTTTAGCTAATTACCACAGAATCAGTTTAATATAATGTGATGTTGTCCAATATACATGTATGTATATTATTTAATTTAGAAAAACTATTGTTCCAATTTGACCAGACTGAGAATCGAACCTGGGACCTTTCGCGCGACTGACACTTTGACACTAAGCCACCAAGGTAGTCATGTTTTCTGTAATGGTTTTAAATACAAACAGATACGCTTAGAACATATCGTCTTTATTCCACACATTATCTCCATAAAGAGCGATCGGAACTACAATTCGTATCATACGAACTTTTTTACCAACACCCAGTAGGCACTCTTAGTAAAAAGCGTGACAGACTAGTTCTTAATGCCATGTCTTGTCGGTGAAAGTCAAATAATGACGGTACAATGCGAGCATTTCGTCCGCCCGGCGAGGTATTATCTTGGGAACTTTTCAATTATATTTTGTTGTATTGTGTTCCGTGAAACGGTTTTGGGTTACGAAAAGGCATTGATGGACTGTCTATGAATAAACTTTTTCATTTAACTGTCGAGAAATGAAGCGGTAAATATGATAGGGAATCGATTTCTGTTGCGTTTTAACGGTTGTTTAGTACAAAGGTTAAGTAATTACAAGGAAATGTGTAAATAATATTTTAGAAAATTTACTAGAAGTATTCTGTTTACTCATATGACATGTTAAGTCTTTAAAACATAAAAATGGTGAAGTAAAATTTGGGATTTTTTATTTAATACAAAATATGGTAAGAAGGAATCAACGGTGTTTTTTCGATGACAATATACGAACATAATTAAACGTAGTCGGTTGTTCTTTTTTATGATTAAAACTTTTAAAATACACGACAGATTTTGATGCGGGTTTCCTCGAATAGATAGAGAGATTCAAGAGATAGGTACACCTTTAAGATATTTTATATTATAGTACACAAAAAGCTGAAAAAATAATTAATATTTTCATTGCATCCTTGCGAAGCCAGAGGTGGTCGCTATTTTTATGATAAGAAGTAATTTTGTTATTTTTTTATTATTATGAAAAAAAAATATGCTTGATTTTATTCTACTTTTGATCGAGATTTTATAGAGATTCGAATAGTAATTATTTATAAAAGCCAAAATAACCGTTATATACAAACATGTAAACTTCTCGTTTTATATTATAAGTAAGATGAAAAGTGAATAAAATTAATAATTATTATTAACCTACAGCATTTTAACAGTGGACATAAACTGTTATAATTTGTTCGTGCTTCTATTTTGCTAAATAAATTGTAACAAACATTTACCTACTTATTTAACATTTAAAAGCAACAAATATCAGAAAAAGCATTCATGATTTATAAATATACTGTTTTATAGATATGACCACACTTGTTTACTCTTGTTGTGTTAAATCTAGATTATTAGGAAGTTATCAATCTTATCCATCAGCTGTTATCTACAAAGTCAATCTAAATTAAAAAAAATCAGGCTGCCATTCATCTCATTAAAGACCACAATCTCTCTCACTTTTTTGACCGAATTGTATCATTTGAATAAACATTATCTTCAAATCCACTAAAAAAAGAGTATTCAGTTTCATTTTGTCAAATCAAAGGTTTAAAATCTGCAAGAAAAAGCACTCAGCTCTTAGCAAAATTGTATCACTTTAATCTCCATTGGATTAAGATCACAAATGTCAAAATAATAACACAACGATCCGAGCCAACATTAAAACCAGTATAAAGAAACAAAACGCGGGAGATTTAACTTAAAAATAATGACCGGAGGGTTACATGTAATACATTAATAATAGTTTTATACATATCCAAAATGACCCATAATCACATGTGATAGAAAATTGTTTTCAAAATGATGCCGGACGAAAAAAATTGATGGGAATTCGCATTATGGTGAACTGATGAGACGAAAAAGCGGCGCGAAACGAAATTTGGTCGGTAAGCGAGACCCTGTGTTAATATTTTCTGTGTTTCTTTGATTAGCTACTGATTTGAACGAGTCAACGAACTTTGGAAATACATTATAATCTCGCAATGAGACACGACAGAATGAATTTGGATACGAATTCTTTGCGTGTGAATATAAAAAACCCAACAGCTATTGCGGCTTAAGGTTCGAAAATTCTGGTGCCGTATTCTATTGGAATGTTCATCTGTCTTGTTCGGTTTCTTTTTATGGCTTGACTTAATTCATCAACTTTTTCAAAACCCACTAAAGAAGGCCTATAGAAAATTTTAAAAATCTATTCAGATGCCTAGGTGTCTTCGATTCCGGCGTTTTCAAATATTTCTGCAACGAATGTATCATGGGCCGATTAGTATGCCAAACTCCTACGAGAAAACACACTTGCCGAATGCTAAGAGATTAATATAACAGAAAAATTCATCGCCTACAATAACTTGCGGTTACCTCAGTCGGCACGACAACAAGCGCGAAACGTGAAGGTCGCGGGTTTGAATCCCACAGCGCAACGGAAGAAAATTAATTTGTGGGTATTTCTTTAAAATAGTCAACTACACACTTCTTTACGGGACATTACTTTGTTTATCTCGTTTCCAGTTGATGGCATCTATCAGAGTAAAGAGAGGTGCAAGTTATCCTACGATCAAAGTATCAATTATTGCAGATAGCTTATATGTTATTTGGACCAACCGTTAGTTGATTGATACTTAAAATGGCCAGAGTACTTTAGACGGCAATATCATTATTCAAGTTCACATGATGAGGTTATTACCTTGATTCTCCAAGATAGCTGTATCTAAGGCTATCAGTGTTGTGGATTCTATCAAAGATTCGCCTACTTTTAACATAAATTGTTGGATTTTTTTTCGTTATTTCAATTGACTAAGCTTTATATACCTACCTTTCCATTTTGGTAAAACTTTACCGATTTTATCAAATTCTGTTGGAAGTTGTTAATTGCAGAGATGTATTTACTATAGTAGATATTTATATATAAAAAAAATACGTATACCTTATTGCACAGTACGTAGAAAAAAAACTGGGTTTTACAGACATATAATATGATTTATAATCCTTTACTGTAACAGTTCTGTTATTTGTTATACACGTCACGCATTACTTCCGATTGTCCTCTTTTTCCTTTTTTAAAAGAACCTGCAATAAATTCAGTTGCTAAATAATTCACTCAAATTCTAAAGCTGTTTTGTTTAATTATATTCACTAACATATGATAGTTACAAGGAGCGATAGATAATTGATGCACCAAAATTATGTAATGTTTATATTTACGACCTCTTTCATTTGATTAATTTGATAAATCAATTAAATTAACAAACAGATACACCCGACCTCAATAGGTGTACACTGAATGTTCAATTCTAATATTTGTTTACTTATGAAGCTATTTCAATTTACAATAAATTTGACACGACTAATATTCTAAACCTCAGATTAAGATAGGCTAAATTATTGTAACTAAACATGGAATTTAAGCGACCAGGAACCTGTTTTGTAAACGCATTCTTACCAAGGCCGAGGAATAAAAGGGCGAATTGTTTGTAGTCATTGTTGGCAGAAACAACTGTTTGAAATGCAGGCTTAGGGCCAACGCTGTACTATTAATAATTTAAGTGCATCAGAAACGTATGTGTAGTCGAAAACAAGTTGATTTAAATGTCGAGGAATGTTATTTATAGAGACGACGTGTGTCGAGATGAATTCATTGAGTTGTTCGGCTAAACTAAGATTTTTTTTAGACCAATTACTTGTTAAAACTCAAGTATGCTTTCTCATATTACAGTGCCCTAACAAGGTCTAAAATAAAAGAATATTAAGAATACCATCTGTAATGTACATTGTAGAAGCTATAAACGATTGTGAAGTATGTGTCAAAATTTTTATCGAACTCTTAACAAATGTCAAAACGATGCGTCAGCTGCTGATTGACTAAAAATACAAGTGCGGTGTGCAATCCACCAATCAGAAAATCGAGAAATTTTACTTCTTGCGTATGCTAATAGAACTAGAATGGAACAAACGAAATGTCAATTTCCTAAATGTGGGTGTAGGGATCGAACCCATTATCTTTGGTTCAACAGACAAGAACGTAACTGACAATCAGGTTTTAAGTTCAATACGCCTGATAGCGCAGAGACAATTTTCTAGTTCCTTCTAACTCCGCGGATAAAGTTTGTTAGTACTTACAAGTCTTTCAAATTAATAAGGTCGATGACACCTATTTCATTATTTACCAAACCAGGATCCGAGTCCAAAGACTCCGAGAGACATACCTGAAACAAAAAACGGCACAATCAATCCAACATTCCGCCACACTGGCCGCTCATACAAACATATTCATTCGCAAAATCTCCGGTCCGCAAATTGATTAACTTAGTATGAACCCCCAAAAGGTGCGGTGAGGCTGAGATTAATTGTTTTGATCCCACCCGGCCGGACGCACTACTGGGCTGCGTCTGCGCATCCATCGATATCGATGGAAATGGCGGGACGTCATTATTTTCTTGATACGCTGTGACGTATGTTCAAAAATAGTGATGGGATAGGCAGGCGTCATTTTGTTTATTAATAAATGTGATTTATAAACGTATCCTGATTTATATTTTTTAAATTAAATATGGAATATTTCTTATATCGCCAAAGGAAGAACGTTTATAGAAGGGAATTACGGAAAATCTATATTTGAATCATAGTTTGAAAATTCGCTGTGTATTCAATGAAAATAATATTTTTTTTGCAAAGATGGACTTAGCATAATTAACATTTTCTACACTTTTTATGGTATAAAATATTGCAAAATACAGTATGAACGACATTCTTTTTTTAAATTATTTAATGAACTCTTTTAATAAAACTTACTGCGATGATAAAAATAACCTTTAAAGTAAATGCTTGTCCAGGTTTTTTGTGCCAAAACTATCGACAAAATTTATCGACTTTCCAAAGGCGCTGTACTGTTGAACTTGATAAATTAATGTCCGAAAATTGCATGTCAAGAGGTAACCGGCTGTCGGGAACTCTTACATTTTAATACGTTCGTCAACGGAGAACAGCCGTTTAGCCCGTCACCCGTCGGCCATTTTGAGGAAAAATGTGCCAGCCATTTTGTTTTTTGGGATAAGTGACGTTGTATTTGAGCGTTGACGCAAGGGAGGAAGAATTGTTCTATGAAAATGTGATATCATAACAAGCATTGAGTGCTTGCAGTAGACTTGACAACTCAGATTTGCAACTGGTCAAAAGATACACAGTTCTATATTCGTTATTATCCTGACGACACAAGGGCGACATATTTAAGGGTATAGTCTGACGTGCTCTGGACTGCACCAGGTATTCATCACCTACTTACTTAACTTACATATCAAAATTGAAAGTCATAAATTTATTAAATTTTTTAACTAAACGCACTATACTTGAAATCCGTCGATATTTTTAACCTGAAATTTTGGTGAGTTTTAATCTTTGATCAGGAAGTAAATTTACACATAGGAAGTACAAGTTTTTAGACAAGCATTCGTCGCTCTAAATACTCGATATTAACGTATCATTGCGTAGTTTTTAAATACGAGATTAAATTCACATTATTTTAAACAATGTCTGAATCAAATTTTGTACTGCTACTAAAATTCACACAGCTTCTTCAAGAACATTTAATGCAACGAACGGAAGCCGTATTAAAATAAAAAGTAAAATAACGCTGCCGATTAAAAAATTTCACAACTTCGCAAAAACATTTCCAATCAATTCGTATCTCATTCGTAATCTAAAGTTAATATTAAAGGGTGCATTTAGGTATCTTTCCCAGAACCTTCCCCTTGAGGAAGCGCAAGTAATTTACTCGAGCTCTAGAAGTTAATACATTCTGACGCGTACGCGCCTGCGCCGCCATCGCGTTTTAATTGAAAACGGTATTCGAAATTCGAAAAGCTTTATTTGTAAACGTTAATTTTAAAAACGGTTTTGGAATAAAAAAAAACGGTTGTAAATGGATGCGCACGCTCCGATGGTTTTGTGACGTCCTTCATCGATGGCAGTGACGTGGGATTAAAGGTTACGGTGTTTGAAAAAATGTGAGGTGAATTATGGAATGCCATAAGGTGTGCTGTTAAGCAAAAAGTTTGCAATGTAATTGAGAATTTTGGGTTAGCTGCTGTTAAGAACTTTGATCAAAGATTTTAAAAAGGCTTCGACAAAGTGGAAATAATATTATACGCACGTTTGTTTGGTAACTCACTCATCTTTTTTGACATCAGTTTAGCAATACTTGCAGATTTTGTAAGGTTTGGATAGACCGTGACAGTAAAGCACAGATTCCTCCTTTATATATTTTCTGTTGTCCGCGTTATATGATGTTAAATAATATCCTACATGTTAATCAAGTGTCTACTCCTTTCCTCCCAAATTTCATCTAAATCCGTTGTGTGAAAGAGTTACAAACAAATATCTTGACATGCATACATTCTTACAAAATTTTACGTGTGTATAATTAGTAGAATATTATATCTTTTTATAAAATCATTAGGATAATCATTCATCATTGAATTGTTTAATTGATTCCGAATTACGAAACAAATCCAAATGACTATTAGGTTTAAATTATTCCCAAGTTTATGTTTAATCAAATTGATATCATCTTCAATCACACGCATAGTAGGTAAGATGATTTTCTTGTTTGAGTAAAGAAGGTTGATTCCATTTTTTGCTCGCAATTTAATCTCCATAGGTTCTATGTAATTGGAGCATCGATACTGGACATAAACCTAAGCGTAGGAAGTCGTGTCTACATAGAAAGCGTAGGAAGTCGACTTAGTTGGCAGGTGCCAATTTACACTTGACGAGATAAGCATTCAGTGTAAACTACGTAGTAACAACATTGATATTAAATTAACAATACATTCATGTGTTACGGACTCCTTTGTAGTTTTTACTACCTCCAATCTATAAAAAGTTAACGGGATGAAACGCGACATCGTTTTAAGTAGTTGCGAACTACTTACTGTCCCATGTTTCGCTTAGGTTGCACCAACCGTGGTCATGAACTGACTAGTCTTCATAAGTTCATGGAGATTGCAAATCTTCATCAACAGTAGATGTATTCATAAAAGTATTTTCCATTAATTTTTCTCTAGAAAAATAACCATTTGTCTTGAAGTAAGTAGTACAAAACTAATCTTATGACTGTACCAACACGGTAATACACCAATATTTGATCCGGTTGGGATTCGAACTTGCAATTCTTTCCAGATTTTGAAATATACAAACACTTGAAAAAAGGACTTTGAAAATAAATCAATAGGCTGTGTACCCAAAAGACAAATAGTAAGCGGCTGTCAGCCGATTGACTGAACGGCGTAACCATCACAAA
Organism: Glyphodes pyloalis; assembly: GCA_037074685.1. Taxonomy (NCBI): domain Eukaryota; kingdom Metazoa; phylum Arthropoda; class Insecta; order Lepidoptera; family Crambidae; genus Glyphodes; species Glyphodes pyloalis. Next base: position 2,644,412 of record JAYKKO010000003.1, on the reverse strand, counting down.
TATAAACGTATCTCGCTGTTTAAACACTTCAGTCAAATCCAAGTCCAAACTAAATGTTCACCTATCTAAGAATCCCACACAATTCCTTTCAGATACCGCACATTGCATTCCGCCTCGCATCGATTCAAACAAGCAGGTGTTATCGATATCGCTATCGATACATCGATACGTGCTCGAATCGAACGTGTCGATCGGGCTGGTCTAGATTACAGCTTGCTATCGAGCCGAGAACACGATTAGTTTGCGTTAAAATTTAAGTCTGAACGTGGAAACAAAATTTTAGTATTTGGAAGGAATTTTATGTTATGTATTATGGTGTCTCGTCTTTATTTTTATCAAACTTTTGAACAAAAGATGTTTTATTATTATTTAAAAAAGTAAGAAAATTACACAAACGGATTTCTTTCGTCATATTCTAGTTTGGAAATAAGAAGTTATGGCCTACTTTTAATCTGCATGAGCATAAGTTATGAAACTGAATCTCTTGTTTGAGTTCCCTTATATATTTAAAATGCTTGCCTTCGGTATAAAAAAGCTTTAAATGAGCCTCTAATAAAGAAATTTATTTTAAAGAAAAATTAAAACCTACCTATATTGGATCACATCATTACATTGCTCTGGTTCCCGTTTGATCGGACTGGGAGTCGAACCCGAGACCTCAGAGATAGCGTGACGACAAAGTCCAGCCCGATCGCTCTTTCGGAGGTAGTCATACTTAACTCTTAACAAGAAGCAAACATATTTTTCAATGGTTTTTGGCTTTATCTTATGTTATTAAGGTCAAAATTATAGTAATATATACATATATATTAATACACATGTATATGACCCTCATCTGGCTATTACTTAGCATTGTTATTTAGAAGTGCGCCATTTTCACATAGTAAGTGTTACTTAGCGAACCCGATAAATCCTCGTGCCTTAATTAACCGATGTTTAGAAATCCCACTAGTGGGTCACAAGCCTTTGTAATTGCATCCCATTATATTATCTCAAGCGGAATCGACCGGGAAGATACACGGGGACAAATACATTTTGCTTATTTGGATTCTAACTGTAGCTCTTAATGAAGATATGTGAGTTGATCTCATATGAAGATATATTGTAGTTAAACTTTTGTGTTACAATTTGGCAGTTGTAAAGAGTATAATGATAGACTAACCAAAAGTTACTTACTGTACCATAATGTTGCCTAACAAATAGGTATTGGTGACTCAATAATCGAGGAATTTGCGCATATATTAAAGCCCCTAAGGATTTACACAATATTAAACTTATTTACACAATAGAAACTTAGCTATACCTTTATAAAGAGTTTTCATTAATAAATTGATTGAGTGGCTTAAGATAAATTTGGGTACACTTTGAGACAGTAAAATAAATATTTTTATTTTTAATTTATTAATGAACCTTAAAAGCTGAAGCTGGCTTTTATTATCCATGTTACAATCAAACTTACTACCAGTAGATACCGGTAAAGTGTTCTAACTACTGCAGTTGAAAATTGTTAGAGCAGCGATAAGCAATTAAGGTAGAATTGCATACTCAAAATTAGAGATAGTTTGCATAACTATAATACAAAACTTATAGTACTAATAGTTGGGGCTATAATCTTACTAATAGATTGTTAAAGTTACGCCGTTTCTGAAGCTCAAAACCAAGCACCACGTAATAAAATGATTTATATATACCAAACGTTTGCTAGCCTATATTTTAGCCCACATTCTCTACACCAAATGAATTCCTAACACCAAGTACTTATTTAAACTGCTGATGAAATAACCAAGACCCGAACCCTATATAAAGTGCAAAATTAAATTCTCAATCCCAGCAAAAGGTCGCCGCAGTCTATAGAAATCTATTACCAGCAAACGCCATTGCTCATAGTTTCATAATAATTATCTCATATTGCTAACAGGTGGTTACGAGGCATAAATAACGCACCTACCTACATTTACCACCTAACTGAGTTATATTCAGATTATCCTGTCACGCCAATAAATGGTGTGTTATGTAATGCTTATGTAAAAGTCCCATGTTGCAAAGTAGGAAATCTTCATACCGTCTTGTAATTCTAAATGATATTTATGAATTCGCGGCGAAAACGGTTGTAGGTAGACTGGAGAGGTAGAAGATTTGTAGCGAGAATAAAATTATACTGTGGCAATTGTTTTATTCCCATTTATTGAAGCAAATACTCTTAGTAACAGAAGCATTGTAATTGAAACAATTTTTTTTAAAAGCATTAATCTTATTTACCTTTGCATTTTATTACCATTTTAATCGACATTTAGGTGCACCTGGAATTTGAATATCGTTTTTAAATAGGTACTCACAATTTGAATACCTTATTTTAACTTTAACACTAATTTATCCACAGTTATGAATCAAACTAAATTTCATACATCGTGACGTCATCCCCTATGAAAATTATTAACTTTGAAATCATAATTTGCCGTTCCAAACGGTTATTACATCTTTTAATTGTAGCTTTTAAACTCAGAAATGATTATGCCTTTGATATTTAGGATTGGCAAGCAGGTAATTGGTTGTTACGACACTTCACACCTTCGTTACTTGTACAAGAAAATACATTTCAGTGAGCAATTTCCATATAACATACTAGGCACTCGAAGTGTCCGCCATCAATAGGTTTTAAGAAGTGCGGGAGGGTTAAAGCGGTATGGTGCGCCAATGCATTTCCCTTCCTTAAAAAAAGGCAATCGAAACTTCACATACATTTATTAATTAATGCTTACAACCATTACCAAATGCGTGTTGGCTACCAAAAAGATAATACAAATATTTGATGTTTTCTTAAATTTCAAGCAAATACGAATTAAATGAGACTTTTACCTGAAAAATGAAGAAAATAATGCAAGAACTTCCATTTTTTCATAAGCCAGGTACGATTGTATAGAGCTCATAAAAGAAAACATTTTCAGTTCGATTTTATTTCTTAAGCCTGCCACATAAAGGCGGTAGCATGCTTTTGACCGAGACAGGTAATAGCCCATTTGATTTAACTACTACACATATCTTATTGATTGCAGTACATAGTGTTTTTAGCATACAAAGCAGCAACAATAACGGAAATTGTATACAGGATAGTTACATCATTTAAAATAATTTCTGTCACAACAGACTGCACCTGTTCTCATACTGTCTCCTATCGTACTGTGGTAGGGCCGCCAGTATACCTCCGTAATTATTAGGAAACTTGGAAAGGACTTACAAGTGTTACAAGCTGTGTAAATGGACAGCGACGTGACGATGGATGGAGGTGCATACTATGCCACGAGGATTATTGTATGCAATGAGTTAAATAAAATAGTATACTTGTAGGTACAAATTATGTAGGTACGTACTTACCGCATTAAGACTTTAATCGAACACATAGAAGTAATAAATGCAGTAGGTACGATGTATCATCTGATAACAAGGGTCGCCACTTTTACTTTCTGACTATTACTAGGCTGACTAATATTAGGCTCCATACTAGGACCTTTGCTCTTTTTAATTTATATAAATGATCTCCCATCTTTTACAAAACACTTGTGTCATACAGTTTTATTTGCGGATGATACATCATTAATTTTCAAAATTAATAGACAACAACAAAACTTTGACAATATTAATTATGCTCTGTCTGAAGTAACACAATGGTTTAGAACAAACAATCTACTACTTAATGCCAAGAAAACTAAATGTGTAAAATTCTCAATGCCCAATGTGAAACAGGTCAGCACAATGATAAAAATGAGTGATGAGCCTATTGAGGTTATCAACTCAACAGTATTCCTTGGCATCACTTTGGACTCAAAGCTGCAATGGTCTCCTCACATTGTTACTCTTGTAGGAAGACTGAGCTCAGCAGCATATGCAATTAGAAAAATAAGAGATCTTACTGATGAGGAAACAGCGAGATTAGTTTATTTTAGCTATTTTCACTGTGTAATGTCATACGGTCTGCTCCTGTGGGGGTCTGCAGCCGATATTCAGGCTATTTTTGTCCTACAGAAGAGGGCTATTAGAGCTATTTACAAACTTGGACCTCGTGACTCACTACGAATTCTATTTAAGGAGATCAACATCTTAACAGTCGCATCGCAATATATTCTCGACTGTTTATTGTATGTTCACAAAAACCTGCACAATATTTCTAAAAAATCAGATATACATAGCTTTAACACCAGAAATAAACATAAACTTGCTGTGACAATTTCTCTGGATTCTTACGCTAGAAATAAGAGAGGAGACAAACTGTTTACACAAACAAGGTTTATTTATAGTAATAATAATTATTTCTAGGTAAATAAGAGTAGACGGGGTCCAACAAGCGCAACCGACAATATATTTGAGTCCACGTCAAAAAAACACCACTGTCCTGCAGTCCTCGAAATTCACGAAGCGACGTCACCCTAGTCCATGCGCAGCGGGGTTGTCGCCAACTTCTTTGATTTTCGGTACCGTGTAGAAGGTCCCTGTAATTACAGTAAACCAGACATTTTACAACTATCCAATTATACTATCTGACTGCGACATGGCGGTTGAAATAAGCAGCTCGATGCAAAGCGGGTAAACAGCAGAGATCGGTTAATAATGAGCAGAGCGCGCAAAGATGATTGTGATGATGGTGATTTGACTGACATAAAATAGTGATCAATGATGAGGCGTACAGAATCAGCTAGGGAAATATATTGTAGATGTGGGTACATCTATGCACAAAAATAGATGGGCACATTTAACAAATAATCATAATTAATTGGTGGCAGATAAACCCAGGACACAGGCAGTTTAATCCGCTAATTAAAAGCTAGGCGTACGTACTACTTAAATTAAAATACAATTTGGAAAGTGAAAAATTATATGGTGAAAGTTTGATAAAATTACGTTTAATGAAGTTGAGTAAGATGTGACGTGAGAAGGAATAATATTTAATTTACATACAAGAGTAGATGTATATGAAATTTCTTTGCACAAAATAACGTTTCACCAGCCAGTTCATCAGTACAAGATCTAGACTACATTACCACTAGGACAAAAACAATACTAAAACTTACTAAGTAAATAATACTTTGCAGCACTTACCCAATTTGGGGAATAAAACACACACAATAAATGGAAAGACGTTCGTTAAATTCACGTAGGTAGATACGCACGACAAAATGTTAGTGTAGACGGTCGCGCGTCCAGCCTCAAAGATTTCTAAGACACCAGTGCGTCACTCGCCGCACCGCGTTAGTTTTTATTCCGAGCGAAGCCGATCTCACGCGCATAACGCGTGATTGCAAAACAAAACGCGCCCAGGGTGTTCTTGTAAATATACTATATAATTTATTTTGTGTAGTATTAAGTTAAGTTAGTTTATTTTTCAAGTCAAGTCTTTTTAGTTTTTTAGAATCGTTACATACCCCCCTTTTTAGGTTAGGATTTTTACCTGTTAATAAAAATCCGCTTAGTAAAATCTAGTTGAGTTTAAAATCTTTTACATGCCAAGCTCCTAGTTTGTTGCCTAACATGTCCTCAAGCTCATAGACCAGTTTAGAATTCTTGCTTATAATGCGACACTTAATGTACTTGGGTGCTAACTTTTTAGAAAATTTATTATCTTTATCACTTTGATAGTAAGTTTTCTTCCATACAGTATCACCGACTTCAAAGTCTACGTTTTTGCGGCGAAGATTGTAATTAGTTGCATTTCTGGAATGCGCCTTGATTAAAGCTGCTTGAACCTTATCAAAGATCTTATGTAGACCACCTAAATTTTCTACATATGCGTCCCTTGGAGAAAATACAATTACATCGTTTAAGTCAGTATCAATATAGTGAGAACCGCAACTTACTAATTCACGGCCAAATACTAGAAAAGAAGGTGTAAAGCCAGTAACTTCATTAACTGCGCTATTTAGTGCAAATTGAATTTTTGGTAAATTAGTATCCCATGATCTGTGGTCATTCTCGACAAAGGACGAAACGGCGGTAATAATTGTTTTATTATAACGCTCCACTGAGTTTACTTGCGGCGTATATAAAGGAGTATAAAAAACGTTTGGGATATTGTAACGGGCAAATAAGTTTTTCATGGTGTGACTTATAAACTGTCTACCATTATCCATGAGTATTGTACTTGGGATGCCATGAATTAGAAAAACATCATCTTCTATTATTTTAGATATAATCTCTGCTGTAGCACGGCGTATAGGGAAAAGTAAACAATATTTTGAGAAGCAACAGTTGACCACTAATAAAAATGTATTTTGTTTTTTACTAATAGGCAAGGGTCCAACAAGGTCAACACTTATCATTTGAAATGGCCTGCTGCAGGCTTTAGATCTTCCCATGATACCAAGAGTAGTATGGTTAGGGTATTTATAAGAAAGACATGTGTCGCAACCAGAAACAAAGTTTGACACATCATGATGCATATGGGGCCAAAAGTAGTTTAATGACAGGCGTTTAAAAGTTTTAAAAATACCAAGGTGTGCTGCTGTCGTTTCGCTATGATTTTGTGCTATGATGTTTTGACGATGTTCAAGTGGTACCACTTCCTTCCATTCAAATTCCCTAGCTAACGGGTTAAGAGACTTGATGTACCTATAAAGTTTACTGTTGGAAACACGATAATTTGAGTAAGAAGTAGGTGAATTCAAACAACCATTAAAAATGTTCAAATACCATGGGTCGTTAACATTTAAGGAAGTGTTCGTCTGTATGTCAGTAGAGTCGTCCACAGCTGCAATAGGGACGGAACGAGATAAACTATCAGGAACCACATTATCAGCTCCTTTTCGGTGTTTTATATCAAAATTGTAGGTAGACAGGCGGACGCCCCAGCGAGCCAACCGGCCAGTAGGGTTGTTTAAGTTTAAAAACCATTTTAGTGATGAATGATCAGTATATACTGTGAATTTGAGACCATTCTCTAGGTAGCAACGCCAGTGTTCTATTGCAGTGAGAACTGCTAATGCTTCGCGTTCAGTGGCACTATAGTTCCGTTCTTGTTTCGTGAGAGATTTACTCATATATGCAATCACCTTATCTTCATTATTATGGGTTTGAGTAAGCACTGCGCCTAAGCCGTGATCGCTGGCATCAGTATGAACAGCAAACGGTTTCGTATAATCAGGGCAAGAAAGTATGGGGGCTGACGATAAATGAATTTTAAGTTTATTAAAGGCTTCGTCCGCTTCCTTAGACCATGAGAAGGGAGGAGCCTTCTTACCTTGTGAAGTTAGTTTATTGAGAGGAGATGCTAAAGTGCTAAAGTTGGGAATAAATCTGCGGTACCACGAAGCCGTACCCAGGAAACGTCTGACTTCCCTACGAGTCGTAGGGGCGGGGTAGTTAGTGATAGATTTTACTTTTTCGGGATCAGCGTGAAGACCGTTTGAATCTACAATGTAGCCGAGATATTTGAGTTGTTTCCGGAAAAATTGGCTTTTTTGTAAATTAATAGTGAGGTTGGCAGTGCGTAATTTTTCTAAGACTCGTTTTAAGAGAGAAATATGATGTTCAAAGGTTTCAGAAATGATAATGACGTCATCAATAAAAACAAATACTTTATATTCAAATTCTGGGCCATAAAATAAGAAATCGACCAATCTTTGCTGCGTAGCGGGCGCATTGGTTAGTCCGAACGGCATGCATTTAAATTGAAATGTGCCGCGCGAAGGTACGTAAAAAGATGTCTTACATCTATCCTCCTTTTGGATCAATACTTGCCAAAAACTTTTAGATAGATCGATGCTACTTAAGTATTTTGCATCACGAAGGTTATCTAGGATTTCAGCTATATAGGGTAAGCTATAGGCGTCCTTTTTCGTAACTGAATTAAGTTTCCTGCTATCAAGGCAAAATCTGAGCTCTCCGTTCTTTTTAGGTGTGAGTAGTACAGGGGAAGACCACGGACTTTCGCATGGCTCGACAACGTCCTCTTTAAGCATCTCATCTAATTGTTCCACTAGAATTCGTTGCTTTTCTGGAGACATGCGGTAGTATCGTTGACGAATTGGAGCCGCATCGCCAGTATCAATTCTGTGGGTTATCAACGAAGTCCGACCTAACCCACGTTCCTCATAAGATATTTCATGGAACTGAGCGATTAGATGATCGGCTATATCTTTTTGGTCTTTATCTAGATGCTCGTATGAACAAAGATAGGATTGTTTGGCAGAGTCAGACTGTAGTTGTAAGTCGGAACTTTTGTAAAATGAAATTGCATCTAAATGTTTGGGAAAAAGTCCAAAAGTTCTCCAAAAATCGATACCCAGAATTAGTGGAGTAACGATACCGGGTACTACGTACACATTTAATATATGTTTTTGGTTTTGAAATTCAATTGGAATTGACATTGTACCAATAGAATTAAGAATATGGCCTCCAGCCGTAGAGACTTTTAAATCATTCGTATTTTGTAACTCGAATCCCATTTTTAATAGGTTTTCATGAGATTTGTTACCTAAGATAGTAACGCAAGATCCAGTATCTAGCAATCCAGTTAAATTCTGACCTTCAACCTTGACCTGTACATATGGTCGTATTCTATCCAATGATTTATTGTTATCATCGATTGAGGCGACCGAGTTAAAGTTGGAAAAATTGCGGACAAATAATAACCACTCCCTCCATTCCTCAGCTCGATCACTCCAATCGGCCGTAATTAGTTTTTTGATTGTTCTTCAGTGGCCTTAGGATTACAGTCAGGACAGTCAGGATACTTAACGTCCTTCTTGCCACATTTAAAGCATAAAATGAACCTATCTTGCTTACAGTTATTCAGTGAATGGCTCTCAGATCTACATCTAGGACAAAACTGAGTATATTTTGGTGTTATTTCAGCAACATCAAGATTCTTATTTTCATTTTTATGTATATAGTTGTATTTATTAAATTTGTAGTTATTATTAGTTTTATTATGATCAATGTTATATGATGTACTAGGCTTAGTTTGATAGTATTGTTTATTGTTTTTAAAATTACTGTTAGTGTATGATTTGTATTTATAAGCAAACTCAGAAGCAATAGTGTCAGTTGATACCCTAGGTGGTTCTTGAAAATTTGAAAATCGAGAAGTAACATTTTCATAGTTTTTACAGATATTCTTTAGTTCCTCAATAGTATTAATACATTGAGAGGCAGCTAAAGTATTTGCATAACAAGGACGAATGTTGTGTAAAAGAATATCAAGCTTTTCGCTTTCATTCATGGGTTTGCTGAGACGAGAGAACATGCCATGCATTATAGATATATTATAAATACTTATATTTTCAAGTTCACCCTGTGTGCGTAATCGGATTTCAGCAGCTAGTCTGTAATCATAGTCGCTGCTGCTGAAATCTTTTTTAAGTAAGGCACTAAGTTCACTCCAGGAAGTTACGTTACATTTGTTGTAACGGAACCAGTGCAAAGCATCACCCTCAAAAATTTCATACGCCAAAGACAAAATTTTATCAAAAGAAATTCCTCTCGATTCAACAAACTCTTCCACTTTTTGTATAAAAGAATGAACACAGGTGTTCCCATTGTACTTTAACTTAAGGATTTCTAAAGATAAATTTCGCTCGCATGTCACTGATACAGTCGACGACATTACGGTGTCAACAGTGTCTTTAGGCTGAGAATGAGCTGGTTTGGGTCTTAATACTGACAGATCTTTAAATTGAGAGTTCACACTAGCAACACAGACTTTGTAAATATCGTTTACTTCAGGTTCATTTACGATACGGTTCAGTCTGTGATAAATGTGATGCAAAAGGGTTTCCGTTCTATTGAACATATTTTTATCAAATTTACTTTTGAGTGAGGTTAGATTATTTTGGGATTTTAAAAGAGATTCTTTAACCTCCTTCAAATCATCACTAGCACCTAAATGTGATTCTAGGATGTCCTCAGTTGGCAAAATTTGTGATAGTTTAACTATTTCCTTCCTTAAATCCTGTACTGTTTCTCCACAACTGCCACGAAGTTCGACTTCGTATTGCAGTTCAGCTTTTTGCAAGGATAGAAATTTGATAGTGTAAGACATTTTTTTTTTTTTAGGTATGTGCTGCAAGGTGAAGAATCTAATAGGCACTACAATTTTCTCAACTACTTGACTAAGAAGCGTAATTAATAACTTACTAGAGTATGGCAAAATTGTGCTCAAAGATCAGGTTTATTTAGAAAATGTTAAGAAAAATAATTCGAAGTTCATTGGGATTTGCCATGCACTAACAAATTAGCACATAATCAACCTTAAAAATATGAAGTTAAGGCCAACACCAAAGAAAACTATTAGATGTAAAAGGAGCTCAAATATAAGTCGGTCGCGGTTGTGCCCCACGTTGGGCGCCAATGTGACAATTTCTCTGGATTCTTACGCTAGAAATAAGAGAGGAGACAAACTGTTTACACAAACAAGGTTTATTTATAGTAATAATAATTATTTCTAGGTAAATAAGAGTAGACGGGGTCCAACAAGCGCAACCGACAATATATTTGAGTCCACGTCAAAAAAACACCACTGTCCTGCAGTCCTCGAAATTCACGAAGCGACGTCACCCTAGTCCATGCGCAGCGGGGTTGTCGCCAACTTCTTTGATTTTCGGTACCGTGTAGAAGGTCCCTGTAATTACAGTAAACCAGACATTTTACAACTATCCAATTATACTATCTGACTGCGACATGGCGGTTGAAATAAGCAGCTCGATGCAAAGCGGGTAAACAGCAGAGATCGGTTAATAATGAGCAGAGCGCGCAAAGATGATTGTGATGATGGTGATTTGACTGACATAAAATAGTGATCAATGATGAGGCGTACAGAATCAGCTAGGGAAATATATTGTAGATGTGGGTACATCTATGCACAAAAATAGATGGGCACATTTAACAAATAATCATAATTAATTGGTGGCAGATAAACCCAGGACACAGGCAGTTTAATCCGCTAATTAAAAGCTAGGCGTACGTACTACTTAAATTAAAATACAATTTGGAAAGTGAAAAATTATATGGTGAAAGTTTGATAAAATTACGTTTAATGAAGTTGAGTAAGATGTGACGTGAGAAGGAATAATATTTAATTTACATACAAGAGTAGATGTATATGAAATTTCTTTGCACAAAATAACGTTTCACCAGCCAGTTCATCAGTACAAGATCTAGACTACATTACCACTAGGACAAAAACAATACTAAAACTTACTAAGTAAATAATACTTTGCAGCACTTACCCAATTTGGGGAATAAAACACACACAATAAATGGAAAGACGTTCGTTAAATTCACGTAGGTAGATACGCACGACAAAATGTTAGTGTAGACGGTCGCGCGTCCAGCCTCAAAGATTTCTAAGACACCAGTGCGTCACTCGCCGCACCGCGTTAGTTTTTATTCCGAGCGAAGCCGATCTCACGCGCATAACGCGTGATTGCAAAACAAAACGCGCCCAGGGTGTTCTTGTAAATATACTATATAATTTATTTTGTGTAGTATTAAGTTAAGTTAGTTTATTTTTCAAGTCAAGTCTTTTTAGTTTTTTAGAATCGTTACATTGCTGTTCCAAATCGCAGACTCCATAAAATAGGAAATTCATTCGTTGGGTTAAGCATTAAAATGTTTAATAAGTTACCGCAAACTATTGTTAAATTACCTATGCACAAGTTTAAGTTAAATGTAAAAAATCTACTAATGAAAAAAGGCTACTATACGGTTAATGATTTTCTAATAGATAAAAGATTTCCGGCCTGATACATGCCACTGTTCACATGCCTGCACATGTACCTACTTGTTTCATCTTTTTTTTTTCACTTTTATTGTGTTGACATCTTTATAGTTTCATTTTATTTTATTATTTAAAAAAAATGTTATAATTAAAAATTATTTTATACGATGGACAATGATGAATAATGACAATGCTATTTGTATTTATCTGAATAAGATAATTTTGTATTGAGATGACATATTTTAATTTAATTTTTTTTTATTACTTTAAGAAATGACATTAAATTTTTTTTTTGTTTGTTTATTTTATGATGGACATAATATAATGATAATGCTATTTGTATTGATCTGAATAAGATAAAAGGTAGGTACATGCTTCGTGCTCCAGGTCCTATAGTTAGGTTGATGATCTAAATTTTTGTTAATTGGTCGCGTTCTTAGGGGGACTGTAGTAGTCATGCTCACTAAAACGTCACTGGGGTGGTGGCGCTATGTGGCGGGTCGTTACATTCCCTTCAATATGGTTGAGTGAAGCGATGGCTGGCACATACGTCATGCTTGTGAACAGGTGCCACCTTTGGGGACTGGTCTGCTCCAGTTTACCTATTAAAATAACTTAATGCTTTGTTCACTCATCAAAATAAAACTATATGACTTGGTCCAAAGTGTTCTACACATAGCTATAAGTTAGATACTGGCACTGTAACTGATCTGCTGAGTTTCTTACCGGTGTCTTCTCGGTAGATATAGGTTCCGAACCGGAAGTAGAATCACTTTGCATTATATACAATGACGATTCGAAAGTGTTATTATATGTAACCTACTTGAATAAACAAATATTGAATTTGAATTTGAAAATTATCTTTCAAAGAAAATGTCAGGATTTGACATTTTGGCCAAGATTTTCCAAGTTCTTGAATATGGTCAAGCTGAAAATGTTATTTTACTAATTTCTTATGATTCGATCGTGTGTACTAGATAAATAAGTTATCACAACTTGAAGAGAGCTGATATTTTTCAGAGCTTGAAATGGTTACCCATAATTGTGAAAACAGCTATTTTAAGTATACAAAAATATGTACATTTTATCGAATTGTGGTAAGTTTTCTGGATCTTGCTACCTTCAGCCAGTTTTTTTGTTGCACATTGACTAGATATTAATGATTTTGACATCTTTTTTAGATCAGCCTTGCAATTGGACACTTATTAGGCTGGTACAACTAGCAGCGGACATATACTTGATCACTCTTGCTTAACCTCGACCATCCCTATCTTCGTTAGATAATTTGTAACACGACTCTAACATAACTGCTATCTAAACTTCGGGCATCACTATGAATCCACCTACAGCCTCTCTGTGACCCGTGATAAACTAGTCCCGACTCGTAAACTAGTATGAGACTAGTTGCGTAACACATTACTCTGGAAACCGACGATAATTCGATGTTCGATCTACAGCACGTTAGACATAATGACACCGCCCTTATGTCGCCCGCATAAGAACTGATATCGAAGTGTTTACCTAGATGATCAGACGTTTGTATAATTGAAAGCGCGCCAACGACTTTTAAACCACTCTTATGCCGTGCAAATAAGGATCAATATCAAACTGCAATTGTTTGTTCATGTGTTCTTGGCTGTACCTAATCGCGTTTATAGATTTGGAATGTACACTTATATATTAACTTGGTAGGATTTTTAATAGACTTTCACGCACAAAGTACTGAATGGATTGATACAGAATTTGGTATACCTAAGGATAAATGAAATACTAGATTAATAAATAACGTACTTTTATCCCCAAATATCATGAGTGAAGAAGCGGGTAATAGAGTTTAACTTAATATCAACGTGAACGTTCATTTGTTTGAATGTTTGTAAGTCTTGCACGCAAAAACTACTTTTTTTTGGTTCATAATAAATAAGATGAAGTATCCTTTTTATCCTGAAATGACGTATTCATAATTAAGCAGGCTAACAGCTACTACTGTATCATTTGAAGTAGTCTTCTTTCGCTATATCTATAATATATATATATTTTCATTCGATCCCCGATCTGATCAATGTGGAAAACGAACTTTTCTATATTGTCTCGGGTCTGGGTGTTGTGGTACTGTCGTTATTTCTGATTGCTATAACACAAGTGTTTTAGCTACTTATCATATAATTAGAGAAATGTATGTTGATGTTGGCCCAAAACAGCATAGCTTCAAGTATTGTAATCTTATGATCGCTCACTTCAACACACTTTACTTTATTAAGTGAATAATGACCCGTGTAATTAAACAACTCAACAACATCAAATTCCGTAAACCAGTTTCTAAGTAAAAACGGCACAGAAATCCGACCACTGCATTCGACTCGTGACAACCAAATCAATCACAAACAATTTAGTTCATAAGCGTTACTACAAATTCGCGGGTTTTCAACTTTCGCCTTTATTTTCAGAGCTTTAAAGAACCGTTAACGAGTTTAAAATACGATAACCTATGACAACTATATCAATCACTAGTAAACTAGATAAATAGGATTATTGTACTGCATTAAAGTTTGTGTCAAATTCAGCTTTATATCGAAGTAGGTAAGAAACAAGAATGAAGGAAAGCAACGCGTCTCGTCTCTGATATAGATGTTAGAAAACGCCAAAGTGGGTAATATCACGTTGTAATTAAGTACCACGATTATATTGATTGATCGAAAACGCAGTTTTAAGAGAAGGGAGATACAGTATTATCTTGTAACGGGCTAAACGATTTATATTAACACAATTCACCGTTAATTTTGATGTTTTACTCAAATTGGGATTTTGCACTAAATGAACACTCTATCTTAATGTTTTATTAGGATTTTGTCTTTATCTAAACTCAATGTGCTATCTGATAGCGACCCTGCCGTCTATATGTAGGTACCAGTGAGTTTGGGAAATTTATGGAATCAAGTTAATATGTAATTATAATATTTTTTAATTAGTACGTTATTATATATTTGGTTGGATTCAAATTCAATATTTGTTTATTCAAGTAGGTTACATATAATAACACTTTCGAATCGTCATTGTATTAATGCAAAGTGATTCTACTTCCGGTTCGGAACCTATATCTACCGAGAAGACACCGGTAAGAAGCTCAGCAGATTAGTTCCAGTGGCAGTATCTAACTTATAGCTATGTGTAGAACACTTTGGACCACGTCATATAGTTTTATTTTGATGAGTGAAAAAAAGCATTAAGTATTATTTTATCAGAGGTAAGCTGGAGCAGACCAGGCCCCAAAACTTCCCAGATCTTAACGAATTAGCTGTAACAAACATTCTTATGCCATATGCATTATAACCTTTATACATGTAGTGGAATGGGAAATGAGAATGGGAATATTAGCCAAATAAAATTAATTTATCACACACACGTCTTGCACATCGTCGTTCGTCGTTCAAATCTAACTGACATTCTCACCATTCGGATATTCATACGTACAGGCATCGCTCATGCACAACGTTCGGATACATCCGCTATCCCACATACATTTAATAAATATTAATATTATGAAGCTGAGTAGTTTGTTTGTTTGTTTGAACACGCTAATCACAGACACTACGATAGTACTTTTATTAAGGAAGGCTTTATGCTTTACGTCATAACAACAAATTGCGACCAATAAGAGCGAAGAATCAGTGGAAAATTGGAGAAAAACGGGGATAGAACGCGTGCAAAGTCAGGGCAGGCTGCTAGTACATTTAAATGCCTAATAATAGAGTGCTACACTTTTTCAATATGTGTGTATCTGTGTATATGTAAGTACATATCAATTAAAGGACATGATTTTCAAAATTCGATATTGTCTTAATATGAATTAACTTACAACTGACTGACGAAGTGATCTAGCAACACACAGCCCAAACCACTAGATGGATCGGGGTGAAATTTGGCATGCAGGTAGATGTT
The DNA here is from genome assembly GCA_037074685.1 of Glyphodes pyloalis. NCBI lineage: Eukaryota > Metazoa > Arthropoda > Insecta > Lepidoptera > Crambidae > Glyphodes > Glyphodes pyloalis. The sequence continues at coordinate 2,628,769 of JAYKKO010000003.1, read as the reverse complement.
TAAAAGAGGCAGGGCAAAGCGATTTATCGCTTGAACTGGAGCAGCCCGACTGGTGAAATACCTCCACCTTACCTAAAACCGCAGCCAAATAACAATCACTCCGGTGTTGTTGTGTTCCTGCGTGTGAGTAAGGTTTCCAGAGCTCTTGGGGGGTGCTACATTAGTAGCAGGGGTCAAGCCTTCAAGGTAAGGGCGACAAGTCTAGTAACAGTTTTACTATGCTATACTTTTCGCCCTTAAGCTAGGAACTCATTACCACTTAACATCAGGTGGTCAATCTTGGAGTGCATTATAAAAAAAAAAGATGTGATGACGTAGACACCCTCTAAGAAAGGATTTTGATTCTACCCAAAAGGAGGAAGAAGAAACGGAGGTCGTCAAAGTTAAATTTACTAATTTAAATTACTTACAAGTGTGCATATAAAAACGACATAACTCCAAAAGCAACAAATTGATACAGTTCAAATGGAACATTAAAATCTCTAGTTACCCTACCATGTTAATAAATCCGATTAGTGTACAACCTAAGTTTGGTGCGGTACAATAATTTTATTACGGTTTTCATCTTATAAGGAAGGCTGTTATCAACTTGGTTTGTTCAGAGATATCTTGTCTTTTAGCTCTTGCTACAATTGTAATACAGAAGGTTTACACGATACTAATTCTGTGAACAGTCTATAGCGATGTGATAAGTAAGAAATTATAATTTTTATCTGGTTTAGTTAGATCTTAACGTTTACTTGTCTTTTTTTTTTATATTGCATTTCAAGATTGACCTCATCCCACCTGATGTTAAGTGGTAATGAAGTCCCTTTTTTTTTTTTTAACGGGGGGAAATGCTTGATGCACCGTACCGCCACCCTGAGGGAGGGTGACGGCGTGTGTGGGACTCCCACCTGCCTACCTTCCTCGGACTACCCACTAAAACCCCCCGGTTGGACCTCCATCGCCTTAGTGGCGGTATTGTGGGGGATCGGCTAAGCCTTTACTTCCACAACACCGCCGGCGGAACAGCCGCTTACGCGGCTCCGTCTACTCCCCCCACAGTGTTCGGGGGGAGAATGGGAATGGCCGATCCAACGGAACCATCCCCAACTCGCAGTGGAGACCGGTGCAATGCCGACTGAGGTGCCCTCACACCATCAGCCGGCCAGTCCCCACGCGGTAGCTGGGCGCGGTCATATTGGCGCCGCGCCCTCAGCCGCCTTCTTCTTCTTCTTCCTAACTTAAGGGCGACAAGTAAAGCAAAATAAATCTGTTACTGGACTTGTCGCCCTTACCTTGAAGGCTTGACCCCTGCTACTAACGTAGCACCCCCCAGGAGCTCTGGAAACCTCACTCACACGCAGGAACACAACAACACAGAAGTGATTGTTATTTGGCTGCGGTCTTCTGTAAGGTGGAGGTATTTCACCAGTCGGGCTGCTCCAGCTCGAGCGATAAATCGCTATACCCTACCTCTCATAAGTCTGTGTGGTTCTTGTGTTAGTCAATGAAAAATCTTATTCATTTTTTGTGTTGGATTTTCTAAATATATGAAAATCGTTTTTTTTATATCAAAAACGGCACTTACCGTGTATAGTAATGGCTAAGAGGTCAATACAACAGAAAAAATAGACGCCTACGATAACTTGCTCAGTTGGAAAGCAGCACACGCGATATTGAAGGTCGTGGGTTCGAATTCCAAAACGTGGATAACCTTTTCCAATTTCTTTAAGCTATGTCGATATCTTTAGTTCAGCTACGTTTTTCCGTATACTCTGTCTTTTAAAACTATGCATCATTAACAATCATAATTACAATTAATTACCAAACATCAATTAAGTGAGCGCATAAGCACCAGTCCATTGTGTACCTACATTTTCATTTGATACAGTATCAGATACATTACATGCTACATGGCTCGATGAGTACCCTGCTTTAGTCCGCCTTGAACACAATAACACCTTCTGTAACTTCCTTAGTCATACTCTTGCACAATCAAAGATATCTGTACCTACAAGTAATTAACATTCAGCAAGTCTAATTGAATTAAGAAATAATTCCTAGCCAACTAGTAACCAGATCCCAAATCTGCTTTTCAAATGAGCTTTTTAGATCAAATTTTAATATTTGATTCGAAACAGCATGCGACCAATTAATGTTTACCGTAATGGACAAGCAATTTGCGGAATCAGTTTACTTTTTATCAGAATAAGTGTGATCTATATATGTGGTTTTGATAAGAATTCAGTTTGACATAGATGAACTGTGTTTTTTTTACTGACTAAGGAACATAGACCTTAGTTTATCGATCCACCAGCTTGTAATGCGACTTTACCTGTTTATTATGCTTTAAATCTTGACATAGTATAAGAAGTATCCTATCCTTTGTCAAGATTTATCATATAACTAATAAATACACTAGCTCATTACGGTCATAGACCTCTAATTAGCGCCCTTCCTTTTGTTCACATAAAGTAGTAGATTTCATGACTGTACAATGCAAGTAAAAGTAAAGGTTACAAAAAGCACTTCCGTATATGAATATGAATAAAAATGTATGTAAGCGCATATCTTCAGAATACTGGATCAATGTGGGTCATTCGTTTTTTGTGTTTGTGTTAGATAATTGTCAGAGTAAGGTTTGTAAAAAATGTTCCAAAATTACCGGCCTCGTACGCATGCACTGTCGCAATAGTGACACGATTTGTTTCTTTTTTAAGAAACACAGTTGACGTATGGTTTGCTTAGGCTTTCAATAGAATTTATTTACCCATAATAGAAACTTTCATAAAACTAAATGAAGGAATAAATATCAACTGACGTAAACGCACTCAATTATCGTCACAACAATCTCACAAAATCTACATTTGAGCGTATTTAACGCAAACTGTCTCGTTAATTAAACAAACTCACAACTAACACTGCGCTTTGATAAGTTATTTATAAATGCGATTAAGAGTGAACCAAATTGGTCATTAAGAAAACGGCAATAATTACTTTCGGGTTAGAAAAACGGCTGTTTTGCAATACAACATATTTATTGGTGCGATTTTCTTTATCGAATTAAGGTTCGTAAATTAATGGAGAGTAAGGCTGAGATGAGGATGACGATAAGTCCATTTTTAACACGCTAACAAATGTAAAGCATTAAGCTTGCATAAATAAATTCATCATGTATACATATTGTAATAATGTCTATTTTTAATATTCAGCATCGTATGTATAGTGGCCAAAATTAAATCCAGGTTCCTCTTGTGATCATGCAGCAGACAAAAGCTTTGCTGTTGTTATTCGACTTGGTAATTTTCTGTCATATATCGTACTGGGCGATTTATCGCTCGAACTGGAGCAGCCCGCCTGGTGAAATACCTCCACCTTACAGAAGACCGCAGTCAAATAACAATCACTTCTGTGTTGTTGTGTTCCTGCGGTTGAGTAAGGTTTCCAGAGCTCCTGGGGGGTGCTACATTAGTAGCAGGGGTAGCCTTCAAGGTAAGGGCGACAAGTCCAGTAACAGATGTATTATGCTGTACATGTCTCCCTTAAGCTAGGACCTCATTACCACTTAACATCAGGTGGGACGAAGTCAATCTTGAAGTGCAATATAAAAAAAAATGCTTTCTTGATCGATTGCGTTTGTATTCTTAATATATTTGGTATTTTTGTCACTGTTGCTACGTGCAGCACTGATCAAATCGGAAAGCATATACGGAAGAGCATTGTCGTGGTGTCACTGCGATTCCTTGACACATGATGAGTATTTGCGTGACATAATTTTATTGGTCAAACAAATTTAAGCTATAAATATAAATAAATATTAGATAACATCACATATATAACTCTGATTTTGTAGTAAGAAGCTTAAGCACTTGTGTTACAAAATCAGAGATGACGACGGTACCACTACAACCAAACCCGGCACGATATAGAAATTTTCGTTTCCCATATTGACCCGACCGGGATCGCGCGGAGCCAAAATTTGGCCTGCTCTCTTTTCGGCTACGGAAGTCAAGTTATTGTTTTTCAAATTCGATGTTTGCCACTACATTAACGACACGTGTATAACACAGATACAGAGCCCAGTTCGATGAAACGTTACAGATTTGACCCACCTTTAGTAAGTAAAGGTGAAGCCAACAAAACTATGTTAAGTCCAACCAACCTCGGAATCGTCGTTTCCTAGTTTACGCTAGTTCCCGCGCACGCTGCGCAATAAATCTGCGCGGAATGTGGGCCAGCCGCGTCAGGTGCCCGGCCTGATTGCGCGCGCGCAGCTTTTAGGACTACGTTACTGAACAGGGCAAATGTGAGAAGACTGCGGGCAAGTATTCCGGAACTAGTAAGATTTTTTACCGTGTATGTGAAATGGTAGATTTCGTCGACTACGGGACAATGTGTTTACAGGGTAGTAACGTTTGTGTAAAAAAACTATATAAAAAACGTCATAAACGTTTTAAGAAAAGGAACGATCACTAATAAACTGAGATCCATTTAAATACCTGTTATGTCAATAAGTCATAGATTTTATATGTTATACGAAATTTGACTTATACTGACTATTAAATAGTTTTGATGGGTTTTAAAATAGATTTAAAACAATTTGCAATCAAAATATGGCCAACGTTACATAAAGTCCATTTTCAGGCCATTAAAATAATTTTAATGGGTCATATATTATGAAAGCTTTCTGAAGTTTAAATAAATAAATAAACATCATCTAAAATCATGTTCCATTCGTAAACATACTAATACTTATATATAATATACAGATAATACGCTACATTACAGGGGCCAAATAAATTATAACTTTAAAAAGGAATTTATTGACAAAACTGCGATAGTTAATTTATAAGGATTGCGTTGAATAGAGCTCGTTAACAACTTTTCTTTCAACTTTTATCTAATCAATTACCTGGTACACTCTGATCAAAGTAAAAACTAGCTTGATTTTTCAATCTCTGGAAAGTTGTTTCACGAGTACATAGGTAATGACAGTTAATTAGAATTTGACGGTAAACAAGATTAAATACGGACCAATTTGCTCTCAATATAAATACTAGAAAAGCTGTTAGTATCTTTAATAATTTAATAATGTTATTGTATTTTTATGTGAAATTAAAACCGTACGTTCTTAAGGAGTACCTACTGGACACGTAGTTTTTTTTTGTATAAATGTTTGAAAACCTACCTTATAGCAATCGAGGTAATTTTAGACTTAAATTTTAAACAAAAATTATCTTCAATATCCTTATTGACAAAATTAAAGCCTATACTGGAGTGATGCGCTTTTATTCATTTAAACACTTTATTGCACAAAAAATTCAGTCAACCTTTGGGCCATGTGGAGAGTTAGTTTATGGGTGCGGTAATAGTGAAAAAGTGCATAAGTAATCTAAAAAAAACATAATTAACAACAATAGTAACTTTTCCATCTAAATTTGATGCACTTAACTTATTTTGAATTTATTATAAATAAATGAAAAATATTCAAAGGTATGTGGCGTGTTATAATACCCAGAAAGTTGTGTCTAATGAGCTTTTGAAGCATAGCAAACACATTATAATGTTCTTTTGATCTCGTCACCTATTTCCCAAGTTAATATCGCTTCAATATCAGATCAGAATCAATTATCCCGATACACTTTCCCCGTTGGATGACCCGCTATATAGCTTAACAAGACACGCGGCGATACCATCTTTATGCAAATCTTTCTCGTCGTTTAAGTGAAATAGATTATTCTACAACTCTGCGAAGACAGGCCTAACTATACAGGGAAATTGTCGAATTAATTTTTAATAAGAGTAATTACGATTTCTGGATCATGCGGTCGATCTTGCGAAGAAATATTATTAGACTCTAGATGTAAATCTGGAAGTACTAGATACATATTAATATGAGGCTCGTCAGTTGCCGTTATAATTATTTTTTTATACAATATATGGCAGTAGATCTGCCTAAATAAGTTAACCTGGTAAAATATCCCAATGGATTAAGGATTTCGTTGCTCTAAAAATAGCGTCGATATTTGACTGAGGTATTGGATAAAAATGTGTTACTTAATCTATACTAATATTATAAAGCTGAAGAGTTTGTTTGTTTGTTTGTTTGAACGCGCTAATCTCCGAAACTACTGGTGCGATTTGAATAATTCTTTTTTTGTTGGATAGTCCATTTATCGAGGAAGGCTATAGGCTAAATAACATTACGCTATGACCAATAGGAGCAAAGACAGCGGTAAATGTGTAAAAAACGGGGAAAATTATTCATCCTCGAGGGCTTCCGTTGCGTGCGCTGCGAAAACGGTTCAAGATACCAAAAATATATGTATGAAAGAATAATTCCTATTGAAATGATCTAAAAAAATGTCCACGCGGACGAAGTCGCGGGCGGCCGCTAGTAATTTATATTACGAGTTTGTAAGAGTTATGAGTTGTGCCAATATTGGGGACTGGTCTGCTTTAGCTTAAACACTAAATATCTAAAAATTATTCATTGTCAGAGTACTCAAAATCAAACCTTAACTGATTGATAATTATGGTTGAAAATAATTTTCCGATTAAAGTAAATTATTCCTACTTTAATTTATGTAGATACTGAGTTGCTTATCGGTCTATAGTTAGATACAGTTTTCAAACCGCTAGGGTTTCGTTTTAAATGACGAATCAAATTAACGATGAACGGAAATGTAGGTAAAAAAGTACTTTGATTTTATCAAAGTATTCTTGAATGATCAAACACAAGCTAAATAATGTGTATAATCCAAACAATTATTAAAATACCATTGACTTAAACGTACCTAGAGCCGCAATAATCCCCGCTAAATAAATTCTTCAAACGCTCACGTCACTTTTAATTAAATAACAAATTCAAAGCGACCGTTCGACCTAACTACATGCCAATCACAGCTCCTCAATTCTCACATATGGGATCGACAGACGTACTCGCGATGGCCTTTATAAGCGTTTCGTTTTGTCCATATAAGGCGTAAAACATGATCGCTAGAGGAATATAACCTGGTCTAGGTAACTAAATCACTTGGACCATCAATTCAACTGGAGACGCTGTGCTAGAAAAGTCACATTGCGAAACACACACATGGTTGAAGAGCGTTTGCATTAAAAAATATCCTATTAGGACTCAGATTGTTGGCTCAAAACTTTGTGAGTTAGTAAAACTCTTTTACCATATTAAAATGCTCAAAAAGCGAACTATAAGACTATAGACTAGGACCTAATGGTATTCAAAGGCCGTTGTTAATTTCATAAAATATGAATAGTTGGGCGTTAGATTAAAATCCATCTAGTAAGAACTTTTCCTAAAAACATTGTGCAGCAAAATAGATAGATAGATAGATACACTTTATTGCACAGAAAAATTTACAGAAATTGGCTTTACAGACATAATTAAGTACAATTTAGGCGGTCTTATTGCTAGAAAGGAATCTCTTCCAGACAACCTTTAGGTAGAGGAAAAAGTAGATATCGAGAAACGGGTGCGCCCGTGCAAAATATTTATTGAGGAAAACAAAAATAAATATATAACCGGAAATATAAATAACATAATATGATAAATACATAAAAAAAAAATAAAACACAAATAAATAAAAAATACATACATAAATAAATATCAATAAATACAGGTTTATTTACAGCTTTTGTTAATTTTATGTACTATAGCTGTGCCCGCGAATTCGTTCGCTTGGACTACAGGGTTTTTATTCGCAATAAAAGGTAACCTATGTCCTTACTCAGGGTCTAAAGATTGTCTGTGCCAAATTTCATCAAAATCTATTGAGAGGTTTAAGCGGGAAAGCTTAACAGACAGATAAAGTTACTTTCACATTTATAATAGTAGTAGGGATATAGACATAGGTATTTAATGACACAAAAAATACAGGAATTTGTTTACAGGCAAATTATAAAACAATTAACTTTAAGGATTGTTTTTCTATTAAGGAATTCAGGTCAATAAAAACGCAGGACATTAATTACGATCGCGTTTGTCAGAAATTATCAAGGCAAGCCCCCTCCAACAGATTGAATATCTAAGTTAAATCAGCCGAGCGAAATGGCTTGCTACTGAAATGATAAAGTGTCCCATTCATCGCGTAACCTAGAAAGCGGTTGGGAACATACAAATCACTTGATATTTTGCTTTTGTATTTTATACCTTGCGCTTGTCCAAGTATTTTGAAAGCGATGATTTATATTAATACCTTGTTTACTGGATGAGGATTTAGTAGACACTAAACAGCTTTCTTGTCGCATGTAAAGTATAATACGAGTTTCTTATACCCATACTCGCAATTTATGAGATCACATAGTTTCATCTATCTTAACAGCGTTGTTTGACATGTCTGGGGTACGACGTTACCGCCTTTCATACCGCACACCTAGATCTAAAGAGAGCTAACTCAAAAATTGCACTTTTTAAGTTATGCCCACTATCACATTCCTTAACTAAAACTATTGAACAACAAAACTGTTTTAAAAATATGGTAATAGTCAGTTTATTTAGCTAATATTCCGTCACAAATGTTATTCAAAATTAAAAGCCTGTGTCCTGTCAATATTTAAATATGACAGGGAAAATGTTAGAACCATTTAGGAAATTTGTGTATTTTTATTCATCGTTTATATAAACGAGAATTAGTATTTATTTCTTCTAGAGCAGATTTAAATCCTTTCAGAGTGTAACTAGTTTTTTATGATATCCTAGCACAAAATGATAACACAAAGTTGCGGCTGCCATTTCCCGCAATTGTTAATCCCTACTAATATTATAAATGCGAAAGTAACTCTGTCTGTCTGTCTGTCTGTCTGTCTGTGTGTCTATTACGCTTTCCTGATTAAACCTCTCAACCGATTTTGATGAAATTTGGTATAGATATACGTTGAATATCAAGAACGGACATAGGCTACTTTTTATTACAAAATAAGGGGGGGAGGGGGGTAATACCACCTTTGGAAGTTTATATGGAAAAATGATTATTTTTGAAGTCAGAGATATGAAATTTGGCACAAATATAGCTCGAAACTTGGATTATAATATGGACTAATTTTTGTTTCGAATATTAAGGGAGAAAGGGGTAAAACCGACCATAAAAGGATGTAGTCCACGCGAACGAAGTCGCGGGCACAGCTAGTTATTCATATTTTCATCTATAAAATACAACTTCCAATCCAAATCTTGTTACTAGATGTAAACTTAACGAAGGGAAAACTTACGATACTAATCAGAATTAGAGCAAGCTTTAGTCATGTTTAATTAGAGGAGCTCTAAATAAATCATTGTTTTATCTATTCCGATGTCTTAACGTTACCCCTTAAAGGGATTACTAGGTTAGCGAAGTATGTGGGACGAGTTCAGATTTCGAATTATCTTACTGACAACATGGGTAATATTTTGCTAGGAAGCACTTTAGGTTACTCAGGATTATTCTTAGCCAATTTTTACCAAGGGTATAGTATTTTTAATAACGAATTATAACTGCTAATTAATAGTTCTTTTACCTATTACAATGCATTATTGTCAGTAAGTGCTTGGGTATGAGATGAAGGCCATAATTTATTGGCATATTGTCATCTGGTACTCATAATACAAGGAAAAGCATTATTTTGAATCCAACCAATGGATATTACCGCGCAAGATAAATCCGCCAGATGATCCGTGAGGTTCAACTTCTATTTGGTTATTTTTGGCATATGTCATTGACAGTTATGTCAAAAACAACAAGTTATATAGCAACTGGCTATTTATTCGAAAATTAAACGGATTTTTTGGCCTTAATTTAAACTACTTTACAAACTATATTTCCACATTTTTTATAGTGATTCACGCAGTAATTGCGAACTTTTAAGTTTTTTTATGAAACATAAAAAAATAATCTCAAGGAAAGGGAGATGCCTAGGATTACTTGCTGTGAGCTCAGATGGAAAAGCAGCACGCGCGATACTTGAAGGTTGTGGGTCCGAGCCCTACATAGCGAGGAGAGATGCTTTTTCGCATGTCTGTAAAATATTTTTAAAACTAATTTGTATCGGTCTGAATTAACAAAACAGAGCCTAAACAAGGAAACATCGGATTAACCTCTTAAAGTGACAAACAGACTACTAAGTACATTTATCAAGTGCTGGGCCATTCGAATTCTTGAGATAACCACAATCTGGCACTATTGGTTTCAGTTTGCATAGAGAAAGTTGTCAAGTGATCTACAATTTGTTTCTATACTGGGACAAAGATAAGGGAGCTATGTTTCTCGTGATTATATTTCAATTTGTGGGTCGATATCTATATTTAAAGTTTGTTATTTATTATTCAGTTGACGGCTTAAAGTAGAATTAACAGTTACAATGTTGAATGGGATCTTGTATTTCCATTAATGTGGATTGATTGTGCAAAAGTAGCTTGACAGTAAAAAGTACGTTTCGAGTAATTTGAGAGTATAACCGTGTTACAATCCATTCAAAAATAACCTTTATGACTATAATGCAACTTTTTTTGAACTCCAAAGATGTTTGGAGTGTAAACCCATTTTAACAATAATAATTACCGATTTATCGTTGCTAGTTAACGATGCATTCTGATTTCGAAACATGTAACACCATTTGAGTTCATTTAATTTACTATTAAGTTCGATATTAATCTTTTTCTGCATCTAACTAGAAAATAAACGCACTGTTAACCTACTTCACTAAGTGCTTAGTTAAGGGCAATTTATAGTCAATTACAGATTCTAGTCCATGTACGTTCAGAGCTGGAAAATAATGCAATTTGATGTACTGACTTTGAGGATATTTTAAAGAAGCAGATACATTTCATATCTCCTTACGGTGCGGTGCTCGAACCCACGACCGTCACGCATCTCGCGTGCTACTCTCCCAACTGAGCTAACCGCAAGTTATCGTAGGCAATGAGTTTTTCTGTTATATTAACCTGTTAGCCTCCGGTAAGTGCCCTCTGCCGAATATGTTTAGAACTACATACTTATCGGCTTGTGGTACATTCGTTGCAGAGACCTTGGCATTCTAATTACAGGCCGATAAATGTACATTTATATTGTTTAAAGTGGTGGCAGTGTTGTTATGAAGTCAAATAACTTTCCATATTGACCAGCCCGGAAATCGAACCGGGTACCTCAGAATTGGCGCGACGCCAAAATCTAGTCCACTGGCCCTTGGCTAGGGAGTTCGCCAATGATTACATTATATATATTGAAATTTAGAAAACCACACAATTACTACAATGTTACAATTAAAGCCTATTTATTCATATTTCAAAAGGAGCGTGAAGAAACATCCTGCGCGCCAGTATGGCGATGCTAACGGATAGGGTATTTCGGTATCAAATCCGTTGTCATCGCGATGTGGGTTCCTCTCTTGCTTACCATCAAGCTGTCAGGAGCCAATATACCCCGCTGTTAAAAAAATATGGAAATATATATATTTTCTAAGTAAGCTATGCAACTTAAAGTAGCTTGAGAAACACCTGTCGGTCACATATCTACAAAAACATACAGGGTGTGGACCTTAATAGGCTCATTAAAGTAAAATTGTCATAGTAATGTCAGCTTCAGCGTATCGTGCCAATAACATATAAATCAATCACAGAAACCTGAAACTAGTCTATTTTGTTACTTGTTTCTATTTCTCAAGCTGTGAAATAAGTTTATATGTTTATTTTATAAGGCGTTTAGGTAAATGTTGCAAAACTGTAATATTTTGCAGGTACACGAATTAAGGAATAAGCGGGTATAGAAGTTTCACGCAAAGTCCTGGCGAATCGCTAGTGAGTCAATAAAAAATAAAGTAGTCCAACGTAGTATGTGTTTTCAATTTGCTTTAAATGTTGTCATTTGTGGAAAAAAAACAAAAAATGTCATAAAAGTATAAGTATCACGAGTATTCCAGTATTGCGGCCATCCTTAGCGAACTTAATTATCAAAGTATCCATAAAAAGAGTCATATAACCAAAAACATATGGCTATGAAACTCATAACTGACTAAATATGTGCAGTCTTACCTATTATCAGATTCCATATCACACGAAAGGCGACATAGTATGATCAAGCAATACTTGGATTTAATAATAAATACTTGAACGCAGTTTTCAAACAAAATGAGGTTTAATGAGCAAAATGGCCGCTCCCCACGATTGCTGCAGGAAATCTATAAATACGCATTGCTTACTCGAAATTAAGTTAATTATAAAAGGTTTCGAAAGTATAATTGTATTTTAAACTAGGAGGTTATAACGTTTCATCTGAACTTATTTTAAATTCTGAATGAATGTTGAATTTCGCGGTTTCTAAATTAAAATTGATAATATGGGACAAAAATGTGTGTAATATCGCAACCACAGCTAATACAAGTTCACAGAATCTTGATAAGGACTCGAACCATTTTGATAAAACATGTCAAAAACAATTGCAAGCAAACCTGCTTTCTAATGATAAAAAAATACTGCATAGCCAATGTGTGATATTTTTTTTCACCATACTATTAAAAAAAAAGTGCAACCAGATTATTGGTAAACAAACTACGTAGTACTTGTAAAAGGTCATTTTTAAATCGCAGTTTGAATGAAAACCGTGCTTGGTTAACAAGACTTAATGTTAAATTAGGGCAAACTGCAATAGCAAATCGTAAGCCGAAGTTACTGCTTATCTCACAATGACAACACTCGCTCTTCATAATACACCCCCTTCCTCTAATTGCATGTGACCGCCTTTCGTAAAATACCTAGATAGAAATCTAAATTGCCTAGGTATTTGTGAATAGAGCTGGGTCTCCCACAACGTCTAAGCTGCTTGTCGTCCAGAGTGAAAGAGAAGCGAAGATGTTCTAATGCTATTACGACTCTTAAATCATATCACATCATTGCTTTTTTATTGGTTTTGTAATCTTCAAACAAAATAAAATAAATATTGTACAATATCTTATATATACATTCCTCTGATTCTATGGTAATTAGCTTAAGCACCTATGTTACTTATATCAGAAACTACGACGGTACCAGACTCGAACACAAATAATAATTAATAGATAATTTTAATCATATCTTAAATCTTTTGAAAAGATTTTTGTTTCAAAATTATTTACAGTTTACATAGTTATGTACATTTTTTATGTGTGTAAATGACAATTATTTATTATTAAGATTTCAAGGAGTCTAATAACTCAGAATGCAAATAATATGTTTTAAATTAAAAAAGTATGTCATTTTTATTATTTAAATCGCGTTGTATTTTTTGGATTGTTTCCTAAATAAAGAAAAGTTCACACTGTACAAGAAAAAGTTAAAGATATTTTTGTATTAAACACAATTAAAATTTATTGGACTGTTTTAGAAAGTCAACAAATGCCTAGCAGCTAAAGAACATGTTTAATTCATGATTGACAACCTAGTAGAAATAACTTTCAGTGAGAACAAGTCATAAATAATGATGATGCAGTGTGAGATTAAAATTAGAAATTAAGAATAGTGTTGATTTAAAGTTTGTAATTCCACTTTTGAATGATTGTGACTGATTACGATCTATTTTACTTCTTGAAGTGTTAGACCGGGTTTACACAAAAAAACTGTATTAGTGTTAGTAATTCGTGCTAAAATGAGGTTTTATCTTAAATATGGTCTCCCATAAAGCCTATTAGGGCTCGAATATGACGCGTTGCGTGCACTTGGACAGATGCACAGAGCTTTACTCCGTTAATTACACGATTAGTTTTTCTCGGTAAATCTTCTAAAGGAAACTTCATACTTGCGTATCTACATCTCACGCGCTAGTTGTTTTTGTCACTGATCGTTCGATCGTTAAAATAGCTTGCTTCTTGCTCGAAGCAAAAAGGGATGTAACGATTTGTCGAAATAAATAATTTATTGATAGATCGGACTAGGAACTGCAACCATCACATAATTGGAATACAAAAATCATTCACTAAAAATTCTCCAAAGTATAGAATTTAAGACTTTTGCGTTCCAAGGGATAATGACTCAAAACGTTTAACTTAACCGAAACTTCGGGCTGTAAGTAATTCGTATTAAACACTAAAAATTGTTGTTGAGGAATCAAGCACTAAGAAAGAAGTACCTTTAAATACCTATTAATAGCTTAGGTAAATTAAATTAATACTGTGATACGGATAGTAAAACCGATAGCCATTTTTGGCACATTACAAATCGTAAAATATTGGAACCTATTGTGGTAATATCGTTGTTTCTGATTTCAGTAACACCAGCGTTTTAGCTTTCAAAGTACTAGGGTAATGAATGTAATGATGTCCAGTATTTATAATCACAGTTAAACAAGAATCACCAGGAAATACTTGCATTAATTATGCAACCAACGCACCGGCGAAAGTGAATTGTATCAACCTCGGCATTCCCACATTGCCCGGTGAAAGCCGGGGTCAGGCAGGAAATGTGCGTCCACGCAGGACCGGCTAATTCCCGCAAATGATTGTAAATCATCGCGTAGAAAGCGAGAGTGTATGACTTCGCGTGCCAATCGAGTTTTGTTCTTTGATACTATGTGTATAGATAGATGGATATATAACCCAAACTCAAACTCAAATATATCTTTATTCAAGTAAGTTTCATATAACACCTTTAATTCGGCATTGAATAAAATAAAATAAAATAAATAAAATAAATATTGGACAACATCACATACATTGCTCTGATTCTGTGGTAAGTAGCTTAGCACTTGTATTACAGAAATCAGAAACAACGAAGGTACCACAACCCCCAGACCCGAGACAATATGGAAAAGTTCGTTTCCCATATTGACCCGACCGGGGATCGAACCCGGAACCTCAGATATGGCGCTCGCCAAAGTCAGGCACGCTCGCCTCTCGGCTACGGAGGTCGTCAAATACAAACCAAAGTGATTAGTTTTCCAGTTCGGAACCTACATCTACCGAGAAGACACCAGCAAGAAACTCAGGAATTAGTTACAGTAGCAGTATCTAACTTATTGCTATGTGTAGCTCACTTTGGACCAAGTCATATAGTTTTGTTTTGATGAGTGATGAAACATTTAAGTACGCAAGTAAGTATTTACTTTCGAGAGGTAACCTGGAGCAGACCAGTCCCCAACGGTAACACCTGTTCACAAGCATGACGTACGAGTATGTGCCAGCCATCGCCAGTCGGGCTGCTCCATTTCAAGTTCTCCTTCCTTAAACCTTCTATATTAAGGAGACCGACGCTCTAAGCACTATTCTATGAAAGCAATTTATATGTTTACAAAACTTTAGATATCTGATATATGTATTTGTAGGTCATAATGTGCAGCAGATACAATATGATTTGCAGTCGCAAACAGGTCAGGTACAGTTTACACCACCTGCAGCTGTCAATGCCATACAAAACCCGGCGCTGCGCCCGCGCAGTCCCGCGCGACCCACATATGTACGTAACTGTACATCAGATTATTACATCGTTAACCAGTCTGGAGTCTAGGCTACTGGGAACTTCATCAAGCCAAGAAATATTAATATTATAAGTATTTTGAGTGAAGTAATACAAAAAATGTGTTACGATAGTAATCTACTTATAAATTACGTAAGTACGTAAGTATTTCGTCCTAAACAAGAAAATATTTTATATTTATTCTCAAGCATTGCTGTGAGAATTTATAACAAAGGTTTCTATGTAGTGTTATTGATTTTTTTTTTAGAATTCATGGTCTCTATTTTTTTTTAGTTTTGACGTAATTCTGCCCTTATTTTAAAAATTCAATTTTTAAGATCAAATGCAATATGGCGAATACTCAAAAAAGCTCCGCTTTTTTGAGGATTTCAAGGGATTGGAGAAAACTTATTAAGAAACTATTATTTATTTATAATTTCACAAACAATAAAATGTTTTCAATTAGACTCTTTACAACGTTTCCATAAGATAATTTTGCATCTTGGCATCTCAGTACCGTAGGCCCTTATCGTCGCTATCTTAAAGATCTCATTATGCGTTTGCTACCGATTTGAAATTACCGCTCAAGAAATGACCAATAAATTTTGCACTTAGTACGAGTATATCGATGTGCCGCAGCGGAACCGTGCCGTTAAGGGAACGGGGGTTAGTTATACACCAATCGCCGGTTAAAATACTTAACTTTTATCAAAATATTTAAAAATAAGTTAATGCTCCCGTAATTTTTTTTTATAATGCACTTCAAGATTGACCTCATCCCAACTGATGTTAAGTGGTAATGAGTTAGAGTATATAGCATAGTAAAACTGTTACTATACTTGTCGCACTTACCTTGAAGGCTTGACCCCTGCTACTAATGTAGCACCCCCCAGGAGCTCTAGAAACCTTACTCACATGCAGGAACACAACAACACCGGAGTGATTGTTATTTGGCTGCGGTTTTCTGTAAGGTAGAGGTATTTCACCAGTCGGGCTGCTCCAGTTCGAGCGATAAATCGCTTTGCCCTGCTTCTCTTAAAAATCGCGCCAATAGACGAAAATAATCAAACTGAAAAATATTTTCCAACGATTACTTTCAAACGCTCCCAATCGTAAACTACACACTTCAAAGAGGACTTAATCTATCGGCTAGAAAATTGGTCTGCATTGGAAAACCAAAACTGAATTATGGCCCAACCGACCAGATCTAACCTGTATAAGACTTCCATAAATATTTTATTTCTAACGCCAATTTAAAATGTAAACTAAGTCAAGAGCCGACTTAAAGTCGCTGTTACACATTTATGCAGACGTTTTAAACTTTTGACTCAATGTATCCACGTTGGAACTACTTGTTGAAGCTTTTATTACAAGACCACCTTCATCGAATATGCCTAGTTCTTTTCTGCATATCACTCCGATCTCAAATAAAAACATATCTTATGTAGAACATGTTAGAACACAAATGACACTTTGAACTAGAACTTACCTACTCTAAGAAGTGTCGAAATCGTATTTATATGGCGCCCGGAATCCCTTCCCATTGGTCGAGAAGACGTAAAAATAATGTTATCTGACATTTAATTTTATCACAGTTAAATTGAATTTAGTTTCTAATTGAATTTTAAGCGACTGGCTTTACATAATTTTATTTTATCTGGTGTTAATACTCAAACTAGTTTTTGTCTGGTTTACAGTAATCGGAATGCTTCTAAACTGCGTTTCCTGCTCGGAATGAGTGTTCTGATATCAAGTGACTGTTTTATTAGGTCTGAAGATTCATTAAAATTGTTCCTTGAGAAGCACTGACAATTTCTTTGGTATCTTGAATAGGTACTATGAAACTTTAACATAAAATAAGTGTATTCTATTTATGACTAAGTTTAGATGAAAATAAAACGTTTCGATGTTCTGGCGATAGTTTTTTAACATCGAGTATGATCTTGCTCGAAATTTAAATTGTTATAAGATGACTAAAAAATTAAATAAAACTGTTACTGTCTAGACCAACACATATTTTTTAAATCTTAAATCCGCCATACTTTAATAGTAGTCAATTTCGTTTATAGTTTTGGGTACCTTTTTTTTTGTCTGACGAGGGGAAATGCTTTGTCGCACCTTACCGTCACCTGAGGGAGGTCTGTGTGGTCCTGTGTGGGAGTCCCTGCCCTTACAACGGCAGGACTACCCACTAAAACCCCCCGGTTGGACCTCATCGCCTAAGTGGTGGTGCTGTGGGAAATCGGATCAACTTAACCAACCACAACAAGTTTTGGGTACCTAAAGAAAATGTTTGTGTATTTTTGATATATTATCTATTAATATCATATACAACGCCAAAGCCCGGCGCGCTCGTATCTCGGCTACAGAGGACTTGATCAATTTTTGAAATTAATATTGGACAACTCACATACGTTACTCTGGTTCTCTAGTAACTAACTTAAGCACTTGTGTAACAGAAATGTAAAAGAAACAACGATGGTACGACAGCACCCAGACCCGAGACAATATAGAAAATATTATTTCCTATATTTACCCGACCGGGTGCATCAGAGATGGGACGGCGCCAAAGTCCGGCCCACTTGCTATTCGACTACGGAGGTCGTCTAAAATGTTTCTGTTATTTCACTATATTACCCCATTTTTACATCGAACTATCCAATACCGGGCATTACAAATTCCGTCCACTGTATCAGCGGAACCGATTGTAATTGTTTGTTAAATCACGACTTTTTCAATAAACTCCGCCAGTTCACCCGCAACTTAGCTTGTGAACTTTTAGGAGGGGTTGCCGGAGATTTATTGCTATCACGCTCGGAGCTTAGAAAGCTCGCTATGTAACATCTCCATAGGCCGAGCTTAATGTTTTCGACTAACGGTACTTCAATGAATGTAGAAATGTTACTAGTAAGCATTGGTATGGCTGAATATATCTAGGTTCTAGCTAGAATGGAGGCTGATCGTATTTACAAGAATGTTGTTACATCCTACAATTATTAACGCGAAAGTTTGTCATGTTGTTGGATGTCGGTTCGGCTGTCATTTCATCAATTTGATGAAATGCGTTAGTTAAGCAAATTGGATATTTATATAACATATAGGTTACTTATTATCCTGAATTAATGTGTAAGATCCAAGGCTAATGGCTAGTCTTGAATAATTAGGCAAGGCTTACTTGTGAAAAGATTGAGTTGATAATCGTAAATTAATTAATGATTTCGTATGGATTAAAATTAAATTTAGTAGCTAAGAGATTAAATACTTGATAAGCGCGTATTATATTTTTTATTCCGAAAAAAAACGTGGATAAAATAACGGGCTAGTCCAGAATCATACGTTTCTTTTTGTAAAGTCACGTTCGTGTCTCGGTGATCAATTTCCTATGCGTTCTGTATAGATAAATGTATACATGAGTTAGTATTTGTTAATAAAATTATCCATTGGAAATTCAATACAACTAGCGATTTCCAACGTATGATGGTTTAATGCTTAGAAAAATACATAATGCCTGATCAAACACAATCAATTAGATAAAAAACCTTAAGTCAAGTACTTATATCCCGAATTAAGATTCGAGGAAATGAGTTGAAGTTGTTTTAATAGAAATTATGTAAAACAGATATCCAGCTATCATTTCTAATCTTGCTTGTAAATTATATGGGAAATAACTACGCATTCGATAAATAGAAAAAACAAATTTACTGCTCTTATCTAAATATATTGAAGCTAAAATGTTTTCCTATATTGAAGAAATAATAATGAAATTCCTTGTTTCCTAGAAATATTTTCAAATGCCTGTGAATCGATGTATAGATTTGCATGGACACTTTTTTTATTACACCGATATGGTATAAGTTAAAAACTTTGCAGTCCACATATTTTACACACTCTAAAATATAATTTATTTTGCTTTTAATTAAAATCAAAGAATGTGTTACGAGGGATGATTTTTGACCTAACTTAAGGAATAATATCTAACATTTAAGTAACGGAGTGTTCGGTAGAAAGTTCAACATAGGTAAATGAGAGGGGGGGGGGGAGTAAATACTTCAATTAACAACTGCCAAATCTTATGTCTACATAATTTACCAATCAATAAGATTGTAATTTTTTAATTCGTTCATATAAAACCAAAGATAAAGGGATTTTCGTTTTATATGTTTTAGCCTTGAGACTTAGGTAAAGTGTTTGAAGCTGGTTAGAAGCAAACTACTTCAATTACCATCCATTTTGTATGTTCAATGTTCTACCGAAAATCTTATTTATTTATTTATTAGACAAAACAAGTAAGTGTATAAACTAGGCAGAGTCCCACAAAACTATTCACACTTTCTTCTATAAATTATTTTATTTATCTCTTGTCGGATGTTCTTGTATGAGTACAACGCATTTTCTTCTCCCTTGCACCACATCCACAGATCGTACTATGCGCCTGCGCGTCTCCAGCTCTATTGTTGCCAATAAAATGGCAAATTATGCAATACCACGGCCCTCTGCTGAATATGTATGTCTGTCTGTAGCATTATGCGTGTGTATAAAAACGTGCGACTCACTGAATAGGGATAATAACATTTTAGAAGTGTTAAGCTGTGCGAATTTTATGTATGAGTCTCGGGGCATTCGATTAGATGGATATTCAATTTAAATGCTCCGTGGTTGGATTGAGTGTTGTAATCTTCACTTAAAAAATGCAAGCAACCTTACATACATTTTATCACAAAATGTTTGGAGCAATCTGAAGATTTGATTCAACTTACAGTTTGAGAAGAATTTCTAGTCTTTGACTGCGTGAGATAAATGCGATGTATTTATTACCTGAAAACAAAAATTCTAGTTAGTTTGTGAAAAAAATTAAACTTGTAGATATCTTTTTAATGGAAAAAACAATACATTTTGCAAGTTTTAGATGCATTTGACAAACATCGATTAGTTTTACTTTAGAGAAAAATTATCATTTTGTGAATAGGGCACTAAGAATTGTTATTAAATGGCCGATACTTTACTTCACAATCAGCTAAAACCTTATTCTAGTTTACCTTTTTGATAGAAATTGTTACATAGTTGTCTTGCCTTTAACGAGGACAAGTGAGACAATAGACAACATATTTTCTTAAGAGTTTGACTTGTAATTAAACATTGATATAATATGTCTCCAACATATTCCTATAGAAAGCAGTATGGTATGTTAATGGAATTGGAACTACCCTCAGGGCATAGACTACCAGCACTGCTGCGGTGTATCTAAGACCTAAATGCTGTAGCAGCATATGAGTGGACGTGTGGAACCCATTTCTCTAGAAAAAATACTAGGAAATAACTTTGATTCTTATTGTTTACTAGCTGTGCCAACGCATTCGTCCACGCGGAATAATGACTTTTATTTTCAGGCCAGTTTCTTTACATATATTGTTTTTACACTATTTGAATGTTTTATTTATTCATATCTTATCAACAGCCAAGTTTCAAGCTTCTAGCTTAAAATTGACCTCATTACATGTTAGTATCGTTAGTAGTTTGTTGCAAGGGATTGAAAAGAAAAAAGGTGTATACATTTTACACCACTTCTGTTCAATCTCTTGCAACCTTATTTTTACATTAGAAGGTAGCCAATGTCCTTTCTCAAGACTTTTTGTACACCAAGCTTATTTTTATTTGGTGCAGTAGTTTTGGTGTGAAAGCCAGACATACTTTGTCTAGCCTAAAATATCGTCGCTAAACGACGTCTACTGGGCTACCTAGTCTATGCCCTCAAAAGTGTCTAAGCAAAAACACAAGATTGAAACAGGCATTCAAGCGGATGTTGAGACAAGCCGTCTGAGTGATCTACAATTCATATCCCCGAAGCTAATTAATCTTAGAGGGGCGTTTGCAAGACGTATACTGCCTTTGTCTTTGCGAGTTTAAACTCGTGGATGGTGCAAGGCATAGTCAGGCTCAGGGTATGTTGGTTGGATTTAGGAAGAGAAGAAAAAAAGAAAAAAAATGTTGATTTTGTGACACATCATGTAATGCAGGGTTTCTCAAACAGGGGTACACGTACCCCTAGGGGTACGCCATTCGAGGGCAAGGGGTACGCGACAACATTTACGTAATGGCGGCTCTATAACTGGAAGGCGCGCATGACCGACATGCATAGCGGCGCGCGCGCGACTGACTGAATTCCAGTGTTGCCAACTCGATGTGTCAAAAAGTCGTTAAAGTACGCTTGAAAAGTCGCTAGATGTCGCTAGCTATGGACAAAGATCAAAAGTCGCTAGAAGTCGCTAAATAATAGGGATTTAAACCTCGATTTTTTTGGGCATTGATTCATCAGGTCGCTGTTCGAATCGATTAAGATATGGATCTTTTTCGGAAAGAATGTCCATCCGTACTATGGTAGCGTTCAGAAATTATTTAAATAATAAAAGATAAGAGTTGTCAGAATGACATCTGATTTCAGAACGAGTTCCGAATTTAAATAATATCATACACGTAGAATACTGATAATATAAATTTCTGGACTAAGATATTGCCTTATTTTATGAAGATAATTTAAGACTAAAATAAGTATTTATTTACAGTCCAAAAGTCGTTAGATTAGTCGCTAGATTTTTTTTCTCGCTAGACGAATAATTTAAGCCGCTGTGGTAAACGAAATGTCGCTAGATCTAGCGACAAAGTCGCTAAATTGGCAACACTGCTGAATTCGTAGCTCGCTCGCTCTCGCGCGACTCGCGCGCCACGCCGCCCTCCCCCGCCGTTTACGAGTACTTACACTGTACTCCGTTTTTGATTCATTTGTTTTACTTTAATGTGTGAGCATATGCGCTTTTTTCGTTGACAGTAAAATAAAAACAAAGTACTTTCAATACATTCACGCGGTTAGCTAGTTTTCAAAATGAATGAGTGGTTAAAAACTGGGTCATTACGCAGAAAATGTCCAAGTAATACATCCAGTTCGCAACCTGCACAAAGTACATTTACTCCAACTGCGTCTACTTCTGCTGAAAGTTCAGTTTTAAACGAAAATCCTGCGACATCGAGAGAACAAGAAAACACAACATCATCGACAAAAAAAAGGAAATATGACGAAGATTATCTGAAAATTGGATTTACGTGCAAAGAAGAATCTCAGTACCCAGAGCCACAGTGTGTAATATGTTCAGAAGTTCTCGCAAATAGCGTGATGAAGCCATCATTGCTGCGAAGACATTTGGAAACAAAACATCCGCAGTATGTAGACAAACCTATAGATTTTTTTGTTCGAAAAAAGAAAGAGTTGGATTCTTCGAAAAAGACTATGAAAACCGTTTTGGCTACTAACTCTGAATATTTACGTGCGTCTTTCCTTGTGGCATATAAAATTGCAAAGACTGGCAAGCCATACAATATTGCTGAAGAGTTGATTTTACCAGCAGCTAAAGATATGGTCAGTTGTGTATTGGGAGATAAATTTTCGAAATTGTTGGATAAAATACCACTTTCAAATGATACAGTTGCACGTCGCATTCATGAAATGGCACATGATGTTGAACATCAACTCGCGCAACGATTACAAAATAATTATTACGCGATTCAAGTTGATGAATCAACAGATATTAGTGGATTACCGAATTTACTTGGGTTTATTAGATATGTGTATAAAAATAAATGTGAAGAAGATTTTTTATTTTGTAAGACCTTGGAGTCTACTACGAAAGGAGAAGATATTTTTAACACTATTCATGATTTTATTGAAAAACATGGCATTGATTGGACAAAGTGCGTTGGCATATCCACTGACGGTGCAAAGGCCATGACAGGAAGGATATCTGGACTAATATCCAGGATTAAAAATCTCGCTCCTGAAGTCAAAAGTGTGCATTGTGCGTTGCACAGAGAAGCATTGGCGAGCAAGAAAATACCTGATGATTTAAAAACAGCGCTTTCAGAGGTCGTCAAAATAATCAATTACATAAAAGCGCGACCGCTAAATTCAAGACTTTTCGCATTATTATGCCGAGACATGGGTAGTGAACATGTTTCACTATTGCTACACTGTGAAGTTCGCTGGTTATCAAAAGGCAAGATATTAGCTCGGTTTGTTGAACTTCGTCACGAAATCTATATATTTTTGAAAGACAGTGACTTCAACCTTAAATTCCGATTTGAAGATGAAACATGGCTTGAAAGAGTAACTTATTTAGCTGACATTTTTTCTTGTCTCAATGAGACGAATGCTTCTATGCAAGGATCCACGTGCACTGTATTCACTGTGCACGACAAAATAAACGCACTTATAAAAAAAATAGAATTTTGGAAAACCTGCTTGAGATCAAATATCTTTGAATGTTTTCCTCTTTTGCATGAATTTATCACAACGAACGCCTTATCCGTGGATTCCGAAACGAAGGCTGAAATCGTTCTGCATCTTTCTCAGCTCTCCGACGAACTGAAAAGGTATTTTCCGGATATTGATAATGCTCAAGATGGCTGGATTCGTAACCCGTTTGCGGTTACGAACGAGAGCATAATATCTAGTTTGACTATCAAGCAACAGGAGTCATTAATAGAAATGTCCGCGGATGAAACTCTTCAAGCTGATTTCAAAACGTTGCCTTTGATAGATTTTTGGGCAGCTAGACAGTCAGAGTATTGCGAACTCTCACGCAAAGCGGTGAATTTCCTTTTACCCTTTGCTACAACATACTTATGTGAGAGTGGATTTTCACACCTGGTCATGATAAAAACTAAGTACAGAAATCCACTTGATGCCGAGTCAGAATTAAGGTTAAAATTGACCAAAATTACACCTACAATTGAATCCCTTTGCAACAAGAAACAAGCACATCCATCACATTAATATTAAAAATACATTTCTTTTGGCACTATGTTTCTTACCTTTTATTTCAAATAAAAACCTTATTTTCTTCAATAGTCAATTTTATTATTTCCTTGGGGGGGGGGGGGGGAGGCAATTAATGAGTTAGGGGTACGCTGTCACCTGGAAATTTTAACAGGGGTACGTGGTGCCAGAAGTTTGAGAAACCCTGATGTAATGTATTTATAGAAACCCAACTAAAAAAACTGATTTTGATTAAACTCCCGGTCATACAGAGGCCTTTTGTGGGTTTTGTAGAAGATAAAAATAATAGGTCTGGAAGAAAGAGTGGTAAAACTTTCAAAAGATAAACATAATACATTATTTGTTGAAGCATGTTTACGTACATGTATTCGATTAAATATAATTGAAGCTTCCAACACACTTCAATGTAATGCATTGTATGTGCAATGCTAACACGACTTTCTATGCACCCCTCTTTAACCAAATAAATTAAAAATTAAGGGTCAAAGTAAAAATATTCAAATCTAATTCATTTAATATATAAGAGTAAGTAGCTAAAAAAATACGATCTAGGTGCCATTAAGAGAGGTAGGGCATATCAATTTATGGCTCGAACTGGAGCAGCCCGACTGGTGAAACACCTCCACCTTAGAGAAGACCACAGCCAAATAATAATCACTTCTGTGTTGTTGTGTTCCTGCGTGTGAGTAAGGTTTCCAGAGCTCTTGGGGGGTGCTACATTAGTAGCAGGGGTCAAGCCTTCAAGGTAAGGGCGACAAGTCCAGTAACAGCTTTATTATGCTGTACTTGTCACCCTTAAGCTAGGACCTCATTACCATTTAACATCAGGTGGGATGAGGTCAATCTTGAAGCGCAATATAAAAAAAAAGAATAATATCACTTAAACGTCATAAAGTAATTAAGTATATTGAGTTTCTCTTGTTATCCCTTTTATTAAGACAACAACTCACAGTTATTTTGATTGCATTAGAAGTTTTGTTAAAACTCGTAGGCCTAGCGTGCTTTGCTGTGGTTGAATGAGAAAGAGCTCTACTTTAAAAACCAGATTGCAAGAATGAAATATGGTCGCATTTATTATTTATTTATTTAATTGGATTAGCTAACCGATGTTTGTAGTTAGCAAAAGTGGTCGGTAAATCAAATAGTTTGAATCAGGTTTAATTGGTTAAACCTATTGACGTAAACGTAACACGATGGAAAGGTGTTTCTATCTCATTTTAAATAAGTTTAAGATTTAAGTTGTCAATGGTTATTTATTTAGTATTACTATCTGTTAACCTGTAGGGGTAGTATGGTTTAATCCCCATCCCATACTCAGTGCTTTGCGTTAAATTTTTTAATAAGTAGACAATTTTGAACGATTACACATTTCCGCTATGTTAACGTGGTTCTGCATGTTCACTCAACAGTTATTAGTTTTTATTTCCACAGCATAAAAGCGGTACAAAGTTCAAAGTGTGCTTTTGACTGAAGTGAAAATCTACTAATTTGTTGGATTTGATCAAAATTTTCAAAAATATTAACTTTTTTACTGATAGTTATGGCAGTGATTTGATTTTCAAAGTTCTTTATTGCCATAAATTTGATAAATACTTTATCTATTACGACAAGCACGCATCGTAATAACTATTTCATATTTTATATCTACTTCGGGCTAAGAACACCCATATAAGTAGGTATTACAAAAATAACGAGCTATTTTTTTTTTTTTACTAATTTTTAATTATGTACAAATGTAGTTAAGCCAGTAAAACCTCTTTGCCAAGCTTTTTGTAACATTATATCTAGTAACATTTACCATCAAAGTCCTATTATTTCCTCAGTTTACGTAAATACATAACTTAGCAAGAAACTGACAGACCACAGGCCCCGTTCCCAGTTTCTACGCCTTGTTTACAGAATCTTACTGAATTTGATTAATTAATATACAAATTAGAATCAAACTTCGTTTGTGGCTTGCAATAAAGCTCTTGTCGACTCAGAATTCCTCAAACTAGTTTAATTATCATTTAGTTAACAAAATACTACCGTGTGGTATATATTAAAGTTAATGATGTTACTATAAATATTGGGAAAAAGTAAAAAAAAAGAGTCTATGAAAAAGGATTTGCTTTAAAAGTATATATTGGTAAATTGATGCGCCGTACAATGGCATCAATCCACTGCTGTCAAACTAAGATATTTCCATGTACTATGCCTATTAGACAATTAAAAAAATTAAATATACATACTTAAAATGGGACAACATCACAAAAAATGACTTTGATTCTTTGGTATGTAGATCAAGCATTTGTGTTAAAGAAATCAGAACCGATGGACAGTGCCATAACACCGTAACCCGAGATGATGTAGAAGAGTTTGTTATCATATTTTTTACTCGACCAGGAACTGAAGCCGGGACCTCAGAGATGGCGCAAAGCTGAGGTTGGGTGCGCTGGCCTCTTGGCTTCAAAGAACAACAATCATACATCTACCGTCCATAAATCCTTACAAAACTGTCAAGTTTACAATATTATTAGGATACGATCGACACTTCTAGTTACAATCGTATACTAAGTTTCTCTTCAAAATAATGAGTATGACTGGCGGACCTAATGCTTCCCGGCATCTACTAGTCGGGCTCATATCATTTTATCGTGCTCATAATCTTTTTTGACCGACGATCGTTTCACCGAATCATAGAACTTTGTATGATTCGGCGAAACTACTTTCGGTGAAGCGTAGCCTCAGTCGAAAAGATTCGGTGAAATGATATAAGTCCTTTATCATTTAAGAACGGGATGTGGAACAAAAATTTGCGGGTTTCTTTTCAGTTTTCTCTCAGGCCTTAGACCAGATCCGAACTCAGACGCACACGATCTGCAAATCAAATCCCGACCACGCATGCGCAGGGCGGATGTCAACATAACAGTTTTACCACTTTTATGCTAATGGCGGATGATTCAAGCGCGATGAGTCGTGCAATTGAAATGCACTTGCAATAGGCTTTATCGCTGAGTAAAGACCAATTATATTCTATTATAGGACCTGTCTGAGAGGCAAGTAGGTCGGACTTTGGTGTCGCGCAATCTATGAGGTTCGGTTCCCGGTATGGCTGCAGAAAACTGACTTTTCTATATTGTCTTGCGTCTGGGTGTTGTGGTATCGTCATCATTTATGATTTCTGTGACACAATTACTATAGCTTCTTACCGAATCAGAATTGGAGCAATCTACGAGTATATAGAGGTAATGTTGTCTGATGCTAAAAAAAATCATCAGAAAATATAAAAATACAATGAGAACGTACTTTTTCATTTTATTTGAAAATCAAAATTGATATCACAGCGCTACAAAGTTCAGTGGCTAGTGCTAAGATCACTAATTTGTAAAAACTGTACGAAGGTATGACTTCGTGCTAGACTTTAACGCAATGTATGAAATAAACATTTAAATACAGTACATTTAAGGCACATATATATTACTCGATGCTATCGACAGTTCAACACCTAGCCAGGCGTTCGATATTTAATCTTCTAGATATTTTTTTTCAAGAATTTCGAAAACTCCGAAGATGAACGAGGCAAACCGATTTCGCCCGAGATTTGACGACACGACATCCGATGGTCACAGGACCACCCGACTGCAATGACGATAGCTCTTCTGGTGGTCAAGTTAGAAACTACATTAGCGACATAAACTGATTTGAAAGAAAAAATATCCCCACTAGAAATCTACATTTAGGAATACATTTTCTGTTTCTAATCGAAGACGGAAGATTTTCAATGCATCAAGAAAATTACACAACCTTGACCGGTAAATCATTTAGAACCATATTACTCTTTACATGCCACTATAATTCTCACGAAACTGCTATAACCACTGCTTCTCAAACTCATCACCTACAAGAAGATCAAAGAAACCTCGTACCAACACCGACGTTAATCCATGTCTGCTATAAAGCGTCATTGTAATATAGCCACAATCACGACAGCATAAGGTGCTAGAACAAACGGAATATAAAAAGACGACGTAACATAAGTGGTGTAGAAGCACGCACATCGTTAGTACTCGGTATCTAATAATCACAACGTCACGAAGCAAAGCTAATAACAATAATATCCATATTTCGTATCGAATAAGGGAATAATACAAGCAGGGACTAGAATTAGGATGGGGCCAGGAAGTTAGCGTTTGTTACGATTGAGAGGCGGGTGAAGGTTGTCGTACGTGTTCGTTTTTTATCGGCAGGGGTCTACGAATGTCTCAACTGGGGATATCAACCCCCACTATTGGCGAAACCAGGGGGTTTTAGTTGGTTGGAGTCCGATACACTCTGTGTCTCCCCGTGGCAGAGAGTATGGTGCGTGGATATTACTCCTGACAAAAAAAGTATTTGTTGGTTCGGTGGGGGAGCCTGCGTAGAAACCACTAGGGATCCCGACTCCCCCGCCATTGCTTAGAGTTGGCTCTGAATGTTCGTTCTCTGTAGATAACAGTACATTGGGCAAGTGATAATGTCTTATGGCTGATTTGATAACTAGGTGTACCAGCTCATACACATAGCCACCAGAGATATTTAATAAGCAATGCTACAATAGTAGGGTTCTACCAGAAAACTAGCGTTGGTGCTGTTTCAACTATTGGTCTCAGAAGAAAATATATGTTGGTTTTATTGTGTATGCATCGTGATGGTTTCTCAAGTAAAATTACCAAAAAGTAACACATATTTTTCTACAGATTTTATCTCTACTTACATTTTGCTACAATCAATGTGATTGAAAAATATCTAAAGGAATATAAAAGATTTTGGGGTTAGTGAGCAGTCGAAAGAAAAATAAAAACCTAGGCATTGGCAAGCCAGTCATATGGAAAAAAGATGAAATGACCTTCTCATAGTATTTTAACCAAATATAACTGTCTAGAGAGAATAGAATCTTACTAAAAAGTATTTTCAATTTGTAATGTCCCGGAATTAAACACTCGTTTTTGGCGCCGTGTGATATTTTCTAAAGCTAAAAAAGCACCATAAAATCTATGTCATTCCAAACGTACTTACATAGAGCACATATCTAAAATATCGACCTCTGTTCTCCTGGCCTCATCCTTAAGCTTTGCCCGCGCCGTGCGATTATCATACAATGCCCACTTGCGATGCGACCGCGTTGACAGATACGCGTTTCCTGTAACCAAAATGGCCGGCAGCGCGCCATTTTGTTTTGGCGCTCGTCCGTACAAAATGGCGGCGAGGTGCAAGCCTTATAAATTGCTTACGCTTAACAAGTTTATGGGCCACGCTTTCATAATTAATAAGACGGTAAATATTGTGTGAGAATTATTGAATGTGAAATGCTGAGAGTCAAATGCGGTCCTAAAGTAGTTAAAGTTATACGATAGGGTAATGTGTAAAGTCAGACGTTTTTGGTTTATTCATTGGTGAAGACACATTGTAAAGTTACGTCCTGCAAGGAATCTTCCATTTTATCAGTTAAAACAAGATAGATATGCATTTAACATTAACACGTGTTTAAGTTCAGCTTGGTTTCGTATTTTGATGGCTCATGTGGGGTGTCCACCAGAATACCAGATCTGTTGCGGTGTTAGAAATAATGCCGTAACAGCATTTTGCTGAGTTTAAACCCAATCGGCCACATAATGTTCTGTGTGTGTTATTTTGTTTTTACATCATGTTATTGTGCCAATAAATTTGTATATTTAAATTTTTATTCTATATATCTATTGGTAAATTCAGTATGTATTATTGCAACTAGCGTACTAATTGCCTATTTTAAGTTTAAAAAATGTATAATTTAAATTGAAAAGTCATTTCAGGAACGGTAGTTCGACGTGAAAACGCTCAACCAATCGCTCGAGCCGATCATGCCTCTCTCTCGTTCGTGCCGCGCTCTCGCTTGCGGAACGCGACAATGAGCGTAACGAAACAATGACGTAGTATTTTTCGTGCATGCAGCCCTACATCAAGTTATTAGACGTTGTCAAAATGCTTATGCTTTTATGGCACGAAGTTCACCTCAGAAAGTACTTAACATAGCTAACACGCTAACCTTTCCCTCTCGTTTTACACGCC
Organism: Glyphodes pyloalis; assembly: GCA_037074685.1. Taxonomy (NCBI): domain Eukaryota; kingdom Metazoa; phylum Arthropoda; class Insecta; order Lepidoptera; family Crambidae; genus Glyphodes; species Glyphodes pyloalis. The sequence continues at coordinate 2,598,482 of JAYKKO010000003.1, read as the reverse complement.
TCTAGTTGTGCGCCTGCGCATGCGTTGCGTCAGAAGCGCAAACGCGTACGATTTGCGCTGGCTTGTTAGCGCTTTATGGACTTCCCACATGAATTGTATCAATGCCGTAAATGGGCATATTCCTAATTTTTTTTGCAAATAATTTTTAATTTAGTCCGAAATAGTGCAATACAAAAAATATATATATATTAGACAACATCACATACATTGCTCTGATTCTGTGGTAAGTAGCTTAAGCACTTGTGTTACAGAAATCTGACACAACGACGGTGTGGTTCCGTCGTTGAACACCCAGACTATACCTATAGAAAAGTTCGTTTCCCGTATTGACCCGACCGGGGATCGAACCGCGATCGAATCGATCGAATAAGGCGACGCCAAATTCCGGTCCGCTCGTCTCTCGGTTACCGAGGTCATCCATTAAATACAATATTGTATTTTTCAGCTTTTTTGTACTAAAATTTGAATGCCTTTTACAAATAAAGCTTCAGTATATAAATTTTAAGACTTGCGTTTCATTTTAAACATTTAAAATAATTTAACGGGTCAAAACGCGACACCATTTTTATTTAGTAGTTAATACGAACTACTGACTGCCCGACGTTTCGGTTAGGTTGCACCAACCGTGCTCACGAGCTGACTGAAGCTTCAGTATATACTATCTATAACTTGATATCACACAAAAAGCAACGGATTTTATTTAATAACGGATAGATTAAATATCCTAAAGCCTCCCTCAATAAATATAATTTCCAATTTGAACCCGAAGTTTCTGAGATTAGCGCCAACAAACAAACAAACTCTTTAACGTTATAACATTAAAAAAGATAAAATTATCTACTTACGAAATCTAAAACAAAGTCAAAGAGACGTTTTAAAACCAAAAGCAGGTTTGAGGCCAAAAACCCAACGTGCCTAGCGGTTAGATATAATTTTAACGATATTATAATGGTCACAAGGAACGAACAAAATGAGTCGAGTTTCAATGATTTGGTTTTTTTACACCGTCCGGTGCATTTTGCGGTCGACGCTATGGGTTTTTACTCGAGCAATCATGGAATACGAAACATTTTGGAAATGATACCTGGAAATTATTATGGGGTTTGCGCTGTCTGAAATGATTTCGTTGGATTTTTGAGTCTGTATTGTGCGAAGAAATAATACCTTTGTGCTACCAATAAGTAAGTAACTTATCTACAGTCAACATCTTCAGCAGCTTATCCATAGCTTAGAATCATACAATATTGCTTAAAAGCAATACTGTAGACACTATCGATATAGTTCTGTTCGTGGAAAATTAATAACTATATTTTTTTTTATATTGCACTTCAAGGTTGACCTGATGTTAAGCGGTAATGAGGTCCTAGCTTAAGGGCGACACGTACAGCATAATAAAACTGTTACTGGACTTGTTGCTCTTACCTTAAAGGCTTGACGCCTGCTACGAATGTAGCACCCCCCAGGAGCTCTGGAAACCTTACTCGCACGCAGGAACACAACAACACCGAAGTGATTGTTATTTGGCTGCGGTCTTCTGTAAGGTGGAGGTATTTCACCTGTCAGGCTACTCCAGTTCGAGCGATAAATCGCTATGCCCTACCTCTCTTAGATTTTTGAATTACTACTATCGATCGTAAATATTACTTCGTATTTTCGAAAATATCTAAAGCATTTCTTAAATACATATAGTGCCTGGTTCTTAGGTATCGATATGATCCATGGTATCGATATCCTACCGATATGCCGAACTAATATTTCTTATGAAAGCCGAGTTCGACAACACTCATTAAAATCATGCGATCATTGTAATAATGAGTACTAATTTAATCACCACGCTTCACCAATTAACACAGCTATACAAATTAATCAAAATCTGTAAAGTGCATTGCTCAAAACGGGACTCGAACCCATGATCACAGAAATCATAATCCAGTACATAAGCTACCGGATCACTGAGGTGGATGAAGATACAATAACGCTTAATCTTACTTAAATCTTTGATAATGTAGCTTTAACCAAAATTGGTTGGACCACCAGGTCTGCTTTCATTGCATTCGATTTCCGAAAACATGTATTTTCAGAAACCACATCAATAAAATTAGAATGGTTCTCATTGAAGAAGATGTTTCCTTGGAAAAATTTTTTTGGGTTTAAATCGACGTTGTGGGTCTCTTTGGCGAGGCTTGCGGAAATGAAATGATAAAAGGATAAAGAAAAAAGGAATCTGTCTATGTTATATCCACTGCCTTCTTTTATTCTAATCAAAGCTTCATAACAACAATAGGTACTAGCTTTATCACCACGTTAGCCAAATAAGGAATGATTATTTAAGTGCTATTTTCGAAAATATACTTAGCTCGACCAGGGATTAAAGCGAAGTAGCACACAAACTCTCTGTTGTAGAATCATTTTCGCGCCAACAAATTCCATCGCGTTTGCGTTTACTAAATACTGTTACGGAATTTATATTTCCATAGAAACCATGATATTTTCCCATAAACAAACCAGCGGTTTACCCGCGAACGTGACGCTTCAATCGGGTAAAGCTGAGTGCACACACAATGCAACCATTAGTTAATCTTTACTTTGCCTTTAGGTAAGCGAGAAATACTACTTTGTAGTCGCTTGCACCGAGAAATATATGTACTGATAAGGTATTTAAAGAATGAATATTATACGTCTATATGTACTTATTAGGTATTTAAAGAGGGAACATTTGTATTTTCAAACCACCTATTGAACTTTTTGAATCTTAAAAATTCAAACATTTTACTCTAAATTTGTTATAACTTAAAATTAAAGTAAGCGTTACTAAAGCCAGATTTAAAAAAGTTAGAGATACAAACATTACTATTGTAATAAATACTTTAAACCTAACTTTTATGTGAAATTACATCCTTGCAATGCGTCGACAAAATTGAGTTTCATTCTACATTTAGCCTGTCGCATAAATGAAAATCAAAGATTTTTTTTCAAGTTTATACTATAATAATAGTTATATAACTTTAATAGTCGTTGAACACAATACTAAGTTACTTTTCTACCTATTCGGAACCCACATCTACTAAGAAGAAATAGGAAACTGAGTAGTTAGTTAACAAAAACAGTATCCAGTTATTACTATTCGTACCTAAACAACTTTACTTTGGATCAAGTGGCATAGTTTTAGTTTTATGACTAAGTAAAAATTTTACTTGGTAAAACATAAGCAAGGCAGAAGAATACTCGTATTTAAATTCAATGCCTATTTTACAACTTCCGTAATTTTTTTAAAGATCTTATAATTATTTGTATATTTTAGGAACATTTTTAGTTTGATTTCACGTAAAAAGTGGTTCGATTGATTAAAAGTCAAATTCAAAAACAAATTTGCAACTTTTTGCTTACAACTAGATTTTATACCAAAAAAAATATGGATAAGAAACATTATCGGTTGAGATCTGACATTTGAGATCATTACATCCAAAATGGTAAACAGAAAACCAGTTCTTCGTTTTAATTATCACCCTTACTAATTATTATGCAAATTACTTGCAACTAAAATAATTGAGTAAGTCTCTGTGATCTATAATTAGTAGTTTAAGGTCGCAAAAAAATATTGTTTTGCTTTGATAAGTAAAAAAGTTATTCATTATATATGTAATTTTAGTAAAAAATAAATATCTATACCACAAACTAAAATTTATTGGTTTTGAAATTTGATTTCGTTTTACTTACAATGATTTTTGATATATATATATTTTTTTGGGTAGGAGAAATTTTGATAGTTGAAAGGTACGAGGGAGTCTAGAGGAACTTGTTTTTTTGCAATAAATTAATATCTAAAATATCATTAGCAAAATTACTTAAAGCATATAACTGAACTTAACGATCATAATGTAGCTAAATATGAGTAGTTTTAAATGCATGAAGTTTCTTTTTGATAAAATATCCGAGCAGAAAAAAAATACATCAGATCTAATGACAAAAATGGTTTCGCGTGGCAGCTACGTTGTGCCCAGAGTCCACAACTACTATGGAGACCGTACACTGGACAAACGCTTGCCATACTTGCTGAACGCGCTGCCACCCGAAATTGCGCGACTATCGCGAAAAAATATAAAATAACTTTTATAAATAATAATTATAATATTTGTAAATTTTTAATATTAGTTAATAATTCGTAAATAATGTTCTGTTTTGTTTTTGTTTTTTTAGTTTCGCACTCGCAGACAACCACTCAAAAGTGGTTTGCGAGGCCTTTGATTTTAATGTAAGTATTATTAAATTAATAATAATAAATAAATAATAATAATAATAAATAGCAATTTATAATTCTCATAATCAAAACCTTCTGACTTCGAAGGCGAACGAAGTGTTTTCGAAATATTTTTTACGCAATTTAAAAACCACGTTTCAATTCCCTTTAGTCTCCAGAAACTAAACATTTCGTTTGGTCGTTTCATTTTTGATAGAAGACCTATAGGTCGAAACAAACAGGTTCTCAGTCGATATCGAGTCATGGTATACGAATTAATATCTTTTGTAGGCAGTTAGTATATCAGTTTCTAATATACTGACAAGCCTGTGCCATTGAGAGGACAATCGCTATTGAGTTCCTACCCTAAGCGCATAAATGTAAATTTCCCCTCCCCCGCATTTCATACGTACGGTTTCCTGTACATAAATAAACCCTGTCCATGAGAATATATTTTTTTTCGTAACAACGATAAACAATACCCTGAACATATTAAGATTACTGGCAACAAATTATCACAATATATTTATTAACACAGCCTACCATTGATTATACATGCATTAATACTATTTTTCTTGAACAGTTTTATTATAAGAATGACTATAGGTAGATAGATAAATAGATAGTGGACAACATCACATACATTTCTCTGATTCTGTGGAAAGTACTTAGCTTATGGACTTGTAGCACAGAAATCAGAAGCAACGACGGTACCACAACACACACAGACCCGAGACAATATAGAAAAGTTCGTTTCCCATATTGACTCGACCGGGGGTCGAACCCGGGGCCTCAAAGATGTTACGACGGAGGTCGTCAAAAGGACTATAAATTCAATGTTTCTAAGGATTCGGTTCAGACGGTAGGACCAACAAATCAAGATAAACACTTGCAGTTCCATTTTAATTCTTATGCCCGTGTTATAAAGTCGGTACAAAGTGTGTCTAACTTGCTTTGACCGTACCAGACCGGAGTAATATTTATACGGTTCTGATATTCCGCCAGAATACCAGCGCTTCTGCGGCATCCAATATCGTGGCAGCTTATGCTAAGGCTGGGACCTTGTTAGCTGCGCAATCACTAGGTTTTTCTTTTTTTTTGTTTGTTCATTTACTTTTACTTTACCTATTATCTGTTCGTGTCACTTTTATGTATGTGTGTTGTATATTTATTGTGTGTGCTAATAAATATTTTTTTATTTGTATTCTTATTCTTACGGTGACATTACATACTAATTGAATAATATGGGGTTTGATATGGTAATTAGCCGATGGCAAAGCGATATGAATAAGGATTAGATCAGAAATTTATGACGTACACCGTATTGAATATTAAAGCTATAGTCTAGTAGAATCATGTACAGTAAACGGCACGTGAAGGTAAACATTTGCATGTTCGATTTTAAATCTTATGCGTACTACATAGGGGCGGTGTACAGTCCAAAGTGTAGTAGTGTGTAGTCTGGTGTGCTTTTGTATGTACCTTTCAATGAAGCGGCAAATTAAAAAGAAATAACAATCAAACTCAAACTCAAATATTTCTTTATTCAAGCAGGTTACATATAACAATTTTGAATCGTCATTGATTACAATGCAAAGTGATTCTACTTCCGATTCGGAACCTATATCTACCGAGAAGACACCGGTAAGAAACTCAGCAGATCATTTACAGTATCAGGATCTAACTTATTGCTATGTGTAGCTCACTTTGGATCAAGTCATATAGTTTTGGTTTTGATGAGTGATGAAACAAATAAGTACTCAAGTAAGTTTTTACTTTCGAGAGGTAAGCTGGAGCAATGAATACGTGAGTGAAATTATCTATTAAACTCTCATGTGTAAGTTCACTATGGTTTTATTCAAACAAAGTTAAGTTAAAATACAAAGATTTGAGTACGCATATTTATTCACGCAATATTACTAGATTCTAGTTTCTAAGTCGGAATCAAGTAAACACAACCTAAAGTGAACTAAAGCACTTATATTTTGCAAATGAATCAAGATTGCTTAGGAAAATAAATCAGAGAAAAAAATATTGAATTTTAAGATCCCACCATTATTACAACACTACACTTTCACGCAAAAACTAAGAACGAATTTGGGTGAGATTTGGTTGGAAGGGAGATAACGTACAAAATTAACATATGGGATACTTTTTATCCCAAAATAATGCGGGAGAAGACGCGGGCAACACCTAATTACAACAAAGTGTGACCAATGTGAAAATCTATTAATAATTTTGAAAATCTGACGGTGAAATGCTCACCTGTTGAAGATATCAAAGTAGATTACATTCGTTTAGTAGAAAAAACAAACTAAACGATTTTCTAGGAAATTGTGTACAATCACTATAAAGGTTTAATGAAACATTACCTAGAAATGTAGACCAGAGACTGGAACTAATGAGTATTTAAACAGACGGATGCGAAATCGGTTAATAATAACACAGAGTGTTCCAGATATCGCTTAGAAACGTATGTTTAAGAGAAAATCTAGATACAGGATGATTGGTTAATGAGGCTTTCTTGAAGAGGATGGTATGACTCTGTAAAAGATTCATGTTTCTATTTGAATTGAGTTCCAATAAAGCCAGCTTTTAACTATCTTGCCCAGATTGATTTATTGCAAATTATCTTTAAAATGAGATTTGAAAACGCTCCGCCACTATTTCATTGTAAAATCATTTTGTGTTGATATATGAAATATTTTAAAATAGTCTGTTATTTTTATAGAAAATTTATGAATTGTCAGAAGTTAGACAATCAATATCCCTATTATAATGTCGAGAACTTTTAGACAAATGCTAGTAGATAATTTTTAACAGAAAAAATCATCGCCTACAATAACTTGTGATCAGTTGGAAGAGCACCACGAAATATATAATAAATTTGTATCTATAATAAAATAAAATAAAATATAATCGTGATATTCGAACTCCACATTGCAAGATAAGATGTTTATTTTTCTTTTGAAAATACGCACGTAATACCCTTGAAAATGTATATAGGAAAGTGTATATTTTTTTAATTAGAGATATGAAACTTGGTACAAATATACATAGTTTATTAAATTGGATTACTTTTTTTTCAAATATTAGTGGAGAAAGAAGTAAAACCGACCATCTATTGCTAGATATATTTATTGCTAGAAAAGTCCACACCCACGAAGACGGCCGCTAGTGCCCTATAAAAATCTATGCTTGGCTGATATACACCCTGTATTTTCATTTTATACAGAAACCAAAGAGTTAGTGCGGTCCACGTCCAAAAGCTTGTACCTCGTGCCGCTACAGAACATTTCAAAACACCGTCAGTACCCAGTCCTACGTCGAGTGAAACTCATAACTGTTCCATTGGTATTAGGCCATAAAGTATACCTGTCCGCACCAGTAATGTTGGTACTGGGATCTGGTCCAGACTTAGGAAACGCAGGTGAAAGGATTTAATACGTTGCCGATATAATGGGGGCTAGTCTAGTTGTGTTTGTTAAGGTATTAAATCGATTCCATGTTCAGTTTCGCTGTTAGTCGGAAATAGTTAAACATGGGAATTGCTGTGAATTTTGTTTAATTCCTAAATATGATAATTACAATGTTATTTTCCCGAAATAAGGTCTAACAAAAAAAGTTTAGAAAAATTATCTGCATCATTAAATCTGATTTGAAAAACTTATTTATCATTCAGTACCTAGTTGTTATAATTTAGCTTGTGTAATATTTCAATTTTGTCAATATTTTGAACCACAACGGTTGATAGATAGGTCTAATAAACTAAAGTATAAATTAAATCTCAAAGCTGGCATTTATAATATACTAGCTGTGCTACATATTCCTACAAATAGAAAAGAAAACATCCTTAGTCATACTACCATTAAAAAAAACTCTTCCTTATCATCAGATTGAAATGATCCATAAGTCACAGAAAAGTAATTAATTTAAACCGAGCCTAGTAACTACAACATTAAATTTAAATTCACCTATCATGAAATCTTGAGTCTGAACAATACTATAACACTTATAAACGAGAATCAGCTACTCCAAACAGTGTTTACCTCACAATAACAAACAAAAAAGCATCCAATTGAGGTAAGTTAACAAATCACAAACATACTCCTTATCACATATGGACTTCCTTCAGTTATAGATACGTAAGGAAGGTTTTACAAACCAGACTGTCAATCAACTATATAAAGGCAATTAGGCAAGTAAATGTGTGGCATTGAACATTTCAATCACTTAAGAAACAAGATTAATGTACACCACATCGGGTCTTAAACCAAAAAATTTCCTGCATTATAAGTTAGGGAATAACGAGGTATGCCTGTTAATATTACAAGCATTACTTTACGTTCACAACCTTGACTGTCTAGCTAGTTTATGTTTCTCAAACATTCCTACGTCTTGAAGTGCTTAGCCCTGTTGGTCTTAGATCAAATACACAATAAATAGTGCTTAAAATTGAGTAGCTGTTGCCTCCAACATTATTTTGCGTTATTCTTATGGTCTAATGGCATCACATCCAAAGGACATCACAACATTTTAACAATAATGAAGTTACAATACTCATTAATATCGACATAAAAAGAACACTAAGAGACAGTGAAAAAGATATCTGCATCTAAGAGCACTATTGATTTTTTACACTTCAAGACTGACCTCATCCCACCTGATGTTAGGTGCTAATGAGTCCCTAGCTTAAGGGCGACAATTACAGTATAATAAATCTGTTACTGAACTTGTCACCCTTACCTTGCAGGCTTGACCCTTTTTTTTTTTTGAGAGGGGGGAAATGCATTGACGCACCGTACCGTCACCTGAGGGAGGTGACGGCCCCCCGGTGGACCTTATCGCCTTTATGGTGATGCCATAGGAACAGAAGACCTACCACAGCATCACCGAGGCTTGACCCCTGCTACTGCTGTAGCTCCCCCAGGAGCTCTGGAAATCCTACTCACACGCAGGAACACAACAACACAGAAGTGATTGTTATTTGGCTGCGTACTTCTGTAAGGTAAAGGTATTTTCATATTAAAGTGGCTTTTCCACGACATCTCTCTCCAGCTATACATGATCCAAGTCTACCCAGTTTGCCAGAATCAACAATGTTGGCTTAGAGTCGGAGTCACGATAATCGCGACCAACGATCCTTCATACTGATACGCAATTAGCCAGTCTCTACGTTCTGTTATTAATCCATCACTTACTAAACAGACATACTGTTATACTGCTAAAGATCTATGAATCTACTAGACAGATCATTTAGGTTTATGGGAGCCGCCACAAATCCTTTTCTCTGCAGTTAGCTTGTATTCCGTCTTTATGTAAATAAGAGATTATTTGTGACTTTATAGCTTTGTGGACACATTTTTCATTTTGACGACCTCCGTAGCCAAGAGGCAAGCGTGCCGGACTTTAGCGTCGCGCCATTTCTGAGGTTCCGAGTTCGATCCCCGGTCGGGTCAATATGGGAAACGAACTTTTCTATATTGTCTTGAAACTTGAACTTTTCTGTATTGGTCTGGGTGTTGTGGTACCTTCGTTGTTTTTGATTTCTGTAACACAAGTGCTTTAGCTACTTACCACTGAATCAGAGCAATGTATGTGATGTTGCCCAATATTTATTTATTTATTTTTAACCCAATTTTAGGAAAGTCCCCTACTTTCCTAAAATGGGGTTAACAATTTGAGAAAGAGGCAAAAGTAGTCTTTGTAAATCTCCAATACATAAAAATATCACAAAGATTCGTCGATCCGTTTTTCCGTAAAAGGAAAATAAACAGACACAGATATATAATTTCACATTTATAATATTACTATGGTTGTTTCGAATTCCCCCAGTAAAACGTCAAAACGCGTTACGAAATAAATTTGGCATAAAATTTAGATTTTCATAAGTTAGCCTTTAACTCAGCGGATGAACACCCCTAATTAAACCGGTGATTTTTCTACCGATGAATATGTTTTTATTTACATATATTTGTCCTTGTGTCTAATGAGTGGAGTAGTAAATGTTTCCATCCCCTCTTTTTTCCTCTTTTTCCTATCTTTAAAAACCCTACTCAATACGAACATTAATATGACGTCCATTTGTGTTTTTCTGTGTCTGGGTGTTTCAATTTATATTTAAGTCTTCATTGTGGTAGCATCGGTGATTACGGTCTCCATAACAGAAGTGGCTCAGCTACTTTCTTTGGGTTTAAGTCAATATATATTACGTTGTTTGATATTTATTTATTTCTGTTACGCAGAGTATTTATCACTGTAGCGCATTTTATTTGCTCAAACCTGTACCTAACGGAGGACAGTAAAAATAAATCCAGATTCCCGTTTCAGCATTCGATGTTTAAAACAAAGTTGAAATTCAACGGGCACACAGACAGACTTACAAATTATATCTAAACATGATTCTCAGAGTCGTGATGACACGAACGCGCGATCAGTCCCCAGCCGATATATGGCGCGGAAATCTGAGAAATCTAAAATTTCATATTTTCTCTTAAACATTTTACGGTTTATGCTAACGTTTTGTACTTGAACTTGGGACATTTGCGACGCTGCGCTGGGAGATATAAATTAAAAAGCCTTGTAGTTGCGTTATAAAAAATGCCATTTTAAATGTGACCTCTTGCATTTTTAAAGGTCTAGAATTTACGTTAAGAATCCAGACTAATATTATAAAGCTGAGGATTTTGTTTGTTTACTTATATTTTAATCTCACGAACTACTGCAAAAAAAAATTGTGTTAGATAGTCAATTTATCGAGGAAGGTGCTAAATCAAATTTGTTATTTTGATGTAAAGTAATTTATGTAAAATTGACTATCGAGCAAATACAGCGTTCATCATTATTAAATTGATAAATTACTTTTTCACTGCAACTAAGCACGATTCTAATGAATATCCAGCACATTGGATTACGAGGATCGAACTAAGCAACCGTTCGCACATTGTCGATCGGGACCACACGCCTGCGCTTGCGCAACGAAATTGGGAGTTAGGGATTATTATGAGGGCTTCTAGGGCTGACAGGATTAAGCTATTTTATCATAGTAGCAATTGCTGAGTAATGTGTCCGGGCTATTTCAGGACAAAGCCTATTATTTTTGTAATTTTAATATATAATAATCTGTTTAGTTATCAAATTTTATCGAAATCCATTACTTTGACCCATTACAGTATTTTATGTATAAAACAGTAACTGCAGCCAAATTAAGGTCAATATGGAAAAATACCTTATCTATATTGTCTAGTGTTTAGATGTTACGGTACCCTCGTTGTTGGTGATTTCACAAGTGCTACTTACCAATATTATAAAGTTAACATCAATAACATTAATTAAAATGAAATTATTGCTGTAAATGCGTACAAAATCTATGATCAAAAATTATTTCATATCGGATCGAATGCAAGGGCGTTTTAGAATAAATAAATGGGACTTATGGTTAATAAAAAAGCAAGCTGTAATATCAAAAGCAACATAATAAAATTGTAACTTAACAAACGAAAAAACGAAATATTTATTAATCTACACAAATTTTGATGTCTAGTAACCCTAGGCAAGCTATAAAGATGATAAACACCACTGCCAAACAACACGGCCGCTTCAAACATTCAGATAGCTTTTATGTCATAGGTGATAAGGTCGATTATGATGCAGCTCATGAGGCACCACAAAATGGGATTTTAGCGGCGCAAGAGTCGCTGTGAGTGATGTCGGTTGTAAGTCACAGTATGCAAAGTGACACGCGGAATTAGTATTCGCTACCGATTGTTTAATATAACACTTATTAATAGATGTAAGTTTATTTGTGGTTTGTTTGTATGTGTGCCTTTAATAGTTTCGTTTAAATGTTGAAAAACAGTCATGAGTGTTTACGGATTATTTACAATGCATTAGGTGGAGATATCATGCTTATTTGTAATTTTAGAAGCATTTTAGCCTTAACATGCTAACTTTAAAAGTAGCACTCAACATCTGAAGGATTTAATAACATGGCTCTTTCATTAAATTGGTCGTTTTAAAAAAAAATCTTTCTCTCATTTTGCTTCAATTGAACGATTGTAAAAACATTAAATGCATGCAACACCAACCAAAACACTGAAATGGTTAGTAATAATAAACTGAAATAGATTATTGTAAAGAATCTTACCGATAATATAACGTCCACTTATTTCATAAGCGAAAATTTCTTCAATATAAAAATGAATCACCAAAATGTGTGTACGCGCATAAGTTATAAAATATTGGACCAAAATAAATAATTAATTATGTGTAACTGTCAGGGCAAGATTGCAAAAAAAAGGTTTAAAAATTACACGAATCGAAGGATTGGAAAGCCGCGGTGTGCCACTAGTCAAGACTACCTTGATGTACTATGTTTACATGATATTGAAATATTGCCACAAAAATGCGATTGAATACATTGGGCGTACCTGCTATTACGTCATTACGCCTTAAAATATCTTTATCAAGTATTCTACAAAGATGCATACCTTCCCTCCTATTCCATTCGTTATTAACACTCCCATTAATGACATCACGCTTTGACACAAGTCGTGTTGCCGTTAAAATTGCGCATAATCACCAGCCCTTCAGAAAACACATAAAAACCAATTTAACTCCGCCGACGCAAAAAAAGATACGAAAATTCATTTATTTCTTACAATTGTTGGTCGCGATGATTGTTCTGTCGACCTACCATGATTTCCGCCACCAATCCCACTCAAATGCAAAAAACACAGAACACGAGCCGACACAAAATCCCTTGCTCCTACAAGAACTTTAACATCTCCCGGCACAGTGTCAGACGCGGCCGTAAAATGGAAAACAGCGTAATGATAGTAAGCTTTGCGGTTATGCCATTATGACTCCATCTCGCTCGCACTTACAGAAGCGTCATTAAATTAAAGAGAGACGTGTAATCTGAGATCCGAGCTACGTGATCTCCATTACACCGCGATGATGCGTTTTCGTTCTTTTGTTTCTTTTTTAGATTACTTATGCTCGGTTAGGGCGCAATTTCAGAAATAAAGGCGATTTCAATGAAATAATTTTATTTAATTCCCTTTACTGTAATGCTTGTGGTGGAAGCTCCTTCTTGCTTGTTCGCTCTTAAATTAAAAAAACGTAAAACTTTAAATGATAATAACTTTCAAATGAAAAATTAAACATTTGAATCTTCCTGTAGTCCAACCTTAATTGGTTTGCCAAGTCCAGATAACTTTATCGAACCTAATAAAATTCCTAAGTTTTATATTTGACAACTGATTTTAATTTTTGCAATTTTTTCTCAATTTATGAATATACTGCGGTTTCTTGTTTTTCAAAATGTACCAATTATATATTTTCCTTAGAAGTGACTTCAGATCAGAAAGCACATTTTTCTTTGAATACAACAGTATTCTCATGTGCTTTCTGATTAGGTAACAACCTAATGTAACAATTTGAGTATTTATGGGAGAGAGAGGAGAATAATTAATACAGTAGAATTAGAGTAAAATTATATCCTTAATAAGTTTTATAACATACATCTTTGCGTTGTTATAGAATAACAGAAATATTTTTATTTCGTGCACATTGCCTATTTGTGAGGTTATTCAATCATCTGATGCTATTACATTATTCGTTGGTAGTTCAATTTTAAAAAGGTTTACCATCACAACTTATCACACTGCTTACACTTGTAGAAATAGTTAATTAAAGGTGGATAATAAAGTACCTAAATCATTGCGGAGTTGTCAGTTGCTCCGCTAAGCTCAGTTGTAATAGGCTGGCTTGATAGCATCCGTCAGTTGGTAACTAGCTTTACACGCTCCACTCCACTTATCTGCACTGGGCCTTATACTGACGCATTTCTACCTGCTCATAATTGAAATGCTCCGCTCATCAGAGGCACATCCTTGCTTATATGTGCAACATGCTTGTTTGTTTGTTACCTTAAATGCTGCGCTTAATTTTTGCAGGACAAGGTAGCAGAGGTTACTCGACCGCGTTATTGTGACGACCTCCGTAGCCGAGAGGCGAGCGGGCCAGACTTTGGCGTCGCGCTATCTCTGAGGTTTGATCCCCGGTCGGATCAATATGGGAAACGAACTTTTCTATATTGTCTCGGGTCTGGGTGTTGTGGTACCGTGGTTGTTTCTGATTTCTGTAACACAAGTGCTTAAGCTACTTACCGCAGAACCAGAACAATGTATGTGATGTTGTCCAATATTTATTTATTATTTTGGGATAAAAAGTATCCAACATGTTAATTTAGTATCTCATCTCTCTACCCACTGAATTTTTATCCAGTTCCGTTTAGTAGTTTTAGCGTGAAAGAGTAACAATCATAATATCAATAGATTATGATATATATCGCAATTGTTTGTACGAGTAACATCAGTAGAATGTCACGGCTATTTTCCTACCGAAATCAAAATAGTTTTAAAAATGCATTAGACAAGACTTTGACAAGTCTCAAAAAATAGGTAGTGTTTTGCTAAAGGAACGATTGCTAATGGAAATTTAAATTAGGTTCATAGGTATATAGGTAGTTAGCGTCGTTGGTTGGCGAAATTTAAATCGCAAACAAAAATTATATTAAAATACAAACTAGTTAGTTGAGGTTAGCGCGTTTAAACAAACGATATCTTCAGCTTTATAATATTAGTTAAGATAATACAATTGAGTAACCTCCTTTTTTGAAATCAGTTAAAAATCTACTAACGTGTAGCTTAAGTATATGATGATTGATAATTTGTATATACCTAGATTAAGTATTTAAAAAAATGCGGTCTTATGCGAGAATTCCTTCCTTCAAATAATGATCCAATAAAATAAGTAAATAATTTAAAAGTACATTTCAGTCAACAAAATGTAGTCTCTAGGGCAAATCAAATAGTTCAATCTATCTCCAATCCTACAAGGAAAACTAAACAAAATAGTAAATTACATAATATGTGACAAACCAAGGCCATATTATGACAAAAGCATTTAATAGCCTTGAGATTAATCAAAATGGCGGGAAACCCATCGTATTACGAATTCCGTTAGCCTCCCAAGTTTTTCGCATTCCATCTGTCGCGTGAGTATCATACAAATGTCTGAGTTTAGCTGTATCTTCCTATTTTAGTACATTTAGTTAGCTACTTTGTAAATGTGAGTAATGGAAACGAACTTTGCATACAAAGAGCCGAGAGACGAGCGAGCCGGACTATGGCGTCGCGTTATCTCTGAGGTCCCGAGTTCGATCCCCGGTTGGGTCAACATGGGACACGATAAAACGATATTTTGTCTCGGGACTGGGTGTGTTTTACAGCAATCGGGAATACCGATGGTACCACACACACCCAGATCTAAGACAATATAGATAAGGTCGTTTACGGCTGAAAATCGAACCTGGAAACTCAGACCTGGCGCAATGACAAAGTCATGTCTTATATTTAATACTAGCGAACTGCCACGGCATCGCACACGCACTACCCACGCTTTTTCCACTGATTCTTTGTTTCTATTTCGCAGTGTGATGTATATAACTTTCTCGATAAATTGACTATCTAACACAGAAATATTTTTTCAATTGGCTACTTGACACTGTTAACTATAAAATATGAAAAGTGTTAGATACGTTAGCTTATTAGTTAAGTAATAATTTTACTTTTTTATTTTTTAATTAAAAGCATACTAAGTATTTTATTTTTGCAAAATAAATTTTACTTTTTTTATCTGTGGAACAAAAGAACTGAAACGGAAACCACCATTGCAATTCGGAAATGACAGCTGTCGGCGAAAATTATTTATTTTAATGTGGCGAAACAATGATTATTTTACCGATTAAAATGAATTATTGTGTCTCTAATCGTATTAAGAATTTATTGAAACATTTTTCGTTTATCTAAACTAAGTCGTTCCTATGCGTATCGGTTCGTTGTCTAGGACGTTGACGTCATAATTTCAACAGTGACGAGACTTGGCGTTTTCGCGCGCTTTTTAAATGTGTTACACAAAATCTTATTTTTCTCTGGTTATTTACATTTTATCTAGATAAATCCAATTGCTTGGGATATAAAATGAACGGGCACACATTTTACAATACTTTTTCAAAAACTGTCAAGTAGCCAATTCGAACCATTAGGTTCTGACTTTAGCGTGTTCAAACAAACAAATAAAAAGATCTTCAGCTTTAAAATATTGGGGTTTTCACCAACTCGACACGACAGACTGGGCACACGTGTGTCAAGTTGGTGAAACTCAAAATTAATATAACTTATTATTTTGTCATCTGGACACGCTTAGATTTATAAATTTTAAGACTTTCGCGTTCGATTTTAAACATTTAAAATAATTTAACGGGTCAAAACGCGACACCATTTTTATTTAGTAGTCATTTAGTTGTCAGCTCGTGACCACGGTTGGTGCAACCTAACCGAAACGTCGGGCAGTAAGTAATTCGTGTTAACTACTAAATATTTTATTTTAAACGCTTAGATTTTTAAGCGTGTCCACAAAGTAACTTAATTAAATCACTTATGTTTGATGACAAACCCAAAATATTAGTATGGACACCTATCGATAGCAAGCAGATCCAGACCGAAGTATAAGTTTGATTGTAAGACTAATGTCCACATTCCGAACTAACAGGGGAGACAGGTCCTGTAGTCTATAACTGATACGAACAACCTGCGCGGGCGCATAAGGCTAGGACATACGGAGAGCGTGGTATAATTAATTAGGAACGTGTTATATTTTTCGTTGTAAGTTATGCTAAAATGAAATAAGGTATAGTTTAGATCTAGTTTTCAACTATTATTATTTTAATGTTAGTCTTAGACAAAGGTTGGGTGAAGGATGTTGGTAATTGAAACATGTGTTTATGTTTCTCTTTGGTGATTAATATTTTTTGTTGTGTTTTTAGTTGTCTCGGGTCTGGGTGTTGCGGTTCTGTATTTTTACCGTAGAAATCTGTAACACAAGCGTTTCAGCTACTCATTACAGAATCAAAGCAATGTATATGATTAGTCCACCATTTATTTTTTAAACGGCTGAACTAAAACAGATGTTTTTGAATACATTTTTTTTTCATCTTAACTCTTATTTTTAGATCCTTGTATTTTTAATACGGTAGTAAAACACTACATTTTTAGAATGAGCAATCTTGAAAAGAAATAATGTTTGCCGGTATATTTTTTCACATTCTTGTACCACCCTATCTACAAAACAACGCAAAAGTCCCACAAACGACAAACGAATAACCGCGGAATCGCAAGCGCGCCCATTCACGCAATCCGACACCGATATCAGTTCATGTGCACCCGTCTTTAATTAAAAAGGGGGTGGGGTTATTATAATAATTACGCGCCGCCCCCCACCCAATGGAGGATCGCGCCGCCCAATTAGCGCGCTGCGTACGCGCAAGGCGCTTTTTGCGCGCGCAAGAAAATGGCGGACGGGAAAGCGCGGGATAATTTTGGGAATCGAGGGACTGGTTTCTGGAGTAAACATGTTATGTGTTGCGGGTTTGTGTGTCATTAACAGATGTAGGTATGGTTTTATAATTTGCACTTCAATGTGAAGTTCTAAAATTATATTGTATGAACAACTTAACGTATCATCTGTAGCATGGTCAAGGTCGTGATAAATGTCACTCGTCGTGGTCACCCATCCTATTTCGGATTGTGCATATCTTAATGTTTGAGATCGATTCCGAATCGTCGATTCTATTAAACTACACGCATATCTTGAAATTTATGTAATGAGATTAAGTAAGAGGTGTTTTAAAATAAAAAAATAAGAATATAAATAAGAAACATAATATATTTTAGTTGGTAGGTATTTAAGTAGTTACGATTAATGGAATTGCAAGACTAGTTAAATATACCAGTACTGGAGACCGTACACTGGACAAACGCTTGCCATACTTGCTGAACGCGCTGCCACCGGAAATTGCGCGACTATCATCTTATGAATTTAAATATAAAATTAAAAGATACTTTTCAGAAAAAATATAAAATAACTTTTATAAATAATATTTATAATATTTGCAAATTTTTTATATTAGTTAATAATTCCTAAATAATGTTCTGTTTTGTTTTTGTTTAGTTTAGTTTCACACTCGCAGACAACCACTCAAAAGTGGTTTGCGAGGCCTTTGATTTTAATTTAAGTTTAAATTAAATAAATAATAATAAATAAATAAATAATAATAATAAACTTAATTTACCCACGCAGTTTTCAAGGATCACGCATCTTCACACTTCTAAAAGCCACCGTAAAATGTATCATTTTCGTTTTTCACTTGTAACCCAAGCGGTAACAGGCGTGTGACTTATTGATCCACTAGTTCCAAGATGGAGCAGGATGGGGGAGAGAATCCTATTATCTAATATTTTAAACGTGAACGTTTTGTATTAATTAAAAGCTGTTACTCGTTTATGTATCAGTTTACTAAATTGGTTTCAATTAAATTTGTTAGCTAAAAAAACTAAGATACCTAATAAAAATATTTAAGATAATTTTTATCCCGAAATAATGTGGATGAAATCCTCAAAAACCTGTAAGTAAGAGAGGTAGGGCATAGCGATTTATTGTTGAACTGGAGCAGCCCGACTGGTGAAATACCTCCTTCTTATAGAAATAAGCCAAATAACAACCACTTTGTCTTGTTGTGTTTCTACGTGTAAGTAAGGTTACCAGGGCTCTTGGGGGTGCTACATTAGTACCAGTGGTCAAGCCTTCAAGGTAAGGACGACAAGTCCAGTAACAGATTTATTATCCTGTAAGGATCTTCTTACCAATCCTTAAGATTAGGTGGGATGAGGTCAATCTTGAAGTGTAATATAAAAAAAGAGTCAACAGCACTTCTAGGTAAACACTTACAGTTCTATATTAGATCTGACGCGTACGAAATAAGGGCGGTGCAAAGTCCAATGCGTAATCTGACTTACTTTAGCCTGTACATTGTAGTAAAAACCTAGCAAAAAATGCTTGTGACTTTTATAGCAGAGCTTAAGCTGTCATATCAACATTTCTTGACATCGAGCCGTCCATACATACTCTCGTCTCACGCATCAGATTTCAGCGGTTTCTGAACACAACTTGGACTTTCCCACTACCAGTATTATATCTATTCCTTATTCCGTTGAGTGAAGGTTTAAACTCAGTCTAAACATTTTGAATGAAATGCAAACGTGGTCGAGTTTTAATGTGTTTAACTAACTTTCTTGACGCGAATCTACGGCGACGTGGTAGATATCTTACAAGGCACACGAGATATAGTGTGATATAAAACCATATAATAAGGAAAACAGTGTACTAAAGATTTGATGAATATTTCAATGATAAACATATATGGACATGATTATTTTCTCGCACGCACACCATATTTTTAAGTTCTCTAGCCCCAAATATTATAAAGATTTGGATTACTATTGAGTTTCTTGCCGGGTTCTTCTCGGTAGGATTAGGTTCCGAACCGGCTGTAGCTTCAATTCTGGGTTTCATTTTTAATATAATAAAGCGCGGAGACGCGTAAAGAGCGTGGCACGTGCATTTTTAATATAATAAAGCGCGGAGAAGCGTAAAGAGCGTGCCACGTGCATTTTTAATATAATAAAGCGCGGAGAAGCGTAAAGAGCGTGCCACGTGTATTTTTGATATAATAAATAATAAGTGAAATAATTATTAGTAATAAATGCTACTAAGATTTGAATCTTTGCTTCTTTTTAATAAAATTAAAACGCGCCCATTTTTAGCATAAAATTAGATTCCATCCCTCTGTACCACGCTATAAGATACAAACTGCTTCTCCAGTTATTATTTTTATTCCACGTTTAAAGCTACAAAGGCTTAAAACTCGATTCCTCAAACAATAGCCTTGGCATCGATAAGGCTCCTCGTCCAGTAGGTATGCAAACCCGGTGCTCAATCTAAATGAAATCTAAAAACATTCCGAGCCAATCGCTTATAATGAGCGGTTCGATCCGATCTCTTATCGATAGCTCTCGCATCGAATCGCTCAATCGATGCCCATTGTCAACACGATGTTGATGTGACAACCTCCGCTCGGTAACACATTCGAAATTCAACTTTACGGCGACGAAACACGGTTAAAGAATTTCAAAATAACCGTCATTTGAATGCGGATCCGGTCTCCCGCAAACAAAATCGGACCTTAATTTAAGCATGTGAACGTTTAAATCGTTTAGGGAAGAGATCGAACAAAAACCAAGGTCTGGTCGAATCCATTATGTACTTAATTAGTGTCATGTTTGTGTCACATCAACACTCAGATCAATTATATTGGTAAAAAATGTCAATGACCCATTCATGTATGATAATGCAGGTAACGTGTAGGATGAGTTGAGAGTTTAAGGGATAAGAGTGATATAAAGACCACCAGTCTTAAAGTATTTCTCGTTTTATAACTGAAGCTTATAATTCCAATGTAAACGAGAATAATCTTCCGATAACTCTACAAATGTTTCCATCCTGGTTTACTTAAACAATTTCTCAGCAAGAGGTACCTTTTTTGTTTGTCGTAGTTATGCTGAATTTCAATACTTTCCTGTCCTTAGACGTCCTGTGCTTTTCTACACAAATAGATCGAAAATTACCTGCAAAAAGAAAAAAAAACACTTCAGTAATTAGATCAAACTTCGAACTTTTATTCCTATCTAGTTAGAGAATCAATTACTTTTACCAATAACATATAAGGACCCAGTTACTAAGCTATAATATGGTTAACTGGCTCTGTAGTCTAGTGGTAACAAGCTTAAAGGCTCGTGATGCAAAGGTCATCGGTTCGATTCTCGCGGAGGCAACATTTTTGTGTGTTGTTTTGATGGAACATTTTTAGATTGATTACCTGATATAATGTGTGATAAAGAGAACTGATCTATGCTGTCAGAAGGGTATGTAAATAGATGGTCCTGCATCTGTCATATCGTCTATCAGGCTTAGCATACGCAATACGTCAAATTTATCGCATGAGACGACAAAAATTACGATACTGTTGATTGGCAAATAGCACACCGCACTCGTATTTTCAGCCAATCAGCATCATGACTTCAATCGATTATGATGTTTGTTAAGACCGCGATAAAATTTAGTCGCGTTTGCTACGCCTGTATAAGTATAAAAAAAGAGAGTGCACTTGTATAACGCGCAAACGTTCGGGCACTTATATAGTGTAAACTAAGCCCTGCATAATTGGTTGATCCTAATGATATTGGCTTCCATGATCAAACCAATCGGAACGCCATTTGATTAATTAAATACTGCATTAATACCCTTTCATGATGATAAGTAAAAAAATATTATCGGAAATTGCATTAATTTTCCAAGCACCCGTACTAGCGGCTATCTCACCATTATCCAAGGCTATGTAAATTATTGTAATTAATCAGGGAAGCGTAATTCGTATTCATTCACATTCCCACGTCACAGGGAAGTATGTACAAGTGAAGCCGGGTGTCGGAACAAGCTAACGTCCAACCTGTTATATCACGATAAAAGCCGAGACGGATTTACATGAATCGATTGAAGATTATTAAAATGAAGTGAACGTTTTTAAGAACAAATAATTTAAGAAAAACAACTTAAATGCTAAACTTCTTGTGACGACAAAAGAGAACCATCGAAATAATCCTTTTTTTAATGCAATATTGGATAATTGTAGTTCTCCATAAAAATTACACCTTATTTCTGAAGACGATTTTGAACAAGAAATGTGTTACACTGATGTCTGCTTAAATAGTAAATGATATTTTATTGCATATTATTTCCTATTTATATTGATTTAGAAATAAAGTCCGATATGTCAATAAAGTAACATTTATATTTTACAAAATTAACCTTGGCCAAACCTTGGATAAATTTGCATGCCATTTAATCACTTTTCATCAAATAAGAACCATTTAATTTTGTATTTTTTATTTCCTTTGAGTCAGACACAATAATTGATTTTATTATTTTAAATCCTTATTTAAATTATGTATGTTTATTAAGAGCCCTTTTACTTTAATTATCTTTTTAATTATTGACATTATTTTTGGATTTCAATAATTCATAACGTTTGATTCTGATTTTTATTTTCACACAATTTTAACGATTTTCTGAACTGAAAATATTTATCCCTTTTGATTACGTCAGGTAAATTATTATATATTCTATATTATTATCCCGTTGTCACGCCATAACATGAAAACGGCTTGACCGATTTGGCTGATTTTTTGTAGTTTTCTAATACTCTGAACTAGGTGCTTACGGAAAAAAATATTAAGAAAATCTCTCAGAAAGATTAAAAAATTAACATTTAATTTTGCATATTTTAAAAAACGCGCGTAACGAATGTCAACGTCATTCTCAGCCATAGACCTAGTCTATGGATGTAGACTATATTGAAAGAGTATCATTTGTTGGGAAACGTGGTTACTTAATTAAATTCTATCGCACTAATAAATTAATTTTTGAAAATAACTCACCACCTATACAAACTCTCCACCTAAATAGTTTTTCACTTGCGAAGGCGGTACGAAGTTCGCCGGGTCAGCTAGTATTATATGTATCTAATCTAATATCTTATCTCTCATTTTACCAAATTTCATAAAAATACAATCAGTAGTTTTTGCGTGAAAGCGATCTATAACCAGACATTAATAAATTTTTACATACTTTGCGTTTATACGACCACATTAGAGGTATAGCAGTACCTATGATTTTAACATAAAACGCAATGATGGTCGTACTATGTAAACGCTTCGGGACTCACGGCACGTTTGATCTAATGCAATTTCCAGCCAACACTATTGGCATCCTGCCTCTTAGCGATACAGGCAGCCAT
The DNA here is from genome assembly GCA_037074685.1 of Glyphodes pyloalis. NCBI lineage: Eukaryota > Metazoa > Arthropoda > Insecta > Lepidoptera > Crambidae > Glyphodes > Glyphodes pyloalis. Next base: position 2,575,428 of record JAYKKO010000003.1, on the reverse strand, counting down.
TGCAAGCTCATTAGCTATCAATACATATACTGATAGCTTTAAAGAATGCTTTGATAATTGATAGAAGTTCTTAGATATATGTACAAGTATACTTTATGGCACAAAATATTTACAGAAATTGGTTTTGCAGACAAATCATAGATTTTGCAGACATAACAGTACCATCTTAATTGTATTAATTGTATTAAGGTGGTACTGTTAAAATAAGCAAAACTGAAAAAAAAAATCGTAAAATAAGTTTTTATTTAATAAGGTTAAAAATAAGTTCCCTTCTGGGTGTAATTGAAGATACTTTATAAGTTGCAAGAAAGGATCGTTTATTTAAAACACATTAAAAAGTATCCAATGTCCGTCTCTTGGTTCTAAGCTCCTCACTTTTCAGCCCCACCGGTACAGCCGTTCTTGAGTTATTAAATGTAACACGGCTTTTTTGTAAATAGATAGATTACCGTTATGCTATTTGCTAGAGTTAAACACCAACATATACTGAATGATACATCATAATTTACGTAGAGTATTTAAATTAGTAACCAACAGTAAATAATGAAACACATGACTTGAGTTGACTTAGCAGTGCCCCAGTCCGGTTTAATGCCTTAAATCATTACTATTAGACAAGAAACCATAACTAGAACGTAAAAGGTATCATCGGAACGAGTCTGACACGTAACTTTAGTTCTGTGACCGGAATCACTGCTTGGTACTAGTTCGGTATCGCGAGTTCATCTCTTTTACAGTGCAGGTAATTGAGATACGCTTAGCATGCAGGCTTATCTTCCTACTGGGCACATTAGGAACGTACCCAGGGCCTCCCAATGTGCTGATGCCTCTTAGTCTAAACTTGATCATTAAATCAAAGCCGAATGGTGATACGCATACCATGTAAGACTATCTTTCTCACTGGGCACACTGGATACATACTCAGTGCCCCCAATGTGTTGTGGTCCCATAGTCTAAACTTGGTATTAAAACTATAGACGAATAGAGATACGCATAGCATGCAGGCCTATCTTCCTTTCTGGGCAAACTGGGCACGTACTCAGGGCCGCCTAATGTATTGAGGCCCCTTAATCCCAACTACATTTTTAAACCATGCGGAAATATCATGAAGAATGCTAGCTTGCTAAATTAAATAATATCTACATTGAAATTAATACATATTGTGATAATATAAGCAAATCGTTTTTATCATGTATCATGAAAAAACAAAGCTTGAAACGCGAACTTATTATTATATTAAGGAATTTATAGAATGGCGTGAGAAATCCCTACTAATATTATAAATGCGAAAGTAACTCTGTCTGTCTGTCTGTTACGCTTTCCTGTTTAAACCTCTCAACCGATTTTGATGAAATTCGGTATAGGTATACGTTAAATCTCAAGAACGGACATAAGCTACTTTTTATTAGAAAATAAGGGGGGGGGGGATGGGGGTAATACCACCTTTGAAAGTTTATATGGAAAAATGTTTATTTTTGAAGTTAGAGATATGAAGTTTGGCACAAATATACCTCGAAATTTGGATTAAAATAGAGACTACTTTTTGTTTCGAATATTAGGGGAGAAAGGGGTAAAACCAACCATGAAATAGTACACAGCTAGTAAATAATAATTGCATGATTGAGCCAAAACAAAACTTTATCAAGTTCATTCTATATTTTAGATGTTTTTTTATTGTTGCACCCTAGAATGATACAGAAACTTCTCTAGTTACGCAACTTAGATAAACATGGCAGCTGTTGTATTTTATTTATTTAGTCAGCCCAAGATTAGACATTTGATAAACTCAGTGGGAACTCCGTGATTCTGCTAGTGTGGAGCTTAGCATAAAACGGTACGATAGGGGCTTTAAATTATTCCAGGATCCAAAGGTTTCTAGAGCCGTACTCACCCATGGATTTATCAGACTGATATAAACTTGGGGGATAGTGAATATCTAGTTTAATACTATGGACATATATTTTTTTTAAACATGGCCTAATTTAATATTATGTTTAAACACCATGTATATTTTTTTAGAGAATAAATAATAAAAAATCTGTATAAATAAAAAAACACATGTATAATTTCGCAAAACTTCACAATTATTTTTGATTAAGTTCGTAATTATCAGGAGAAGTTTTGTAAGCAAAAATTATTATTAGAACACAAATGTCTAACATATTAATATGTGTCCTAAACACATACCCGTTTATATCTATACTAATATGATAAAGAGGAAAAATTTGTATTTTTGGGTGTATGTATGTCTGTAAAGAATAAACCCAAATAATACTGCGCCCAATACCTACCCAAATAATAATACTAAACCCAAAAAATTTTTACCATGAATACATAAAGACTATATTTATTTTTTAAAAATACCGACTCCACGCGAATGAAGTCGCAGGCTGCCGCTAGTCCACTAACCATAGCAAATGGATTTTTTCAAACCATGACGATACTTAACGAGTGACTGATAATAGCTACACTTATGTTGAATATGATATTGGATGTCCATAAATGAATAACTTAATTCGCTGACCGCTAATCCACTTTATCGAAGATATATGTACTTCAAGAGATGATAGCTTTAATAGGGCAGAATCGGGGTTGCCAGATCTGTTTCTCAAATTAGCAGGACAAAAAATGTAAATTACTTATCGAGTCAAATAAAGAATTAAATTAGGAATAAAAAATAAAAAGTTAAATTTTTGCATGTTCCTTAAACGTTATCTCAAGTCTCTATTGTAACATTTGGCCTTTATTTATAATCAAGAAATTGTTTTAAAGTACTTATTTATTATTTTAGATTGAACCCATTTGATGATAAAATTGTTTGCTGCAATTTGATTGAAGTACATACTTATTTTTGTATTGTGTTGCCATAATAAAAAAAAACATTTCTGTTAAACTAGCATAATTTTATTTTAGACAGAACATTTTTTTTCAATCTCAGGGACTCAATTAGACTGTACGATGTAAGATGAGCAAAAAATGGGACATCTTACCAAAGCAACTGGCAACATCGATCCCAGTTGAGAGGGTAATTTATGTTACGAATGGAATACGTGAGGATGAGGCAGGTTCTTCGCGATTTTATCAGCCTTCATAATTATTTTCCGCAGACTGTTCAATCGACAGAGAATAGTTAGAGGGTATAATTATATAAATGTAATAAGCCAAGAGTGTTAAGGCTGCTTTCATACAGGACTAATAGCCCTTGGTGAAGATAACTCAGAAAAAATAATGATTGTATTTAGTCATCCAGGTAGACTATCAAAATATAATAAAAACACATTATTTGCTTTAACAATAAATTAAAGTGAAAGTGAAAGTATTTATTCAGCACACAAAAAACGATATAAAAAAAGAAAAAAATCAATGTTGCAAGGACTTATTTTAGAGCTACAAATTAAACTAAACAGGTAACAGCTTACATCTAATTCTGCTTACCCGAATAGTGTGCTAAAAAGGCAACTATCTCAGCATTATGCCGTGATACCACTGCATGGCACCACGACGCTGGTTTTCAGTGGTCGCCTGATGATGACGGAGAGGTAGGCGCCAATAAAAGTGTAAAACAATAATTAGATAAATGGTAGCATTTACACACCATCTTGCATAAGTAAAGCGTGCTAGGAAACAGCAAATAATCTACTCGAGCAAACCAATCAGGCCACACTACAATAAAATTTTCGTTTTGAAATTTTACTTAAAAATCTAAGTAAGCTACTTAGATGATTACGTAAAATTGCGAAGAAGTGACGTACCGCCGTGCACAATATAAATTATGAAAATTTTGATAAATATCATGACGGCCTCCATAGCCGAAAGACGAGCGGGCCGTACTTTGGCGTCGCGTCATCTCTGTCTCCCGGGTTTGATCCCCGGTCGGGTCAATTTGGGAAACGAACTCTTCTATACTATCTCGGGTCTGGGTGTTGTGGTACCATCGTTGTTCCTGATTTCTGTAACACAAGTACTTACGCTACTTACCAAATAATAAGAGCAATGTATGTGATGTTGTCCAATATTTATTTATTTCTTTTTTTTAAAAACATGATGAACACACCAAAATATTTATCATATTCCGTAACATAATGACTTAATACCATTCTTATTTCAGCCAGCTTGCTCTTTATCGGCTTGTTTAATTTTATCTGTCCATTAAAATTTTGAGTAATGAGTAAATCATCACTGAATCAATCTTTTTTATCTTAGATCTTTTAAAATAATTTTGATAACAGCATAAAAAATATTGGAATCCTACATTTTTTTTTATAATGCACTCCAAGATTGACCTCATCCCACCTGATGTTAAGTGGTAATGAGTTCCTAGCTTAAGGGCGAAAAGTATAGCATAGTACAACTGTTACTAGACTTGTCGCCCTTGCCTTGAAGGCTTGACCCCTGCTACTAATGTAGCACCCCCCAAGAGCTCTGGAAACCTTACTCACACGCAGGAACACAACAACACCGAAGTGATTGTTATTTAGCTGCGGTCTTCTGTAAGGTGGAGGTATTCCACCAGTCGAGCTGCTCCAGTTCGAGCGATAAATCGCTTTGCCCTGCCTCTCTTAAATTACATTATTTTATTTAAAAAGAAAGCTGGGTAAATATACACAAATTCGAACGAAAATGTTTCTAAAGTACTACTGTGTATAGTTTTACATTTTAACTCCGATAAAAATACAGCCTTAGAACAAGTTACGTGAACGATAGTGATGTATGGCATCCACACGTCAAGTTATCACCGGCACCAATAAATAAACGTCGCTTTTGATGTTAAATGTCTGCTATTAACACTTTAGTTGGACACACTACTGCGTAGTTCAGTGAACAGGTGAAAGGGGGTGTGGGGGTGCGTGAATGTGGTCGATGTGTGTGAGTGTCGGAAGGTATTCAAATAAAAAGTACAACTCACAGTTCACTCGAAGTATATTGTTCACACGCACAAAATACACAAAAAGTACAGAAGGAGAAAGTACAGCAGAGTTTACAAGCACAGAGAAAGAAAGTCACAGGAAGGTTTAGAAGGCAAGCACAGTAAAACAATAAAAGCAACTAGCTAAGTGCCGTGCGCGACCGTTACGTATATGAATCGGGAGGTTAAGCAGCGTGCGCTTCGCGTCGTGATAGGATCTCGACTGGAGCGCCCGGCTCAGGTAAAGTGAAACGGCCCGTGCGTTGAAGGTCACCTGCGCCGGCGCAGTGCTTCCGAAAGTCGATAATCGATAACTATATCGACAAACTGATACGCTGTGAGATGTAAATGCTGATACTAATTATTGTAAACAGTGTTGTGTGAATAAATGTAAAAGTGTTATATTGTATATGATGTATTTAGTTTTAATATTAGTGTAGTTTAAAATAGCTAATGTAAATATATAGATGTAAGTTAATTATAAGTTTTCTATATATAGTGTAAATACAAATATTGTAACAAGAGTAGGATAGTTGCCTACATCACCCCCTTCCAGAGGCCGTCAAGGTCGATAATAATCTGGAAACCTTACCCGGCGCCCGGAACGGGTTACAAGTTGTTGTGCTGGTTGTGGTGGTTCCATTTCTTTGTTGGTTAAAGTAAAAGTCGGTTTTATCCTATTGACCGAAACAGTTACTTCCTTACCATTGAGAAGGATTTTGAAAACCTTATCCCCTCTTGTTAGCACCTTGTGTGGACCAGAGTATGCAGGAGTGAGGGAACCACGCGATTTATCTTCGCGAAGAAAGATGTGATCGCTGGTAGCAAGCTCCTTATACACAAATACTTTTTGCGTACCGTGGCGTGTAGCAGGTACGGGACGTAGCTTGTCAGCAAAATGACGTATCCGAGCGGTGAACTCTGATAAGTCAGTAGTTACGGGTATTGAAGGCTCGAAAAATTCGCCAGGTAGTCTTAAAGGCTCCCCGTAGACGAGTTCTGCTGAGGAAGACTGTAAGTCTTCTTTAAACGCCGATCTCACGCCAAGTAAAACCCACGGCAACGATTCAGTCCAGCTACTGTCAGCGTGACAGACTATGGCCGCTTTAAGTTGTCTGTGAAAACGTTCTACAAGACCGTTGCAAGCGGGATGGTATGCTGTCGTACGTTTGTGCTCAAATCCAGCCATTCGTGACAGACAGTTAAATAAGGCTGACTCGAACTGTCGGCCTCTATCTGTTGTGATATCTGTCGGACAGCCGAATCTGGAAATCCAGGACGACAGCAGGGTTTTTGCAACGGTCTCCGCAGTTATATCGACTATCGGTATTGCCTCTGGCCATCGTGTAAAACGATCAATGGCAGTTAGGCAATACCGATAACCTTGTGAGACAGGAAGTGGTCCAACCAGATCGATGTGGATCTGTTTGAATCTTGCACGTGGTAAATGGTACGTGCCCAGAGGTGCATTGACGTGACGGGTGACTTTTGCCCGTTGGCAGGACAAACAAGCACGTGCCCAATCCCGACAGTCTTTTCTGATGCCAGGCCAAACAAAACGGTCAGCAACCAGTTTGGCAGAACCGTTGGCACCAGGATGACTAAGGGAGTGGAGGCTGTCAAATAGTTGTTTCCTGAAAAACGACGTGACAAAAGGCCTGGGAGTCGGTGTACTTACGTCGCAGTACAGTTCAATACGACTTCCAGGTAACTGTCGCTTTTCCAGACGGAGCGATGTGCTTCCATCCATGAGTCTGCGAAGTTCAGGATCTGAGGCTTGTGATTGGGCTAATGACTCAAGACTGACTGGTTCGCTCAGTTCTTCAATTCGTGACAGTGCATCCGCCACGACATTATCCTTACCGGAGATGTGACGTATGTCTGTCGTGAACTGAGCGATGAAGTCTAAATGTCTATACTGCCTTGGCGAACAGTTTGCTTTCCGTTCGTGGAATGCGAAACTGATCGGCTTGTGGTCAGTATAGACAATGAAATGTCTAGCCTCAAGCATGTGCCTGAAATATTTGATTGCCTCGTAGATGGCCAACAGCTCCCGGTCGTAAGGAGAGTACTTAGTCTGGGCTGGGCTGAGCTTACGAGAAAAGAATGCCAAGGGCTCCCATACACCTTCGTTCTGCTGCTGAAGTACAGCTCCTAGTGCACTGTCGGATGCATCAGTTACCACCGCAAGCTTGGCTGAGCAGCTGGGATGGGCTAACAGAGCTGCGGTTGATAGGCTGTCTTTGCAGGCCTTGAACGCAGCAAGAGTGTCTCCTACCAGGGTGACGGGGTGTGATCCTTTGACCGAGCCTGTCAAAAGGGCATGCAAGGGGGCTTGGACTTGGGCTGCTTGTGGGAGAAATCGCCTGTAAAAATTGAGCATACCAAGAAATCGTCTGAGTTGACGTACGTTGGTCGGGGCAGGAAACTCTCTAATAGCCTGTACCTTTGAGTCTAGTGGTCTGGTGCCGTCTTTGGAGATCTGGTAACCTAAAAAAGTTACTTTTTCGACTCCAAAAACACATTTAGACGTGTTCAACAGCATGCCATAATCCCGTAGCCTGGAAAAGATCGTGCGGAGATGACTTTCGTGCTCTGTTTCTGATCTAGAAAATACTAAAAAATCATCTAGATAGCAGTACACGAAATCGAGTCCGCGTGTCATCTCGTCCACAAACCTTTGGAATGTTTGACCAGCGTTCCTCAACCCGAAGGTCATGAATGGGAATTCAAACAGTCCAAAGGGTGTGGTGATTGCGGTCTTGGGTATGTCATCTGGGCTAACGGGGATCTGGTTGTAAGCCTTGACGAGGTCTAGGGTGCTGAAGATCGTACAACCTGCTATGCTGTGGGAGAAATCCTGTATGTGCCTGATTGGGTAACTATCAGGAACTGTACGGGCGTTCAGCATTCTGTAATCGCCGCAGGGACGCCAACCACTATCTTTTTTTGGTGCCAGGTGAAGGGGCGAAGACCAAGGGCTCTCCGAAGGTCGGGCAGTACCGTTGGTCAACATGTCCTGAAATTCCTGGCGGGCAATTTTTAATTTGTCTGGCGCTAGGCGGCGAGGTGCGAAAGAAACTGGAGGACCTGGTGTCGTGCGAATATGGTGAAGTGTATTGTGTCTTGTAGTGTGATGCGTACCAGCTGGTCGTGTAATTTCGGGAAATTCATTTAATATTTTATGAAATCGAGACTCTCCAGATGAGACCTTCACTGAATGCACATTTTTACAATTTGCAAAAGTGGCAACAGCTGATATAGAAGTAACATTGTCTATCAAGCGCTTATTGCGACAATCTACAATAAGATGATAATAATTTAAAAAATCAACTCCTATAATGGGTTTAGAGACATCAGCCACTACAAAACGCCAATTAAAAGCTCTACGTAAGCCAAAATCTAAATTAAAATTGATAAAACCATACGTTGCGATGTCCGAACCATTCGCAGCACACAAGTTGAAGTTCGACTTGCCACGACGATCTCGAAGAGCCGACCGGGGGAAAACGCAGAGGTCGCTGCCTGTGTCGACCAGGAATTGCGTCTTCGTGGACCGGTCGGTGACGAACAAGCGGCCAGAAGGAGATGGGCAGTCCTCAGCCGCCATTATCGACTGCCCCCGGCGTTTCCCGCGTAGTCACAGGGGCGAACACATTTCTTCGCTCGGTCTCCAAACTTGCTATGAAACCAGCACAATGGAAATTTGCGGTAGCTTGAATTTGAGCGCTGGCGAGACGAAGATCTGCTACTAGGGCGTCGCGATGATCGGTGGTTGGATCTGCCATTTCTTCCACTGGTAGCCATGTTCTGCAACTGCCGTCTTAATTCCGCGACTTCATTTTTCAAGTCCAGAAGCATGGAACTGGGTACTGCGTCACTCACGGCGGCAACTCTGGGCGTCGAAGCTGCAAGGTCATTAACCCGATCTGCAAGGTCAGCCAAATCGTCGGTGATGGCCGATGATGGTTGTCCGGCTAGCACCGTCTGGATTCCATGTGGCAGTCTGCTAATCCAGATGGTCCGCAAAAAATCATCCGGCACGTCGATTCCCGCAAGGCTCTTCAAATGCCGAAGAAATTGGGATGGTTTGCGATCGCCTAACTCCTCATGCATGAGTAACTGTTTCAGCTTCTTTTCATTAGAAGCAGTCAGCCGTTTGATCAGCTCCGTCTTCAATTTCCCATATTTGTCCGTCTTTGGGGGACTAATAATGATGTCTTTGACTTCGCGAGAAAACCTATTGTCAAGCTGGCTAATGACGTGGTTAAACTTCGTTGTATCACTAGTTATCCCGGCTATGGCAAATTGACCCTCTACTTGGGCGAACCAAATTTCCGGCTCTTCTGGCCAAAATGGGGGTACCCGTGCACCGACTCCATATACCTCGGTCCGTTCGCGCGCCAACGGCGGTTGGGCGTCCTGTTCAAAGTCCGACCCGTGTGCGTCTCGGTATTCTCTTGCCATTTTAGTGTTCCAAGGGGTCACCAGAAATGTGGGGGTGCGTGAATGTGGTCGATGTGTGTGAGTGTCGGAAGGTATTCAAATAAAAAGTACAACTCACAGTTCACTCGAAGTATATTGTTCACACGCACAAAATACACAAAAAGTACAGAAGGAGAAAGTACAGCAGAGTTTACAAGCACAGAGAAAGAAAGTCACAGGAAGGTTTAGAAGGCAAGCACAGTAAAACAATAAAAGCAACTAGCTAAGTGCCGTGCGCGACCGTTACGTATATGAATCGGGAGGTTAAGCAGCGTGCGCTTCGCGTCGTGATAGGATCTCGACTGGAGCGCCCGGCTCAGGTAAAGTGAAACGGCCCGTGCGTTGAAGGTCACCTGCGCCGGCGCAGTGCTTCCGAAAGTCGATAATCGATAACTATATCGACAAACTGATACGCTGTGAGATGTAAATGCTGATACTAATTATTGTAAACAGTGTTGTGTGAATAAATGTAAAAGTGTTATATTGTATATGATGTATTTAGTTTTAATATTAGTGTAGTTTAAAATAGCTAATGTAAATATATAGATGTAAGTTAATTATAAGTTTTCTATATATAGTGTAAATACAAATATTGTAACAAGAGTAGGATAGTTGCCTACAGGGGACTTAAAGCTAAATGCATATTCTATCAGTCAACCTTTGAGTCATGCAAATAACTTGTTTATGGGTGTGGTTATAGTAACATGTGTGTATGGATTATTATAAACAGTAATAAATTTATTACTATTGAAATGTTACAAGAATATTTATATATTCTTATAAACATGATAAAAATTATCCATATTTATTAAGAATACGAAATATATCAGTAATAATTAAGTGTAAAATAAATTACATTAATTCAGCAAATGGGGCAAGAACAGAAGAATTCACGAACTCTCGTTATATCAAGCTTGTGAACAGGTGACACCTTTGGGGACTGGTGTACTCCAGCTTATCTCAAAACTGTATCAAAATGAGCACTCCATCGTTACACTCAATAAACTTAAGCTATATGATGTACCTTTGTAGTTAACGCAAAATTGTAAGTTATATAATACAGCTGTGTCATGTCTTCTGGATTACTTGCCAGTATCATCTCCGTGGAAATAGTTCCCGAACTGGTGGCAGAATCATTTCGCATAGTATTTAATCTGGTTCAAAAATTTTATAATGTTTTTTTTTAATTTACAATTGCTCGTAATAATGAATAGACAATGAATATAACATTTTCCTTTTAAACACTACAAATATTAATGATATTTTATTTTAACACATTGGCGACCTCGGTAGCCCAGTGGCTAAGGTAGGCGGCCAAAGCGCGAAAGGTTCCGGGTTCGATTCCCGGTCGGGTCAATTTGGAAAACGAACTTTTCTAAATTAACTTGGGTCTGTGCTGGGATGACGCCCCCAGTTAGTATCCGTCGTCTGGTACTCATAGTACAAGGGAAAACCTTAGTTTGAGACCAGGTGATGGGTGTAATTGTCTGGCGCATTTATTTATTTTAACATTGAAATAAAACGCATTTGTTTTTGAAGCATCCATTTAGAGTTTTATTTTTATTAATATCAAGGCTGCATGTTTAGTATTACTCTCAGTCCTGATTATGTATTGTATTTAAATGGCCATATTTAAAGTGGACAATGACCTAAATGAATAAAACAATGGTTATGCCAATGTCACCTCTTTGACATTCGCCATTATGTTATTTAAAAAAGTCTGATAATAATACATTCAAATAAAAATATGAAAAGAATTAGTTACATATTTTGTCATTATTTGTTCCGATGTTTCATTTTAACTTTTTTTCATTTCAAAAGTAGGTTATTTATTTGTAACCTTCATTCAATCAATTTTATTTTGATTTGGGCATTTAAAAAAGTAATTCAATGTAAAAATAAACTAAAGATTTTTATTGTAACTCCATCGTTTTAAATTATATTATATTAAATACCTGTTTTTTTTATTCTCAATTGCTTACTATTAATATAAGTTACCCATTAATCATTAAGTTACCTAAAGGTGGTCTGGTAGAGATTTAAGAAACTAGACCACCTAAATTGTACCTTACGTATTTTTACATATTTTCGATTTATCTACCGAGGACATTTTGAACAAAAACAATTTTTTTAACTAAAAAGTCAGTAGAAATTCAGAAGGTAAATAGCTTTATAACCTCTTCATCTACAGATGGATATCATGGTCGGACATACATGTCCGACCATGTTCAAGTAATTAACTTGCTTCGCATCAGGCGACAGCCCACGATTATCGCATTATCTCAATAATAATGCGATAAAAACAAAACAGCGAACTATCGCAAATAATCGATCACTGCTTTGTATTCAACGCCGCCGGCGAACACTTACTGGTGCAAACATGCTTGACAATTACCGTCGTAGCCTATATAGAAAGAAATAAAGAAAGAAAATACATTTATGGACCACTTGACAGCGCAATACGACAAATAAAATAAAAATAAAAACAAAAAACAAAAAGAAGTACAGGAATAAGTAAAATAGAAACAAACATGAAATAATAAAAAAATAAAAAAACTTGATTTATATAATAAGAAGGTACAAAAAAATAACATATGACTTGGTCCAAAGTGTTCTACATATAAGCTATAAGTTATATACTGCTACTGTAACTAATCTGCTGAGTTTTTTACGTGGAGTGGTAAGCATTGCCCTATTGGATCAGTCACAATTACATAAACATGTAAGTACGGATAACAGGACATAATTGTAAACAGCAGCTGTTCGATATTAGTTGACCTGACCTGGAATCGAATTCGAGACCTCGGAGATGGCGTGATGCCAAAGTCCGTCCCCGCTTGCCTCTCGGCTACGAAAGTCAAGCTTACATATTTTATTAACTTTGGTTGGTTTGGTTAGGTCGACATTGTTGTCTGATATTTATTATAAATATGTATCTTAAGGATCATACTTCTTACATTCGAATTCTGTAACATTGTATTCTAAAAATACAAGGTCATAAGTTCACTGACTCTGTCAAACTATTTTCTTCATCTAGGTATTACAATAAAACACTGTAGACGTAGTTGATACTGTGATATCGCGAACGTCTCACGGACCAAATTAATGACCGACCTTTTTATTGGACTAAAATATTATGTTGCGAAATAAATTAATTACAATGCGCTTATCAACGTGCCATCTCTTTGTAACATTATCTGTGGTGTCTAGCAAAAAAGGTTCAACTGTTAACACCGAACGTACGGCGATGTATCAAAATGAAAATTGTAAGAGAAATTAATCTTAGGCCAGTTTAAATTTGAGCTGAGATTCTGAATTCAAACACATCCTTTTTTATAGTAAAATAGTATAACTGTTTTTATTGAGTAAGAACTTCATTGATTTTCATTTTTTTGTGTATATTACGTCTGAGAATATTCTTGTCAATTTTTAACATCATAAGTATAATAAAATCAGTTAGTTTGATACAGTAATTATTGTGCTGTCAAACTGTAAGAGCTCTTAATCCAGCCCTGATACAAAATTAAATCTTAAGCATCTAGGCACAGATCAAACACAGTTGATCATCAATCATTACATTTATGTTAACCTTGGTTGGGAATCGAAACCATGACCTTCGGCTCTGAGGGACTTTACTGAACGCGCTAGCGTTCCGTCCACTCGTTGTCACATCTAGACTTAGGATAGTAATTGTTAAATATTTTCCGTACATGAAAAAGCAATTAACAGCTACAAGGATATAAAATACGCAATGTATCATAAAAACAAATTAAACACGTCAATTAACCCTTAGCATCGTCGATGTAAAATCACATTACATCAACTTACGCACAGTAAAAAGCCCCGTGGAAATGAAAATATTTTACACTTATTACGTAAACTTCTTTAACTTTACTGTAATCGCAAATTGGTCTGTCAGACCAACACTGATTTATCCATTTAAAATCATACAATTAAAATTGCAGATTACTTCATTGCAATTATGTAGATAACTTTGACATTTAACTGATACATATTAAGTGTCAAATAGGAAATAACAAACAACGTTACTCAATACTGTCAAACAACATAACTAATATATATCTTCTATTATATAAAAATGAATCGCAAAATGTGTTGGTAAGCGCATAACTCGACAACGCTTGGACCGATTTGGACAATTCTTTTTTTAATATGTTCGTTGAAGTCCAAGGACGGTTTTACGGTGAGAAAAATAATTGCCGGGAAAACTCTAAAGATAGCCCTTTTCTTTTTCCAGTACAAACGTTTTCTACCTAAAATTTAAATTCAAGCCACACTGCAAGCCTTCTTGACAGGACGAAGTCTGTCGGGTCCGCTAGTCTAGCAATAAAAGCCTAAAATATAATTATTTGACGCTTATCCAATCATAAAGTTTATATAAATGATGTTTTAAATTGAAATAATATTGCAATTGGAATAGTAAAATAAATGTTTGCTTTGTGTGTGTAGTAAAAGGTAAATTTTCACACATTGTAATATTTACACAGTTAATTCTGGTTTCCAAAACACAAATTCAGGAGCTACTTATAGAAATAAATATAGTATAACACAATTTCCACTACATTGTTGCTCTGATTCTGTGGTAAATAGCTAAAACACTTCTGTTACAGAAATCAGAAACAACGACGGTGCCACAACACTCAGACCCGAGACAATATAGAAAATTATTATTTGGCTTTATAGAGACGATTCAAAAGTCTTCTAATGTAATCTCTGACTCTGACTTTGCCTTCGAAAATTCCGTTTCCATATTGACTCAACTGGGATTTAAATCCGGAACCTCAAAGATAGCTCGATACTTAAGTCCAGCCCGGTCATCACACAGCTACGGAGGCCGTCAGAGATAAGAAAAGGTTAGAACCTCCTTTCTTACAATTTACCTGGATAGGGACTATTGAGATAAAATGCATTCACACTAACATATTCACATCAGCTTTTATATTCACAGACGCGTCCAAAGCCTATGTTTTGAGAGTGTTTGTTTAATAGCCAAACTGTACTTTTACTCTGTTTTATGTGGTAACGCCCCTGAGCTGCAAATATTTCCGCGAAGCAAAACTTTGTAACTACCGGTTACGGTAAGAAATGCCTTTTGTCAAGTGCAAAGTTAAATTGGAGATGATTTAGGTAAGGGTTAAATAATCGCAGTGAGATAACTTTTTGCGAATTGAAAAAGCGAATTTAGTCTAAGTCATATTCCAAATCTTTTTATAGTTTTTATAGCTGGCCGGTGCATGCGGCGGCTTTGCACGCGTACTATTCCCGTTTTTCCACATTTTCCACTTATTCCTTGCTCCTATTGGTTGCAGCGTTATCCCTACTAATATTTTAAATGCGAAAGTAACTCTGTCTGTCTGTCTGTCTGTCTCTCTGTTACGCTTTCCTGCTTAAACCTCTCAACCAATTTTGATGGAATTTGGTACAGGTATACGTTGAATCTCAGGAACGGACATAGGCTACTTTTTATTAGAAAATAAGGGGGGGGGGATGGGGGTAATACTACCTTTGAAAGTTTATATAGAAAAATGATTATTTTTGAAGTAAGAGATATGAAATTTGGCACTAATATAGCTCAAAACTTGGATTAAAATATAGACTACTTTTTATTTCGAATATTAGGGGAGAAAGGGGTAAAACCGACCATAAAAGGATGTAGTCCACGCGAACGAAGTCGCGGGCACAGCTGATTTTATAACTTTAAACCTCGATAAATTGACTTTCCAACACAAAAGGAATCGTTCAATTAGAACCAGAAGGTCTCGAGATTAGTGTGTTCAATCAAACAAAGAAACTCTTCAGCTTTTAAATATGAGTATTGCTAATTTCATCAGTTACATGAATCATCTCTATATATCCAAATGATACTACCGCCGGTTTGGGACCTATATCTACCGAAAGATACTTACAAGAAACTCGGTACATTAATAAATAGTTAGTGAGTAAGTCTTAGTAATATTGAAAGTTTTTCGAAGACTGGATTCAGACTTAGTTAATTGTATTAAATAATTGTAAAATTTTTTTTTATTCCTTTAAAATATTTAAACTTGTTAGTGATGCACTATCTAGATAAATTCTTGCATTCATTAAAAACCATTAACAAACCCAAATGTAAGACTAACCCGTGTTCGATGACATTCTAATAGCATCAATAACATCATCATGGCATTACTGCTTATTTATACACTGTGCACATAATAACGAAAGGCCAAGGAAAATCTTAGGGGTGCTGACCAGTGCGTTTATAGTTTCTACAAATGGGTGTCAGTAATTTTAAAACTTCCTAGAACGAACAGGTTAGATTGAATAGCCGAGACCATTTTAGAGGCTGATGTGTAAAAACAATTATCTCGCCGCTAATGGTGATGGCTGTACGACTTGGCCTTTCTTTGTTTCAGTTACTTATATGCACGTAAATATGGTAGAGAAAGATATGAGCACATCCACCATTTTGTTTAACGTATTACTCTGGCAGTATTAATAATAAAAATATATGGTTGGTCACTTGCCTAACATCCCTTTATTAATCCACACGGGGCACGCCAGTGCTAGTGTCAACCCATCTCTACAAAATTGAGTGTCTGTTTCCAAATTATTTTTTCTGGTTAGTTTTCTACTTTATAAACCCTATTGTAAAATTATATTATGATTGCAATATGTTATGTACAACAAAAAAAAATACATCACTATTTATTTGAATTACTTTTACACAGAAAAGGCTGAAGAGATCAAAATAACACTCAAGGTAGACTCAGATGTAGGCTTTTTTTACACACAAACAATACTAAAATTAAATACCAAATTTCACTAAACATCTGGGACCAAAAGACTAAGCCAATCACTAGCCAGTATTTCAACCTGTTATAAAAAGAAATATGCTTCAAATGAATCCAAAGGTTGGACATATGTGAATAACTGCCACTCTTACAAAACTTACCTCAATCTATTGTGCTCAGACTCTTCAGTCACATTATCATCCAACTCATTCAAATGATGGCATATCCATACTAGTTACCGACAATTCGCAAAAATGGCCGCCCGAGCTCCTCTTCCAACTCCTATAAAGTATATTTACCACCGTCGAAAGCTATCTGTTATAAAAGATTAACATTATATGCCTCAGTACTTCAGCTCGCATATTTGTGAATAATAGTCTCCGAGGGATAATCTCGAAGTCCCGGCGACAGTTTAATGGGGACATTCGGCTTTGTAACGTTTCGCTTTCTAGTCAGGCAGTATTCGATATTTTAGGTTCCTAGGAACGGGTGGGACTCGGGTTGTTTGAAATTTACATACGTTTCGCAGCGAACAGATGAATGTTTAGGAGCCGCTTTGAATCTGGATAGAGAGCCGTTTTAATGCTGTTTCTAAAATGTTTAAGACTAGAGCGCACTTTGTTTTCTAAAGAAAGATGTCTGCTACTTAACGTATTCTATGAAGTAAAATATCATCCTCCATATATATATTTTTAAATATTACATACGTTGCTCTGATTCTATTGTAAGCACCTAAAGCATTTGTGTTACAGAAATCAGAAACAACAACAACAACAATAAAATCTACGAAGTCCATTTAAATAAAACTTGATTGTCAAATGACTTGTTACGAAGACAACATACTTTAAACCCGATTGGGGCTTAAACAAGCATGTTCTGTTTCAACACTATAAATATGTACAATTTATTATATGTAGCTACAGCAAATGTATCGCAGAAATCAGAAATAATGACGAAACCACAACACCTAAACCCGAGACAGTATAATTTTCAACATAGACTTAACCAGGAAAAGAGTCGAGGATTTAAGACATAGCGTGATACCATTCATCCCGTTTGCCTCTCGGCTACGGAGATCATCATTTAAGAATCAAATTTAGAATCACTAAATTATAATCCATTAGAACCTAAAATTAAAAGACTCATGGAGTCTTTTGATTCCCAAGTTAAGATACAAAACATCTTAAATTTGAGCATAGGTGTTATTTTAACTACTCCAACATCCGGGCCCGGAACTGACCGGTGAAAAAAACTTTGCTCTCAGACGTTCGATGTGCCAAATAGCCTCAGACTATGCTTTCTAACTAATTTGATATCCGCCAGATAAATGTCACTGGATTCCATCCCAATGATCATCCATCTAGACCGCAGCATGTACAACTTAACATAACCTTCAGTATCGTGTCCGTACCCGCTATCGCGCTTCAAGCACCTACGTCAATCGCTAAAATGAATACATTATCGCGTGTAAAGAAATACTATCGGCCTTTACGAATAATTCCCAATTAAAAACACTAACCGTAGCACGTTTCTCGGAGGCAGTATCTAGCAGCCGTCAATCGCAACAAAAGTGGTTAAACGAATGCAAAGCATAAACCACTTTTATCTGTCGAGTGCACCCGTCCCATCGCTCGTCAACGCGCGACGCCTCGCAAAATATGCTAATGCTGGTGATGCCAGGATGAACGCAATTCTACCTACAGAGTGCAACTGTTGCGAAAACGTAACAATATGAAATATCTAAGAGTTTTATAGGCTATATTTGGCATGTTGGTGTATTATCCTCACTTCATAGTATGAAATTAAGATGGGCATAAAGGCAAATTAAAATCAGAAGATAATATACAGAGTCAACTAACAAAATCAAAAGTGTATAGTAAAACATAATACATTTGTTTTAAGCAACTTAAAGTTTGTGGTAAAATATCAATGGGCAGATTCGTATTTAACACATTTCAAGTAAGCATTATTCCATCTAATGTTAGTTCAATAAGTTGGTTAGTAAAAAATAGTTTTTAAGACTTTCTCAACTAGCTTAACTTCCTTTCCAAAAAAGCCCATTAAATGCCTAAAACTTCTAGAACAAAATGAGTATCTGTCAAATCCAACACAGCTCTATCAACCCCATTTCCTATATCTAACAAAAAACTTCCTACAAAATGGGTGAATCTCCCTCGCCCACGGCAACATTATCTTATCAGCGCCCCCTACCGGCCGGTTTATGACGGACACGCAGACACGGCACAACGTGTGAGTCACCGCGATGTTTATGTTACGGCGCGCCGTGGGACGCGTGCGACATGGTGGCATCACTCTTTTGAATGCTGTACTGTGTTTAAGCGGTATTGTTTTAGCTGTACTATGAATTTGAATTTCAATTATTTATATCAAACATTTTGTTTTCATATTGCACTTCGAGATTGACCTTATCCCACCTGATGTTAAGTAGTAATGAGGTTCTAGCTTAAGGCCGGCCAGTACAGCATAATAAATAATATATAAATAATAGTTTGGCATATTTTTATCCCGCGATAACGTGAACGAAATTGTGAGACTATTTATCACAAAAATAAAATATGTTTTCATAAAATAGCAATTGCGAATTAATTTGAAATACCTTTTGACAAATTATCAGAAGTTTCAAATCTCAACAAAAAAAATTAAATTCCTGCCAAATACCAAATAATTTGTTTTTGGGCTTTACTGAACACACTTATGTATGAAAACGTGCCTCTTGAAATACTATTGAACAAAACCATATCAAAATACATTACATCGCTTTCAAGATTTCACCATAAAAACGGACAAATACAGAGGGCGCTACTTGTTTTTCATTTTTATGATAAGTCGTATATGAAATTAATTTTTTACACAAAACAAAGTATCTCCTTCATTAAATTTTCACATAAATCATGAGCTTATTATATTTATATTGCGCTTACATCTTTTAGTCAATCTCGCCACTAAGGATGTGAGTAACTAATTTATTCTGTTATTAACTAAGAAAAGACCAGCTTAGGTATTATTTCCTTTGCAAAGTCCCAGCTCCCACGAATAAAATATACCATAAACAACCTTGCAACACCGGCTTACCGCAGTAGAACAAATCATATTTACCACAGACTAGAAAGGCATAAGTACAATAGCTTTTATTGTATTTTACAAATGACTATGATATTGTGCAAAGTTGGAGAATTGTTAAAATCCAAAAATTATTTAATATGCTGAGAATAATAATAAGAAGTAAAATATTTTTTTAACACACTTCAAAAAAATGAGGAAGTTCTCAATTCGACCATATATATATTTTTTATATAAATAAAGATGTTCCCTGTGGTAAGGTATCCGAAATATTCCAAAATGCTGGCTTGCTGAATGGCAATTGACAGAGACTGGGCGAGGTAGCAACCAGCTTTATATATCAACCACAGAGCAGAAAACCCTAAGCCTGTAAGATTTAGTTGCGTTTAACAAATGACCGTCGCATCGTGCGCTGTACCGCCATGTAACAGGAAGTGATATGACGTTGTTCATCGCTTAACGGCAATTGTTCACGATGAGCGTACTGTCATTTGTATTCTGTGACACTAGGATAATGTTCTGTCGCTTGTTGCAGTTTGTGTCTTTTACCGACTATGGCAATGTAAAAAAGAAGAGTTATGATTTTGACCGATATGTATGTGTGTTCATTTGTTCTTCTAAATTATATTTGTATTGAAAAATAACTTAATAAATGTTTATCATATTAAGATATTCACAGAATTATTGTATCTATGTTGTGCAGTGTCATAATTAATTTAATACGGTCAGAAGGTTGTGGCTTTGTTCTTATTTATAATAAAGCTAGCCTAATCTTGCTTTTTAAAATGCTTTTAGATCTACACATTTTGAAACATGCTCTGCACGGAGCTTTGTGTAACGTTTGTTTAATAAAAAAAGAAAGAATGGACATTTATTGACAAAACAAAACAAACATAAGAAAATAAGTGTCATAATAAATAGCTTCAAAATAGAGTAAAAATAAAAAAATATTATGAAGAGTACAATACCAAAGATAAAATAAAACTATACATAGGAATCAGTAGGTGCCTGCCTAAGCAAAGGGTACTGTTAAACTCTGAACTGTTGTACTAACGGAGTTACAATTATAGGAAAAAATAAATTAAACCACAAATAATGTAACTTGAACTGAGCTGATGAGAGTTTTTATTGACATTAAAGACATTACATTGTTTCGTTTGTATGAATGACATGTAACAAAAAGGAGTTTAAATAAGTAAGGTTTTATGTATTAAAAGAGTCTTTAACATGCCGCCCCCCTTGGACATTATTGAAAATGTCCTAAATACAAAAATACAAAACTAAACAATTTTCATTATGTATAAAGTTTAACAAAATAATAAGTTTCTCCTAAGCTAACAGTTTTAAAATAAACAACTTACAGTGAACTTAACAAGAAAATCTATTCAAACTTACATTAAATTATTAGATATAAGTAATCGCAATAAAATTAGACCGCTATCGGTAATATACAAAGCTTAGAAGTTGGTCTTTTAATAGTTGCGGATTTAGTACGTAGAGTGACTACACGGGTAATATTGTCACTCCCTGGATGTTTCTCTATTATTCGTCCTAATAACCATCGACTTGGAGGTAAATCGTCCTCTTTAACTAAAACTATTTGTCCTATCTTTGGCTCTGATACTTGCGATCTCCATTTGTATCTGTTGACCAGATTCGACAGATACTCCTGGGACCAGCGCTTCCAAAATGTTTGGAGTGATCTCTGAATGAACTGCCACCTGCTTAAACAGTTTACTGATGAACTTTCATAACTGGGTTCTGGTATGCTCAACAAAGGTTCCCCTATTAAAAAATGACCTGGAGTCAACGGAAGTGCCTCATTTGGATCTTCGTTATTAATCACGCTAATAGGACGTGAGTTCAGACAAGCTTCCACTTGAGCCAGAAGGGTACTCAATTCTTCGAAAGTTAATGTAGAATCTCCAATCACGCGTTTAAGGTGGAACTTGACTGACTTCACGCCTGCTTCCCACAGACCCCCAAAATTGGGCGCGTGTGGAGGAATGAAGTGCCACTGGGTACCGTGTACTTCAAGGTTGTGGGCAATGGAGGCCTGAATTGATCTTAACTGTTGTAATTCTTTATTTGCCCCTACAAAAGTGGTCCCATTGTCACTAAAAACTTGCGCACAATGTCCTCTCCTAGCAGTAAATCGTCGAAAGGCCGCTAAAAACGCTTGAGTAGTCATATCGCTCACTAATTCCAAATGTATCGCGCGAGTACTCATACACACGAATAGCGATATATATCCCTTGTACGAGCGATGACCTCTTCCTTTAGAAGTTCTAATGTTTATCGGGCCAGCGTAATCTACACCGCTATGCAGAAACGCTCTAGCTGGTGAACACCTAACTGACGGCAATGATCCCATGATCTGTGTGCTGATGCTAGCTCTTTGTTTAGCACACACTACACATTCACGAACATATTTTTTCGTGATATTTCGCAAACCAATAATCCAATACGAAGACCTTAAATAATTCATCATGAGTTGGGAACCTCAATGTAGTGTTTTGTTATGGGCATCCGCTACCAGAAGTTGAGTAAGGTGGTGCTTCTTTGGCATCACTATCGGATGTTTGGCATTTTCTCCCATATCAGCCTTCTGTAATCGACCGCCTACTCTAATAAGCCCATTATTGTCTATAAACGGACATAATGCTTTCAGTAGACTTGATTTCATCTGCAAAGTGTTTTTGTTCTCTAATTGAGCATATTCGGTCGGAAAAGATTCAAGTTGAGTTCTCCTGATGCAGCATTTTAGAGCTTCATCAATCTCCAGCTTGCGTAAGTATTCCGATTCATTCTTGCCTTTGTTTAAAACTCTTCTACAGTATGCTATCACTCGCAGTAATCTTTGCAATGATGAAAATTTCTCCACAATAGACTCATCCTTCTCCGTCGCTGTAGTTAAATGCGTTTTAACTTTTCAAAATTTTCTTTGAATTCTGTAGGTTTAGTGTAAGTAATATTTTTTTCTTTAATCATTTCAGGGCCTGAAAACCAGAGTTTATTGTCCTTCAAGATATTCGGTAGCACTCCACGAGAAGCCAAATCTGCAGGGTTATTTTTGCTAGATACATAAAACCACTGTGAAGCATTGAAATGGGTTAGAATTTTAGACGTCCTATTGGCTACAAATGTCTTCCAGCGTGAGGGATGACTGTTCAACCATGCCAGAACAATTGTAGAGTCAGTCCATGCTCTAATTTTTTCTTTGGGAATATTAAGAACGTCCGCCGTCTCAATCAATAACTTCGACAAAAGTACAGCTCCACACAACTCTAATCGAGGGGTACAAACCTGTTTTATGGGTGCAACACGAGTTTTTGCATTCAAAAGATGGACTTTGATTTGACCCGTTGCATCTACTGTTCTTAGGTACACTACTGCAGCATAGGCACATTTCGTTGCATCAGAAAATCCATGCAGTTCAACATCGATGTCATCTGGAGACATACCAACCCAGCGAGGTATACGAATCTTGGTAAGTTCCTGTAAGGAATGACGGTAAGTAACCCAATCATTTATTAACTCCATTGATAGCTTTTCGTCCCATGTAACACCAGCAAGCCAAAGTCGCTGAATGAATATCTTTGCTAATATTATAGTAGGTGCAATCCAACCCAAAGGATCGAATAACTTGGCTATGTCCGAAATAATTGATCTTTTTGTTTCAGGTGTTGCTGCTGACGGAAGACTCACCGAGTATTGAAAAATGTCTTCTTCGCGGTTCCAGGTAAGTCCTAATATTTTTATTGTTTTATCTAGTTTGATCTCCTTTTCCTTCAAATCTTCGTCAACATTTTCCTTGTTCTTATCCTTTTCTGCTTTCCTTGTAGTTCTGTTTTTGTTCTGTTTAATGTCCTCTATGTCCTTTATAAGCTTTGAACTATTGCTATTCCATTTTTGTAATTTAAAACCTCCTTTTTCTAATATTTCGCTTATTTGCTCGTATAATTCTTTTCCTTCTTTTACACTTGAACACCCCGTCATCAAATCATCCATGTAGAAATTGTTCTTAATTATGTCGGCTGCTTTAGGAAAACACTTGCCTTCATCGTGGGCAGTTTGCTGCAAAGCTTTAACAGCCAAATAAGGTGCTGATGCTGTACCAAAAGTAACGGTTTGTAATTCATATTCTTCTAGTTTGTTATCAGGTTCATCACGCCATAATATACGTTGATAGCTTGCGTCGTCATCAGCTATCAATACCTGGCGGTACATTTTAATAATGTCTGCTACCAAAGCGATAGGATGTACTCTCCATCTTAAAACAGTATGACGCAAATCAGCCTGCAAAGTTGGACCAACCATCAAAGTGTCATTCAAAGAAATACCTTTTTTATTTTTTTCAGACGCATTGAACACTACGCGAACCTTGGTTGTTACCTTGTCCTCCCTTATAACCGCATGATGTGGCAAATATACTGCCTCTTCCGCCTTAGTATTCTGAACTGGTCTCATATGACCAAGTTCCAGATATTCTTTAATCACATCTGTATACCTGTTCTTGAGATCTGGATTTTTTGCAAATCTGCGCTCTAAAGACTTGAATCTTGTTTCAGCTATGCACTTCGAGCCAAAATTCTTGCATTGCGGGGAATCATCACGAAAAGGTAATCTCACGATATAACGACCCGCAGGTGACCTTTTAGTAGTGGCCTGAAAAAACTCTTCACAACGTTCTTCTTCTTCAGTAAATATTTTTCTTCCTGTTGTTTGTTCTTCAATTTCCCAGAATTTTCTTAAAGCGTCATCTTCGTTGACCTGTGTATGCATGACAATAATATCACTGTTCTTAGAATCTGTGCCTGTTACTACCCCTGATAAAATCCACCCTAGTGTGGTATTTTGCGCAACCAGTGAACCAAAAGGACTTCTTTTAACGCCTTCTCTTAAAATTAAACTATAAACTTCTGCACCAAGTAATATATTAATTTTGTTCGATATATTGTATTGAGGATCAGCCAATTGTAAATAGTTTAATTCTATCCAATCAACAGACTGCATAGACTTTTCAGGAAGCTGTGACGTGATGCTGCTCAATACAAATGCCTTAATCGGTATTTTAATGGTTGGATCTACTCGGGACTGAACAGTGAACTCAACCACGCTCTTCGCTGTTATGGATTTATTTTCGCCTATTCCAGAAATAACACCATTGATCGACCTTTTCTTTAACTTAAGGAGTTGCACTGTGGCTTCTGTAACGAAGCAAGCTTGAGAGCCCTGATCGAGCAATGCTCTCAACACCTGGATTTCACCATTTTTAGATTCGGCATTTACTAACGCGGTGGCTAATAAAACCTGCTTAGGTTTTGCCAGTTTCCCTGTTGATAAACACGTAACAATTGGTGTTTCAAACTGTTTAGATGAACTAGTACTAGGTTGCTCTGATTTGTTTTGATTACTAAATTGAACTTTATTGTCAACAGTTGAAGGTGGGTGCAACAACGTATGATGACGTCTTTTGCACAGCTTACATACTGTAGGTTTTTTGCACTCGTAAACAGAATGATTTCCACCCAAACAATTAAAGCACATCCTGTTTTTAATAACGAATTCCCGCCTTTCATCGTACTTTTGTTTGGAGAATTCTTTACAGAAACAAAGTTTGTGACCTTCACTGCAAAATTCACAACGCAAATTGGTAGGTTTATTATTAGTGACTAATAAAGATTTGGATTCGATGTTACGATTCACTTGATTTGTCTGCGGTCTTTTAGATTCTAAGCACTCTAACGCTCTAAACCTGTTCTCAATAAATTCATTAAACTGCTTAAGAGTAGGCAGCTCATTGCAGTCAGTAACAGAAACATTTAACTCCCATTGTTTGCGAGTTTCCGGGTCTAGTTTAAAAGTGACAATATGTATAATTATTATGTCCCATGTACTTACTTCTACATCTAAATTTCGCAATGCATTTAAACAATCAAGAGTGTTGTCCAATAGTTCCTTCAAGCCAAACGCGGATTCAAAATGTAACTTTCTTTGAGCGAACAATCTTTTTAAAATACAATTAGATAGATAACGTTTATTATTGTATCTTTTTTCAAGTAAATCCCAGCACTGAATATAGTTAGCTCCAGTTATAGGCGTGTGCCTTATCAACTGTTCCGCTTCTCCTGTTAGGTGACCTTTCAAATAGTGTAATTTTTGAACATTGTCTAAAGATTTATTTTTATCGACAAGTGAAACGAATAAGTCTCTGAATGTAGGCCATTCAGTATATTTACCAGAAAATATCGGTATAGAAATTTTCGGCAACTTAACGAAGGAACTAGAAAACTCACCCTCGACCGAATCATTTACCCTCTGCTTTTGAACTAATAATAATTTCTTTAATTCGGTCTTTAAGGTAGATTTATAAATGATGTAATTATCTTCGGTTTTTTCATACATATCATCTTGAACATATACACTTTTTTCTATTTCAATAGACTGATAATTTTCATACAATTTTGCATTAGTTTTGTAAAACAGTTGCCAATCCCTTTCTAAATTTTCCAATCTAGTTTCTAAATATTCAACGGAAACCCTTTCCTTTGGACCTTTTTTAAAATTAATAAATCCCTTCTCTATAGACTTTGACAAATCTTTCTGCACATTAATAATACCTTCCATCTTTAACACTCAAATCTGTAAATTTATTCTGTCTTTAAAATAAATGTTGAACTACATTGAACTGGACTAAAATCCTAAATCACACAGCTATACTAAGTTAATCTCTACGAACAAATGAAGTCCAAATTGCTCGAGCACTTTCTTGCTTGGAATCTTCCTTTCTGATTTTCGCTTGAGAATTAGGTGTTGAAAATTGTACTTACAATTTGCACTGCCACTCACTCACTCTTTGCAAATTTGACCTATGACGTAGCCCAACGTAAACGCTAAGAATGACGTCACGCCTTCCTCGTCTCGCTCTTGTATTGGTACCACCACCGGCGGACACCAATAGCACTGCTGCATACGACTCGACACAGCCACCGTCGTAGTCGTTACTGCGAACTTTAGCTGCAGCGGTCCACCGCAAGCACGCAGAACTTCGTCCACTTCAAGCTTGGATGGTAGTCTTCGACAGCGATCCGGCTCGAAGGACCAATGTTAAACTCTGAACTGTTGTACTAACGGAGTTACAATTATAGGAAAAAATAAATTAAACCACAAATAATGTAACTTGAACTGAGCTGATGAGAGTTTTTATTGACATTAAAGACATTACATTGTTTCGTTTGTATGAATGACATGTAACAAAAAGGAGTTTAAATAAGTAAGGTTTTATGTATTAAAAGAGTCTTTAACAGGTACAGTATATAGTGTATGTGGTAAGAATAATCTGAAGTCTGTGGTTATTTTTTCCTTAGTTTTCTTATTTCTCTTTTGTGAATACATTTTAGTTAAAAAGGGCTATCTGTTATTTTGCGCATAACTTAACAGTATTTCTAATGTACCTTTTTTATCAGATTTCATTTGAACTACCAGCTTACAGTCTACAAGAATTCAACGGATAACTCAACATTGCCCTACGGATTTTTGAAAAATGGATGTGGTAACCGTGTTGGGAGATTTGGGGGGATGACTATGTCCAGTAAGTCATTCAGCTGCCATGATGACGACGAATATCACTCACAAAGTTCAGCTCCATCGGCGATCACAACCCATTTACGATTTGGCACGCAACACGTCACTTTCCCAACATAAATCCTGCCCAACGTAAGGGCAAGTTCACACTATTATCTCTCATCGAACACCCAGCGCCATAAACTATGATTACAAGTATTTATTATCTATAATGCATCGTAAAGACTTCATTTAACCTCCTTTCTTCGAATCTTTACACTAAACGGGACATCGGCTGGCAGATACGGAATATTTTACGATGCCTCGTCTAGTCTAGTTAAATTGTTATAGTTTGTATTAAATTTCAAAGTACAGTCAACAGCACGTTTAAGTAAACACTTGTTGTTCAATATTAGTTATTATGTCCAGGAAGTAAGTGCGGTGCAAAGTCCATAGTGTTTATATATGTAGTCTGATATTATTTAATCGTACCTTTTTTATGTTTGATTGGGCATACTTAACCAGGCGTCTGCAAATAATGTCGTATCGTACCTGTAAACAAAAAAGCAAAACATTAGTAAAAATGTTGTTAAAAGTATCAAAGGATACTAATTAATAATTTATCTTCAGTACATTGTGTGATACAAAGTCACTCCCGCTGTGTGTCTGTCGCTATGTATTACTTTAAAACGTCGCAACTGATTTTGATGTGGTTTTCTAAATATTATAAAAAAATAGTTTTGGTAGACCCCTTGACGCCATTATGTCTCACCCTTGCGCGTGCGCAGCTTTGATGAACTTTTCGTGTCGACGGCGCGGTCGCAATTTCCGTAAACGAGGACCCGTGTAAGAATCCAGCTCCTTTGCGGATCACTTTATGGCTCGTAAGCTGTGTGATGGCAGGTTAAGCGTTTTTAGTCGTTCGGTATGGCTGAGAAATCAGTTCCGCTATTAATGGAGTCATCTTACTAAATATTTTTTATAGCTAATATCGATTAGAGCGACCAATAGCTGATAATAATTTATTTTTGTATTATCCTGCACATCAAATCTAAATGTATTGAAAATACTGAAAAAAAGCATTTGTATGTAAATAAAATGTAAATTGGACAATCTCACTCTTCTCACTCTTCTCATTCTTCTTTGATAAATTAAAAAATATATTTTTACATCTGGGGACCTTATTTTGAAGGTAATCGCAAAAGATTATTATTCTTCTCCTCAAAAAGTATGTACCTAATAATGTATTTCTAATTTGATTTTGAATAAGATAAAGAATAAAGCCTCGACACAAATATTTATTAACATTCCTTGTAAAACTAACAGTTACTTTGCTATTTAATGTACAGTCACCGGCAGAAAGCCACATTTAACTTTAATTTAACATCTATCAGCAAAAAATATAGACTCAATATTCTTAACAGTAAAGTGTTTTTTTTTATTATGCTTTATGATTCTATGAGTACAAAGGTAGGGACAGGGGTATGTACAGTTTTCAGAATTACCTAATTATTTTATTGATTTGTTAATATGTAATGCACCCTCCATTTAAAACCTTTAAAAAAGACACGTTACATTTAAATCATGCTTCAGTCATATTAACTGTTTTAAAACACTTTTCTGAGTTTTTAGTAACCTTAAAGAACCTTTATGTGTTGGAGTTTCAAAAGATAGGCACAGCTCGAGAGCCACTGAAAATCATGCGTATGTAGGTATTTTTTATTCCTCATGAACCGACTTCAAAAAAGGGTTCTCAATTCGACCATTTATTTATACAAATACAAATATATTTGAGAGTATGTGTGTTCCATAATAACTTCAACAAAGATACGAAGACCAGGATCTGATGATGTCTTCCTAGAGAAATAAAGAAGTCGGTGTTTAATAAAAAGTATAATTTATTTAAGGCTTTAAAATATATAGTCGTGTTCAAAAATCTAGCATTATTGCAATGCCGACTCGAGTTTTTAAATACTAAGTAAAATAACGCGTGATTAAACTTCACTCCATTTGGCGATTATAACTTAGTTTGATGAATCAAAATAAAATGAACATTATAACCGCCCATCCAGCTAACTATTACATGGGAAACTACCCGTCATCCAGCACTATGAAATAAGTAATCACCCAACTATTCACTCACAATGAAAATATAAATTACTCCAACCCTTTTGTCCGCGGCAGTACCCAGGCACAAACGCACAGAGCGTACCTAATTAATTTCTAAGCCTACAGAATATACAACCGATGTACTTTAGCGTACTGAACTTTTATGGCCCTTAATGGGATGTAATAAGGTTTATAATCGTGTAAAATATACCGATATGATGGCTGTAGGTAGTTATTAATGAATATTCACCGCTCCCCTTACGTCTAAGACATGGGATGTCAGGAGATTGCATACAAACTGCAATGGGAAAGTGGAGAACCGTATTAAATGCGAAGTGATAGTTCTAAGAAGTATTTTGCGGTCGACGGAGTAACGGTAGAACAGGGCACAGAACATTGTATTCTAATATAAAGACCTTGTGTACTTATGTAGTACAAAATAGTTACACTCGCTCCAATTGACGAAGAGAAGTGTTACGATTTTTTTGACAAAGCTCGAGTTTATGGTCCGATCAATCTACATTTGGGTAGCGTGGTAATTTATTTATTTATTGAGAACAGCCAACAAATTTTACACCAAATGACAGTAAGTATCTTATTTTTATAAAAACATGCTAAGTGCAGATCCTGTGTAGAATCCGCAAGGAATCCCGAGAACTGCGCAGCGTTGGCCACCTAGGGGGTTTTAGTCGGTGCGAGCCTGACACACCACTCTCTGTTCCTCGCTGAGAGTGACGGTGCGGTAGGCATTTCCCCCTCGACAAAAAAAAAAGACTGCCACGACTTGCGAGTGTGAGTTAATCAATAAAAAATTCTTATAAAACTTAAAATAATAACTTAAATTAAACCAGTAACATATTATCATAATCATGACTTAGTTTCGTTTCTTTAGTAGTTGTCAGTTCTTATGCTCACAGTATAAGGGCGATACGACCTCCATATTGAGTAGGCTGAATTGCTTCTTACTGTACAGACAAGCAAACAAACACACATTCTTATCAGTGTGTCTATATATAACTCTAAACAATTATTTTGAGAAAACTCTTAAGAATTTTGTAAAATACAATGTTTTTGACAGATAGCGTTTTGTTTTATGTTCCACTATGAAATTCGAACTACATCGCTGAGTACACTTTTCTTTTCTAACTTATATACTAGTAATTTCATCTTCCTAATGAAATTAAAATACATACGAGGCTTGATCTGTTGTGTAAATAATTGAAGAGATTTATTTTGTTTGACTGTATGGCGTAATACAAAAGTATATCGCTGGCTACTGGCAATAATTAATGCCTTTTTTAAAGAAAACAATAACGATACAAAATACATGTCGCATCTATTTCGATAAAACAAATATGTAACTAATTATCTAGCGCATTCGTTGACCCATGCGACATGATCAACCACTAGGTATACAGACACTGCTTATCACAATATTAATTGTTCAATTGCGTAAAACTGCTAAGGGTTTGAGACACGTACATAATCAGAATTACAATTCACGCTTTCATTTATAGACATTAGCTCAATAACATTAAAAATACCACAAGCTGATGGAAATATTTCGACGTTCCCAATACTATATTATTAAAAAAACTCGTTTTAATATCTCGCACAATTATAACAAACTATAGATCTAACTTATAACACCAGAGAGAGACAGTCTGCCGTTTCGTCCTGTATTATCTGCGTTACAAATTGAACTTTAAACCGTGAGCTTTAAGCTTTGTTTTAATGTAAGTTCTCGTTACACAATATGTAATGAAGTTAGTATTTTTTGTTTCTGTCGACCATCCTCGGACAGTGTGTAATTTTCTTAATTCATGTAATCATAGGCTGGTACCTATTGCTACTACAGCTCGCTGTGTGAACCTTTCCTTATATTGTATGGTTTTTATCGTTACAATATTACAAGCTTCGGCCCAAGACGCCGTTGGTATTTGTGATTTTTTTTCAACTGTAGGCATAGATTTAAAATTTTCGTAGATTCTAATTTATATAATAACTTCACTTTATAAATTTAATTATATAATAAAAAAGTTTGTGATGATGTATAGAGGTCGACTGTGTGGATTTATGTTGGTTATTCTATCACGTAAAAACTACCGAATTAATATGATTTATTTGAAATTTGGCGGAAAGTTAGATGAAATGTTAGATTCACTTTTATCTCAAAAATACGGTATGTTATATTAACTTTTGTCACAAAACTACGTTAATAAAATAGCGGTGATTGGTATATACAATGAAACTCTATTCGTAAAGAATACATGGTAATAATACGCCCTACTAAACTTTAAACAAAAAAGCCACCTCTAAATAAATCAATACTGGAATACATCACATACATTGCTCTATGTAAGTAGTTAAAACAAATAAAACCACACTACCCAAATCCAAGATCGATAGAAAAGTTCGTTTACCGTATTTAAAAGGACAGTACCCACATCCGATATAGTCATTTTTATAATTCCATATAGACCCGGCAAAGAATCAAACCCGGGACCTTAGAAATGGCTCGGCACTAAAGTCGAGCCCACTCGCCTCTCGGCTACAAATGTCGGCAAAACCATAAAGTTCTAACATTAGTTAAAGTGTTCAGTACTGTTGGTAGATAAATGCATTACGTAAAACCAAGGCAGATAGTATCACAATATTCATCAAACCAATTAGCACTTTACTAATTAACAACGCGGAAGGTAACTATGCTTATTAATAGCGTTAGGACCAATATATATGACTTGAACAACTTTGAAGCGACGGGTTTAATTTGGACCTTAAACTAAACCGTCATAGGGCTGACAATGATTTGCCTTCAAATTGCGACAATTGTTGCAAAAAGTATTTGGCATTTTATTAGTTGTATGTGAGAATGACCCTATACTAGATTCATGCGGCAAGCAATGTATGATTCAAATCTTTTAGTTTTTAGGTTCGTTCGTCCAAGTGAAAAGCCTGATTAATTCTGGTAATAAAGTTATTAAGAATTTAAATAGCTTAAGTTGGCAACGCAACCTTTATAAGAATTTAAGCCCTATTAAACAAGAAACTATTAATAAAAAAGCTCGCTCTTTATATTAGCATGTAACCTTGAAGTCCAGTCATTAAATTAAGGCAAGCACTAAAAACATTACCTATGTCAGTTGGATACCAGTTTTAGATGATAGAATCTCATTAGGGATTTAACGACGAGCCCTGTAATCGATTTAGCTAATGTAATAAAGGCAAGAGAATGGAATGGTATTAAGCATCGTAGGTTCCGTCCTCTTCATTTTACATTTGTAAAAAACAACAAATTCATTAGTACTGTTTATTCTTTCTTATTCCTTTTTTATTCTACAAAACATGTAGGTACAGGAATTAATTTAACATACAGATTATGTTACAACTTAGGTGGACTTTTCGCTAGAAAGTAATCCCGCAAGGAAAAGAATAGTAAAAGTTTTAGACTAGATAAAAATTACGTAGGACCCAAAATATTTCTTTTTTACGACAAATTTGATAATTTTTTAGTTTAGGCTCTTCGACTTTAAGGATGTATCAAAAATAAATATTTGTTGCAAATGCAGCAAAATTACCTTTTTTTAGTAATTTTGATGCAAAGTTCGTCTTTACCTATCCGTAAAAATAATCTAGTTATTTTTTAGACAAAGAGTTTTTATTTTTAAAAGATTAGGCGAAAGTCAAAATTGTTGACTTAAAGTTTTTGTTTACTATTTTGGACACAGAACCCTAAACTGACTTAGTTGCTAAGTTGTCATTCCACAATTTATCCTTATTTACGATAGTAGTCTCTAGAATTACGATAATATTTAAGACGTTAGACCGTTAAATCCATCTTGTTTAATTGATAATAAAATTAGCGATTACTGAAATTTATAGCGTGTGCCTTAAAACTATAAATATATTATGCTTAATTTTTTGCTAAAGGTAGTAGTTATATGTATGTCTCAAAGTTAAGCAATCATAGCTCCGGATTAGGATGGGTGACCATTTCGAGAGCACTTTGGTCCCAAATTGTATCTTGACATTTTTTTACCAAAGTTGATTATTTTGCCACAAAACAGTACCATATTGCAATAAAAGGCTATCTTAATATAATACGTTGTAAATACATTTGATATCTTTGGAGTGTTTGTTTGTTTCTACTTTTCCGCAAAACAAACTGACAGAACTATTTGAATTTAGGTAAGTTTTTTCGACATCCAATTCTGAAATAAACACCTGCGTCAACGAAACCAACCGGCGAGCTTTTACTGCGTATGAAATAAAGAACATTTTCCTACAGCGCATCTATTCCCCGTGCATTACTGACACATCCGAGCGTGTCTTAGATTTCTAAATCAAAACCTCACCATCCGTTTACCAAGTCATTGACCCCGAATCACGCTGTCATCGATCAACATCATCTGCATGCGACCTTGTTGCCGGCGAACTTTACACAAAAACACGTGTAAAAAAGCCTTAACAACTATACAATGGGAAAACGCCGGTCAGCGTTAAGGCCAATATAGTTCAAGCAGAGGTACAACGAAATGCAACATCTGGAATTAAGAAGGAAATTTAAGAGAGGTAGGGCACAGCGATTTGTCGGTCGAACGGAGCAGCCCATCTGGTGAAATACCTCCACCTGACAGAAGACCGCAGCCAAATAACAATCACTTCTGTGTTGTTGTGTTCCTGCGTGTGAGTAAGGTTAACAGAGCTCCTGGGGGGCTGCTACATTAGTAGCAGGGGTCAAGCCTTCAAGGTAAGGGCTACAAGTCTAGTAACAAAGTCAAAGTCAATCTTTTTTATTCACATAGATTACATTAGTAATACTTATGAATAGTCTTTATATAAAGCAAATGAAGCTACCTCCGGTTCGGAACCTATAACTAAAGAGAAGATACCGGCAAGAAACTCAGTAGTTTTTTTTACAAATGAAAGCTACACTTATTACTAATTTTGCACTAAGACACACAGTTAGTTTGTCAATTGTAAAATTAAAATTAAAAATAAATTATTGAAAAAAAATAAAAATAAAAATAAAACAAAAGTATTTGTAAGTTAAATTAAATTAACTGTGTAGGACTTACATGCGTCAACAGGCCCAATACTGACATTGATTGAGAAAATGTGTCATACTATATTTTTAAAATAATACAAAACACGCAAGTACAGGTGAGCAGGCTAGGTCGTGATCCACACGTTCTTGTCATTCAAATACTCTTCTACATTGTAGTAGCCTTTTTTCAAAAGACAACGTTTGACAAATGTCTTAAATTTGTATAAAGGTAACTCAACAATAACTTGAGGGAGTTTATTAAACATTTTTATACTTAAAGCAATAAATGAATTACCTATTTTATGTAGTCTACGCTTAGGAACAGCAAGCTTGTTTTTATTTCTGGTGTTAATGCTATGATTGTCTGATTTTTTTGAAAAAGTATGCAAGTTTTTGTATACATGCATTAAACAGTCGAGAATGTATTGAGATGCGACTGTTAAGATGTTAATTTCCTTAAATAATTCTTTACAGATTTACTATGCTGTACTTGTCGCCCTTAAGCTAGGACCTCATTTCCACTTAACATCAGGTGGGATGAGGTCAATCTTGAAGTGTAATATAAAAAAAAATAGAACGAATGAAAAAAAATATATACGATCGAATTGAGAACCTCCTTCTTTTTTTAAAGTCGTTTAATAAGTTTAGTGACTGAAACAAAATACAAACACAATATAACATACACACAGAATATTTTATGTTCAATAATTGGGTTCCCCATCAGCAAAAAAAAGAAATGACTGCAGAAGTTTTTAAAAGCTTGAAGACGACCTCCGTAGCCGAGAGGCAAGCCGGACTTCCGTCGCGCTATCTCTGAGGTCCCGGGTTCGATTTCCAGTTGCGTTAATATGGGGAACAAACTTCTCTATACTGTATTGGGTTGGTTGGTGTGGCTGTTGTGTCACCGTCGTTGTTTCTGATTTCATTAACACAAGTGCTTTAGCTTCTTACTATATAGAGAGTCAAAACAATGTGTGTTATATTATCCAATGCTGTCCATTATTACATAAACATTTATCTTAGAATTTTGTGTTTTGCGTATGCGGACTGTAAGGAATAAAAGCGGGTTTTACATGGAAAAGGTTTATTACAAATAAACAAATATTACATAATCTCAAAACCACAAGCTTACGAGACAGAAAAACAGACGACAATCGACTTGTGTCAAAAATGGCATGTGCATAGAAAAGGTATGAAAAGACAAAGCTGTTTGTATACTCACGCAACTGTCATCGAGAGTGTGTCAATTGTAATTGTAGGTACATTATTTATTTCTTTCTTTCATTACAGCTACAAAAATTAACCTGATATCTATCACGTAGCTTCGCCTTAACCGCCAGCTGGTCACAGCAAATCGGCGATCGTATGATAAAAACACCATTAAATTAATATTACAGATTTTTTCTCAACGTAATTGCCTACTTACTGGGGCATAAGGAGCGGGCCACGGGCATTGTCGCTCGCTCCAGTGTTTAAAGCTTTACTGTTATTGAATTTGGTAGAATTCTACATTGATGTATTGAGTTTTTAGGGAGTATGTCCACTTTCTCCCCTGACTATCCAGGGGAGAACAGACAGGGTTGGTTAAATAGCAGCCATACGCCGGTGGTGGCTATCACTTACTTTTATAATGTTTCCTTTCTTAACCCCTCGTAATCGAAACAGTAGGATTGCACCGTCAGGAGAGTCCCATACACGTCTTCACCTTCCTCTGGAGACGGTGTGTCAGGCCAAAAAAAGGCCGCATCCCTATTTGGTGAACAGTGAGTGGCTGATTGACTTTGAGTAGCATATCAGTCGCTCCACGTATTAGCCGCTTGCCAATTCCTGTGACTAGTATAAATAAGTGTCCTGACTAGGTTTACTTTTAATTTATTGAATAACTCTAACTTATCATTCGAAAAATATAACCGTTTACTAATTCGGATCGACAATCAATTCGAATCAAGATTACTTGCGAATCGATTTGTACATTCATTTTCGATTTAAGCCCCATCACATGTGACATAAAATAGGAACTTAGCTCATTGGAACTTGGAGTAGTCTAAGTAAAACGTGAATAGAAAAGGGCCGCCAAAGGGCTAAGTGAATTGCAACTGATATCTATCTTAGTAATCCTCAGAATTTATCAAGTAATAAAATTTACTTAAGGCAGATAATTGCTCATTTTTTTTTGAGGTTGAGCCCTCGCAATATCAAGGGTACATGCTACAAATAAATATTGGACAATGTTGGACAACATCACATACATTGCTCTGATTCTGCGGTAAGTAGCTTTAGCACTTGTGTTACAGAAATCAGAAACAATGAAGGTACC
This sequence comes from Glyphodes pyloalis, assembly GCA_037074685.1. Lineage (NCBI taxonomy): Eukaryota > Metazoa > Arthropoda > Insecta > Lepidoptera > Crambidae > Glyphodes > Glyphodes pyloalis. The sequence goes on along the minus strand of JAYKKO010000003.1, from coordinate 2,539,123 downwards.
ACGACACTCAGACCCGAGACAATATAGAAAAGTTCGTTTCCCATATTGACTCGTCCGGGGATCACCCGGGACCTCAGAGATGGCGCGACGCCAAAGTCCGGCCCGCTCGCCTCTCGGCTACGGAGGTCGCCATAAGATAAAATATCATAAGGTTACCTTTACACTTTTGTACCTGGATATAGCAGGAACCTTTTTAAGGTTTAAAATGTACATTTAAACACTGCTCAACGCACAATTTGTCTCTCATAAAAAGGATACATCTTTTATCACTTGTTTTTTTTTTGCTTCCGACGGAGAACGTAGGATGTGCCTTTGCTCAGCTGTGAGGCAATTTATGTAGTGATATCATGAGAAAAACCTAACCCTGAAGTCGCAACCCTACACATATCTTTTAGCATCTCATAAATTACAAGACTAAAAATTAATTAATCTAACTACCCGCAGTATAACACCATAAAGCGGTTTTACGTCGATATTTAATGTGAGGAACACGGAAACTCCCCGCATCAGACGTTTGCGCAGGTTTTTAACGGAGAAATGCGCTGCGCACGCGCCGTTTCTGAGGGCACTATCGTACTGGGGTTTTTTATTTATTAGCTTCTAGCGCTAACTCGTCAAACACATTAAGTGCCATTTTCTTAAGAGAGGTAGGGCATAGCGATTTATCGCTCGAACTGGAGCAGCCCGACTGGTGAAAAACCTCCACCTTACAGTAGACCGCAGCCAAATAACAATCACTTCTGTGTTGTTGTGTTCCTGTGTGTGAGTAAGGTTTCCAGAGCTCCTGGGGGGTGCAACATTAGCACCAGGGGTCAAGCCTCTAAGGTAAGGGCGACAAGTCTAGTAACAGATCTACTATCCTGTACTTGTCGCCCTTAAGCTAGGACCTCATTACCACTTAAGATCAGGTAAGATGATGTCAATCTTGAAATGCAATATAAAAAAAATACATTTAAATGTAGGTACGGTCAACAGTATATCAGAGAAAACACTTGCAGTTCGATATAAAATATAAAGTCCAAAGTGTGGTCTAACGAGCTTTTCTCTGTACATATTCAATACGATCAAAGGGAATTTTTTTTTATGTATTTTACCTATCACAAAATGAAACTCTTTTACTTCAAAATACATCCAAGTCAATCTAAGCTAATTGATCAATCGTGTTAAGATTACATTCAAAACTGACAAAATAATACAATATAAAAAGTTACAAAATAATTCAACACTGTCAAAATAAAACAATTTCACAATATAAAAAGTTCTTAACTATTAACGATAAATAAGGTTGCTATTTAGACACTATTAAAATCGCAAGCCATTCTCAATTTAAGCAGTTCGAATCACGAACAAGCAAATCTGAAGCAAACGAAACCATAGCTCATTTACGAGGCATGTGGTCATAAAATCGGTCAGCTGTGTCCGGTGACCGACACGGTCACGTGGGCCCGACAGTCGGAACAGATGCGACTGGTAATAAATCACCAAATTAAATATTCAATCTCCTGACATCTCTATTGGCATGTGTGTTGAGCATAATGAACCACAGTCGGGTGAAGGAACGGTAAGGTGACTAGTAGATTTAGGCTACTGATCCTCAAACGTATACAAAATAGACTGGAACAAAACGGCACAAAAACAAAACAAGAAAATCTAAATCAAAGAGAAAAAAGGTTGCACTTGACCATTGATCTTATAACTTGCATTGGTAAAAGGAAGAGTATTGCAATAACTATTACAATTTTGTGCTCAGGAATCATTTTTGGACCTACAACTGGGTCTTGAATAATGTCCAAAGTTAAAAAAAATTGGTTTCCTTAAGTTTGGCCAGCATAGGTAAAACAAATAAAAATAATAACTAATTGTATATAACGAGGTGATTAAAATCTAAAGTGTCATAATAGAATTATACCTATTTAAATTTTTAAATAAAATCATTATCATTAGTATTTGCTTGTACTTTGACTTTACACACTTACTCCTATTCGTTTATTTTTTCAGTTCACATTTTCACACTTATTTTAATCTTTAATAAATGCCTCTTCTACATAAACAATTACATATTAGTATCGAAATATTTGCTTAATAAAATATTAACTTACTAAATCACTCATTGGTATTAAAAGTTACTGTTTGTTGTTATACTATGTTCTCAAGCTCATAGTACATCCATAAATCATAGGATGCGTCCGCAAACGTCACTGCTCATGTGTAAAGTCGTATGTATGTATGGGCCTTAGCATACCAGCTCGCAAATGGAAAAAGAGGGTCAAGCGCAAGCAGGCCTAAGTTTAATGGTTCCGTAGCGACAAACAAGAAACGGCAGTAAATATAGTCAAGAGATAAATCGGTTTACTTAAAGAAACACTTACAAAACAGTAAGCAACTATTTTTCCACAGGCTGCAGTATGCGACTAATACCTAGAAGATACGGCGGACGTAAAATTAGCTAGAGCGTTTTATTATTTTTAAGAGTAAAGAAAAGTAACAGGTTATAGTTAAAGGTGCGTTATACACAATACAATTTTGTTTTTTTGCAATTTATTAAAATTGTTAAATAATTCGTTACAGATTAATAAAAATCGCTCAAAATATGATTCTAATCCCAATAAAATTTACTGTATTTTTTTCTATTTTTGTGTAACTTCTTGACAACACAAAAAAGTAATAAAAGTAAACAAACCTACCAACACTTTCGGCAAATCAGCAAAACTTAAACATTTCTTTTGTAGCACACTTTACCATTTTCCTAATTATTAAGTTACTATTATAATCACATAATATGACGTGATCATATGGACCACAAATAAATTAAGGGTGTGAGCCCTCTGCTCCCCAGCAAACTCGGTGAAGATGAAAAGGCTATCTGCAGCCATCTATAGTCAGGTAGGAAAAAAAAGTGCCACAAAAAAAATATTCCTTAAGGTTCTTTTATTTCCTACAAAGCGACGAGGTACTCCAAATTGTACTCAGCAATAATTACTTGTACTCACTGACAGTGACAGTTATGGGAGTCAGTCCGCGAGTATTTATAGTACGGGCCTCTTAATCCTTCGCTAAGACAATAAAAGTATTTTAGTATTAACTCCGAAGACCACACAAATAGTGGGAGAATGGTTTTGTAGTGACGTCACTCGGTATATGTTGTTTTTGTAGAAGAAAACGTGGCTTGCTTTACCCGAATGCCTAGAAGTTAGTTAGTTAGTTGTTTGACTAGTATATATTTCGACTGTCCTAGTGGAACAGTAGCAGGCCATATACAAATTATCTGCATGACCTAAGGATTGACTGGAGAATGCCCCTAGCATTAAGTCCACCTGTTGTACTTATTTGTGCAATAAAGTTTTTAAATAAATATATTAATAGTGGTTGGCGTACTTGGCTGTTGATGCAAAGGTCGTGGATTCGATTCCCACTTAGGTCAAACACTCATATGATGAGCATGTTTACTGTCTCTGGGAATTTACAAATGCATTAAGTATGAGTTCTCTCTAGTGCTAAAGTAGTATTAGTACAGATTAGGGTAACAACCGAGTTTCTTGCGGGATTATTCCCGGTAGGATTAGGTTCCGAACTGTAGCTATGATTTTGATTTATATTCATTTTGACGATGCATTAGTGTTACTAGTATCCTACATGAATAAATAATTCATTATGATTTATAAAATACTAGCGGTCCCGGCGAACTTCGTTTCGCCTTAGAGAATTTTTCCCGCTTTACTGTTGAAATTTTACCAAGGATCCCTAATTTTGTAGCCTATGTCAAATTGGAAGAATGTAGCATTCTATTGGTGAAAGAATTTTTTAAATCGGCCCAGTACTTTTTGAGCCTATCCATTACAGACATACAACCATACAAAAATAGGTACAAATATTTCCTCTTTATAATATTAGTATAGAAAACAAATATGTACGAGAAGAGATTAGTGCCGATGAAGGATCCACTGAAATAATAATAAACGTCCTTGTTTTTTGTTTCGAGTTATTTGGGTGTTAAGTTTATAAACTTTGTCCAAAATTCAGCCTGTACTACTGACGTGTAGTCAAATATCAGAAACAGTTAAAATAATTTAACGGGTCAAAACGCGACACCATTTTTATTTAGTAGTTAATACGAACTACTTACTGCCCGACGTTTCGGTTAGGTTGCACCAACCGTGGAGTCAGCTCGTGACCACGTTTAGTGCAACCTAACCGAAACGTCGGGCAGTAAGTAGTTCGTATTAACTACTAAATAAAAATGGTGTCGCGTTTTGACCCGTTAAATTATTTTAAATGTTTAAAATGGAACGCGAAAGTCTTAAAATTTATATCAGAAACGGTTATTTAATTTTGCCGTGGACATTCATCATTATTGCCAGTCATAGTGGACCAGATGATACTTATTGGTTTTTTTAAATACTCAAGAATGACAGTCATGTTTTCTTAATACACCATCTGGTACCCACGATCAATGGCACAACAATATGATTTGTATGCGAATTTGTTGTATGTAAATGAGACTTATGGTAGCGCATTCAAACTGTCGTCCTTATGTCCTGGTGATTGTATGGTAAGCGGTGCGGGTTCGACGCTCGGACGATACCCATCACTATCTCTTTGTGTTAGTTGGGTAGGTTACCAGTTCATTTAAACAGACCCAGACTAGTATTGTATGGGTGACCGTACCGTTGAAATGAAATAATGAAAAATGCGAATTGTTAATTTAGTCCATGAAACAGTGGACATATTTTCATGTGCCATGAGTGTATTCGCAAAAGTGACACTAAGTATTATAAGTTACCAAATTAATTATTAGATTAGACGCAAGATTGCTAGGCTATCGCATTAGGTTAAGTTACCTGTAAGGATAGTAGTAAGATATTTAAATAAATGAATAAAATAAAATTTTATTCTCGGTTAAAACCTTTAAATTGTCGCCCTAATTACATGCCATAAACAAACATTAAGCTACAATCATCGATAGGTACTTAATATAATAAAGCTGAAGAGTTTGTTTGTTTGACCGCGCTAATCTTAGAAACTACTGATTCGAATAAAAAAAGTAATTCTGTGTTGGATAGTTCATTTATCGAGAAAGGCTTTTGGCTATATTACATCACACTGCAACAAATACAACCGAAGAAAAAAATAGGAATTGTGGGGAAAACGGGGACAGTACGCAAGTGAAGCCGCAAAGTAAACATATAAAGCTTAAGATTTGCCGTTTAAATATGAAATCTTGTTTTTTTTACTTTAACTTAAGAACAAGCCGTCTACATTTCTAATTAGACGCTCAAAGTGTCATCGTTTCTAACCAAGACAGGGCCAAAAGGCTATTTAGTTTAAGTCCGACAAGCAATGCTTCAGAATGACAGTAATAAGTTGGCGTAAAAAATATCTGAATAAGAGATGCTGAAGTTGGTATACTACCGAAAGTTTATAGTCTCTTTTTGTAAAAAAAATACTCATTACGACGCTAATAGAACTAAAATTAAAATTGGAAGACTGTTAAATCAACAGCGAAATTATTTAAAATGTAAAATAGAGCTCTTAAAAGCAGGGTTTTTGTAATATCGCAACATTTTTACAGAGAGCCATTATAATTGTGCTATTATAAATAAAACCGTTACCGTGATGCGCATTTAAAATTCAGTCGCCTTATTACTCTTTATACGGTCGAAACTGCGCTGATACGGAAAATCAATATTTTGTCTAAAATAGTTTATGAAGAAAAAATCCATTCATGGGTTTCGAATTCGAATCCTTTTCAGATGTTATGTGAAGAAGCAGTACTTTTAACAACCAAGATAAATATTAAACACGCGCGCACCAAATTCATTTACTCTCAATCTATATCATGAGCATCCAAATATCAAAAGAAGACTTGAATTTTTTATGCAACGCTGTATCGCGCAAAAAGAGTACAATTTTGATATGAGACAAATTTGAGCCTCATTTGAGTCTAGGTATTTTTGTAGCTTTGCGTGTGGACGGTCGGAAAAAAACTTTAAAGCTAGATACGGTATGATACTAAGCGTGACTTGACTTGTTAAGCATGCGAATTTAAACGTTCAAATCCCAAAAAATAAATATGTAACAACATCACATACATTGCTCTGATTCTGTGGTAAGTAGCTTTGCACTTGGTATGTGAGGTTGTCCAATATGTATTTATTATTATTCTTTGTAATAAGGTCACTCATTGCTAATTTTGCACAAATATACAGAAAATATGCTTGTTTAACTTAAACAAATATATATATTTATTTCTGAAAATGTAAGTAAAGGTTGTGGTTGTAATAAAAGACAACGAAACGGTTTAAGGTCTAATAGTGACTATTGAGTCACCAAAGTTAAAAAAACTTGATTGAAAACTTTGCTAATTTAGAAACATTGCTTAATTAGACTTGCTAATATTGAAACACTAAATAAATTCAAGTTTCAATGACTTACTTTTTCTAGCTAATGTATGTTAATTTAGTAAAAAAATACAAGTATATTGAACACTTAATATAAAGTTGTACAAAACAAAAACAGTTTTACTAGCTGTTATTGTTTGCTTATTAAAATCAACATGAAGCCGAAAACTTTTTAACAATTTATGAAACGAGACACAACATTAAAAAGGGAGTAGAAATGTTTCTGTTGTTTTTTAATATTTCAAGTAGTGCGATGTCAAGCACTATAAAGTTGTTAAAATCTGTTTTTTTTTATTCATCAGTTACATTTTTTGTTATTTTATCATGTACTTAACTTTTACTTTAATCATAGAAAATAAAGTTGATTAAGAAATAACGCGTTAAAATTTCCGCGCCCGTCACTTCTACGCACATTTTTTAATTATTAGTGACGTAAACGTATCCATTAATATAAATAAATATATATAATCCACTGAACTTTGATACGCTTTTCATTTATGTGTAGAAGCAAAAAATACGGTTTCATTGTATTTTGAAAATCTAATACAATAAACCTAAAAATAGAATTATTGTTTTATACCATAATTTATAATTTCATCTCATTAAATCATCTTACACAGTCAACACTTTAACTAGTGTTTTTCACAATTGCCAATTTTCCACCATTAAGCAGTCTCATTTCTGAACCGAGTTCAATGAGTGTTAATAATAAGGTAAAAACAAAATAGAAATGATTGTCCAAGTATGAGTGGCATGACTAGAACACAGGTACAACGTATTTGCCGCATACAACGTGATACAATACATCAACTGCCAAGCTTGTAGCTTTACGAAGATACTAGATCTGGCAAACACAATTCTTCCGTAACTTTTGTATGCACACTTCTGGGAAACACGTTTAAAGATTAATGTGACTAAAAATAAGCTTTTATAGAAATAATATAAATATAACAATCACAGGCACTTGAGATCATGAAATTGAAGTAAAGGTAAATATAAATGCACCAACTGTACGAATTTAAGGAAAGTAAGGACCAATTTTAAAATTGGACGACCTCCGTAGCCGAGAGGCGAGCGGGCTTGACTTTTCGAGCGCTATCTCTGAGGTTCCGGGTTCGATCCCCGGTCGGGTCAATATGGGAAACGAACTTTTCCATATTGTCTCGGGTCTCGGTGTTGTGGTACCGTCGTTGTTTCTGATTTCTGTAACACAAGTGCTTAGGCTACTTACCACAGAATCAGAACAATGTGTGTGATATTCATATTTATTTATATTTATTTATTAATTTATAGGAAAGTGACTGCGTCAAGAATACCAGATTGTATTTGTATTTAATAACATAACAGAAAAGAAAATTGAAAACTTATTTTAATCAATAGATTTGTAAATTCTTTATCTGCCAATCCTAATAAAATCCCAATTTTAATGTGTAGCTTGAGTTCGGTAGATTTGTGCTGAGATGATTATAGAACTTATAGAAGTATACAATTAAAATTTAAAAGACTGTTCAATAGATTTATAATTATAAAATTATAATAATATTATAATAATAAATACTTTATTATAAGATTATAATCTTTAACATAGATTATATCTTTACATTCAGAGTTATTAAATTTCCGAAACTAAATTAAAGATTAATATTAAGAACCTACTTTTTTAATTTAAACGCAACACTCATAAGCTATTTAAAATAAAAATATGCACCAGAAATTCAAAGCAACGATAAGATCGAAATCAACGAAAATGACAAACAATCTCATCGCATTAAACGTCATCTACTCCTTCCCAGCAACCACCCATAACTCGGAGTTATAATTAAAGCAATTAATTATCACCCGCCTCTATCCCATCCGAGCTCTTCTCAAAGGTGAATAGCCCTGCGGAATTCTCCACCAAGCCAGAGAGCACCTTAGACACAAATTAGAACTTCTCGACACTTGATAGATGCAATCGACATTTTTAACGTCCAACGAACACTCGCTACACCACAAAACAATCTGCTCTCAAACATATGAGCAATGTACCTCGCACAAAACAATTCGATTCAATCTTAATTTCAAAGATGGCGTCGCTTCAGTTATGGTGACAACGTGCCTAATTAATTCATTTGAATTTGATTGGAAATGTTTTTAGTAATTAAGGTGTTAAAAGCTGAAGTTTAAACGTCAAGATTGGAATAATGGATTGGAGAAAAAAAGTGCCTAATCAATCTTTCCAATGTTTCTAAATAGGTGCAAAGTGTATCGTTCGGCTATTTGCGTACTTTGTTTTTGTCGTGCGTACAAAAGTAGATTTAAATGGTTCAGAATGAGAACCCGTGTAGGAACAAGGTTTGCTTCGTCAAATAAATAGCCATGACGGTCATTACTCGTTACATTTAGTTCGGTGATTGATCAAGAAATTGAATTTTGATGACCTCCGTAGACGAGCGGGCATTTTTTTTTCAACGAGGGGAAATACATTGATGTACCGTACCGTAACCAGAGGGAAGTGACGGCGTGTGTGCGACCCTGAGAAGGGCAGAATTACCCACTAAATTCCCCTAATTGGACCTCATCGCCGTTAATGGTGATGCTATGGGAAACTCGGTTCAGCCATAACCACTACAGAATAGGCCTGAATTTGGCGTAGTCATCTCCAAGATCCCAGGTTCCAGGCCCGGTTGAGTCAATATGGGATTCGTACTTCACTACATTGATTTGGGTCCGGGTGTAGTACTGCCGTCGTAGTTTGTTATTTCAGTAACACAAGCGCTTTATTTAGTTACTATAAAATAAAAGCAATGTATGTGATGTTGTCAAATATTTATTATTGTAGTCGAGTTAGCATTTAATCGTAATGGCGTCAAATTAATATCCATTTAAATCAACATCATAATACTACTCGATCCCAATGTTCGTAGCTTACTAGCTAGCACCTGTGTTATGAAAACCAGTACCAACAGCGGTACTTACGTATAGCTATGACCACCCAGGCACAAATATAATATTCATCACACGAATGCACCGCACTCATAAACGAACTATCTGCATGACCCAAGGGTTGACTGGTAGAAAATGCTCCTAGCATTAAGTTCACCTGTTTTTTTTGAGTAATATATATAAATATTTATTTTCAATTATATGCTAGATCGAATCCACGACCCTTAATTTACAAGGAAGGAATGCTTGCCATGGACCCAACGGACCAGTAAAAAGTTATGATTTTGATAAGATGAATGGAACAATTGAAGAACTTCTATTTGTAGAGTTTTTCAATATGCATCATTTTTTTCAAAACTTTTTGATTCTGAAACTTTTTGCTTCCGATCGAATAGTTTTTTAATTCGTTTTTATACACAATTGCTGTCCCAAAATCAACATCCGTGATAAAGTCGCCACATCGAACAAAACAAAAGCGTTCTCAAATTAATAAAAACCTCAATGACTCACAAGAAATCCTCGGATACATTACTCGTTGCGAAAAAGGTAAAATATCACTAACAATACACATTGCCATCTGTTACCGCGTGGCAATCACAAATCCACAAAATATTCAGTCGCTTTGGCCACCATTTGTCATAACCGTGAATAATCGTTGCCCGCTCTGATAAATTATTTTTGGCAGCAACTTTAATTTGTACACTTATTGTGCGGTCCCTGTATAGGCTGAGCGGAAAGCGGGGCTCATTAAGTTGTAGTAAGGTAGTAAATGCTTTATTGTGTACCTGTTTACGCCAGCGTTATTTCGGGATAAAAATTATCTAACTGTCATCTCTTTTCCTACTAAATTTCATCTTAATCCGTTTAGTAGTTTTTGCGTGAAAGAGTAACAAACATACAGCCAAATAAACATAAATTATTTCAAACTTCCGCATTAATTCTATAAGTGGGATGGTAAACCAAAATACAGGTCGCAGGTACAATAAACATAGTATATCGTAAACATTGATATTTAGTGGGGGGGGGGCGACGTGCTTCCGACCATACTTAATTTTTGTTAGTATTGTTAAAGTCTGGTCAATCAAAAATCAAGGGAAAGATACTATTCAATCATAAAATATATGCATAGTTTTAATGTTTCACATTTTACATATATGCGAATATTTCTAAATTTCCCAAACCTTTTTTATCAGCTCACTCGCTAAAACTCAGACCCCATCGCAAAAGTTACTGTGCAAAGTTATGGACCAGTGAACCACCCAATGCGGATGAGATTAATATTTTTAGCACTCGATACAGTAAATAAAGATCGAATTTGGGCCCGGACCATTTACACGGCTTGATTTGATGTTAGTTTCGTTTTTTTTCTTCACAACATCACCATCTCTGCAGTAAGCAGAAAGGAGAAAACGTTTTCTGTTGAATACAAATTCAACACAACTAGATAATGATTCATTACCTATTATTAAGCCAATCCATAATTAGCTTAGTTTTTATGTGTAAATTAAAAAAAAATTACTTACATACACATTTATGTTCCAAATTAAGCATTATAATAGTTCCATAAACACGTTTACAACATAAAATCCATTTTCAGTTCAAAAATATATATAGCTGCATAGTTCTATGAAAATACGAAACTCAACTCACTGACTATTAAATAGTTTCGATGGCTTTAAAATAGCATTTAAAAAAAATACAAAATAAATTTACGGTCGTTACAGAGAATTCTCTTTTGTTGCAGTGCTATCTTTCATCATTTTTAAATAATGACATTATTCCAATTCATAATAAATCGTTTCTCAAATACATACAGTTGACTGAGAATGGACCCAGGTCTTTTTGTACCTAGTGACAACTGAGTCGTCATCATTTACTGAATAGCGATCACAAGATCACGTGACTGTTTTGCCTGAAATTAATTCCAGTCATTTTTAAATTTCAAATATTCGAAATTTAGTCACTTCCTTAGCTATTAAAATGATACGTTTTTACTTCATTTGATGGTCTTAACATCGAATAACTTATTCATCCACGTTATCGGTAAACTATAACTTCGCCACGAACGCGACCAAAAGTTAGACTAGGCCCCCAGAAGTCCTCAAAACTTACTCCTAAAGAATTGAGTAAGCTTTACGCTTGTAAATCAAATTCCATTTACCACACATCAGTACAGTCGACAGCACGTCAAGGTAAATACTTGAAGTTCGATATTAGATTTTATGTACACGATATAAGGGTTTTACAAAACCCAAAGCGTTTCTGATGTGCTTATGTGAGTACGTTGAAAAAAGGCGGGCTTGTCCCGGCGCATGTTGCCGCGGGCACTGACTTCGCACGTCGCGCGCGTGCGACCGACTCCTGCGCATAATCGGGCCTTTAGGGCTGGTATACACATGCGACTTTGTGGACTACGGCTAACTAGCTATAATTGCACACTAGCATGCAGTATGCTAGTGTAGCGTCTATTCATAAGTATTACTAATGTAATATATGTGAATAAAAAATATTGACTTTGACTTTGATGACGGCGTGACGTGACATGAAGTGAAACGCCAAGCTACGTATGCCGCTTTTTAGTTTTGGACGAATCACCAGTCCGATCGAATTTATTGACAGTAGACCAGGCGCATAGCAATTTGAAAGTACTTAAACTGTTGGTCCAGGCTGAGAAATCACTTTCCCTGAGGAAGAAAAGCAGCATGAGTCTCACCGCCTTTTGATGTCACTGGAAAATATATTAAACTTAACGAAAGAAACAAACAGAAGGGTTGGTCAAGAAAATCAGACACTAAAGTTCGCTTGACCTACATATCCCCTCACCACCGACGTATGTGAAACTAAAATAATGTACAGCCGTTAAGAAGTTTCAATTTTCCTACTTTCGCCAGCCCATCGCCCCGTGCATTGTTCGCGACTGTCCGCCGCATGATTTGTAGTAGCAAGTCGATTTTTTCCGACACATTCACGATGCTCGATATTAGTTGTGTCTTAGATTCATGACATTTTATATTACTTCATTGTTCGCTGGCATTTCTACTGGAGTTGACGGCATTAGCAGCTGTTAGACACTAGAAAATTATCAGGTAAGATGGTCAATATTTTGAAAACTCCATAATAATAAGAACTGAGGAATACAATTTTAGTTTGAATATAATATAGTTCAACGTAACCGAAACATTGAGTGAGTAGTTTGTATTATCTACTCTGTAATACTGTCGCGTTTCGACCCGTTAACTTATTTTAAACGTTTAAAAAAGTAATCTTGTTGTTATTTTCTCACGCAACTTACTATATAAATCCAAACTACAAAAAGGTTAACTCCACAATCCGTGTTTAAATAAAAGATCACCCACTCATTAATCAGTCGCTGAACAAAAACCTCGATTGGGAAACGTATTGCCGACTCAAAGATTTACCATTAGGATCTAAAGAATCTTTAAATAAACAAATTCGTTGCGTGCTTAATACAATTGGTCATGTTACTGGTAAAGAGTGTGAAGGTTCCATCACGATGATATTTCTATTTTTAATTTTTTTTTTTTAGGTTTTGCAGACTTCAATAAAACAAATAATACAGATATGGATTTCCTACCCAGTGGTTTGTGAACGGTATATGGGTATGCGACTTCAGTTCCTCGAGGTTCTACTAAGACTTAGCCTAAGACTTCCGAGACGGTAGTATTCCTCTTCATTTTTCTCCTACATATTTTCATCTCCACATACATAGATGTAAGACAATTTTGAAGGGAAGGGAAGGAACCAAAAAACCCTTAAAGGGAATGAAATTAACCAAAATCAATCTTGAAGGGACTAGGAAAGGGAGATCTCTTTCTCTTCAAGATTATTTTTAGCTCCTTAAATAGCTCTCTAAAAATCCTAAACAAGTATTTTTTTTATTTGCTTTTTTTAAAAAACTTTGATAAATCGATGTCATGTTGCGGGGCGGACGCTCGCTACGATACTGATGTTTATTAAATGTACTCACCGATGTCGTCATGCGACAATGCAATTCAATGTGTCGCCTTTATTTTGTAATTAGGTGTAAAATGCAATACGTGTCCGATATTTTTGAATAATAATATAACAAACTAACTAAAAAGCAATTTTTTAATCAGCTTCCCTGTTTGCTGTTGACCAAACGTCGGTAGTTTTTTTTTTATATTACACTCCAAGATTGACCTCATCCCACCTGATGTTCAGTGGTAATGAGGTCCTAATTTAAGGCCGACAAGTGCAGGATAATAAATCTGTTACTGGACTGGTCGCCCTTACCTTGAAGGCTTGACCCCTGCTACTAATGTAGCACCCCCAAGAGCTCTGGAAACCTTACCCACACGCAGGAACACAACAACACAGAAGTGATTAATATTACAAAGGTTTCATACACTCGCTTGCGGATCTCTAATCCGTCGTACATCTTTTTCTGTACAGAAGAAGTGTTTGGATCGTATATTTAAACTGCCACGCATGATTGGCATACTAATCATTTATGTAAGTGTCCATTCAAACGGCCCAAGCCGAATAGCATGAGCAAATATTTGCGGAGCTTTATTTGAGAATTATTACGTTTGCTTAGATTTCTTTATCATCTGAAATGATAATAGACGCGGCAAAAAGAGTGATTAACGCGTACCGTGGTTTAGTGTGTGGGAGATTTTTGGCTGAACAAATAATTTACTTTCTGACACGTTTAGTGTTGTCTATGGTTTTGATTGATGTTTTATATTATATTGGGATCTAGATTGATATATAAATAAATGTTTGTTATATACTACATCTATTTCAGTTATGATTGCTAAGGTATAGACTCTATGAATAGCATTTTAAAAAACCTTAAAAATATCTAATTTTTTAGACAGGTTTTTTTCAGGATTCTAACTTTAGTTAGAATCACATTTATCAGCTTTTTAATTTACTTCTGATAAAAGATGAGCAAATAAAAAATTTAAAAATGTGTAAAATTAACAACGTTAACTTTTTCAAAATATAAATTTGTTCACAATCGCCGCCTAGAGTCTATATAGCCTATATTTAGCGTCATTAACTAGTCTATGAAAAAGCCCCCTGGTCTTCCGAAGGTCTGGGTGAAGGAAAATTTTGGTAAAAGCGCAGAAAAGGGCTGGCCTGGTCCCCAGGGCTCCAGAGTCTCGACTCAAATTCTGTGATTTCTGGAGCAGCAGAAAAACCGCCTAAAAGTCAACAACAAATAAAAAAAATTAAAGCTCTTTTTTCCCATATTGAGCGGAGTATTTTTAATATAATAACAACACTTTTTGTTAAATTTTGACGTTACCTCATCCAACAACTTCAACTTTTACTTTTTCGCTTTACGACTCAAAAAATCCGCACCAGTTCCTAAAACTAACACCAAATCAGCGTCTTATTAAAAAAATTACGCACTTATTAACACTCTGTCGACAGATAATAACGGTAAAGATCATACTCAATTAATCTTACAATCTGGCACTTAAATCAGGGTTGCCAGACGAACCTGGCACGCTCCAGCTGCGTTGTGCGCAGTGAGGTGGGGCGCTTGGCGGTAGGCGTTGTGGAGGAGCCTGTGTAGAATCGTCCTACAGTATTTTTTTTTTCAAATAATTGATTATATATTTATTCTAATATTGACAAACTAACTGTATGTCTTGGTGCAAAATTAATAATAAGATTAACTTTTTTTTTGTAAAACAAACTGCTGAGTTTCTTGCTGGTATCTTCTCGGTAGTTATAGGTTCCGAACCGGAGGTAGCTTCATTCGTTTTATATAGAGACTTTTCATGAGTATTACTAATGTAATCTATATGAATAAAAAAATATTGACTTTGACTTTGAATCCGCAAGGAATCCCGACTCCCCCACAACTGCCCAGCGTTGGCCACCGAGGGGGTTTTAGTCGGTGCGAGCCCGACACGTTTCGTTTCGATGTAACCCTACTTAAGGTCCACAACAGGTCCGTTTATTGGTCTGTCAGTCAACTTTGACGTCCGTGCGTATATTAATGAATTCAGCGGAACCTTCACCTCCCCACCAGTTAAGTGGCTAGTTACAAACATTACGGGCCCATATTGCCTTTCTAATTGCAAATAGATGGAAATTAATTGATTGTTGTAATGGTTCTGCTGTTTTGGTTCGATTTTGATTAGGTATTGGGGTGTTGGGTTGGTGAAGTGACTTCCATTCATTAGGTTTTAGAGTGAAATGTTTTACTTATATTAATAATAAATAATAATAAATAATAAATATAATAAATATTGAACAACATCACATGCATTGCTCTGATTCTGTGGTAAGTAGCTTAAGCAATTGTGTTACGGAAATCAGAAACAACGACGGTACCACAACACCCAGACTCAAGACAATATGGAAAAGTTTAATTCCCATATTGACCCGACCGGGGATCGAACCCGGAACCTCAGAGATGGCGCTCGCCAAAGTCAGGCCCGCTCGCCTCTCGGCTACGAAGGTCGTCATAATAATAATAATATTAGCCTTTATTAACAATCTTACATCTTATGTTTATATTATTGTTTTAACTTAACTAATATTTATATATACTATTTGAAAACTCATTTTTCCGACATCGATAAAGATTGTTTTGCTTTCGCATAGGCCTCCCCCAAATTTTCCCATAACTCCCGGTCTTGGCACTTCCTTCTCCATGTTGCTCCTGCGGCCGCTTCAGGTCGTCGTCCCATCTTCGGAGTGGTCGCCCTCTCCTCCTTTTTCCCTCTCTGGGATACCATTCAGAAACGAGTTTTGCCCATTTACTTATATTTTACTTATATTAAAGGCGAAAATTTGTGATAACGTATAGTCCAGATGTATGTATGTTATTATTTTACTTAAAAACTACTAATTGGATTTGGACGAATAAAACGATATGTTAACATATAGGATACCTTTCATTCCAATATAATGTGAACAAAGTCGTGGACAAAATCTAATTAAAAATAAATATCGATTTTATTATTTTTATAGTACTATACGCCGTACTAGCGAACTCTAAATATTAGAAAGATACCAAGGTGTCTTCGATTCCGTGGTTTTCGAACATTTCTGCAACGAATGTACCACGGGCCGATAAGTATGTAGTTCTAAACATATTCGGCAGAGGGCACTTACCGGAGGCTAACGGTTGATATAGCAGAAAAATTTCATCGCCTACGATAACTTGCGGTTAGCTCAGTTGGTAAGAGCAGCACGCGCGATACGTGAAGGTCGTGGGTTCATTTCCCGCACCGCAAGGGGAGTTAAAATTTTTCTGTTTCTATTATATAAAAATAAATAATTCATAATAAGAGCAATGTATGTGATGGGATATACGATCATGTCTGGCGGTGTAATTCATAAGTATTTTTTTACAAAATTAAGACAAAGAGTTTTAGAAATATAAAAAAAAAACTGAAAGCACTTTATTAATGTTTTTAAATCTGAATGATGAATTACATGCCGTATTAATTTGAGGTACTAAGTCTATGTATCTATATCAAAATTGTTTGTTGTTAAATCTTAAGCAAAATTGCCTTTACATGGTTTAAAACGATCTGATCCGTTAGAGTGACAACAAGGCAGTAAGGACAAGGATCACTAAGTAGAGTACGAAACGAAACATTGATACAATAGACATCAACGATACTACAAGTGTGAGAAGTATTAAAGACATCGACGACATTCATGGTGAAATCCACAAAGGGTTTTTCACCAACTCGACACGACAGATAGATAGATAGATATACTTTATTGCACAAAAACTTTACAGAAATAGGTTTTACAGATTGATTATAGTACAATTTAGGCGGTCTTATCGCTAGAAAGCGATCTCTTCCAGACAACCTTAAGGTAGAGGAAATAGTAGATGGCGAGAAATGGGTACGGTCGTGCAACATAAATACAGTTTTATTTTATGATAAACATACATAAACTCATAGATATATAACATAATATATATATATATATACAAATAAACATGCTTATAAAATTAAAATCAAGTAAAGTATTTTGAATAAAAAAAAATAATAATAATAATGATATGTTAATAAGTAGGATAAATGTTTGAAACTTACTAACAACCATCATGCCCAGCTGAAATTATGGATAGAGGACATGAACTAACATTATTCAAGTGAGAGGAAGTATGATTTAACCCTGGCTTTGAAAATGGGAAGGGTCTCAGATAATCTTATAAATAAATTATACAACGTATTATTTCGTCGTCTGGACACGCTCAGATTTTTACGTGTGTCCAGATAGAAATGAAACATAATCAAACCACTTTTATGTTTTCACTAAATGGAGACACTTAGATTTAAAAAAGGTACAGTGAGGTTATTAAATGTCTTATTCATTGAAAAACCGTTCTTGAGACCTCGAAAGGATTTTTTACATTAAACAAATATGTAACAATCAAATGACAATTTTGGGTTTCACCAACTCAACACACGTGTGCCCAGTCTTTCGTGTCGAGTTGGTGAAAAAGCCAAACTAATTACCTGTATATTTGTACATAATTCAAAACGAATTTAACAAGAGACAAAACATAATGTAGCAGGCAAAGCCGAGAGACGTCCCGGGCTTAAGCATCGCACCATATCTGATCTCTGGAGTTCAATTGTCGTTCGGGTGAATATAGAAAATTAATTTTCCCACATTGTATCAGGTCTGGTTATAATGGTAATGTCGTTGTTAATGATTTACTTGTATCTCTTCTTCTCTTATATATAAAAGAAAGTAGTGTCGTTACACTATTTATAACTCAAGAACTGCTGAACGGATTTGGTTGAAAATTGGTAGGTAGTTTAGAACCACGAGAGGACATAGAATATATATATATAGTTTTTAATTTATTGCCTCTAAGGCGACACAACTTTCGGCGGGTCAGCTAGTATAACATAAATGCCTTTTCTACTTATCATATTAAAATGTTATTGCTATTAATTTGTTCGTTGAAAAGCCCAAGTGTAATCTTCCATTACCTTACAGAAGACCGCAGCCAAATAACAATCACGTCTGTGCTGTTGTGTTCTTGCGTGTTAATAAGGTTTCCAGAGCTCCTGGGGGGTGCTACATAAGTAGCAAAAAGCCTTCAAGGTAAGTGCGACAAGTCCAGTAACAGATTTATTATGCTGTACTTGTCACCCTTAAGCTAGGAACTCATTACCACATAACATCAGGTGGGTTGAGGTCAATATTGAAGTGCAATATAAAAAAAAAATAGTGCGAAGCTATGGCGGGCCGCATTTATAAAGTCTTCACCTTGTTCTACCCCAGCTAAAAACTCAAACGTACCAATTAAAACCACAAATAATAAATTTAAATCATAATTTCAAACAGCGTTTCGGTGTCCACGTGATCTTTAATACTATTTACGCCATCGACGATTACCAAACGAACCAATTGTAAGTCATAAAAAACTCATAAAAACAGTCTTAGGAAAAATTTTATGATCGCCGAATAGATACATAAGTATTTCTCCGTTATCTGTTCCGATCGTTCGTTTAATGTCCGTGATTTACTGGGAATATCTAGTTTTTATTGTTTTTTAATGAGTGGAAGAGCGCATATTATCTTAAAAATAAGCTAGGTTCTCTGTTTTGCTAAATAATATGACGTAATACAAGGACCATAAAAGCGACATTAAAATACTCGTGTAATTAAATTGAATATTGAAATCAAGAATTTAAGAAAATAATCTCAGTAGTGAACCATATTCGCTTTTGGATGATTATTGCTTTTGATTTTTCATAATCCTTTTCCCAAACGACCTAACTACATAGGGATAAGAAGTATCCTTTCTATCAATCTAGTAGATATTGTTATGGACTCCTTTGTAGGAGCCTTTTTATACTTTTTTATTATAAAACGTAAAATCTTGTCTTTTGCTGTTGTTCGGCCTGTTCTGTCAAAATTATCTTCAGTTTGTATTTCTATTATTTTCTTTTATTATATTTCCTTAAACTATGTACTCTGATACGTTTTCTTTCCCTTCGCCTCGTAACAGGTATATATCATTATGATCCGTATCACGTTCATAACAATCTGTTAATTATATAAAATGTAAGTTGCTATGCCTAAACAGGTAACATGTTGTACTGGAACTAAATTTACACCACCTTGTATCACATTCATGAATGCAATAAAGATTATGACTATGACTATCTCATCTATCTTTCTATTTAAACTGAATTCTAATAAATATTCTAATAGTTTTGCATGAAAATAGTAACAAACATACATACATACAAACAATCTTTTAATTTTATAATATGAGTAAGATAAAACTTAATCAACTTTACAAAACTCATTACATTTGCACCATCTTTAAACGTCACGTAATGCCAAAACCAGTCAAACAAATACGACAATTTCGTTAGCACTATTAAATACTTTTTATTAACATTTTGCACGGCTGTACCCGTTTCTCGATGTCTACTATTTCCTCTACCTAAAGGTTGTCTGGAAGAGATTGCTCTCTAGCAATAAGACCGCCTATATTGTACTTAAATATGTCTGTAAAACCAATTTCTGTGAATTTTCTGTGCAATAAATTGTATCTATCTATCTATACTTTTAAAAGTGAACAACGGCTCAGACAAAACACAGCAAGTAGTACCGTGTGGGAGAGACTTAAGAAACACACATGTTTCCGAGTTTTATATCCCCAATAGCAATTATAAAACATTACTATGAAATCCGATCATTAATATCTAATAGTGGAGATCGAAATTAAGCCCTCCACTCGTTTGCTATGCATCTACAATTTTCTTTATATTGCTCGTAAAACTAGGCTATAAACGGCGAGTTTTATATATGTTACTTGAGTGTTTGAATTCAGTATTTCGACTGAACGACTAGTTTCGTTCGCAGTGTTAAGTCAACAGTGTTTGTACCAGTTTGAACTAACTTGTATGTAGTATTAAAAGTGGGTTTACAAACGATTGTAGGTTTTTAAGTTACGGTGGTTTAATTTTTTTTTGTGGTTTAATAGGTTTGACAAGTGCCAACCCGTTTTTTACATTAATAATTAAACAAATAAAATATCAAAAAATATTCAATATAAATTGATTAAAAAAAAGAAGTTACCCATATGCCATGACCTTATGCGTTAATTACAAATCATAATTAAGCTGAAAATTTTATTCTTATCGAAATCGAAATATCCATAAAAGTCTGCTGTGGCCACTTGGCAAAAGTCTGCTATGGCCACTTGGCAATTGATCATTAATCAAACAATGGGAACAAGCTTGAATTGTTGCTGGTGATCAGATGCCTGAGATATGTTCGAAAATCCTTAACACCCTATGCAACAGAGAAACTAATCCAGAACTGAGGAACAACCAAGTTTGAATCAATCAAACATCACCGCTGGGCTATAGAGGCATCCGGAAAAAAACTTAAAAATCCTATTTTATACAGTGCTCGCAACATCTTAGAAAAGCTTAATATTGCCGATGACAAGCATGTACGCAACCCGTCAAGCCATAGAGGGTTTTATGTCGCTCTACGCGGTTAATTGAATTACCTACTTATTTCATTCGCTTATTTAGCTCACAGTTTACATACCTCATAAAAATATTCCTGAAAATATCGTTAATGCAAAACCAAATGTAATTATTGAGCATTAGCGGCCTATCGCGGCTTCACATGCATACTGTACCCGGTCATTCCACAATATATACTGTTTCTTTGCTGCCATTGGTTGCAGCGTGATGTAATGTAGCCTAAAACCTTCCTTGATAAATGGTCTATCCAATACAGAAATATATTTTCAATTCAAATAAATTATTGCTGCAATTAGCTCATTCAAACAAACACACATACAAATTTTTCAGCTTTATATAATTAGTTCTTCATATTTTAAATATATATTCTATTTTATTTAAATAGTATGTGTATCGTATACATTTAATACATTACATTGTATATTTAAAAGATACCGTAATGTTATTTTTAATGCTTAATTTATTGTTGTTTATAATGATTTCTTCTTTTTTTTTTCTCCAGTATTACCGCACCCATATACAAACTATCTGCATGACCCAAGGGTTGACTGGTAGAGAATGCCCCTAGCATTAAGTCCACCTGTTTTACTTCTTTATGCAATAAAGTTTTAAAATAAATAAATAGTACAGATATAACAATCGCTTAATATGTCGCAAATCTCGTGAAAGGTTGAACCGATTTTGCTAATAGTTTTGTTTTTAGACTATTCCTTGAAGAACGGTCAGCAGCATGATAAGGTAAACACTTACAGTTCAATATTAGATCTTATGCACTAGACACAAGGGCGATGCAAAGACCAAAGAGTGTAGGCTGATGCACTTTTGTCATTAAAACGAGGGGTCATACGTAGAAAAAAAACATAGAAAAAAGTTTCAATTTGCATAATTCGTGTGCGTCGTTGCAGGCCTCTAGTTTAAAAATAAAAAAGTCAGTGTCATAGCGATTGTCCAATGACGACACCAAAAACAGCCAATCAACCAAAAACTGAATGCCAATCAAAGGTTTCCCAATTACTCCCCTGATTGCGGGGTCACGCAGGTTCGGCGTTCGGCCATTAGATCAATTTGTACCAATTAAATAATAGTAAGCGACAGATTCGGCACAACGCATTGAAACTTGGTGGGGGTAACGAATTGCTAATAATGGGTACGAGTTTTGAACTGGCCGCTGGGGTTAAGGGGAAGTCGTTGCTCTCATAGTTTTGTGAATACAACGTAGAAAAAAAAACATTTTTTTACGGCCAGTGACAGAATATAAAGCGAAATTTATAATTTCAATGAAAGTAAATACTTTTAAAGAATACACAATTACAGCTAAAAAAGTAAAAAATAAAAGAAAAATAAGGCATAATAAATTGAAGTTTTTTATGTTTTAAACGGTAATAAATGTATAAAATAAGATGTTTCATTGGTTACTGTAGTACAAAAATAATATTAGACCGTTGTACAACCTTTAAAATCACAAAAGCACATTAAATTATTTTGGGCATGCTAGTTTAAACGTTCTATGTTAAATAGATTTTATGACTACTAAACAACTTTTATTTAGTGTTTAAAAAAAACCCAACGGAGATAAAAAGTAAGAATGTAAATACGTAACACTTCCTAGATATTTAAGTCACTTCACACGAGAATTCACCCCAACCACACTCGACTATTTCATACAACTTCGCCTTAACCGGCCATGAAAAATACCAAAAACGATTTAGTTGTAAAGAAATCAATCGGCCGTGTTCCGTTATGGGTTTGAAGGTGCCGACTGTCTAACGACTCCGTATTCCCATGGGCCGACACTCAAAATATTTACGTAAATACCGTGGTCGAATCTATAATCTGTGTTTGTAATACATACTAAATACATCCGTCATTAAGCGCGTACCGCGATTTACCGGCCGAAACCGATACCGAAATGCGAGGCATTTGAAGACGAAAACCCGAAACTTACTTGATACGTTTTCTTTTGTTTTCAAAGCAACTTTAAGAAAAGTATTTCACATATTATTTTTATAAAATTAAATTTATTACGATAAATGCATACATCACTTACAAATGTTTCTAGCAAATAGCTAAACCTACAGTTCTCATTGTATTAATGAATATATACTATATCAAGGAATCGTAATGTTTAATTTTATTGTGAAAAAAATATAGAAATCAATTTATCAAGCGTAATAAATATCTCCTTTATTTTGTTTGTTGTATTTGATTTATAAAATCAAGATTTTTTTTCATTAACAAATGTCTGGAAATGCAGAGGTATTCAAAATACAGAGCTCCTCAAAGGTAAAAAAATGTTTTTCTTTGGTATGGACACCCGATGTAAGTGCATATTGCATGATAAACAATGAGTTTATTAAACTTAACTCATTCTCAATCTAGAATTGAAATGGTTTGTTGCGAATTGAACATCTATTGTAAAAACCGAATCCTTTATCGGCGCCGAAAAGTCGCCGAAACTATTATTCTTGTCAGACACTAAACCGATTGTCAGCCGTGTGCGTAAGAAATTGTTATTATTACAAGATTTTTCATTTAACCAATTTAATTCGACATTATTAATTTGTCTTGGGAACGAGTGATTTAATTGTTAAAATGGTTACGTTAATTACAATCAAATTGATTTAAGTTATGGTTTATCTTCAATTTATTAAATTCACGGTTACGAGTCTAATCTACAATTGTACGTCATATTTCACACTATTATTTATTCATAAACGTCACGATTAAAACTTGCATTTCAATATTACGCCCACACCATTGGGTATAAAGTCCAAACTGTATAGTCTTATGTAATTTTTACTGTCCACTAAAATTTTACCACCGAAATTCCCCAGACTTCCAGCGTGAAGAAACATCTTGCGGGCCAGTATGGCGATGCTAACGGATAGGATATTTTGATATCAAATCCGTTGTCATCGCGATGTGGGTTCCTCTCTTGCTTACCATCAGGCTGGGAGGAGCCAATATACTGCCCTACAATAAAAGGAAAAAAATACTGCTTGCAACACCCTGTATTATTTAAGTAGCACAGTTGCATTGTCATTTTGCATCGCGCCACATTTTAGGTCCTGGATTCAATTCCCGGTTGTCTTAATATAAAAATTGTCAGTATTTTTGATCTCTGTAACACAAACGTTTTAGATAAGTACTTACTGAAGAATCAGAGGAGACATTGCTCTATGTGATGTGGTCAAATATTTATTAGCTGTATCCCGCCTCGTCGGCTGCGTTATTTCAGAATAAAAGTATCCTATGTGTTACTTTAGTATATTATCTACCTTCATACCAAATTTTACTCAAGTCCGCTCAGTAAGTTTTGCGTGAAAGAGAAACTAACAACATCTAGACATACCAAATAATTCTTAGAAAATTTTGCGTTTTTAAAAAATAAATAAGTAAGTAGCTTAAGCACTTGTGTTACAGAAATCAGAAACAACGACGGTACCACAACACCCAGACCCGAGACAATATAGAAAAGATCGTTTCCCATATTGACCCAACCGGGGATCGAACCCGGGACCTCAGAGATGGCGCTCGCCAAAGTCAGTACCGCTCGCCTCTCGGCTACGAAGGTCGTCAAATTAATATAATTAATCATTTTAGTTCTACATTCTGTTTGATATATGAAAGTGTGCTTAATACTTACAAATTACGGATTATTTTTAATTTATTGGCACGCCTAAACAAAACACCATATACAGAAAAAAATAATAAATGCCTGTTTTACAAGGATTATAAGACATCAAAGTCATTATAACGCAAAATCGTATTAATTTAGTCAGAAAGATAAATAAAATATACTTAAATGATTGTGTAGATATTTTAAAATGCACGATCATTAATATTCAAATTCATTCGATGTCTCGTAAATGTTTTAAATCAATCTACCTACAGATTTCTTAGTCAATAGCAAGAAAAAACATAGATTTTGTTTTTGAATTGGTTGTAGGGAAAACCATGGTTATTTTCGTTATATTTAACAACGTCATATACATGACTCTCATTCTGTAATAAGTAGCTAAAGCAGTTGTGTTACAGAAATCAGAAACAACGACGGCGCCACAGCACCCAGACCCGAGGCAATATCGAAAATGTCCATTTGAGACAATATAGAAAAGTTCGTTTTCCAAATTGACCAGAAATAATAGAGCACGACATATTACTATCACAACACACACCCGGCCTCACATACAATAGACACATATACAGAGACACAGCAACACACATTTCCAAACAGATAAATCCTCGCCATTTTTTATTGTCTTTTATTTTATTTGACTTTGTATGGAATTCGAGAAAGTCTCTTTAAACTGTAACGATTTTTCTGTTACTAAAGCATTATTTGTTACTATTGCTTTAAAATGTATAATAGTACATACTTACTTTATATGTATATAACTTTGAAGTTTACTGCAGACTTTTTTTACATACCTGACTGGTCTTTGATGGCTTTTCAACATGTTTTCGGGGTAGCGTAAATGGCTCTCACCTTTACATAAGATGACGTACCTGTAATGAGAAAAACATGGTAAACGAAATGTTTATACTGGTACATAGTAATACATGGCTATTTATAATTCCTCTTACTTAGTCAGTATACAGCGTTTACAAAGTAAGTCCACCTGTCTTTAATTAAAAATCAACCATTTGCAATTATGAAACGGTTATTGAAGGTTTGTAGTAATGTACCTTCGTACTTTACATTTTACTGTTTTACTTTGTTTCGTTCATGGCAAGCATATTGTATGCCCTACTACAAACGGGTTTTCAAACTAAAATTTTACAAAAAAAATATATAAAGTATTTGGTAGTGGTTGATAAAAAAATTTAATTGTATAAATTTAGACATCAAAAAGCGTGTGCAATTAAAAACAGTACCTAACGTAATTTTTCAAATAGTTGAAGTTTTTAATTAAGCTTGTTGTCATTCTCTCATAACAACCACTTTTTTTTTATCATTATATTTATTTAGATTTAGATTTATTACCAAACATCACTTGTCATTATTTATACACTTTTTTTTTCAATGTTATTATTGGTGATGACTACGAAGTCTCATCATCTTCTACAAACTTTTGGAAAGCGCAAAAAAGAGAGAGACTCCTGTATTGTTGTGTTCCTGCGTGTGAGTAAGGTTTCATGAGCTCCTGGGGGTGCTACATTAGTAGCACCCCCAGGAGCTACTAATGTAGCACCCCAAGCCTTCAAGGTAAGGGCGACAAGTCCGGTAACAGATTTATTATCCTGTACTTGTCGCCCTTAAGCTAGGACCTCATTACCACTTAATAACATCAGGTGGGATGAGGTCAATCTTGAAGTGCAATATATAAAAAAAAGAGAGCCTCTCCTTTTTGACTTAAGCAACAGCAAAATTTAAATAACAGAAAATAACTCTACGCATCATAACGGAATCTAGTCTTATTTATTTTTTTATCACTATGATAGTATATGATAGTTTTCTATGCTAATATTTATATCCAAGAATCCTAGTTTAAGGTTACAGTATCAGATTCAATCAAACTACAACAGTACGTTACAAAAAAACAATCAAATTACACAACAGCTGCGGGCGAATCGCGAGTGCGATAAATCGAAAGAACAATAAACAGAACAGACAAACTCGCTGATGTTCTCGCATCTGAACACACGGACAACAAATTATTTTTTCAATTATACAGGACACAAATGGCCTCCCTCCAGGTCTCTGAATAAATACCACAGGTTAAACAATACTGCAGTCTAGGACCTGTCCACTTTTTTAGAAACGTCAGAACCGAAAGTTTATATCTATGAAAACAAAGCATAGTTTCCGAATTTTTTGTATAAATCAATCAGCCTATCGAATATGTAGTGTATTTGATTAATATGGATCCGGTTCTACAAGATCGCTTTTACAAATTTATAATTAATCTGTCGTTGTACTTTGTATCGCTCAAACGTCTTTATCTTCAGCCTAGCTTGTTCCATTGTTTGAACGAATTACCAGATCTTTCGCAAAAGGTATGCTTGAGTACCATCGACGGCTCCTAAACATAAAAAAACCATGGACTTTCATACTCTTTATATCAAACAAACGTTTAACCTAAAACGACAGGGCTTTAAGTTAGAATATTAAACATGACAGCCCTTAGATTAACGTCAAACTAAAATTTAAAGAAAAATATATGTGTTATAAAAATTTATAGTAGATTAGACACGCTGTTTGACCCAAACACATAATTTCGGCAGTTATTTTCTACAATTTAACAACACAGTATAACACGCTAAGTTTGAAAGACTATCTTTTTAACCTGTAGCCTAAAACTATACGGATCCATAGGGCCCAACAGCAGAAATTGCCGAACATGTGGCTAGTTGAGGCCGTCGTTTTTCCGAACCTTCCATACTGCACTTACATTAATAGTGAGTAAATACTGGGCTTGGTTAATTGAAAGAATTAAGTTTATAGCTGAGAGTGTGATTGTCCAGCTAGAGTTATGGGTCGGGATTGTGTTAGTACAACGCTATGGAAACGTATTGTAATAGTAAAAAAATGGTATTTATTGTTTGTTTGGATTTTAGCTTTCAAACCTCGCAAACGATTTTGAAATATTTTCTTAAAGTAGAAGAGTAATTAAGAGTTTTGTAGACGTGTAATTAAGATGCTTTTTAATTGAACCTGTGTTTAGTTGTGGTGGTTATCAGCACATAAGACCAAGTTTTAATAGCATTTTTAAAGGCAAGAAAATCAAAATGGATTTAAACTTTCGTGTGTACTTACGAGTCGACGTGGTCTAACTGAGATTTTTAGTATCACGTCCCGTCATTGAATTTAAAGCAAAGTGATTTTAGAGCCGTTTCGGAACCTATGTCTACCGAGAAGACGCCGGTATCAATCAAACAATCAATCAATCAAATATTTCTTTATTAAAGTAGATTATATGAAACACTTTTGCATCGTAATTTAATACAAAGCAAAGTGATTCTACTCCCGCTTTGGAACCTATATCTACCGAGAGAACACCGGTAAGAAACTTAGCAGATTAGTAGAGTGTCAGTATTTGATTTTTAACCATATGCAGACCACTTTGGATCAAGTCGTATACTTCATTCAACCATATTGAAGGGAATGTAACGACCCGCCACATAGCGCCACCCCAGTGACGTTTTAGTGAGCATGACTAACTCCGCTCCGCATATGTCTGCATATGCTGCTCTTCGGAAACCTTTAAGTATTCTATGGGTTCGAATCCGTCACATACATAAATATTGTATTTTTAGCCTTGTGAAGTTTCAAAAGCACACTAAACATTGAATGTCTAATTTATTTATTTGGTACACCAACAGGTTACAATACATACAAGCATTGAATAAATGAAGTAGGATTGAAAGTTGCATCTAGTATGCAACCTAATTACAGGTGAACACAACATTAACTTAAAAAAAGATAAAAAAAACAACAGAGTTAGATGATTGTGATAAGTTTAGAGTTGCGTTACATAAATAATTAATAAATTAACACAAATTATTACTGATACTACTTTTTTAAAGTATTCGAAACACAATACAATATAAACAGCAAGCAAGCGCAATGTACCCCTTTTTTACACAATTAGGTTCCAAAAATTACATGAATTTCTTTTTTAATTAAACTTTGAATGAAAAAAAAGAACATAAACTCATTTTACATTGTAGAATAGAATAGAATAGAATAAAATAGAATAGAATAGAATAGAAATCATATTTATTCATGTAAACTTTACAAAAGCACTTATGAATGTGGTGCTTAGAGTAATAATGTTAAATAAATAAATAATAAATAAATTTCAAACAAATTAATTAACATTCCGTTTCATATTTGTAACTTCTGCCTCTTTTGGTTAATATTACTTCTATGGTAGAAATTGAACTAATAGTCTTTTCATAAAAAAAAACTTTATGTCAATGACTATTCAGAATTGAAAACTATAAATAAAACACTATAGTATTAATTGTATGTAACATATTTACGCTTTTCGTACTTATATTAACGTGGGTGTATATAAAAAAAAAACAAAGTTGATTCTGTCTAATGCAAAAAACGGAGAAGATGGTCATAAGTAGGTACCTTCTTAAAAAATGATGTTCAAAATTATTTTGTCTACAAAAACACTCATAAGATGTAGGTCTTCAAGGACAATCATTATCACAAGACATTTATCAAAGTGACATCACACGAGAGGACAGTCACGCGATACGCGAATTAAATTAAATAAATAATCATCAAAATTACACACTAGAACCTCTAGAGTAAAACACGTTGTAGACTGATTCTGTGAAACTTCATTAAAGAAACGACGTATAAATGGCAGACAATTTTAAAATAATTTACGTCGTTGATCGGTCGTAGGCGACATAAAGTGATACCTTTATTGTTTGCTGTTTTGGTCGCCTGATTATCTTTGTAATACTACAGACATGCTTGTATGATTACTTAATTAGCACTGAAGAAAAATTGCAGCAATGTTTTTAAGTACAAATGTCAATTGTAGCTTTAGATCAATGTTTTTTAATATGAGGATTTCCTTTTTTGTAAATAGGTACCCTACCAAAATTGTCAATAAAAATTTTTAATATCAATTATTTTTGGTGTTTTTTTATTTGATTTTTTTCGTTAATCTAGACCTTTTTAGTTTGATTCTAGATTGAATTTTTCCTTTTGAATTTAGGTTAAATATTGAAAAATAGAAGTTACCGACAACTTTTTTTTAAAATCGTTTAATTAAGAACTCCTTATTTTTAAGTTTAAAAGTAGGTATAATACTACCTACTACTACTACTACTATGTGATGATACCAGTCACCAAGTCAACCAGTCAACCAAGATTTAAGCGTTAATTCTTCATAAAAAGATAAATAATTACATCGCTAAGATAATACGTATATGTACATTGTTTAACTTATTTGAAAATACAAAGTTGAAACGAACAATTAGTTTTAGGTCCAAAACATAACAGAAGCGACATTGGCCCGAACACAAAAACAGACAAAATGGCTCACAAAAATTACAAGCTGAAACCTCAGTGGTGTCATTAGATAGAAATTAGTTGATTATTATTGTGGCATTACGTTTCCCAACGAATGCTGGAGCCAGTTCTTTTTTGTCCACTTTTTGTTGAAAAAACTATGATCCCGCGTCGATAGGTATGTACCTATATTAGAGTGTTAGTGGATATGAATGTTCATATCCACTAACACTCAAGATACAAACAAAACTAAGCTGTATTACCGGCATAATAGGATCCCAAAAGTTTTGACTTTCCACAGGACTGCTGCTTCGTGTGGGTGTATGATTAGATGTGTGAGATATTAGTCGCCTTTTGTAGGTTTTATTTGGGTCGTTTGCCGGATAAAGCGTTATTATTGTGGAACAAAACAATACGGTCCACCGGTATGGTTTTAAGGAATTTTCGTGAAGGCAAAGGAAATATAATCACAAAATAAGTTTCATAAATAAAACGAAAACATGTACACAATTTCTGTTACTAATAACTTTGAATGGTTACGAAAATCAAACAGACCTGTGTTATGTCCCATTTTAAAATCATGATTTTTTTACTAAAAAAAATAAATACCAAAGCAATTATCAATTTCTTTTCGACATTTAAAATCGATCGTTAGGAATAAAACTACCAACACATTTAGTAAACAAATAAAAATGGAAAAATAAATGGAAAAGGCATGATAATAATATTGAAATCCGGTACACACGAGTTTGAACGTATTATCTTCAATCTAACACATCAAATGTCTAGTAATTCAACTATTGGAGTATAAGCTCAGTGTCCTCGAATTGAATATGTTACGAAAGAATAATTCTTCATTGCTAGGTCATCATTATAGGCTGATACTTTTTACTTTCATCTTTAATAAAGTGCGCTGGAAATAAAACATTTTCTAACATTATTTTCACATAAGTTGTCTTAGCTTCTGTTTTTCGCACAAACAAAAATACAGTTCTACCAACCGCAGATCAACACAAATCAAGTTCAATCTCGTCTCTGTATCTGTCCAGCCGTGATATCATTCACATCTTGTTCCTTCCTCATTTCAATAACGGTTAGTGACAATCTAGGAAGCGCAGTCGAACTATTTTGATGCTAAAAAAACGTTCAAAACCGCAAACTAGCTGATGCGGAAACCCGACGCAAAACAGCAAAAAAAAAATCATAGCGGGTGTGGGTTTTGTGGCTCAAAACTAGAATGAGTTTTATTATTCATTCATTGTTATTTCAATTCTCAATACTCAATATTTTTATTGCATTTTTAGTATTTTTTTTTTTTTAGTTTCCTTTTTCTTTATCTTTTTATAAATTTTTTTTTTCAAATCTTTATTGCACAAATAAAGTACACTTTTTTGTACGGGGGTAAATGCGTTGACGCACCACCACTCGAGGGAGGTGACGGCGTGTGTGGGACTCCCTGCCCTAAAAAAAAAATTCAAAATTGGTTCTCAAACCACGGAGTTATGCCCGAACACACATAAAAAAATGGTCGAATTGAGAACCTCCTCTTTTTTTTGAAGTTGGTTAAAAAGGGCAGGTATACCCACTACCCCCTCCCGGTGGACTTCATAGCCTTGATGGCGATACCGTAAGAACAGAAGACCTTTCCCAATAGAAAACCTTACCCCTGGGCCAAAATAAATAAGAATCGACCAAAACATACACATTTTAAGCTCAGGACCAAAAGATTGCATTTCCACGATTTCTTAGTGTTAACCTATGATAAAAAAATATTTTTTATATTTCAACAATAGAACATATTATTATGATTAAACTTAGACCGTATGTTAGATTTTCCAAAAATATGGGAAACGTATTAATAATGCATTTTCTACGTAATCAAAAAATAACGGCGATACATTGAATTATCGCGTGACGTCATTAGTGGGTACCTTTTTTTAACAACCAGGGACGTCACCGCGATACATTATTTGATCTCAGTATTTTTTTTATTATTAAGGCAACTGAAAAAATTTAAATATATTTTAATAACTTTTTAATAAACTAAAAACAGCCTGGTATTATAAACCCAATCCGGTCCTCTATTGTACAGAACCACTGCTAGGCGAACACTGTGCATTTTATCCGTCATTACGGCGAGTTTTTTCTGTTCGGTCATTATCCATCAAATCCACCGTTTCGGACGTAATGATATGAAACCAAATTATAAGGCTGGGCTCTGGGCCCCTATTAACATACCTAGCCGAGTTATTCGTGTATCATTTGGGTTTTCGGAAATAATGGACACTGCTCTTGGAGGTTACGGTTCGGAAAATAAGGCATGGTTACACCTTTTGTTATCTTGAAACTGTTGGGAGTTAGTGCGAAGTATCACTGAGGATACTGTTGAATAGAGCTCAAGGAAAGGTGCTGTGATGATCTAGACCAAATCTTTCAATAATAGTAATGTTCTGAACAAGGATAGGGAGAGACTGTCATATGTGCCATACTGATGATATAGGTGACATAAAAGACCCCTTGGACATATTTCGATATTTTTTTAAAGTTAAGAGGATTGTTCTTGAATAAAAAAGTACAAAAAGTGGCCTTTATGCCCAGTGGTATTATTGAATGTATGCTTTATGCTTAATTAATCATAAGTTTAACTTTGTTTTTTGTTGTTTCTTGCCAAGTAATACTACAAGGTTACCTACCGGGATATAGTTCAGAGTTCCAAAACGATGATGGAGTCACTTTTGTCGTATTTCTGATTGAATTTATATGAATAAAGCAGTTTTCACTTTGACAAGATAAAATTAATCCTCTAATTTGTTGATCCCTTAACATTGTATGGTGTTTCAAATGGATATCAATAAACCTTTTAAAACCTTTTAACTCTGTCGCAATCACAGTATCTACATCTGAATATTTTTTCTGATAACCAAAAATGTGATCTAAAGTATTTTTAATTGAATTCAGTGTTTATAAATTCTTTTTTTAAACGTTGCAACGCGTTTAGGACATATAAATAAAAAAACAGCTTTACCCCTAAAAGCAGGTTACGAAACAACTAATCCAATGACAGTGACACAATATATTTTTAAATATAAACATACAGACTCAAAGGCAATACAAATGTCCATCATAATAAAATTAATCCTACACGGGGATCGAACAAACGGCCCGAGGATGATGATGTAAATATATTTATCAAACACTCATGGCTTTAAAAAATTATCCCTTTATCACCTTTTTAATTACTTCCAAAGATTTGTTGCGCTGATAAGACCACCTTAACGAAACACGTGAGTTCGCAATTTCTGTGCATGAAACGACAATTTACGTATAAAATTTATTCGTCAAACTAATTTTATACTGCAGTAAAAAATATTTGGAAAGATATTTCATAATCTTGCTAGGTTGTTTTTATCTTAACATAGTATAAACAGTGGATTTACACATCTGCTTTTGCGCTAACAGGTTTAATTTTAACACCTCAATGGACAAGTGGTTTAATTATCAGGTTATAACTTTCGGTTTGAACCAAGAACCAAGTGGTTCAATTTTGACAAGCAAAGTTTGTTCCTAACATCGCTAGAGTCTTCACCACGACTCAGTAGGCTAGGATAGTGGTTAACCCAATATATTGTATCGATTATATCGTTGTATCGATGAACTGATGTCAATGTTAGATGCCTTACCTACATTACACTGGCTGATGCTTTACTGCTTTTATACTTTAACTCATAGTACACTGGACTGTCAACGAATTAAACTACGAAACAGGTTGCGATGCGATTTTAGTTCTAAAGGACTTACTTTCCAAGTACATCTACAAGTCGAATTTCAAATGACCAATACAGGATCTTTGAACTCCCAAATGTAGCCCACACTTCGTACCGACTACTAACTCTATCAAGCCCGGCCTCCCATCTATCATGTTTATCCTACTCGTCCATTCATCATCAGTCAAACTTTTATTGCTAGAGACATGAAAAAGAGAGAAATTAGTCTCTGAGTGTTATTTAAAAATAGGTAGTTGGTACTGGTTGATATATCACCGAGCCAACTCGTTAGAGGAATCTTTTCTATATATATGGCCGGTACTGATGGCATGTTTTTATGTTGGACGAATGATAGGAATTTAGGTGTGAAGCAATTTTGAATGGTTAGTATTTGTTACGTCGTTACATTGGAAAGTAATCTGAATTGCATTCATGCTAACGGAGTAGATTTGGGCACAAATATATTAAGTTGTAATTAAAAATATAAAACTGTTTTTAACACAGGTATTTACAAGGGTTGCTGTAAAACATTTGGGTGATTATTAACTAGTAACCCGCCCCGGCTTCGCACGGATGCAATGTAAATACTTAGAAATGTTGGCTTTTCTATTCTTTTTTGTAAATAAATACCATCGTCTTAAATTACACTATTTAATGAACAAAACCGCATCAAAATCCGTTGTGTAGTTTATTTTCTGAAGATCCAAGCATACATAATTATGTAGTTACACAGAAAAAGCTACTTTGTTTCATACTATGTAGTGATGTTCTAATAGATACATTATATAAATACAATATAGTAAAGAAAGAACTGATTAGGAACAATTGTTGTGTATAGGGCTTAAGTCTTTTAATACAAACAGTTATGAGAAAATATTTTTTAAAATCATCAAAAAGCTTTGAAGGTTATGAACTAAATCAATAAAGATTTCAATCAGTCAACAACTCATTCAACCAATGGAGGATTAACAATTTGCCACTTCGAGAACAATCCACAAGTTTTTTTTTGCAAAAAATACCTTTTTTCCGATTTTATAATACACTAGGTCAACCGCAAACCGAAAACAGTGATTCCAAGATATTCTGATGAAAAAAAAAATCAATTTCGGTACCAAAGTTAGGATTGCTCGCCAGATACCGACAATGACACAGGCAAGGCTGTAATTACCCCCCTCTCCCGCCACACCAAAATTACTGCTCCAACCATTAACTACTATACCAGACTTATAAAAAGGCACGGACCAACTCAAAAAGTCATATCTCCACATCAGAACCAATCGGAGACGTTTGGTATGCTACGAATGAAATTCGACTCTAAACTTGGAACGCTAGATTACTATTTTGTTATGCATCCGAATGTCCAAATCATGGGAAGCTTGAATCATCAAGAGGCGATGACGCAACTGTTTTAACGAACGGAGTTTCGTTCTGAAAATTTGTATGAAACAAGAATGACGGGGAAATGATTTAGAATGACTAATAAAATACTTAGCTTAAACTTCTTTAACGCTGTTAAAAAAGGAAGTATTTACGTTATGCACCTTTTTGTTAGTAGAAAACCTGAGCTTTTACCCAATTGATGGCAACTTTACGATAATCATTGTACCTTAGTAATTGTTTAGAAAACCAATGCCTTTAACCAATTGATGATAATCGACTATCAGTAATGAAAATAATTAGCTCTTATTTTATTTCAGCCTAAATAATCCGTTAAAATAGATATTGACTGTTAAAACATTATGAACTCACTTATTTTTCGATACAATACTCTGTAACCACCGGTATACTCCTAAGTTTATAAAAGATCGTATCAATATAACAACTGCAATTTAACTGGTATTCTAAAAGCTTATAAACATTACAAGCAGACTTAATGGAATTTATACCGACGTTGCAATAAAGATCTTTTCATTTCTCGCCGACGTTTATAGAAATATTCATATTGTCGTTATTATTTTTATAATGTGTATAGACCGCATTATGTTGGATAGGAGAGACAGTAATAAAATGCACAGACGTACAAACTGTGTGTGTGTTCACGTTTTTATGGGTCCGCTCGAAAAAGGGAGCAAACATTTTTACGACTGCTAATATTGGGCTTGTGTCGACTTGAAAACTGACTCGTATTATTTCATGTATGTATAACAACGACGTTTCCTGTTTTTTGCGGAACGATGAAGTCTTACTGTGGTATTCGTTATAAATGTGAAACGTCGTGGTCGTCAATGAAGACATGAAATTCAAGCTGGTTTTATGAGGTCCTTTAACTCATAATATTATGTTCTGAACATTGAACTGTCAAATTATGTCATAGTTACTACTCATACTTCATTCAGTGGATTTATATGAGACTCTAAACGCAAATAGGGGTTAATAACACTAAGTTCAAGTACACAGAATAAAGTTTACCAAATTGCATCAAATAGTTTTTTGTCAATGGAACACTGATATTTCTGTACCTATTTTTTGAGTAGTAGTAATATAAACTTATATTACTACAACTCAAAAATAATATTATTTGTTAGTTAGTTAAAGTATTATTTGTAATACTCCTAATTACTGTATATCGAAGAAGTTACCTAGCAAATGTAGAAAAAGTTTAATTAGTTTTGCAACACCGGCAAAATCTCAGTAACTGTGGCTCGTAAGAAAAAAAGTATTGATACATTTTTGATAGATAATTTTATGATTTACAATTTTTGTCTGAGGTACTTTTATGATAAAACTTACCATTTTGCTGAAAATCGCGAAAAATTTATTTTTTTGGCCTTTGACCTTGAATTATTTTTTTTTTTTACAGGGGAATGAAAAGGAACTTCTACACATTGTTTATAATTATATTTTAAACAATTTTACTGAAATTCAGCTTGTTGGGACTTTATGTAACTTCACTCTCATTTTTTGGTCTGAATTGACCGGACTATTAGTAATTTTGACCGACATAAAATATGAGACATTTCAAAATTTAAACTATAAACCTATTTGAAAGGTACAATTAAAACTATTGTTTTTACGTTAAATTACTAAACATAGTAAACAACTACATATTCAAAGTTAATCTAAGTCTTAATCTCGTGTAAGATTTGACATATTTTCACGATTTGCACTAACTATTGAAAAACTTAACTGAAATTATTATTAAAAATTACTAACAAGTATGATCAAACACGCTTTTCCTTCCACTCTCTTACACTGATTCTACGACTGTCTTGCGGTATCTTGCATCTTTTAATCAAAAGCAGTTAGTTAGTACCCGTTTAAGCGTTTATTAATAAAGTTACAATCTAAGCCTACTTCCTTCGAGGATCTAAAACACGACATATCAAATAAGCTCAGAGACGACGGCATATTTCAAACGGAAAAAATAATACTTATCCATAACATTATGTAAAGTACATCTTGTCGTAACAGAAAAAGTGCTGGCGATGTTAAAGTGCACTTTTATTGCGGTTTAAATACGTCACGAAATTTGACAGTTAATTTTAAAACAATCCACGTAGGTTTGTGAAAGTAGGTCAGAAAGGTCAAACTACACTTTTTTTTTAAACCGTGTTCAAACAAGATTGTGCATTTATTTATTTATTAAAAAAAACAAGTTAGTGAATAAATATAGAACTGTTCACGCAGTTTATTTGCGGATTAGGGTCTAACATAATTTTGCCAAAAGGTCCAGTGTTCTTAAAGTGTCAGGAGACAAATAAAATAATTATCATGTTTTAATGTTATAAAAGATATGATACTCGTTTATTTAACGTTATAATAACGCCAAAATAGTTTTGAACACTCGGTACTTCATATTTACCCCGAGCCTCGGACATGTCCATACATTTCATTAGGTTTGAGTTTATCATTTAAATGATCATCTATCATGGTGTACCCCTTTTCAAATCGTCTACATTCAAAGTCTGACTTTTCGAATGTTAACGTTACTACGTTTGTCATAAAGGTTCACCTAAGCATGAGTTTGTATGCATATTTGTTTGCGTGCACACCGCTTGGCCTACCGTCAGTTATTTTTTCCAGGATGTAATAGGCACACTCCAGCATCGCCACCCCTTCTTCAGTTACCGTAATTATGTCTGAATGCCTAGATATGGAAACCTGCGCGGTATTAAAGGCTAGACTTGAAATAGATCTATCTGTTTAGAGACGCGCTATCGTGCGAAATATCGATGCTATTTTGATACTAATCCTTGCGCAAAATAATTCAAATATCGATAGCTTTAACGATAACATCTCTGTCTAGTGCTCCCAACTCATATTTTTTTCCTCCCCTGATTTAAATAACTGTAAAACCTGTAGATTACAATAAATTTCGAAACACTCCGTTAATTGGGAAGTCGTATCCGATGTCTGATTGCAGGTTTTTTTCCTCAATTTCAAAATGTGTGCTGAAATTACTTTTTTCCTGGTTCACAGCCAGAAAAAATAAATGTCACATATTTTGCCCTAGCTTTAGAGAAAAATTTCGTAAGCTGGTAACACTGTTGCTACCTAAAAGCTACGATATTATTTTCTCACAAGTTTAATTCGTCATTGATGAGGGTTGCAATAATTACGTGGAATGAAACAGTCGCTTTATGGCAGTTTTAATGCACTGGTGTACAATTGGCCTTCTACATTTGGCTTACTAATTACGATTAGCTATTGTGTAAAGAATAATGACTTTATAGTTTAAAGAATTGAGTTCAAAATAAAGGTTACATTTTCAGAGGCTTAACTCCTAGTATTTGAAATTGACAATACCAATTTTTGGTCTTTGTTGTAGACTCAAATGTGGTAATGGCGATTTATCGGTAGGTTGTAGCATTTCCTTATTTTTATATAGTGGGTACGGTCAAAAACACGTCAGACTTACAGTTTATATTGAACTGCAAGTGTTTAGCTTGATGATTTGTTGACCGTACCTGGTTAATGGAGTAAACTTGAGATATAAGTTATAATAAAACTGATAAAGGTTTTTATCTTCAAATTAAATAAATGGGTTAAAAATATAATAAAAATTATGACATTACGAAAATTATCGACTTAGCTAGCCCAAGTTGTACAACACTAACGTGTTAACGGCTGGTATTAGAATCCGATAAGCGATTTTCCCATATGAACGATTGGAATATGATGCTTGATGTTATACATACTGATAAATTATAATATCGTATCTTGATTCTGGTTGGGTTGATAGAGCATTCGGTAATATTATATGAACTGCTTCACCTAGCTTCAACCCAAACTCAGAACATATATAAAAATATATAAAAAGAAAAGAAAATAATTCATTTTCTTTTTAATAACCCTCCTAGATATTTCAAAATTGTGGTACGAGTAGGGAACTACTCGTTCCATCAATTCTGATCTAGTGAAGTATACCTAATTAATTTTACAAAAAATAAATTAACACGGGAAGAATCAAATATT
The DNA here is from genome assembly GCA_037074685.1 of Glyphodes pyloalis. NCBI lineage: Eukaryota > Metazoa > Arthropoda > Insecta > Lepidoptera > Crambidae > Glyphodes > Glyphodes pyloalis. The sequence continues at coordinate 2,500,140 of JAYKKO010000003.1, read as the reverse complement.
TATTGTCAGATAGGTTTCATAAAGTACTTTTGCATCGTCATGATATTTCTACTATTGGAAGGTAACCTATATCTTTTTATCCAGAAGTTACTTAAAAGCATGAGACATATATTTTGTCTTTCATCATATGCCAACGTAAATTTAAAAAGATAAATTAACTTACGTTAAAATTTACCGCGACGTCACTTCTTCGTACAGTGTTTACGAAAACAAAGAAATAAAACAAAGTGACGTAAACAAACTCATACACTGATCTTTGATGCACTTTACATAATTTTTATTTCTTCGTTGAAGTTTGAAACTGTATCTGGTTGACTGTATAGGTAATAATTTTTTTGAGTCATCATCCCTTTTTATCCCTCCTTTGAATAACAAAATTATTTAATAAAGGGTAACAATAGTTAAGTTCCAACAGGGTCGTGTGCGGGGACCGGGTGTCGTATGTTCCCTTAGAATAAACCGTGACTACCTCCTTTAGCGGTGTCGCGGTATCGTGGCGAGAGGGAGACCACTTAGCACTTTATATTGCAGAGTTATTTTATTGGGAGGCAGACCCTTAAAAGACGCATTTGTATGTTCCTTAGTATTTTATTTTAAATGTGAGAACTTGGATATTAGCTACAAGGAAGCTTCTGAGAAGCTTTAGACTATTATTATGAGTATTTCTGTGTTATTTCGGAACCGCTACTGAGCTACGAGCCCTTAAAAAAAATGGACATTTATCATTCTATCAAAAGGATCTCCGAGCTTCATAAAGCATTTTAAGCTGTGGTTTCTGTAATAAAGGGAATTAAGGCAATCCTTTCACGACCTCCAAGAGGCAAACGGACCGGACTTTAGCGTCGCGCCATCTCTGAGGTCCCGGGTTCGATCCCCGGTCGGGTGAATATAGGAAACGACTTTCCCATATTGTCTCGGGTCTGGGTGTTGTGGTACCGTCGTTGTTTCTGATTTCTGTAACACAAGTGCTTAAGCTATTTACCACAGAATCAGAGGAATGTATGTGATGTTGTCCATTATTTGTTTACTTTTTTACTTAAGACAATAGGAAACCGCGTGTTATCATCAGCTATTTAAGTGTCTGATCAGTCAACTATAAATCATAGTAGGCATACATCTCAGCTTCAGCTAAACTTAGGTACCTATCTTCAGAAGTGGCTAATGGCGGCTTGAGGAATGTATGATACCATAAGCTGAGGCGGGTGACTTTGCTAATGTTATTTTGGAATAAATAGTATCCTCTAAGTTGTTCTAGTCTTTCACCTGTCCAGCCTGAAAATTTAATCCAAGTCCGTTTAATAAATTTTGCGTGAAAGAGTAACAAACACCTGTACACCCATACATTTAGACATCCACACTTCACGTCTATACCTAATATTATGAGAGCTGTAGGTACTCTTTAAAACACATCAACACCAATTCCTATTGAGCCTGCTTTACAGCCATTTACGGTAACAAACAAACATACATTTCAGATAGTATTATCAATATTAGCGATCTTTACCAGGCAACCTTTATGGAAAGGACCAATAAAGAAGGAATCGCATGTCTCTAAAAATATTGTTACTACAGTAAAATCAATCATCATTAATTTTATTAGTATTTAAAACCGTGAGAATCTCACGATAAGAATAAAGTTAAAGAAACAACTACATTTGGGCAGTAAAAACTTAAAAGGATAATATAACCTTTTGTAGCAGCATTTTTATGATTAGTTTTAATAGAAGCATGTCAATATAATGCTAAACATTCACAAAGAATCATCTGACGATTCATAATCATAGTCGTAATCAGTTTATTTATTCATATTGGTAACACTCATGCATCGTCCAAATTAATATAAACCACAATTGAAGCTACAGCCGGTTCGAAACCTAATCGTACCGGCAAAAAATACAGTAGTTACCCTAATCTTAACAATGTTTAGGACTAGAGAGAACATAAATGTTTCATTGAAATTGAAATTACATATTGATATTCATTTATAACAAACATACATACATACATACATACAAAAGCGAAGTTTTAAATAAAGCTTGTAATACCAAATACATTTTTTAATTGTGGCGCTTGAATTCAGGCAGGTCCAATTAAATAGAAAAGACTTTAAAAAAAACAAAGATTGTTGGTACGCTATCAACGCTGAAAAGAAAACTATAATATTACCCTATTGATTTGATTGAAGTAAGATTTGTTCTTCTATTCATGAAGGTAAATACATTTTATTTGATTACAGACTAAATTATTAATACTGAAATATTTATGACTTGTAGTAATTACAGCGATGTTTGCCAACCTTTTACTTTAATGCTCTTACAGTTTTATTGATCCCTATAACACGTTGTGGTCACACAATGAATACCAATTTGCATCTCACTTAGGTATTATTTATAGTCGTAAAAGTTACCATCAATTATCATTAATAAAGGTTTTATTGCGTATAATTCAATTGCTTTTTGCTGAAGCCATTCTGATGGTAGCGACACTGGTCGTTAAAAGAGTATTAATTTTTTAATTGATCCGTTAATTATTTGGGAAATGATAAACGTGGATGATCCTAGATATGATTGAATATGCTATTATAGAAGGATGGAGACGGGGCCAATACTGGCGGCTGGCTGGCGGTGTTGGGCTGGTTATGGTTGATCTATTTCCCTCAGCGTCCCTCACCAGCCCTTAAAGGGCACTAAGATCCGCCAGACAGTTTTAGAGGGGATACCCTTCTTAGGGCAGGAGAGTTTCAAACACGCCGTTACAAATATTTATTATTTTTATTTAAAATTTGAATTTCCAAGTGAATTTATTAGAAACGATTTAAGATTTCTGGTCGAAACAATTATTTTTAGGGTTTTTTTGACATTATTTGAAAATCTTAAGTCGCTCGCGTGTAACTAGCCTTATCGCCCAGTTTGCGTCTAAAGGAGCTACAATAGCTGCGACCCAATATGGCGGTACATAATTGGGAATATCAGACCCTCCGTACTGCGTGGTGAAATTTTCTGCCAGTATTTGGCCGACTGCTAAAACCTTTGAACCTAAAAATTATGCGAAAAGTGAATTTTAGCACGTCTTTAACACAATTTTAGAGTTAAGTATTTCAAAACTGAAAAAAGGCCATAGAATCCCTTGATATCTCTCATCCCATCTCTGCGCCTAGTCCAGTTTAACAGTTGTCGATTTGAAATTACTCAGACTAAATATTATGTTTGATAGGTATGTCAGCAATGAGTAAATCTAAGCCAACGCAGTGTAAAAATGAAACTTAAACAAAATACTGAATAAATCAAACACACAATCAGAAAAAATAATAACATCTAAGAAAGAATAAAGATCGGCAAACAGGCAAATAACTTTTCTTCGAAGCTTTTTTCCAATTGTCAATCGTTCGTTTTAGTTTGGTTTAATTATATTATCATCCAGAAGAGTTAAATCATAGCAAACGTGTACATACTAAAATAAGTGATTGAACTTCTAGCTCCCATTTTAATATTTTCAAAATGGCATTTACCATTTAAAATCCTACAGAAGTAGGCGCACTTAGTCGCTCTTGAATCGTCGCCCTAGCCGCTAAATAAGCCTAGTTCGCGACAATCCCGGCGCCCAATATGGCCGCGGCCATAGCGAATTCCACATGGCGCGAGTGTGTAGCCGACACGGCGCGTATTTAAACGATATTGCGATGAAACCCGATAATTTGAGGACTTTCGCACGGTTAAAAGGTTAGCTTGAGGATAAGATCTTAAGGCTAGGTGACGTCAATAGGAGGTTCTCATAACTACATGTTACCTAGGGTAAGCATTCATATATTAGATCTGGAAACCCTACTCACACACAGGAACACAACAACACAAAGTGATTGTTATTTGGCTGCGGTCTTCTGTAAGGTGGAGGTATTTCACCAGTCGGGCTGCTCCAGTTCGAGCGAAAAATAGCTATGCCCTACCTCTCTTAAATCTACCTAACGTTATATGATAGTATGTAGACTACAAAAAATGTTATAAACGGTAGGTTACTATTTGTATTCTGTGTGGAAGATATAGCAGCCATTTTGTCGGTAGTTCTAGTAAAATAGTAAAATAAATAATATAACTTTTACTAGTAAAATAGTAATATACCTATATAATATAAGTCAAATAGTAATAGTAAGCGCGTACAAAATCTTATCGACAATTTTTTTAATATTTGGTGTCCCCTGTCTGGTACAAACGAGAGGTAATATTCAAGAGTTTAGTTAAAGAATTCAAACGAGAAACAGTTACTTCAATTTCAAACAAAAGGGAAATTAACATAAACCACAATTTCCATATGCCATCTTATTTCCATACTTCTTGATATCCGTTTTTAGCAAAACCACTATGTAACATTGAACTTTTTACTGACCAATAAGAGGCACCATAACGTGTGTATAATTGTTACATGTCCAGGACATTCCTACGACTCACACATCTCATTGGTAATTCAAAGAGACGGCAAAAATACATCCAGTTCTTGGAGACATGTAGTTTACGTGTTTTGTATAAAAAACCGAATGTGACGAAGCATATTAACCCTATCAATATATGTGTATATAAATCAATGGCACTTTTCTTTGTTATTTTATTCCTCAAGAATGAGCTTGCCTATCCAAACCAAATGTTAAGGTTTCGGATCATTTAATAGATAGTTTATGTGAAGTTTGCACAGAATCGTTCAGGAGATTCTTCATTTAGGTTTCAGATTTTTGTAACATAGCGAGGTCGTCGCGGCCAGCCGCTAGTTTATGTATAAGTAATTATGATTTTACATTATTTATTTTAGAAAGAAAGACAGAAGAAAGAAACAATACATTTATTTACTCAACTTACAAACATAACAAAAAACATAATCTGTTCTAAACATAAATGGATTGTTTATGAGACAAAAGGAAAAAAGCTCAGCTAATGCTGCCTCGAGAATGGATCCCGGGCAGCGCTGGTTTTCAGCTAATCCCTACCCTCGTGAGATGTTTTAATATTAATAAATTTTAATAGTATCCTACTAGTAACTAAACCAGGATTGTTTTAAACCATTTTTGTTCCTTAACATTTTAAAGAAAAATTATCCAATATGTAGCATTTATTTAAAATAAGTATCGCCTTTTAATATCACTGCATATTAGGGACTCCTTGAATACAAGTAAATATAGGGTACTGGTTGAGTTATTAAATTTACTTACAAATGAAACGAAATATGGATGTTGTTTCCATTCATTAGATTTTTCGTAAAAAATATACTATTAATACCGAACTATGGCGAAGGTAGTCCTCCTTAATTTGGCAAAAAAATAGAAAACTTTCATCACATAAATTAAAATAATAAAAAAAAATGTATTTACTCTCTTATATCATCGTATGAAAACTAAGGCGCCATTCAGAACCTTGCTTACAAATGAAGGTACAGACCAAAGCAAGTTGGATTACACACTTTAGACATCGCCCTTATTGTCGTGTGAATAAGAACTATTATAGAACTGCAAGTGTTTATCTTGACAAGCTGTCGCCCTTACCTGCTTTTTTGCTCTCTTATATCGTTATGTGAAAGCTAAGGTGCTTTTAAAGAACCTTTTGCGCCGGTCGCACCAGTAAATATAACCCAGTTTTATAAAAAGCATTGTTTTACTTTTACGATCAAACAAATGCATTCAATCAAAGAATTTTATAGGTTTATACTTCACAAACAACCTGCTGACCCCTGACGACGTTACCAGCTGAAAGGAGAGCAAAGCAGGCCGTTTTCGTGGCGCCATCTCTGAGGTCTCGGGTTCGATTCCCGGTCAGTTTAATATCAATACATTTATGCATGTAGGTTACAAGTAACACTTATGCATCGTCAAAATAAACACAAACCAAAATTGAAGTTACAGCCGGTTCGGAACCTAATTGTACCGAGAAGAATCCGGCAAGAAAAAATAAAGAGTTATCCTAATCTTTAAAATATTTAGATTTTTGGTTATCCAAAATTTATATAACAAGTGAATTATTCATTAAAAAAAAATAGATATTGTACAACATCACATACATTGCTCTGATTCTATGATAAGTAGCTTAAGCACTTGGGTTACAGAAATCAGAAACAAAGACGGTACCACAATACCCAGACCTGAAACAATATAGAAAAGTTCATTTTCCATATTGACCCGACCGGGGATCGAACTCGGGACCTCGGAGATAGCGCGATTCCAAAGTCCGGCCCACTCGCCTCTCGGCTTCAGAGGTCGTGAATTCACGGTCTATATCTTTCACTTTATTAACAATAGCGGTCCCGGCGAACTTCGTTTCGCCTTAGAGGATTTAGAGATAAGACCGCCTAAATTGTACTATAATCAATCTGTAAAACCTATTTCTGTAAAGTTTTTGTGCAATAAAGTATATCTATCTATCTATCTATTTTCCCGCGCATTTGACGAAAGACATTTTAAGACTCATTTTTCTACACCTTCGGTTACATTGTTCAAATTTTACTAAGGATTCCTAATTTTGTAGATTATGTCAAATTGGAAGAATGTAGCATTCTATTGGTGAAAGAATTTTTAAATCGGCCCAGTACTTTTTGAGCCTATTCATTACAAACATACAAAAATAGGTACAAATCTTTCCTCTTTATAATATTAGTGTAGATACAATAAGCGAGCTTACTCCTTTCTCTGATAGACATTAATAAACTCGACTATTCACGTCAACGCAACATCTGTTCGCATTCAAAATTCCTACAACAAATGCACTTTTAAGCTTCCTTTACCGCAAGCGCACTTATATTTGCACTAATTACTAGAGTAATTACTATTGCAAATAGTAGCAAAGAAAACTGCCAATACAAAACTGACAATAATTACCGTGAACAGTGCGGCCCATTTTAATAGACGAACCAGTAGCGTAAGCTTTAAATAATAAACAATTTCTTACAATAGAAAAACATAAACTGAAAAATGTCAACAGCACTCTTAAGGATCACGTTCGTATTACTTCAAATACAAACACTATTTCATGATGGTTTAAGCTCATTTTCTAGTTGCGTCGTTTGCAGGCCATAAAATCAGCGGTGCGACCGGAGTGTATTGTTCCCTTTTAAAATATTTTCTTGAATATAATTTCTTTGAGTCGAGAAATCGCACAGTCGCGTGTTTAATGTTCGTTGTTGTATGGCTTTCGTTCAAAATTTCGTCAAATTTGAGTGGTAGGTACGAAAGCCTTTATAAAGTGACCTCAAGGGCCAATCAACCTCTCAGTAGTGAACTGAGATAGTGGTTTGCTCTCCTCAGTGGCAGCGTAAGGCGGAAGCGATCTGGTAGGTCCATCCTGGGTGCTAAGCACCAAGGGTGACAACGGAATTCGTGGTGGGGATGATCCCGTTGGAACAGCCATCACACAGATAACACCGCCATTGAAGGTGATGAGGTCCAGAAGGGGATATTTTAATGAGTAGTTATGTCCTTAAAAAAAATGCGTCAGACAACCACACCAATCGCTTGGTCTCAAACTAAGGTTTTCCCTTGTACTATGAGTACTAGACGACGGATACTAACTGGGGCGTCATTCCAGCACACCCAGACCCAAGTCAATTCAGAAAAGTTCGTTTTCCATATTGACCTGACCAGAATTCGAACTCGGGACCTTTCGCGCGTTACCCGCTCTTAGCCTTACAGCACCTTAACCACTTCGCCACCGAGATCGTGAGAAAGATGGTGCTAAATAGAAAACCGCCCGAGGTATCAACCCATTGCTACGCCGCCTGTCTCTCTCAGCTATTTTTAAGTTTGTTGTATAGCTGAGAGTTAATATATTTATGTATTCGTAGTAGGTACTGCCGTTATATCTGGTTTTCATAACATAAGTGATCCAACTACTTTAGGACCAGGGGGCTGATTCACAAACGTCAGAAATGGTTCCGATTCGGAAAGATTTTATGTACGTGTAATATCAATATTTTTTACTTCGATGATAAAAGGATAAATCTGGCTTTTATATTTATGGTAAACTAAGAGCTGGACCAAACAAAATTTTGTAGTCTTCTACTTATCTACCTTATTCGTATGGTTTCCCACCGTTTGGCAAAAGACGTGTAGTTGCGGGAAATAGCCCTCTATCATCATCATCATTTCAGCCTGTTACTGTCCACTGCTCTCCAACCGATTTCCAGCGCGACCGGTCCATTGCCACCTGCATCCAACGAGACCCAGCAATTTTTACTAGGTCGTCGGTCCATCTGGTAGGTGGCCGTCCCACACTGCGCTTGGTGGTACGTGGTCTCCACTCAAGAACCTTTTTGCCCCATCGACCGTCCGATCTTCGTGCTATGTGGCCAGCCCATTGCCACTTCAGCTTACTAATCCTACGGGCTATGTCAGCAACTTTAGTTCGTCTACGGATTTCCTCATTACTTTTAGCCCTCTATACGTTTGGTTAAGTGGGTTTAGTGGTGGTTAAGTAGGTTTGGTAGTTATACCTAATAATATAGCCACAATACCTACAGTCGAAAATCTACCCAACCAACAAGAAGCAACTTGCTTCATGATACCCAGGTCATGCACCCGAAAAGCACCACCATTTTCGATGATATTTAAAAGTGATTTCATCTAATTTACTGTTTCATGACTCATCTTTTACGATCACGCTTGAAATTAACCTGAGCAAAATGCCGCATATCACTCTCGAAGTTCTGGTTTGTAATCATTAAAGTGTCCTTTTAAAATACGAAGTTCCCAATAAACCGTAAAAGACCATAGTAAAAATACTTTATGACATGACGGCACCATTAAAACTGCATTACACTTTGTATCAAAAATTTTAAGACGCAAAAATAAAATTAAAAGTATTTAATGAAACTATGATTACTTTTAATTAGTGGAATAATATAGTGAATCGTTGACGAAAACTGTTTTTATGAAAGGAAATCGTAAAACAGCATGGAGCCATCTCAGCTTCAATGAGAGTGATTAACGATTTCAGATAACATTAATTGCTGATGCTAAATGTAATAAATTGCAGCAAAAATATCGCCGTTCTAGCAAATAATGGCGATGCAAAACTATTTTACGCTTTTCCGACAAATTACTCGTACATTTTTGTTCGAACATTTTATCAGGTTTAAAAGAAACAGTAGTGCCACCAATTCGTTGATCTTATATAATTTCAGATCAAAAAAAAACATACCTATTTTATTGCCAGCCAGCAAGAGTAGCGAATCGTAAACAAGATCATTAACGGCGTCAAAAGAAGAACAAAAAAGATTAACAATTTTTAAAAACCAACAGATAACACAATATTCACGAAATTCATTCATTTATGAGGTCGCGTTAAAAAGTACTTTCCAAATTTAAATATTGAGCTGAGAGTTTTTTCTCCCTCTAACATTCGGAAAAGGCGATAATGCTTCGCGGCCATCTTCAATAGTTAGGTAGAAAAAAATAAACTTGGTTTATCACCATAGTCACAAAATATGTATAAAACCATTTCCAAATCCTATCACAACAAATAAAAAGTCGCGAATACAAACCAAACTAAAGATTTTCTGCCTCAATATTGGTAAATCTTTTCACAAAATGACTTTATAGTGGTTATCTGTGGTCATGGACGAGACTTAGGGTTAGCACAGTAATAAATCTTACTTTTATGTGAGATGGCATAGACTTCTGAATTCAGCCTTTTATATAAGAGATTGAACACGATGGATACGTCATAAAATTATATTTACTTGCGCCTGCGCAGGTTGACTCCTACTTCAGAGTGATCGTTTGCATTTTGAAATAACCGTTTGAAAAGTATAATATTCTGTATATTTCTTTTAGAAACGATTACTTCTACAGTTTTGATGCCGAGCCTTCTTAATTTTGTAACAAATACTGTCGGTATAGTGTGTTAAAGTGATTTGCAGGCTTCTCTTTTTTTGTCGGGGGGAAATTCTTTGACGAACCGTACCTTATGAGGGAAGGTGACGGCGTGCGGGACTCCTCTGCCTCGCGAAATGCAAAGACTTCCTACTGAAACCCTTATAGGCTCCCCTGATCAGACAAAGACGAGCCAGACCAGTCAGCTCGCAACCATGGTAGGTGCAACCCAAGTGATACGTTGGAGACTCGTTCGCAATTAAACATTTTAAAGTATTTTGACCTGGTCATTTATTTATATTTAAAAGTAAACATATTGATATTTAAAAGGCATAGCTAAAAGAGCTGTGGAGGTCAGATTACAGCAGTAATTATGATTGGAAAAGAAAGAGTCCTATATTCTATATCAAATCTGATTGACGCTCACACCTCATACCTTCTTAGCTGGAACTTAAAATCTTAAAGTACCTACCAAGACAAGGTACAAAACTCAAAAACCGCCAAGCCACAACTCAAAACGGCGATGCGATTAGAAAATACATTTGTACGGAGCCGATATCAGGCTCCCAATTCATTAGCCAGTCCCGAGTGAACAGTGACATTCGGTGGCAATCTTCTAGCCGATCGGCTGAATACATTACGGTTAATAAAGGGAACAGGGGCGCTTTTCATTAGCGCTTTGCTGCCATCTTGATACGGCCGCATCGACTCGCTGATCGACGTAAGGGTTTTTTAGCATTAATTACTCTAATGAGGTGTAGTGCTTTGTTCAGAGTGTCGTCTAATGTCTGGTTTGGGTGTAGGAAAAGAGTTTGCGGTTTTTTTTTTGTGTAACGTCTGAACAAATTGAGGTTCAGAGTCGTGCTGACCTATGATTTTACTTCGAAAGTTTACAGCGGCGTTTCCAGAATAATTGATAAGAATAAATATGGAGTTGTATGTTAATAAAAAACTGGGTTCTTTATTTTATATGACAATGCCAGCTTTGTCTATTGATCATAAATTGTGATGACTAATTTCCTTCCCCTTTTTAAACGGAGGTTGCACATTTAGATAAACAAAAAATAACACCAACACAACATACTAATTAAAGTTCTAACGAAACAAAACAAATGACAGGCAACCGCCATGCAGTATGCATTGAAAAAATAAATTTACTACACTCTGACGTCAGAACAGTGGCCGAATCTCGTTGCAGTCGTAAAAAAAAGTTAGTGCCTACTTAGTAACGGACATTCGAGTAGACGAATGTTATTGCCATTATTCGCGTATAAAACCTCATGTCCCCGAACCAGATAATTGGCCCGGCATCCGGGATAAACTATACACTCATCTGCAAACGTCGACACACAATTCTGAACTTTATAACGTTTGCTTTAGTATGAAGCGCGTGCGCAGCTCCTGCGTCGCGTGTACAGTCTGTGGTACTTTTTGCCCGCGTATTTGGTAGTATCATAATTTCTTGTCGGCTGTTTCGTTTCGTTTGCGCCGTTTTTTCGAGTGTACGCCGGCCTTTTTTGATACGCTCGCTGATAATGGCTCGTGCTTTTTCGAATGTACGCTTTTGTTGACTGTACTTGCTCATGTATAAAGGTACAGGACTTTTAACTAAAATACAAAGTGCTCAGCATAACTATTACAGTAGTAGATACATCAAGTTTACCTCAAAATAAGAAGCACTTGTGTCGCACAAACCAGATAATAATATACCATAGCCACAACATCTTAAATTTACACGAATACATACTTTAATTGCGTTACCTTGCAGGAAGCGGCCATCTTTAACATTTGCAGAATTGTTAGATTTTTTTACAATGAGAAGTAGAGTCATATATATCTGTAGTATGTATGTAGTATAATAGATTATAGTTGTACCCCATTAACCAACTGTGACCTCATCTTTGATTGACCAAAAGCCCTTAAAAATTAAAGTAACCCCTCAGGACTTCAGGCTTAAGCTACATACAATGTACATGTTATTGTCTGATATTTATTTACCTATTTACTAAGAGAGAAATAACATTCGGCAGTTTGAAACTAGCCACAGTACGAGGTATTTGTTCAAATGGCACTTACAAAAGTCCTCAATTTTCAGTACAATAATTAACGATCCATACTAAATGTGGACTGCATGAATGAAAGGTTCTTTAAAATGTAAAATGTATTATAAAATAATAAAATGTTAACACAAACAAAAATAAAATTAAATAATTACAAAGAAAAACCAAAAGACGTGTTTACGGAACGCGTAAGAAAAAACTAATGCGAAAAAACAAAAGAATAACAGTTATTTTCGAACTTTACAAATTATTTTTTAATAATAACCGAATAAGGTTGTGTTGCTACCGGCCTGTCGTCGACACTAAATAAGTCGAAAAAACAGCTAGTCCGAGTAAAACAGCAACAATCACCGCGCATTCAAGACTAAGCCTTTTTAACCGATTTAAAAAGCGATCGTGAACTTTATTGTATTCGTTTTCAGCCGAATACATTGCAATTAAGAAGCGCTCGGCAAATTTGAGCGAATCAATAACATAATTCAGCTAAATATTGCGGCGAGCGATCAGATAGCCGGAGCTCGCGTTATCCCTGATGTACAGTCAATATGAAGAAGTGCTCGATTTAAAACGATTGAATGAAACTTAAACTAACAGCCCGCTAGGAATATGTTTTTTTTTTACCACGAAGTTAAATGGGAACTGAGCTCTGCAATGCAAGCATATCGGTCAATTTTGTATTTTTGAATCGGATTACAGTGGGGCATTTTTAAAATTATGAGACAGCCGTTGTGGTCTTCTATGTAAAGTTTAAAATGGAGTTTCTTCGCTGCGATGTTTGCTTACTACTTTAAAACTACTACAACGATTTTAATTAAATTTTTGGAAATACAGAGCACTTCAAATGGCAGATTTATGTGTGTAATACATGTCGATTTCAGTACAGAAAAGTAAAAAATCCATTAATATCTATATACGAGTATTATTATACAGTCAAAATACTTTTTTATATATTTTCTCGGGTCTAGGCAATGTGGTTTCGTCAGATTTTTGTAACACAAGTGGATTATGTACACACCACATTTATCAGAGCCATGTATAATGTATCTCAGTAGCACAATTTCTTAGGTAGGTGCCCGAAACTTTGAAGGTTAATATCCAAGTCAGGTTAATTTGGGAAACATACTTTCCTAAAATTGGCATCAATCATTGTGAATTTTCCTAGGTCGTAATCTTTGCTCTCAATTACGGAACAATACCGCCACATAGCTATGAATCCTCATAGACTTATTATGGAGTAATCAAGTGCCATCATGTCGCAGCTATGATTTGAATCACCACAACTTACGCGCCTACGGTAAATGTTCACCACAGTTCCATAATCGAGAAAGGAAACCAATGTCTTAAACAGGAATACGCACTTCTTTTAAACACTTGCGCGTATCACTATACTTCTGTAGCCGAATTGTCCGTCGATCACGTATACGGACGCCGAAGCAAACGAATCCTTACCGCCACCACCGACTTTAATACGGCCCTTTACAGTTATCACTGTCTCTCGACTACCGTTCGGCGAGTCTCAATAACCGCATGTTTAGTATGCGAATTCCAGTTTCGTATCAGCGGAAAAATGCACCGCTGAGTGTATTGATTTTAATAGCAAAGATAAGCTCGAATTAATATCTTAACACGAAGGTGTAATGACGTCGTTGGAATGACGAGGAAAGACAGCGTCTGATGATGAGATGTCGTTCTATAATGATGACCTTAGACTGTTATTGTACATACTGCTTCAGTTTCATCATGGTTGAAGTATTTCACTATGCCAGTTAAAAAAACGGTACTAAGAGGGTTTTGATGACTGGGGAATGCATCTTTAATGATATGATTCCAGTATCCTCTGACATAGTACCTACTACCATAGAATTTGCAAGTAAAACCAATTTCTATAAAATGTTTTGGGCAATAAAACATATCTGTCTAACTACGTGGGCTCATCATAACATTTAATGAGTATTTGCAGAGCCCATAGGTCCATTATTGTACCATCATTACCTAAAAGCTACATTGTTTTGTAACGAGACCAGTGTCCTAAAAATGTAAACAATTTGATGGTATTAATTTCACGGAAATTTCATCAAGAGGAAATTATGAATTTCTCGTCTCAAAGGTAAAGATCTTTGTAACGTTATGTTCGAAATTAATTAAACACCATCTTAAGAAATTTGACGGTAGTTTATCGCTGACTGCGGTTTGATTCATTGGCGTTAAATACGGAATTATGAAATCAAACATCATAAAGAATGTTTGAGTGTAAACTTTCTATCGAAGCAGATGTCACTATTCTATCAAATCCCTTTAGTTAACAAGGGATCATTAAGGTGTTCATTTTGACAAATAATTTCAAAGACAGTATTAAGTATAAAGCCTTTTAGTTTTACTATTTCCCACTGTTAAACAGCTAGCATATCTTAACATATAGCAATATCATTGTAAATAGTAAAACATGAATAGATTTCCCTTTTTCAGAACAAGATTTTAATCTTCTTCTACAAAAAAGAGAAACTACCTATCTTTATATTTTCAAACGTTTAGTAATTTCGTATTAAGCATTAGAATACTCAATACTCAATACTTAATACTTTATTGCACAATAATGTTTCATTTACAAAGTAAAAGATACATCACACCCTGTTAGGGCACAGCAACTGGACGACAATAATCACGATAATTGCGAATAAATATAAAAGTATTCTTGAATAAAATCATGCCTACAAATGTTTTTTCCACTTATATTATAAACAAACATAGCCACAAAAGAATAATCACATTGGACTTTGCACTGCATCCTTATCTCGTTGACATAACAACGAATATCGCATTGCAAGTGTTTACCTCGACCTGCTGTTAGCTATACGTGTTGATTGTTATAAAGTGTCAATCAAGAATAAAATGCACGATTCAAATTGATCCATTTTGATCAGACGTTTAAGTAGGAATTAGTCTGTACTCCTACTTCAACAATGCCTAGAATATATTTCGAGTCTATCCTCGACCTAAAAAGCACTAAAAGAGAGAGTTTCAAGTTGAGGAGACGAAAGTGAGTCTCAGAATACAGACGTTACGTTACCCACGATTAACTCAAGAGAGCTTAAAACCAAAGAAATGCCAAATACACTTAGCAAGTCGTTATCAAACCGGTCACCAGAATATTTCGGTAAAGAAATATAATTTATGTCCCCCCTGACAACGTTCGGTCGTAAAAATATCAACAAGAATTCCGTGTGTTACTACAAATGACCAGAACTACGATACTAATCCTTGCATCTATTGTAATAAAATGTATAACAGATTGCACTGGTGATGGTTCGGTTGTATTCTGGACGTAGGAGGAATCGTATTGTGGGATGAATGACCGTTTTCGTAAAAGTGAAGTGCTTAAGGTACATGCATTTATAATAATATGAACGGATTAGCGAATTAAAACCGCTAAGCCAAGAATTAAAGGGAAAATTGAAAAAAAATAAAATAAAATTGGTCTATATTACTAAATACTTTACTATTCATCCTACAGGAATATCACCAGATACGGTTTCAGTAGGTAACAACAATTTTTTAAGCCTGCTTACTTTAATAAGTCATGACAATTCTTTAAAAAAACCCGTTCACTAAAAAATAGTGCGTATTCATACTACAAGCATTGGTTTCTATCCTTCCTGGACTACGAAACTGTGGTGAACACTTATCTTAAGCATTTGCGTATATTGTGGTGGGTTTAATTTAAATCATAGGTTCTACAACATGCAACTTAATTACTCACTAGTAAGCAGTATTCGTAGTTATGTGGCGACATCGTTCCGTAATTGTGAACAAAGATTATGATCTAGGGCACATTCACTTTTGACTGTGAGGTCGATGTTTTTGGGAATACTAGCAGCAGCGAATTCCGTTCCGTTCAGACCTCGTGACCCGAGTGATTAAGTGAAGTACATTAGGTAGTACATGGGCAAAGCTGATATGAAACGAAGTCCAAACCAAGCCAATTAAACTAAAATAATATATCCTGATTGTAGTCAAATCTAACATTATTAGAATTTGTAACATTTTTTAGGGTTCAGACTGTATTTGAAAAATCAACCAACTTCTATACATGTAGGTACCTATTTAATACTTAAAACTAAAATGCCGTAAATTGCAATGGCAAAACATTACATGAATTACAGTTCAAAAAGTAAAGAGAAAATGGACTTGCTAACATGCCGTTGTCGATATACTCATTATTTAAAAAGTAACGAGCTTTTATACATTGGCTAAATTTGGATGCGAACTTTCGACTCAATCTGTAATAAAAAAGAAATCGTAAAATAGTTTGCGAAATGACATATGCTATTAACATACAACAAGCGAAGTTAAGAGACCTATATCTATATTTGTTGCTCCTGTCTCACTTTCCGAAACATTTACATTTCTTATACCCGTTTGCGAGACTTACTACTCCACACAGGATAAAAAAATCGACAAAACCATCGTCTCTAAAAACCATCGATACCAAATTTGTCTAAAACCATCGATACCGAAACCACCTGCAACCCTAGACATTCCCGATTCGCTAACCCTAAATTTACATGTAGCACAAAGAGGCCGGTCGCGCAAAAACCGTCTCGTCTATAAAGCGGCCCACATCAGTCAGTGTCAGAAGCGCATTGCGGATCGGCCATTGTAGTGTCGCCTCACAATTTCGCGAATTAAACCCCGAAAACCGGCGACTGCCCTGTCACCTTCACTTGTCTCCAAAAACGATATGGCATTGTCTTTCGACTCTACCGCGCGAGTCGAACGTCCGATCACCAAACCCGGTCCACTCAAACCCGAACTCTGCCTGTGGGGGTTAGGGTTGGTTTTCTTATCCCAAGGATTGCAGTAAAGCCATTCTGAAAACATCTCCAGCCAGTATTTATGTCGTGTACGGAGACTTTCGTCTGTCGGGAGCCTATTTATTGCCGGCCGCCGAAAGTAGTTGTTCGTATAAATTAATAATTTAAAATACTGGATTTAGGAAATCGGATTCTTATAATTGCGGCGTTGCTTTCTTTCGCGACTCGTTATTGGGTGGCGAGTTTGGGTCCGATTTAATGCATGAATGGTTTTAATTGGGGGAATTTCATCTAAAGCGCATGTTTCTTGGGAACCAAAGTTTGTTGTGAACTTAATGTGCATTATAGTGGTTCAAGTATTTCAAGACATAGTTTTGCATCGTTGAACGTTTGAATCTTGTTAGAAATCTACTGAATTCAGACGGCTATTTTTCAAAAAGGCCTTTTTTAAAATCATAAATCTATACTAATATTTTAAAGCTGAACAGTTTGTTTACTGGTTCGAATTGAATAAATATTTGCGTGTCGGATAATCCTTTTATCGAGGAAGCTTATCATACTCATATTATAAAGAGGAAAGATTTGTACCTATTTTTGTATGTTTGTAAAGAATAGGCTCAAAAAGTACTGAACCGATTTAAAAAATTCTTTCACCAATAGAATGCTACATTCTGCCAATTTGACATAGGCTACAAAATTAGAGATTTATCTACCCCGTGCGAAGCCGGGACGGGCTGCTAGTAATCTATATAATGACACTCTGTGACTAATAAGAGCGAAAAATCTATGAAAAATATGAAAAAGAGGGTCACTAGTTACGAAATAATTGCAAAATTTTGTTCAAACTCCTACGGGATTGCTCAAAAACCGTTTCTGTTTAGAAAGCTAGGATAGGCCATGAATGAATTCAAACGTGTGTGAAACACCAGTTCACATACCATCATTAACATTTAACAAAACAACTCTAAACTGTATACGCCGACCTATCAGGACCTTAAAGAACTCTTCAATTAGCTTAAACTTACAAACGTTTCTCAATATATTGTGCAGAGACCAGTGATGGTCAAAAACATGTGCTTCCAGCACTATAAAGAAGAAAGAAAGGTGCCGCCCCAGCAAACTCTAAATACTTTAAAAATATTTAATTTAAGGGATTTACGAAAGCAAACACCAAAAATCAATACACATTTGTTTGTTTTGGGCAAGACTGTGTTAATCGTTAATAATCAAATAACTAACTCTAGTTCGATTCCTGCAAACACAAAATATCATTGTTTACTAGTTGTAGTAGAGTTAGATTTTTACAAGAAAAAAAAATAGTTTATTATCAACCTTCAGTACGATCGCGTCGATATACTGTAAAAAATGCACAATCTAAGCAATGGCACAAAGTCTCAAAAATTAAATACTCGGCATGAAGCTTTATATTATTATAATAATGTTAAGGTTTCAACTCATAAAGTTTGAGAGCCACTGGCTCAAAGCAAAACAAACTCCCCCGATAAATCACGAATAACATTCACCGAACGGTAGCCGGGAGTCGAACTGGCTAACCGATAGCCCCGGGTCACAAGATAGCATCGCATCGGGACATTCCCAACGTTAATTGTGCTCGCGAGGTTTAATTGACGCCATTTTGAAAACTCTCTACTCCGTGGTGTATCTGGTAGCTATGGTTTCATTCAAAATTGGAAGATTTTTTTAAAAGTGTCAGTTACTACGTTGAGACTAGAGTTAATTTTTAGCTTTCAGGCAGTTCTTCACGATAAAATCCACATTTCGAACACAAACAAACGTTTTCTATTCTATTCTATTTTTGTATAGAGTATCAGTTTAAAAGAAGCAAAAGTCATGTTCATTAACTAAGAGATCTTGTGTCCAAAACAGCTCAAGAAATTAAAGCTTGTGCTCTATGTATGTATTTATTTCCTTAATTTTTTCTGTGCAATAAAGTGTATCTATCTATATATGGCCCTTACAATCTACAAGAAATTAAAATCTCTTAACTGTAACTTAAACCTAAAAGTTATTATAATTCATAGATTTATGCTATTTGAAATTTAGATTTTTTAGAATTAATTTAATGTTTAAAAATAATAAATTGCACGCCTTCAAAGGGCAAACATAGTGCTAAAAAAATATATCTTTAATCACTTCATGATGATACCGATATTTTACAAGTAAATGCTTTGTTTTTTCGTTTTAATTGCATGTGCTAAGAAACTAATTGATGAATACATGGTTTCACCCGTTACTTTTACATTCTTAAGTAGAAAGTGATAATAATAAAAAAATACTTATTATCTCTATGTTTGTGTTTAAAAAAAAATGAGAGTAACACCACAATGCTCAATTACGTTCCAAATTAAATTTAATTAAAAAAAAAGTTGAGATCATTGTGTTTCTAAGCATTTCAAGTGTTTATGAGGATAGAACAATAGATTTTCGTATTTTAAAAGTTTTTTCTACTTATTATGTTTCGCAAGCTGCTGTACAATAAAAAGGCACGTAAGCCCTATACATCTTAGACTTTGCTCCGCCCTTATGTCATACACATAAGAACTAATATCGAAAAACTGTGTGTTTACGATATTGTTGATCGTATATTGCTCTAAGTCATCTTATTTTTATTTTGGTATATACCTATTTCGTCCTTGTGTTTTTTTTTCAGTTTTTCTTTAGTGAAAAAAGTTAAATACAAAAATGTTTATTTGTATTAAGTATCATAGATATACATTTTTTATTGGGGTCTTTTAATAAGAACAGTTTAAAAAGGTTATAAGATCTTTCTTTTCCACAAGAATATTTTTAAAGTTAAGACACTACTCTCAAAGTTGATAAATCTGCTCTTTAAATCTTATAACGATGGCAGAATAAAATAAAGTTTGCACTGAGACAATTATTATTTCGAGAGAAAGAAAAAGAAGCAAATAAAGATTCTACTAGCCATAAACACCGCATTGTAAATAAAAAATAAAACAAGAAACAAATTATCGCAACTCGTAACACGCCGCTGACATACCATACGAAACTGTCATTAGTTGTAATCAATTAAGTCAAAAGGAAATTAGTTATTTTTATTATCCTTTCGACGGAAATCATCTAATTACAAAGATAAAACGGAGCGAGTGTGGCTAGTCTTTTATTGGCATATTTTAGTGTGAGCTAAGGATTAGCTAAACATCGATTAATCTAATTTGTAATCGATGTTTTACGAAATAAATTATATTCGACAATTTTTTTACATTTGATTTTAAACTAACTTTTTTTTTGAAATTAAAATTATCTCAAATTTTGTCATTGATACAGTACAACTCCTGTAATTTAAAATGTAGCTAAAAGACGAGCGGCCATTGAGGTAACATGTTCGATTTTGTGCAAATAAATAAATATTATGTTATGTTATGTATGGTTCCTAGTTGGGCCAGTATGGAACACTGCCTTTTAATTTAAAGGTAGTATCTCAGGTCTGGGTGCTGTGGTACTACATGTTTTTTGTGATTTCTGTAACACAAGTCTTTTTAAATATTTGCTTATTGTACTAACGCAATGAAAATTATTTTAGTTGCAACTTTACGATTATTAAGTATCGAAGTTTTCAGGCGGCATTGGCTGAATACCGATGTTGGAATTCAATGTCTCAAATTGAATTTATATCGATATATCATTATTGCACATCCCTAAAGAGCCATCTGCGGAATTACATCGAGAATGGCTCAGGGTAGATTGAAATCGGTAGAGTTGTAAAACGGTTCCTGCTCAGTTTATTGTCGTCTTCTCTTACCAGTATAATGTATAGGTCTGCAGAGGAAACCTAATCTAAAATTGCAAAAACAAGAGCAAGGAAAATTATTTATTAAAAAAAATTAGAACTATGCCGGCTCATTAAATTTGTAAGCCGAAAATTAACATACACTACAAAAGATTATCAAAAAAAAATAGAAATACCAAAAATATACTTCTTTAACAAATTAACAATATTGTTATATATTTGTATGTTCGCAAATAGCTTCGTCATTTGTGAATCGTTCCTGATTATTTTTTGGTAGGAATGAGAAATCTCGGCGAAGTTACCATACCTACATCGGTTTATAATAGAGATGTGCCGACTACCACTTTGACCGACTAGCCAACTAGTCGGCTAGGTCAATCTCTTATTTTTAAGCCAGTATCTTTTAGAAAATTATTACTGAAGAAAAGACTGTGTTGTGGACGTGAGGGATCAGCGAAGAAAAAGATGATGAAAAGATGTAAAATGTTGTATTTTCCAAGTGAGTGCAAGTATGTACAGAAGGAATGAATGTGACAGCGAAAAGTAAACAAAAAATAATATCAAAATAAGACGTCAAATTTAAAAGTAAAAGTAAATCTAAAAAGTATGTAGGTTCGGTTGGCCACAGACTGGTTTGCTTTACTTATCGAAATGTGTAATGAATAATTATGGTTTTATTTCATTTTAGTTCCCCTGATATTAATGAGAAATACATACAAAGTAAAAAGCCGACTAGTCGGAGTTTTTTTCGACTAGCCGCCGACTACAAAAGCAGCCGAATAGTCGGCAGATCTTTAGTTTATAGCCTTTATAGGTAATTCCTACTATGTACTAGTATTTATATAATTATAAATTAACCAAACATCCCCTCCCAATATTTATGCTCTCAACATCAAAATGTGTTCATTTTCATCAAACTAAACAATGTGATACTCAAGCTTCAAGACAAATTCAATTCTAAGTCCACAGTAAATGTGCCCAAATGACTGAGCTTCTATCAAAATTAAATCGCACGCCAACGAAATTAAGTCCAAAAACCGAGCGGTTCCGCGAACCAATCATCATTTGGGCGTCAAAAAAGTTAGCTGATTCACCAAAACTCTGACTTTGCGAGCTGCGGCGACCACGAGACGTTTTTAGTATTCACCGAAAGAGAGAAATAGCAATTAAGATCATGCAAAGCAATGTTTATTATGCCGGAGCTAGTTGGTCGGAGGCAACGGAGGTACGTGGGTGCCTAAATATGGTTGCCAAACACTTTTAAATATATATATTTTTATTAACTTTATGTTTAGTACTAGCTGTGCCCGCTTCGTTCGCGGGGACTACAGGGTTTTTTTTCGCGATAAAAGGTAGCGTATGTCCTTTCTCAGGGTTTTAAGATTGTCTGTGCCAAATTTCATCAAAATTGGTTTAGAAGTTTAAGCAGGAAAGCGTGACAGACAGACAGAGTTACTTTCGTATTTATAATATTAGGGAATCATAATATTATATTATATTTTAATCTAAAGATTTAACAAAATATTTTATAGAATAGTATTTCTAGATTGTAACTCTAGAACATGCAAGAATTTACATAGATGAATAATCAGGATCTAAAATATATCTCATTGACCAATTGAATTTGATAACAAAATCATGATTTCTTTTTCTTAGATCTTTGTCCAAAAACCCGCTTAATCTTTCTAATAAATATCGCGTACCTGAACTAATATCTATTCCATTTTCCACTGATTATTCGGTCATATTAGTCGCATAATGTGGTAAAGCCTTCCTCGATAAATGGGGTAACAACACAATTTTTCAATTCGAACCGGTTCATGAGATTAGCGTGTCTCAAATCAAACAAATTCTTCATCTTTATAATATTATAAAAGATTTTGTTTAGCAGTTCACTTGCTACATTCAGATATTCATAGTTTGCATCTAGGAAATCCGTTTTTTTGCTTATTTAATCTACTATATAAGCCGGGTTTTCCCTCCTGACGCTATAACTCCAAAACGCACGAACCGATTTTCTCCAGCTCCGTGAGGTTTATAGCAAAAAAGTTGAGGAAAAATTTCAACAGAGAAGCGGAAAAAACCTCTAAGGCGAAACGAAGTTCGCCGGGACCGCTAGTATCTAATAAAAGAGAAAATAAAATATCCTTACTGAAAATTATTTACTATAATGATTGTAACAACCCTAGTACCACTTCCATTTCATAAATGCATTTTTATCAGTCAAAGTAATATTACTGTTTCTTAAATGCTTTCGTCCACCGATAATACGGTTGTTTATTTATATATAAAATATGTTAATATGCTCTTATAGGTACAGTCAGCATCATTAGTTCGTAAACACATCAGTACCTTGTCACACTAAACGTCCTTGTGACTGAGTAATTGAAATAGACCGTTAGATTAATGCGACAAGGTACTGAGTTGTATACAAACTAAAGACGCTG
This sequence comes from Glyphodes pyloalis, assembly GCA_037074685.1. Taxonomy (NCBI): domain Eukaryota; kingdom Metazoa; phylum Arthropoda; class Insecta; order Lepidoptera; family Crambidae; genus Glyphodes; species Glyphodes pyloalis. The sequence goes on along the minus strand of JAYKKO010000003.1, from coordinate 2,477,209 downwards.
ACTGTACTAACTGATGAGTCTACACTTTCGCGATATTCTTCAAGACTTAGTAATTTAAACACTACCTTTTGCTCGCGACTTTGCGTAGGAATCCATTAAAGGCGAATTTTTTAAATAAACCTTCGTATGTTCTTTTTTAAGTAATACATAGATAGACGCAATGATAATATGTAAATTTGTTTTAACGTTAAAACAGATTAATAGAGTATCTTGAAAATTGTTCTTTTAGTTTTTTAAAGACCCGAATTTACACAAAGATAATTGTATTGACATTGATTGGTTTATTTTGACTTGATATTGACAGATCTGTCAACGTGACATAACCATGACCATGCATGCCCTCTTGCGGATTTTTCATACCTCCTTAATAAACAACAATAAAGTTGTATTACAATTTAATTAATAAATATACTTAAATATACAATACTTATTATTGGACAACGTCACATACATTGCTCTGATTCTGTGGCAAGTAGCCTTAGCACTTGCATTACAGAAATCAGAAACAACGGCGGTGCCACAACACCCTGAATGAATACACGTACACGTATACGTAGATAATATAACACTTAATAATACATATAATTAACAGTCCGTTTAACGAAATATATAACTTCCCTAATTACATAACACGCTCGTCTAAAAGTTATCTATAAAATCGTGCATATTAGTAAGACAAATTGCAATCGAGATCTCCAAGCTAAAATGCTATTACTTAGCACTAAAACCAACCAGTTGATTAACTAACACTCGCTCGGTTATCTGTGAGAGGTCTTTAGTCCTCATTTTATTAACTCAGTCGTATATATCCCTTTCCCCACTCGTATACAAGTCTTATTTCCTAAACAAGTCATTGATAGCGTTCTAATAATGTGTAATAACTATAAAATTATTCCAATACAAAACTGCTTGGCGAAATGCAAGCCTTATCACGTACGTACTGAATTTTAATACATATTTCTACGTTAAACGAAAACCTGCCTTAGCTAAATCTGGATAGAGTTAAAAGTAGCGTTGGAGGGTTGAGGGAAGCGAGTTGGAACGGGTTATGCAGAAATAAGATTTATATGTTCATTCTTAAAATCGGTTGTGGCTCGCCGGTTGTAGTCTGGTATCGAGTTTCGTTCTCACTCCATCAGGTGTCGCTGGCGGCGCCTTTTTGTTTTTTCTCACTTTTGTTCTACGGAGTGTCGATAAAAACCCGACGGGAAGCAAGGAGACGGACCCCACAATAATACCTTTGAGGTTATTTGAATAGGCGATGTTTGGACCCCGACTCCGTTGCGCTTTTTCGTTTGTTTTTCACGTCTGACGCAGCTGAATGGTGTTCGATTATTCCGTATTCGAATTTTGAAGTCTGTGATATTCATTGTCTGTGGAAGCGGGGAACTAAACGTTCCTTTTTGGAACGATTTTAAAGTTTTGAAAAGGAATTTCTTCTTCTTTTTCTTTAGGAAAAGCAAAAAAAGAACAGGAACTCCGGTTTTCTTTTCAAAATGTGTTTTTTTTATTTATCGCAAATTCACCACAGTGATACCTAAATAAATTATGTTTATTCTTTCTATAATAGTCCTTCATCCTAATTGCATATTAGATTGGCCCATATATTTTAAAATTACGTCTTAGAATATTTTAAAATCTACGTTTATTTTGATGAGCTTGTTTTCTCAATTGGATTTTTGATATTTTTTATATGCAAATTAAAGTAACAATGTTATTATTTTATTATTTTTAATGCTAAACTTGATTCACGCAATTTCAAAAAGGTTACTACGCAATCATGGAAATACTCTAAATAAAGAACACAAATATTTTTTTTATTCTTTATGAGCTGAAGCACTTTTGCTACAGAAATCAGAACAATGGCACTTCGACCCCAGACACAACATACAAAATTTCGTTTTACCCATCGACCCGACCGGAAATCGAACCCTGCCAAAGTCCAGCCCACTCGCCTACGGAGGTCGTCAAAATGCATTAGACTAAACCTATAAATATGTATAAAGAGTAACACCTCGGGTCCCCGTGTAGTCTCCAGTTGTGTCATCGATCATTACACTTATCGCGGTGGCGTTATCCGATCTGTGGTGATAGCCGCTGTTTAATACAAGCCATTGTGACAGTTTAGCTTTGGGCATTAGAGTTCGTGTACGGTCCGGAGAAAAAGTTGGAAATTTTATTTTATAGGCACACCAACAGATCTATATAATACTTGTTACGGACTCCTTTGTGGGTTATGACGAGCCTTTTATACATTTAAAATAATTTAACGGGTCAAAACGCGACACCTTTTTTATATAGCTCGAAACGTCGGGCAGTAAGTAGTTCGTATTAACTACTAAAAAAAATACAATAAGGTGACACATAAGAGTTTATGTTTATCACCTTATTGTATTTTACAATAAAAAAACATCAATTTATGTGTTTCTCCGGCCGTACATTTCTCGTCATCTTCTATTTCCATTACCGAAAGGTTGTCTGGAAGAGATCGCTTTCTAACGTAAACACCATCTAAATTGTTAATTTGTCTATAAAACCAACTTCTGTAAATGCTTTATGCAATTCAGTAGGTATCTTTCTATTTATCTAATGTACTGGTTAACTTTCGTACCGTTTCCGACCTGTTCTATAACTAAACCATAAATAAAATAGAATTAAAAAAAGATCTCTGTCCCATGCTAACCCTACATTGGACATTCAAGTTTTAATCCAAGTCCCGTGTAATCGTTTCAACACGTTCTTGAGTAACTGAGGGCATATAGCTTTCTCTCTCGCACACCCGACAAGACGGCATCTTTCCATTTCCCACTCGCCTAATATGGGCATTCTAATTAGCGCAAGGTACATATCACGAAAACACAAAATATCCTGTGAATCAACCATTGTCTTCTAGGTGGAGAGAGCACGGGTATGTATTTATAGGAAACTAGCTGTGCCCGCGACTTCGTTCGTGTGAACTTAGGCCGTGTCCCCAGTAGGCAAACTGTTAGCGACCGACTGAGCTAGCCGCAAATTTGTGGCAAACTGAAATTTGAGTTAGCCGCAAACTCTAATCAATTTTCGTGCGTCGCCGCCGACTAGAACCGGTTTTGGTGGGAGTCGGCCGCTCACTGCTATAGTCAGCGCGCGTAACGCTGCAAACTGCGTATAGTGAGCGCAAAACTAGCAGGCTGTGGACACTCCATTTCAAATATATGGAAGGGCGTACTAAATCGGTACGCTACAAACTCAGTCACAGCCTTACATACTTTCATGGTCGGCTTTACCGCTATCTCCCCCAATATTCGATACAAAAAGTAGTTCATATTTTAATTCAAGTTTCAAGCCTTGTTTGTGCCAAATTTTATATATCTAACTTAATAAATAAATATACTAACTTTTAAGTATTACCTACCCCCATTTTTCAAAACAAAAAGTAGCCTTTGCCTGTTTTAAACGTTCAATAATACCCATACCAAATTTCATCAAAACCGGTTCAGTGGTTTAGGCGAGAAAGCCGGACAGACAAACAGACAGACAGATAAACAAAATTACTTTCCCATTTACAATATTAGTATGGATACATAAATAGAAGTAAACTTGTATTGCTTGTACAGTCAAGAACATACAGCAGTATGATATAGCTCTTATGCTCCCGAATTAAGGGTATACTCCCAACTGTTAAGTCTGACATGCTTCCGGCTGTACTGTAAAATGTGTAAATTATAGAGTGCTGCACTTAAGTTAATGGGATCTTAATAACAAACATGACCTAAGAGGAAAAGGACCAGACACGAAATAGCTCCCAAGACTAACTGGTAGAGAATGCTCTTAGCATTAAATGTACTTGTTTCAAGGTTTAAATTATAAATCAATATTGGACAACATCACATAAATTGATCTGTCTCTGGTAAGTAGCTAAAGCACTTGTGTTACATAAATCAGAAACAAAGACGGTACCGCAACATCCAGACGCGAGACAATATAGAAAAGTACGTTTCCCATATTGACCCGATCGGGGATCGAACCCGGGACCTCAAAGATGGCGCGACGCCAAAGTCCGGCCCGCTCGCCTCTCGGCTACAAAGGTCGTCAGAATAGCTCACGAGGTTAACTGGTAGAGAATGCTCTTAGCATTATGTGTACTTATTTCAAGCTTTCAATTATAAACATAAGTCATTTATAAGTAAGAGATATTGTTACAAAAATAAAAGCTTACTTGTGCTTCTAGTTTTGATGACTTATGCGAACTGGATTTACCTGTAAACAAAAAACGAATTTATTAACAAAAAACTTTTTATTATTTTAAGCCAATAATTGATTAATTATTAACAGATAGGGGGCTAGCAAAAAAATACATTCTATTCCTCGATTTACACCGTCGATATAATTTTAAAAGCCGTAAATATATGTACCTATATACAGAAACCAAAAAAAAATCCTTTCGTAAAAGTATGAGCTAACGAGACTTTAGTTTTTAGTACTGAAAGGGTAAAAACTCGTTACTACTAAGACTTTGCTGTCTGTTACCGGGATGTATCTAGACCGCAAAAGCTAGACAGTTGAGAATGTCACAAGTCATGTAATTCTGTTGCCGCAATAATAACAAATAATAAATTTAATGCATACTTTTGAACCACGTCCTGCTGTTGGAAAATTTCTACAGGGTAGAGAAACATTCATCTGCTTTGTACACCAGCAATACTGTGTTCCACAGACCTTGTTCCAAAGAAGATTTTACAACACCATAAGACTTCTGACAAATGACTCAAGGCAAGTGTACTACACTTAAGCTGAAAAAAAACGAAAGTCTAAAAAAGGATACGCCAAGAAAAATAGCAAAGAAAAAAATTCAATTTGTCAACTGGGAACCTATGTTTAAGAGCCAGAAACATTGCTCGGGTCCGTGACTAAATTGATCATAATATGTTAGAAGTAAACAAGATGTGTTTTTAATGGTAGACGGTTCATGACACTGAATATGCGCTTTTAAATATCTGACCGGAATAAAAAATGAGCTTTTCTATTTAAAGCTCAGACTCCATTCTCGTTTATTTCTCTACGTTAAGGCATTTAACTTGAGAATGTATACATAAAGGCTCAGTTGCACTAAATTATTATTTTTTCCAAGTCTCTATCCCGCTTGTTGCACGAAGTTAACTGTAATGATAAGTAAAGTCTTGACAGCTGTCAAAAATGTGACTTCCCATATTTTTTTTGTAAAATCACAACCGTCAACTACTCGGTTCGAATGTTACAATTACGTTATGTTGGTACAACTGAGCCTTAGTGCCTTCAGAATGGGTGAAGTATTAACGTGAAAACCCTACAAGAACTAAAAAGAGTTACAAAATGCTTTTTTAAAGTAACGCGAAAATTCAATGTTTGCAATATTTCTAATACCTTTACTGTCTGTATTATTTGTGCAATAACAATTTACATTTTCATAGATAACTCTTACCCTCACGCAATGGCATAAATAAAAAAAATCAAATTTACATTCATTCTTAATATTCATTATATTTGGTATACAGTAGATCAAAAAAAAACGTATTCAGCAATAAAAATTACACTTATTTGAATTATTGGTCATTGAGCTTCAAGAAAAACAGGCTTTAATAAATAGCCCTGCCCTCTGTGTAAATCAATGAGAATAAATTTACCATCAACCATGAATCATTTACCAAATAAATTTTTGGCAATACAGTTTCCATTAATTATGACGATTTTAAATTATTAAAAGTTATAGCGTGCTTGCGTTAATTTACCGCGCCTACTAAATTCGAATGTGAGGCAAATCAGTCAAATTTACATTCGTTTAAGAGAGGTAATTAAAAAGAGTCGTGGGTCAGGAAATTCTAATTTGTAAAGTTCTCTACTAGTTACTTATTTTTTTATAGAAGCACAGTATGTTGGCTCCTCCCAGCCTGATGGTAAGCAAGAGAGGAACCCACATCGCGATGACAACGGATTTGACACGGTAGTATCCTATCCGTAAGCATCGCCATACTGGCCCGCAAGATGTTCCTTCACGCTCCTTTTGAAGGAATTCAAACCAAAGGAAGGAGGAAACACTCAACCGGCAACGAGTTCCACTTCTTTATAGTACGGCAAAGATAAGAATTATCACATTTTTGGCTCCTATATTTCCCAAAGTATTTCTAGATAACCAGTTATTAAGATTAGCGCGCTCAAACAACCAAACTCTACAGCTAAATAACAAAAAATAATAAATATTAGTTTAGATTATTTATTATCTGATGAAGGGTCACCTTCTTAAAGAATAGTGTTACAATTGTTGAAAAGAGGTTTGTCAAACCAAGTACATTTATCACTTTTTGATTAGATCAGCTGTTTGTAAGAACTAATTTTATTTTGTTTGTTTCTTTTGTAAAAAAATCGTACTGACTGAAAAGAAATTAGGCACTTTTAAGAAACATTCGTTTTTATAGTTTTTGCCTTTGATATGGTTGTTGCATTTTTATCGACGATCTCCGTAGGCGAGAGGCCAGCGGGCCATACTTTGCGTTATTACCAGTCTGGTAAATACGGCAAACAAACTTGTCTATTTTTTCGGGTCTGGGTGTTGTGGTACCGTCGTTGTTTCTGATTTGTGTAACACAAGTGCTTAAGCTACTTACCACAGAATCAGAGCAATGTATGTGATGTTGTCCAATATTTATTTTATGGTATTTTTCTGTTTCTTTTCAACGAACAATACCTTTTTGTAGGTTCATTTCTAATATATATTTAAGCACATCACTTTTTTGATGTGTTTACTTAACATTGGCATATGCCACTCTAAAATATAACTTAAATTAAGTTAGTTTGTAAGTAAAAAGACGAAATAAACAAAATGATCTGTTCTATCACATATTTTACATTCAGAATCCTAACACGCATAACATAAAAATAACTTTACACAACTCGCTTTCAAAGCTCAAATCGATGAGACCACCAATAAAATCCACCAGACCTAATACTTGATAGACAAACCCACAAACAGTGTGCCAACGACAGATAGTGAACACGGAAATTTGAATAATATTCAAATAAATAGCTTCGAGACGAAGTCGGAACGATCTGTTATCTCGATCATAAAAATAAACAGTAGTAAGTAATGGAAAACCGATTTATTGATGCAATATGCTCCGATACCTAACGCTCTAACCGGTATTTGAGTCATATATGAGTAGGTATATAGATTTACAAAGCAGGAGAAGACATCTATATAGATAAATAAAATTAGAGTGCCTGTTTGTAATGCTAAATGCACATGGACGTATACAAAGTAATACCAATATACCAGTTTTTACGATTTCTGACTATCTGTTCATTTGTTCCGGCCGATCTTTAATACAGCTGAACCGATTTTTACGGGACTTTCACTAGGAGATAGCTGATTAAGTAAGCATTCGAGTTCCTGTATTTGAAAACATGTTACTAATTATTTCACTAATACTAATAATTTTAAGTCCTGGATTATAAAAGCCATTTTTTTTTTCAATTGAATTAGCTGATCCATAACGTTGACCGAATTCACATTATGATTGTTATAAGATAAAAACAACAAACTTTACAGAAGTTTATTAGATGTACTTGAAATATATTTTAATGGTTACAAACTTATTAACTGGTCTACAGAAAAATATACACATAAGTACGTTTATTTATCTAATTTAAATATAGATGTGGCTTTGAAAATAAAAACAAAATACTTAATCTATATTTTCACTAGATAAAATGATAGTTATATATTATTAAACGGCGCATATTTCCTGAAGAGTCACGTCAAGAGGCCATTACACTCAACTTGTCACTTAGTGAATATATCATGACCAAACCATCAAAACAAAATCAAAGCTTAATTGGCTAATTAGTTGGTTAATTATTTCTTGAATAACCAACGCCGGAATACAGTGCAATTGAAAACGGTAAAGCATGTTCATTCAGCAATGGATTAACTCGTAAATCGGTATTTAAACGTTTGTTTTTAGCGTAGGTAATAAACTTAGTGGCTTGAAGTCCGAGGTGGGTATCTTTCATTAATGTTTTTTTATTAATACCACTTGACAATGTCAAATATTAAAATAAAATTAATGAATATCAAATATTATCATTAAACCGATCGATTCCAAATGTATAAGCTTAAGCATTTGTGTTATGGAAAACAGGAACGGTGTTGCCAAAATAAATACTAAAATACACATACATAAAACTCTAGATGCAAAACCAATACAAACGTTCATAGCATCCTTTTTTATCTTGAAGATCGAACCTAAAACCATTTGCTCAATCGTCAAAACATTAGTCCTGTCAAACCTATCTATCAAATACAAACGTTTAACTCTTTTACTGCAATTAATTTAATTGTGGTCGTGTTTTAAACTTCTAACTGTAATGTGAGGGTCTTTGATTGTTCGGTTACTTTTATGAGTCAATCACGCGGGCGTGTGTTTAATGAGTGACTAGTTATTAAAATTACTTCATTTTACTGATCCCAGCTACTGATAGAGGTGATATGGCGCTAACTAACAGCTTTGGAGCTATTTAGCTAAGCGGCTTGTAATTGAAGATGAACCCGTTCTTAGTATTTCGATGTTTGAAATATCTCAACACAACATTTTAAATTTGTTAAGTTAATATGAAACAATTTAGAGCTTGGTTTAGTTTGATACAATTAGTATTTTATCAGTTTCTATTGACTTTGATCTGTCTGTTTAATGGTACAATTGGATCGAGAAGATGATGTACATGGGACTGAGGAGACCACACTAGGGAGCAGAACTTAGGAATACATCTGACATAACAATTGTGAATTATTATATTAGTGAAGGTATTTTTGAGTACCTTAATGTTCCTAATAAATCCGCAATTATTGATTCAATTTAATGTATCACCGTTTTTTTTATTAGGTAGCAAATGCAAAAATACTTGCTACATATGTTTGGAAAATCTACTTGTCAACGGCCAGGCCGGTTACAATACAATCTTATTCGATTATTACTAAAAATAATTTATAATGTTCAACAAGAACTGTCATTCTTTTGTTTTTTCACCTTTGCTTTTTCTGCCGCGCTCCATTTAACACGATTTGGTTTTTCTCTGTAGGTACTCATTTAATTTTTATTTTGGTTTATATTAACATTTATTATTTGAATATACCTTTTTCATTTAAAGAGCCGGCCCTTTTTCATACAGTCCACATTTTGGTCCTGGAACGCGTCAGAAAAAACAAAAAGAAAAGAATTAAAGTTCTTGTCGAACATTATAAATTATTTTTAATAATAATCAAATAAGGTTGCATTATAACTGGCCTGGCCGTCGACACTAATAGACGGATTTAAAAAGTATTTTTTGGTTTGTTTCCCTATTCAGATTATGACAGGCATTGGACCTGCTAGAAACCTAATTCCATAAAGCGTCTCTACTAGCCTATTCATACATGAAGTATAAAATAACAACTATCTTGGTACTACCGGTATGTACGTATCAACGTTTTTGTTTCACTGTAAAGTTTACTATTGACATCAAGAAGTCGTTACGTGTAATTGGTACTTACTGGCGAGCAGTAAAAAATGATAAGCTTTACTACTTTTTAAGAAAATGACTGGTCAGTGACTGTGAAATGACTAGGCTCATTGCAGAGCGATATTAGAAGCATATTGAGTTTTTTTTTCTTAAATCTTTGCTGTATTTGGGATGTGAAACATGTACTTACTATGATGTTACGCATCCACGGGATTTGCCGCAAATTAATCGCATTGACCAATAAGCGCAAGCTCTATGATATTGACGCACACCAAATGCAAGCTTATCACTAAATGGTTCACATCACTATTTCAACCATAGCCAAGAGGACTTTGTGAGGTATCATTTAGGTACATAAATAAATAAATATTAGACAACATCACATACATTGTTCTGTATACTGTGGTAAGTAGCTTAAACACTTGTGTTACACCAAACAGAAACAACGTCGGTACCACAACACCCAGACCCGATATATATGACCCGATGGTAACGTATTAAAAACAAACAATCGTATTGTTCAGTATACAACGCTAAATGAAAGATTTATTTGTCAGAGATAACTTGTTATATGCAAAACGCTGAGATGCAAAAAATTTGTTCGATAAACGAAATAGCAAATTTTATATTTGCTGTTGCTGTTAGATTTATCGAACGAAAGCATTGAAACCGCGATTTGTGTTATTCTTTTTAGTTAACATTATTTTTAGGCCAAATATATTTCACTAGATGGCGCTGTCCTATTTGCTCAGTTAAGTAGTTTTACGATATCGTTTCAAGGACATCGCGGTTAATTTATCAGTCATCAGGTTCAAATATCGAAAGTCCAATTCATTCACACCCGAAACACGCATTTTATTCGATAAATTTCGATAAAATGAATTCTCAAAGTAGGTGTAGAACACAAAAAGTCGTAATCGTACCGCGATCGCATCGTAACTCATAAAGAATCCGCATTTCTCTGAAGACGGAGCGGAAAAAACGAATGCGAATATCTTTCGACGGCAACCCTTCCTTTATCATTACACCTTTATTTTAAAAGCTGTAGAGTTCAATTCCGTTTAGCGTTCACGCCGGTGTGTTAATAGATCTTTTATTACGCTTTCCTTATTGCTTGGGAATAAGGTTGAGCATTGGTCGGTGATAAGAAGTGGCAAGTTAATAGAAGCTTGTAAGAATGCGAGGTGCGTTCGGAACGTACGTTTTTCAATTAATTCGATTCGCAGCCTTTTTCGCGTATGTACCCAAAATTAATTTGGCTTTTTTTTGCTAACCTTTATAAGTGAATTTTGTAATGTTAAGTGTGTCTATGAATGAAGTATTGCTGTAATAGATATTCTAGAACTATGTCCTGCTGCCCCGCTTGTGCTATTTTTTACTCTCAAATTGTGTAAGTAAAGTCGCAGGCAAACGGTGAGTGCAAGTAATATTATCGTAATTAACGAAAAAATTATATAGATTGATGTTATTTATATTGAATTACTTTTAAATTTACTGCGTCTTTCCTCAGAATGCGTAGATATTAAGTTGAATCAAAAACTCAGATCTAATACCTCCTGTGCTGAACCCTTGATGCACGAAGCTTACTCGCACTTGACCGGTTTTTATCAACATCAAAAATTAAATACCTCAAATGACAACTGCGACATTTTAGTAGTCACTAGGTACACAATTTGAAAATTTGTCCTTTCTTCTAATATTAGAACAGCGAAAGTTTGTAAGAAGAATGTTTGTTACCCTTTCACGCAAAAAATACTTAAATAATTTGAATTAAGTTTGGTAGAAAGAGGGAAAAGTTACTAGGTGTTAATCTAGTAACTTTTCTCGATAATCAAGGATACTTTTTATTCCAAATAAACGCATTAAGTCGCGGACAACGGTTTATTATACTACCGCGTGTGAACAAGACTGTCTCACCTAATTCCTCACTCGTCAGTATGTCATTGTCATTCCTAATTCTAGCAGCCCTGTGTCTACCTGCAGGCTACAGGATCCCAAGGGATCTTAGGGGTCAACTTTCGCTCGACGCCTATTTAAATGAGCTACATGCATTCGTTTGAGCCTGTGAAAGGTATAGGCAAGAAAGCGTTTTAACAATCCATACAATTCTCGAAATACTTATAATTTTACTAAAGTGAAACTTCAAATGGATATGGAGGTTTTTGTTACCCTTTCGTTTTACTGGAAGGAATTTGGTAGCTGGTAGATTGGAGACTAGGAAATAAACTGATATACTTTGAAGCAATCGCTGATATCGTGATATGGAAACCAGGATCTGATGATGCAGTCCTGGAAAATAGAGAAAAAGCCGGCTGTTTTTGATTAAATAGACTTTTATGAAGGTTTTTTTAAATATTTAGGGTAGTCAGCCCTCCGCTCATCCGCTTACACGGTGGCGAAGGCTATCTGTAGCCGTGATCAGCAATCAGTTATAAAAAAATAGAGCTGCCCTCCTTCTCAAATTCATTGAAGATAATTACAGCTTCGCATCTACCATTGATAGTCAAGTAGGAAAAATATAGAAAAAAGAAGTAAAATTTGGTAGTATAGAATTTAAGACTTTTGTGTTCCATTTAAGATAAGTCAACGGGTCCAAACGCGACAAAATATTTTAAAAGTCAAAGATTGGTGCAGCCTAACCGAAACGTCGAGCAGTAAATAGTTTGTATTAATTACTAAAAATGTTGTCGCGTTTTGACCTGTTCACTTATTTTAAATGTTCTAATTTGGTAGGTACTTTCTACAGACTGCCTCCGCGCTTTGGATGGTACCTAGCTATGACCCAAAAATTTTATCAGGTCTGGTTCCCCTTGTAAAGGTTGCGGAGGACCAATATAATAACCAAGATCTTCAAATCGCATTCATAGTCGTTTCCGGACCTCCAGCGTCGTAAAGGATACACAACCAGAATATCTGAAGAGAAAGAAGAGGAGTAAACGCTCGCTTATGAAATCGCTATCCGCTCACCCTATAACCACTTCCCCACCCTAAAACACTCTTTTGGTAACATTATGCTAATGCTTCCCAATACGAGCATTTCGGTGGCTACTTTTTTTCTGTGCACGCGGTAAACGGCCGCCAAGTCCTGTCTGCAGCGGGCCGCGCCGTGTTGACATGTCAGACACATGCATTTTAAGAGGTGACATGCATTTCCTAAGGAGCCATTGTTTGGAGGATGATAAATGTTGCATTGGGCGCGCAGAAAGTCTGTTGTGCCGACCTGTGACATGCTGTTGAATGGTTTTCTGATGGAAATTAGGCACTTTTACTTAGTACAACTTGTGCTCATTGACAAAGATGACGTAGGATACGTAACTGAAATTATTCAGCCTAGATAAGTAATTCCAGCCAAGCTTTAAATATTATTTGTAAGGGTGAAGGTGTAAGTAAAGTTTAAATTCTTTTTACTTGACTGAGCCATAAAGATGGTACTTTATTTGCATTTACACACAACTATTCGCGATTCAAGTTGTCATCAAAATGTGATATTTAACATCCCTAAATGTTAAATATCACATTTTGATCCAGTATTTATTACCGATGTCTTCTCGGTAGTTAAACATTTCGACCGGAGATAGCATTATTTGATTTATAATAAACAATTCACTGATTTTACTAATCTTAATTAAATTAACAGAAAGATTTCAATCTTTTTAACGAATGTCATCCTAAAAACAAATTTAGACAAGTTTTAAGTAATAATGTAAAAAACAGGAAGTTAAATGAACGGATTTGCTTATTTACAAAAAGCTAAGGACTCCCTAACCAAGACTAGCCCCTAAATGGCTTAACCATTTTTGACGTGTGAATTGTCATTGTATTCGCATTTTTCCTTTGTGTTTCAGGCTATGTGACTTTAAACAAAACCATTATGGCAACTGTTAAATTATTGTAACATGTAATATTACACAAAAAAAGGTGTTTTAGTACTTAATCCATAACTCTTAAAAAACCTTAAACATTTATCTACCATACATCATGATGCCACCAAATAATTAGATAAAGAGCAATAAATTATACTTGTAAAGATAAATAACAGACTCAATTAAAACCGGTCCGTTATCCCAGGCGATATGGTCTAAATTTGAAGACTAAATTAGTGTCCTAAGTCACGGACCACCTCAGAATATGCTGCATTCATTACGACACCAATACCATTTCACAGAAACCTGTTCTAACCACAGATTATAGAAGCATTTGTTCCATCACCCAACAACGAGGTTGAATGACCTGACGAAATTAACGAAGATTTTGTCTTTAATTCTTAATTAATTTATTCAGTAGGCAACTAACGACTCGGCTGTTTTTCTACAAAGTCTACGGCATTAGATTTATTTCATAATTTCGCTTGATTTAGGTAATGTTGGGTTTAATTTTATTCATGTTATTGATTTTTTGGGAGATTGTTGGATGTTTTGGATTCTTTGCGATCATTATGACCAATATACGGTAGGAGATCACCTTCGAAGATCATCTGTGTATAATAATAAGATTTGAGATCAATGGCCGTTTGAAAAAAATCTGTGTTCTTTATAATACTTTGCTAACTCACAAAACTTTGTTAGGAATTTCACCTCAAATTTTGAAATGAAGTGTAAGTTTGTAATATTGAAATGAACGTTTTTTACTCAATGCATTTTAATTGTTCTTGCAGTACAATAATTATTTATATTTTTTTTTCTGTTTGCCTTATCTGTTTATCAGCTGGACCTATTTTGACGACACTTTCACTAGCATAGCAGTCACTAAGGCTATTTTAGTTATTTTATTTTATAACATTATTTATTTTGATTGAATTTTAACTCATATTTTTACGCTTCCGAAGTCGCTGAATCAACTAATTTCTTAAATTTTTGCAAAGTAAATAAACCAAGTTAGCAAATTTAGTAGGTAGGATTCAATGGCATTTGGTGATAAAACTAAATAAGGTTCCTGTATTTAGTTTTCACGAAATGTCATCGAATCCATTGAATTGTTTTGGCGTTTAAAAGTAACAAACAGCCATCAATACTGCAATTGTTATAAGTGGTTTTTAAAGATTAACTTCTATATATGTTAGTAGTCATATTTAGAAATAAACGCCTAACCAAAAATCGCTCTTTCTAGCCTAGCAACAGCTTGTATATACGATGCGCTCGCGCAACCAAACCCAGAACAATTATTTGCATCCCTTTCACACTCATTACGCCTGCCAAAAGGCGATTTCAAATTGAGAATGCACTGCGAGGAAGTGATTCAAACTCTATTCCCCCAGGCGAAACCAACTTACAACGCCGACTAACGTAAACGTTTACAACTTATTGTGTTCACAATAAAGTTCAGTTTTGATTAATGGCCGTCTTTACGCCGCACAATATCGGCTGATACAACCGTCGTACGTGCTTTGTTTCCCGCTGTTTTATATCAAATAGTACTCAAAGGAATTAACGAATGTTGCCAGTACTATATAAGAGGTGTGCGAATAAATTATTTGAATTATTTTCGCGGCTGCATGAACGACACGGGCTGTAAAGTAATGTCTGTGGTATGGCTAAGGAACTATGAGAGGATTTTGTTATAGGATTAATAAATAACGTAATTTAAGATTGTGAATATCTGCTAGCAAAATTATGTATAGGTTGTGTTTCCTACAAGGGTAAATACACAGGGCCAAAATTCCGTCGTTGAAATTTTTATTTCCGTGGATAAGTGTAATTTCTATTTGATAAAGTGTGTCCATTTCATCATCATTGTCCGTTTATCTGTAATGTGTTTAATTAATAGGTTTTTTATTATTTGAAATTTTCATATTGGTTTTCAACACAGTGCTTTTCGTGGCAAATTTTTGCTATGAAATATGTACCGTGTATTGTGTAGATATTTATATGCATTAAGCGGATAATATATACTACAAACCGACATTACAATTTTATAGACTGTATAGATGTCAAGCTTTGTTCTAAACCAAGCCTCTAAAGTTGAATAGTTCTCAGCTTACCTTTAATTTCTTCGCGTGCTATTTAATAATACAGGAGCGTCTCTAAGTCCCATAATAAAGGGTCTAATTCCCTCCCTATTAGCGATGCCGGTCCCGTTATGAACTGGCAACCCCGCTCTGAGTTATGCGCGCGCGCATACAGCTGATAAAGTGTGAAATAGTGCGCGGGCGCGTCGCGAACACACGCGCGGTACAGCCCG
Source organism: Glyphodes pyloalis (assembly GCA_037074685.1). Lineage (NCBI taxonomy): Eukaryota > Metazoa > Arthropoda > Insecta > Lepidoptera > Crambidae > Glyphodes > Glyphodes pyloalis. Next base: position 2,461,522 of record JAYKKO010000003.1, on the reverse strand, counting down.
CCAGGGACGTGCGAATGTGTAGAACTGGCTTTACAGTGTCAGATATTTGGCAAGAGAGCGTTGCACGGAAAAGATATGTGTAGCATTTTAATGTTTGCAAAGCAATTGTTTATGTAATTTAATAGGTCAAACGAGACCATCGTCTTCATTGACTGACAGCTTACAAACCCCAAGCCTCATAATTTAGTTAGGCCACATTCAAACTGTTTAAATGCTAAATTATGATTGATGCAAAAACACTGTTCCAAAGATACTACAAAATATAAACAAAGCCATAATAAATATGATAAATTACTTTCCAGTAGCAAGTCAAGTAATAAGAATAATTTAAAAGGGTATTAATCAAATCTATGTACTCGTAGTTCCGAGAAAGGCAAGACACAGACAAACTATAAAGCCATAGAGACGCCAAATATGGCGGCAACCAGTTAAATATATGTCTTGTGGGAAACCAACCGCTGTGCTCCAAGAAATAAGGCATTCCATATTTATTTCGAATAAAAACTGGAACAAGTTGACTACATCTTTCTCTAATGAGATAAAAGTGGTCTAATGCACAGTAAATTAAACGGTACGTGTTTTTATTTAAAATAAATGGCATAGCCATATGAAGAAAATAAAACATCGATTTACATTCATTTCACATACGCTTTTGAACTGCACTATAGACTACTATTCAATAAAATTATTAGGTTCATATATATTGGCACAAAGCCTGAAAGTTATGTAGCTAAATGCTATGCTAATATGCTGGCTAAATAGGGTAGATTGCTAAAACTGTCTGTTGAGTTAGTCAGTTTGTTTATCAAAAAAATAATAAGAAGCATATTTTTACTAATACCTATCAGGTTAACCAAAATTTACTAAAATACTACGTTAGTGTTAAGCGCAACGTCACAAAGTTTCTAATAAACACCACTACTCCACAAGCCCTGCAGTAAATTTTAAACCGCTTAACACCATACATTTTAGTTATTAGTGAAGGCTAAAAATACGCTTGCCTATCCATTATATCTTGAATATCTATTAGTCCGACTTAAATGATCATTCTTATTACTACACTGGCCACCAAATCTAGGGGAAAATATACAACCCAAGAACCTAACATATCACACTGATATTTAAACTACTTGGCCATTGTGGCATTTTTTTATTTCATTTCACTGATGTAATCGTTAAAGCTGCATTGGAACATGAAACTAAATCAAGAAGTTCTGGTGATAAAAATTATCTAGTGGTTTTGTATCCTACCATAATTTTCAAAGGAACAATTCCCTTTCCATAGAAAGTGTATATTCGCTATTCTCATTAACTTTAGTTACGACGCCTCTAAACATTAATAGGTCTGCGTGGAGCCATCCCAAGGGCCAGTGCAGTGTAAAATGTGACCGTAGGCGGCCAAATAACAAGGGTTTGTCCTTTAAACGACAACTATTGTAACTATATCTTGGTATCCGACGGAATCTGAATGTTTCTGGATCTCTGGATTATCTCAAGGGTGTGAGGGAGCGGCGCATACAGTCGACAAGAATGACAAACATACTAAAAAATTAAAGAAATCCTGTTTAAATCTTAAACGCCAAACTTTACATGAGTATAAAATGTATGGTGTCTAGATATACATCTAGGATATCTGGATGTATGTTTGTAACTCTTTCACGCTACTATTACCGAATAGATAAGAATGAAATTTGGATATATTGGGTTACAAAATAGGCTTTTTATCCCAAATATCGGTGGCAACGATAGTTATATAATAATAATAAAAGCACACAGAGTAAAAACTTAATTCGCTAAAGCTCAATACGACAGGCGATCAATAGATTTATACAATACTGTCGATAAATAGTTGAATATATGTAACATGAATATCTTCGAATGTAAGAAAGTGCTCAGAACGTGGCTACAGTCAAAAACGTACCATCATATGGAAGCACTTTTAATTTAACATACACACACCCGACGGCAACTGCATGAATACAAACGCTCACTCACGAACACACACACACACACACACACACACACACACTTAATATAATTTTGTTAACCTAGATGTAATCTATGATAAGTAAAATTAATATTTAGCCATTAATATTAAGTAAATTGTTAAGAATATAATTGAAGGAAGAGCGGTATCTACCTGACACAGGTCTATATAGACTTAAAAGGGGATACTGATGTAACTAGTTTAAGACTTAATATTTGTGAAAGCCAATAAACTTATTTTATTTAAACTTATTTTTTATTTTATAAAATTGTAAATAGTGTTTTATTACCTAGATACGCAGTTGACTGTATCTAGTCAAAGCTAATCTAATAAGTGTTTCAACATATGCTTCCCTACTATAATATATATCAATTCAAAATTTGCTGGAGCGTGTCATTAAAGCCAATGACATTGCAATAACTAGATTTTTATCTAGACACACGCAAAATGAGCTTTTCAATCGACACTCCTAGTACTTGCCACTCAACCATAGTTACTCTATAAATGCTAATTAAACAGTTGGGCTTAAGTTGAATAAGATATATCAAAAAGAGTAGCTTTATTCTAAGCTCATTATCGTTATTTGGTAAGCGGATATGCTTAGTTAGCAATATTTGGTCTTTGAAAGAAAGTTTAACAAGAATATTAAACGTAACCTTGTTAAAATGCCATACCTTTATTTTACCAAATCTGTTACCGTATTTCATGTACAGACATAACCACGTCAGGCCACACACATTGAACTATCCACATCTCTTATGGCGTGCGCATAAAAGCTAATATCGAACCGTGAGTGTTTACTTTAACGTGTGGTTGACCGTACTTTATTTAATTTATGTTATGACGAAAGCATACTGAATTGATAAAATATCTGCATTTTACCACTTACAGTGCTGTTATAGCAGACGGCCTCTATGTTGAAGTGACTAAGGTGAGTCACCCAAAGCGCAAAAGCTCTCGGTTTAGATTCGAAGTTGGGTCGATTTGGATAACGAACATTTGCACGTTTATTTATTAATTTATCTTTTCCAGGTACATTTAAATATCGTTTGTCGCTAATGTGGTATCCAACAATGGATCTCATACAAGAGATAAATATGTATATTCTGTACATCTCTTAAAACAACAGTAACGTCAGCATAATTTAATGGGTAAATATACATGCGCGGTGGTACCTATGGAAATTGTTTTACTATATTCCTATGACGCCATCATCAGTACTGAGGAAAAGCTACACAAAAGAATGCATGTTTCCCCTTAAAAAGTTTTAAATTCGTAAAGGAACAAGAACCAGCTCTTAGCTTCACGAACGGCAACTCCGTGTGTATCGTCCACGCTTGGCCGGCCGAGTGTTCCCGGGATGTGTACCAGCAACAAGACCTGGTACGTGTATATCTCGTATTTAACGAGGCATTTGTTCTAATGTCGTTGGACACTCCGGATTAACGGTGGGGAGATGAGCGAAAAATCGTAACAAAGTTTTTGTTTTCTAAGTGCTTTTGAGGCAGTGGTGAGGTGATGGACGTTACGGAGTCAAAGAACAAGTAGACGGAAGAAAAAAAACTCAAAGTGTTCAGAAAAGAATTTAACTAAGGTTAATCTTGACGATCGCCGAAGATAAGAGACGAGCTGTCCAGATTTTGGCGTCGCGCTATCTTTCGAGGTCCCGGGTTCGATTCCCAGTCGGGTCAAGATGGAAAAGGTACTACAACACTCAGACCCGCGACATATAATGTTTTTGATTTCTGCCACACAAGTGCTTTAACTATTTGTCATAGAAATGTATGTGATGTAAACAAGTAGCACTTAAACAGTTTCACCAATTTTTTCTCAAGGATACTGTTACCAATACTGTCTGAACCAAGATTAGCGGATTCGTTGCTCACCCAGGACAAACATTTGACAGTTCTAGTAGAGAATGCTCCTAGTGTTAAGTCTACATACTTTTTTGTGCTATAAAGTTTATAAATAAATACCGTTCCTCGCGAATTTCGCGTCCACTCTTCACAACGTACCTTTGAAACGCAAACGCATTATACATGCGTCCCGTTCGCCCCCAAATAAATCTGTCACCGGCCTGTAACTAGGCGGTTTTGAGTTATACGGGCTCAAGCTAACGAGCTGCGTCTGCGCCGCTGCCTCTCCTATTTCTCTATTAACCGAGTTTGAACCTTCAGTTTAGGAAACAGAGTGCGATTTGGAATATAGAGAATGGATTTTAGTCCGCTGGGTGTGTCTTTCACCTTCAGGTTTAGTAGCCTGTAGATAGGAACGGTGCATGTGTGACAATTATGAGTTGTTAAACTGTTTTAATTGATTTAGTGTTTATAGTACATAATCCATATCATCCAAATCAGTTTAGGTCAAGGCGGCCAATTTTATTGACATCAATCAATTTCAAAGGTAATCTAATGAAACGGAAGATCTACACGACAGGATAGAGATTAGCAGGACCGTCTATTTACATGCCCTTTCGATAACATGGATCATTTTGCGTAACATATATATAAGCCGATCAATCAGGAAACGTCCTTATGAAACTGGTAACGACACAAAAAGATTTTTCTACCGCGAGAATCGAACCTACGACTTCTGAACGAGTCTCAGCTCGTTACCACTATACATAGTTGCATAGCTGCACAAAATAGAAAGCACTATTCGGGGCCTAATGTCTTGTGACCTTCTCTGCTAGTCAAGCAATAGGAACTGACAGCGTGATCTTTCTTCCCGATATCTTTTTATGGTCACACATTAAAAAAACCTAATGATCGTCACTTTAAGGGCCTCTTTTCATGTTAGGGGCATAAAATTGTATTTATTTTCATCGAGCATTTCGATTACCTCAGGCCGTCGAAGTCCTCGAACCCACCCTTAAATTCAATCCTCAATGATAACTTATCGAACGAGCACCATCACATCATCAATACACAACTAGGATGCGCGCGCGCAACTAACTGAGACATTAACTCGGGAGCGGCGCGTGATTAGCTGCGTCGATCCGCTAACGACTATCGATCGAGGAGCAACACACCGACTTTGTTGATTTATAAACACTAGCTTTGACTCGCAACATGCCCGCCTTTTGGTCGCATTTACACAATTTCAAAGAGTTCTGCTTTATTTAGGCACCTTCAAAATATGTCTTTCCGATCTTGTCGGGCTGAGGTGACGAAACTCATTGAGATCAAGAAACTACACAGGATTTGTTTTAACCGCTGAGTTTTCGCCTAATGCACTAGTATTTTTGTCTTGCTTAACTAATCTAACTTAAACTTAACTTGCTTAACTTATCAAAACTATAGGTGGTACAATACATGTTAAACACAAAGGTCTACCTTTGTGTTTAACATGTATTGTACCTTTTGTGTTTGTACTCTAGTACTCTAGTACAAACACAAAAGTTCATCACGCGAATGTTTGCTCTGTGGGAGGTGAGGATCAAATCTCATCTGCCAAGAGCGCTAACCAATATTCCATCCAACGTACGAACAAAAGCTCAGCATTTTTAAACGTCCCCCCCCCCCCCCATTCTTTATGTCGTACACATAACAACCAATATCAAACTGCAAGTATTAATCTTGACGTGCTGATGACTACTCGGATGAAAAGAAACTACTAGCATCTAGCATGCGCAAAGCGTCAAATTTCTCGCATGAAGCGTCAAATTTTAAATTTCGACAAAAACGTTCAAAAAGTTGATTGACTGATATCATGCTACACTCATTTTCAACCATTTAACAGTCGACTTATTTATTTTATCGATATCAACATTTACAACACGATAAAATTTACTCAGGGGCATCCTAAGTCGCATAAGAATGTCTCCAATCATACTCGTACTTTTAGCAGCAAATCTAACGGTTCACATAGCAAAAAACCCACTTCTACACACCCAGCCATAAACATTACAACTCAATCTAGCCTCGCATATCCCGACGCCATCATTCCACTTTTTGCCTCACACTGGAAACCAGGGTAATGTTTACAATAACCGATCTTAGCTTCAACTGATTGATGGCAAGTCCTCTTCATTACTCAGATATAGTAACTGATTAACTCAACAATACGGCCAGTTATTAGTCGTTGATTGATCGTTAAAAACCGTAACGATTGAACTGTTTAGGCGTGTACAGTTCAATCGTTATTTTATCGATGCTAATAATAATGTATCTACCAAGCTTGTTAAAATGGCGAATATAATGCGTTCGGTTCACTTCAAATCAGAAAAGTATTCAAAATAATTGAACGGGTCAAAACGCGACACCATTTTTATTTAGTAGTTAATACGAACTACTTACCGCCCGACGTTTCGGTTAGGTTGCACCAACCGTGGTCAGAAGCTGACTCAAAATAAAAATGGTGTCGCGTTTTGACCCGTTAAATTATTTTAAATGTTTAAAATGGAACGCAAAAGTCTTAAAATTTATACAGAAAAGTATTCGTTCTAAAATTGACAGATAAAAATGTGAATTTTAACCTAAAATACAATTAAAACCTACACTTTTTATTGGTAGGTTTTTTAAATATAAGTGTCACGTTTTGAGTTATGATTTAAATATACTTGGAGAAGATTTTGTAAAAAAGTTGAAGAACTTGAAGCAACTTTAGAAAATGAATAACGCCATCCATTAGAATTCAATTTACTTCCTATGGTTGTATAATTACACGTTAAAGCTTTAAATATACTCATGGACAATATCACATTGCTCTGATTCGATGGTTATTAGCTAAAGCGCTGGAAGTAAGAAATCAGAAACAACGACGTCACCACAACACCCCACCCAAGACAATAATAAAAAAATCGCTTTCCATATTGACCTGACCAGGAATTGAACGTCATACTTATCAATGCTTAATTTTTTACTTATTAAGTAGGTAATAGTGTTTATTTGGCATCACCGAAACATGGCATATAACTTTAATGGCAACATTGAGAAACCTCGTAAGATTCCCAGCAAATGAAAACGTCATCGGTCCCGTTCTTTCAAGCTTGATATTGATTATATTTATTTTAATTAAAATAATTATCTTTACATAAACCAACATACGATTAAACAAACCGTAATCGCTCATTAGGCGTATCTCTGTCCGTCGTAAACGTGGTTAAGTCTTGCCGTCGTATTAAACACAACGAAGTAATTAAACTGGAAATTTTGCCTGAAGGTAGCTGCTACGATATCTTAGGTACAACATAAAAGGGTGAAGATGGGATAATTACTATGTTTAATATGTTTTAAATTTCTTATATTAACTTACACAGCTCCATTTTTCTACTTATTTTAATACTAGCAGTTTCTTACGGATACTATACCCGTTTTTCACAGATACCTAGCATATATGTATAGCCTTAAGCCTTCCTCGACAAATGGGCTATTTAACACAAAAATAATTCTTCAATTCGAACTAGTATTCCCAGAACAATATATTGTACCTATTAATATAAACTATCCAAGGCAATCCTTGATTTCTATCCTTTCTAACCCTATCAATGATTTGTCAGTACAATAAAGCATCAGTATATTGTCCCATTCTTTAACGGACCACAATATATGAACTATGCTCGAAAATTCCGTAACTTTCTTTGCTGGATCCGGAAATCGAACCCAGGACCGCAAGATCGTAATCCTAAACCCATTAGACAATCACCTTTAACCCTCATGATATTTCGAAAGCCCAAAATTCTTCCAACCGATATACCATCTTGTACCAACAAATAAGCACACAAGTAAACACACAAACTAATTTACTCATAGGTGGATGTTATCTGGCTTACAATAGCGATCGGATCTCCCCAGAACAGGTATTGGGAAGCATGGCGAAATCAACGCTGCCGACCGTCCAAAATCAAAAGACCTGCTAACGCTTACCGCACCAAAGAATCCGAAGCTCAATTTCGCTTGGTCAGCATTGCACGTCCATTATCAAAAGACCCCTAAAATGTACGAGACACTTTGGAGTCAGGTTTCCAACCAACTTGGTCGTGTAGAACTCGAGTACGCATGTAGTGCGCCCACGCATTTGGCTATGAGAAACGCAAACTATGCTTAATAGAAAATTAAACGTACTACAGTGTTCAACATAATCGGCCAGTGATATTGGAAATAGTTGATTTCTTAGTGAACGTTTAGGTCAAGAGTTTCGATATTGTAAATATTCACCAACATCACTCATTACTTTGATTCTGCGATAAGTAGGTATAGATAGCCACGAAGACGCGTTTCCTTTACCTAAATCACATATTAGGTAATTAGTAATGGGGATACACATACTATAAACATTGATAGAACGTCACGGGGTAACTGAGGTTTGGCAAAAACTCTCCACGCCACCCGCTTAGCCCTCATACACCGCGGGGGCCCTAAATCAAAAGTAGTGGGACGTGTCTTCGTGCATTGAACTTACCTTAAAGCACTTGTATAATACAAAAGTATTTTATTAACATCAATCACATATAGATTAACTTCTATACAGATTCAGTTTACTTCATAGCTGAAGATATGCCTTTCTTTTACATGAGGAATCCCACTAGATACTCGCAACGCCCGGAAGGAACTAATGCGGGTTATATCCGACTTGCATGCACTAAACCCTACGGCTGTCCGCAAAGCCGGGAACTTCACCGACAGAGCTCGGCCGTAGTACTGAAGATAGATCTATCCTAAGACTTCTACAATTCTCGGCTTTGCACCATCCACCGTCGCGACTAGTCACCTATCTTATGGGGGCCGTACTAAATTTTTCGTTTTCCGGTACGTAATCCCCATTTTAGAACTCTGCCCCGTCTACCATCAGTTCTATTTTTCAGTTCAGCTATTACCACTTAAGATTAAAGACTCCTACAAATAATCAGTGACTTTAGTTCTGCTACGAATATCTTCATTTCTGAGCCTGTCTGGTAGAGAAACTTCTAACCAAGCGATAACAATTTTCTGTTCCATATTTTATCACCGAAAACGCACCGGTCAAAGATTATCCGCCCATTTCCGGATATTTAACATACTCGATGTCAAAGCACAGTCAACGGAACACCTAATCTGATAGCAAACGATTGCAAAAGAAACAGCCTTAAAGCATTAACTACTTGGATGTCGCTAAATCCATTAAGGATACTGCCTTCAGTTTATGCTTTCATATTTTCACGTTTATTTGTTATTGCCAATTAGTATGATCGTAAAAACGGATCTACCATTACAGGAGGTCCCTTTATAACGCGCTAGGGCTGACGGAACGGTTGATTTATTAAAAGCAGAAACTGAATACAAATATCAATATATTGGACAACATGCTATCGATAATGCTTTGATACTACTGTAAGTAGCCAAAGCATTTATGTAATATACATAAGACGCAACGAAGATATCATGTCGTTTTTAACATTGGCCCAACAGGGAATTGATCTATACAAATAACATTCATTACACTTATGAAAGTATCTACACGTATAAGCCAACCGATGAACCCATAACTTTTGATAAGAAACTACCAAGAATCTCAACAGTTTTTTTACTAAATAGAATTAACTTATTACTAACTAGCGAGCGGCTTCGCACGGATGTAATGTAAATACTTAGAAATATTGGCTTTTCTATTCTTTATTACACATAAAAACCTTCCTCTGGAATCACTATATCTATCAAAAAAACCGCATCAAAATCCGTTGCGTAGTTTTAAAGATTTAAGCGTACAAAGGGATATAGGGACAGAAAAAGCGACTTTGTTTTATACTATGTAGTGATTTTTTAACCAAGTCAATCAGTTCTATTTGTCAAGTGTGGAGAATAAAGTTTAAAAGGAAAAATATAAAAAAAATGATCTTGTACAATCATCTTTCATCCATCTTTTAATATATTCTTAAAATCTACAAACATGTTTTTTTAACCATCTAGGTGGAAATATAATAAAATTCCAGGCAAATTTCTTATAAAATAACAATAAGAACATAAGTGCGAAATAATTTAGATATAGGATAAGTATCCCAATGTATGACATTTTTTGTTAACCTATGCTCAAGTCTACCTAGACTTACTATATGGTATATCAAGCATAGTACCGGTTTAACCAAAAATTTGCAAGTAAAATGATTAATTTCAACCCTAACTGCAAACACACGGGTGCATAATACGTCGAACATACGATCCCGCCTTAAGAATTATAACGGGCTGTTCGCACACCAGTGTCGGGCGTAAGCCGAATGTAAGTGCATCGTCGATGATGCACCAGACAAATTGCAGGCACCATTGTGTGGCTTACGAGATGTCAGTATTGTCCGCGGATGAGGAGTTAGCACCAGTGGTCTAATCGGGAGATGTACTAAACTACGATTCAGACGTAATAAAGCGAAAATTGTTCGAAGATTACGTCATCGCGTATTAATATACATTTTTGAAATAAATATCTTTCTGTTTCCATGTCATTTCATGAATTATATGTTAATTGATTCCCAGTGGAATTACTATTAATTTGTTCTACCTGTAAAAGAGGTCTTAATGTTACTTCGACTATACTTTTTTGTAAATTACTTTTAAAATTATATTTTAAAATGCTAGATAATAGTCATTGAGTTGATAAGTAAAATTGACGCGTCATAGCTTGCAATCATCATATAAATCGATGTAGGAATCGTGTTTTTACAGGTATTGAAACGTATCTTTTTAACTATCCCGTCAAAATTTGCTCATTCATAAGTCAGTACTCAAAGATAGTAAACAAACCCATAGTGAAAATGTAAAAAGTAAGCAAAGAAATGACAAAAAAAAAGTGTTTATTACTGTTTTCGATCTGACGCTTTTTATGGTAATTGTAACAAAAATTGCTTGCTAAATTACTCTCCCGTATTCCAAGTATAACAACATCGACTGCATGTTATTACGATACCGAAATAATGAAAAATAATGGAAAAGGAATCAGGCCATTGTTATTTTAACTGCGAGTCCCAATTCGGGTTAACAGTTCGTTTTAATTAGTTTTCTGATTGATTTACTGGACTTTTTCATGTTGATCATACGGGGGAATTTTAAGTCACGTTAAGGCAATTACACACGGGCAGGATGCAAGTTTTTGTCCTCACTTTTATTAGTTTTTGAAATGCAATGACGTTATAAAGATACGAATTGCGGTAAGTAATCTCTTGTAAGACGCTGCTAAGTGAATTTTGTTTAATTACCCGAAGAAATTTATATTCTGATTTGGTTTCAATCTGTTTTATGTATTAATCTTGTTTTAAATTTACATCACTTATTCACCGTATCAAAGAAATGGAGCTGTCAGATGTAAACTGCATAATAATAAACATATAAGATATTAATTTTTGGGTCTCCTATTCTTGAAAGTAGATTGAGATCGTTAGAATGTTTATTTTCTATTAATAAAAAAATAATAGACAACATCACATACCTTGGCCTGACCCCAAAATGAGTAGCTGAAACACTTGTTTTTAGGAAAATCGGAACAAATGGTGGAACCAGAATATATAAAATTATATATTAAATACATTTATAAACACTCAGACACAGAACAAACACAAAAGTTCAAGACATGTCTGTTGTTCTTAGGTAGGGATCGAACCCACAACCATTGGTTCAATAGCCAGGAATGCTAATCTAAGTGAACAGCACAAAGGTTCACTCATGCATTTTTATTTTAGTTCTTATGCGCACGACATTAAAGGGCGTTACAAAGCTCAAAGTCGGTTAGTCTGACATGCTTTCGACCACACTACTGGGTCCTACATATATATTTTACCATATAATATTTTTATTTTACATTTTTACTAACATAAGCTTGACAACACGTTTCAAAACAGTGACTGCTATGAAATCATGCATTACCTGTAATTACATTATTAATGATACCTAATTAAATCTGACCTCTCATCCTTTGGCTTAAGTAGCAATCACATTACAGTTAGGTACATCACACCACATGTAAACCTATCAGTTGTAATTACAAATTTATTGTCTAATTGCACCACGTAATAACAGATGTTATATTACCATCGTTTTTCAGACAGATATTTGCAAGATGCCGCATATAATATACCAGTGGCCGGCGGCGGCTTCGCAGGCGAACTAACCCAGCTTTTTTCACATTTTCGACTAATTCTTTGTTCGCAGCTTATTGGTCGCAGCGTAAAATTATATAACCTATAGCCTTTCTCGATACAAGGGCTCTTCAACACAAAAATAACTTTTCAAATCGAATCAGTAGGTCCTGAGATAAGTTTGTTTGTTTGAATGCGTATTCAAACAAACAAACTATTCAGCTTTATAGACCAATAGATAGATAGATAGATTACCAAAAAATATAACATATATTTCTTCTTTTATCATGTGAACAAAAATATACTACGATACATTGCGTTAAAATATATTGTTTTAACTTTACCCGCTTACAGTCTTTTAAATTTATGTTGATTAATCAATTATTTATTTACGCCTACATTTTTTATGTCACGTATGTGATTCAGTTTCATGTATACTTAAGTTCCACTCCGAAGCATAATACTTACAAATCTTTCGGATTTACCCCCAATCAAAACTAGTTTCATGTTCATAATTTTTTTTCTGCCACCTCCATGTGCGTGAATCATCTGAAAAAACCGTCACCCATCCTAGCTATAATTTCGAGAAAAACACTGACACAATGGGAATTTTAATAAGTGTAAGAAAGCCTTAAATTTTTCTTTGATCTCCTGTTGTAAAAGTTTTTTGGACAAATAACGAGTTCCTCATGAAAGTTACTCTTACGACAAATACGATGATTTATTTGTATGTATGTCGAGGTGAACGATATTTTTACAATTTTTATGATGGATGCTTATGGTTATTACTTAAGTCAACCATGTTAAATTTTAAAGGTGTTTCAATTTAATCACGATTATAAAGATAAATAGATATTTTGGAAAATTTGGAGAGATGAATAGAATATAAATTGACTTTGAATTTTTAGTTCCGCCATTTTATAATTATTTGGATGTTTTTTCATCTGTATAAACGTATGTTTGATACGTTAATAATATTTAGTCCATTGTTCACTATTTTTCGATGAAGGTTATATTTTTGTCCAATGCCAAAGATAAAGAAATTTAGTTCAATCACATCAACCTAATTATGGGCAATTCAATGAACTTATCAAATGACTATGAATTCAAGCTAAAAAAATAACAATTCCACTGTAAGGAGTAAAAGAGACGACGAATTTCGGTCGTAACGTCGCATTAAACTGACAAGTCTCGGTCGGAGGCGCACGCGCATGTCACGCGCTTATTTTATCTCCTTAATGCGACAAACTGTGAAGCTCATATAAATTATTGGCCCATATTTTTCAAGATTTAAATACGAAATTTCTCGATCCCACCGTATAATAATAATTAGGTATAACATTGAAATATTTCTCGATTACTCAACGATAATGCAATGTAAATCAACAATTAGCTCCGCCATTTTGAAATTGTTTAATACATTTTAGTGTTTAAGCTGGCAACAGTTGTTTATTTAAAAATTTACATACATATTAACTGGCTTTGCAACTGCCATTATTTAATCCTCACTTATTAACAAGTTGTAAATTAAAAAAAAACTATAGGTTCTCAAACGTCAAAAAAAATTAGGGCAATTGAGAAATAATAGAAACTTTTAACAGAAAGAGAAGAAACAAGATAAATTTTGAATTTTGAATCGATCAGGTACGTACTAAAACCTAGGGCCGACAGTGAAAATTCCCGATGCGAAGATCTTGGACGAAGATTCCGCAGCAGCAGGGGTCCGTAGCTGGGTGGGCCACGAAACTTTTCATTAGTAGTTAGAAATTATTATTCTGCTGATTGCAACGTGGTCACATTAGGAACGACCAGATTGTAAGCAAATGTTAATCAATTAATAATCATTTTAATATTATAGCGTACCTAATAGTGTCGATAGATCAATGTTGGTTACTCTTTTCATGAGAAACCTACTGAATGCATTTGGTTCAAATTAAAAAAGCCAGACAGATTAGAGACTAAAATAACAAATAGGAAAATTTTATCCTGAAATGCGAACAAAGACACGAAAAACTACTAGCAATAAATATATATTTCGAAAACAAACAAAAAAAAAGTTGACAAAAGTACAATTTTAGATTAGAGCTCAATTTTTACATGGAAATTTAGGATTTATCACCAAAGTTATTTAAGATACTAAATAACCTTGTACCATTGTACCGGTTCACCAATCCGACATTGCTTTCACGTCTACAACATACTCCTCAATCCTGTCAGTTATTTACAGCAAACTGCCAACGTGGATTTAATATTATTGTTCCCAACGCGAATCTCGCGTTACAAAGGAATTCAACACTTGCTTAATTATTTCTACTTGATTCACGATAATGTGTGCGCGTAAGATGATAATTGCGTTTTGAATTGCACTCGCTGATTTGTTTTATGGCTTTTGGCCGATTTAAAGTAAACATTGTCAACATTGGAAGGTGATATCGCGGGATTCAACTAAAAATAAGTGCGGGCCTACTCCAAGTTGTTTCTTGAGGTAAGAAATAGTTGCGAGTTGGAAAATTTATCAGATACATAAACATCGTCTATGCGTATTTTTCGTTTATGTATTCGACAATGTTTCTTATTAGTATCTATTTTTTTCATTACTGTGTGAAAGTTGTAGATAAAAATATTGTGTGCAGTAAATTAGAGATCTCTCTATTATTTTGTACATTCTAAATTGAAGATGCATACAATTAACAAAGAAATTGAGTCCTATTGGTTCAAAACAACTTATTAGAGAAATTAAAATATACGATCTCTGTTTACACGTATGCTACTAATATTATACATGAAACTTTCTTGGTGGGTATGGATGTTTGTAATGCTTTCATACAAAAACTACTAACAAGATTTGGATAAAATTTAGTAAGTAGATACACAGACTAGTACCTATTTCAAATGTATTTTTTTTTTAAATAAAAGATAAATATATTAGTTCTTCCCAGCCTGAGGTAAGGAAGAGAGGAACCTACATCGCGATGGCAACGAATTTAATATCGTTATATTTATCCGCGAGTATCATCACTATACTGGCCCGCCAGATGTTTCTTCAAACTTCTTTTGAAGGAATCCATTTTCCCGCGTCTCCCGAGGAACCTTATCCTGCGTGGCCCCACACTAACGGTCCGTTCGATTTATGACGTCGTACGCGACGAGGAGCGCGCTAATTGGTGCGTGTTCGCGGCCCGTCGCTCGCGCATGCGCGGTCGGTGCGCGCCCCGCAAATAGTGTTGTGCGCGACACGTAAGCCTTAAGGATACTTGATACCTAGTGTTGGAGATCAATTTGTTTACAGAAAAGAGTCAGTAAAAAAATTCAGTGATGACATTCTTCGTTCTTAATTGATGTCTCCTAACCTTAAACGACCAAGTATGGAGCCAACAAAAGTTTGGTTATTTACCTAACAACTGTATTCTCTATTAGCTTTGTAGCTTTCTAGAGACGTTTCGAATATCTGTAGAAATCAGATTAATATAATATAAAATAAATGATCAACTTTGACTTTGCCTAGATCTATATAGATACCTACTTACTTATGAAAATGTTGAATGTTTCTCTTCTCGTTGCTTACCTGTAAAAATTAAAAACATATAATGAGTCCTCAAAATAATTACTACAAAATAACCTTCTTAAAAACACGAGAAACCATAAAACCAATAAAAGAACCCAAAAAAATAATTTTGGTAGGAGTTCCGTACCAAAAACATAAAACATACCTTGAATAATCTTTTGATATAGACTCTCGGCTACAGAGGATTCTGTAGCCGAGAGGCAAGGGGGCTAGACTTTGGCGTCCTATCATCTCTAAGGGCTTTCGATTCCGATCAGATCAATATGGAAACCTTACTTTTCTGTATTGTCTCGGATCAGAAAGTTGCGATACTGCCATTTATTAAGTAACATAAGTGCTTTAGCTACCACAGAATCAGAGCAATGTTTGTAATGTGGTCCAATATTTTTACTATCTCAGTTCATCCATAACATAGTTGTTTGGCCCAAAAATGAACCTTACTTTTGAACTAAGGTTAGTTCCCAACCTAGGAATATTCATGTGATGAACATTTGTGTTTATTCAGTGTTTAAATGTTTATAAATATAGCTTAATATGTATTATAGTTCCATTATTGTTTATAGTTTTAAGATCACAAGTGTTTAAGCTGTTTACTTTTGAATGAGATCAAAATATGTGATGTTATCTGGTACTTATAACGATATTAATATCCAAAGACACAATATAAATAATTAACATTGTGAAATTGTAGGAAAATAGTTAATTGAAGGACAAGATACACTAAGAAAAGGAAACAAATTCAAAACAAGCTTCATACATACTACGTACTGTCATATTTACTGTAGCCATCACTACAGTCCTTTCATTGTAAGTAGTCATCTTCAGATGAACCTAACGATCAATCCGCAAACACCACATTGCATATTTTCTCAAGTAAAAACGTCTTGTCACATCACTGGTCGTTTTTACAAAGCTGCGCGGAGGCATGCGAGATAAAGTCATTACTGGACCTATGCCTCCCATCCAACTAGTGCAGATAGATCCGAAGGTCTGCTTCAGACGAGGTACCAAGCGATTGTTCGGTCGACTGGACTTTCTAACGATCTTATGTTGCGGGAATAAGATCTAAAATCGTAGTGCTAGTGTCTACTTTGACGTGCTGTTGACTGTACACAATCTTTCATCTGGTCATCAGTAAAGTCATTATCGCGGGCATAAGATTTAAAATCATCATCAACAATAGCCTTCATCTGGTCATCAGTTAAATCAATAGAAAGATGGCGTCAAAATTCAGGATGATTTGTGAGCAGATAAAATGTCTGCCTGGCAGTACTCAATCCTACTACATAATAAATACCTACATCTGTGCATTTTTTTTTTGGAACAAAATATTGAGACTTTAGTTTCGGTGAGGTTTGAATAAATTAAATAAATATTGTGTATACTATTCCTTTAAAGTAGTGGTGAGTTAACAATATTTATTTCCTTAATCACGTAAATCATATGATTTTTAAGCACCTCAAGTTGTGGAATTTATGTTTTTTTAAGTGCTCGGTAGCAAATGTTTTAAAAACTGACCCTTTAAGTTCTGTGTATGATATGATGTCAAGATGTTTTATAAGAGTATGGAGTTCATATTTGTAACACTTTTTAATGGGCTCCCGCCATTAGAAACTGCCCAGTTATTCCGCCAATGTCAAGTGTTTAAATTTTGTAACTCTATTCTAATACTCACTGTAAAATTTCAGTAAAAACATAACCTAACACACTAAGTACAAAACAACTCTTAAAGTTTCTCATGTAAAGTTTAAATTGGAACGGCATTTACAGCTCGCAACATCAAGATCGGTGATACGTCTATAGAGCTTTTAACCTTAAATCTCAGTACACCTTTATTAGACGCTGTGTTGTTCCAGCGATCATACAGCGATAAAGAAGTCTTGAGCTATTTAATAGTGAGTTTGCGAAATAATTGGCATACATGGATGTAATTGGAGACCGTCCCACAAACATGTGTTAGCAAGGATGTCAATTAGGCAAATGTCAAACAAATATTTGCTTGTACGAGTGTTCTTGCGGTGTTGCAGTTGTAATTCTAATACTTAAATACATATATATATGTCAATACAGTGTAGCCTTACCTTAGGTCCTAGTCTCATTATTATTGTACGAAATTTTTTCATTAAAAGCATACAAATAAATGGGAAAAAATTAAACAAGAAATAAAGAAAATAAATATATGTCCATCACACAATTATCAAACAAATACAACGCAAGACAATCGACTAAACATAATGTATCTTGCGAGGCTAATTCGGGTTTCACCTCAACAAATGCTGCTACGGGGTTTTTAGCAGCAGCGCTGGTATTCCGATGGCACCAACAGTAACATTTTAACCTTTTTTTAATTACTCCACTTTTTAGATAACAAAACGCAAAAAAAACTTAACCTACAAAATTTTAACTTAACGCTTTCCGACCGACCCATCAAACAGCTACAGGTCATCATTACGCACAATTAACGTCAGAATCGCAGTAAAACTTCTCACCGGGCATTCTTAGAAGCGCTAAACAAAAGGCACTTACTTGTACAGGCAAAGCGCTTCAGACTATATACTTTGGACGTCGCATCGCCCTTATACCGTGTGCATAAGGTCGCATATCAAACTGCGTGTGTTTACCTTGATTCACCGTTGACCGTACCCGGGGGTGATATTAAAAACTTAATTTGTGGCTCGGCAATTTAATTATATGTGGTTATGCTAATTTGTTGCAGGGTAAGTTACCAGAACTAGTTGGCACATAGAGCTGACGTCTGTAGGAGCATACGAAGTATCAAGTTATATTGGTCGTAGTCTAGATTTGGTTTACTGAAGAATAGAATAGGTTTCGTTAATTCAAAAATTTAACTAATACAGTTCATAGTAAGACAGATGATTGACTTATTAAAAAGGCGATTAATTGTATAATGTTCTATATGAAAACGTATATGTTTGTGAGAATGTATGGAAGTATTTGATGTCTGCCTGTCTGTCTGTCTGTGTATGTGTGTATCTGTCTGTGACATCGTAGCTCTCAAACCAAAGGACCGATTCAGGTGCGGCTTTCTTTCATTAGAAAGCCAGTTTTCTTGTCTGTGTTTTGTTAATATCGGTCCAAAAGTGTAAAAATATCCTCTTGACCAAAATGATGCAGATAATTTTCAGCGTACTATAACTCAAGTGTTTTAACGACTTGCTCTATTAGCATGCACAATACATCAAATGTCTCACATGAAACGAGAAAAGTTTCGTTTGATTGACTGAGCACATCGCACTCGTATTTTCAGCCAACCAGCAGTGATATTACTAAATTCGACATTGGTTACGAGCGCGACTTGGTGAAAAAATCCGGCAATAGTTTACATATTCCAGCAAATTACCTTTGCATTATTTTCGGGACCGTTGTACCAATGGCCTGCCCAATACCTCAGCAACACCGGCGGGAAACAATTCCGGAGCGCTTTGCGGTGCGCGAGCGCAACAACATTATTTCCAATGAGCTGCGGTGCAGCGCCGCTTTATGGGTTGCGGTCGAAGTGTGCAACTTATAGGAGGTAGCGGGTGCTCTGTAAGGGAGCCTGTGTAGAATCCACAAGGGATCCCGACTCCCCCACAACTGCGCAGCGTTGGCCACCGAGGAGGTTTTAATCGGTGCGAGCCCGACACACCACTCTCTATTCCACGAAGAGAGTGACGGTGCGGTAGGCATTTCCCACTCGAAAAAAAAACACCTATTGTGTTGCTTTTATAGATAGTCTGTAGAGGCAAATATCACGGGTTCGATCCTCACTCAAGACATACATTTCAGTGCTGAACATTTTTTTATTTTCGGCGCCTGCGTCCATATAAATTTGACTACATATAAGTTCTGATTTCTAACTACTTGTCGTCATTTCGCACCACTGTGGATATGTTAGCTAATCAGACAAAAAACACGCAAAGGAGGCTTAAACTTACTGGTTTAAACCTCCTTTGCGTGTTTTTTTAAGATGTGTTGCATGTCAAAGCTTTTCGTAGCCAATACTAATTTTCAATAACAATTCTTAGTGACTTCCATACCAATATTATAAATGCGAAAGTAACTCTGTCTGTCTGTCTGTCTATCTGTCTGTCTGTCTGTCTGTCTGTCTGTCTGTCTGTCTGTCTGTCTGTCTGTCTGTCTGTCTGTCTGTCTGTCTGTCCGTCTGTTACTCTTTCACGCCTAAACGGCTGAACGGATTTTGATGAAATTTGGGATAGGTATACGTTGAATCTCAAGAACGGACATAGGCTACTTTTTATTAGAAAATAAGGGGGGGATGGGGGTAATACCACCTTTGAAAGTTTATATGTTTATTTTTGAAGTTAGAGATATGAAATTTGGCACAATATAGATCGAAACTTGGATTAAAATATAGACTACTTATTGTTTCGAATATTAGGGGAGAAAGGGGTAAAACCGACTGAAAGGATGTAGTCCACGCGAACGAAGTCGCGGGCACAGCTAGTATTAAAATAAGTAGAAAAATGGAGCTGTGTAAGCTAATGTAAGAAATTTAAAACATATTAAACATAGTAATTATCCCATCTTCACCCTTACTTGACTTAGACCTTGGAGTTTTATACTTAGACCACACATTTACGAACATTACATTTCCAGCGGTGCGTTTTGAGATGAATCCTCTTCGGGGTTTCAAACTCAATGTAATTTTTCCAGATAAGTACTTACTGAAGCAACTAAATCACATTCTTTTGAAATTTCCAGTTAAAACTTATACGTATCTTTTTGCTTAAATGAGATATCATCAAACACCATGGTAGCATCAATGAGTATAAAACGATACAGAAAGGGAAGGTGCTTTATGAATTCTAGGTGAAAGAAAGTAATAAACCAAATCATCAAGAAAGAATCAAGCTCAATAAACAACATTTAATTCTTACAACGTTAAAAGAGCACACCCTTAGTGCTCAAATTATACAATCGATACAATTATACTTCACTATTAACTACAGGAAGATGTAAAGACATTAAATCGTCAGTCCGCTACCCGAGCAACTAATGCCAATTAAAAATCACTCTAGTGTTGTGCCGATATAATATCGATAAAAAGTTTAGCGGTATCGAGCGCCGCAAATGCGAGTCGACTGCCGTGAAAGCATTACTAAGTTTGCCTTTTAAGCGGCGTCCTACAGTGTCGGGTTACTGGGGACAAAAAACAGGGAAGGTGGAGTCCCAGTGCCGCATAAGTGGTTCCGTATCAGTTATGGCAACTGATTGCAAGTCGAATTAATACTAACAAGTTTAGTTTGCGACGCTAGTATAACTTAATCATTTAACACTTGTAATACAACAACTCATTTATACTTTAGAAACAATTGGTTAAATACTGTGTCTTAAATTCCAGGGCTAGAGCGTTCCTTGTGAAAATTATCTGTGAAATTATTTTTTTGTGCACAAAAAATACTTTGTCTTAAAAGAGTATATTTTCTTTCTCTCTATTACACAATTAATAGTTATTTTTAATTTAAATTCTAGCGATTTGTTCGTAACGCTTTTGTTTATACTTCAGGGACTTCCCTAATAGCCTTAATATCGTAAGCATAAGAATTAATATCGATTTGCAAATGTTGATCTAGTCGTGTCTTTGATTACATTGGTGTTACGTCACTTAAACGTATATAATTTATAACAACGAAATGTAGTAAATAAATACACGTCAAACTCGCGTTAATGTCTAAAATTATACCACAATATTTACACAATGAAATGTGGATAACTAAACTACGCTTATATTATTTTTTACAACAAAATAGTTACAGATTTTTGGGCTAAATTTCCGACGGAAAAGTATTAAGTCCAGTTATTAATTATGAAGTTTATAATCACCAATTACCATTTAACAGGTCAAGCTCTTACGTTTGCCGACAAAAATGCCTAACTGATTAGCGGATCTATCTAAATGGCAAATTTACATGTTTTAATGTAATTAGCTACATTTAAATTAGCCAATCCGTGGTCCTTACTCTAAATCCCTTAAAATATTTATCCAAGTATGGAGCCTACAATCTAAGCAAACAACTAATTTAAATGGGAGTATCCTTTAAAAGTTATTTTAAACGTGTGTAACTATTTCATTCAAGCTTAGCAATTAGAGTCTTCTCGAAACTATTTCATTCAAACTTGTTAACAAATTACTGACAGCTCATGTTAATTCGATCTCGGTAATTACTTAGTAATAATTACCGAGATTTTAATGATAAACATATATGGACATGATTGTCTGCTCGCTCTTACACCATATTTTTAAGTTCTCTAGCCCCAAATATTGTACAGATTAGGTTAACTACTGAGTTTCTTGCCGGATTTGTCTTAGTAGGATTAGGTTCCGAACCGGCTGTAGCTTCAATTTTGGTTTATATTCATTTTGACGATGCATAAGTGTTACTTGTAACCAACATGAATAAATGAATTGATTATGATTATAAGATTGTTTAAAATGGCAGGTGGTATTTTATTGAACTTTGGTATTTTTCTAATTTTTGTACGTTCAACAGCATATTCCTGTACAATAGTTGCAGATTTATATCAATTCTTGTGCTTAGGATATAACGGCGGTGTGTATAGTCTAAAGTGCTTTTGACTGTATTTTGTAAATCATTTGTGTAATGTTCAGTTTTTTTTTTTTATATTGCACTTCAAGATTCAAACTCAAACTCAAACTCAAATAATTCTTTATTCAAGTAGGTTACATATAACACTTTTGAATCGTCATTGAATACAATGCAAAGTGATTCTACTTCCGGTTCGGAACCTATATCTACCGAGAAGACACCGGTAAGAAACTCAGCAGATCATTTACAGTATCAGTATCTAACTTATTGCTATGTGTAGCTCACTTTGGACCAAGTCATATAGTTTTGGTTTTGATGAGTGATGAAACAAATAAGTACTCAAGTAAGTTTTTACTTTCGAGAGGTAAGCTGGAGCAGACCAGTCCCCAAAGGTGGCACCTGTTCACAAGCATGACGTATGTGCCAGCCATCGCTTCACTCAACCATATTGTAGGGATTGACCTCATCCCACCTGATGTTAAGTGGTAATGAGGTCCTAGCTTAAGGGTGACCAGTACAGCATAATAAATCTGTGTTCAGTTGTTGGTTTTGTCATTTGCCAATAGTTGTAACTCCACCGTCAATTTAACTAGCTCAATGGTACAGACAGACTAAATACTTTGGACTTTATACCGCCCATATGTCGTGCAAATTAGAACTATTTTTGAACTGCAAGTGTACACCTTGACGTGTTGTCGACCGTACAATTAGCAGTCTTGATTATTAAACCAAGAGAAGTGAATTCGATGCCCACCCGAGGCAAACATTTATCTAATTTATGTGTGTTCTGCGGCAGGATGTTTAACATATATATTTAATCGAATTGCATCCGTTTTCTCATCCACTTGCAGAACCCGAAAAATAATGCCTTCTTGCCATTCATCTATGGAATTAAAAAAGGATCTGTGAGGATTAGCAATTACTATGTACTGTGAATCGGTTGGATTAACCGGGATACGAAGCAGCGACCGATGTAATGACTCTGCGAATGGGTATCATGCGCTGCCATTTTGTAATAATTATTATCTCTTTACGACACCGACTGAGAGTTGCCGGGGTGGTGGAGTTTTACCCTGGCGTGGGGTAATTGCCCGTTTGTATGTACCTCACATTAAGGAAATAGACACAATTGCAATTTTAAGAATATCCTCAGCTTACGATGTAATATTAACAAGATTATTTGCGCATATGGTAGGTTAAAATGATATGTAGGTACTAATTCGGTCAAAGTCAACATTTTAGAAAGACTTGTATTGCTTCTCATATCCAAGATTCAATAATTGGCGACGGGAACTTTGTTATCAAAAATACTAGTCAATAATTTCTATACACACAACTTACCACTAATATCTGAACACTCATCTATACAGATAGTTAAAGAGACACATGACGTCCGTGACACATATTGACGTTATGAGTGTTCAGATGTTATTGGCATCTGCTCAGATATTACTGAAGTAATGAATGTTCAGATATTAATGGTAACTTGTGGTGTATGTAACTTTTTGACATTTTAACTGTTCAGAAGTATTTGGTCACTTTGTCTGCTCCGATATATCTGACGGCGACTGTACATACGTTTTTATTGATCAAGGGTAAATTAACACAAGCTGACAACCCACCAACCAGTATTTCTGTTAAAACGTAGTGGCCTTCGTATGATCGGTATTTAACAAGGATAACTGTACGAGATCATGTCGATTATTTTATTGACTTTTAATGGGAGCTTTTATGCCAGTTGGGACTTATTGCGGCTTTTGATCTCGCGTTATTTGTGGGAGGCGGGAACTAAACTGACGACAGGACTTCAGGATACGTATTTCTGTTCTTGTTTTTGGAACCAGTTTAAGATGCCCTTAGTCCGCAGTAAAAAAATCAACAGCCTTAGTCCGTCCACTGCTGTAAATAGGTTTCCGTTCATTCGCAACACATTTCTCTATTACGGGCTTCCGTCACAGGGCCCGCAGTTTTTCCAAAGTAATTTTCCTTACCTTGCCTACTTATATAAACACAACGTATATAACAGATCGATATTATTTGTATAATGTTATAATCATTAGGTACTTTTAAGGCGGAGAAATGCATTGGACCAGGGTTGATTCAGACTTTTAAAATGTGAATAAATTTTATT
Source organism: Glyphodes pyloalis (assembly GCA_037074685.1). Lineage (NCBI taxonomy): Eukaryota > Metazoa > Arthropoda > Insecta > Lepidoptera > Crambidae > Glyphodes > Glyphodes pyloalis. The sequence continues at coordinate 2,437,228 of JAYKKO010000003.1, read as the reverse complement.
CAATGCAATGTGTAATTAAAAAACCGGCCAAGTGCGAGTCGGACTCGCGCACCGAGGGTTCCGTACAAACCTGCAAGGTTTACAAAGTTCGTTCATTACGACAATCGAGTCATAACTATGGTATTTTTATTGCAAAATGAAATTCATAACATTACAATGGGGAAAGATGGAGGAGCATAAATAATTTGTAATGTAACTAAAAATTTAAGGTTTTCGGAATTTTTCCTTTATGTGTGCTATAAAACGTTGCTTCATGCCAAATTTCAAGATTCTAGGTCGACTGGAAGTACCCTTTAGGTTTTGATTCCCTTGCGAGTACTTGCGAGTTTCAAAATATGCAGCTTAAATTGCTGTTTCTTTTGATTGCGTTGACATAGAAGTTTGATTTTGTTACAGCTTAAAGGTATTATAGACTTGAGTATTTGGTATGAATTTCAATTTAATACCTCTACGCATTTATGAGGAAATGGGTAGTAAGTTTAAAATTATTGAAAAAATATATATTATGTGATGTAACTAAAAATTTATGGTTTTCGTAATTTTTCCTTTATCTATGCTATAAGACGTTGCTTCGTACCAAATTTCAAGATTCTGAGTTCACGGGAAGCTGTAGGTTTTGATTCCCTTGCAAGTGTCGAAACTTTGCGGCATAAACGGCTGTATCTTTTGATTGCGTTGGCTTAGAAGTTTGATTTTTTCACAGCTTCAAGGGACAGTAGACCTGAGTAATTGATATAAATTTCAGCTTCATACCTCCACGCGTTCCTGAGAAAAAGGGTCTTGACAGACGGACGGACGGACGGACAGACGGACAACAAAGTGATCCTATAAGGGTTCCGTTTTTTCTTTTTGAGGTACGGAACCCTAAAAAGCAACAAATATTGGTCAATGGCACATTTATTGCACTGTTTATAGAAACAGTGCAATAAATGTGCCATTGACCATAACATAAGTGCTTTATTTAGCCACTTACAATAGTGTAAGTGGCTAAATAAAGCACTTATGTTACAAAGAGTGTTAGAAACATCATTGTTACCACAACACCTAGACCCAAAACAAAAAAGAAAAGTTAGTTTTCCAAATTGACCTATATTAGATCTTATTCGAAAGACTTAAGGGCGTGTGCAAAATGTAAAGTGTGAAATGTGACGTATTTTTTGTACTCAACGTGGTCATACTAAAATTTAAGTTCAGTAGAACCTTTGCCGAAGATTCTCGTCACAAAATTTCATGACAAGTTTACAAATTAATAAGTTTATTATCCAGTGCCCACATTAAGCGTCGATTGTAGCATTTTTTCCGTCTAGAAATTACTATTCTAGATCCGTTAAGATTAAAATTATACGTACATGGTCTGAATCGCAACTCCGAGTGAATCGTGGTCGACGTTAAATTACTTGAGTTATTTGCAATTAACATGCCAAAAGATAGTCTCGTGGGCCCATCATAATTGTAATGTATTAATTATAGCTGAGTGTGCAGACGTAGGAGTTATTTCTTAATTGCTGTATTGAATTAATGTTGATATTTTTATGAGCCTGTAGTGCGATTCGGGTCATGTTAGTTGTGATGCAAATGATTTTAAATTAACCAGATGGGCTGGGATGGTATGTGGCTTGAATTATTGCTGAATAAAAGTAAAAAACACTCATTGACTTTGCGCTATTTTTGATCGGCAAAATAATTTGGGTTAGTATAAATTTTAAGACTTTCGCGTTCCATTTTAAACATTTAAAATAATTTAACGGGTCAAAACGCGACACCATTTTTATTTAGTAGTTTATACGAACTACTTACTGCCCGACGTTTCGGTTAGGTTGCACCAACCGTGGTCACGAGCTGACTGGTCTTGCTCGCCTTCGTCTGTTCGGGGGAGCTTGCAAATCTTCATCTTATTATTATGTGACAATATGCGGGTTTTCAAACATTTCTGCAACGAATGTACCATGGGCCGATAAGTATGTAGATATAAACATATGCGGCAGAGGGCACTTACCGAAAGGCTAACGGTTGATACAGCAGAAAAATTTCATCGCCTACAATAACTTGCGGTTAGCTCAGTTGGTAAGAGCAGCACGCGCGATACGTGAAGGTCGTGGGTTCAATTCCCGCACCGCAGGGGGAGATAACATTTTTATGTTTCTAATATTTAAAGTTCGCTAGTACGGCGTATAGTACTATAAAAATAATAAAATCGATTAGTTGCATAGTTGTCGACCAACCAAAATCGGTAAATTTTTTTTAGTTACTTTTTACCCAAAAATGCCTTAATTCATCGGAAATGTTTAACAGATTAGCATTAAACTAATGAGTGTATAAGTCTAAGCAATTTTTTAAATTGTTACCGAATCGTTTTTCTAGCTTTTTGTATTTAGGTATTTGTTGGCTCTTTTGTGCGACTCACAAGACTTTTGCTATAACTCTCACACCAATATTATTGGTATTGATAGAACGTACCTATCACTTCAGACCTAAAGCTAAGTCTCCTCTGAGATATCCCTTTCTTCGCCCCTTGTATTGGGTTCCACCAACACGTGTTGGTGACAATTATTTCTGTAAAGCCGAGTCTTCAACGCACAAAACATAGTTACGAACTTTCGTGTTTTCAACACGGTGATGGCGACAAATGTTTCTCTGAAGCCAAAACTTCAAACTTCAACAAACAAAAGCTTTAATATAGTCAGCACTTGTTCTGGCAAATGTTTTCAGTGAAACCTTCACGAATGGACTTGTTCACACATCTTAGAGGTTACATACACAAGTCAACAAAGTCCCAGGAGGTTCCAATTATAAGTTATTTTTATTTTAGCCTCTGTTACCAACATCAACAGTTATTTGTATCAATTTTATTGCATGCAGGCGTGTCTTTGCAACACAACCGCACCAGTTTTTCCCACCATCTTGCATTTTGCTGCCATAATGGGTCAACAGTTATAGACCATTTTAACAGAACCCTAAAAGATAGAATGTGGGCTACGATTCTGATTGCGTAAGCGACGTCAAATCATTGACAAAAGGCGTTGACGAGTGTCTCATATGATCTGGCTGAGTCTCATAGTTGACCGTCTGGGCGGGGCGACTGTATGTTAAAAGATACACAATGGTATCTTGTGACTATGCAAGGTTTGCGTAATACCGATTCGGTTTTTTATTAGTACAACGGGCGCCGTTGACGGGACCGTTAGTTGAATCCTTTTTGGAATGCACTGAGACTTTTTGTCATACCATTGAACATGTATTAGTACAGTCAAATAAGTTGCATTTAAAGTTGTCAGAACAAGGTATCTTTATGTAAAAACACCTCGTAAATTCATCGGTAAACCTAGTTAGTCACTCGAAATATTAACATATTCCAAACCCAAAAAGTAAACTCATAATATTTATACACGTGTTAAATAAATACAAAAATACATAATACATCGCTAAAAACACTTTAATAATAAAAGATGTAAAATCTTCTACAGCAAAAATAATCATTCCAGATGTCAAGCGATTTTAAAATAAATTGGAACGGTAAAAGATATATTATGTTGCTTTTTTAAATAGATTTAAAATGATGACAATTTAAGATAAAAAAACGAATATTTATCAAAGCAGAATGACAATTCTAAAACCAAATATTTTGTACGCAACGCCCACAATTGCATCATAACAATATGTTATGTCAACATATCAACAAAAAATAAGTGTTACAGTTCATAATACGACGATAAATATTCATAGGCTCTTTTGAAATGTGATATCCGGACAGAAATTGATCGATGGATCTAGATTTAATAGGCAATAGGTTAGTAACGTGTGCGCCTACGCAACGTAGTAGATTCGTCTGTAGATCGTGAATCGTGGTAGATCATTATCTTTATGTGGATCAAGTGGTGAGTGTGCCGAGCATCCTGTCACAGTTATGGCTAACGTCTAAATATTTGTAATCCGCCGTTACATTGCGAACTGTTGTTTTAAAACTTAAAAGCTGTTTAAAGTTTCAAAAGACCATCTTTTTTACATCATCTGCTTCTTCATTCATAGTAAATTTTTTCACATCTTTGGCTTTCAGAATTCGTGCATTTATCCATACTAATATTATAAATGCGAAAGTAACTGTGTCTGCCTGTCCGGCTTTCATGCCTAAACCACTGCCCCGATTTTGATGAAATTTGGTATACGTTTAACCTCTAAAACGGACTCCAAGCTACTTTTTGTTTTAAAAACATGAGGAGATGGGTAATACCGCCCGTGAATGTTTATATATTTAAGTTAGAGATATGAAATTTGGCAGTAATGTAACTCGAAACTTGGATCAAAATATGGATACTATTTGTTTCGAATGTAAGGGGAGATAGGGGTTAAATCGACCATGAAAGTATGTCGTCGTTTCTGTTTTAAGCATTTAATGTCAACAGAATTTACATTAATCAAAATTAAGGCTTGAGTTTTTAGAAATCTGGCTTATAACATTGTTTTAGTTTTAAAAATAAAAAAACTTCGATGATATGATCAAAACATTGTTCAAGCAAACTTCTCGAAAATTTCATGACACATTAACATTTAAAACCAAAAAACATCTCAAACCCTTTTTTCATACATCCGTATCGTCGTACAACTAGTAAACGCTTGTACATCAATACACATTCCAAACGTGTCATAATACATTTGTCTATTCAATAATTCATATTTCTAATGCGTGCTAAGACTCGACATTAACACCTCAACGGACCACTGCAAACAAACAAACAGATCCACAGAAATTGTTATTCCCACTGCGTGGACTTCTCAAAAACAGAAACGAATCTATTTTTTGTTTCGTTTCTCGGTCGATTTTAAAGGCAACGGCTGACCGGGGACCGTTCCCATTTCAAAAAGACCTCAACACACTTCGTAAATTCCTTGAAACTATATCGAATTCAACAATGAGAAGGGCCTCACTACACTAGCCGGTAAGTTGAGGAGAAGTGTCAACTGAAAGCTAATAAAATGATTGTGTACTCAAGTGGCTTCTATTTCTATGCATTACAAGAATAGGGCTCGGGTTTTTGAGTCAATACTGACTCAACGCCTGAGACAATGTTGTGCCTAATAAAAAAAACTGAGCAAACAAGCACGGAATGTAGAAGACGGTGAATTCAGACTTTGATTATCCGTTCTCTTGCACATATTATAAAACTAGCTGTTGCCCGCGCCTTCGCCCGCGTTATTTCGGGATAAAAAGTATCCTATATGTTAATCTAGTATGTCATCTGTCTTCCTACCAAATTGTATCCAAATCCGTTCTGTAGTTTTTGCGTGAAAGAGTAACAAACATCCATACATCCATACTTACAAACTTTCGCCTTTATAATAGTAGTAGAATATAGGACCTAGTACCGACCCCTGGCATACGCCATTGTCTAACGGTTTGAAACAATTATGATTAGTGACTATAAAAGTTTACTACGCATAATCTCGCTTTAATATCAGTTGATGTTGTCTATTTGAAAATACGTTTCGGATTCCTGGGATCCATTAAAAAACGTCGTAAAGTAACTTAAGTTAGTCAGTGAAGCGGTGTAGCCTTTTAATTACTAAAAGACTGTCCCCGCGTCGTTAAAATGCAAAAAAGACAGTGAAATGTTCAGTCGTACGAGCCGAGCGAACCGCAGTAGCTGCGCCCGCGCAGCCCCCGGCGCTGCACTATCGAATCCATCATACTGGTGTCGCGGCGCCTGATATCGATTATCGATATTGGTATTTCGCAATAAATCCTTCGACGATTTGCGAATCAGACACACAGGCTCTATCTGCTCTGATATCGGTTAAACTGATCGAATGATCTTAGTCGGGAGTTGATTTATTCAATTAGATTTTGCGCATTAGACTAGAATCCATACTTTTTTATATTATATTACAACTTCATTTATCTTCTAGGTATTAAAGTATTGTCATTTGAATAAACATATTAAATGATACTACACGATTTAAAATGACAGATTTATTTACTATCAATTTTCATACTCTCATTGACCTAATGTAATCTTTCATCAACTGTATCGCATAAGAGAAAATTCTTCCAATTTAAATATATTACATATAATATATTAATATATTACAATTTTCAGCTTTCATTTAACTTAGCTTATTTAAACGTAATAAATTAAAGATAAAAGTAGTTTGTAAGAATCTTCAACTGGTCTGTTCCAGTTCGAAATATTTTCACTAAACTTCACACGTAACGACATCGTAAATTACATTTTACACCTCCTTACAAATTGATTTCGGTCAAACAAAACTTCGTACAAAAGTAATTAAAATCATCGATCAGAAAGCATTTACAACTTAGGAGGTTGTAAAGTTATTTTGAATCGGAAATGGCCTACTTGATACCTAACTCATAAAGAAATAAAAAGAAATATCACTCAACAGTCGTATAAAGTTTAATTTAAGAGAAAACTGGATTTTAACTGTCGCCGTCCACACGAATTTTATGCTCATCTTTTGCAAATCAGCAGCGGAATTATCAAAGTGCGTATTAAAAATAAATATCAGGGACGTTCGTACTTGTATACTTGCAATTATTAAAATAGTCTGAAGATAAAGGATCATCCAATCTCATTTGACTCAGCTGGTGTAATTCGCGGTAACCTTTAGTATCGGTGGGTTAAAGTGTAGTACTTTATCGACTATCGAGTTTATATCGACTACTGGATTGTCCTTGCGCGCAGAGAGGCCGACTATAAAATGTCGAGGATTTGCGATCGTATGGGGTAATTAGACAGTAATTGACTGTCTTCGAATGCTTTGCTTATAAGCAATTTACTTAGTTTCGGATCTTGGGGATAATTCGTTTCTGTATGCAAAATAAGGCGAGTCATATTTTGTGCTTAGGTTTTTGTTTTGTAAATGAGATCACGTTTGATGTCAAACTCGTTTGATGTTATAACTAGATAAGTAAAAGGCCAACTGCTATTTAGGAGTAAAACATATGCTTAGAGCGAATTTTATGTTTGCACAAATATGCATTGGCACTCGTTGTTTAACTCTTGAAACATGGACAAAAATAACTACGATTAAATTAAATTAATTTTTCATTGAAGATATAGATTTCAATAAAAATAAACCTGATTCCAGTATTTTTTTTTTTTCAAATAATATAACTATTCCTCTTTCTGAAGTTATTTTAACGTATAAATAAATAAATGCGCCAGCCAACCATACCAATCACCTGGTCTCAAACTTCGGTTTTCGCTTGTACTATGAGCACAAGACGACGGATACTAACTGGGGGCGTCATCCCAAAACACCCAGACTCAAGTCAATATAGAAAAAATCGTTTTTCCAAATTGACTCGACCGGGAATCGAACCCGGGACCTTTCGCGCTTTGGCCGCCTACCTTAGCCACTGCGCCACCGAGGTCGTCAACGTATAACGTAAGTTTTATAAAGAGGATAACATGCTTTGTAATTGCTTCAATATCTCAGTCTAAAATTTTTTTTATATTTTTGGAACTAATTTGTTTAATGAAAGATTTCATTACATAGTATATAGCCAGGTGCATTAAATATGCAACACTCCAAGTCATATTTTTTGTAAACGTCTTACTTCTAAGATATGAAGTTATCAGGTCAGGAATATAGGTGGCCCTTTTATTCATTTGCCTAGATTTTTAATAGGCATACTGTATACTTTATTATTACTATAAACCTACCCCTTTTTCAGTACTGTGGACAACAAAAATTCATTGTTTATCAAAATTCTCCCACAGTTCACCGACCGTGTCGTGCACGGAATTAGTAATGACTTTTTTTCCTTTTCTTTTGCCGACGTCAGCCATTATAATAATATGATAATAGAGAAATGTCATAAATTTTACCTCGCGGTGAAGATTGTATCACGCTTACCTGCAAAAGAAATAAAGCTTTTATTAGTTTCACATTATAATAATGACTTTTCTTTCTAATAACAATATAATCACAACAAAAGATTGTTTATCTATAAGTCCTAGATCAATTTTATAGGGAACTCTAATCTTACTAAGTAAAAATATGACGAAAAATAGTCGTTTGAAAACCTTATACACGTACAATTCCATACTCGTACTCATGATATAGGTGCCTATGTTAATCTGATTCAAAACAATTAAAAAAGAAACAACATTCATAAAACCATAAAGTGTAAAAAGTTAAGTACCACATTTAAAAAAAAAATTTAGCTAACCAAACGAAGATGTCATTATCATATAAATTTTAAGACTTTCGCGTTCCATTTTAAACATTTAAAATAATTTAACGGGTCAAAATGGGTAAGTAGTTCGTATTAACTACTAAATAAAAATGGTGTCGCGTTTTGACCCGTTAAATTATTTTAAATGTCATTAACATGTTGTCATTTTAACCAGTTTCCGTTTGCAACGGATTTCTCCTAAGGCTAGTTCTCCGCTACATACCCAAAGCATCTCCCCGTTACAGCTTTCACCCAATATGTTAGATTGTTAGTTTTATCTAGAACTGCAGTCGATGTTCCAACAAAATCCCAAGACCCAAAGTCCCGCTAAGCTTCACCGCACCTCGATCCTAAGACCACAATCTAATAATATAACAGTCAGGAAAATTCTGAAGTACAGCCAAAATAAATGCTCCGGTAATTTAGCCCTCTAATATACAATAACCTAAAAACATTTCCTAACCATGGGTTTCATCTGTGTTGTTACATCACTTAACCATATTAGCTGAAACCTCTAACTTATAATGCTTAATCAATCAGTCTGCCCATTATACTAGGTGTTCAGATTATGGGACAGATTCAGAAATAAGGATATTCATAGCATAACTAAAGAGGAAAACTGAAGTAGCAATGGGTAGGTTATATAGCTTGTATAACCTATAGCTGATAAGATGAAGCGATGTAAGGCGTTGGCGTGTGAATGCCATATAGCCGCAAAATGTATGAAAAGGTATAGAAACCGCACAGCACCGCCACTGCTGATGGGGCAGGATGGTTCTGTAATTCCACGTACTGGCAAGTGTCATGCTCTGTCCACTACATGACCACCATAAATTGAACCTTACTTTCTTGAATTAAGGCCTACCAATACAAAATCGTAATCCTCTGCCGTATAAAGGGATAAAATGGACAAGCGAGGTTTTCACCATAGTACAGAGGCGATGTAAAAGTGACGCATAGCCAATAGTTGTGGAAATCTTGGGAGAAGGCCTATGTTTACGATTGGACTGGTATATTTTGTTCAAATTTCCAGCGGTGCCTCCAAGACTGCAGGCATGTGGACTGTGCTCGGAATACCCTGAGCGGAGTACGACAACATGCACCGAACTGATGTAAATCCTCTCATAGAGGAGGCAACACGAAGCGAGATGAACGTGGACGATAAATCCGCTGATACGCCGTACTGAGAACTGTTTCATCGGCTGGTGCAAGGAAACGGCGGAGGCGGGTGATAGGCGATAGCGTTTTTAAAAAGACAACTAGAAACACCTAAGAAAAAGAATTTATTCAACAAATAAAGTACACAAAATTTAGATGCTTAATATGTTTTAAATTTATTATATCTATTTGGCTCAGTTGGAGATTGCAAAATAAGAATGTTTTTGGTTTGTTGATGAAGGAGATCGTGGATTTTGTTTTTTTTTTGAGATCTTTGCATACAACGAAAATATAAATATAATTTATGTACAACGCTATCCGATGTTTCAATGATCATTAAAAAAATCTGATAAGTATTCATTGACATATAGAACTGATAATATGTGAGCTTTAATAAAGGCAACACTAATAGCATATTCTTTTACAAATAATTAAAATAGTTAATAGCTATAACTATAATTGATTTTATTATTTTTATAGTACCATACGCCGTACTAGCAAACTTTAAATATTAGAAACAGAAAAAAATTATCTCCCCTTGCGGTGCGGGAATTGAACCCACGAATGAATGTACCACGGGCCGATAAGTATGTAGTTCTAAACATATTCGGCAGAAGGCACTTACCGAAAGGCTAACGGTTGATACAGCAGAAAAATTTAATCGCCTACAATAACTTGCGGTTAGCTCAGTTGGTAAGAGCAGCACGCGCGATACGTGAAGGTCGTGGGTTCAATTCCCGCACCGCAAGGGGAGATAAAATTTTTCTGTTTCTAATATTTATAACTATAATTAACAAACCAACAGTTTGTAAATGAATTCACTAACAGGCATAATATTTTGTTAAATTCCTCGGTAGTTTTAAAACCGCTGCCTCTTGTAACCAAGGTCTGTCAAACCTCAGTTTTAATAATAAAAATATTTTAGTGCCTCTACACGAAATCGTAAGTTTGTCGGTTTGTACGTGTTTACCTTTCAACATACGTGGGATGATTTTTTGATTTCTTCAAAAGCACTCTTTTATATTTCCTACGTGGACGAACTTAGGCTAAATAATGGAAATTCCGTCATTAGAATTTGTTACGTGAATAATAAAAACGTACTGTTCGTTTTTATGTCTTTTTTATTGAACATTTGCTGAAAAAACGTGTGAAACGACACACTTTCTTAATATAAAAAATAAAAGAATTGAAAACCTCCTCCTTTTTTAAGTCGATTAAAAAATATTTTCCGTTTATTCCCAAGTCTGTGTATAGTGACTTGCGAATAATAGATATTAAACTCCATGTTTTGAAATGCTTTTCAAAGTAACAAATAAAAACCACAAGCTTTTTACCAAAAATCAAAATCAAAAACAAATTTGTCCGACGAAAATGCAAGTATGCAATGTAAACCGACTTATCTCAAAAATATTAAAACAACTCTTGAAGACAATAATTTTACGTGTTCCTCTTAAAACAGTTTTTATTACGTCCGTATCTCAATGGGCGGTTTGAACTCACAGTGCTAATGGTTACGCAAACACAGCTACCGTGCCGTCGCAAGTTCGATTCCCGCCCAAAAAACCGGGCAAGATAGGGTCTGGTTGGTGGAAAGGTTCCGTACCTTAAATGTAACCAGCTGCTATGATTTTGTACTGTTTTTCTATTCAAAGCTGCCTAAGCAACTCTTAACTAATACTTGTGAAATTAAACAATTAACACATTTTTTAACAAGCTAAATGGGCACTTAAATATATGTATGTTTACATTTATACTATACATATATTTTTCATATGTTAGATATGATTTTTTTTACAACTAAGCAACTCTTAACTAATACTTGTGAAATTAAACAATAAACACATTTTTTTAACAAGCTAAATGGGCACTTAAATATATGTTTACATTTATACTGTACATATATTTTTCATATGTTAGATATGAATTTTTTTACAAGATAAATGCATAAGTTTGTAAGAAGGTCTGGGTTTTTTTTACCTTTTGACGCAAAAACCACTGAATAGATTTCGATATTTTGTTGAGGTAACTGAGATACTAGATCAGTATAGTTTTTATACCGAAATAATGCAAATAAATGCAACGATGATAATTAAAGTCTAAAAAAGTACATAACTGAGAATAGTCGAAAATGTCAGACAAAACACACTATCAACTTTACTATATTCTATTTATATTTTATCCAGGTAAAATTATTACACTTAAAGTTACTTTATGTATAATCCGTTTTTCCATAAATCGGAACCCGAAACTGTTTAAAATAAAAAAGGCCTTTGTGGAAAAGGTTTTCCCACGTCTGCTGCGGTCTCCCAAATACTGTGTGACGGCTTTGTACACTGGAATCCTTTTTCCTCTGTTTATTTCTTTTGTTAAGGTTTTATACAGTGACAGCCGGCGACCAAGTTTCGGGACGTTTGAAGTCAAAATATACTGTGGCGACGGCATTAAATATTACGTGCGGTTTATCCTTACAAGCGTGGCGTTGCTGTGACAACGTTTGTTATTAAAATGGTTAGTCTGAGGGGGTTCGGGCACTATCTGTGACCTGAAGAGATTTTTCATTCCTAGATAGATATTTCATTCTCAGATTTTAAAATATAGTGACTAAGAAAACTTAAGATTTATCATCCTACTAGGCGCGGCATCACACGCGTATAAACACTAAAGATGCAATAAAAATATATCTCCGTTTGCTCCACATTTTCAATCGGTTTTTCGCTTTCATTGTTCGTAACATAATAATAGCCTACAGTCTTCCTCGATAAACAGACTTCACTCTCATTTTAATTGATTCCTTAAGTCTGTCTGCCGGAAAACTGAAAAAGAAATCAATTTAATAGGGCGGCAATTCCGTGGGTTTGCAAATATCAATCTCGCTTATGAAACTTTCTACTAAAAACAAATGTTAATATGACTTAAAAGCCAATCGGTGATTCGAGCACCAGTCTTTAAAAAATAATGTACCATTTTGTATTTCCTTTATAGTTATCAAATTAAAATCCAAAAGAAAATCCCTAACTACTTGTAGACGCTTCGCGACATGCCCAAACAAATCTCAGTCTACTTCAAAGCGGCCGACAATCAGAAACGTAACAGTCGAGCCATTCTTTTAATTATACACCACTCACAAAGGCCACTCCTAATCCCCCCCCCCCCCCCCATTATCCCGGAGCTCCTAACCGCTTAAATGAGTTGAGTAATCGGGATGCCCGGCCACCACGTACGGTGACCAGCAAATCAAGGTAAACTCTTGCAGTTAAAATTTAGTCCTTATGCCCGCTACAAAAAGGTGGTACAAAGTCCAAAAATGTTAAGTCTGACGGGCTTACGAGCGTAGGTACAATTAGCACATATGAGTTTCGAGTTTTGGATGAAATTTTTGAGAGTTTAAACGGGGAAAGTCTGTTAAAAACGATTTTAAGTTCATTTTTCTTCATCGGTGAAATGTAGAGGTAAGGATAATTGGCAAATGTTCATACAGTTTGCTCCAAGATGCTTTACGATTGAAACGTGTGCCAAAGTAAAGGCCATCCCTTTGTTATTTCAAAAAGCATAAGTATAATCATACTAGCTGTGCCCGCGACTTCGTTCGCGTGGACTACATCCATTCATGGTCGAATTTACCCCTATCTCCCCTAATATTCGAAACAAAATTAGTCAATATTTTAATCAAACTTTCGAGCTATATTTGTGTCAAATTTCATATCTCTGACTTAAACATTAATTTTTAACAAAAAGTAGGCTATGTCCATTCTTGACGTTCTCCGTATACCTATACCAAATTTCATCAAAATCAGTTGAGAGGTTTAAGCGGGAAAGCGTAACAGACAGACAGAGTTACTTTCGCATTTATAATATTAGTAGGGCTTTAACAAAAAAAACTTCATTCCCTTAGATTTATCTGGGAAACCACCAACAGATCCTGATGTTCAAATCTTGATGCGGTCAACAGCAGCAACGTGCAGTTCGACATTAACCCATAATAGCACGACATACGGGCGGTACCAACTCTAAACTGTGTAGTCTGACGTGCTTTTGTCTGTACGACGAAATGATTCGCGAACAAACGTAAAAATGTATATTTATTTATTTATTCAATAACATAACATGATATTTTACGAGCTTGTAATACAGGAAAAGTTCTAGTATGTGCTCTAATAAGAGGCGTACACAGAATTCCAAATAATAATAATAATAAATAAATATTGGACAACATCACATACATTGCTCTGATTCTGTGGTAAGTAGCTTAAGCACTTGTGTTACAGAAATCAGAAACCACCACGGTACCACAACATCCAGATCCGAGACAATATGGAAAAGTTCGTTTCCCATATTGACCCGACCGGGGATCGAACCCGGAACCTCAGAGATGGCGCTCGCCAAAGTCATAACAAATCTAGTGTAAATTTATTTTTTGAAAGGTGGAAATGTCAAATTTAGGATATTACGGAGTTAACTATATCAATAAAAGCATCTGTCTAACGGTAAGTTGTATATATACGTAAAAACCATAGAAATGAGAATCGTTATTTTTATGAAGTCCGTTATAAAAGAGGAGGTACTTTTTGTAAAAAAAATCTTTTTTTCGTTGTGTGTTTATGATCAAACTGTTTTAATTCAGCGTAATTTTTATGACAACTAAAATCCCACATTTAGGTTTAGTGAAGTTGTTGCCAGCTAATCCTGAAGCCAAATCCCGGAGCCAAAATCCCGGGCCTGGGCGGGTCGCATGCGTCACGCGAGGCGAGGCGAGGAATTCCGAGCGGGCCCAATTCGACTTGTCGGCCGCTGCCTGTCGACGCCATCTGGACGCTAGGGAAGAGACAAGGGACCGCTGTCGATAAGAGATCGATTTGAGCAGCCATATTTGCCGATTGTAAAATTCCAAACAAATTTTTGGTCGCAGGATTCCTCATCACTTTCTTTATTAAGGCCTGCGCTGTACGCTCTATCGGTTTTCAACTCGTAAAAAACACATGAAATCAGTTTACCACCATTTTTTTTATAATATGAAACTGTCAATGAACTAGAAAAATATGTCGTTTTACGGAATACCAGGAAACCTTTCTCCTTAATCTAATATGTTTAGAGGATAAAGTAAGGTAATGTCATCTTTTGAACTCTTACTAAAAAAGTAGTTGTGGATCAACAAGTAAAATAGTCCGGCTTGATGTACTTTAAAAAATATTAAGTCATATTACTTTTTTGTAAGGGTAAACCCACAACTTTTCTCTTCGGATTACGGAAGTTAAGAGATAACCAGGCTTATCTCGTCCCACATAATAGATATTAAGTACAGCATACATTTAACATTAAACAATAACATCGATACACTCATCCCATCCCTACCAAAAAGCGCGGCAACATCACCATCTCGCCCTCTCGTTCCCGTCTCTACGTCCCTCTCACTCACCGACTACCTTATTTAAATAAGACTGGGCTCGATCAACGTTCCTGCTCTTTCTGCCCTTTGACTTTCCACCATGCGCGCTAAAGAATAGAGTTGAAAAATGATGGGGGTGGCGAAAAAAGGAAAAAGGTTATGCAGGCTGGTTCTTCTGCGCGCGCGCCCTCTGCTCGAAGATACTTGACTTAGATTCTGTTTTGACCGGAAACGCGGTTCAATTTTCAATCCTTTGTTGCGTCCTTGAGATTTTTTAGCCTACATTCTGACAGGATTAAGTGGCTGAGTGACATTATTAATAACAGTCAGCTGTAGCATTATATTGTGTTCACTGTCTTGCGTAGATTTTAACGATATCAAAGACCAACTACAGGCAAATATTCAGCCGAATAGATATTAAAACTAGATTATTTAATTATTTTATTTAATAAAAAATGCTAAAGCTTGCGATATTACTTGCAACTATAGTTAGTAAATACACGTATTTATGATGATTAGACTATAATTTTCTGGCTAAAGAATATTCCACAGAATTGAATGAAAACACCCAATGTTTAGCTAGCACGCCCTAGTCAATCCAAAAATCCTCTCTACGATTCCCATTTATCAGATATAGAGCCTTTAAGCAGTACTTAAATAATGTGAAAAATATTCTACAGAATTTAATTTTAACACCCAACATTAATATGCACGTTCTATAGACCCGAAATCATCTCTACGGTTCCCATACAACAGATATTTCAAAGTCAAAGTCAAAGTCAAAGTCAATTCATTTATTCATGTAGGTTACAAGTAACACTTATGCATCGTCAGAATGAATACAAACCAAAATTGAAGCTATAGCCGGTTCGGAACCTAATCCTACCGAGAAGAATCCGGCAAGAAACTCAGTAGTTATCCTAATCTTTACAATGTTTAGAGCTAGAGAACTTAAAAACTATGGTGTGCGAGCGAACAGACAATCATGTCCATATATGTTTATCGTTTAAATATTCATCAAGTTTATAGTATCCTTTTCGCATTAAACATGATTTAATATGGATCTTAAATCTATGCATAGGTAAATCAACAATACATTGCGGTAACTTGTTGAATATTTTTATACTTAATCCCACGAATGTTCTACTGGTTTTACGAAGCCTATGGTTTGAAATAGCGAGCTTATGTTTATTTCTTGTGTTAAAATTATGTGTGTCGGATTTCTTATAGAACAAATGAAGATTTTTACGTACATACATAATGCAATCAAAGATGAATTGGGAGGCTACAGTTAAAATATTAATTTCTTTAAATAATTCTTTAAGATTTTGCTCAGTAAAGAAAGTTCACGGCTAAGTAATGCGTGTGGCAGTATGAGGTATCGTCGGCCATTACTCGACGTCACGCGCGCGCGCTGGCTAGCGCCGCCTGCGCAGGAGTCGCGCCGATATTTCACTTGCTACTGTATCTCCGCTACTTTGTCTTGTAATCTCTTAATGGGGAGCTCCACGTGGCTAGAAACTGAACGTTTCGGTGTATGATCCTTCTCTGCTGTTGTTAGGGTTTTAAAAGACGGTAACAGTTTGGCCATTCCAATCTGTCAGAAGCCTAGAACGTTTGTTATAAAACTGTTATTGGCATCAGCAATTCATCATGCTAACGGCTAAATCCTAAAACAAATCTTAAATTAATAACACCGTCTTCACTACATTTTCATCTAACCTCAAAAATACTCTTCAATGTTCAAATACTTTATTCCCTTTTCGTAATAAAACGCTAGCAGTGAAAGGATCGTACGACAAGAAAGTAACCACATAAGAACATAATATTAGTAACATTTTTGCAGTGAAAACCAAAAGAAAACCTTTTCGGCATACACGTAAAGTCACAAGCTACATTGACTACACTTTGGACTTTTTAACCTACTTTAAGTCGTTGATGTAAGCACTTATTTTAAATGCAAAGATATTACCATGTGTCACGTGGGACTACATATTTTGGACCGTAACGCCTTTATGTCCTAAGTATAAGAATTAGTATTGAACTGCAATTGACGCGCTGTCGACTGTACCGTCATAATTAAATACGACCTTAAGTAGTTGTAATAAAAACACCACCAATAACACATTAGAAACTAGGTTTTGAGGTGCGTTGTAAATTTAGCGATCCTGCTGAAGCTGCAGAGTCTACAGATACAGTTAAGATATAAGTTATAGCGGAAACTAGACCTAACTTAATTGTAACTTGAGAGTGCGGTCTCGGGTAAGCGTTTCGCGCCTAGGACTGTAACTTGATTCGGTGTTAGTGGGTCAATGGGTAACTAAGAAGCGGCTTTTTATGTCTATGGGATGTAAGATATTAACTTTGAATCTTGGTGCATCAATTTTGTTTATAAAGTTACAAGAATATATTCGAGAGTAGATTGTTTTACCCGTTTGTATCACAAATAGGCAACAAGGATATTGTAGGTATATTGTATAGTTTAGCACTCAGAAATGCGAGTCAGCTTATATGCATTGTCTCTTACTATGCTACTAAATGTTTATTTAGTTTTTCAACTATTTTTTTTTATATCTATAATATAAAAATGCATTGCAAAATATGTTGGTTAGCGCATAACTCAACAACACCTGGACCAATTTTGACAATTATTTTTTAAAAATGTTCGTTGTTGTCCAAAGATGGTTTTCAAGGCGAGAAAAATTCGAAGGACGAAGTCTGTCGGGTCCACTAGTTGTTTAATATAGTTAATAATCTTTGTTGAATTTTATTCATTGTTGTTTGTGCCTATAATTTTATTTTGCCATATTAAACAATTACGTTTATTGTAGGTCTGTTGAAACTACCTAGTCGTGTCTAAACCAAAAAATACTTAGTTGATCTAACAAAAATAATTAATTTTTTAGGCTTATATTGTTGTCAAGACAAATGGTTAAGAGTGTAGTCAAGAGGTATGATTATGTTAAACAAAATCTTTTAAAGCACTATGAAATACAAATTTGCTGAGTTATAGTTTTTTTCCTCAATCAAAGCTCGCAAGACATCAAATTATATAAAAATCTTTATCACGTACCATTATTAAAACTAATCGCAAACCGAAGTCTGCTGAAGTTTCCTTTTCCCTTATCAATGACGTTTTTCAAAAGCATGAAGCTAACGAATTCATTAATTCCTCAATGAGATTCGTCTCTGAATCTGGCTAACGAACCAGAGACTGAGGACGTATAGCAAGCGTAGTTGATTATAGTCAACAGATACGGCAGAAACCGCTGTGCCCAAGTCGTTTGTACACGTTTCTTAGCGAACCATCCAATCAACATTAATTTCAATAAGGAAACGAATCCGTGGAATTAAATATTCCCTAATTATCTCCACTTAACTTTTCCTATCTTGCTCACTGTTCTCATTCTGAGACTTATTACCGCCCATCCGTCTAGTAGATAAAGCTATGAATTTGAGTAAGCAAAAATTTGTTACTGGAAAATGCAGCTTTGTAATTCAGCAATCGAAACATATTAAGCCTACAAATTGAAATACTTTTAAGTTAAATAAAAAGTAAATTAATGCAGTGTACTTTAAAACTGTATGTCTATAAATTGTATTTTCCTCATCTTTCAATGTCTCATTTATCTGTAAAACCAATTTCTGTAAAGTTTTAGTGCAATAAAGCATATCTATCTATCTTTCAACAGTCACTCACAGAAAGATATTAGCATTACATATTACACTGTTATCACAGCGGCCACTAGAATTAAGCTGATTTAATATAGAGATACACCAAGGAGGTATATTGCACCCCTTTTAATTGCTAATTCATAAAAATACAAATCACTCTCAAATTAAAGTCTTAAATGAAGTATACTAATAATAGCATCCAAATATTAATAATTCCTAAATCCGTAATAAAAGATGCTAAGTTTTAGCATAAGGCATTATATTTCACGTTCCGTCTTCTTGGTTTAGCTATGGCTCTATTTTCTGCGCCAGATATCTATTGCAAGTGAGAAAAAATCACAATCGCTTTTACTAGTTTACATCTTTAGTTAAAACTTAAGCTATGAAATATTGGGAGTGAATAGCTAGTCTTCAGAGACTCTTACTCAGTGTACTAGTACGTACCAAGTACTTGTTGAGAAGCCTCTCAGTACAACGGCGAGTACATTATTCACATCGGTCCGTTAGCCGCTACTATTTATTAATGTAAACCACTAAACCGATAGCTAGGAATGTAGCTTAAACGGGATTTACAAGGGACGATTCTCAGCCGTCGTCCGCCGATCGTGGGTTGTAAGGGCCGTATAATCGGATATAAATTAGTCATATAGATTATAGAGATATAATAGATTTATTAATAATTTTAATAATATAAATTTAATACATGATTATGTATTAAAATTATTTTCGTTATTTGTTTTTGAATTTCTTACTAATTTTGTTTAAGTAACAATTGTTTATATAACAATCACTTCTGTGTTATTGTGTTCCTGCGTGTGAGTAAGGTTTCCAGAGCTCCTGGGGGGTGCTACATTAGTAGTAGGGGTCAAGCCTTCAAGGTAAGGGCAACAAGTCCAGTAACATATTTATTATGCTGTACTTATCACCCTTAAGCTAGGACCTCATTACCACTTAACATCAGGTGGGATAAGGTCAATCTTGAAGTGTAATATAAAATAAAAAAAAAGTTTTTAACTGAAGAAATAAATGCAAGGGATTTTGAATTTTGTAATTCGATTTTGGTAATATTAAGTAGGTACCTGACCCAGAATTAAAATACTGGTTTGGGATCAATCCATGAAAAATAAAAAAAGACGTTTCATTGACTCCGTTTAAAATTATAATCTTAATACGAACATAGACGCTCTAGTCGTAGCTTTCTTTATACTTTTCTTAGCTTACTTTTCTTTCTAAACCCCAGATGCAAAAACGACAGGGTGAAGTTTGACGTGTCTTTGTCTGTCTGTATGTCGTAGCAGCCAAACGCATTTTCATGTGATTATTTTATGTTTCAAATTTGAATTACTTGGGAGCGTTCTTAAGTATGTTTAATGGATATCAGCTATGGCGGCCAAGACGAAAATGACAGATACCAAATTTTGACACCACCCCTTCAATTGCGCGGATATGAAACTGAAGGGAGTTTTCAAATGTTTAATTGTAAATGAAAGGTCAGCAATGTTAACCCAAGGAGAAAATCTTCTTACACGGAAACTATACATTTTCGATTAATTTGTTTAACACCAAAGTTCAAATAACTTACTTAGTCCGCAATAAAGTGCATCCAAGTACCTACACCTCACGCAGATTTCGTCCGCTAATCTATAGTAACGACATAAGTCTGGAATCGACTAGTGTGAACCGTCCCTAACTTACATCAGACTGTGTAATCGCGGATTTATTGATTAGTAAACTCAAGATTTGTACTGAGTATTGATTTTATTGCCCCATGTTCTTTGATAGGGGAGGCAGCCATTTCCTTAAGGCCCGAGGCTTCCTTGAAAATGTTAGGCTCGTAGCGTGGGCATACTGACATTAGTTGTGTTCTTTAACGACACCAAGAAGCATGTATGTGTTGGAATAAATTATTACTTAGGTTAGATATAGACAGTTTTTTAATAAATTAAATTATATCACAGATGTCAAGTTCTTATCTATAACAGTGTAGGTAAGTATTTTTCCTTAACGTGTTGTCGTTGCGAAAATTAAATTTGGCAAAAAAGTATGTTTAAAATTAGACAATAGCTTAAGAATGGAAACAAGAACGAATGGTACTATCACAATATATACCTTAAAACATATTAACAATATATGTTACATATTAATTATAAACAAACAAAAATCAATAGGTACCTACATGAATGCTTGTTTTGAAATCTAATACAATACGCTGGGCCGAATAGATTACAAACAAATCGCATACGATATTTTTTGAGTTCTAAAATACATAAAAACTACTAATTATAACCTTAGTTTGTAAATAAATATTAATGGTAAGACAGAAGTAAACATTCAGTGCTGCTTTAAGCCAAGACTAAGACCTACTTTTTAGTCAGATTAAGGTATTATAAAACAACTTAGCGACTTAATTTTCAAAATGGTCGTCTTGTATTTATATCACCCTCGATTCATATGAAAGCTTCGATTTTTATACAAACTAAGAGTACATTTCCAAACGCTAGACCTCAAGTAAACAAATACCAATTGAGCTGATTTTACTGCGACACCCACGCACAGTTTTCTAGGCTATCTAGGTTCTAAGTCAGACAACTTGACAATTGTATTGAAGAATTTGTTATTAGAGAGGTTTCCGGAATCACTCCGGTAAGGTACCTTTAGGAGGAGTGGCTTAAGGCTTATCTAAATCTTGTTTAGTGCAGAAATAGTGGTGCCTTTCAAAATGATGGACACAAACAGATCAAGTAATGTTTCGAACTATTTTATGCAAATAGAGATGAAAATAAATGATTCTAAGAACGACGATATATACACAGAAAAGTTGTATGATAGATCTATATGTATAAGTTCTGAACCGGCAATAGATTCACTTTGCGTTGTATTCAATAACGATTCAAAAGTGTTACATGTTACCAACTTGAATAACAAATATTTGATTTATTGATATATTATATCAATTAGTGAGTTTAAAAAGCACCTAAAGTTAATAGGCGAAGCTTGTTCTTAAAAAAATAAATTTAAAGCAATCTTCAACAAAAATATTTTAGATAAAAGCAAACAAAAAAATAATTTGTGTTTGTCACTCTTTTACGCAAAAACTACTAAACTTCTTACCAAATTTGTTCTAAATCTGTTTAGATGACATCATAAATTAACTTATAGGACACTTTTTATCCTGCAATAACGCGAACAAAGTCCCGCGAAAAAGGTAGTTTTCAGGGTTCCATACCCAAGGGGTCAAAACGGTACCCTGTTACTGCTACTTCGGTGACCGCCTGTCCTTGTTGAACAACAGTTGAAATTTTCTTAGATGATGAATTTCTATTGCAGATATAACAGCAAATACTTAAAAAATCATTAAAGGGGCTTCAAGTTTGTATGATTTTACACCAACTTTATTTTACACCAATTTAAATAAATTCCTTGATGTCTTTCAACGGCTTACAACCACTTTTAGACAGAAACATTTTCGGACCTTATATTTAGTGCCAAGACCTTGAGAACTCTCAACACCTTTCCTATTTAAAACTATCAAAAGCTGCGCCGGTTAAAATATTGAATAAATCACTCACAGCAAACGAAATCACATTCAAGATTTTCAATTAGATTGTCGGTACAAAGGCGGTATAAATCTTAAATATCTTACTTTTGATTTAGTATCCAGCGACCTGATTTATTTCATGATACTAATACACTAGGTAAGTACGTGAGGGGCATATCTTTGAAACCTGCAAGAGACGTGGTACTTTTTATTACTGACGGATTAATCACTAAATCCCAGAAACTATAACACTCACAAACTTAAAGTTTGGCAGATATATTTCTTTTAAGATGCAGATATTTTATAAAAATGATGACTCAAAACTCAAGCCCTAAGCGGCACACGGGGTTGGGAAATTTGTTTACAAGTTTTTGAAGTAAGAATCTTGAAATTTAAAATGTATGCTCTATATGTGATGCGAAGGTATACAAATAATACATCTGTAGAAATTAAATCTCCTTTTGAAGTTCAAATCGGGGTTGGTAGTTTTTATTAAAATTTAATGGTATTGAATGCAAAATTATGTACGTTTTGGTTCCCGGTTAAAAAACGACCTCTACATTGTCTAGGGTATGGGTGTTGTGCTACCGTCGTTGTTTCTGATTTATACAAAAATGCTTTAGCTAACTCACCACAAAGTTAGAGCAATGTATGTGATTTATATACTTACTATTTTTTATCCTTGAATGTGATGTTGACACTGGCCTATTAAAGACAACGATCTTCGCAACCCAATTCCCCCTTGTAACACCACCCCAATTCCGGAGGTCGGCCTCCAAAAATAAAACCAGTCGAAATTTCACGGACCCAAACCGCGGTTGAGTTCCCGAAGCGCAGCCACGCCGAAACCATACTATCTCGGAATCGTTCGACTGTGAATTCCCGAAACAACGCGCCCGATAAATTAATACGCCTCGGGTCGGTTACTGCCGACTTTTGAATAGTATTGGCTTACTACACATCGGGACAATTTAAACTGGGTCACTTGATTGGGGTCAGTATTCATATTTCTATATAATTTATAACAAGTCAGTTTATAAAATTGGCAGAGCCCCACAAAACTGTTCACACAGTTTGTCTGCGGGATCAGGGTTTAAAATAAATGTTAACATAATATTGTGCCAAAAGGAATATTAGTTTGAGTAGTAACTTTCAGTACTAATGAGATTCCAGTGGCCCTGAAAGAGTCTGTCACCTTAGTTATGAAACGACGGAAACGGATTCGAATCCTAGTATATTTATCCGTGCTAAAAGGAATTTAGAGGCCCAGTGGTGAAAAAATGGATTCATGAAACGACGGGAACGGAATCGAATCTCAAAGCTACGTTTTGCCCCTTTCTTACCCTATGATACATGTTTATGGTATTTACGCAATGATTTTGACATGCGAATGTTGAGACTTTTAAGTAAAATTTCGATAAATATTCCGATAACAGTGCGGAGTCTTTTATACCTAAAATAATCTATTATATTTATTTAAATCCGCTTACTGCTGTTGCTTAAATGTATATATTTAAAAGCCAAATATATTTATATTTCTACATACAAAACATACAATCTCTGGCCATATGGTACATTTTGCTCAGTTTAGCTCAAGTCATCCTTATACATTCTCTTGAAAATTGCCTGTATTCATTTTTATTTTTATTTATTTTTTTTACTTTTACAACTGTGAACCATGCTTGGAATTAAATGTTTCACAATTTTGTGTAAATATTTTGTTTGCATATTTTTTTTTCGAAATATTGATTTTTACCATGCTTCGTTTGCTTTTCAGCATTGACTGAAAACCCAATGAAACAAATATCACTAGTAAAATGTGTTGGACTGCACATCTTTTACAGTCTCGATCGTTTCCAATGTATAGTACAAATGTTTTGCTCGACAGTGCACAGGCCATAGACTCAGGCGGTCCCATGCTCGTTCAGATTGGTCCTAAGTGTCGCGGGTTTTTGGGCAAGTTTAGTTTTATAAGTTTTCGGGTGCACACGCTCGATTACCCGCCATTTTGTGTCAGTGTAAACTGAACTTAAATAGACGAGGCGTCGAGGTGTTGTATTACGTAGATCCGTGGTTTATCGTTTTAAGTTTTGATAATGATTATGTTAAATGAAAATATTTTTAATTAGGATTCGCGGATTCAAACAATCAATCAAAACAATTGTTGTGTTCGGTTATAAGTTACATTTCAGGTCTCAAATAAGTTAAAAGTGCACTACAACCTGCCTGTCTGGCGTACAATATTTTAAAACACAAAAATATTGATTTTTTCTCTTTACAATTTAATGGCAATTTAAAAGCGCTCGCTGCTCGGCTACGGATGTAGCCGAGCGGCGAGCGCTTCGGATTTAGGCGTTACTCTATCTCAGCAATCCCGGGTTCGATTCCCGGTCTTTCTATATTATCGCGGTTCTGAATGCTGTGGTACCGGCACTGTTCCTGATTTCTGTAATCTTTATGTTAAGTTGTCCAATATATGTAGAACTATGATTTTATTAATCAGCCATTTACTAAATTAAGGCAAAAACCGCTAAAACCTTTGCAATTACAATAAAGATAAGATTACACATATGCTAAATGGTAGGTACATCATAAAGTACATGAGTATAACCACTAGGACCTGCCATTAATGAGTATTAAGCCATACAAGTATGTAGGCACAATATAAGTCACACAGGAAGGCCACACGCGTGATAACTGTAAATGTTATCGCGCATCGCACGTCGCGCAATGCACGTCGTTGTATCCCTTTGTGTAGGCTAGGCTTTCTTAAGGACGTTATCAAGTATATTAAGAAGAGTATGTAAGGCAGCAAATCAAGGTCTACACTTGAAGTTCAATATTAGTTCTTATGCCGACGGTGTAAGGGCGGTGCTAAGTCCAAAATGAATAGTCTGATGTGCTTTTGTCGTACTAACTGTACGGAGTTCTAAAGAGTCTTTATTCAAATTCATTCGACGATCTCCGGAGCCGAGAGTTAAACTAGCTTTGGTAACGCGCCATCTCTTAGGTCCTGCGTTTGATTCCTGGTCAGGTCAATATAGAAATCGAGCCTTTGTATATTGTCTCGGGTCTGGGTGTTATAGTACCGTCGTTGTTTCTGATTTCTGTAACACTTACTTTAGCTATTTACCACAGAATCAGAAGTATGTGATGTTGTCCAATATTTATTTATTTTGATTTATCTGATTTCCATAATACAAGTGCTTAAAGCTACTACTACTATGTTTTAGGATTGAGTCAATGTAGGTGATGCTCTCTGTCATTTATTTCTAAATATAAATAAATATTGAACAACATCACAAACAATGATATGGTTCTATGGTAAGTAGCTTCAGCACTTGTGCTATAAAAATACAGAAACAACAACGTTACCACAACGGTCAGACCCGAGAAAATATAGAAAAGGTCGTTTCCCATACTGTCATGGAGCCTAAATCCGGGTCCTCAGAAATGGCACAACGCCAAAGTCCGGCCCGCTCGCCTCTAGGCTTCGGAGGTCGTCATTATTTAGGGATATATTATTTGAAAGTTGGTAACACCACAGCCACCACATAAGGCATGTATACATGTCCGGGATAGCTAGCGGTGGTCGTGTGCGACAGGCGCCTGGCCCCGCGGCTTAACGCGCTATGCAGCTGATACCCATCGCCCATCCGGTATGTTCCCGCTTCGTACCTTATAAGGTACTTAGAAGTTTATTCGATTTGAAGTTATGTTTGAAGCCCGTAATCTACTTAGCGGCTGCACACGTACTATCTCTGTTTAACCACATTTTTCCCTGATTCTTTTCTCCTATAGATCTCAGCGAGATATAATATAGTCTAAAACCATCCTCGATAAATGGAATATCCAATACAAAATTCAATTCGAACCATCAGTTACTGAGATTAGCGTGTTTAAACAAAACTCTTCAGCTTTATCATATCAGTGTAGATTAGTTATTATGTATACAGACTGGCCCTTTAAGTGACCTTACTTTCTACGCCAAAGGACGAAGTTTTAAACCCGACCCAATACAAAAAGTCATGTAATTAATTTGTAAATAAATTGTGTTTAATTTGAGTATATATCGTACTTTTTGTTGCTCGCGACTATGTTTACGTTATTTGCGGATAAAAAGTATCCTATATGTTATCCTAATATCTGATCCGTCTAAATACCAAATTTCACCCAAATCCATTCAATTTTTTTTTTTTGATAGAGTAATAAACATCCATACAAACAAATTGTCACATACATAATATAAGTAGGATTCCCATTTTGTGAATTTGGTGTAACCACCGCTGATTCTTATTGCCTTAATTAAGTGTTTAAGCTACTAACTTTTGCGTTTCATATTTTTTTTAGGTAAAATATGTTCAACTAATATGCTACAGCACGAAACAAGTAATCATTATAATCATCATCATTTTAACCGAATGCCGTCGACTAACATACAAGACATCAATTGTATCACACCTACCACAGTGACAGGGTTAATATCCGCCTCATACTGCGTTTCCAATACATTTTTAGTAACTCCAACAGCCTTTTTAGAGGTCCGTGACTAAGTACAACTAGCGGGTAAGCTTACATCGAATCGTGTCCATCGAATCTCGCGACACGGTAACATACCAGTATGCCGTTACGCGCGTCGTTAGCGGGCCTTATAAAAATTACGATCTGTCTAGCGATGCCCTATCATATTTGGTGTATCTGTATCGCACATCGCAGATTGTATGCGAGGACTTTATGGTGTTGCTACGGAATTCCGGCTTAGTTGCTAAAGGGCTCTTTAGCAAGGTGTCTTAGCATAGATTAGACTAAGCCTAAGAGATGGGAGACTATTGGCACGCGCGAGGCAGGACGATGTAACAATGGTTAGCAACCTTTGCTTTAATGGTATTGAATGCAAAATTATGTACGTTTTGGTTCCCGGTTAAAAAACGACCTCTACATTGTCTAGGGTATGGGTGTTGTGCTACCGTCGTTGTTTCTGATTTATACAAAAATGCTTTAGCTAACTCACCACAAAGTTAGAGCAATGTATGTGATTTATATACTTACTATTTTTTATCCTTGAATGTGATGTTGACACTGGCCTATTAAAGACAACGATCTTCGCAACCCAATTCCCCCTTGTAACACCACCCCAATTCCGGAGGTCGGCCTCCAAAAATAAAACCAGTCGAAATTTCACGGACCCAAACCGCGGTTGAGTTCCCGAAGCGCAGCCACGCCGAAACCATACTATCTCGGAATCGTTCGACTGTGAATTCCCGAAACAACGCGCCCGATAAATTAATACGCCTCGGGTCGGTTACTGCCGACTTTTGAATAGTATTGGCTTACTACACATCGGGACAATTTAAACTGGGTCACTTGATTGGGGTCAGTATTCATATTTCTATATAATTTATAACAAGTCAGTTAACAGTGAATATTAGTTCTTATGCCGACGGTGTAAGGGCGGTGCTAAGTCCAAAATGAATAGTCTGATGTGCTTTTGTCGTACTAACTGTACGGAGTTCTAAAGAGTCTTTATTCAAATTCATTCGACGATCTCCGGAGCCGAGAGTTAAACTAGCTTTGGTAACGCGCCATCTCTTAGGTCCTGCGTTTGATTCCTGGTCAGGTCAATATAGAAATCGAGCCTTTGTATATTGTCTCGGGTCTGGGTGTTATAGTACCGTCGTTGTTTCTGATTTCTGTAACACTTACTTTAGCTATTTACCACAGAAGCAGAAGTATGTGATGTTGTCCAATATTTATTTATTTTGATTTATCTGATTTCCATAATACAAGTGCTTAAAGCTACTACTACTATGTTTTAGGATTGAGTCAATGTAGGTGATGCTCTCTGTCATTTATTTCTAAATATAAATAAATATTGAACAACATCACAAACAATGATATGGTTCTATGGTAAGTAGCTTCAGCACTTGTGCTATAAAAATACAGAAACAACAACGTTACCACAACGGTCAGACCCGAGAAAATATAGAAAAGGTCGTTTCCCATACTGTCATGGAGCCTAAATCCGGGTCCTCAGAAATGGCACAACGCCAAAGTCCGGCCCGCTCGCCTCTAGGCTTCGGAGGTCGTCATTATTTAGGGATATATTATTTGAAAGTTGGTAACACCACAGCCACCACATAAGGCATGTATACATGTCCGGGATAGCTAGCGGTGGTCGTGTGCGACAGGCGCCTGGCCCCGCGGCTTAACGCGCTATGCAGCTGATACCCATCGCCCATCCGGTATGTTCCCGCTTCGTACCTTATAAGGTACTTAGAAGTTTATTCGATTTGAAGTTATGTTTGAAGCCCGTAATCTACTTAGCGGCTGCACACGTACTATCTCTGTTTAACCACATTTTTCCCTGATTCTTTTCTCCTATAGATCTCAGCGAGATATAATATAGTCTAAAACCATCCTCGATAAATGGAATATCCAATACAAAATTCAATTCGAACCATCAGTTACTGAGATTAGCGTGTTTAAACAAAACTCTTCAGCTTTATCATATCAGTGTAGATTAGTTATTATGTATACAGACTGGCCCTTTAAGTGACCTTACTTTCTACGCCAAAGGACGAAGTTTTAAACCCGACCCAATACAAAAAGTCATGTAATTAATTTGTAAATAAATTGTGTTTAATTTGAGTATATATCGTACTTTTTGTTGCTCGCGACTATGTTTACGTTATTTGCGGATAAAAAGTATCCTATATGTTATCCTAATATCTGATCCGTCTAATTACCAAATTTCACCCAAATCCATTCAATATTTTTTTTGATAGAGTAATAAACATCCATACAAACAAATTGTCACATACATAATATTAGTAGGATTCCCATTTTGTGAATTTGGTGTAACCACCGCTGATTCTTATTGCCTTAATTAAGTGTTTAAGCTACTAACTTTTGCGTTTCATATTTTTTTTAGGTAAAATATGTTCAACTAATATGCTACAGCACGAAACAAGTAATCATTATAATCATCATCATTTTAACCGAATGCCGTCGACTAACATACAAGACATCCATTGTATCACACCTACCACAGTGACAGTTGTGTTTTGACTTTGTTAATATCCGCCTCATACTGCGTTTCCAATACATTTTTAGTAACTCCAACAGCCTTTTTAGAGGTCCGTGACTAAGTACAACTAGCGGGTAAGCTTACATCGATCGTGCCCATCGAATCTCGCGACACGGTAACATACCAGTATGCCGTTACGCGCGTCGTTAGCGGGCCTTATAAAAATTACGATCTGTCTAGCGATGCCCTATCATACTTGGTGTATCTGTATCGCACATCGCAGATTGTATGCGAGGACTTTATGGTGTTGCTACGGAATTCCGGCTTAGTTGCTAAAGGGCTCTTTAGCAAGGTGTCTTAGCATAGATTAGACTAAGCCTAAGAGATGGGAGACTATTGGCACGCGCGAGGCAGGACGATGTAACAATGGTTAGCAACCTTTGCTTTAAAACCAAGGGTTGTAGGTTTAATCCCTACCCAGACCAAACATTCGTGTTATGCAAATATTGGTTTCCGTTCTGTGCTTAACTGTTCATCAATGTTTTTTAACACAAGTGTTTAAGCTACTTACTGGATGTAATGTAGTCCAATATGAATATCAAAAATAGAGAGTTCTAATGTATTACAATTTTAGCCGCTTTTTTGAGATTAAATTTAATTAGCAGAAAGCTTGGATAAAATATCCAAATATCTATTTTAAATACGAGTAATATCTCTTTTTTAAATAGTAATCTACGAGATTTTGAGTGTCCTAAAAAAAGACCCACACTAGCGATAGAATATGACCTCGAAGCTCATTTTAAATAACGCACCCCACAAACTAGCTAGATCGCCCATCTAGCCTCTATCTGCGATCTAAGACTCCCTTCAAAAATCCCATAATGCTATCTAACTAATTTATCTATGGCGAAACGGTAGGCAGGGAAAATAATTAAAAACCGCTCAATGGGCCACTAAATATACGCGCACATTGTCTAGCCGGCTACTAAAGTCCGATGTCAGCTTCCGCGCTCAAAGGTGTTGCCAGCTTTATGAACTAAAAAGCTGCTAATCATTTTTAAAATTAAGAATAAGGTAGACTAAAAATGTCTGTTCGGTCCAATAGTCAGATATTAAACATTTAAAATTAAATCATTTGAATAAAAATTCACTAAGATGCATCAGGTAAAAATGAAGCGCGTCGTCACTTATTGCAACAGTTTTACGCAGCTGTGACGTGAAGACAACTCTTATTTACTTAGTTTAACTGTTTCATCATATTTTTACTAACTTGTTAATAAAACGTTTTCAATTATTTTTTAAATCTAACTGATGAACAATGGTACCTATACATTGTAGATTTTGACAATAACTTGAGCTAAATTAATCTTGCTGATTAAATTCTTTAAATTACGGTAATGATGGTAATAATAAGCACAAAATCATACAAAACATTGAGTTTGATGTTTTTTTTTTGTTGCAAAAGCAAAAACAAACAAATATTTAAATTAAAACTTAGATTAGAAAAGCGTCTGAATGATTTGAATAACACAAATTCCGTTTAATCGCTGATTAATATTTAGTAACATTTTTAAAATAAACACTTGCTATTTTTGATTTTTTTTTAGTAATTTTCATTTTCACATGGCAACACCAGAATCGCAAGCACACTGCGCTTAGGCAAGTGTAGTGGAGTGATTAAACGTTTAGCAGAAACCTCGTATTGAGAAACGGAAAATGGCATTAGTGCAATTTTTATTGCTGACAGATATACACAAACGATATTGGATCTACGGCTGATTGGTACTTTGATAAATGTCTCTTGCAAGCGATCAATTTATCTAATGTACGATCACCTATGTAGATAAAACATTCATTTGGAAATTATTGCCGGGCTCGTTTAAGAACAGAGAGGTGCAGAATTTATATCTTTGCATTCGTTTGTATTTTTACTTTAAAATCGTTGTATGGATTACTATGATATTTGGTATAATTGCTCTCTAATATTTCGGAAGGATTTTGGATAAGCTGATATCCAAAAAAGCTCCAAAAACATTGGTCTCCAATAGTAGGTAGGTATGGCTCTCTCTTTTGTAGAAACTTTACTTTGTCAATATAGATAAGTTACCTACTTCATCAGCAGATAAGATCCTCGATACGACGATAAACAGATACGATTTAACGAACATTCAGAAAAAATAAGTTTCACGATTAAAATATTATACTTAACTGGCTTCGTAGCTTACGACAAAGATCAGAGTGAAGTCGATTAAACGAAGTAAATGAGATGCAATATTTCGTGGCCCCGAGCGAGGAAAGTCGCTTTCCACTGCACTTGCTGCACACGACGATGCATTAGCAGTATTTATGTGCAGTGCTCGGCCATACGTTTTGGATTTCCTCTTTGACCTATTCTAGGGTGACCTAGTTAGAATTAATCTCTTAAGTTAATTTTATTATTTTTATAGTACTAAACGCCGTACTAGCGAACTTTAAATATTAGAAACAGAAAATTTTTATCTCCCCTTGCGATGCGGGAATCGAACCCACGACCTTCACGTATCGCGCGTGCTGCTCTTACCAACTGAGCTAACCGCAAGTTATTGTAGGCGATGAAATTTTTCTGCTGTATCAACCGTTAGCCTTTCGGTAAGTGCCCTCTGCCGAATATGTTTAGAACTACATACTCATCGGCCCGTGGTACATTCGTTGCAGAAATGTTTGAAAACCACGGAATCGAAGACACCTGGCATCTTAATCGATTTTATTATTTTTATAGTACTATACGCCGTACTAGCGAACTTTAAATATTAGAAACAGAAAAATTTTATCTCCCCTTGCGGTGCGGGAATTGAACCCACGACCTTCACGTATCGCGCGTGCTGCTCTTACCAACTGAGCTAACCGCAAGTTATTGTAGGCGATGAAATTTTTCTGCTGTATCAACCGTTAGCCTTTCGGTAAGTGCCCTCTGCCGAATATGTTTAGAACTACATACTCATCGGTCTAACGGTTGATGCAGCAGAAAAATTTCATCGCCTACAATAACTTGCGGTTAGCTCAGTTGGTAAGAGCAGCACGCGCGATACGTGAAGGTCGTGGGTTCAATTCCCGCACCGCAAGGGGAGATAAAATTTTTCTGTTTCTAATATAAAAAAATTCTGTTTCTAATAATCTCTAAAGTTGTTTTTTGACGCAATTCGTATCGTAAGCGCATAATTATATGATAGTTTTCGAACAATGTTCACACAATTCATGTAAACGAAACCGTAATGATGACACTCCTGTCAGCCTCTGCGGTTTTCTAAAGACGTAATATAACGTAACTACTCTTTCATCTATCTTGTATCGAAATGTATAATTAAAATAAATGAAATATTAATTTATTTATTTTGTGACAATTTTTCAATGACACTTTCCTATCGCCTACAATAACACGAAAGATGAACATTGCTTACGGTGACAGCATTTTTTTGCAACACCATATTATTTATGGAATTGTAAAAATTTAATGTCATAGTTTACCCATTGTTCTAAAGTTTTTAAGGCTAATTCGACGTTCTAACAATAGTGGAATAAAATACCAAACAATATAATGCCTACTTTCATAATTATTGGCATTTTAGGAAACAAAGGGTTTCGCAATATGGCGATGTAGCATTTTAGAGGTTATTTGAGAAAACAAATATTGGTTATTGATCCTGTCATTTATGAAATAACTTAAATCTAAACCTTATGGCCAAACTACAAACATAGACTTATAATTGCAACATCAATTTCTGTGTAATTTTAACGTTACTAACATTTCTCCTTCTTCCGTCCTATCTGGCTCGAAGGACCACGATAGTAACAGCAAAACGCAAAATTGCGGTAATGTTTTAAGCCCAAAGCATTTTTTAGACATCAAAACAAAGACTGTAGGATGGGTAAACAAATAATCATGAAAAACTTTTTAACCTATGAAATTATTTAAAAAAATGCTTACCTGCATATATTGTAGCACCAAATTGTGCTCGGAAACGTTTTCAAAGTCCAGATTAAGGATGAGAATTTAGATAACAAAAACGGACCTTAGTGCGTTGAAGACAAGCACGTCCACAATAATCGTGTAAGAAATAAAAATGCTGAAGTGACAAGTAATTTTCCTACATAAACGAAAGGGAGTCTATTGAGATGTACTGACCATTGTCCTGCGTTAACTTTGTAATTACGTACCGGCAAAAATAACAATAGAAGTCTCAGGAATTCATTATGAGCGTTCCTCAAACTGACAGCTTTAATTGAGTACAATAAAAATTATTGACAAGCAAAATTGTGAGGTAAAGTAATTGAGTCTTCACTCTGAGAGTGGGAATGGATTTTTTTTAAATTACCGCAATATTACAGATAACCTTAAACTATAAGAGTTTAGTTTAGTTTAGCGTTTCCATTATGACGAAAAAATATTACTTTTGAACTATCAATGTTAATTTTGCCTTTACTCTCCATAACATCTCTGATGCCTAACGTTCAATCCCCGGTCGTGTTAATATGAAAAATTTTCTTTTCTATATTGTATCAGCTCTGAGTTCGTTGCTATTTCTGATTTCTGTAACACGAGTGCTTCAGCTAATTTGCATAGAATCAGAACAATTTATGTGATGCTATGCAATATTTATTTAATTTTTCTACAAATATGT
This sequence comes from Glyphodes pyloalis, assembly GCA_037074685.1. Taxonomy (NCBI): domain Eukaryota; kingdom Metazoa; phylum Arthropoda; class Insecta; order Lepidoptera; family Crambidae; genus Glyphodes; species Glyphodes pyloalis. Next base: position 2,403,595 of record JAYKKO010000003.1, on the reverse strand, counting down.
TTCTAGTAATGTATGATTACTTCGTGTTCATGACTTGTAGTCTAAACGACTGTATTTCAATTCTGATTGTTTGTAACATCGCCTAATAGCAACCGTCAAATGTCTTGCATGAAATAACGAAAGTCTTGATAATATTGATTACAGCACTTCACACTCATATTTTGAACCAGAAGCAGTTGCCGCATTAAATTAAATCTATTATGACATTTGAAAAGAGTTTGATGAAATATTCTGCGCGTATGTAATGTAACATCAAACATCAATATGGCAAATGTAAACCGCTTTATCTTGCAATTACCAACATTGTGGCTATTGGTTTTTGTTTGTTTCTTAATTTAATTGGTTTTCAATTCTGTGTGACCGTATGTCTCAACCAATTACCTTCTGTATAAACATATTATGTTGCGTAATTAAAATTAATACACAAACTGCATTTATGACCAACTTTTAACTAGATAATTACTGGTGTTAGCTTACAAGTCTATTATTAACACAATTTGTAATTATCCCATAAATATTTATCTTAAATTCCTTCATTATATTGTCATGATTCAGTAACTTTCAAATCAAAACAATTACTCGTTGGTTTTAATTAAACGCTTTATTCGATTGAAATAGCCGAAGTAATATTTTTTTTGTTGTATAACCAACGACAATATCATACAACAAAAATACAATCGTCATAACACAAAATGTACCAATTAATAGCGTTGTAGGTATGACTTATTTAAAAAATAAATAATTTAAACGGATAGAATAAAAAGAAAAATCAATTCACATTAAAATATTAAGAATAATAAAAATACATAAGCTTTATGTTGTAATTATTGCTTATTTTGTACCAAAATACAGGGATTATCTTTTTTGACATAAGATAAAAGAAAAAGTACAAACAGCCAAAAACTCTAAATTTAAGGCTCTGGTTTTGTAATAAATTTATCTTTATTACTTTGAGAGTTCCCTTTGGCTAGCTAAGTACCAATTGCAAACGAGCCATCTAATCGAGTTTCCATGTCCCCGCTTTCGCATATCGTAAGCTCTTCATCACCAACGACGTCAGGCTTGTAATATTATTAATTAAGCATTGTGCGCCGGTCGCTGCGGCCGTGTGTCCCTGTATTCTAGGTTACTATGAGGCATGTGACGACCCATTGGCTGGTAGCTAGGGATGTAAGATTTGATCTAAAAGTATCGATATTTAGGTACGTTAACACTTTATCTAGTACAAACTTGAAACATTTTTATTTCTTATTTTTATCACTTTTTGTTTTTGTCAAATGATTTCTGCTTAGATGCTGATATTTTTAATTACAATTTTAGTACAATGTCATAATTCATATTGGAAATCCTACATACTTCAAAAGCTTGTTTTATGTTCAATAATTAACTTATAAAATGAAATAGTTATAATTACTCCTGTATTCCAATACCGAAACGAATATAGACGCACTTGGCAAATTTAAAATTGTAAAGTGCAAGGAAACTTAGAACATATTTTAATTCCAACTGGACATTATTTTTGCCATGTTTTTTTTAAATATTAGTAACAGTACATTTATTCCGTTTTCAATACACGTGGTACCGTAAAGGTAAATTCCTTGACACGAGTTTTAACGCAGTTGTCTTAAGAATATCGATATTATTTGTTTTAAACTATATCGTCGCAACTCTAAAGGTACGTCATTAACTAGCTTTCATTACACAAGCTATTATCTAGTGCGGACTATCTCTTAGCTTAATTGAGTTTTTCTCTAACCCTTAGTAATAGTTTTCTTTTCAATGAAAGTTAAGATACCACTTTGTTAAACGCAAGAAAAGACCTCAATGGTTTTTTTTCATAATCATTTCGGCCTTCTACATCATAGTTGAGATTGCGTAGGTATTCAGCTTTTTAATTTTAAGGTAAATATTTAAAAGAACATGAGTGACAATAGAGGTTGTTTCAAAAATATACTGACTTTGCCACTCCAATACCGCAGCCCAATAACAATCACTTCGGCGTTGTTGTGTTCCTGCGTATGAGTAAGATTTCCAGAGCTCCTGGTGGTGCTACATTGGTAGCAGGTAAGGGCGACAAGTCCAGTAACAGCTTTATTACGCTGTATTTGTCACCCTTAACCTAGGACATCATTACCACTTAACATCAGGTGTGATGAGGTAAATCTTAAAGTGCAATATAAAAAAACTTCAGCTTCCTAATCCTACTAATATCGAAAACGCGAAACTTTGTAAGAATGTTTGTATATTTATGAATGTAATGTAGAATGTATAGACGTGTTTGATACTCTTTCACGCAAAAAGTACAAAATGTATTTCGAATAAATTTGGTAAAAAGATAGATGAGATATACATTAATACGTATGATATTTTTTATCTGGAAATGATACGAACGAAGGACAACAGCTAGTTTCACCATAGTTAAACACCAAATGTAAACGTAAGTGGGCATCTAAGAGCGTCATTAAATATTAGCCTAGAATTTTACAAGTAATTTGAGCAGGCACTCAAAACAGCATTAGCCGCAAACGAAACGATGTCACGCACTATCTTCTTTCCCACGGATCATGGAAATATTATTTTAATGAAGAATAGGCCATTAATATTCTCCCACACTTCCTGCAGTCTCGCGTTTAATATAAACCCGCGTCCTCACAGGTAAATACCGGTAACGGTAGTCGGGCAAAATAATCAATAAAATAGGTATGTATCACTTAACATTACATACATTGACTCGATCCCAATGTGAAAACTTAAGCACTTGTGTTACGGTTCCAAAATACACTGAAACGCAATTTGTTCTGGATAGAAATCGAACCCGTGACCATTGGTGTAACACCACGTAGGATAACTGCTGACCCTTTTATTATGGAAAATTTTATTTTTCTTTAAAATATTCAAACGTCATTTAGATATTTGAGTTATCGAAAATGATACCCATGTCCTCAGTGGACGTGTTACGGCTGATAATGATGATTAAATATTTTCTGATAATTACTCAAACAGCTTAAAAGGGTGACGGTTCATATGAAAATAATATATTGCAGATAATTTGGCCACTACATATGTAACGATTTTAATTGCTCGATGTTTTATATGAGGATCAAATATTTAGCGGATGAACCGTGTCATAAGTCGCAAATACTTCTGTAACATAATTCAAAGCCAATTTTATTGTATGTAAAACCAAACCCTATAACATGGTTGAGTCAAGCGATGGCTAGCACATACATCATGCTTGTGAACAGTTACCACCCTTGGTGTCTGGTCTGCTCCTCCTCTCCAAAATAAATACTTACAGTTTATTCACTCATCAAAATCAACAAATCTACAAATAACAATATGTTAGATACTGCTACTGTAACTAATCTACTGCTTTTTTTGATGTCTTCTCGTGACATATGGGTTACGAACCGGCAGTAGAATCACTTCGCATTGTATTCAATTACGAACCAAAATTGTTAAACCTACTACGTTGAAGATTAACCCATATATTTACATTGGCACGTTTACCAGAACCGTTTCCTTTGTGGACGCATCCCAATCTTCCGTCGAAACTAAGAAAGTATTATTTACAAGGAAACATTGGAACACTTTGTCTAGCCATACTTCCTATAAGCAGTCTCTATAGATCTCGAATAAAGATAAGGTAATCTTTTTGCATTCAGCCATGGGAGAGTTAATATATCTTATACCTTTCTAGTTTAATTTGGCATTCTTTGCTGCTTATTTAATAGTATTAAGGAGAAAGTATCTGTGTTTTTCTATGCAGGCGTGAAAGAATTGGATGATGTTATCAGTAAATTGCTTTTTTGTAACGTTTTAGGTTTCTTAAATGATGTCAATATGTCAAAAAGGTATTTTTTCCTCCTTTTTACGTAGTTTTTATTTTTTGTACAATTAGATACTGGATCTGTAGATTCGGATTTCGTTTTGGACTTACATATAATGTTTTGAAATGGTTTTAATTTAAGTTCTATTATGCTTTTAACTTTGTGATTAAGTCAATAATTGTGATGTGGTCTCGTATTTTATTACTAGCTGTTACCCGTGACTCTGTTCGCATTATTTCGGGATTATAAGTCTTTATGTTAAATAAATAAATAAGACAAATATTAGACAAAATCACATACATTGCTCTGAGTCTGTGCTAAGTAACTTCAGCATATGTTTTACAGAAATCAGAAACAACGACGGTACCACAATACTCAGACCCGAGACATTATATAAAAGTTCGTTTCCCAAATTCATCTGACCGGGGATCAAATCCGGGACCTCAGATATGGCACAACGCCAAAGTGCGGCCCGCTTGCCTCTCGGCTATGGTCGTCAAATGTTAATCAAGTACCTATCTTTATCTTTCTAAAAAAAATCATGCAAATCCAATCAGCCGTTTTTGCGTAAAACAGTAACATACATACGCCCAGCCATTCTAACAAACTCTCGCGTTATTTTTATAAGTAGCATTTTATTTGGATATCCCATATCCACACATACAGTAGTATTCTGTCCATATAAGCACCGATAATGCGTCTTAGAGATTATTTCTTCGAGTCGTTACATTTTCTCACCTATTAAGGTGGTTTTGATAATAAGAGCGTCGATGCAAGAAAACTGCGCTTGCGCAGCCTTATTAATTGCGCCAGTATGCGGCTGGCATTCGGCGAAGAAGTAACTTTTCTCGGTAACTGGGACAGTTTCTACTGTTCTAGCGTGTGCTCTACGATTGCGGAAGTAAGAATGTAAAGCGAGGTGCTTTTGGATTAATTCTAAAGCCAATTCGAACAAAATTCTAACGAAATTAACTCAAATTTGATTTTTTTTTATCCTGTTAATGTTAGATTCGTAAACGATGTGTGGATATGCAGAGGCTTGTTATTCTTTGAAGCAAAAACTACGGAATGGATTTTGATTTAATTCGGTAGGTAGAGAGAGTATACGAGTATACTAGAATAACAAATAGGATACGCTTTATCCAGAAATAATAACCTCTAAATCCCACTGCTGCTGGGCAAAAATAGATCATCACGCCAACAGATTCTGATTTTTTTCGTAGCCAGTATATATATATATATATAGTATAGTATAGTATAGTATAGTATCTCCAGGAGTTTTTTAAGAACTGATTTAAATAAAACCGGTATTTTTTATTGTTATCTTCATAAAGTCACCAAATACATGCTACTACGAAAGACAGCTGTTATCTCGAATATTGGATAGAATATAACTAAGGTCTCCTTTTGTGGCGTGTCTCTCTAAACACTTGACATTTGCGGAATCACTGCGTTGTTTTTAAACGCGGGATGGATACCATAATTAAAAAAAAAACATATTTTTATAATTAAGATATCTTAGGTGATTAAATTACAATACTCTTACGACAATTAAGTACACGTAAAACCTACAACAACTATTTCAGGTTGTTATAAATAGTACTTAACGATTTAATTCAATGACGACAGTCAAATTTCAATGCAATCTTAACTACAACCCTAGATCTTAAAATACCATTTCAAGCTTTACTTAAAAACAATAAAAAATAACTTTGGTCTACAAAATAATTCAAAGGGCATACCGACAAAAACGATGTCTAAAAGAAGCAAGTCCACCGAACGCAAACACAACAACATACAACATGTACTCACTATTGACCAGAAGATACAAATCAACTTGTCACTACGAACTGAGATCATAATCTTAGTGAAATTAGCACTAACCTCCCCACCGAGCGTATAATTTATACCTCCTCCGCGGGTTTATAGATCCTGGTGATAGCGGGCTTCCACTCAGCTCCTCGTCACTAGTGTTGGAAGAATGTCTTATCGATACACCCAATACGATAAAATTAATTATCTTATTTGAATTGTTGTCTTTAAACATTCAAACAGGATTCGATTTTATCCTGTTAGATTTATTTAGCACATTATGTAATAACACTTAATACGAGAAGAAACGTCAACATTGTTACACTTTCTTCGTTTCACTTCTAAATGTATACTATTTTTTTATTACTGCATTCAACTTTTATAGATATCTCAAGTTTGTTGTTTGATTTTTTATGGAAATAACTGAAATGCATTAATTTTAACTTATTTGATTCCTGATCGAGTCAAGATGGAAACGATATTTTCTGTATTGTGGGTCTTATTTTTTTTTAATGGGAATAAAAAACAGTTACACGTTACATACTTATTGTAATTAATATATAACTGTTGTTGTTAAATTAAATTAAATGCATAACCAACAGTGACAGTATTATCCACAGGAAAGGGTTACATAGAGTGAAATGTGTTATCTATATTACACATCTGTATTAAGTTGAAATTTTAAATTAAAGTAAAATACTACAACACTCGTGGCTTAAGAACATCTTTAACAAACATTTGATTTTAATAGCCTATTTCTAATGGATTCAGATCAAATGTATGTGATATAAATTTTAAGACTTTCGCGTTCCATTTTAAACATTTAAAATAATTTAACGGGTCAAAACGGGCCACCATTTTTATTTAGTAGTTAATACGAACTACTTACTGCCCGACGTTTCGGTTAGGTTGCACCAACCGTGGTCACGAGCTGACTGCAGTAAGTAGTTCGTATTAACTACTAAATAAAAATGGTGTCGCGTTATGACCCGTTAAATTATTTTAAATGTTTAAAATGTATGTGATGTTGTCCAACATTAAACTATTACGAAAAACTATCGATAACCCACAACACTAGTATCACGCCGTTATTAAGTTTCACCACAATTAAGCGGACTATGCGGGCATTCCCCGCTCTTTGGGAGAGGAAAGCTTTTGATGTGTCGCCGACTTTTTTGTGGCGGGAAACTAGACTTGACGGAGTTTCCGCAAACGTAACAACGCACCGCTATTAAGACGAGGTGACGATACTTTTGCTAAGCGACAATCTAATTACTTCCACTAATGGACTTGTTGGTTTTTTCTTGTAGTTTCTCCTCTTTAGTTTTTACTTCCGATGGTCTGACATGATTTAGGTTAGGCAGGGTTATTTTCACGTTTCTAGGACAACACTAATAATACTTTTTTCTTTTTCTCCACAGGCAATAGGACGAGTATCACAATTCGTCTTGAGAATGGACCTCAAGACGAATTGTGATACTCGTCCTATTTGCATTTAGTTTAATAGTTTTTATGGAATCTAGCGTGTCAATAATCGATTGTCAAAATCATTTTGACTGACGACCTCCGTAGCTGAAAGGCGAGCGAGCCGGACTTGGACTTGGTATTTCTGAGGTTCCGGATTCCATTCCCAGTCGGGTCAATGTGGAAAACGAACTTTTCTATATTGTTCCGGGTCTGAGTGTTGAGGTACCGTCGTTGTTTCTGATTTCTGTAACACAAGTGCTTAAGCTACTTACCACAGAGTGAGAACAATGTATGTGATGTTGTCTACTATTTATTTAGTTATTTTATTTATTTATTTTATGATTGCAAAGCCTTGTTAGTCTAGGTTTAAGCACTAGAATCGGTATCCTGAGATCGATTCAAAACAGTATGTTTCGAACTTCACTATGATATGTTTACTGTTACTGCAACCATAAAACCACTCTACACCTGAAGGTTGAATATTAAAGACTTCTCCTAGTGTCAAGTCCACCTATTGTACATTTGTGTGCAATAAACGCTCTGTATCTAATAACTTTTTTAACAAAATAATCAATAGCCTTTCTAACATAGTTCGGGTTTGCTTTAAAGTCAAAGTCAAAGTCAATATTTTTTATTCATGTAAATTACATTTGTAATACTTATGAATCGTCTCTATACAATGCAAATGAAGCTACCTCCGGCTCAGAACCTATAACTACCGAGAAGATACCGGCAAGGAACTCAGTAGTTTAGGGTTGGTTAAACTGTCGATTTTCTATTTCAATGAGCTGACTAGTCGTTACGCGTGGCTTTTCTCGTTTGATCACCTGTCTAGGCGGTAATTATACCTTAAAAGGTGTTTCTCAACGATTTTCTCTTAACGTGTGAAAGTGATTTAAACCAGTTGGTGGCAGTTCAAGGAGCATTAAACAAAAAAAAGTAAACATGAAAAAAAACCCACTTGGCTATCTGTCAAACGGGCGATGCAATATTTTTTTAGAATCATTGAAGTCTTTTGGAAATATGTACAAAAAATACTTTGGCCATTTATCATTTTTTTATGTATAAAGTACATAATAATAGTTGATTTCTAGTAAAACATGATAGAATTTAGTCAAAAATAAATTCCAATAAGGCCATTTACATCAAATAGGTAAGTAGTAATAAATATTGGACAACATCACATACATTGCTCTGATTCTAAGGTAACCAGCACCTGTGTTACAGAAATCAGAAACAACGACGGCACCACAACACCCAGACCCGACACAATACAGAAAAGTTCGTTTCCCATATTGACCCGACCGGGGATCGAACCCGGAACCTCAGAGATGGCGCGACGCCAAAGTCAGGCCCGCTCGCCTCTCGGCTACGGAGGTCGTCTTTAGTTTATATCCAATCACGCTGCAACTAATAGGTGCTATGAATTAGTGGAAAATGTGAAAATAACGAAGATAATAACGGTTGTCTGGAAGAAATTACTTTCAAGCAATAAGACCGCCAAAATTGTACTTGATTATGTCTGTAAAACCAATTTCTGTAAATTTTTTGTGCAATAAAGTGTATCTATCTTTAAGACGCGAGCGAAGCCAGTCTATGATACATCCCTTTACCTGACTTCCAATATAACATCAAGTTCAAAAAACTACCCTCTACCATGATAATGGCTTACGTCTGTTTTATGGCGGACATCATAAAGACATAACGGCAGGTATCATCCCTTAAAGGGCTTACAAAAAGTTACCCTCAAATAAGGGTTCTTAACATTGAAGAAAGATTACATGCAATATACATTCTTAATAAAACATGTTTTCGTTAAATAAATTTACCCGACTTAAGAGAATAGGTACAGTTTTAAATGGTTCGGTCGTATGTATGTATGTACAAATCCAAATAAAAAAAAATATTAAATATGTGACAACATCAAATACATTACTCTAATTTTATGGTAAGTAACTAAAACATTAGCGTAACAGGAATCAGAAACAACGACAGCACCACAACACCCAGATCGGAGACAATAAGGAAAAGTTCGTTTTCCACATTGATCCGACCGGGAATCGAACCAGGAACTTTTTGACGACGCCCGCTCGCCTCTCAACTACGGAGATTGTTAAAGTTGTATTTAAAAACCAGTAAAACGGTTCGTCTAAATTTTTTCTTGCACTTTAGCATAAATGTAGCTATCTATACATTATATATGTACTAGCTGTTGCCCGCGACTTCGCCCGCGTTATTTCGGGATAAAAAGTATCCTATATGTTAATCTAGTATGTCATCTGTCTTCCTACCAAATTGTATCCAAATCCGTTCTGTAGTTTTTGCGTGAAAGAGTAACAAACATCCATACATCCATACTTACAAACTTTCGCCTTTATAATAGTAGTAGGATTAATTTAAGTTTAAAATTTTAAATCTGACCTAATAACGTAGTTCTACCTTTAAAAGCAAGAAATAGCTACACATCAATTAATCGTAATCAAACATACAATTTCAGAAGCTCAGAATGTCAATAGAAAGTTAATTCCTACTCCCAAGATGCGGTTAGAATGATGTCGAAGTAATCCGTTGACGGATGCTTATTAGTACCATAACATCTAAGACAAAGTGGACCAAGTCTTGCTATACTTACTAGCCATTACCGGTTTTCTCTTTATTTTCAATGGCAAACAGAAATTTTATATAGTACCGGGCCGCCATGGCATGCACGCGTTCTATGTGTTAAGAGAGGTAGGGCATAGCGATTTGGCGCACGAACTGGAGCAGCTCGACTGGTGAAATACCTCCACCTTACAGAAGACCGCAGCCAAATAACAATCACATATGTGTTGTTATGTTCCTGCGTGTGAGTAAGGTTTCCAAAGCTCTTGAGGGGTGCTACATTAGTAGCAGAGGTCAAGCCTTCAAGGTAAGGGCGACAAGTCCAGTAACAGATTTATTATCCTGTACTTGTCACTCTTAAGCTAGGACCTCAATACCACTTAACATCAGGTGGGATGAGGTCAATCTTGAAGTCCAATATTTAAAAAAAGGCTATCTACAGCTATCGTCAATTGGCTACTTGACAGTGTTAACAATAAAATATGAAAAGTGTTAGATATGTTAGCGTATTAGTTAAGTAATAATTTTACATTTTTACTTTTTAATTTAAAGCATAGTTAGTATTTTATTTTTGCAAAATAAATTTTAGGTTTTTTATCTGTGGAACAAAAGAACCGAAACGGAAACCACCATTGCAATTCGGAAATGACAGCTGTCGGCGAAATTATTTATTTTATTGTGGCGAAACAATGATTATTTTACCGATTAAATTGAATTATTGTGTCTCTAATCGTATTAAGAATTTATTGAAACATTTTCAGTTTATCTAAATTAAGTCGTTCCTATGCGTATCGGTTCGTTGTCTAGGACGTTGACGTCATAATTGCAACATTGACGTGACTTGGCGTTTTCGCGCGCTTTTTAAATGTGTTACACAAAATCTTATTTTTCTCTGGTTATTTAGATTATTTCCAAATAAATCGAATTGCTTGGGATATAAAATGAACGGGCGCACATTTTACAATACTTTTTCAAAAACTGTCAAGTAGCCAATTAGTCAGTTAGGAAAAAAATGCGAAAAACTTGATTTCTTTGCTGGTTTTTACCCGGTATTAACATAAGATAGTGGAGTCCATCGTGCACGTATCCGACTCACACTTAACCATTTTTTTGCCTACCTTACGCCAAAGAGAATGATTTGGACAACTGAAATTCTACGCAAGCGCGCATGCTCGGTCCATTGTCGAAAACAATTTTGTTACAAAAAATCACTCCTACGCAGGTACAAAAGAGCTCGTATCGCCGTAACCAATCTCTATGAAAAGGTTGAAAGGAACGCTTTTTAAGCGGACTGTGGAATACGCGCGAAATTGTGATACGATGATGTATACATTTGTGTGAACGGAACGTTTATAAACGTGGTGTCTACCTTTTCTTAAGGTTTCGTAAGTATTAATAAACCTTTTTAGTTCCCCATCCCATTGAGCGTACCAGCTAAATAAATTACTCTAATACTAAGGAAAAACTATAGAAAAGGTTATTCAATAACGATTAAATTATGAAAATTCAATAAAAAAACTACATCTTTCCCGCGATTTTGACTTTTAATTTCAAGATAAAATGAGAACATTTTGTGGTATGGTATGTGATGTCTGTTTCTTAATAAAACACATTTTATGAAAGTTATATGAGTAGCTTTCGAGCGATATTACCTTACGTAGATCTAAATGAGATAAACTTGACTCTGGATAAAGTAAGGCACATATATTGATAACATTTTGTAATCGCTCAAAAGCTTCACATCAATAAACTAATTATGTATTTGAAACATTTTGAGTGTCTAAACTAAAAACAAGATTTTTTAAACGTCTTCTTAGATTCGAAAGACTCTGCATAACTCTAGACTTAGAGGATTCGCAGTTTTAACAACGCTTTATCTAAGCTTCTTTGAATGCATCTCCCAAACTTTGACAAAGCTCACTCATCCCTTTGACGATCGTCCAACCTTAACCCGGCCGAAGTAAACGCGAGCAGGAAACCTCAAACCCTCATTACATAGAAACAGGCCATTAGGGCAAGCCCTGGAGCGGACACGGCCGAAATTAGGGTCGCACGCACACATCAAAACATCAACCGTCACCACACTTAGGGGTGATAGATTTGAAACTGTATTTATAATAAATATTATATTATTACACTTATATTATAACAAAATTAATTACCTCACATTTGCAAGTCGTGGCAGCCTGTAAATAAATCTGCACTTAGACTTTATTTCAAGTTTGTATGTAATGTTATTTTTTAGTGTAAGATTTGTTGGTTGTCCTATATAAATAAATAAATAAATATTGAACAACATCACATACATTGCTCTGATTCTGCTCTGAGACTTCTGTTACAGAAATCAGAAACAACAACGGTACCACGAAACCCAGACCCCGAGACATTTTGACATTGACCCGACCGGGGATCGAACCCGGGACCTCAGAGATAGCGCGACTACAAAATCCAGCCCGCTTGCCTCTCGGCTACGGAGGTCGTCATTAAACTGAACAAAGGTAGGTTATTCCATCGTACTCCAGATCCTATTATTAATATGATGACTTATTTATTTTCTTTATTCAAAAACTTTATTGCTCAAAAAAGTGCAACAGGTTTTCTTAATGCTAGGGGCATTCTCTACCATGCACGGAGTTTGTATACGATGGCTGACACATACGTCATGCTTGTGAACAGATGCCACCTTTGGGGACTGGTCTGCTCCAGCCTAACTCACAAAAATAAATACTTAATGTTTCTATACTCTATAAACTATGGTAATATTAAAATGATACATAAATGCAGTGTTGTTCTAGTGGTTTATCTATACGAATATTATAAACCTGAAGTGATTAGACGCGCTAATCTCAGTAACTACTATTTCGAATTGAAAATATATTTTTGTGTTACATAATCAATTTATCGAGGAATGCTTTAGGGTATATAACGTCACGCTGCGACCAATAAAGGCGAAGAAGTCATAATATACACACGTGTCGAAAATCGTGAAAAGTTAACAATATAGAACATATTTGACACACTTTTCATAGACGACTGCAATACTATATTTTGTATATGTCACAAACGTTCACCTTCCAAATATTTCAATTTAAAATGACAAGTGTACAACCCTAAATCCAAAATGGAGGCCGACTTGACGATTTTATAATAACACCGGAGAAGCTTGCTGCTTACTAAAAAACTTTATTCTACAATTCGACGGACCCTACGCCCATCTCTAATTCTCTACTTTTATTACCACCAACTATACCCTCTCGGCTCAAACATCAACTCTTATTATAAGAAGTTAAAGACTGTTTTTGTGCGCACACGCTGCTTTGTGTCTAAGGTAGTAATCTCGGGGCTTCATCAATTATCTTCAGTCCGAGTTAATTACTTTTATAGAGCGGCCGGAGATTTTTTAGGGTTAAGTGGAATGATGGTTCGTCTATGAGCGATGGTTAGACCTGTTTAGAGAAAAGAGATTTGGACTAGTTAACTATGAAAGTATGTTTTACCTCATTCCATTCGTGCAACTTACTATTTAATTGAAATATTTATTTAAAAGGGCTCAGTCATATAAAGTCCTGTGTATAATTAGGTTTTTTTTCAGTTAGTAGTAAAATTAACGAATAAAAAAGTTCATATTGAAAGATTATTTTGGGTACATATTTACAAAATAGTCGTAAATTTTAAATGTAACTGCATAAAATTAGAAAAACCGATATTCTCGGATTGAAATTGTAAATGCGTTAAGAAATTAGTTCAGTCATGTCACTAATAATAATCTCATTTCTTTAAAAAAAATACAAACGATGTGTTTAACAAGCTCTTTCTTGGCTTTTATTCGTCGAAATAAATAAAAAATTTGTGTCTCTGGCATAAATTGAAACGTAACATTTTGTAACAAATCTAAGTTATTACTTTTTTCATAATCATTTTAAGTTTTTACTTAAAGGTATATTATGTATGATACTGATATTTAGTTACGTTTCTTAAGAAAGACATAGGTGTTATTGTATCTTTTGTCTGACATAGATGTTATTGTACTTATTTAAATAAGTCTCCCCATTTTTTTTAATAATCTGTTTTCAAGAAATAAATTTTTTATTTATTTTTGTTATCATTATTTCCAGACTAGTTTTAGTGTTACATGACCCAAATATCAATCACGTAAGTAGTTAACGCTTGGCAAACCTTATACGGAACCATGCCAAGGCTCTACAGCTCGCGCTTGACCGCTTTTTTCACCGTGAACCAGCTAGGGCTGCGCGTACCAGATTGTTTCTCAGAATCGGTTCGTGATGCGAGTTACCAATTTGTGGCTTTTCGAAGGCACTTATTGTTATGGCGAGGGGAGGTTATGATACACCATGTGGAAATAAAATATTAGACGTATTTTTTCCATATTTCAGAAAGAATTTGGAGTCACTCCAATATACTCGACATGTACACACTTTTTCTATCTCTTTCTACTTTGGTTGTGCATCGACTTACCAGGCCAATCTCATTAAAATCAACCGATATTTTAGTGTCCAAGCAGTATTTTTTAATTGAGACTATTATTCGATTCGTCATAATCGGGCGAGACAGCACAAACATATACAAAGGGCATGCGTACATCGACCATTTTCCATACAACAGGTTGTTATCAGACTTTCCGATGTTGGTTCTGCGGGAGTTGAACCTGTGACCACTTGGCCAGCCTAGACTAGTTATCACTAAACCACAAAGGCATGAAAAGAACAAGATTTCTATAACACACATTTCCAGATTGAAAATTAACGTATTTAGCCTAGTAGTAGGATTTATCTTTTGATTTACGACTTTCTTGACAACGCTAACTACAAAAATACCGTTACATTTTTATTTTGTCATTTTGAATAAACAAACCACTTCTGTTTTCATGATAAAAACTAAGCCTGTAGGCGTTATATCGTATTGTTTTCTTAATATAGTCATAGGATCAGATAGATGATAAAACAAAACACCATTGCTTGCACAGTGTAAGATTTGGAGAAATACGTCAGTTCATGAATTAACATTACACATTATATATCGCTTAGAATTTATCGCATGAACTGTAGCAGCCTGACTGGTGAAATACCTCCACCTCACAGAAGACCGCAGCCAAATAACAATCACTTCAGTGTTGTTGTGTTCCTGCGTGTGAGTAAAGTTGCCAGAGCTCCTGGGCGGATGCTACATTAGTAGCAGGGGTCAAGCCATCAAGGTAAGGACGACAAGTCCAGTAACAGCTATTATTATCCTGTACTTGCCGCCCTTACGCTACATCATTACCACTTAACTTCAGGTGGGATGAGGTAAATCTTGAAGTGCAATATAATAACAACACACAAATAAACAATCGCGCAATCACAGAAACCTCACCCCTAGGTTCGGTCATTAGAAGGCTATCTGAATACGAGCTCCATAAAATATTTACCAACAGTTTTTCCTACATTACCGACTATCGACGCAGGGCCAGCTTTATGCCTTTACAATGGTTAATACACGGTTCCTTTTGGCCCTGAGATCATTAACACAAATAAAACCTATTTACAAAGTAAGTCATTTATATTAGCGACCGTTTATGACATCGTTTAGGGTTGACGCAAAGTTTTGCATTCGTAAGATACTCTCTTATGCCCTAATCCAATATTTGAAAAACTATCCATTTTAGTTCCGGATAGCAATGAATTATACGAGGCATAAGCTAAAAACAACTGTAGGACTACTGATGACAGCTGATATGGAAAGTAAATTATGGGAACGGTATTAACGACTCGTATTCGATAATCATTTTTGACACGTTACGAATCGTAATATATTAGAACCGGGCATTAGGTACTCATGTAACCAGATTCTTAAAAAACATTATTAATGTCATTATTTCAGTGTAAAGCTTTATAAAAATTCCACAACTCTAAGCTTTACGACACTAATGTCTAAAACTGTACAAATTTAAGACCCTCGCGTTCCATTTTAAACATTTAAAATAAATTTTCGTACTAAAACGCGATAACATTTTTAGTAGTTAATATAAACTAACCGTGCACCAACCATGGTCACGAGTGGACTGGTTTTGCTCTTCTCCGTCTGTTCGATGAGCTTGTAAATCACACAACGTTTTGACCCGGTAACATATTTTAAATGATCAGGACACTTTGCCACCAGTTTATTTATCAATTTTCTGGGGGGGGGGGGGCTAATACACTACGTTTTGCGGTACTTGTTTGACATTCTTGAGTAGATTATCCCCATCAGCTTAAAAAATATTATTTTTAAACGTCATATATAGGAAATTTAAAAATAAATGAAATGTTACAAAAACACAAACATTTCATTCAATTAATTTCTATAAACGTTAAATTAAACATTTAATTTTATATTATTGCCACAAAGGTTTAATTTTTAGTTTCTTATTTACAATGAGAATAGCTTAGGATAAAAAAGCAATGAAATAAAATTACATTTATTGAAAACAAAAGTAATCCCTAAGGCCTTCAGTATAATGGTGTCTATTACATAGCCTATAAAAATAATTATTTTATATTATTTTTTAGCCTCAATTATAATTTAGGCTGTTAAGATTCTAACTAACTCAATTAGTTGGTGTTCCGTTCTACGCAATATTTACTGTGGAATATTATTATTTAACAACATGGAACATGAATGGAATAATTTATATTTTGTTTTTTTTTGCAGTCCAAAAATGGAATGATTATTTTTTCTTATTGTTTTAATATCTTTTCACGTGACAGCCCTGTGAGTGCCATATTCGCATAATTTAAAAATGTTTGTTTTCCTATAATAGCATGGTTGCTTTATAGTGCGGTGTAAATTTGAGCTACATTGTCTGTCCGTCAGCCATTTAATCGTATGCCACCCAACGTTCTTCATGGGTACAGAAATAAAAAAAATGTGACTGCACACCCAGACAACAAATTTTTTACTACACGTTTTAATACAGGGTGAAATTTTAGTTAAACCATGACTCATTGCTGCTTTGGCCATGTATAATTTCTAGATAAAAAATGTATACCTAGTTATATAGATAGGATTTAGAGTGGGAGATGAATTATTTTCTAAAGATACATTATTATTTAGACCATAATTTGTAGAGCACACGTTATAAATTTCAAGTCTCGTAACGTATAGGACTTTTAAAAATAATTTTAAGCTCCGTTTTACCCCCTTAGGGGTAAAATTCTTAGTGTATGTCCACTCCCTATAAGAAAACACTTGTTCAATTTCAAGTTTGTCGGTGTTATACTTTTTGAGACTTTGTGATCAATCATATATTTATAGATTCGGATTGACAGAATAATATTTCATGTAAATGAGGTTGCGAAATAAATCGCATATTTTGACCTTGACAAATCTGACGAGCAACTGTACAATTAAGAAAAACAGCTTAAAGCTCTTATAACTTTGCAATAAGACTTATTTTAGAATGTTGTATGTTTACATATGAATGTACGGGAGTGTACGAAGCTGGTTCAATATGATCATTAATCTGCGAGTTTATCGGTCAGTTTAACAACATTTGACCCGTGGTCATGGTCATGAGCAATGACCGTTTAAAAAGCGTAAATTTGTTTCCTAAATATTTTGTTTGTAAGATAAAAAGATTAACGCGTAAAATGAAACAAACTTACATATCTGGATGATAGATAGATACACTATGTTGAAAAAAAAATAGAAATTGGGGTAACAGAAGTATTGAAGTACAATTTAAGCTGTCTTTTTCTCCCTGTCTCTCTATCTCTTTCAGGCAACCTTTAGGTAGAGGAAATGGTAGATTTAAATTGAGAAAAAAATAACAGAGACATTAATACCATCATGTAATTAATGAAACAAAAAATACATAAAAAATAAAAATGAAATTTAATTAATGACTGCGACTGTGTGTGTAAAAATATATAGATAGTTATATATTTATATTATAGGGATATATTTAAAGAAATATATGTATTTAAAGAAACAAAAAAATATACATCCCCTTGCGGTGCGAGATTATTTCCAGTTTTTAAAAATATTTATAGCTTGCCAGTTCTGCGTGAAGCACTATCAATTAACTACATAAGGCCGTCTGGTGATTTTGCAGTCCACTGGGCTTTAGTCTTCTCCCACGTAGGCTGCTCTTTTATTTTTCTGCTCCAAACAGTTTCGGCACCAGCAAACGGGAGGTATCGCGTACCCTATAATTGGGTCGAGTCCTTTGATCACATTTGCGGCACAACTTTAAGCTGACAATGGCTGTCAAATGATAGGTTAGGAAAAAATGGCGGCGCCAGGGTGTCGTCCGTCAAATTTACCTGTTGAAGGCAGCGGTTCTCAAGCTGTGCCTAAAAGAATACTCCAATGGATATAGGCTTTATTTAAAGATATTAATAAGTTTGGATTATTTGACTGACCGGATGATTCAATAGTGCTCATGACTCTTGAACAATTCCCATATGGGACAAATATGAATGCGATACACATTTGTGTTTAGGTTTTATACATATAAATTATTTATTATGGTACTAACGTTACTTATCTGTTATCCATAACACACATAACTCATAAGTGGTATATACTTCAACGCAATAAAAAGAAAACATTCACAGCATTTTGCTGGGAATTTTTCATTATACAGGCCTTTGGGTATCATTACTCTCTGGATTGCTAAATATCTCTAAACTACAAATCATATAGATAATCTAAAACTCCAAGCTCCATAATGTAATTCAAACTTTTAATTACATTGGTGGCATAATTAAAATAATTACTTGCGTTTTATTTTCGTCTATTTCGTCCCATTAAAAAGAATTAGACGCAATAAAGGTTACCTACCTCTGTTTGTAATGGCCGGCTACCGAGTATTTTCGTAACTATTATTGAATAAAACGCAGCGCGAATCATCAAAACGCCTTGCGCTTGCTTCTCACATTTACGATATGCATCCTCAAGATTTTATTGTAAAAGCCACTCACTTGTAATAGTCCGCAATAAAATGAATGTTAATATTTTTAGTAGCAAAAACCCGATGACATTTTTATTGCCATTATTATTTACCGCTGAATTAAAAGCTACCAACGGATTCAATTTACAAACGTAGTAGGTATCCTAATAGATGAGGAAAATAAGATAAACAAATTAGCTCAGGTGTAATAACTTCTCTGCTAGTTTTTCGTTTTCTGATTGAAATATGCACTGGATTCAAAAACGCTTCTGTTAGGTAGAATAAAAGTTAATATATTCGCTTAATGGGCTACAATAGACTCATTTATATGAGCAAAGTCATAAATAGTCCATGTTTCTAGTCATTGATGGCTGATAAGGCCTCTATGACAGTTGCAAATGATCCCGCGCTTTTAATTTTATACCCGACACGAAGATATTATATGAAGATAAAAACAACTTGAAATCGATTCAACGTAATAAAATTTAAGAAACCTACTCATATGTTTTTGTTCGGATATTAATATTAGTGTGTTGAAAGGAATCATTGGAAAACGAATCGGATTGTCCGAGAAATTGGATTTTAAATTTTAACTTTCTATGATGGCGTTCGTTTTTAATGACATTTGTAACTGAATAGGTCGTTAACTCTGGGTAGGTAGGTAACTCAAAAGGGGAGCTCTGTAAATTTTACTGTTTCTTAAAGTCATGATCAATACTTGTACCAAATAAATAATATAAAACGTAACATTACTTTGAGAATTTTAACAATATCAGCACCACACATCGCACTATTAAAAACGGTAAATTTTGTAAGCATATACTTACATTCTTGCCAACTTTTGCGTCTTTCCATCCGTACATCATCAGTGTGCATATCTCAATGTATGTTGTTTACTCTTTTCATGCAAAACTACTAAACAGATTCGGTTGAAATTTGGTAGAAGGAGAGGTGAGATACCTCATTTTAATATAAAACAACGTGAAAAAAGTAATAGCCAGTTAGTGCTAAAAACGTTATTTCGGGCAATGAACGAAGTAACCTGATTTTACAATCAAATGTGGAAATAATGATTTGTTCGACCAAGTAATTCTGGTGTTTGAGTGATTTAGGTAATTAATCTAATTTTTTACCTGTTTTAAAATCTAGATACCAGTATTTTATCCTTATCGCACGCATACAGTTTGATCTCAGAATAAGACTTTAGCACAGTTTAATGAGCAATTCATAATAATCCTATGATAAACGAGTAGCAATTTAAAACTATTAGCGCAAAGAAGTTCAGCCGGCATTCATATCTGAATTAAGACGTTTCTTGTTGACAAATAAGTTATAGCTAAACAGCTTACCGATCAAAGTATTTAGTATTTTGCATCTGTTTCGAAATTAAATACTACTTATCTAATTGTATTTGTTTTTATCAGTAACAGACCTCAAAAACCTCTGTTTTTATTCATCGATAGATTATTTTTTTATTATATTAAGTTCTTAATATTTTTAAACTTAAATAATCGTACTTTTAACCTAAAATAGACAGCCGTAAATTTTAGATTCCACCAAAATGTTTAGTACCGCTGTCCCTACCTGGCTACAATTGACTGTACTATAGACGACAGTGTACCCAAAATAATTGCTATTATTATCGCCTACGGACCTCAAACACAGGTAGACAGATGTCGTGACGTCATTGAAATGCTGATTTAAAAATAGTATTAATGATAGATCTCAGAGTCATTTCGGCAACGAAAATTGTAATATTTTAAAGTGGTCCCATAGGACAGCGTATTTCTTAGTTGATTTTACTGTAGCCTCAACGAAACTACGGGAAAGTTAAACAAAACAAAACAAAAACGAAATATATATGATCCGATGGCGGATGCCAATTTTTAAGTCTCATAATCGTTCCCAACTCACTTCAAATGCAAATAAAGTGTTTCATACAAGAACAAAATATATTTTTATGCAAATCAAAAACCACTTTTTAACTTCCGAATTTTCGATTAATCTTCACAATGATTATTTGCCTTTTTAGTGACATAATTTTATTTTTCAAACAACTCAAGTTCCATTTTCATAAATACAATACATTTCACTAAATTCGATTCTCTCTTCTTTCAAGAACGAAACCTTTCGTTTCTTTGTTTAAATCAAATAACTGTATTGTTTGAACCGGTATGTTGAGAGCTTTGGCAAAAAATTATTACATACTGTAATTATTATTACAGTATGTAATAATAATTACAAGATATCTAACCTACGAGTACGTAGAACATCACACATGTATATATTGCATTTGTAAATGTATTTACTCACTTTTACTTTGCCCTCACATATCAATCAGGGCCCCGGATATCGTTGTATGGGTTTGAACATACCTGTGAACAAAAAAGCGGATTATTACTCATACTGTGTTAGAAAATAACATAAATTGATGAATAATTTGTCAGTACAATCTGGAATTCGTGTCTACGAGTCAATGTGTAAGCTTAGAGCGTTTGAAAATCAGGAGATTGTATGGCATACAAATAATAAATAGTTATTAATTCAAAGTTTACATTATCAATTTAAATAAAGTACATTTTTGAAACGCAGTGTTTAAATGTATGAAAAATGTATTTATTAAGAAATGGTTAAATATTTAAAAACGATCAATACCGAGAAATTGATTCTTACGTTCGTAATGTATATGATGTTCTTCGAGATATACTTATATTTATTTATCTCCCTCATCTTAATCTATTTACGATTACCCGCTCGAAGTCTACCCCCCGAACCAAAAATTACCCATAATTCGCCTACATTGTGTCTAAGCAGCGATGATTAATGGACGTTCCCGAAACGCGCTATTATTTTACGCTTAGCAGCCAGCGCTTCCATTTGGGCCGACAAGAATTCCTGAGTTCAGATATTAAATGCACATAAGCTGACGCCTTGGTCCACAAGCACGAGATGCTGATGAAAAAAATGTGTATAAAAAACGGACGCGTCTATTTCTAAGACGGTTCGAAATTGTCTGTGAATCTCGAAGCCGCTTATGACGTACCGCGCGAGAAATTTTTATCGCGCTATAAACAAATGCCAAAATCGATGCTGATTGGTTGAAAATACGGTTAAGTCTACATTTGACAGATTCTACATGTGACAAACTTTTCTAAAAGTAACACCAAATCGATCACCCTTTATTTATTTATTAGGATAAATTGTCTTTTTCGCTATTAACAAATGTAAATATATTGATGCGTCTGCTCTGCTGATTAGCTGAAAGTACGGTTTAGTCTACATTTGACAGATTTTTTAAAAGTATTACTTTATTTATTATGTCAAGACTTCCTAAGACAAGTTATTCTTGTCTTAGGAAGTCTTGTCTTACTTTAAAAAAATCTGTCATATTATGTAGAATCTGTCAAATGTAGATGAGCCAATGCTGCTTAGGATATATCACCCGAGTAAATTTTATCGCGCGTGTAAGAAATATTAATTCTATAACATCGCCGCTGATTGGCATTAATTTAAAAACTGGATGATATATTCTTTATTTATAAAACATATATTTTTAAGAAATCATGAATGTTCAAAGAGCAGGTATAACTTGAGATGCTTCTTGGTGCTAAGACGAACGGATTTACATGAAAATTGCACAACTTTAAGTAAATCATGACTTAGTTAACACATAACATATTCTTTATGAAGACGCAGGTAAAACCAGTTAAATAAAATTGTAAGCCCCTCGTACAATGTTTAGCAGCAATTATTCACACCTGCAACTTCACCCACATGTCGCTATTTCTAACTATATACAATAAATTGGTCCGATTGTCTGTCAATCCATTCATAGACAGACTACAGCTTTATTGATACCTATTCGCGACGCGTGATCTGCGCGGAGGTTATTTCACAATTGAGCTAGTGATGTTAAAAGCTATGTCTGTAAGTCTATTGACTGATACGTATCTTAACTCCGGCGCAAAAGAGAGGTGTTACAAATTTAACGTCAATGTTTGTATGTCTGTAGCATCGTAGGTCATAAACGAATGGGACAATTTTGATACGTTTTGGCACGAAGTCCCTTATCAAGCGTTGCGAAAGAAGGCTAGACGGAAAAAATTAAGACCAAAAGTTGTAACGTCACCTTTTGCTATAGTTGTAAGCTGTATGGCGTGCGCGTGCGCTTTCATACAAAGCCAGTTATTATCTTTCAGGTGGTGTCAGAAAAATCCACTAGAGGGCTGGAAATAAGATAATTCGAAAATAAATGGAAGGGAATTTTGTTCTATCCAGATGTCCTTTGACACTTCTCAAGTTCTTTTTATTTGAACGCCAGTTTCCTTGTGGTGGCTTTTATTATTATCTTTTATTTTGCTTTTGGCGTACGATTACTCGATAAAAACGTTGTCATCACTAGTCAGGTGTAAGACTGTAAGACAATCCCGTTAGCAAATCGATATAAGCTTATTTACAAAACATCGATATCGTGTATCGATAACGTCGCAGCTCTACGCATCTGTCTAGTCCAATCTGTTCTGGCGGCTAATCGACAGGCTAATGTGATGGCCGCAATTTCATGCAAATTTGTAGTTGGTGGGCTCACACGTAAGGGGTCGTTGGTTTGAGGCCTAATCTAGTTTTTATATGTAAGGCAAGCTTTTAAAAGACGATTGGGGACTTTAAATGTAAGTATTTTTAAAAGTAGCTGCTTTGTAATTACGAGTAGGTCGGTTTATGTAATTTTGTAAACTCCATAAAGATTGGAAAGGTTTCGTTCTTCAAATATTTGAAGTTTCCGATACGAACTTGCCGTGTTTTTACTTGTGTATTTAAAAAAAATTGTGTTCTTTCTTAAATAAAAATCGAAGTTTAGTCTAAAATAATTACACTGTCTTAGTAAAGAGATTGTTCGCGTATTCCGCTCGGGATCAGCTGCGCTCATCTGGGCCCTGTCGTAGTCTGTAATCTATTTTAATTAGCAGACGTGGGCAGTGATTGAGGACAGTCAGAGCAAAAACGAAGCTGGAGAGAGCTATCGAGCAGTGTTGCCAAGCTGAGGAAACTTGAAACGATTTCTAATAGGTAGATGTAGTGAAAGAGATTTTATTCATCGGGTTTTGGATGGTGTGCATTCATTGATTGAAAATAAATATTTAAATATAATATTAGGGTGAATAATTGTCTCCCTTGCATACTTCTGATGGCCATGTTTGGAGCCAAACATTATTCAGTATTTTATAGAGAGAAAAGCCTAAAAATATGTGATTTGCATTGCAAACCCAAGTCTCTCCATTCAAAAAATTTGTAAACCAAAAAAGATTCCGTTTTAAGGAAGATTACAACTTATGCTATTAAAATTCAATATGTTACAAAAATAAATTTAACAGGCATCTCGTTTTCCATGCTACATTACCATGGTAACATTATCGGCAAGTTCTACTTTATCTCTTAAAAACTACCCAAAACGTAAGAAATCGTTGTACCTGGCAACACTGCCCTGATACAGTTCTAGTTGTAATCTCGCGCATCTCGGCATACAAGCGAAGTTAGATGGATGTCCACTGTCCACGCGTGGACTGATGCAGCAGCCGAACCATATAGATCTAGAATTTATGACCTTTTTAAGTTCTCGGTACGGAGTATTCTGCTCATAATGGCTTTGTCGCTTCGTTTGAAATTTTAATGTGAGTATTAGTCTTCGAAGTACCTACAGTCTTTTTCTGTGTAATGTATGAAACGGGTAGCTATGCCAGATCCTTCTCAACGAAGTATGTGAGATTTAAGCGTAGTATACACCTTGCATTCCATTCAGCGCCAGAGGTTCAATGTACCAATACTCAGTCGTTTATTGATTCTGTATCATAGTATGTAGCTTCATTTGCTTTATATAGCAATTACTAATGTAATTTGTATGAATAAACAAGATTGACTTATCGTAAACACACAAACGGTGTTTACTTAATACGAGTACATATTAATATTGGACAACATCACATACATTACTCGGACTCTGTGGTAAGTAGCTTAAGCATTTGTGTTACTGAAATTCGAAACAAAAACGGTACCACAACACCCAGGCCAAAGACAATTTTATATGGGAAAATGTTTATATTTTAAGTAAGAAATATGAAATTCGGCAAAGATTCGAAACTTGGATTAAAATAAATACTACTTTTTGTTTCGAATATTAGGGGAGGTAGGGGTAAAACGGACCATGAAAGGATGTAGTCCACGCGAACGAACTCGCGGGCACAGCTAGTACTTTATAATATTTTATCTATGCGAAGTAATTACCCAAACCACCTAATAGTTTAACAAGCCGCTGTTGAACCAATCGGATATTGACATCATAATTTAGATTATGATATTACAGCTAACCAAACAACAGCTATGCAGTAATGTTGGACCTTGTTATTTGGTAGCAAGTGCCATTTTGCGACAACTAGCTACTTCAAGGAATTGGTGCGATAAGTTAGGTGTGCTTAGTTGCCGTGTTTCGGTGTGTGGGGTGACTATAAGTTAGATAGTTAAAAGGACACGCAGAAAATGTTTTGTATATTTAGATGCGGTCAAATTTTGTTACCTATAGCGAAATTCTGGTTTCCTGATCATCATCTCCAAGAAAAGTATGTTGTTGGGCCGGCCATCTATCACAATTTGGCTTACAAACAAAATATAATCATACCTGACTTAAGTACTATTTTAATTTTGTTAACCGTTTATTTATTTAATAAGGTTCACCTACAATCAGTACATTAATACATACAAGAAAAATGATTAACAGGAAATAAATTATGCTAAATGTACAGTCTCTTACAGGCAAACACAGTATGCACAAAAGAAAAGCCCCTTAAACACTAAATAAAAGACAAAATTCGGCAACAAAAAAATAAGTGCTAAAGCTATAGCAATTCAAAAAGAGACCTGCTGAATCTGACTAGAAACATGGAACATAGGTCGATATCTGAGGATTGGCTCAAAGAGTTATATTGCCTATATATTCTGTTTCGTTAAACTATAAAATAATGAACCACCAGAATACCAGCGCTGTTGCGGTGTTAGAAATAATGCCGTAGCAGCTTTTGGTGAGGTGGAACCCAATGGACCATTAATATTATGTGAGTGTATTTTTTTTTTGTTTTTACATCGTGTTGTTGTGTCAATAAATATATTTATATTTCTGACAAAGTATGGCATACAAAGTATTGATTTCTGGTCTATATAGGTTCTGGAACAAGAACTAAAATACTTGTTATAAGTTTAAGTGCATGTAAAACGACGGGCAAAAGCTAGTTATCTGAGAACAGACTCGTACGGTGCATCAATGCATTTTACCCCGCACAAAAAAAGCAATAGAAAAGGTAAGGTAAATAACTTAGGCCCGCGATGGTATTCCCATGTGATAGGGTCCATTCTACATTGTTTGCTTAACTAGATAGCCCCAATAGATCAAGGATACGTGTGGGCGCCGTTTTGGCACTATTTCCGATAGCCAACATCTTGTAGGCACGATTCATTTGAATACGATAACTGGGGCACGGAGTGGAACAACCTTACTGGTTAATAGAATAAATATCAGAGCACTTTTGTTGCAAAATAAACTTAAAATGCATGTATATAAAAAATAATGTGCATTAGACGATTAGACGACCTCCGTAGCCGAGAGGCGAGCATGACGAATTTTGACGACGCGTCATCTCTGAGATCCTGCGTTCGATCGAAAACAAACACAGTCCTTGGCGACAGAAAAAACCACGATCCTTGATTCAGCGTTCAACGATCCAATATCGACATCTAATTTCGGTTTAGTTTCCAAATGAACAGAGTTGTCTTACAAAAAACACACACATCTTTAGGTTTTAATATTTAAACTCCGTATGTCTCAGTTAACTTAACTACGATCAACTAGTCAGCGACTCTAGTTAGAATACGAACCTCAAGTGGTACTACTTACAAACATCACAACATAACCATTGCATACAATGTGCAATGCTCGAACCATAAAAATATACACTCACTCGTTACATCCTTCGTGTTTGCGCAATAATTTAAACCTTATCTCAACATATCAGAGTGCCTATTTGTACTCGCCTGTCGGGTATTGTGATATACTACAGTTGCCGCCCAGCTATGCTTACATCAGGAACTTTGAGATAAGCAAGCTAGAGAGGCTATGGAGTGAGCTTTATATGATCTTTGTTTTTAAGCATTATTTTAATATTGAAGCATTGATTTGCCTTTCATTTTTTAAACCAATAAATTTGAGTGGAAAAGTGGAATTAAATTAAAATACCATTAAATTAGGTAGCCGTTTTAGACCTATTGTTATGATTTAGTAAATTTTCTTTCTACGTTTAAGAAAATTCGACCTTAAACACATACATTGTAAGTTTGATGGTTTGGCAGTCAGTATTTTTATTTTGAAAACTGATAACTAGTGATAAAATTATACCGCACTACACCACGTACATCGACCTGATTCCAAAATTAGTAGCTCAAGCACATGTTTCAAAGCTGAACAACGCCACAAATATAAATGTTCAACATACTAATATTTGTTCAGTACCAAGACTAAATCACCCTTGGTTCAACCAGTTTCTGAAGTACTAATTTAAGTTAAAACAAAGGCCCGGTTTTTAATGGTCAGATAAGAAACAACACATATAAAGAACTATGCGACTTATGTTAAACGATATCATTTTAATAATTTGTACCAAAATTGCTAAATGACATTCTTAATTCAAACAGCTTAAACTTTATCGGTTGTCAATTTATATCTGATCATTGAAAAACCTACTTTATGTAATGTAAAATTAGAGTATGTTTGCATGGGCCATTGGTATAGACACAGCGTTCCTTTGGCCGCTCTAATTCAATTATTATTCTAAGTCTGGATATGCTAATACGTGCAGGATGGAGGAGTCGCTTTTTTGCAAGCCAGCGAGATGGAAAGTTATGCTAATAAAGTGCCGACAGTTCTCTTGTTTGACCGCGTAAGTTATAATTGTTGTATGAAACTGATTGTGCATTCATACAATTGTGGGCGGGTTGTATGAAACGGTGTAACCCTATAACTCATTCATTAATGCTCATTATTTCATGGAAACAGAGAAAAACGTTTGTGTAGCTTGCTGCTCTCCCAGTCGCGATATTTGATAGATATAAGGAAAGAAGTATTTTTTATTTCTTTAAAATATTTATCGTTTGTGTTGATTGTAGGGTGTATTAGTGATTTCCGTACGACCTCCGTAGCCGAGAGGCGAGCGTGCCGGGCTTTGGCGTCGCGTCATCTCTGAGGTTCCGGGTTCGATCCCCGGTCGGGTCAATATGGGAAACGAACTTTTCTGTATTGTCTCGGTTCTGGGTGTTATGGTACCGTCGTTGTTTCTGATTTTTGTAACACAAGTGTTTTAGCTTCTTACAACAGAATCAGAGCAATGTATGTGATGTTGTCCAATATTTATTTATTTATTATTTCATTGTTACGATTTTTACGAATTTCAAAAAATTAAAGGCTTATTGCAGAAATCTACACAGTTTAGATTGGATATGGATTATATTACTATTGATGTCTTGTAGCTAAGCAAAAGCCTTCGTCATTGTAATGAGTTAGGAAAATAGCTACTAAATAACCCAACTAAGAAAATACTAAGGATTCTTTATCCTTACTTTTAAACAAAAACTACGCAGTCATTAAAATTTTTCACTAGCACCGCCCCCATATACAAACTCTTTGTACGACCCTAGGGTTGACTAGTAGAGAAGTTGTGCTTTTTTTGTGCAATAAAGTTTTTAAATAAATTAGTCGACTTCAATATCACAATAAACAAAATCCAATACCTACTGTTAGATCCGTTTCACCTGATCTACAATAACTTACCAAAGCAAGACGTATAAATAACGTTCCTAATCAATTCATTAAACCCTAACCAAAGATACGAGAGCATTTTCTGCATTCAAATAACTCCACATATGCCAACAATTACAATCACCCACATTACGATCCCAATTATCTAGTAATCCCGATTCGTAATCGATTCGGTTCCCATCGAGTTGCCTGTATTGTGCTCTCGATATCACAATCGATTGTAAATATGGTCCAATGCCGTAAATACGGTTAATCAGTAAACCTGTGGCGGGCGGGACGGCGCACGCGCCGATCCAAATAGTGTCCCATAAATGGTACAATATACTGGGGGCACCATTGCTAACTAAAGGGCTTCATACAATTATCAGTAATTTCATCAGGTCTTTTTAAATTAAAGGTAGGTCACGGCTAACTAAGCCCGCAAGAGAAATGTCTAAAATGGGTTTTTGTTGCCTGGGTCGAATAGAAACCTAATCAGCACAAATCTTTCTCCATTTGGAAGCTAACTTTCGAGGTATACAATTCGTTTAAACTCCGGTTTATTTAATGTGCACACCAAATTGCGTCTGAATCTAATTTAGGATAATTAGAGATTTAATTTTTAGGGTCGAAACCTTTAATTACAGAGAAGATGGCGACAAGAAACTCTGTAAATTTTAATTAAAAAGGAAATTTATAACTAATGCAAAGTCATACAGTTCAGTTTGTCAATGATCTAAAGGAAAAAAAAAGAAATAATAACCATAACAATAGGTTAAACATATTTTTGCCTACTTGCGTGTACATATCTCTCGTGTTGCGTATCCGCAAAATAACTGGAAACGATCGGAAATGAAGAGTTGAAAAGCGAACTCAGTAGCTATAAAACCGTCCATGTCAAGCGACTAGTGATGAGACAATTAAAATTTTAGATCTGTACCATTTATGGCCATTTGATGAGTGAAAAATTTTTAATTGAAAACTAAGTGATTCAAATAACATAAAACATTAACTTTTTTATCGTTGATGGTTACGTAATCATCAATTATCGGTAAAGTTTACGAATAAAAGGAACCAAATAATTTTTTTTTGGTTGATTTGATACGACATTATTTCAGAAATTTAATGTGCGTAAGTAACTTTTACGTTTTGAAGCCGATAAAGTATGTACGGTAAGACCCTTTCCAAAGGCTTTTCACAATTAAACAAATAACAGGAATCGTTTCACATTTTGTCTGCGAACAAATTACATTACTCGACATACAAATAGGTCGGAATGTCTTCGCAGGTGTAGATATATTGCAATATGTTTACATCGCACTAATGCTGCCGAACTATCGATAGTTTTAAGGTGATAAATACGTTTAAGAGAGGTAGGGCATAGCGATTTATCACTCGAACTGGAGCAGCCCGACTGGTGAAATACCTCCACCTTACAGAAGACCACAGCCAAATAACAATCACTTCTGTGTTGTTGTGTTCCTGCGTGTGAGTTAGGTTTCCAGAGCTCCTGGGGGGTGCTACATTAGTAGCAGGGGTCAAGCCTTCAAGGTAAGGGCGACAAGTCCAGTAACAGATTTATTATGCTGTACTTGTCACCCTTAAGCTAGGACCTCATTACCACTTAACATCAGGTGGGATGAGGTCAATCTTGAAGTGCAATATAAAAAAGAAAAAACGTTCCTACAGATACTATCCATAGTATTGTTCCATAATAAAAAAAACATCGACATTTTTGTTGCTCGATAGTATATAACTATCGATAGTATCAGATCTACTGTAACTTGGTAAATTATCGCAACCGGTATCAGTGTGTATTACACTATATAAAACTAGCTTTCCGTCCGCGACTTCGCCCGCGGCTTCGCCCGCGTGGTATTTATATTGCCACGGAAAAATCTAAGAAGCGCAATGTAAAGCTGGATTCAATTAGTTGTTAAACAAAAACTGAATGATACAGTATATTATATAAGTAGATGTACAAAAAACAGTTTAGACGATAAAACAAATTGTACGTCATCCCTCGGGAATTCCTCATTTTCGGAGTTTCGGTTTGCAATATTTTACCTTGTTTTAAACGGCACACACCGCCATCTCAAATCCATCCATCAAGCAAACTATATTTTTGTTTTACCTCGGGAATATCAATTTTTCCGGGATAAAAAGTACCCTATTACGTATTTAATCCGGACTTATAACTTTACGTCTGCAAAATTTCAAAGCAATCGGTTCAGTAGTTACGGCGTGAAAGCGGAACAAACAAAAAAAATATTAGTAAGGATAATCGACAATATCGATAGTTTTTTACTAACAAGCAACAATACATAGATAGTATTACTTTCATGCAATAGTATTACCTGATTATGAGCTATCGATACAATCGATAGCATTGATAAGACCGTATTTATCACAACACTAATTCGCACTGAATTAGAATAACCGTAGATTGCTGCAGTTGCCTTTGGCACAATGATTGTTATAAATGGCAAACGTAGAAACAAATAGAAATACAAGAATTGTTTTTACATTAGCGTAGATACAAGATAAAATATGCAGCTAGTATGCAGATATCGTTGGTATCTAGTATTTATGTAAGCGCACAGTTAATTTGCTGTTCACCTTCATGGTGCTTTAGAGCTTTGGGCTGCAAACCTAAAGGTTCTGGGTTCTTTTACTACAGGGAAATCTTTCACTATGAGACATTTTCATAGTATGGCTAAGACATGCTTAAAACATTTGATTGTGCGATGAAAATGATGGATCTGTGCTATGGATGACACGTAGAGTCTTTTTTTTTTTAATACTGGACAACATGACATACATTGCTCTGATTATGTGGTAAGTAGCTAAAGCACTTGTGTTACAGAAATCAGAAAACACAACGGTACCACATCACCCAGACCAGAGACAATATAGAAAATTTCGTTTCCCATATTGACCCAACAGGGGATCGATGCCGGGACCTCAGAGATGGCACGACGGCTAACTCCGGCCCACTCGCCTCTCGGCTACGGAGATCGTCAGTAGTCCCGACTATCCCGAACCAAATACGTAAGAGTAGCGGAAGTCGATGTTAATTGATCCAATGAAATACCCATCTCGTCAAATATAGTTGTAACGGACCCCCCAGGTTCAGTAGCAGATTCACAACTGAGATATCCCAGCCTATAAAAGGCATTAAAACTTACAATTTGAACCTTCCCCAAACAGAAACTAAGTTAATAATCGCTTTTCGTTTTAATTGTTCCAATCCGAATGTCGCCCTCACAATGCCTTAACAATATTAGTCAAACCTGTAACACGATTTAATGACTCTATCGCCTAAACAATAGCCGACAAATCTTAAAGACTTATTAATGATTTAATATATCTCTTGCGAACACTGTTGTACTACAGAATACAATGTCAGTTAGCACACTCAACTACAAGTAATTTATTCAGCACTAAGTACCGAGTGCTAGCCTTGGCCTGTCGAATTATACGGCACCCACGAAGCTATTGACAAATTCAATTTATTGTTAAGCGTCGTAACGGGTTGGGGAATTAATGGGACTTAAGACGGGGATATGTGGTAATCCCAGATGTAAGTAGGTACTCATTAACTTTTTCCACCTAAAGGGAAAAAGACATCGTATTTGCTGTAATAATGCTACTGTTATTGAGAAAATAAAATGCTGAAATGCTTGCTTGCTGCTATGCTTCATACATTATTTTAAATAACTGTCTTCAGCCTCCATTTGCTTGTGTTTTAGATATACTAGACATACCTATACTGCCTTCAAAAATAATTTACTCATCAAATAACATCAAACTCTCGAATTTGCTTCACATAATGATTACTACTAAAACATAATTTTAGTAGTAATCATTATGTGAAGCAAATAAAAAGAACACCCCAACTTTATTGTAAGAGCGCATTATTATTTAATAAAACCCAATGTTAATGTCCCATAATTGGCACCATGCTACATTAAACATGAATCAACATTATCCGGCCCCATTTTCTATCGAAATCACAATAATCCTCAACTTACAATTCATGCAAAACGAGAAGTCAATCGAAATATCGATAAACGCAACGAACACCGACCGTAATCGAATAACTATCGATTTGCTCGTGAACAATCGCTTTATTGAAATCGCTGAGATTAAACGGAATTTAGTGGCGATTAACTATACGTGTCCTTATGCACTGAACTTGATCGTTTGACTCTTATTTGCGAGCTTCTAAAGCTCATAATCGTTTAAAAAGATATGCACACAATTGGACCGCTGACGTCAACGCGTACTTTTATCCCACTTTTATTTTCAGTGAGCTAAGGTTCAAATTGTTCCAACAAAAAGTCCTTTCGGTTGGATACTACCTGCGTCAACGCATCGTATTTATTACCTGAATCATAAAGTCGGGAGTTCTCTGATTAAAGAGTCGAGGAATGCCATTGTAAATTCGTGCAGGTTTCTGCTTATTATCTGACAATTTGGTACGACCTATGATATTAGATTTTATAATATGAGCTATAAATAATTAAAAACGTGAGAAAATAGCGTTTCGTTGGGTAATTAAGTAAATTGGTTGCAAAGGTTGGCGCAAATATGAGTATATTATCTTGAAATTTAAATTCTGTGTCCATGATACATAGACGCAATTACCCAGCAAAAATTATCTACAATGGTTCGAAAAATATTATGTGGCACTCCGGGGTTGCTTTCAAACAGCTATCTATCACGATTACCTTTACGTTTGATCGCCGATGTGGAACCCAAAAAAAAGTCTAAAAACAAGGTCATATCTGGCACACATCTTAATATTGTCTGCAAAAAATACCAGTGCCATATATGGATTACCGAATACTGACGTAGACTTGCAAAGGCTTAGTATAATCTAATTCGTATTCAGTTAATCCCACGATCTATAAATCAGGTCTGAAGTAACTGGCCCACAAGCGTCAGAAGTGACGGGTGCTCCGATCCATCATCAGACGGAAGTAAAGCACTTTCGCCAAGCCGCAAAAAAGTTACGTTTAGAGCGCAGCTACTCTTTAAAACCTTTTGGATGGCATATATGGAACCCGTCAGTCAAATCTGGGAGTTCTCAAATTTCGATCCGACTACCGAACCATTAGTTCATCTTTAATTTGAAGATGCATATCGGGTGCCACATTTGGGCAGTCGTTAAACAACGGAACTCATTTCCTATATCGCCATATATCTGACGATCCCAGCAGCTGAGAGGCCAGTGGGCTGGACTTTGGCGTCGCGCCATCTCTGAGGTCCTTCGCTTTATTCTAGGACGGGTAAAAACGGTAAAGTTATTATGGCAGATAAAGAGTAGTTATATTTATTTCATCAAAAGCTGGTCTCAATCTTTCATCACGCTTACTAGATACGGATTGATGATCACGAACCCGTTTCGAAAGATCCAAAACATGCTTTGCATGAACTAGGTATCGATCCCATAAACCCGAGATCATGACCCGATACTTAAGCCCAAGTGGTTGGGTTACCGAAGCTAAAGGAGAAGAAGTAGTAAGTACCATAAAAAATTTACTATTTTCAATCAATTTGAGACATCCATCACCGGTTTATAAATCAGTTCCTCATTTAATAAGTAATTGCCAATCATTCCCGTCGGAACTCAGATATGGTCACTTTCGCCGTGAGCAAAGTGTATCTAAATATTTGGAGCGATAGATCGCTATCCGATACGCGAACCAACCGCTTCGGTGACCCAAATCGTTATACCACGGGTCGTAAACCTTGACCACTTTATTCTTTTAATCTTTCCCCTTTTAATTGAATATAGCGACCTACCGCGGCTTCGCGTGTGTACTATACCCGCTTTTACCACAATATCCACTGATGTTTCGCTTCTATTGGTCACAGCGTCTTGTTTTAAAGCTTATAGCCTTCTTCGATAAATGGACCATCCACCACAATATTATTATTTCAATTCGAATCAGTATTTGCTGAGATTAACGCGTTCAAACAAATAAACTCTTTATGATATTGGTATAGAAGTATAGATATGAATAGTATAGATGAAAAATAACCGATGTCAAACCTAACCTAACCTGTTACACCAAGACCCATGATGTTTATGCGCATGATTTTTATAAAGTTTATAAAAAATCTAATCATCATTAGTTACATAATGTTTCGTTAATGCAAGGTGAAAATATGTTACTGAAGTATTTGGCGTCATAGCCTCATTTTTCAATACTATGGGGCAAAACTTTTTTTTTATTGTACTCTTTATATATTTTGATTCTTTGGTCCTATTAGTCCAGCGTGTTGTTATAT
This sequence comes from Glyphodes pyloalis, assembly GCA_037074685.1. Taxonomy (NCBI): domain Eukaryota; kingdom Metazoa; phylum Arthropoda; class Insecta; order Lepidoptera; family Crambidae; genus Glyphodes; species Glyphodes pyloalis. Next base: position 2,368,824 of record JAYKKO010000003.1, on the reverse strand, counting down.
AAGCCTTCCCCGGTAAATGAACCATCCAACCTAAGAAAAAAAAAAGCAAGTAAAATCGTTCCTGATATAAGCACAAACAAACATACTCTTCAACTGTATAAAATTAGTGATAGATTATAAAGTTCACATTTTTTGCAATAGCAAAAGGTGGACCGCTTCTGCCCCACAAGCTACAATGCCGGGTCAGATGGGCGATAGCAGATAAGCATCGACCTGCGGCATTTTATCAGCGGCATAATTAATTTTACTATGTACCTGCCACCTGAACTAAGCCAACTTTGATTCGCAACACCGTAAATTGATTTCCATAGATTAGAACTTTAACCAGCCCACCTAAGATGCGTTCTTCGGTATTTTTTTGATATTTGAAAATGTATACGCACTACTTTCTACTGGTCTTAATAAAACAGGAGTTTCTTTATGTGATAGATACAGAAATGAAGATATCCAAGAAGAACAAAAGACATAGCTCTCAAAGTCAAAGTCAAAGTCAATCTTTTTTATTCACATAGATTACATTAGTAATACTTATGAATAGTCTCTATATAAAGCAAATGAAGCTACCTCCTATGAAGCTATCTAAAAATGTATATGTCAATATACACATAGCAGGTACGCAACGTAGAATTTTAATACACCAGTATCTATTTAACCGCGTGTTCTCTTCATCATCCGTAAAATATTTCGATAAATAGAACATTTTAAGCGTTCGTCTATTATATATAGAAAGTTGTAAATGTAATATTTATAATGTATGTATAAGTCGTAGACCAAACATGCTCGGATTCCGATACTTTAAAAAAAATTAAAACGAACACGTTAGCAATTTGATAATCAAGAGTCTACAAATGAACGACAGGCTGGAAGGATAAAAAATAAAAAAACTACCCTTATATGTTTCGATCATCTCTTAGGGGATTTCATTTCATTTTAAGAACTTGAAATTAGGTATACATTACTTCTTTGTGTTAGTAACACTGTGCCGACCTGCAACATAACCTACAAGTCGGCACAAATACAGCGTCAGCAGAATTGGCATAATGAACAACGCTCTATATATAATGCACGATTAGCCAATCAATGCATCTATCCTACATCGCGATGTCAAATTTATCGTCGCCACAAACTATAATATACAAAAAAAACAAGATTGGTAGTTGGACCTTGGTCCCCGAGTAGATTTTGTTTTATATATATATATATATACATATATTATATTGTTTAATTATTATATTTATTTATCATGAACCTATGTATGAATATTCTATTCTCGTGTGTAATTTTCTGCTATTTATGATTATTAATTTTGTTGTTATCCATACTCACATTTTTACTGTTACCGCACCCATAAACGTACTATCTGCATGACCCAACGGTTGACTGGTAGAGAATGCTCCTAGCATTAAGTCCACCTTTTGTAGTTTTTTTGTGCAATAAAGTTTTTAAATAAATAAATAAATAACACCTAGCTCGGCGGAAGTACTTCCATTTTTAAGAACATACGTTCGTTACAAACACAATTCGATTCTTAGTTAGTATTTACGAAGTGGCGAGCGCCCGTCCGGGGAAGCGGTAATGTTCAACATCAATTATGGTAATGTTATGGGACACATTTGGGCTTAATTGTTGGCCGTTTAGAGCTCGGGAATCTCCGCTTAATTGGTGTTTAGAGCTGCGGAAGGGGCCAAGGTATCCGGCCAACTGGGTATTTGGAGCATGAATGAAACATTGTTTCCAATTCAAAATCTGTTTTAAAAAAAATGTACATAGTTAATAATGACATGCGTTTTTAATTATTACTGACAAGAGTAAATTTAATGTAATTTAGGTGATCTAATCGAAAATATCGTATGGATGGCCGATGTGGAAGATAGGTTCTAAATGGAAAACATAAGGAGACCCAGATATGGGCATCACCTTATGTCCTCCATATCATTTGATGAAATTGGCACAAAGCTGGGAACTGTGGTAGAAATACCTATTTTCAATAGTGCTTGTCTTTCGGAAGCAATGATGCTTATAAAAATATATATCGGAAAAATATATATCTTTAAATAAAAAATATGGCTCATATTTCTTGAAAATTATTCAAGAACTAGTAACCTAGTAATTAATTATACCTATCTACTGTTATGATAAATATGAAAGGAAAACAATTTTACATTCAAATAAAAAAACATCTGTGTGTGCTATTATACCGTGTTTAAAATACGTTTTGCTTTCATAAATTGTCAATATTTCGCGCATTCTTTATTACACAATATGTACAACTATTTTTATACAATTATTTCTACGCATAAAACTCACATTATGTTGGTCGTAAGTGTAGTCAAGAACATTGACGCTTTATTTTAATTATTTAATAGAAGTCTTTATTTATAATTGGCCTCAAAACCCGTTTTGGATAGAAAAAATGTATTATCGTTAAACTTGGAAATAATGGGCACAGCTGATGTTCAAAGTCCGAAAATAACTTTAGACTTAATGTAGATATGCCTATCGATATTAATAATATCGATGTTCTATAGTTAGTATCCATATACAGGCCAATAGTATTGTTTTACAAAAATAGTTTCGATCGTGTCACAAGTATTGGCTCCGATAGTAACTACAAAATGTTTAGGAACAATACTACGATAGGATTGCCTTCAAAATAAATATCTCATGAACACATTGATAAAAACCAGATTAACCCTAAAGCTTATCGTATGAGCGCAAATAAGTTTAATACTACTTGCTTAATACTCTTTAATGGGGAAACAATGCTATTGGTAGTTATTAAACTGTAGATAGTGTAATACTATAGTTTTTATGATTTGCCACAACTATAGTATTCCTTAAAAAATAATAATATCAATAGTATTATGATATAATAGTATCGTTAATATTACTTTCAATGAATAGAATTCGGCCATTTGTAATTTCGATATAATTGACTCTGTCAAAAAATTGATACTGTTACTAGTTTTCTAGGTCAACTAAAGCTATCGATAAAGAAATATTCAATAGCTGGGCAACACTGCTTTATAGCGTTTGCTTTAGAATACAAGTCCTTGATCCCGACTATTACCGTACCTGACAAAGGTGTTAATGTTATTTTACATGTTTCATCTTGACTTAATACCATATTAAAACAAGAAGTCTTTAATATATTATTTACTTTTAAACAGTTCGTTTTAGCAACAATTATGGGCCATGAACAGTTAACGTGATAAAATAAATCCATTCTTTTAGAACACCAGGTTTCTACCAATGTTATGCAAATTAGTGGTAATTAAACGTAAATCTATAGACTTGTAGTTTTGTAGACGTAACTCTTTCACGCAATAACTATTAATTGAATTTGGGTGAAATTTGGTATCTATACGGTAATACTAGAATTAAATATCGGATACTTCTTTACAATCTGCACTCTCTAGATTGTAATATAGAAGACGAGCTAACGATAGCCTAGTCCAAGAGCCTGTATCATAATACTTTACAAGTAGCTGCTATTTTTTAACAAGACTAAAATTAATCGACCTTGAAATTCGAGCCACGCTGAGCCATCTCTAGAAAATGAGAAAGCTAGCAATGCCTCAATATCCACTCTATCACTTTTAAAATAAGGTCTTAAGTTTTGTGTAAGTGGAAATGAGCCGATTTAAATGCAAACTGTTGTTTATGTGCATAACGCGGGTTTTCTTAGCGTCATTTTAGCGTCAATGATCAATGCTGGCTATAAGTTACACTGTAACTCGGAACTCGATACGTTCATAGTTGTTTTTGCGAAGCGTTAAGTACTATAGTTGTGTTTAATGAGGGTAGTACACGATAATGCGGCCGATTTAATACACGATTACGTTAGATGTGTGTTGAAAGTGTAGTTTCTATAAGGTATTATGTAAATGTGTTGTGCAGTTGGAAGAAGAGTATTTTATCATAGGTATTGCATAATGCGTATTCTTTTATATTAATTATGTTTTTATACCAACATTAAATTGCATATCTTTGCTTTCAAATATGCAATATGAACAAATTTTCCTAATACATTTCATCACACCTTTAATCTTCGTAGCCAAAACGCGAGCGGGCTGGATTATGGCGTCGCATTTTCTCTTGAGTTGGAATTCTATTCCCAGTTAGTCTACTCCCAGAGGTTATTATAGTTAATGTATATGAATATTGTATCAGGTCTGGGTATTCCGGTAGCGGAGTGGTCTGTAACACAAGTGCTTTAGCTACTTTACGCAGAATCAGAGCAATATATGTTATGTTATCTTGTCCAATATTTATGAATTATTTTTTTACCTACCTTTAACCGCTCAGGTTAACGAATCTAAATATTTTATGTTCATTGTCCTGTACCAAAATTTGCTAGAAAGAAAATTTTATTCACAAATTGCTCACAAACATTAAAAAATTCCCTTCTCTTATATTTACCGTGCTAACCTGGGTCCAAAACTTGTACTTTTAGTTTTTAAGTAACTACATGTAACATCATTACGTACTTATGCAGTAGAATGTAATAAATAATATGAATATAAACATGATCCGTGTGAAATTGTTTCATCTATCGTGTAGGGCTAAGCATTTGCGTTATCTCTCCAACTTGCACTTTCGTAATAAAAGCAAATAATCTAAAATCCAGTTCTAGTTTGTATCGCGCGTGCGACGATAATGCTACATGACCAAATCGGAAAGGTCGTGGAAAGTGTAGCAGGTCCCTAGGTCTAGAGCAGTGTTGCCAGATGTCCCGATTATAACGGGACGTCCTGTCTTCCAGTACCTCATTACCGCCTAAAGTCCCACGAATTTCGGGAAATACTCTAAGAAGAAACAACCGTGAATATATCCTACTTTTCGTTTATATTGCAAAATGTGGCATCTTTTTATGTTTTGATAAAATATTTTTAGGGTTATGATACTTTATACGCTACATCGTTTACGTAGGTTCTATGGTAACATGGCTTAATTAAACTCGACACAGAGGGTATAAGTTTTGCTAAAAGAATCTAGATTTGGTCCTTTTTTAGGTCTTTGAAACTATTTATCCGCTACATCGCTTAGGTCTAATGCTAATTTGACGTAGAGTCAACACAGAAATCATGGGTTTTGCTAAAACCTTTACATTTGAATCCTTTTTAAGGTTTTTGAAACTATTTCCGTTACTGTAACATGGCTTATATTAAACACAGAGGTAGTGAGTTCGATTCCCATGACAAAATTTGTGTGTTGTTTCCAGTTAGCTAGGACATTCTCAGATCTTGAATCCTGAACCTGAAGCCAATATTTTGTCCCAGTACCGTTTTGTTTGTGCTTCAGTCCCATTGTTTTCACAAATGCAGGCTACACTAGCTTTTTTGTTTCTCCGACCAATGGTGCCAAAGGTACGTGGTGGCGCTTATCCGACAAAGGTGGACTTTCTGTTCCACGCACTAAGGTCCATATTTGTGGAAAATTGTAATTTCCTTTACTATTAGTCCATATAATGTTTGTATGTCTGTATGTTAGTTTTTGACGCTCTATGTACGTGGTTTGACAGATATGGACAAAAGTTGTTATAATTTGTTGAATTAGGTTATATCCTTTTAATGGAATCAAACATTTTCCCGAATATAAAGCTAAGCAGTCAGTTTAAAGCATATTTTGAAATAGTAACATGGGTATGTTACTTTTGTACCGACAGAATAAAAATGAAATAGAACAAAAAAATCCCACTCATTTCGTCTATGTTGTTCCCTCATTGATTTAGTATAGTTTTTATCCCGTCTTTCTTTCAAGATATTTTGGTTGAGTCAATCAATCTTTTTGATTTTTTATCCATTTACCTAAATCCTTCAAACAAGTTTATTTCCAATTTAGACTTGCAAAAGTTATGCAACATTAATTTAAGTACTTATAGAATCGATCCAGTAAATTAAAGCATTTACTTATTTTAAACAGGTTTTCAAACCGAAAACTCCCAACACACAGCAACTTTTTTATAGAAGAAGCACAGTATATTGGCTCCTCCCAACCTGATGGCAAGCAAGAGAGAAACCCTCATCGCGATGACAACGGATTTGATACCGTAGTATTCTATCCATTATCACCGCCATACTGGCCAGCATGATGTTTCTTTACGCTCCTTTTTTTCTTTTTAATTAGGATCCTCTACAGCGATGACACTTAACATATGATCAACCCAGTGTTGCTACACTTATCGCCACCCAAAAATTGTTCATAGCCTCACAACATCTAGCACTCACGCAGACGGCATTCCACGGCGCGAGAACATTTTTTTAGAAAGCTTATTACCTCGCTCACCCATCCCATCTGAATTACAACCTTACCCTTGTCCCATCACGGTCTAGTTTGGTTCGCAACTTGCACTAGAGCTGTAATTAAGGCTCGTGTAGGCTGCCCGACATGATATTGTTTTTATAGCTGCACTAGATTCCGCCTCCGGGTTCGCTCGGCATTTGTCATTTGTGCTTACAATCAAGTTCCTTTGGAAACATTTTTGATTGAAGCATGATTTTCATAAATACACATATGATTTTTGTTAAAGCCGTTCAATATGTAAAATGTATTGTATTTGAAACCATTCAAGGTTGCGAAGTAGGTACTTATACTGTTTGTGTACTTTTTATTTCTGATCGTTAGATTAGACTCCTTGAATACTTTGCAATTTTCAAGAACATTTCGATTAAAATCCCCTAAAAATGAGTAGCTTAAAGAAATTTGGTGCATACTACAGTCCATTTATGCGTAGTACAAAAGTACAAAAGGTGGACTTAATGCTAGGAGCATTCTCTACCAGTCAACCGTTGGGTCATGCAGATAGTACGTTTATGGGTGCGGTAACAGTAAAAATGTGAGTATGGATAACAACAAAATAAATAATCATAAATAGCAGAAAATTACACACGAGAATAGAATATTCATACATAAGTTCATGATAAACAAAATAATAAAATATAAATTAACAAAAACTCAATTTGTGTGGCACGGCCGTACCCATTTCTCATCATCTACTGTTACTCTACCTTAAGGTTGTCTGGAATAGATCGTTTCCTGGCGGTAAGCAATCTTAATTGTGCTTAAATATGACTGTAAAATAAATTTCTGCCCATTTTTTGTGCAATAAAGTGTATCCATCTATTTTTTTTTTATCAGCTATTTAACGAACTTAAAATAGTCTGGTACTTTTAACCCACTCCCCTTCCCTATCACCATGTTGTGATGACGCGTCCTATGGTAATTTATTCAAATTCTTTCAATCCGAGGCGAGTGCTGCTCGATTCAATTTCGAGTTCATTGCAGTTGATCCACGATACCCGACGCAGTCACGTGCACGGTGTTGTATGTGAGAATTCAATTATGGATCTACGGAATCGAATGATATCGATTGTAGCTACAAATCGCTCGCTCAACCTTTCGGATATTTGAAATAAATTTTTTTTTTTTTTTTATTTTGTTTAATTGATTCACTAACAACTTATGCACTAGTACATTCCAGCAAAAAAACATGAGTAACTAAATAATTTAAGTACACAGTCAATTACAAGTGAACACCGCATGCATTACATTAACAAGACAAAGACAACAATCGTTACAAATAGGTACATATAAATAATATACCTACTTATATAATAAGTTTAAACTTAAAATAATTAATTTAATATTTCAAAAACTTTCTTCTTGAACATTTTCAATGAAACATGATTGATATCGACTTGATCGCTAATACCGTTATAAAGCTTGGACATGCGACAGATTGGCGAGTGTGATCCTAGGACAGTACGACGAAGCGAAAATAAATGCGCCAGACAACCACACCAATCACCTGGTCTCAAACTAAGGTATTTCCTTGTACTGTGAGTACTAGACGACGGATACTAGCTGGGGGCGTCATCCCAGCAAACCAAGATCCAAGTCAATTTAGATCAGCTCGTTTTCCAAATTGACCTGACCGGGAATCGAACCCGGGACGTTTCGCGCTTTAGCCGCGTACCTTAGCCACAGCGCCACCGAGGTAAATCAAATCTACACACTTGAAACATCAGATTAAGACCTACATAAACATCGCGATATGATTTACCCTCAAAATAAACCGTTCGTTCTTGAAACCGCTAAATTACCGGCCAAAATCCAAACCACTAAATTACCAAAGCTGCTCAAATGGCAGTCATAAAAGACGATTAGTAGTCCAACTATAGAGATGCCGCTCGTAAAATAATGTAATATGTTTACCCCAAAATAAAGCCGAGCGAAAGCTTGATAAATCTTCCACACTTCTCTTCAAACACCACAGGCAAATCTGGGTCAATTGTCCTAAACGGCCAATTAGCACTTTCAACTTGCTTGCCGACTTTAACTGCAATCTGACAAATTTTTACGATTTTCGTATCATTTTGACTTATGCAAATATCTTTTTCCTGCCATTAACCCACAAATATAGGAAATAATTAATTAATAGCCCAAATATAGCTTAAACATCCGCGTATTAACGTCTCAATAACACACAGATGCATAAATATTGCTTGCGTTAAATTTGAAGCAAAAGTTGGAAAAGACTTATCTTTGCAGTTACGTTGACAACTTCATTAAAATGTCATTTTTAACACCTCAATTACGCAATGGTTTAGTACTTGGTCAATATTAGAAAGTGTTATCAGATAGCTTCATATAATAAAGCTATTATTAGGCGAAATCAAACACTGTTAAACATGAACGCCCAAATATTAAGTTTACTGAATGCACGTTTTTGCAAACACATCTTTAAAACAAGATGTTTTGATTTTTAGCAAGCAATGATCAAAAGTCTGATAAGGAAATATACTGACCCAATTGGGGTCTTAGATAATTATTATATGAAAAAAGATATAAATTACTAAAGCCCGACAGTTTTATTTTCTTCGTAAATCCAGTAAGTAATTGAGATTTGTATGGCAGCCTCCTACATTCCTTTCAAAAATTTAATAGCTTAAAATCAACCTACTTACACCAAAGTTAATTTTAGACATAAACTCTTATAGATAACGCTTATCCAACAAAATCAAATTGATATCTTTCTCTTCACTTAGTCTAGCAATAAAATGAGCGAACAAAAAATGATAATTCAGGTTACACCGAATGTGTAATGGACCGATGTAAAAAATGTAGTTCACTCGTTACTCTAGTACCGGCTTTGTCTGAGTTTTATCCCGAAAATTCGTTGCCTAAAAATTTCTATTTAGTGACTTGATTACCGATAGATACGATAAACATTAAAATTATCTCTTTATCATGTTAAAAAATATTTACCAAAATCATTGCGTTAAAGTGAAGTGAATCATGTATATATTTTTACTTTCTAGTACCAATGTACTAAAGTGTTACCCATGTAACACTTTTGAATCGTCATTGAATATAATACATACCTATTCTACTTCTGATTCAGAACCTATATCCCTACTAATATTATAAATGCGAAAGTAACTCTGTCTGTCTGTCTGTCTGTCTGTCTGTGTGTCTGTTACGCTTTTCTGCTTAAACCTCTCAACCGATTTTGATGAAATTTGGTATAGGTATACGTTGAATCTCAAGAACGGACATAGGCTACTTTTTATTAGAAAATAAGGGAGAGGGGGTAATACCACCTTTTAAGTTTATATGGAAAAATGTTTATTTTTGAAGTTAGAGATATGAAATTTGGCACAAATATAGCTCGAAACTTGGATTAAAATATAGACTACTTTTTGTTTCGAATATTAGGGGAGAAAGGGGTAAAACCGACCATAAAAGGATGTAGTCCACGCGAACGAAGTCGCGGGCACAGCTAATCTACCATAAAGGCAACGGTAAGAAACTCAGTAGATTAGTTACAGTAACAATTTCTAACTTATAACAATTTAGAAACTTATTTTTAATTTTGAACCAAGTTATAATTAAAGTTTAATTTTGATGAGTAAAAATATATATATACTAAATACTAATATATAGAATTGAGAACCTCCCTCTTTTTTTTTAAGTCGGTTATAAAAATCACTAAAGTATTTATTTTTGAGAGGTAAGGTGGAGCATACCAGTTCCCAAAGGTGGCACCTGTTCACAAGCATGACGTTTGAGGTAGTTAAGGCTTTACTCAATGAAAATGTAAATTGGTGATCAGAAACCCATGTTCGAAACAGGATTTGTTCAATCCAAGAATCGAAACCAGGACCGAAAATTGTATGTACTGAATATTCACTTGAATTCAATTAAATTGAATTTAGCTACATACTTTTGCATACTAACGGTAGCCAATAGCATCAAACCAGATTGAAGTCAGTCCCGCTACTCGTTAACCGCAGCTACCAAAAACCTGATAACGCCTCGGAATTCATGGCTGCCGGGCACTCTAGTTTTACCCGCGGCTTCTGTTGCACTCCTGTGTTTTGTTAATTAATTGACTTATATCATGTTAAAAACGAGGAGTCAGAGAAATTATCTAAAACTATTGTACTTGTTTAATATTACGTCTCCATGATATTTTCTTATTCTGTATTTTATTTCTCGTCGTAAACAATGTATTGCAAAAACAATTATTTTTTACAAAAACTAGCTGTGCCCGAGACTTCGTCCGCTTGGTCTACAGGATTTTGATTTTTTTTATTCAATTATTTTACTAAAATAAAAGGTCAGTAAAGCCATTTTAGAGATTAGCCGGAAAAAAACAAACTTGATTGTAGTAAAAAAGTAAAACATGTTTGAAATTAGTTAAAATTATGACATGGTCATAATCTTCTTCTTAATATAATGTAACAGGCTGCAAAAATCATAATTTCATAATAACAGTTCTTAAACAAAATACATACTTTGACAAACCAAAAATATACCACAGATTCAATATCGAGAAATGCATTATCCTTAACCGAATATCCTTTGTTAAATGTAACAAAATTAAAGAATGCACAGATTATTAGGAACTATTAATATCGCAGATAGCTAAAGATAAGGGGGGATGAAAAACTAGTTCGGGAACCCATCATAGAGCCGTCAGATCGCAGCACTTTTTGTCAGAGAGACCATTTGCGGACGCCCATGTATATTGATGGGGGTAAAGCCTGGTGTATTAACGACTTTGCTTACGTTATGAGTTTTTTAAAGCTCAATAAGCCGTTAGCCAAGCTTGGTCAAACCTTGACAGTAAATTTAAAAAAACATGGCACTGTTAAAATACAAACTACAACTATTTTTAATCTTTTGTGACTGTTTATTGCACAAAGCAGTTGCTAAAATAACATAAACTAAACGATTACATGATGCTTTTAATATATTGAAAATAATAATAACAAAAGTAAATATTTTACTTGTTTTGTTACTCTTCAATAGTATATAATAATGGGTGCTCAAATTTATTTGCGTTTATCATAAATCTAATAAGGGCATAAATCTTATTTTATTTCAAATATTACCTAAATAACGTAATTACATTCCGCTTTATTGCTTAATTCTAATATAACAAACATAAAAATTGGAAAATGGTTCGATGTGTTATGTTTGTTACATACTTTGTCACGGAAAAAACATAACATAGATATGGTTGAAATTTGGTAGAAATATAGGCGAGATACTAAATTTAAATATAGTGTACTATATATCTTTAAATAACGTGAACGAAGCCGCTGGCAACTGCTAGTACTAAATATGTCTGCTGACAGTATGAACACGACTTTATTCTTTGATATGGCAGCGTATCTCATTGTATAGGTGGTCAAGACAACATGTAGAGAAACCATAATTTGCTGTCTATCAACCATATATCAGACATGTGTATGTAACAGATATGCCAACCTTTTAGATCGTGCGCATTTTAATTAGTCAATACTTAAACCAAACCCAACTACTTTTAATAAATAGAAAGTAGATACCCACCCCAAAAAAAGTATGACACTATTGAGTATTTTAGTTGGTCGGATTTTAGGCCAGCTACCGGTAAATATGCAATAACGAGTTTCCTTAATGACTACATTTCAATTCAACGCGATTTATTTCAAATCAATGACTTCAACGCCAAAATCAACCGGTCTTTTCCTCAATAACATTTTATTTAGCCAAACAAATGCCTCAACAATGGCGGACGAAAGAAACAAATAAAAAATACGCTCGACCGTGAGCAAAATGCATTTTTTAAACTAGCAACATTATCCCTAATTCTTATTGACAGCTTTGGCCTCCAATGTGTCGTTTGGAATTATCTTATTTGGGTCACTTAACAGGGCATCGATCCCGCGTAATCCTTTTATTTTTAAATCGTCGGCTGGTTCATTTGCATATTATCAAAGCTATAATCTAAGCGGGTAGGGCAACGATTTAGTGAAATATTTGCCGATGAAACGTTAAAGGATATCGACCCGGGATAGATTATAATCGGTGCAACAAAAAGAATTTCGAAGATGCGAATTATTCGAGAGGTTGCCTCGAAAAGTACCTAAATGGTTTTTTTCTTTAATTCGCGCGCGCTTTTGTCCAATGAGTTTCGAACTTATTTTTTCTGAATAATATCAAGAGATGGTGGTAATTAAGAAAGTAATTACTTTTTTATTATTGAGGCGGAAAAGTAATATAATGAAATAAAGTTTTTATTGTATAATTTAAAAGATAAATCAATTCTCGTACACTTTTATTTGTGGTGTATTATTTAAACGCCTCCGTTATAAGTTATAACTCGCAATGCGTTCAGACGTAATCGACAGAAAAAAAAGTAAACGAAATCCCGCTAATTTCCTACCCGAGTAAGAGCGGCGAAATCGATTGCATGCAACATTGACGGCGAGTACTCGATTTTTATTTTTCGCCGATTCGTTTTGTTTCATTATCTGTTGTGTGATTGTTGGTTGCGGGATCGATGTTAAATTTATGATTTAATTGCCGGTTGCTCATTCGGGTTCAACGCACTTTTAACATTGTGTTGCTGGTACGTAACACTAGTCAAGCGTGTAGTCAAACTTGTCGAATATCGATTCTTTGTACATTTAGTGCGATGCTCGAAATCTGGAGACCCGTGGGAACGGGTAATTGGCTCGGTGGTTAAGGCGTTGGACCATGAAAGCGGAGGGTCGCGCATTCAGTGCCCGTTCACACATGCATCGTTTGAAGGAGCCGATCTGTTTTATTTATGTGGTCGACATTAGTTAGCTCACATCTGAATGAAAAAAGTCCCTGTTGAATACGTGATTCCTTAATTCTCCACAATAGGACCATTACAGTCAATCTGTCCGTTTGTTTCTGGTTGTGAATAATGTCTAATATATTAATTATTATATCTAACAATTTTTTTTTTGTATTTGACATCACAAAGATAAATTTCCACCAGAAGATTACTCTGAAAAGCCCTTTAAATCATGACAAAAAAATAACCAAAATACTGAATGGTACAGAATGTTTCAAACTTATTTCAAAGAAATAAAAAATAGCTATCTCTCGCAGTGTGCTATATGAACCCACGACCTTCACGTATGCTCGTGATGCTAGTGTAAATGAGCTAACCGTATTTTATTTTAGACGACGAATTTTTCTATCAGTATAGTAATCCCATAAGCTTTCATATTGGTCCATTTGTCAAATTATTTGTCTTTTCTAAAAATATTTTAAGTATGCAAACGAAACAATAAAAATATGTTTCAAACTTAGTTTTGCATATTTAACAAAAAAAAATGCTACAAGTGAGCATTAACTACACTATGTTACGGTTCTCTATTAAGTAAAGAAAAACCATACACTTACAGAGTAGGTACAGAACCATAGTCAAGTAAATTTGACATGCACGTATCCTTTTTTTTTTTAAATGATTAATTGTATCCTACAAGAGCTGCTATCTAGTCGGATAAAAGTCGCATTGCTTTGACTCACGGCGGTAAAAACTGAGTTTTAGTTCCAATAAATTTATCGAATCGCTGCCCGGTTGTAGCTCACTCGATATTCGGTATCGAGTCGATACAATTTCGCTTTTATCGCAGAAAATTCTCATAAGCCCGGTGTACACGATTGGTGGCCGAGACTGGCGACTCTTATAAAGAACTTTAATTTTATGCACATTAGGCCATTGTCGACAGAAATTGAATTTTTTTTACGAGATTTTGATTCAGTTACGGTAACAAATAAGATTATTTAAATAGGGGCAACAAAACGTGTACCGTTTTTAAATAGTTTAGCGAGCCTAAATAAAGTAAATACCATTGTAAACTTATTTTTAAAATATGTTGTGCTAGCTAGCCTTAATTATGCTATTATGCTTTATTTTCAGTTTAGAAAGAAAGAAAGAAAAAAAATATTTATGAGGTACTGTTCGTACATGGCCGGTAACTTTTTTACGGTGTGTATGTACTAATCCTTTATCCCTTAATTATATGCCGATACTATCGTGCCTATTAGTTTTAAAGCATTTCCCACGATTTTTATGTATGTGTGTTATGTTTTTTATTGCACTAGAAAATCGATTTATCTAAAAATAAGGTTATCCCTTGCACTGCAAGTACAAGATGACACATACTGCCTGGGTAAGTCAACCGAGCTCACCAAGACCAAGGCTTAGTTAAAAAAAAAATTACAAAACGTGACCTGAAGTCAAACTCGGGACCGTACGCGCTTTGATTAACTACATATATCTCTATTTTCTTGTTATTGTAAATGATGAAAGTACGATCGCCAGCACGTCAAGGTAAACATTTACAGTTCGATATTAATTCTTATAAGCTCGACATAAGGTCGAAAATCGTCCAAAATTCAAAAAGTTTAAGTCTGTCGTACTTTTCGTCGTACAATTGGTTTTTTTTCTTACCTGCCTATCGATGATTGCTGCAAAGCCTTATCATCTTCACCGAGCTTTCGGGGGAGCGCAGATGGCTCTCACCCCTTTAACGTACAACAGGAATTGCCGAAACTCATCCAGAGCCGAACTATGCCCGTGTGAACCAGCCTTTAGTTCCTTAGTTATGTTCCGTGGCTATCGCGGCCGATAGTGTCGGTGCGTTGCTCACGACACGCTAATGTACCGATAGTTTTTGAATTTTCCAATGTTTATTGCGCGCGCGCTGATTGCGTTTCGGAGGGTAGTCTCCGGGCGAGAACGCGAAATTTTTGCTGGTTACTAGGGCTGTACTAAACCATAAACTATTTACTTCGAAATAAAATGACAGAGAGGAGGACTAAAGGCTAAGAGAGGTAGGGCATAGCTATTTATCGCTTAAACTGGAGCAGCCCGACTGGTGACCGCTGGACCTCTCAGAATTAGGTTCCGAACCGGCTTCAATTTTTGTGTGTAGGTATTCATTTTGACGATGCATAAGTGTAACTTGTAACCAACATGAATAAATGAATTAATTATGATTATGATTTATTTTGTGCAAGTTGATATAGAGTAAATTATTTTGCACGCCATTATTTTTCGCGCCTCAAAGTTTGTCCTGTTCATAAGAGAGGGCATAGCGATTTATCGCTCGAACTGGAGCAGCCCGACTGGTGAAATACCTCCACCTTACAGAAGACCGCAGCCAAATAACAATCACTTCTGTGTTGATGTGTTCCTGCGTGTGAGTAAGGTTTGGAAACCTTACTCACGTACCTGGAGCACCTGGGGTCTGCTACATTAGTAGCAGGGGTCAAGCCTTCAAGGCGACAAGTCCAGTAACAGATATATTATGCTGTTCTTGTCACCCTTAAGCTAGGACCTTATTACCGCTTAACATCAGGTGGGATGAGGTCAATCTTGGAGTGCAATATAAAAAAAAAGAAGAGTCGCAATAAAGTCAACAGATATGCTCTTCTAAAATAAATATATACATGACTTCATTGATCAAACAGAAGCAGAAGTTAATAAAATATGTAAAACGTATCATGGCCACTCGTTTGATTATTATATTACATTTGTATAAAGGCGATTATTGTCGATCAAAACCTATAGTGGCAGTTTTTTATTCATTGATGTTTTTTATATTTCTTTAGTTTTTTTTTTCAAGATCGTTACCAGCCCCATAAATTCTGAACTTTCAAGCGTATATTACGTAATGCTAAGGTTAGGCTAAGGTCGACTATTGTTTACTCATGAACATATCATATGCATTAAACAAAATAGTTCAAATTTATGTCTGACAGCCCTAACCCATGTACCTATGGACAGTCCTCCGTGTGGTATCTTGTGGTCGTGATTTAGTAGAAATAGTGATATGTAAGTATGTTATATATCAAGCATAATATATTCGAATATACCACAGATAATTACGGTGCCACAGCCTTTACTGCTGAAATTTTATACCTAGTTAAAAAAAAGATTAAACCTATAAAATATTATCTGAAATCCCTTTTCAGTGCACATTTACAGTTAAATAAATAAATAATATACTACTTTACATACCATTGTCTCATTGCGCAAATGTCAAGAATGTGTGAACATACCTGTAAAAATGAAAAAAATGCATTAGTGTCGTTTATATCATAATATTTGAAAGTGCACAATCTTAGAATTAATAATAAATATATATGTACAAAGATAAAATGTGAATCAACTGAATTACCAACATGATTCAGATATTTGCTACAAAATTGGTAAAAAAAAATCCTACTGTAATTAACAGGTACTTAATATAGTGTATCTTGGCTGGTACAGTCAATAGAATGTCAATGTCATACACTTGCAGATCGGTATTAGTTCTTATGATCATGACTTAAGGGCGATTTAAATTTGACGACCTCCGTGACCAAGATGCGACCAAACCGAACTTTAGCGTCGCGCCATCTCTGAGGTCCCAGGTTCGATCCCCGGTCGGGTCAATATGGGAAACGAACTTTTCTACCTTGTCTCGGGTATGGGTGTTGTGTTACCGTCGTTGTTTCTGATTTCTGTAACACAAGTGCTTAAGCTACTTACCACAGAATCAGAGCAATGTATGTGATGTTGTCCAATATTTATTTACTATTTTATTTATTTAAAGCCGTGTAGTCTGACGTGACTTTGACTGTACCAACACAATTAAACTGCAGTGGGCAGCGTTAAATGATTGATTGCGTTTTAAATCGCGAATGCACTACGTAATAATTCCTTTCATGTGCTTATGAAGACGTATTATGATTTATGAAATACTTGCCAAATATTTTGAGTTGATATTTTTGTACCTTTTTGTTACCTCACAATGGTATCAAATTCATGCATTGATGTACATGACTGAGCAGACCTCATCATAATTTAAGTTCATACAAAGTATTTCGATAACGTTGTGCTTGATATGTTTTACTAAAAATCTACCAGATTTTTCGTACTTCTACTACAAAATTTCACCTTTGCAATATAACATATATTTACAAAAGGAATTTTGCTTCTACTGGTAATGAATTAGTTTTACACACGGACTTCATATCATACAAAGACAATTTAATAACACAAAGATTTCTTAGTGAACCCATAATAAACATAAAAAATAAGTAAATAAATAAATATTGGACAACATCACATACATTGCACAGATTCTGTGGTAAGTAGCTTAAGCACTTGTGTTACGGGAATCAGAAACAACGACGGTACCACAACACCCAGACCCGAGACAATATAGAAAAGTTCGTTTCCCATGTTGACCCGACCGGAGATCGAACCCGGACCCTCAGAGATGACGCGACGCCAAAGTCCGGCACGCTCGCCTCTCGGCTACGGAGGTCGTAAATAAGTCCAAAGGAACAAACACAAATTTTTGAAGACAGCATTAACACAGACATTCATTTAAATGCAAGTGTTCACCGAAGCATTTCGTTCAAACCATTTCCCAATAACAATTTTCTATGAACTAAAATTATGTTCAAAAACGCCTATATCAAATCTGAATACGGTGCAATAAAACGAAAGATAAAATGAGACGTAAACTAGTTGTAAATCTGCATGAGCTACGACAATATCCTGAATCAATATATTTTAGTATTTCCTAGTGTCGATCCGTCTGTATTTACGATTCTCTATTTATACCATTTGAATCGTTTTGCGTTTCTTGGAAAGTTTCGTCCAACGTTTAAGGTGACTAGTTGAGGGTCTGCTTACGAAGCCAGCCGGGTACAATAGAGCTGGTGGTATACCAAATTGCGTGAGAATCAGTAAGTTTGTACGTTTATAAGGTACTTGATACAAATAAGGCCTATAGTGCGAAAAAGTCGTTTAATGTTATTTTTATCAAATTTATATTGCACGAATGTATAGACTACATCTCCACAACTCGGCAAATTGTGCGCGAGAGGCCCGCTCACGCTCACAGCGCCAGTGTTCGTCGTCGTTCGTGGACGACGGCCGTTTTCATTGCGTGTTATTAATTTGTTGTAATTTCTATCGTATTTCATTACGGTATTTTTTAGAATTTTATTTCAAGTTATGTACACGGTTTACATTATAACTCATCGAAAAGGTAACTGTGACTTTATTTTGAATTATTTAGGATATGTGAATTAATTATTGCGTATAACATGTATGAGGTATATGGTACGAAATAAGGCCTATTTTTTTAATAGGCCTTATTTGTAACCCTAGGCCTGTTAAAAATTCTGTTGAATTTTAGTTTTATTGTATTTTTTCAAGATTTATTCAATACAGATAAAGAACAAAATAAAAATAAATTGAAGAACACAAAAAAAGGAAAGAAAACTGCCAAAGAAACCTACGAACAAAAGAAGAAACGGACGTTTAAGCCAAAATCAATTGAAGATAAAGGATCTGAGGCCTTATTTTATTACCTTGTTTAAATAAGGCCTCCAAAAAATAATTCATTTTTAAATATTTAATAATATTTTTGAGAAAATATGTTCATTTTCTAATATTTGTTTGAATAAATACGTTGTTTTTTATAGTATTATTTATTTCTTGTTAATATACGACTTCAAGTTTGAATAGCAATTTAAGTATAATATTTAGTCACATAAATTTAAAAGTTGTACAAGGATCTCATGAAAACGTGATAAAAAACTCAGAAATACATAATTTTATAATGATTGATAGTTTAATAACAATATTCCTATACTTTAAATATGTAGGCTTAATAAAGTCACTAGTTTTTAAAAAAGCCTAAAGCTAAGGTTTTACAAATATCTCATTTTAGTTGATTTTTAATTGAAGATTATATAATGTTTACTTAATTCGTGATAAAATATTAACCAAAAAAGAAGTTCATTCCTTTATTTATCACCTTCTTCGAATAATTTATCAAATTTTGAGTGTTTGAAATTAGGTAGGCCTTATTTGTATCACTTACCTTATCCGAAACTATGAGGTTTTACTTTTGATATAAGTAGGACTGCGATAAACCGTGGTAAAATTGGTAAGCATCTTATTTCAAAATCATATATGATAGAATAATGTCTGGAAATCATTTTAAAACTGCGTTACAAATGCGATCGCAGCCGGAACTAGCAAATGTAGATATAGACAAAAGCACGTCAAACTACAGTATGAACTTTAAACAGTGCAAAATTAGTAGATAATAAGATTAGCTTTTTATTTGTTAAAGCAACTACTGAGTTTATATGTTCCGAACCGGAGGTAGCTTCATTTGATTTGTATAGAGACGATTCATAACTGATGTAATTTGTAAGAATTAAAAATATTTTACTTTTTGATTCGCCATTATTTTCCTTTCAGTAGAAAGGCTTTGTATCCTACTTTAACTAGGGTTTAAACTAAGTAATATATTTTTTTTTCAAATTTAGAAGAGAGTATTTACCCTACTTTAAGAAACGTTTGAAACATCGTCAACAAATATCAGCAAATATATGCAGTAATGTACTTTTGGCCAGATTTTATTATGACTTATGGCCAGAAAAATGATAAGATGATGAGTAAATTATAAGAACTATCCGATCAAGTTGGAAACAAAGCTGCAGAGGAAAATGTCTGTTAGTAAAAGACAAAGTAAGAATTCCGTCCACATAGAAACAATAAGAGCGTCATTAATGTTTCTAGCCATAACAGACTGTGTGCATCGAATTTCGTAACCGCCGCCGAAATCTTATGCTAATTCACGACCTGATAGTTCAAAATTACAGCAAATATCATTTTAAAGCACCAAAAGCATGTACCGAGTGCATACGATATCGTGATCCCGACTATTACCCGCATTTATTCGTATCAGTTCGACGCAAAATGGCAAAATCATTCGCCAAACGCTATTTGCCAAATGCCAACTATGAATAAATTACCTGAGCACCGATAAAAACTATTGATTGCATTTACAAGTCACCGTTGCATTAATTCGGCATGAATTGTTCCGATTTGTGTGTTAACCTATGCTAATATTGTGATTATTACCAACGTGGATGTTTGGATGATTTATCAGACCTCCACCGGTGCACCGACTAATTCTAAGTAAAATAACTTTAAGATGGCATAAAGTAAGCGCCATGTCTAACTTGTAGGTACTCCATTGTTTTTTTTTGGACTCTATCCCGCGTTTAGAAACAACGCAGTGATTCCGCCAATGTCAAGTTTCTACTCCATGATTGGTGCTTTAAAAATTGTGACAGTCCAATGTGTCAAAACTAACGACATTCTAAATTTTAAATCTACCAATAAGTTGAATTTTATGTGGCCCTGTAAATTCTCGTTGTATTTTTACTAACCAATTGTTGTTCATTTATTCAATTCTGTGTAATGTTAAAGTTGTATTCTTTAATAACAATAATACGAAAGAAATTTGTTAATAATGTTCACCCTTTTCTACCTCAAATAAAGAAAATTGTAAGTCGCAAAAACTAAATTAAAAAAAGTTAAAAGAACGTACATAATAACATTGTCACACCCAAAAGTTACGTCAAAATGATTTATTTCCGCAGATAAGGTTTAAATTAGAATAGACTATATGGCACTGTTGTCCATTTTTGAAATGCTGTATATTTAATACCTGTATTTTGATATACTTAGTACGATGAACAGCTCGTTACGGTAAACAACTGCAGTTCGATAACCGTTCTTATGCGCACGACATAAGGGTGGTGCAAAGTTCACAGTATATAGTCTGACGTGCTATTGATCGTACAGTCAGTAGCTGTAGTTCGTGAACAACTCTGTACCTTGTCACATTAGGTCACTGTCTATCTAATTTGTTTAATTACGCGGAGATGTGGTATGACAAGGTACTGAAGTGTATACGAACTAATGATGCTGTACATCATGACGCAGGATAAAATGATTCGCTTGTATTTTACATGGAACTGTGGATCTAAAAATTCTTAGTAGAAGTCTTGAGCCAACTATTAACTCGATGCGCCCACCTCAACGTAATTTCCTGAGCCCATCTAGACAAAAATAGCGAAATTAAAAGCATCCTCGCAGGGCTGGCACAAGCTCATTATTACCGCGGCCAACTCTCATCGCCATCCATCATTAGCCTGGGCTCAGACACCCCTATAATTTGGCCCCCTCCCGCTCCCCACTTTATTAAAAGAAGACCACCGTTCGAAATTAGCTTCTCGAAACATCAGTTGCATTTTGTATTAGAGTTTGTAAACGGTACGCTTTGATGCGGACGTAAACATGGTGCTTGAGAGACATTGTTTTGGTATCGGCAAATTTTAAGGGCCTGCTTCCGAGAAAAGTTGGCGTGCGCTTTGAAGTATGAGGTAGTGGTATGAAACTTGGAAGGTTGTAGAGTTTGTCTTCAGGATTGTTCATGTAGACGGCGCGATTATTTTTCTTAAATAAATAAATGCGCCAGACAATCACACCAATCACCTGGTCTCAAACTAAGGTTTTCCCTTGTACTATGAGTACCAGACGACGGATACTAACTGGGGGCGTCATCCCATCACACCCAGACCCAAGTCAGTTGAGAAAAGTTCGTTTTCCAAATTGACCTGACCGGGAATCGAACCCGGAACCTTACGCGCTTTGGGCGCCTACCTTAGCCACTGCGCCACCGAGGTCGTCAAATAGTGAGACAAGAAGAATATTTGTATTTTGTACCCGCACTTGAAACCGATTGGACCTGTAAAGCTTAAACTGGATATTAACCTCCTCAGAATCCGCGGAAATATGTACTAGTTGCGTGAATACATTTTTAGGGCCTACGAATCTTATTTATACCCGTTCACGTGTACGTAAAGAACTTGCTTCAGGCCTGATCTTGCCTTAAAATAAGCTTAAACTTGATATTGTCTCGGAAAGCTATAGAACAACTAATACTCGTGTTCTATAGTGAAGAAGTGTAAATTTTCTTCACCTAACGCGACACTGACAGAAGTAGAGTTCGCAAAAGAAGCTTTACCAGTCAATACAAAAAAAATAGGGATGTTGACTGTCTACTTGACGCCTATACAGATAGGTGATGCAAACGGTACACGATATATCTATGAGTATACCAACATTGAGCTGTAACGAGCCGCGGTTTCCCAGCCCCAACGAGTGTTTGTTGTACTTAGCTGGTCCTCAACAAACTAATGAAGAAGACGGATGTTTAGGATTACTTGAAGATGTGTATTGATTTCAGGTCTTTGTCAGCGGCCGCTTCCTGGTCTACAAGGGTTCTACCGCGGATATATTAAGAACTGCATTAGTAGGTATTACTTACTATTTGGTTGGTTGGAAGAGGACTCTCTGCACAAACTCACATCCAGTATAACAGGCTTATCTCGATTAGATAGATGTAGAGTTGTTTGGTGATATTTTTATCGTTATTTGAATAAATGTACATTCTATGACAGGAAAAAAAACCAAAGATAGATGAATGTATAGATACACTTTATTGCACAGAAAAATTTACTGAAACTGGTTTTACAGACATATTCAATTTCAATTTAGCTTGTAACGGTCTTATTGTTAGAAAGCAATCCTTTCCAGATAACCTTTAGGTACAGGAAATAGTAGATATCGCCTCTCGCTCTCCCTCCGAGAGAGGAACGGGTACGGCCGTGCAAAATATTTATTGAAAAAATATTAACAGAAAACATATCTTGTTTTTTAATAAAAAGAACTACGAGAACGATAAGATAGGTAGGCATCTCTCAAATAACGAATCTAAATTCCGCTTAAATTCTTTGAAAAATAGCAAAACTAATGTCGTCCCTTTCAACTCACACTTTAGTGTCCCACCCCGACTTCACACGGGTGTAAGATTGATTTTCGTGATTTATTCGGCTTTAATGCTTATGATATGTGTTTGTACATAAAAAAAAATATTGAATCATTCAATCTAAAAACCACATCTCCACCATTTGTCGTCTCCGTCTCGGGCACGCATGCACCCCTGTGTTTCTATGCAAAATCAGGGTCAAAGACAACTAACTGTGCGAATGTGGCATAGATGAGGGTACCCCAGACCACATATTTTTTAACTGTCAAAAGTATCCTCTATCTCTCTATGATATTATTCCCTCCGAAGTTCCCCGCCCTCTTAACCTTAACTTTATCTTAACTCTTTCTTCTTCTAAATATATTGAATATGTATGTAACTATATTAGTATGTATGATATTAAACTATGATTTCCTCTACCCTCCTTCCATAAATGTTGTGTCGTCTTTAATGTGTTGTTCGTGTTTGTTTTAGGTTCTTAATGAAGACCTCAGAGCTCAAATCACCGCGCAGTTTCCTTTTGTGACGTGTCTCTCTAAACACTTGATATTGGCGGAATCACTGCGTTGTTTTTGAAGGCGGGATAGAGACCATAATTTAAAAAAAAAAAACCACATCAAAATCCATTGCGTAGTTTTATAGATCTAAGCATAGGTACAGACGGGCAGACAGTTCGAAACGACTTTGTTTTATAGTATGTAATGATACAACATTTTAGCCTAACTTGTAAAATCTTTAACTAACCAAAGTTATAGTCTTTGGAACATGACAATGCATGCTTAGAGTTAAGAAGTACCAGGCTCATGTGAGCCTGGTACTTCTTCGTATGTACGATGGTAGGTAGTAAATCGGTAACTCGTTCGCTGACAATGCATAATCGATCCCCGTCAATGCATCGATGCATCGATACGCCGGTCACAATGGCCGGGTCGCGATTGGACGAGTGGTAATTTCGCAACCATCTCTTATTTAACGTTGTCTAGTTAACATTACGACCGCAAATAATGTATTCTGTAACTAAGTAATAAAACTTATATTAAAAAAACATTTTCTTTTAAATACTGTTAACCAGTGGTGTCCAACCTATACAGCCATTTTGTTTTTTTTTTTTAATGAATATAGAACAAGTGTCTTTGGTTCAGTCCACTATTTCAAAATCATTCACAAATACTGTCTTTGACGTCATTAAATAACTTTTTTTTTTATTTAACTGTTCATAAAAACGAGTCTCTATAGTTTTTGAATGGATTATGTATTACCGTCACTAAATGTTTTTTCGAGAATATAACAATAAATCATTTAGTCAGTAAGTTGGCATTTGTAATATCAGTATAATCCTGTCAAAATTTAGGTATTTTTTCTTCAATTTCGTTGTTCAAGTTTTACAGATACAGATACAGAATTTATTTATTTCTCTAGTTTAAAGTTTTAATTACATATCACTTAAGAATCTCATTTTGTCCGTGGGGTAGGAGCTTTTGAAATCTGTCCTAATTGGTTCCTCAATTGCTAGTGCTTATATAATTTAAGTTGAGGGTACCGGGATTAGCCCCAGCGGCATCAAGTTTTAGCTGTACGCACTGGCGTAATTTTCTTAATTTTAAGTTTTTCTTATGTCTTGCTCATATTTGCTTGTCGTGGCAGCCTATAAGTGAATCTGCACCTAGCTTAAGTACAATACATACGTTAATACAATGTAATTAGTATAAGCTTTGTTGGTTGTCCTTAATAAATAAATAAAATTTTAAATTATAAATATGCCCACACTTCCTCAGATCAACTGATGTATTATTGTCAACATTATTCAAACAAGACACTACACGCGCGAATTAAAATCCTATCGATCAAGGCACAGACCACATTTATCAAAATAAAAGATAATTATCAACACACTAGTCGACAATCCCAAAAAGCATCAAGTTTCCTTTAATTTATTACCAAAGTGGTCACCGTGATCAATTTCATACAAGTATCCCATCAATGAAGACAAATCATAATTCCACACTATCATTATAATATGCGGACGAAAAAAAAAATACCCACATTCGTTCCAAGTTCCACCCTTTTCGAATTAAACGCTGATTAAATAAAACGAAAAGACTGACTCGCATCGCACACGCCTGTCATACGATTCGTTGCAAAAGCGCTCCTACGAGCAGAAAGGTTGACCTTAACATCTCATATGAGCGAGCCTTGCCTATAAAAATATCCCTCCAACTCCACACATGCGATAACACACCCTATCAAATTTAACTTAAGACCCACTTCACATTGTAAGCCCGTAATGAATAGTGGCAGGCAACGGCCGAGGCCGACGCAATCATACACGATGAAAGATAAAGCGTTAATTTCTCTTTAGAACTTTAATTCCTCCGCGGATTTGGCTGCGTATACGATCAAGCTGAAACGAATACGCAAATTATTTTAATGCATTAAAACCTGCAGCGATTACAAGGTCCGTTATTAACTAAAGATGGCTTCCAAAGGAATGGTCTTGGATCATTCTCCATAAACATAAATGTTACGGTAAACAGGTTGCGACGCGGTCCCTCGGTGGCGGATGCTTTGGCGGTAAGAGAATTGGGAAATATTTTTATCCCAGGCTTAGCGTAATCAATCAGGTGGAACCAGTTCAACTGAGTAGGTATGCAAAGCCATTTTGGACAAAAAATATCTAGTGATATCTTGCTTATCTTTTTTATCCGATTACAGCGATGCCGGAGACTGATGGGGGCTATACATCAGCCTACTTATTTTAACACAAGGATTTAGGCAAATTTATGTAGTAGGCAAGCTTGCAAGTTTGAGGGTATAGATCATTAGATGAAATGAGGTCACTTGCCAATTAACAAAACACAATCGCTATCCAAGACTATTGCCATAAACCTTACGTCGTTTACATGATGAGATAAGCAAGTATAATCTTTGTGGGTGCAACTTAAGAGAAATTAAACAAGCACCCAATACTTTTAGCAAACACATACACACACACACACACACACACACACATACATGACATGATGTCTACTATTTCCTCTACCTAAAGGTTGTCTGGAAGAGATTGCTCTCTAGCAATAAGACCGCCTATATTGTACTTAAATATGTCTGTAAAACCAATTTCTGTAAATTTTTCTGTGCAATAAAGTGTATCTATCTATCTATCTATATACATGTATATATTCTATTTTTACAGACGAACTAACATTACCTACTGTATCTATACATTGTGCAGCCAAAAACATGTCAGCCTATCCGTTCTGGACCCACCCTTATGTGGTTGCCATAAGAATTAAAATTGGACTAAAAGTTTTCTGTGATGTGCTATCAACCGTACTACAAGATAAATTAAAATAAATATCCTACGTTATAGCCAAGAGGAAACTTCCACAATTCATTTGAAAATCGCAACCTACTTGATCCGTGAATCAATATAAATGTATTTGTCTTATCCCGTCCGACCCGCTCCTCTCATCACCATAAGCCAACGCGTGACGTCAGAAGCGATCGCCCTTTAGCAGTAGGCAATCGAATAATGGAGGCTTCCCGCCGTCCGATGTCTCGCATTATTTCGACTAATCGATTCCCGGACCGCTCGATTAACAACTCGATGACAACGCGGGATGGACAATATGGTATCTGGATTTGAAAATGGAACAGGTGATTTTTTTGTTTGATTTGTTTACCATCAAGCTACAAGGTGCCTTCCCATTTGGACTATAAGCTGAAACTAGCTACATTACATGCTTCGTATCTTGTCATAGACAAATATTTGGCACTTTATCACATATCTATAAATGTAATCTATGGAAGGTACTAATAGGTATTCCAGTTATATGTTTCCTATTTGTGAATGAAATTAAACCTCAGCCTTAGCCTGGCAGTTAAATCAACCAAAATATGTCTTTGAAAGTAGTGTAGAGAAATTTTGTGTTGTAGATTTTATGTAATAGACAATAAAATCTACACTTAAAAAACATAACAAGTACCTAGTGCTTTGGACCATTAATACACCTACTAATTAAAACTTTTATATCAGATCAATTTAAATTAAAAACAAAGTCGAAACAAAAGTAATTACCATTAAATACAGCGTTGTAGTAACAGAGACCGAACTCTTTTTATAGTCATAACTAATTGCAGTAAGTTGACTCGGTCGAGAATTAACAGCGCATAAAAACTTTTCTGAAATATTTAAAAGTAATTTTGTAAAAAATGTTACAACTCAATTAAATATTGGAAGTATTATATCAAAACTTAAGTCCAACATCAATTAACAGAATCGGTCGTAGAATAAATAAACAGGTCGTAGAGTACAGCTTTTGCCTGTATTGTTACATTTTAGTGACCGAAATAAAATAACACACACAACTTATAATATCATTTTTTTTTTATATTGCACTTCAAGATTGACCTCATCCCAACTGATGTTAAGTTAAAATGAGGTCCTAGGTTAAGAACGACCAGTAGAGCATAATAAAGCTGTTACTGGACTTGTCGCCCTTACCTTGAAGGCTTGACCCCTGCTACTAATGTAGCACCCCCCAGGAGCTCTGGAAACCTTACTCACGCGCAGGAACACAACAACACAGAAGTGATTGTTATTTGGCTGCGGTCTTCTGTAAGGTGGAGGTATTTCACCAGTCGGGCTGCTCCAGTTCGAGCGATAAATCGCTATACCCTACCTCTCGGTAAATTGCAAGATTTGTAATGTTTGAGGTGTGGTGATGAGCGCCCGTTATGCATAGAATCCTATGTTACATTACCGATATTTAATAGATTGTATATACCTACTAATAAAGTAATTTGATTTCTACTGAAAAAAAACAACGCTTTTATTATATTTTCAAAATATAACGAAAACGTAATTTTTGCTTCAACAACTCAATGAAAATTGATAATGGTGCAGCGCAACCAAGTTCAGTATGTACGTCACTATTTCGTACCTACGAATAAGTGACGTCGCTCCAAATTTTGACGCAATATATCTTAGTAAGTTTTCGTTTACATGTTAAGGTGTCTTATATTTGGGAATCTAACTGATGGACCAAACATACATTTTTAGTCATCTACTGTAATGTCCAAAAACAACTCTGAAGAATGCTAGAAGTAACACTTTAAGTAAGTAACACAATTTCATTGCTTGCAACGTTTATTTCCACATTAACAGTCACAGTGGGACACGCAACTAATTTTATTCAAGTTATTTGCTTAATTATCGCCTAATCGACTATTACCATGGAAAAATGTAAAAAACTAGTCAACGACCACAAACAATAACATTAGCCTACTTAAATTAGTCGACTTAAAATAGATTTATCTGTAAACTAATCA
Source organism: Glyphodes pyloalis (assembly GCA_037074685.1). Classification (NCBI taxonomy): domain Eukaryota; kingdom Metazoa; phylum Arthropoda; class Insecta; order Lepidoptera; family Crambidae; genus Glyphodes; species Glyphodes pyloalis. The sequence continues at coordinate 2,340,478 of JAYKKO010000003.1, read as the reverse complement.
CGATGCAGATCGTTATCTCTGTGTTCATGCAATAAAAATAAAATTTGGAAAGTCAGGTAAAATAGTAATAAAATGCCGTTGTAACCAATCGGAGTGATTTGGGAGGTGGTAAGTATTGACCTGTATGTATTACGGACGAGTTTTTAATTTATCCAAAAAAAGCTTTTTTCCTAACTGACTATAGACGATGGCCGCAGACCGCCTTTTCATCTTCAGAGTTTTCCGTGAATACGTTAACTTTTCGGAATAAGAAGTGCCCTGTGTAAATCTAATATCTCATATATATTAAGACCAAGTTTCATCCAAATCTATTCAGTAGATTTTGCGTGAAAGAATCACATACATCCGGACATCCACTTTTATGTATGTATGTATGTATCTTAGAAACTTTTGCGTAAACTATTAAGTATGATTTATGTTACTTTGTTTAATCTAAACAACAGCATTCGTTAAACCTTGGCTCGCTTTATTTTGGGATAAAAAGTATCGAATATTATGATACTCTAGTATACATAATATACGTTAATCTGTCTAATGACTAAATTCATTCAATTGTAAAAATCCATTCCGTACATTCAAATTTTAACGTTTAAAAAGTTAAGTAGGATTGAACGCACTTCGAATTTTTTTTATTTAAAATTACCTTATAACCTCTGACGTCCCAAATAACTCTTTATTAAGTCAAGGAACAAAAGTAATTATATTGTACCATGAATAAGTTAAAATTACACAATTAAAATATCAGTAAAAAGATAATGGCCAACATAAAAGGAAATAAGTACTTATTTTATTTTGCAATCAAAACAATAAACACAGGATTAAAAAGCCCTTTCATTTGTAAAGGAAAGCTGTTTCATTTTAATTCTACTTTCACTTTTAAACGTAAAACGGCTGACTTAAGTTTCATTTCGCAAAATCAGTTGCGTTTTCAAGAAATACCGAGTACACTTTACAATTCAGCAGCGGAAACCTATGAGGAATTATCTAAGCATCTGCTCAAACATTTAGCGAAAGTTTCTATAATTAATTGGCAATAAGACCGCATTCAGGCTTCAACGGTGACAACCAGCGCGACCACTTTTTCAAAATGGCCGATGGCTTTCCCGCCAATCGCCACTTGCCAACACAGCCACGTGGACACGATGAGTGAATCGTTGAATATGTGCCCTTAGGTCTATCTTATTAGATGACAAGCAGCAATCTAGAAACTCCTGTGATTAAGCAATCCTTTTGTTTACTACATACGTCAAATTACAATCATTACGAACAGGTAAAAAGTTCATATTATTGTTTTGAGCTAGATTGCAATCCAGGAATATGAATAGAACGGAACATTTATTCAATGTAAGCTTTACGAAAGCCCTTATGAATCAGTTCAAAATTGTTATTCTACCGTCAGGTTATTGCAAATAAAATTAATAAAATAATATAATTTTAAAAATTTGTTAATTGACATCTCGCATAATAAACTAACTCTCCGCATGACCCAAAGGTTGACTGGTAGAGAATGCCTATAGCATTAAGTCCACCTGTTGTACTTTTTTTTGTGCAATAAAGTTTTTAAATAAATAAATAAATAATAATATTCGTTGGAGTAAACTAGTTTAAGGGTAGAATATAACGGTAACTTTACTGAAGTTGTCCTAAATTACGCATGTATAGATATTTTTACATAAAAACCCTTCCTCATCAATCACTCTGTCTATTACAAAACGTTACTACATATGTTGCGTAGTTTTGAAGATCTAAGAATAAATAAAAAAAATGCGCCAGACAATCACACCAAACACCTAGTCTCAAACTAAGGTTTTCCCTTGTACTATGAGTACCAGACGACGGACACTAACTGGGGGCGTCATGCCAGCACACCCAGACCCAAGTCATTTAAAATAGTTCGTTTTCCAAATTGACCTGACCCGGAAACGAACCCTGGACTTTACGCGCTGTGGCTGCCTACCTTAGCCATTGCGCCACTGAGGTCGTCAATAGAGACAGACGGCGGAAAGCTCCCTTGCTTAGGTGCGTTGTGATAAAACATATACTTTTTTTAAATAAAAATAAAGATCAAATTTAAAAAATGCGCATAATGTGAGTATTTATCTCACCAATCGAATTAATTACTCACTAATGTTCACGAATACACTGTGCATATAATTTAAAATAATTTTGCTCCATATAGGTACATACAGGTTGCTTATAATTGGAGGCATGTAGACGAGAAGGTTAATAACTAATTATGAAGTGACAGGCCGAACTGCCTTTCAGTTCAGCAATAAACAGAAGTATTTCTTTTGAATTCGTTTAAAATACTTATTAAAACAAAAAAAATCACTAACAAGATCATGTCGGATCTTGAATATTTTTACATACTTGCATAAAATGTGTTTTACTCGAGTCATTGTGCGTTTAAAATTGTTCATGCGATACCAAATGCATATTAATATGACGACGGAATATCATTTAAAAAAACAGCGTCAATGGATTTTGATGATGTTTTTTTAAGTATATAGTGTCATTAGGAAAACGCCACTGTATTCTTCATAAACAGCTTTGAGCTGTTGCTTTGAATGGTAGACAATGCTACAAGGCTTTTGTATCATGTATATGCAAAAAACTTTTAATATTCAAATATAACTGATGTTTTACGTATTTGATATGACTTATGTAGGTATGTTTACCTAGACCCAGAATACACACATATGTTCATTATATGTACGAATGTTTATCATCTATGGGGATCAAACCAAAATACCCCTGACTAGGCTTAGGATGCACCGAGCGGGTAATTTTTTTATCAGCTCTTTTCAAATATCAGAACCGATAAAATTTTGTTTGACAACTGCTAATTGGTTACCAATACGAATGTGGTATGTGATTGGTGAGCAAATCAACAAAATCCAAATCTTTGTCATCTTATACGAGAAATTTGTCTAATGACAAATGCTAGTCTTAATAATCAATACACGCTAGACATTTACAAAGGTTCTATGTGAGCTGTAACTCAGGCCAATTGTCACCATCTTTTGCTAACCGTAACTCCTATATACCCAGCAACTTCCGCTATTCATCACACATTTTTGCAGAAAAAAACCTTTATCACTCAGCCCTTTTGATTAAGACGTTTACAAGCACCGACTTCCTCAATAAGAATTCCTATTAATCGCCCAATGCTTACATTCCATTCCAAGAAGACTGAATTAAGTATTTAACCAGAGCTGGGCCTAGGCATCGGATTCTCACAGCCCTGCGCTAGCGCAGCAAAAAGCACGTCAACTGTGGGAATGCATCGGGTAATGCAATCTTTTTCTGCGCTACCCGCCGCTGATGACTTTAGGGCTGCCACCATGGGCAATATTACCTTTACTTGTAATTAACAATTACGTGATATCACGTTATTGACGTAAGTCAATAACGTGATATCACGTGGGTAACCATGCATAGATTTAAGGTCTATGTTAAATCATGATTAATGAAAAAGGGTACTACAAACTTGATGAATATTTCAATGATAAACATATGGATATGATTATTTGGTCGCTCGCACACCATTTTTTTAAGTTCTTTAGCCCCAAATATTGTAAAGATTAGGATAAGTACTGAGTTTTTTGCCGGGTTCTTCTCGGTAGGATTAGGTTTCGAACCGGCTGAAGCTACAATTTGGGTTTTATATTCCTTTTGACGATGCATAAGTGTTATTTGTAACCAACATGAATAAATGAATTGATTATGATTACTTGATTGGTTAAACGCACATTGTGGTGTAATCTACTCACACACATACTCAATGTATGATGTTGAATTAGCGTTTATATTTTGTAGCATTCATACGTATGTGTGTGTATATCTTCCTGTATAATGCATTGTATAAGTCATGGATTTCTTCTGGAGAGGGAGGCAACCCATGATAATAATCGTAAAAACCCGGCTCTCATCGGTCTACTTCCTCACTAGAGTAGATACGAATATAATTATTAACGAATACTTGGATGCCGTTGGATTTATGGAAACCAAAAAGAGTTTGAAACTTATATGAAGGTACGGAGTGCAACAACCTTAATTTTAATCTACATACAGTGTTACATAGCGTAAAATGCAGAAAAATGGCTAATTTAATTTACACTTTTATATTTAATATTAAATTTACAAAATTAAGGCCCGAACACAACGTCATAGCGAATTTTACGAACCTGCACGATTCTACATAACAATGACCATCTAAAAAATTGTGCTAAGATTTTTTTATAGGATAGACAAGAAAATCACCATGTAGCAGCCCTACGGCTAACGCACCGCGTGCTGTGCGCGGGCGCACTCCACGCGCCATCTTTACGAAACGCTCGCTAAAGCTTTGTCCACACGGAGTATGACAGTTTGAGTACTAAAAAAACATATATAAGCAACTGGATTTTATAGCAAATGGAATATTTTAATATTCGAAAACTAAAAAAAACAATTGCTAGTCACCAGTCAAGGAAAATTTACACCATATCTAACCTATGATCTGTACTCTTAAACAAATAAGTTCTAATTGAAAATATTTATTTGTAGTTGCTTAAAGAGATCACTAAATCTAAGATGTTATTTCTTCTACTTTGATATTTATTGTTCCCTCTTTAAGAAAGTCATTTTGAAAAAAAACAACTTCAGAATCGGTTCATCCGTCTAGAAGTTACGATGTCACAGACAAGCACATACCATCAGACAGAAAAACATGTCAAACTTATAACACCCCTTCAATTTAGGGGTAAAAATAACTCAAACTGGATATCCAATCCACCCTGCGCCTACGCAATCGCAGACCACACCAAGCCGATTTTTCCCACTAGAATTTATAACATAAACTAGATCCCTATCTGTCTGAACGAAGCTTAACAACGCCGATCGCTCCAATAGCGAGATTTTGAAATTCAAATTAACAACTTTTTACAAAGTCTGCGCACACGCACCACGTTTAAAGTATGCAAACACATATAATTGTCGACCTTTTTGCGGCATTACCCGAGACTCGGGGTAATTGGTCGAGACAGGTAACTTACAGATGTAGAATTAAAGACGGTTAGTTGTTGTACTGGAGTTTATAAGCTGTGCTATTTCTATGGGTGGGTAATATGCGTTAAAACGATGAAAACATGGAGACAACGTTGATCCTCAAACTTTATTCTAATTGGTTCATGTTCAAAGCTCTTGCAAACGTTCGGCTTTATGCTGTAAAGTTTCATATTACTTCAGAGTAAAGCTCCAACATTTTTTAATGAAGGGAATAAGAAATTTGCTTAGGTAAAATTTAAATCAAAGGTTTGTATAAATAAAATTTTTGGGGATAATTAAAGTAGCATAAACAAAATGAACGGTTAAACTCATCGTAACAATCTGTTACACTAGCTTTAGTTAAAGATAATTTGTATGAAACATATTTTGTACATTTAACTTATTTATCATGAAATATACTGTAGTAATAGAGATTCAAAACTGGTTCAAAAATGTGTGACAGACGTTTGATCCATACTAATATTATAAATGTGAAAGTAACTCTATCTGTCTGTCTGTTACTCTTTCACGCCCAAACGGCTGAACGGATTTTGATGAAATTTGGTATAGGTATACGTTGAATCTCAAGAACGGACATAGGCTACTTTTTATTAGAAAATAAGGGGAGGTGGGGGTAATACCACCTTTGAAAGTTTATATGGAAAAATGTTTATTTTTGAAGTTAGAGATATGAAATTTGGCACAAATATAGTTTGAAACTTGGATTAAAATATAGACTACTTTTTGTTTCAAATATTAGGGGAGAAAGGGGTAAAACCGACCATGAAAGGATGTAGTCCACGCGAACGAAGTCGCGGACACAGCTAGTTCTTCATAAACTGGAAAATCAATTGTTTGTTGATGTACCAATGAGTAAGTGGAATTTGAAAGGTTTAAAGCAAATATAACCGCCACATTTAAAAAATTTTTTTTTCAAGTTCCACATCAACTCCCGTGCCCTACATCATATTCCAAGCCTCTTAGTCTCAGCTACAACATGAGACGTTATAACTCTGGCAATAATTAACAAACTTAATTTAATGAACCAACAATAAGTGGAAATGGAACTCATAGATTACTTCACTCCATACAGTAAAAGTACCTGCCTGATTATTCTTTGTTCCACCACCAAACCCACGTTTTCTACCAACCATATGATGAACTTAAAAGGTACAAAAGTACTAATATTTTTTCGGTTTAATACCATAATTTATACAATAAATACAAGACAGGTACAAACTGGCCTTTCGTTTAAACAGCTGAAAACCGACTCTTAAACTCGTAAAAAAAACAACTGCCATATCCATTTGGCAACCGAAAACAAAAGTAGTAAATACCACGCATAATACAGACATGTCCCTTCACCGACTTAATACACAATCGAATATTCATAGCTCCTGTTAATTATAAGGACTATTCACAATTCGAACGCAAAAAAAGATGCAGCCAGCATCATCTATGATATCAACAAAACGGCTATCAACTTAACATCGGCATTAATAAAGTTTAAATTCGAATACGACGATAAACATCTGGAAATAGCTGCCAGTATCTATCTATGTAACCGATGTCAGACTCGATTTGAAACAATGAGCTCGATTGCAACGCATCGATAAGATAAAAAAAAAGTTATGCGAATCGTCTGCGGTCGTGGGATTTTGGCGCGAAGGGACATGCTCTGCTTAAAAAAGTATCGACCTATTTAATTACTACAGGGCAAAGCCATCATTGAAATCAAGTTATCGTTACAACAATCGGTGAATGGCTTAATCATCACGTTTGCCAAATTTGGGTCGGCGATCATAGGCCCGAGCTATTTAAGAAAAATCCTAAAAATGCTTTTCTCAATCCAGAATTCGAACCCACCTGGAGATCAGGAATCACTAGACCATAGATTACTGTGATACAATCTCTTTTTCAATGTTTCCATAACAAATTACACAAGTTTATACATTACTTATGACAAAAGTTTCGATAAATCATGAGAGGATCCTGGTAGGAAATGGAGAGACAGGTGTTTAAAATTTTATAAAAAAAATATAAACTACGTAACGCCAAAAGTTATTTTAAAAGCCAGTTATAATTGATTTTCTTTTGTGTCTTTATGATTTCAATGCAGTCTTGAAATAGGTTTTTCGATAATATGTCAAGACACAGAATTGGAAAATTGAAAACAAAAGGTTTTTTAATTACAAAAAAAATGCTTTCAAATCTTCTAAAGCACGTTCCCAATCGCGTACATAAAATTTATTCATTCTAGATCGATAACTTAACACGATATTACAAAATTGCCGTAAATGTTGACACTAGTATTTTTAACCAATCACCAGTTGCCAGACTGAATTTATTCATTTTGACATTTGAAATTAGGCAAGCCTAATGGACGATGGAAGATGCAAGAAATGAAATGTCAAACCAGTATACGTAGAGGTTATAAAATGTTTACTAGCCTAATCAAATTGTGATATAAATCAAAACGCTCTATCATCTGTCTGCGCTACCAATCGCGGCAATAAAATTAATTAATCGTCTCTAACTTAACCCAAATACCGATACTTTCGCTAAAAAGTTATAATTGCACCGCTTCCTCCGTGCTACAGATAAAATTTATTTTTAATTGAATCCACTACTATTAAGCCGCTATAAAATCCTACCCGCCATATTTAACCCGTCAATAAATTCGTCGCTTAACGACCACACACGCCGTCCTACGACGACAACCTTCCGATCAACTCATATTTGCGTTGACAGAATAAAGTAAAATATTTCCCAACACAAATAAACACGATTTTAACTTTATCAACGAATTCCCATCGCAAAAACATTTCACGCTTGACCGGTTCTTCTCTAGTCGGAATCTCAATAACAACTCAAGAAGAGAAATCTATAATGTCTGTTTTCAAACACAATTGCCTACTTGTGATTCCTGTCGTATTACACAAGATATGAGCATTTGAAGAAGCTATAAAGAAGCAAATAGCGAAAAAAATGTAGTAAAAGTTAATTAACGAGTTATTTTGCTTTATACGGACGGAGATATGCATTAAAATGCGAGTTATAGGAGATGAGTTTGCGTGCATCGCGTTTTTAGCACATTACTTAATAGCTGTTGATCTTGAAAGAGAAAATAATTGAAAACGAAACTTAAACGGTAGTGGACGTTTGGAAAAACAGTCACGTAACGCGCTCATTTGGTGAAATCTTCATCTCTGAAATACTAAAACGCATCTATCATTAAAAACCTGTTGACACGCAAAACATTTTTTTAAATTAGAACGTTATGAGAGAAATTCTTGCAGATTTGGTCTTATGAAGCCTCGATGATGGACCAGTCTGCTCCAGCTTACCAATCAAAATTAAATACTTAAACGTTTTTTCACTCAACAAAACAAATTACTTGGTCTAAAATGGTATTCACATAGCAATAAGTTAAATAATGCTACTGGATGTAATTGATTGAGTTTCTTACCGGTGTCTTCTCGGTAGATATAGGTTGAGGCAGTGGAATCACTTTGCATTGTATTCAATAACAACTTAAAAGTGTTTCGTGTACGTTAACTTAAACTTAGGAATATTTGATTGATTGGTGGACCTGTAGTTTAAGTACTTTATATGATTTGGGATGATTACTTCGTAAAATTCGTAACTGAACGCTACGAATGTTACGAAAAAAGCTTGAGTTTGTGATCTGTCTTGTCTGCATTTGACAAGCATGGTGTTATTAAGTCTCTATCCATCAGTATGACGATGACTTGAGATATAGAAACCTTTGCCTTAATACACATTTGAGCACAAAGTCAACTTTCAATTCAATCATTATCATAAATCTCATCAAATTACATCATGGAAGATTCTCTGTCGGGTCAATTTTGAGAACCAAATATTTATAGGAATAGTTTCATTTCAGTATTTTAACAATAATATAACACTTTCAGTTTTAAAAACTAACTTGTTTATTTCTAACGCGACGTTTTAAAAAAAGCACGTGTCAAAATCGTAACTTTTTCGCCCAAGGCGAAGGCCCGGCAGAGGCCATTTCGTTTTTTATGGAGCGCCCGATTCGCGGCCATACAACCTCATAAATCGGCGCTGTTACATCATTACACTCGCGTGACTGTCCACTATAAGAGAACTTGTCCTCAAGTATTTAGCGAGTCCTTAAGTTTTCCTGATCCAATTTATTGAGCCGACCGCCTGATAACTTTAGTATAATGATACTGGACATTTGATATCACGTGTTGATATTGTACGATGTGATATTGCTGTCAGTAGCTTAACTCCCTTTTTATTCGTTCGAGCATTACTGAGAACAGAATCGAGGATTAATATTCCTATAAAACTCTTTACAATTAATAACATTGACATTTACCACATATTGAAATTGAAAGTTATGGACCATTATGCTTGTAAACAAATCATTGCAAAATATCACGGGGCAATCCGTAGATGTGTTAAAAAGGATTCATAAGTCGCTCGACTACCATGAGATGGATTTAGCCACCAATAAAATTAGCATGTATGTCAGTCTGACCATTTTTTTATCCGTTATATGTCTTATTAGGGCAATAAATGTGTTGTGAAATATAATTCCATAGGTCATGTCTGTTAGTGACGTAAGGTAAGTCTGTCAAGCATATATTTCTCAGGTAAGTAAAATAAGAACACAACGTTATAATTAATTGATCTAGACTCAAACAAGGCATTTTAAATATTCGTTTCGTTGCTAAATAAAAAATATTTAATTAGTTTGGTAAAAATAGTAATTTTATGCAAAAATCAAATGACCTTCATCGATCGCATAATAAATCGACTAAATTAATGGCCATTCCTTCAATTCCAGTTTTAGCGGACAACTTCTGATTTAGTCTATTAGTTTTAGCGCCAAAATTTCCCGTGCGTTGCGCCCACGCACGCGATCACGCGGTAACTATGGCAACGCGTAGCGGAATCCAAAATGGCCGCTATCTAAAGGCGCGCGATCCCGCTACTGCCGCGGAGGTTGGCGCAGGCGCGTATTAGAAACGGGCAGATTATACACGTTTTTAAATAACAGATGGCGTTTCTTGTTCTCCGTAATTGCGTCCAGTTTGCGTTTGAAATGAGACGGCGATGTGCCTTTTTATTGTTAACAAACTTGTTCGAGGTAATTTGTTTTTATCGGTAAGTGCATCGATGTTGTCCGTATTTAACCGATGTAGTATATTATGTTAGAACTGTAAAACTAGTCATGTCTGCAGATAAACTGCAGGTGTTTTCTTAAAAGTCTTTGCCCAGCAGTTTTGTAAAACGAATTATTTATTGAGGGTAGTTGATTGTAATGACGACTTCAGTGGCACAGTGGCTAAGGTAGGCTTGAAGCATGAAAGATCACAATTAAAATCAAATCTCAAATCTCATCAAACTACATCAATTAAGAACCAATAAATTGACTTCGGGTCTGGGTTCTTAGTTTGAGACGAATTGATAAGTGTAATTGATTTACCATAATAAGTTATTTGTAGGTATAACTAATTTGGTGGTTTCTTACCGGTGTCTTCGCGGTAGACAGGTTCCGAACCGGCATCAGTAGAATCAAGTGATTCAACAATGTAAAGTTGCATTGTATTCTATGACCATTAAAAAGTGTTACATGTCACCTAAATATACTTAAATAAAGAAATATTTATTGGATTGATTGATTCACTGATCTAAAGACCAAAAAAAATCAAGGTATTTTTTTTTGGTATACTGTCAACTTAAGTTTGTTTTAGGTTTGTTTTAAGTTAACACTATACCCAAAAAAAATACATCAAATTTTTTTGGTACAGTTGCTAATAAAGTAAAACCATATTAATAGAGGTATTGGCTGTACATAACAGTCTTTTTGTGTAATCAAATTCGTAGATACGTCTAGTGCTAAGACAAACACCTAATCACCCAGCCCGCGGCCCAGTCGGTATTGTATGCAACACAGTAGATACATAATAACAACACCTACTCAGTATTACATTGACCTACAATCACATGTCATTACTTACCTACAAACTCATTTGCAACTCTAAACCGATAGGCGAAGGTTGTAATCGTAACTGTATGTTTACAAAAGCTCTGACACCTACACAGTGGAGCAAATTGGTCCAATCACTGAACTAATTCAAATCAATAATTTGGTTAGCGCTAATGAGATGGTTTGTGCAATTTTGGACTTTGTTGCAGTCATAAATCTTCATTTACATTGTACACAAAGTTAAGTAGTGCAGTAAGTCTGAACTTTCAATATTCAAAACTTAAGACTGATGGATGAGTTTGGGTACATTTGATTCGCCGCTAAGTGAAAATTGCTTTGAACTACAATGGTCATCTCACCTTGCCAGTTATTTATCTACCTGAAATATACAAAAAATGCCCAAGAAACAAAATAAAAAAGAGAGGAACTCAGGTTGAGTTTCTTTTTTTTTTTTAACTATTAAGCTACCGCTAGAACTTCCTTCCAGGCGCAAGTGATCGGCTTAGTGACAAAAACATATTTTTGTTTTGGATATTTTTTTAAGTAAGTATTTTTTAATCTATTTAAAAAAAATACTTATTATTGTTAGCCAACAATCTAAACATATATAGTCACTAGGCTTGGACTTCTTATTTTTCATGTTTTTGATTAAGATACTGACTTGTTGAATATCCTTTTCAAACATGTACCTAATAAACATACCTTTTATATTCAAACGTTAGAGTAGGTTGATTGTTCAATACCTCCTATTATACTCCTTATTATGACGGAAATAATTTATCGACATGCGTTGGGCTACAAATTGTAAGTTTATTTTGTACTAACCGTTACGTGCAACTTTGTTCACCCTTTTTTGAGATAAACTATTCTATACGATTTTCTAGTATCTTATCCATTTAGCTACCAAATATCATCCAAAAACATACTACAGTTTATGCGTAAGAGTTGTAAATATTCGTAGACCAAAACCTCCCGTTTGTAATATAAGTAGGATGTGAAATCTTTTTAATACGCACTGCTTTCCAAAGAGTATTGGCTTATTATTTGACTTCCTTAAAGGTTAGATCTTTGCTATGTATCTACTGCAAGAAATAAAGCTCAATATAGTTATCCTCAGTTTTATGTCTTCGTTGGCCCATTTCGTGATCACCACCTTAAAACTCGACTGTTCCAACGCACATAAATCATTTAGTATATACGGGCATAGTGAACAAAGTCGACTACATGCCCACTATATCTTAATAGAATAGGTACGAAAGTGAACAGACATTCGCTTAATAATTTTATTAATCGCCTATCAAAATATAAGAATCGTAACTCTACTCTATTGGCCATAAAATCTGCCATACACTTAACCCAGAATTCAAATATGTCTTAAATTTAATTTCACACAAATACTGGTTGAATTAAACGTAAATGTACTGCGTTTTATTACAGATAAAACAGTTTGTAAATTAGATCATTACAATGAAGTTTATTTTAGTTCCAAATCAATTGCAATGAGACAAAAGTCAATCGGTTCTGATTGAGGATTATTTATGAGCAAGTAGCTAAACAGACTTAGTATACAACACACCGATTAAAACGGCTATTCATTGAATTATCGACATTGGTAGATTTATGAATTGCAAATCAACGTAACGTCCTATTGACATATGGTTCTGGAAATAAATAAATTAATAAATAGTTTGTTAGACCACAGACAGAACTATTTAAAACCACTAATAACAAAATCAAACTCAAATACTTCTTTATCCAAGTAGGTTACATACATATAACACTTTTGAAACGTTATTTAATACAGTGCTAAATGATTCTACTGCTGGTCCCGAACCTACATATATCTACCGAGCAGACACCGGGAAGAAACTCAGTAGATTAGTTACAGTAGCAGTATCAAACTTATAGCTATGTGTAGCTCACTTTGGACTAAGTCATATAGTTTAGTCAAAAGCAATGAAATGTAAACACTTGAGCTCTTATGACGTTACCTTAAGGTTCGCTTTAGAATGAGCTTTTATACGTATTACTGCATGTGACTGTAGGTACGTGTACACCAAGCTTTTCTTTTTTTTCTTAGACTTTTCATAGAAAAGTAGATATAGCTACCTATTAGTGCAAATAACACTAATGTCTCTAAATTTGCTACCAAATGTGAATAAGGGTTTGTTTAGAAATTCTACTAAAACATTGTATAGCAACAAATTACACATCACATTTCTGATACCACCCGAAGAAACTTTCCATGGCACTTCTACGTACTATGTAAAAGTCAGTTCAGCGAAAATCCCCCTAATCGAAGATGTGAAAGTGAATTTGCAGGTCAGATTAGATTTCGATTTCGCAAAGAACCCGTGGCATATAAGGTGTAAATACGGCGTATGAGTACTATTATCTTTGATCAGCGCGGCCCCGCGATGACTAAACGAGTACAGATTGGTCACTAGTCTAACGTAATTGGAATGAAGAGAGGCAGGGCAAAGCGATTTATCGCTCGAACTGGAGCAGCCCGATTGGTGAAATACCTCCACCTTACAGTTAAAAAGTTTTAATTATTGTATGGAAATTAACAAAAAGGTACCGTGCAGACATTTCCCTATGGAAATTATATCATTTCCATTGTATTTGGTATTCAAAACTGGATACTAGAATAATACATTTGTACATTTTCTAATTATACTAATGACTTTGACATTACGCAACGGTTAATGTCAAAGTCATTATAAAACCTATTTTTGCTCATCTGAATTCAAAGAACTATGCAGTCCATAAGATCGTGATTAAAGTGATTAAAGCACTCTCATCTGCGAAAACAAATCTCGAAAACCAAATCCGCCTTCTGTTCCTCTACGGTCTCCCGACCAATAGCGAGGCGAAGTCGTGAAATCGTGACACAATCATTGCAGCCAAACTATAAGATTGAATTGTTACTGACGCAGTATCTGCCAGAATGCATTTATTGCATTTGTTGCATTCCTCCTCTGAACTCTGGGTTCCCGCAAACTTATCAAACACGATGTTAAAAGATCGATATCAGTGTTATTGACTGATCGCTGTATCGAAGATCGTTTAGCGAACTGTGTGATTATAAATCGATCTATCATAGTGTGGCTATCTTAGACTTGTTTGCATAACCATGTGTTTTGTTTTGTGTTTATTGACTGTATAATGATAAACGTTTGCATCATATTAGACTGTCTTAAATTTAAGATCGTAGAATTTCCAACCAAGATATAAGCTCGATAGTCAATTAATTATAGATACAATTAGTAGGACCTTTTATTTCATGTATTTTTTTAAGTTATGTAATTTGTTCATGAACATAGTAACATTCTAATAATCAATATAAATAGACAGTTAAATTAATTTCCATAAAAAGACTAAAAACTCTACAATCCTACCTACGTTTATTATAACAATAAAGGTTCAATGTTCTCATTAAATATATAATAATTTAAATCGCATTGTTTTACAAATCCGGACGAGTCATCCGGAGAACAGACAGTTTATTACGAAAACTTTAGACGCGATTGGAAAAAGGAATTATGTGTCCGTTATTTTTTATATTCGTAGTCAGTAGTTTTTATTAAAAAAAAATACGATTTTAGCATGCGCAGTTAGAAAATCGTATTTTTTTTTCAGGAAAAAATAATGATTTGTAGACAGTAATAAGGCTTGGTTAATAAACATTGTAAAATAAATTTATCTGTCACTCAACCAGGTTACCAAGAGATCTAGACATCCGTAGTATAATTGATTGATCCTCCAACGTAGGTACACGATTTTATCACGAAGCCTACTTCTTGGGAAATTTTCGCTCGATACAAATCAGCTATGATTAATTAGTCCACGCGAAGTAAAAACATTTTCAATATAAACCTATTTCGTTATAACTCACTTGTGGCATAGTGATTTATTTCACAGCAAGGCTTAAAAAGCTCTCTGATACACATAAAACTTTAAACTCCTGTTAGTGAAAAAAACATTAACTATATATTTTTTTTCATGACAATATAAGTATAACCTACAAATAACTTAGATATATTAACAACTCAGATAGATTCGAAACAGGGCCGGCGTTAGGGTGGCGCGCGGTTGGGCAACAGCCCAGGGCGCTCGGACTTGAACGGGCGCTAGAAAGCTACCCTGAGGTACCCAGATGTATTCCCCTAAATCGATGTATTGGTATACCAATATTTTAAATATTTTAAAGCGTATACGCTTTTATAGGGGCGCTGGCGGAAATTCGTCCAGGGCGCCAGTAATGCTAGAACCGGCACTGATTCGAAACCTACATCTACCGGGAAGATACCAGTAAGAGACTCAGTAGATTAGCTACTGTAGCAATATCTAACTAATTGCTATACCTATGTAGCTCACTTTGGACCAAGTCAAGTTTTGTTTTGATGGTTGAAGAAACATTAAGTATTTATTTTTGAGACTGGAGCAGACCAGTCCTCAAACGTGGCACCTGTTCACAAGTATGACGTATGTGTCAGGCATCGCTTCACTCAACGATATTGAACTTTCGCGTTCCATTTTAAACATTAAAATTTTTTTAACGTTAAATTATTTTAGATATTGAAGGGAATGCATAACTTATAACTTAGCAGCGCTAGTGAGCTATACTGACTCTCATAGGACTTATTCTGTATGATGATGCATTATGTATTAGAAGGCAATTGCGTGATCATTTAGAGCTCTAATGCTACTGTATGCCAAGCGGACTTTTTTGTAACTCCCGAGTATATTGACAGTTCTCGCCTACCTAACTTAATTAATTTCAGACTTAGGTGCTACTTTTCCCTTATCAGTGAAAATAAGATGCTGTATTTTATTTATAGTAAATCCATGTATCTGCGACCGAAACTGCTAACACAGCACTATCACCCATATACATTATACCGAGTTCTCAAACCTTCAAATCGATATTTTTTGTTTAATTCAGTTTGTCAGCAACTGATTGGCTTAGGGATGCGGCATGTTATCCAATAAAAATTTGGTGGAAAATTTGCCAAATTACGTTTTCTTGTCTTACTCTGAGTTTAAACTGAACCAAAATCCTAGCTCTATCAGTAATTTTATCAAAAATAGTGCGATTGTACATCAACCTCTAGATCTTTTATCAAAGCCAATAGACACTCTAACCCAAATCGGATATAAAAACCCTTATGACGTAACAGGAGACCAAAAAGTTTCAAAAAATACAATCTTCCCAGCCACCTGGCGACGCTGATAGGTTCATTTTGAAATAGGAACACGTTCGCGGGTTCCGACGATTGGTTGCTGCGCCGCGGGCGAATGCGACGCCTGCGCCCGCGCACATGGCACAATGAAACCAAGAGCAGTAAATAACATTGGTTACGACTTTAGGATTAATGTAAGCGTGATTATTACCGATAGTTTGTAGCTTGTAGCTGAGGCTTAATTGTATCACGAGTCTGGTACGACACAAGGTAAGTCACACAAATAAGTTTTTTTTTATATTGCACTTCAAGATTGACCTCATCCCACCTGATGTTAAGTGGTAATGAGGTCCTAGCTTAAGCGCGACAAGTACAGCATAATAAATCTGTTACTGGACTTGTCGCCCTTACCTTGAAGGCTTGACCCTGCTACTAATGTAGCACCCCCCAGGAGCTCTGGAAACCTTACTCACACGCAGGAACACAACAACACAGAAGTGATTGTTATTTGGCTGCGGTCTTCTGTAAGGTGGAGGTATTTTACCAGACGGGCTGCTCCAGTTCGAACGATAAATCGCTATGCCCTACCTCTCTTATGAAAGTATAAAATAATCGTCCTAATCGTAGTTAGAAGCCAAATACACAGTTTAACGATATTTATTTTTCAACATTCCGAATTCCTATTTTTAGTAGTGATTTAAAATATCGCCGAGGTATGAAACTATATTCATAAATTCTATTTTGGCCCGCCGTTTCTGCGTCTGGATTTGACCCTTAATACAGGCATGCGGCATGCAGTATTGAAAATTTTCATTTATTTTCCCCTTTAAACTAAGGTCATACATAAGGTTCAATTTGAGATGATAACTATATTCCCATTGCCCGATTAAGGATTAAAAACTGCATTCACAGTGAAACTTACTGCCTTTTCCCGCACTGTGAGCGAGCACTGTTTAATTTTCAATTTAGATCGCAATTTGCGATGGGACCCGGCACACGCCCAAACCCGCATCATCGATAGATTTATGCCTGCCGTGCAACTATAGCTCAATATCGGAATATATTAAAAGAAATTAACCCGACTAAGTTACGAGGCCGGATTCGCGAGATAACACTTAATGAAAATTGGGCTTTTTTAACAAATTCGTCAATAAGGCGGTAGGGGCCGCACAGAGTAAGGGAATGGCGGGATAGTCCGGCTTTTGCTTATGGTAAGGATACAAAGTTACAGAAACTGATGTCATAGACAGACTGTAGTACAATTTTAAAATGTCGTCGAAATGTCGTTTAAAATCTTGCACATAATAATAATAATAATAACATCCAACTGATTTACTTCTTGACCTGTAGGGTTAGGCCAAGCAAATACATTTTCAAATCTCAAAATTACTGATATTTTTTCAAATGTTAAAACCGACTGATGTTCAGTGTAAATTATGAACAGTTTAGATAAAAGTAGTGTATGACGCCCCGGAAATCTTTGGGCTAATAAGCTTGGAAGAACTGCTGACAGGTACTGGATGAATAGAAAATTGTGGTGCAAATTAAAGATGGCTTACTTTCAGCAATGGACTATACGGACGTTCATTGACGGTTTCTACAACGGGAGCCCATTATAGATGCTAAGTAACAGGATTTAATTTGTTGATAATGCAAACAACCGATGCGATAATTATTTTCACACAAAAAATTAAAAACAAGTAGACCAAAGATCTAAAATTCACATTGACTCAAACAAAATAAAAATTTCAGAACACTCTTCTTGGCCAATGATGTATAAACTACACGAACGAGTCCAAACTTTTTCATCGCGCTTGGTCACCCTTCGACACCGTGAGATAAGCGGAATTGATCTGTCTGCGTAACTAATTGGTGTTGCGAATTTTCTCAATATAGCGCTTGTTTTGCGGGTAAAACACATTTCTCCTTAACTCCACTGCTGGGCATCAACACTTCCTTAGAGGGCAAATTGATCTACGTATGGAAAATAAACAAAATAAATGTGGGATTCTTTGGAGTGTAATGGATGGGAAAGCATGATCGGTACGATTTGTTGGTTTTTATGTATGATATCGTGAGTTTTAGTATATAAGTTTTGTATTGATTTGTAGGATGAAGTTCAATAGTGAATAATATATAAAGTCTATAATAATAATATTATAAATCTGAAGAATTTGTTTGTTTATTTGAACGCGCTAATCTCAGAAAATATTTGAAGTCCTCTGTGGCCGATAGGCAAGTGGGCCGGACTTTGGTGTTGCGCCATCTCTGCGGTCCCGGGTTCGATCCCTGGTCGGGGCAATACGAAAAACTAACTTTAATACTTAAATGTGGTACCGTCGTTGTTTTTTTTTCAAAGAATCATTTTTAATTCAGCGGGGTCATAATTTTTACAAATACCCACACAGACATAAAAATACACCACAACTGTTTCAAAAGTTCACGTGCTTATACCGTTACTCATAATTCTATTGTCAGAACTTTCATACAAAATGTGACACTTGTCGCGTCTAATTAACCTCGCCAAATTTAATCTAAGATGGTTATCACTTGACACAGTTCGCCGAAGTTCCCACGTTACACGCCACGAATGGTTTCGGATCTCGCGAATGTCATCATTAACACTTGTATTGGTGTTTAACTTGATAAATGTACTTCCTGTCACGCCAAAATAGCGCCTCCGATAGTTTAAGAGAGAAAGTAGGCGCGTGACTGCGGCAATTTGCGATATTCGGACGAATTACTACCGTGTTCTGGTGTAAACCAAGAGCAACAGTGCTTGGGGTGTTACAATCGCAGGGAACTGATTCACAAATTTAGTAAATACTATGTTTTTTCTTATGTTTAGAAATAAAACGTTTACAGTCTCAACTTACAAACAAAACACAAAACATAATCTGTTCCAAACATAAAGGTTGTGAATGAGACAAAAGGAAAAAAGCTCAGTTAAAGCTGTCTCAAGAATGGATCTCGAGCAGTAGCTGAAAACCACAGCTTATCCCTACCCTCGTGAAATGTTATCCTAGGGAATAATGTACGGTCGAATGATGCACATCAGCCTACCAATTTTGGATTTTGTACCACCCTTATGAAGTGCCCATAAGAATTACAAGTACTGCAAGTGTTTAACTTGCTGTTCTCTCGACCTTACACCAATAGACTTTCCTTCAGTCCCTTTTCCACGCAGTAAGCGATCGTCATGAGCCGTATGCTGCTAGCTCCTATCCTATTCCGTGTTCTATTGAGAATGCCGGCAAATGCCAGAGCGTTTACACCAAATGCATTGTTGCAAGTGATAATTCAGTGTGGTTGCTGTTTTGTCGGTGCTTGTGCAAATCGACGAACGAGAGATCGACCGATAAAGGATTATATCTCGTTATCCGAAGGCAATAAGAGAAGTTGAGAAACCGCATGAGAGCTTGATAACTTGTGACGATGACTTGGTAGCACATTGGAAGACTGCTCTTTGCAGGGGTTGCAACGTCATCAGCAGATGATATTAAAAGGTAATCTGAATTTTCTACTGAGTTTTATAGGTGTGTAATTTTACCTAATTCCGAAATGTAGATAGTTAGATAGAAACAACAGATTATGAATATATTATAATTACAGGCCACATGATAGGCTTATGGCTGACAATTTTACTAAGAAACCAAAAGCAGCGAGTTTGAATCCTGCCAAAAGCAAATGTTAATGTGTTAACATGGAATACATATTTGTACTTGAGTCAAAGATGTTGATAAACAGACCCAAGAATCCTAATCGTCATAGCAGAAGTTATGAGCTGATTTTAGTTAATTACCTCATACTAACCAATCGTAGTGCAAGTTATGTAATTTTAAAGACTTACCTTTAAAATACAGCTGCCAACTGCCTCGTTCTCCGGCACGGTGACGTTGTAGAAGGACTGGTCGAAGATCGGCTCGTTGTCGTTCACATCTAGCACTGTCACCACAAGCGTCGCGGTCGAGGACAACGGAGGGTTACCGCGGTCCCTAGCGACCACCGTCAGCGCGGGCATCGGGTTCGTCTCACAATCCACCCGGGACCGCGTCGTCACCAGCCCCGAACGCTCGTCTATTGCAAACCAATCCGACTGCGGAGTCGGCAACAAAGAATACCGGATCTCAGAGTTCTCCCCCTCATCTGCGTCGTTCGCAGACACTTGCACTACCGGCGTTCCCGGCGCAGCTGCCTCTGGCACGCTGGCCTTGAACTCATCCTCAGCAAACGCCGGTGCGTTATCATTTACATCAGTCACACGGAGACTGATCTCTCGAGACGCGTGCAAAGGAGGAGAGCCCTTATCCGTCGCGACCACGTTCAAAGTATACGAGGACTGGGACTCACGATCCAGAGGCAACGCAACCACTACCAAATAGATTATGTTGTCATGCGTTCTCAAATCGAAGTGCCCCTCCCCACCGCTCAAGGTTACATTTACGTTTGAGTACTCAGTTTTCGAATCCGGATCGTGGACTGATATCCGAGCCACAAATTCGTCTAGCTGAGCTGATTCTGATATCTTTGGAGTCGCGTCGTCGCTCAGAAAGATCACGTCTATCGTCGGCTGGTTATCATTTACGTCTGTGACGCGAATCGACACGAAAGCTGTGGTCTCCAGCGGCTGCGCGCCTTTATCCCGCGCGACCACCACCAGCTCGTGCAGTTCTTTCGTCTCGAAATCCAGAACCTTGTTCACTGTCACCTCTCCCGTCACTGGGTCTATCTTGAACATGTTCTCTTTGTCACTCTGCCGTCTATTGATTGAATACTCGATCAGTCCGTTCTCGCCCGCGTCCGCGTCTGTGGCAGACACTTTGAGCACTGTCGTTCCGACAGTAGCGTTCTCCGGAATCATTGCTGAATACGCACTTTCCGCGAAAACAGGTGGGTTATCGTTTACATCTAAAATAGTAATATTTACAGTCATCGTCCCTCTAAGTGGCGGATTCCCGCCATCTAACGCCTCTATGACTAATTCATAATGGTCGGTCGTTTCCCTATCTAAGAATCCGTTGATTTGCAGATCAAGATACAGGACTCCGTCACGTTCCCTATGGGAAGAGAGTCTGAACGCGTTATCCGTGTTGCCAGACACGATGTTATACCTCTGCGTATTGTAAAGGCCTAAGTCTCTGTCTTTGGCAGGGTTTAGTTTCCTCTTAACGTCTCTGGGGGTGTTCTCGGAGAATTCAACGTTCATGACGGGTGTGGGGAATGTGGGTGAGTTGTCGTTCTCGTCGAGGACTTTTACGACGACGCGAACGTTGTCCCCGCTGGCGGGGATGGCGACGAGGGCGTAATGGTCCCGGTGTTCTCTGTCGAGGCGCACGCGCGTGCGGATCTCTCCGGTGTGGGGGTCGACGCGGAGGTCGTCGTGCACGGCGGAGCCGGGGACGGGCACGATAGTGTAGGGGGGCGCGGCGTCGGGCAGCTCGTCGCCGAGGTGGCCAACGAGGGTGCCGGCGTCGGCGCCCTCACGGACGGTGAACTCGCGCACGTGCTCGGCGGCGGCGGCCGCCACCAGCACCAGGAGCAGCCGCAGCATGGCGCAGCGAGCCCTCACCGCGCGCACATTGTCACTCGCACCTGGAACAAACACTGCTACTTAAGTATAATTTAACTGGCTGTCTGGAGTTATGGTAAGCGCTCCTGGCTGTTGAACCATGGGTCGTGTGTTCGATCCCCGCTGGGGAACATCTACCACCCTATAGGTACACTATATATGTATCGAATCATAAATATGATATTAATTACTTCCTGTAACCTAGATTCAGTAGCTTCCTGATCAACGTTAATTTTATTATAATATTTTATTTCCTAAATAAGAATGACTATGAAATTAATGTACGATAAATTCCCTCAAGCAACAGCATGACAGTCCACAGCGATACCTAAATTTCGAATGAGGACAAAAATTTACATTCGTATTTAAGGCATACGATCTTTAAAATGAAAGCTGATATCATGTAGAGTCATTACTATTAATAGGCACAAGTCTGTAGTACACAATCATTTTAGTTGGTCGTACAATGAGACACCATAATTTAAAATAAAAAAATATGGAACAGCTTATTTTAAAATTACGACTGACATGTCATCGCGCAAATTACTCCTATTGTAATTTAAATTTTAACAGAGAAAAGACGCCTGTGAATACTAGTGATGGTAATTACCTTTTAACTATCGATAAAACGGGTATTGAATTTATCGATAGTAGAATAGAATAAAAAAAGTATTTATACATGTAAACTTTTACAAATGCATTTATGAATGTTAAAATTAGGTAAGGTATAGGTACTACAACCATGTTTGGAATGATGCTGTTATCGAGAAGAACTGGCAAGAAAACTGGTATATCGAGAAGTGGGGCAGGAAAATTGACGTTATGGAATATGAGTAAGTGAATAATTTAGGCACTCCAAATCTAGCCCATATCACGACATCGTTAACCCTATGCTTGTTATTTGATTTTGTTGTTACCGTTTATTGTTTTAATGTCAATAGGAAACTCTACAAGCAGATATGTCAATCAGTACCTAATTTATACTAGCCATAATGTTGCTTTTTTGAAATCTTATCACATTATCTTAAATCCATTTAAAAAATATCGATAAAGAGACCTCACTAGTGAATACGCCACGATCCTAAATGATCTACAATTATAGGATTAATTATCTGCCCCATAAAGTGGCCAGGCGGAGTCAAAATATAAAATAAAATGGACCTGCAAACATAAATGTACCTAATAAACAAGTAGACGAAGGATTAAAACTGAATAGCAGGGCCACGAAGTTATTTGATACAAAATGGTTATTCTAGGGTAAACCACTTCATGGTAGTATCTTCAAAATGGTATTACTGGATTCTGAACCGGGTGGTAGATAAATTTTAGTTGCCGATGAATAAGTTCTGTTTTTATTACCCCGTGAGCATATTATCGTTATTTTCTTTCGCATACCGTTATATTATTACCTCTGTTTGAAAATTGTCCAGAAGAAATCTCTTCGTATAAGATAATATCTTCTCTTCCATAATATACATTTATGTAAAAATAACATCATTCAACGATAGTTAAAGTACTATGCTAGTATAATAACTATATATAACGTCAAATATATATAAAGCGTCTAAGGGACATAATTTTAATATTAAAATGGACCAGTCCCAAAGCAGTGGGGGGTATTTGAAAGCAATATTTAGCAACTCTAAACATATGTCAAGTAACTTAAAAACGGTTGTCGGAATTCTGTCGTGGAATTATTTGATTTCCCTCTAGATGTTGGCATAAATGTACTTTACTGAAAAAGCTGTTACCCTCCTATTCGTTCGAGTGGTTTCACGATAAAAAGTATCCTAAAAGTAAATCTGGTATATTAACTATCATACTTTAAAATTTTATCAAAGACGAATCTAGTATGTAGGCTTTTGCATAAAAGATAACAAATATTCTGACAAACATTCGTTTTTATGATACAAGCTGATGCTCACGACTTTTCTCGTTATTTTGGGCGTAAAAAGTACGATGCGTTAACCTAGTACCATCTCTCTCTTTGCCAAAGTTTATTGAAGTCCGTTCGGTAGTTTTTGTGTGAAAGAGTAACAAGCTTAAAACCAAACATCCAAATAATCTACCATTTATTATTATTTTTGCAAACTTTTGCGTTGAAGTAGAGGAAAAAATTTTTTTAAGGTTATCGAAATGGAGCATATTCTGTACTAGCAAGCGCAATACGTAATTTTTTTTCGCATGAGGCGACAAAAGTTTCGATTCGTTGATTGGCTATTAGCCTACCGGTCGTGTTTTCAGCGAATCAGCAGCTGCCGCGTCGATTTTGACATCCGTTAAGAGCATGGACTTAGTATATTAAGTCTATGGTTAAGAGCGCGATAAAATTTACTCTTGTCACGCATTGTAAGCGTATCACAAATTCGACAAGTTTTAATATCGTAATAAATTAAGTACATCCTTTTGTGACTCAGTAAAAATATACAATTTTAATATGCCTGTTCTGCGACAGATGATTTGTGGCGTAGGCAGAGCTTCCGAGGGAATGACCATGAAACCTTAGAATCCTAGGGTTTAATGCAGTTGCTATCAATTTTCACTTGGTAATAAGCAGCTAACCTCCCACCACGACATGGCAAGTCAATTTATAAAGCCATTGAGAAACGAATAAAACGATTTCTTGTAAGGTCAGCGGCACATCACGGCATACAATTGTAGTTCGATTTTAGTAATTATGCTAATGACGTAAGAATTCCGGTCAGAATAAAAAACGAACTTTTCTATATTGTCTCTGCTATGGGTGTTGCGGTACTGTCGTTCTGATATCTGTAACACCAGTGCTTTAGCTGCTTACCATAGAAACAGAACAATGTATGTAACGTTGTCCAATACCTATTTATTTATTTTATTTCCGACGTCCACCACCCTTTTATCGTTAGCATAAGAACCAAAATTTAACTGAAAGCGATTACTTTGATGCACTATTCAGCAAACATTAATGTAAGAAACACCGACTCGCAAATTTATAAATTTAACGAGTAGGTTCTTTTTTCAGGTTACTCTACAAAATCTCATTATCCCCATTAACTGTAATACAAGGAACGAAAACATTTTTACGAACAATAAAATACCAATCAGTAAGTACAGACAAAACCACATCAGACTACTCACTTTTGACTTTGCATCTCCCTTATAACGTGCACATAAGGTCGAATATCGAACCTACGAGTGTTTATCTTGACGTACGTTTGACCGTACTTCCTACACTATGAACGTACCCTACGTTTTCCAATGTTGTGTATAAAAAATATAATATCATAGGAGGAATATACACTACACACGGAGAGATGACGTAGAATAATCTACAGACTAATAACCATATACAATACATCAGGAAATTACAGAAGGCCCACATCACATCAACTTGAACCAAATTACTTTGTTTTTATATATGTATTGTGGTTCCACCATTCGTTCTGGTTTCCATAACGCAAGTGTTCAAGCTACTTACTTTGCGCATAAAATCGCCATGTTGTCTTATATTCATTTTAAAATAACAATAACTTTTGCTTTAGTCTGAACCAATGATACATTAAATGCCGTTTAATTACGTTATAAAAATACAGACATGAAACATTATTAAGCCTTAATGTTATTTTTTAAGGTAATGAATTGGAAACCAACGTAAGTAGTGTAGCTGAATTATGGATAATTTTAATATCGATGTTTTCGTATGAAAAAGACGGCCTAGCGATTGAGCTATACATCTATCCATTTATATGTCGGCGAGTTGGCGCTTCGGTCGTGCAAAAGTCACCTGTCATCTGCTTACGTCTATGGTTGATGCCTTGCGAAACGTCAAACTATGATATGAACAGCTGTCATCGCTTGGGAGTGGTCTGTACTTGGTTTGAAACGTGGTCTGCCCTACTGAACGGACGCAAGCATGGAACTATCCGCGTTTCCATCGCACTCACTACTGAAGATGGTGAATGAAGACAGATCAAGCTCTCCAACAATCCCGCCAGTCCCTTCGACATATATATGTGTATTGGTCGCTCAGACTATGAAATACTATGGAATGAAAGCATTACTATCGATTTTTTCGGTAGTATCGATTGTTTTTTACTATAGATAAGATATCGAAACTTCATATGACAACAACTGTCGATAGACCATTCATAATCGACTTCCTATCAGCAACACTATATATAACTACCTAAATTAGCGCAAATTACCTGGTCTATAAACAGATTAGGACATAAAACATGTGCCTTAAAACTAAAGCTAATACACAAATACAGGAAGCCATTTAAAAGAACTCGTTTTCCAAACCAAACTTATAACGGAGTCAGTCTTCCACGCTCCGGGCGTAAACTCTAGATACATAGATATTTATTGCACAAAACATTTGGTTTTACAGACAAATTGAAGGAAAATTTAGGTGGTCTTTTCGTTAGGAAGTGACCTTCTCCATAGAACCTTTAGATAGTACTAGCGGTCCCGGCGAACTTCGTTTCGCCTTAGAGAATTTTCCCGCTTTTCTGTTGAATTTTTTCCCGAATTTTCTTTGCTATAAACCTCAAGCCCGAGACCTTTCCAACGAATGCAAAACCGTGGAAATCGGTTCGTGCATTCTGGAGTTATAGCGTCAGGAAGGAACACCCGACATATTTTATAGTAGATTCGCTTTAAAACAATCATCACTTTGCAAGTAGGCTATAACATCCGGGCGGTAGCCTTCTGTATCCGAGAACTCCCGACAGGAGGCACTGAAATAAGAAATAATGGCGGATCACTGTCATTCGAGAAACTAGTTTTTGCCGACTCCACTAGTCGCCGCTGCGCAATGAACTAGTGCAGATTACCTACTAGTAGAATAATTAACTGGTGTGGATGAAAGAATTCAGTCTGGGGGACAAGGCAAAAATTGTTCTTAATTATCTCATTCAGTGCGTAAAGTACGAGTTTAAACACCTGTGCAACGCAATATATGGTCAATAGAATGTGAGAAGTTTAGTTGTTGGCGAGAAAAGTTGATTTTGTTTTTTCAATTTGCATTCGAGTTTAATATTCAAACTCTAAGCTGACGTATTTATTTGAGCTGGCAATTATTTTTTATTGTTATTAATGCTACATGAGGTTGTATGAATAATGCATAATAATGGCAATGTGTATCTCACAGGTTGTCACAGTTAAAATTAGTGTGTAAAAGGTGTCTTGGGAAGAAATAATAACATAGAAAATTATTCTGCTTTTAATAAATCGAAATGAAAATTGATGTTTTTATGGGGAAAGTTTTGACTTTGCCTTGTCAAGAGAACACTAAACAGTCAATTAGTTTTTGACGTTACTTTTGGACCCAAAAATAATTGAAAGCCCTGTCAATAAATAATATAAAATTAGGCTCTAATGTAGATCTTTTTTGTATTGTATTTTTTATTTATTTCAATTTACTTACGTAACTTGTTGTATATGCTACAATAAAGAAATCAGTATTTGATTTGACATTTCAAAAAGTAAATATTATCAGCTTTTGATATAATATAGGTACGTTTTATATTGATGTATAAAAATATGTGCTTTGACTACTCAAATAAAAAATTGATTAATTGTGAATTATAAAAAATACCTACGTATTTTTTATAATTCACAATTAATCAATTTCTTGTCAATGTTGTATAATAAATTTCATGCACCGTTATATTTTTCGCTCAAAACCCAAAAGTTTACAGGTAGAGAATGCCACTAGGCATTAAGACCGCCTTGTTTCTTTTTATACATATGCAAGTCCGTGCATATGTATAAAATGCATATGTATGAAGTATAATCACTTTGCATTGTATTCAATGACGATTCAAAAGTGTATTATGTAACCTACTTGAATAAAGAAATATTTGAGTTTGAGTGTAATTAAATAAATGACATTATGATATATACCTGCCGCTTAAATAAAATTCAAAGAATAATTAATCATATTAACATTTATTCCTTCAGCTTTTAATTTATATATGACTATCGGTCCCGGCGAACTACGTTTCGCCTTAGAGAATTTTTCCCGCTTTTCTGTTGAAATTTGTCAAATTTTACCAAGGATCCCTAATTTTGTAGCCTATGTCAAATTGGAAGAATGTAGCATTCTATTGGTGAAATATTTTTTTAAATCGGCCCAGTAGTTTTTGAGCCTATTCATTACAAACATACAAAAATAGGTACAAATCTTTCCTCTTTATAATATTAGTGTAGATATTAATTAAAACACAGACTTCGAAGCAAATTTAAAAATACAGTCATTCATCAAAATATTGTTTTCTCCCCAGCATAAATACTTTAAAAGCACCTAATGAATATGAAAATATCAACTCTGTTACCTCAAAAAGCAGTTTCACATATGGAATCGTGTATTTTGACCGTTAATTAAGATGTAATCATACATTCTGGTACGCACCATACCTAGGCAGCATTACATTAATATTAATCATATACGGTGCAGTTTTTGCTAGCAATTGTTCGTAGCTCGTTAATTATGCGTTGTACTATGATATTATGATATTGAAAATAAAAATAAACTCGCTAAATTCCCAAGAGTTCTTTATCATTGTCACTGCTACGGTTTTATCGTAAACACAGACGTTTTATTTAAATAAAGTACAATCGATAGCCAGTGGCGTAACTATACCATTCGGGGCCCGTGGCAAATTCATCAATCCATCGACCAACCCCCAGTTTGATGTAAAAATTATTCTTGGTAATTGGGATTCTCCTCTTACCTGGGGCCCCTTCTGGCTGGGGGCCCGTGGCATTTTGCCGACTTGCCACCCTGTAGTTACGCCACTGTCGATAGCTCATGAGGATAAACACTTGCAGTTCTATATTCGTTCTTATGCCCTCGACATAAGACTGTGAAATACGAGAGTCATTAAGGTATACACTTCAAGCTCGATTTTAGTTCTTATGTTCAGGACATAAACGTTGTACAAAGTCCAAAGTGTCTTTCAAAGGTGGTATTACCCCCATCCCTCCCTTATTTTCTAACAAAAAATCAAAAAGCCTATGTCCTTGAGGTTCAACTTATACCTATACCAAATTTCATTAAAATCAGTTGAGAGCTTTAAGTGGGAAAACGTAACAGACAGAGTTACTTTCGCATTTATAATATTATTAGGGATATAGTTCAATAACGATAAGTTAACCAACAGTGACGATTATTCTGAACCTGACCCGAAAACCTAACTCGGTCGTGGGTTAGGTTAGAAATTTGAAAAAATAAATTATATTTATTCCGAACGTAACCCTATTTCTAACCTGAACCGAAGTGTCGTTCCTGTCATAACCCGAATGGCGAAGTAGGTACTTTAATAAACAATAATTGCTTTTGCCTCATTAATTATATACAAAATGTACAAAACAACTGATTAGATGCTCTTCAGGTTTTATCATTAAATAATTAAATACAAATACATATTAGACAATATCACATACATTGCTCTGATTCTGCGGTAAGTAGCTTAAGCATTTGTGTTACAGAAACCAGGAACAACGACGGTATCAAAACACCCAGACCCGAGACAACATATAAAAGCTCGTTTTCCATATTGACTTACCCGGAGATCGAACCCGGGACCTCAAGAGATGACATGACGCTAAAGTCCGGCCCGCTCGCCTCTCGGCTACGTAGGTCATACGGAGGTAAAAAAAGGTGCCTGTGATTTTGTTATTTATTCCACACTTTCCTTATTAATGGCATAATCTATCTCCGTATCTAATTCCTTTACTAATCCAAACGCGATGACGTACTGGTTCGACATAAGCCCGCATACGTAAACGACCACTCATAAGGTATTAACGGTTCTCGCGGCTAATCCAACTAATTTGCACATGACTTGATTGACGTTACGATATGACGCCCCTAATATATGTTCTGTGAAGCAATATCAACATACAAGCCGTTCTGGGCGACGGAGATTTTATTTATAAATTCTTAAGAGATGTTGTTATTTCATTAATCTGTGTCTATGTCAACATAAACAATGTTATGTATCAGTTTGATACATAGTAAGCATGGGATTTTAATTGTAGATATATTGAATTCCTATTGTATGAATTTGTATTAAAATAGATTTAACCTCTACCTATAATTGGACGTGATATGTCAAAACTTTTTTAAGTGTTCGCCGAAAAGTAAATTAATTAAGGTTAAGGTTTAAGTGATTGTTGTAGGATTATGGTTCAAAGTATTTCTAAATTGTCACTAAAAGCCAATTTCCTTGTCTTTGTTTCAGCACCAAATCTTCCAAAACGCTTTGCATTGTTATTACATGATATTTATTGATGAAAGAACGTAGCCTTCTAAGTTAAGAACTTTAAAAAAAGTAAAAATTTTACTTGCAAGTGTAACTTGGATTTCATTGAAAAAATATAAAAATTTGTGAAAAAGTAGTGACATTGTTTTTAAACATCTGAATTAAGAACTCCTTCTTCAAAAATCGTTTAAAAAATTTAGGTCGCTTTTCCTGATTCAAGCTCTAAAAATAATTGTAAGAAATCAAATTACTCTTTAATAATGCTCGAAAACATTGAACACAACTATCATAATATGGTTATTCCCAATGTCCCAGGTAGATCCAGAAACTTGATAGGTATCCAAATATTTTCAAAAGCCACGCCGATTCACTTATTCCAAAATTCCACAAATAACAACGATTTCGAATCAGCCGAATAAATATCCCTACATCTCAGGCGGTAACATAAACAGTTTACGTCAATAGTTTTAGCATAGACAAATGCATCTTTGTACTTCAAAAGGGACTGGCAGGTAGAAATTTAGAAAAAATATCTCCCAGCCGCACGAGGTTGTATTAGGTACCCATTTTAACGTAGGTAGCATCGTAGACTTTCTTTTCTCATGTGAATCGTGAACAAAGATACCTTTTAATACGCTTTTTGATTAGATTACTCTCTTATCAAGTGTTGTGGGATGAAAACGGATGTCGAAAAAAGAAGTAGCTGAGTATAGAAGTTGTGTACTTAGTGCTTTTATCTTTTTATCAATGTGTTTTGTACTCATAGTGGCTTTTGTTTAAACTAACGAGGACTTTGGAGGTTTACTTTAATTGTATAATCAATTTAATACACGGCTTTCTACATTTTTAAATGCAGTTAGCGAATAATAAAATGTGTAATAAGGATTTTAAGTAGTCATTAGTCTTCTTGTAATACTTTGTAACGAAAGTCCAACACCAAACAAGTTACAAAGTCATTTATCAATGATGAGGGTTTTAGCAAGTCGCGATATAATAAAACGACGAAAGTTGCAAATGTCATTCTTTGCAATTTGTAAATAGGGTATATTACCGTTTGTTATTTAAAAATCCCTTACCGTACCCTTCTGATCATGGGCGTATACCTTAATAGTCAGATAGATACTTAGACATCAAGCATACTAGTTACATTATATGCACAATAATACACATATTTAGTATCTTCAATATTGAACCTTAGAAAAATAGGAGTTCTTAACTAGGATAAAGACAATTTTAGTCTGCACCTAAGTATTAAACATTTTAATGTACAATCGTCTACCAAAGTTATATCAAAGCAACTAAGCTAGCAGCTAAGCTAGCAACTAAGCTAGAAACTAAGCTAACAACAAAGCTATTTCACTAATTGATGTCCATTTTAGGTGCCGATAGAATATATTCATGTATTTGTTTTTCAGTCAAATACCATCACTTAAGTCATGCGTTACATCGTTACAAACTTTTTGCTTATTTTTCTAATGTTGGCCTTATCTCACTCGAGTTATTTTTACTTAAATATACTATACCAGTCCTACTTAACATGTACAGTTATTAGATAAACGACCCTTGAATTTAAATACTGTATTCATATCACTTGACCACAACATAGAAATTATATTTATATTTGACTTGACGCTCGGTTTGTGAGTAGGTTTACTAAACCTTTATGGCTAATTTATTACTTTACTTAGCCTGAAGGCAATCTACGTCCGTTAAACTTAACATTTTCACACGATTTATGGATGAATCTACAAGTTTAAACACAAATAAATATACAGCGCTGTAGTGACGTGAATATTGTCACAATCCAAGAGATATCTCGACATCTAAATTCGGCATTACCCGCTAACACAGTGCTCGCCCGCGACTCCGCCCGTAAACCACGCATTTTATTAGTATAAAGACACGACTTTAAATCTAGATTAGGTTTCGTAAATACTTTTTGAAACTGGTTTAGGGCCCGAGGTACGGGCCTGGGGAAGATAATTCACGAAATCGTGAACTTAAAAATGCTCCGCGGCCGCTGGTTTATTTTTGATTGAATTAAATACTTTGTCAATCTTTAAGTGGGGTTTTTATTTGGGATTAGTGATGTGAGACGGGTGTGTTAGCGGCGAGTTTGTCGGGTTTTTTGTTTGTTTGATTTTTTTTAATAAAAAACTTTATTGCACAAATAAGTACAACAGGTGGACTTAATGCTAGGGGAATTCTCTAACAGTCATTCTCTTGGGTCATGCAGATAGTTTGTATATGGGTGCGGTAATAGTGAAGAAGTGCGTAAATAATAATTAGTACTGTGTACTAGTATTAAAAAAAGAAATCATAATAAACAACAAATATTAAGCATTATAAATAACATTACGTTATCGTAAATATACAATTATGCATATGCATGTCATAATTAAATAAAATATATATTTAAAATACATATGAAGGTAAGCATACCTTATTAGAATACATTTTATCTATATTATGTTAATATAAGCCTCATAATTTATAATAAGGAACATAAATAAAATAAATTGGTTCAGCAATTGACAAATTCATGACTATCATTACTTGTTGATGAAATGATGAGTTTGGACGTCCAATGCTGATTATGTATATATCTAGCATGATACTATATTTTTTTAGCAGGGCTATTAAAACAAGTTTTGTGAACATTTAAAATAATTTAACGGGACAAAAAGCGACACCACTTTTATTTAGTAGTTAATACGAACTACTTACTGCCCGACGTTTCGGTTAGGTTGCACCAACCGTGGTCACGACCACGTGACTCGCGAAAATGGTGTCGCGTTTTGACCCGTTAAATTATTTTAAATATTTAAAATGCAACGCGAAAGTCTTAAAGTTTTGTGAATTTGGTCCCTGCCAAGAAGAAACATTCATGTAATTAATAATTGTGTTTTTCTGTGTTTAGGTGTTTATACGTATTATTTTATATTGTGGTACAATTGTTGCTATCAAATCGAAGATCTGGTTACATATTCACGGACCCGATTGAAATTCGGAAACTACGTTTAACCTTTTCTTTGAAACAAACGATTAGCCAGAGACAAAATAATTACTTTTCGGATCGTAATAGCTCAAGACATTTGTGAATTAGTCCCTTGGTCTACGGGGGAGTGTGATGTTGTTCGGTTACTGGGACTAATTTGTTTATTATTTTGTTTAATTAATTACTTTGAACCAAGAAAATAATTAATGGTTGAATGCAACATGAAAAGCGGTATGCAGGATTGCAAAAACGTATTTTAATTATTGGCAAAAGATAAAATTACTATTCACCTTTTTGGAAATTAATAGATGCAAATTACAAAACTGTCGTTATATTCTCAAGAGTTTTATTTTATTTACACCAAACCATCTACTGGTTCCAAGACAATCATTTCAGTAATGTAAACGCATTAATTAATATTTGGGTGTATTTAATCAAAGCGCAGAAACTGGCTCTTAAATTCCAAGTCAAACAAAGCACGAGTAACTCGTATTTAATTTTCAATGATTTAATTTCAAGCATCGAATTAATTACCACAGATCCATTACACGACGAACAGCATTAATTTGAATCCTCGAATTCGCATCGGACCTGTGACAAAACGCGCGGGAAAAAAAAAACAAAAAAAAAGGTCGATGGTTCTAAGAAAAAATTCGCGAAACGTTCGAAGCATACTTCGCGGCGAAAACTCAAACTCAGCTGCGAAAACCGCTAGCGATGCGCGGTAGGCGCTTTCTAAGCGGCCGGCGCGCGGACACGAGAAATGCCGAAATTTGCGCGTCGCTCATGAGTTATGGCCGCCGCGGACCACGCTCCGGGCTAGGTGCGGGACTCGTGCACCGTCAAATTATTAAAGCTTAAATATTCTAGCAGCAAAGTAGTTTTTCTTCATGCTAATACTTGCAAAAATGTATTTAGTTGAATTTACTTAACTAAATTTAAATTAGCTAAATAGGCTTCAGGCCTCTAACAGTATTAAAATTATATAGATTTTAATTCTTAGGGAGGTAAGGCGATTTTTAAGATTACTGGCTTACTACGAATATTAAAGTTCGTTCTCTATTTTTAATAATGCATACTCCAAATTTAACAATGGATGATGTTTATTAGGTTATTGATGATTATTTTCGTTTAATTATGAATAATTAAAGTCCTAATCTAGATTAAAATATTGTTATGATTTTTACGTAAGTATCTACATAAATGTTAATTTGTGCCATCTGCGAAAATAAGGATTATGTATGATTTTATATAGCAGGACGCGTCCAATTTTTAAATGATCGCCTAAAGAACCATTTTCTTTTTAAATATTATCGCTCTACATATTATTATGTGTATTTCTAATGTCTCTCCTAAGCCAGGCCGTGTGGCGACAGTAGGCGCGACGCTGAATCTGCGTCCGAATGTCGAAATTTAAATGATGCCTCACTTTTTTCGGCGCCCGCGCAGCCGGCCGGCTAATTAAGCTTTTGTCCCTTTCTTTGCTATGTCGCGCACTTTTTCCCACCACTCCTGTCAGTTTTATAATAAGACGCAAAAAAAGTTAAATATTATATCCCGTTCGTTCTTTTTTTCCCAAAATTTATTAAATTCCTCTTCTTTATGACAGCTGTAGATTTCGTTGTCTTCTTACTTTAATAGCGGATGTGATGTGACAGCGTATGAAGACTTTAGAGTATAAGCGGGACAGAGTCCATGGAAAAAAAAAATAAGACTCCTATCCCAAATTAGGTAAAACTATTTTGATTCTGATATTCCCCATTCTTAGTATTGTTTGCAATGTTACTTTTTCAGTATAAACATATTAAACCTCAACTATTGATAAGCCCATACCCACTACTGGCCTTTTCATCTTCACCGGACTTTAGGGGGACCGGTGGGCCTCACATTCCTAAAATAGTGCCATTTGCTGCTCTTTTATATGTTTAGGACGAGTAGATCTGGGGATGCTAGAGTTCTAAATTTGTTTTTAAAAACCACCGCAGGTATTTTAAGAGACGCTCGCCTAATGTGTTTGTCTGGTAACACTGTCCCCACATAGAACAATGAGCAGTTTAGTAAATCCTCGATACTTATACCGGCCCGCTGCTTTGCATTCAATGTGATCGTAATCACTGCGCCTGCGCATATCAACACACGGACGCCGTTCACGATTGGTGTACCTTCTTTGATTCCTGTGCCATGAGCTGTTGTGTGATCGGTACCGCAACTTGGTTTATGAGCTCCGAGTATGAGAGATGAATGTTTGGGGCTTATGATGATCTTGTTGCTGACTTAGAAATTGTAGGTGAGAGCTGGACACTGATTATAAAATACCAACATTTGAAACCGATGGTTTTTAATGTCAAACACTATTTATTCTTAAAATGGAAGGTATTTTAATGGCGAAGGTAATTTTATTTATCGATTACTATCATTATTTTGTTGCTTCCATCAAATTTAATTCAATAAAAACTCCTCAACTAAAGTATGTACAATCATCAAATCACAAATACAAATTTTTTTTTTTTTATTACAAGGATGTTGGGTTATAAAATGGTAGGTGTAAGATAAAATACCTAGTGATATTAATGTTAATACCGACTTCTAAGACCAACATTCAAAATAGTGTTCAGGTATGACCAGAAAATTAATTACTAAATAAAATAAGAACTAAATTCACCATGACAAATTTTAGTTTTCTACTATGTAACAATAATAATTACTGACAATCGTGAATTTTAACACACAATTTTGATTTTTTTTTTACTTTATTTTGAAAGCAAATGCTTTACATATTGAATATCTCGCCACAAATAAATTAAGAAAGAAGTTATATTATACATACGTTCTAAATTTAAAACATTGAGCAAATGCATTTTTTTTCTTTTAAAGTACCTAACGAGTCTTTGGGATCCCGGATGTAACAAGAATGGAAGGGACTCTAACCTCATTGCCGGCCATGTTGTCAGTCACCCGCCTTAGTGGGAGATCTACTGATAACAGACGTGATGACTGATTGTTGTTGTTCGTAGGCCCTGTTAAGTTTTTTATTGTTCTAGTATTTTTATGGCTATTTGACGGAAAGGGGAGAATATAGTCGTTTACGGACGGTTCTTGTATGTTAAATAAGACTTTAGTTTAAGTTTACTATCAAGTTCCTTGATTGAAACTACACTTTCTGTGATAATCTCATGTCACTGAAGAATAATGTAGCATTCTAGTAAATTGTTTTATTTTAAAACGGTCCAGAAGTTTATTTTTTTTTAATTGGAAAACCAATAACTTTACAACACGTGTACAAATTAAAGATAAATATTTTTTACTAACAGCTTTTAAGTATTAGTTATGTAGCATAAATTAATTAACGGCTACCTTTTAAGAGTTCGTTTCATTATTTAGTTACAATTTCAAATTTTGTTATGTCTTCTCGATATTTTTAGTACAAATAACAAAAGTCATCTATAAATAAATAATACGCAATTATGTAAAAATAAAATACATTATATTTAAAATATGTTATTAAAAGTGCTTTAGTAGGTACTGTATCTACCTATGTTTTGCGCAGATTACATTTTTACAAGTCACTGATTTAATGGCATTGCTTGATGTTGAACGAAGATGGATAAAACAAGTTTGGTCAAAAAGCCGGTCTACTCTAGTTTTGGACTTCACATGTTGTAGACATCGAAAATATTATAAGATATTCGTTTGCTATTTACAAGTGGTTTAAACTGCAGTGTATTTTTTACTAAATACGTCTAAAAACACGTTAAAAATCTGATAGCGTACGTATGTAGAGATTTTTTTTTGTTTTCACCAATATTAGCTAGTTATTTAAATAAGCAGTTAGAAATGAACAATGTCATAAAATTTACTAATACTAACTTACATGATTTAATTAATTGATTTCTTTTACTTTTTTACTTACAACCTAAAAGCCTATGATTTGACGCTGGCTGAAGCACAAGTCATCCATAGCCTTAACACAAAAAAAAGTTTATGCCGAAAAAAAATAAATCGTTATTTTTAATTATATTTTTAAATATTACAATTTTGATTTAATCTATACCTCTTTTTTTTTTAAAGATCGTAGATTGTATTACTTAAATAATATTTTTACTTCTCCCAAGTCAAACAAACACTCAAATTATACCAAAACCCAAAGCACGTTAATACTCCAATACAGAAACCTTGAAATTAAAATCTGGTCCAGTAAAGACGGAAATATTGATCTAATAACGCTTAAAACATGAAAGATACGGCCTTTACGAGTTTTGGAGGTAGGCCCATAAACAGAATCGTATCCCGCGTCCAATAGCGTCGATGTCTTTGGAAAGGAATTAAAATGTTTCCGACATAAAACTAATCGAGCCTTTGATGAAAATAATATTCCGATCGAGGAGCGAGTATGTTCGTGGAATTTGTTTTCTATAGAATTGCATTTTGGCAATATTATCATATGACTCGGTCCTTATGAATACATTTTCGACCAATTATTTAAATTAAATAAACGTGAGAGTTTTAATGTAAACGAATGTTACTCTTTTGCGCAAAAACTACTGGATTTAAAATCCAATAAGTAGTGCTTGTTATCGAACAAGACAGACAAGATATGTACTAGTAAAATACAATACAGAGTATCTACTTTTTCCTCTACCTTAAGGTTGTCTGGACGAGATCCCTTTCTCGCGTAAACACCGCCTAAATTGTACTATAATCAATCTGTAAAACCTATTTCTGTAATGTTTTTGTGCAATAAAGTATAAATGTCCATCTACTTTTTATCCTGTAATAACGCGTACATAGTCACGGGAAAAATAGCACTATATACATTTAATCAAATTATCAGTAGTTTACATACAAAATAATATTAATAAATGAAAATTAATGTGGACCATCTCACCACTAAAACACTTTTAGTATCCTATAGTTTAATATCTCATTTCTGGTCTAAAAACTCATAGTTATGTCTATGTTTAGAAAGATTTATTGGTTGAACAATATTAATATTTATAGAGCTAGTTTTGTTTCGAATAAGACATATATTAACACTCATTTCAGCAAAACTGTCTCACCAAGTTTTTTGACGCAAAAATGTGCAATTTATTACTTCTGATGTATCGTAAACTGTTTGAATGAGCCATTTATAAAATGTAATTAGTATTTTTAATACTTCCTACGTTTTCGAGTGTTTAAAAGGAGAAGCAGACGCCCGTTTAAATAACAGTTGATTAAAGTCCCATCATAATAAACATGACTTTTAATACAATTCATCTTGAATTGGGTTAAAAATAATTTTGTTTTTTATATTTTTACATGGAAATTAATTGTTATTTTTTCATTATTTTTGTCAAACGTTTTTATAAGTAAATTAACAATGTCATTGGGCTGAAATCTTTATTTAACGATTAAACAGTATGCATGTAAAAATTCGGTTTTAATAAATACTTGTTTGTGTAACACAATAATTCCTAAGCTTATTAAAAATCTGAACTAAGCGTTACAAGATTTTCTAAAAAGTGTTTTCCTGCTATTTTTAACAGTACCTTGTAGACTGATATGAAAATAGCTTTTCTGTGATATTTATTAGGTTATTTTCGTGTGGTAGCATTGTTATTTATCACAACCGGTTGATTTTAAAGGCAATGACCAAGTATAATTTACACACCAGACCTTTGCAGTAGACATACCCCTAGTAGGTACCTACACTTTAGCGAATTCAAAATTAATATTCTAATGAACGATTTGCATATAAACTGTCTCGCTTAAGTTTGATTTTGAATACTAACTTGAAACTAAAAGTAAGGCGAGTCATTAAGTCTAAGCTGGACAAGCTCCAAAACCAGGCCTTAAGAGTGATAGGAGGGTTTATTAAAAGCACTCCTATACACGTTATGCAAAGCGAATTAAGTATAGCACCATTGTTCATACGCAGGCTTTATCTAGCCTACAAGTATCTTTTGAAATGCTTTTCGATAACTGATAACATAACAGCTTCAGATATGAGCGAACTGAGTAACTTGAGCGATCAAAATAATTATTGGCGAGACAAAAAAAAACCCTTACTTACTAAAATTTATAGTGAAGTGGGCCATTTAGATTACGCGTCAGCTGAAGTCCTCAATATGTTTAGCTTGGACATTTGGATAACCGGTATTGATTTCTATGATTGTATTAAAATTAATCTTAGTAGTATTCTACAATCCAAACAAGCATACGAACCTAATCTATTAAAAAACAATGTTCTGGGAGAAATCCATAAAAAATATAAAGGCTGGCATAAAATTTTTACTGATGGCTCAAAAAGTCCTCAAGGTATGGGGGTGGGAGTGTACGATCATAATATGAATTTAAGTTTTGGGGTTAAAATATTGTGCCAAGTGTCCATTATGACGCTGGAACTTATTGCAATATCGAGAGCTTTAACGTATGCCGATAATATTAAAATTAATAAGTTCGTTATACTGACAGATAGTAAAAGCGCTTTACAACATTTGGCTCGCTGCGCCTCTGGCCTCAGAGGTGTAACGATAGCCTATGATGTTTTAAAACTTATTTATAGGTTAAAAAACAAAAATATTGAGTTGAAGTTGCAATGGGTTCCGGCTCATATTGGTCTCTTTGGTAACGAGAAGGCCGATCTTGTGGCAAAGGAAGCGGCAAGTGGAGGAAACCCCTTTGATTATG
This sequence comes from Glyphodes pyloalis, assembly GCA_037074685.1. Classification (NCBI taxonomy): domain Eukaryota; kingdom Metazoa; phylum Arthropoda; class Insecta; order Lepidoptera; family Crambidae; genus Glyphodes; species Glyphodes pyloalis. Next base: position 2,300,796 of record JAYKKO010000003.1, on the reverse strand, counting down.
TGCCAGACCACTTTGAATATGTACATAGATTTAAAAAAAAATGTTTTCAAAAATGGAAACAGCATTTTGATATGGTGTCTATAGATAAAGGTACATGGTATAAGTCCATTCAGGATGAACCTTTTCGTATACCTTGGTTCGATGACATTGCCTTGAGTAGAAACTATATAAAAACTGCATTACGGCTTCGTTCAGGGCACTATCCGTCAGCAAAGTTTGCATATTTAATGAAAAAATCAGATTCTCCTAATTGCAGCGCTTGTTATAAAATAGAAGATGTTCAACATTTGCTGATGGAGTGTGTCAAAAATGAGGCTGAAAGGAAATCACTGTTTGAAGAATTCAAATTGAATAAAAGAGACATAGGACTAATACAAAACATTTTGTCAAAACCAAAATCAGATGTAGCTAAAAAATTTTGCAACCTAGTTAAAATAATTCAACAGTGATTTCGTTCCTAATTATGTAAATAAATATAAGTTTTAATGTTCTATTTTTATATTGATTGTTGTTTGTAACTGTGAAGATATAATGGGGCTGACATATCCCTGTGGATAAAAGCCCCAAATTAAACGTAGATTAAAAAAAAAAAAAAAAAAAAAGTTTAAGCACTACTTCAAATTCCGTTATCACTCCACGCGGTCAAATGCAATCAAGCCACGGGTGTCATATTGATAATATTTGCGTTAGTTTTGAAATGTTCATCGGTTTTAGGATTTACCGCCTCCAATTTTTCCTAGTTGCAGAACGTTATATTTTTTTGATGTTTATTTAGCTTTAGTAACACAAACTTAGCAGCCGAACTCACCTAAAGTATGTTTTTAGTAATAAAGTACAAATCCTCATTACATTTTATTAGTTTGATTTATAGTACGGATAAGTCTATTGAGATAATAATTCATTATTTAAGGTTAATAACCGAAATTGGCGTTGTTTAGATATGTTGTCGTTTGATCAATAATACTTTGGAATTTCAAAATGATCTACACATAAAATATAGAAAAAATCAATGCCCGCATCTTCTTGGTAGTTTTAGTTCCGAACTGGTGTTGGATTCATTTTGATTTGTAAAGACGGTTTATAAGCTTTATTGGTGTATCTACATAAAGCTAATAGGTCACAATTATTACAACTTGAAAGGTTACTCTAAAATCTTCACGTATAAGAGAAATCTTGCGATATAAAGTGTCTAAAGGAAATTATGACCATTTTAGTAAACTTTCGTTACAACTTCTATTCCGTCCATAATTACGATAGGTTAACGACATGATAGCAAGTGTATATTAAAAGTTTTATTATAGAGTTAGTTAACCATAGGATATGGTTTCAAAGCTTTTCAGAGCTTTAATATCTTCTTGTACACTTATTTTGTGCTGGTCATCCATTACTAAATGAAGGAACAAGTATTCGCTAGCCAGAGGTCCGTAATAAGGCATCACCCGACTCTACAAACAGCATCGGCATAAACAACTGTCCACAGGCTGCGCCCGCGCAACTTAACTCAAAGCTTAGTCTACACCTAACCTACAACTTAAACTTAGTACTAAAACTTTGGCGTCGGGCCAAAAGGGTACCAACCTCCAAAATCCTCAACACAACACTTCTTTCACTGACATAATCAATTCGTGTTTTTTTTTTAATCTATAACACACGGTACGCACAAGGATTTAAGGTATCGAACACAACACTGCAATCCGAATGGGTTTGGTATCACTGAAAAACACTAAGGTTATTTTTTTTCCGTTTGTGTGCGCGCGCGCGTGCCTGCGTGCACGCCGGGTACTCCGGAGGTACTGGCGTGGAGGCTGCGCGGCTTGGGGGTGGGGGGGAGGGAGGGGTGGCGCAGGGGGGCCCCGCAGAACAGGTTGCGCCCGCATACCGTTGGACGGCAATTTCTTAGCCGCGCGGACGGGGATGCTCGGCTGTGATCCACGGATAACGCGTGATAACAGATTCTTTGTCGACCTATTAATGTCCGAGATTGGGCCGTGACCTGGAGGGCCACCTGCGCACGCGCACAGCTTCCACTGTCGACACTTTCTTGTGCGTTCTTCTTTTGGTAACGAAAATGATTTAACTGAGCTACAGGAATTTGAGCTCGGTGGCTAAGGTAGATGTTCTAAGCGCGAAAGGTCTCGGGTTTGATTGTCGGTCATGACAGTTTAGAAAACGAACTATTCTAAGAAGAAAAAAAAGAGAACGAAATAAAGACATTTACTGGCACATAGGTATATGAAGACGCATTCTAAATTGGCTTGGTAGTGAGTACGCTAGGTTAACACCACCAGTTAAGGCCTGCGCTGTGGCTAAGGTAGACGTTCGAACCGCGAAAGCTCCCAGGTTCGATTGTCGGCCAAGACAGTTTAGAAAACGAAATTGATTTGTTAGTGAATACGCGAGGTTAACACCACCAGTTAAGGCCTGCGCTGTGGCTAAGGAAGACGCTCAAAGCGCGAAAGTTCCCAAGTTCTATTGTTGGTCAGGACTGTTTAAAAAACAACTATTATAAATTGCCTTGATAGGGAGTACACTAGGTTAACGCCACCAGTTAATATTAGTGCTGTGTCTACGATATACGCTCAAAGCGCTAAGTATCCCGGGTTTGATTAACGGTCAGAACAGTTTGGAAAACAAACTATGTATCATAAATTAGCTTGGTTAGTATGCTATATCGCATTCTAGCTATAAGGCCGATTAAATTATACATTATTGAGTTACTGTAAATTTTGTTGACGAAAAAAGTACCTATCTAAATTTTTCAATTAAACATAAAGCGTGATTCATTCGTAACTCAAAGAAAGTTTGTAATGTTTCAGATATTGTAAAATGTTTACAAAAATTTTGAAGCGAACTTCGTGAATCGTAGTGTAGGATTTTATTTTAGGCGCAGATCACACGAGCGCGTTGATGTCTTTACGTACAACTGTCAGCAAGGTGCGGAAACATGGCATATCGCTTTGTAATAAACGTATGTTCTTTACTAAAAGTGGAAGTACTTCCGCCGAGCTAGGTGTTATCTGCTGGGGGACCAAGGCCCAACTACCATTCTTGGTTTGTTTTACATATACTTAGTGGCGACGAAAACTCTGATATCGCGATGTAGGATATCGATGTCTCGCATTACGTATGGAGCGTTGTTTACTACGCCAATTCTGCTGACGCTGTATTTGTGTCGACTTGTAGGTAATGTCGTAGGTCGACACAGCTTATTGCCCGTTTCCAATATTTGAAAAACGATCCTAAAGCTAAAATCGACTGACAGACGACTGATAACAGCTAATATGGAAAGTGAATTTGACATTAGAATTAACGACTCTTAGGAAAGAGAAAAACGGATACCTAGTCATTTGTGACACATTACGAATACGTAAAATATTGGAACCGGACGTATATATGGAACGGTAATTTCAATAACATTTATTTTGAGCCGTCTTAAAAAGAGGCGGTTTTTCGATTCGACCGTATTTATATTTTATGGGTGTTCCCTGATTTATTTTTGTTTTATTTATTATTTGGCTCACATGACTAGTGCATCGGCCACTAAGTTCTCTGATATCTTTCGTCATTTATTTTATAAATAAGAAAAATATGATATTTTATGGTGTTACGGAACTGATGATGACATACCAAAGCAATCAAGGGGCAGTCCTGTGACACTTATTACCTATTTATAAATTAATAATAAAATAGTACTGAAATTATTAAAAGAATATCCTTCAATATATTATTTTGATCTTTTTAGTTTTAGGGTGTTCATTAAAGGCTATTTTATTTTTGATAATAAAATAAAAAATATATGAAAAACTGACTCTTTGAAATATAATATATAGTATAGTAGGTACTGCCTTAAATGTGATCACAAATCAAAAAAATATTAATAAAATTAATTAATTGTTCGTAAACTCATGGTATGGACTCCAAAACTAGTATCTACCATTAAAAAATAAAGATAAAACTAAACAATTTCGAACGTTCTTTTTTAATGTGAAGTTGTCATCTATATGCTTGATTATGTACCTACCTAAATATTTGGTATAAAAAATGCTTTTTCTTTTGTATAGTTTTTATATTCGTTTTTATTTTCTCTAGTCCATCTTACAAAAATTATCAAATCATTTTGATGGTCAATATAAATGTAGCTTTATTTTTATCCAACATAAACAGCTTTACTGTATTTGCTTTGTCTTTCGTACCCTTGCTCCGAACCTAGTTATCATTCAGACTTCATAGTGACGAAATGTAAGTTTTTGCTTTCATAAAAATACAGTCAAAGATGTATTCTTATCTCTCTATTTTAAATCTACTATTAGACTTTTAACAAAAATATATCACTGAATTCAAGTACAACTCGGACGGCTGTCGACTGTATGATCAAAAGCACATCAGTCAGACTATGATATGGTGCTTTGGCGTTGCACCGCCCTTATGGCGTTGGCATAAGACAGCTTTTATCGAGCCTAGTAAATCTAATATCCAGTAGCGGGAGCCCCACCTCGTAATCCTATATAGCACCGAACATCCACTTTCTATCATGAAGTTGTATCAAATCTCACCTCATGCGACAGCGGTGAAGGTAAAGTTCGAAAAAGAAGTTTTTTCTTTTTTTTTATATTACACTTGAAGATGGTAATAAGGTGCTAGCTTAAGGGCGACAAGTACAAGATAATAAATCTGTTACTGGACTTGTCGCCCTGACCTTGAAGGCTTGACCCCTGCTACTAATGTAGCACCCCCCAGGAGCTCTACAAACCTTACTTACACGCAGGAACACAAGTGAAGTTAAGTTGCCATTCAATAAATATGTACATAAATATATTAAAATATTTACGTAGTTACAGTTAAACAGTCTGTATAGCAATTTCAGTAGTTCCACTACCTGTGGTAAGGCTTAGAGGACGCCTGTGTGCATTTTTAACACGCTTTTATTAGCTTGGGTTGTATGTATGTATGTAACGGAATCTTTGAATCTTAATTTGACCCACTTCCGGTCTTTGATTAAGATGAAATTTTGCACACGCTCTGAGTTCTGATGACAATACATGACTAGCTAAGAAACGTCATTACAAATCCAATATGGCGGCCTCCCCAAGATGGCGAACTGACTGTTTGAAATGCACTTCCATGATATGGGTATCAAAAGAAAGGGTTTGCTGTCAGGAATACGAAAAAAATAGTCACGTGATTCAAATCCAATATGGCGGGCGTCCAAGATAACGGACAGGCTATTTGAAATGCACCCCTATGATATGGGTATTAAATGAAAGGGTTTGCTGAATGGGATACGAAAAAGAATTATATAATTATTGATACATGAGAAAACTAAAAAGTGGAAAATAAAAATAATAGTTTAAAAAACTAAAAAACACGCTTTTAGCTCGCACTAAAAATTACAAAATAATTCAGACATTTAAGAAAGAAAGCGTGGAGCGTTTTGTCCAAAAACATTTTTGGATTGTATTATTAACCGATGTTAAATTAGCTCGCACTAAAAATTACAAAATAATTCAGACATTTAAGAAAGAAAGCGTGGAGCGTTTATGTTATCTTTACTCTTTTTGGACAAAACGCTCCACGCTTTTTTTCTTAAATGTCTGAATTATTTTGTAATTTTTAGTGCGAGCTAAAAGCGTGTTTTTTAGTTTTTTGAACTATTATTTTTATTCCCTTTACACCACACTTATATCGCGGCTATAAGAACTAAAATCGAAGTGTAAGTGTTTATCCTGAAGGGATGTTTACTGTACAGTCGCCGTCAAATATATCGGAGCAGACAAAGTGACCAAATACTTCTGAACAGTTAAATATGTCAATAAGTTCCATACACTACAAGTTACCATTAATATCTGAACATTCACTACTTCAGTAACATATGTACGTGCGACTGTACGTCCGCTGCTATAGAATGTCCATACTATTCCCTCATTATTTTGTAGGAATTATTCCATTTAAGTTATTGATCGTGCCTACAGCTGAAAATCTTCTCTTTAATGGCTCAAAACTGTGAAAGTCTCTATGTTCCGCACCATACTTTACTGAGTTTGCGATTTCCCCTACGTTGCTTGTTTCGGGGTATCAACTATCTCATATGTTAAGCTATATTCTCGTCTCTCTTTTAACCTAATCTGTTGAGTATTTTTACGTGAAAGAGTGACAAACATAAATCCAGACATCTGTACCTACATAAACACATTCTTCGAAACTTTTGCGTTTATAATATAAGAGGATTACAGTTTTGTTTGTACATAGAATACAGCTCTAGCCTTTTCATGGCCATAGACTGTGAAAGTCACTATGTTCCGCATTATAACAAATATAATATTTAGCGACCAGTGGCGGCCTCGCACGCGTACAAACCCCGCTTTTTCCACTGATTCTTTGCTTTTATTGGTCAGAGCGTGATGTTATTTAGCCTAAAGCCTTCCTCGATAAATAGACTATTCAACACAAAAATCATCTTTCAATTAGAAACAGTAGTTCCTGAGATTAGCGCAAACAAACAAACAAACTCTTCAGCTTTATAAGATTAGTATAAATTATTGATGAGCAGAAAAGAAAAAAAATCTTTTTCGATTTCCAGTACGCAGGAGGCCTACTCCGAAAAAAGAAATATGTCGGATCCGATGACGAATAGAAATTTTAAATTCTTGCAACCAACTCACTTAGAATGCTAATGAAGTGTTTTGGAAAATACTATCTATTTGTACAAATCAAAAACCCCGTTTCATTTACCAAACTTTCGATTAATGTTTAAAAACGAAACCTTTTGTTTGTTTGTTTCGTTTCTGGTTTACAGTTCGGTATTTTTATTTTTAAACAGAAAAATTGCAGTTCCCCTAGCGGTGTTGGACTCGAACTCTCGACCTTCACGTATTGCATGCGCAATGCTGGTCTTCCAACTGAGCTAACCGTCAGTTGAATGAAATTGTTCTGTTTCTTTAAAACATTTAACTTGTTAGGGGTAAAAATTATTGGTAAAATACCTATTCCTTACAGAAGACCTGTGTATGAGTAAGGTTTCCAGCGCTCCTGGGGGTGCTACATTAGTAGCAGGGGTCAAGCCTTCAAGGTAAGGGCAAGTCCAGTAACAGATTAATTATGCTGTACTTATCGTTATCGCCTTAAGCTAGGACCTCATCACCAGGTGGGATGAATCCAAACTTGAAGTGTGATAAAAAAATGATTTAATAAATCTACTGAAATCACTACGACTCCATGACCGCACTCAAATGCGACTAGCGCCATCTATTGTAAAATTAAAGAACTAACTTTTAAATGCTGATCGAGTCTTTTGAACTACGTACAGTCAGGGCCGCGCCTACCCCCGGCTGCGCCTGTGTGCGAAACCTATGAAGCGCCTCTTTTTTAACGAATCATCATAAAAAACGAATTTAATTTTTGAATGAATATTTTTAATTGTTAATTTTGACTGAAATAATTGTTCTCCAGTTTTACAGTACTTAGATAATATTATCATTAATATCTAAGTGTACAAAACTGTGGAACATTTAGGAATTAGGATACTAAGTAAATCCCGTTCGCTTCTGCTTGCCAATTACTGCGAAAAATAAAACTCGAACAAAATTTTAACATGCTTTATTAATACAAAGAATTTAATACTTAAATATGAATAACAAAGAAGCTGACTTTTTTCTAAGAATAATAATACTAATATGACTATTACCTACCTATGTTATGTTTTAAAAAAACAACAAGAGTCTTAACATTTGCAAGAATACAAACATTAAGTACTTAAGTTATAATATTTCCACTTTTCTCGCTTTTTTGTTTGCGAAATGCTTAATAGTTTCATGTATGTCTATATGGTCTAGTATGGCCTCCTCTATGGATATTGTTGCTAAATTAGTTAATCTTTCCTGAGTCATTGTAGAGCGCAGGTAATTTTTTATAAGTTTTAATTTAGAAAAGGACCTTTCCGCGCTTGCTACTGTAACTGGCATAGTTAGCATAATTCGTAATGCTATGGTAATGTTAGGGCATACAGCTGTCAAATTGTTTAAATATATAAATTCAAGAATTTTCACCACATCATTACTTAATTTTTTGAAAAATGGCTGACAAGACATAATTTCTTCACACAAATCATCGGCGTTAATATCCAATGAATCATTTGCTGAAAGTTTCTCCTGTAAACGATGACAGCTACTTCTTAATCGACTTTGATCTTGGTCATCACTTAAATTAAATAAAAAATTAAACACGTCGTTGTGATTATTCAATAAATCAAATCTTTCATCTACGGAGGATAACGCTTGGTCTAATATATAAAAAAATACATTAATTTTAAAAGAGGTTTTCGGATCATTTATAGTGTGGTCTTCGTGTTCATAATCAAAACTCTTTGGAGTTTTACGACGTCTTAGGGGTCTGGATCTGGAAGTTTCAAATTCAGGTTCGACGTCTAATTTTTCGGCAATTTTTTTGGCATCACTTACAATTTCTTCAAAATTTGTGTCTGTTCTAATTTTTATCAAAATCTTTTTTAATTCTGTTAAAGCATCTAAAGCAACTTGCATATTCATATCGACGGACTGTAGAATTTTACTCACAAAATTTACTTTTGTCAATATTATATGCCATACAAACTAAAATAAATAAATATAAAATATTTACTTATTTTAGTTGCATTTTTATTACGTTCTTCTTCTTGTTTTCTTTTCCTTATTAGATTCTGGTAACCAGACAATTTCTTTTTTTTATCATGATTACTATCACTAATCGTGAAAACACGTTAAAACAATCAGTAGGTAACACCCAAACAATGATTATTAAAATTCTCTGCGCACCTTACACACACACACACTTTAAATCAAATGATTTGTTTTGTTTTGTCTTAGCTATCTCGTTCGTTAAAATCGGGGAATACCCGTGACCCCACCCCCGCTAGCGTCGCACGCATCGCATCGGGTTGCGTTCAGAAACTCACTCATACTCATACAAACTCGTCGCCTCTACGGTTTAAAATAACTAGTACTTTTTCTCTGGTTCAAAGAACTACCGCCGTTTTAACGTTGAGCTCGTAAGGAATGTAAACTAAAACCCTAAACGTAAAATGAAACCATAAACGTGAATAATAATAAACATTAAATATTGAGAGACTTGTTCAATAAGCGTTATAGATGTTTTGTTGTTTACAAGGCCTATGTTGCGCCTATTGTACCTATTTACTTGTCGATACTCCACTACAAAAAACAATCATATAGGTGACAAAAATAATTTAGGTGGCAGTGGCGGCGCGGCGCCCCTATTGTCTTGGCGCCTGTGTGCGCCGCACACTTCGCACACAGGGGCGGCGCGGCCCTGCGTACAGTCGCCGTCAGATATATCGGAGCAGACAAAGTGACCTAATACTTCTAAACAGTTAAAAATGTCAATAAGTTCCATACACTACAAGTTACCATTAATATCTGAACTGTTGTTTAATGCAAAATAGGTTTAACTTCACTAAAATGAATGTTCTGTTTCATTAATATTAATTACCAGTGCTTACAAGGGTCAATAAATCAAATAGCTTTATATATTCAAATGTATTTACAAATTTACAGCAATTTAAGTAAAATGAACATAGTATTTCCATTACTTACATTGAGTAATACCATAATGTTGAGAACAGAATTGTACAAACAACCTTTAATGCTTACAACAAATAACAATCATTTGATGAACAAATAATAAATAATAGGGAAATTAATGTGAATAGTATTTAAGACGTCTGGACCTGGATGTTTCTAAGTGTATTTAATTAATGTGTTTCACGACACAAGTGCTTAAGCTACTTACTTTACGATCAGATCAAAGTCTATGTTATATAAAAAATATATAAAAAAGGTTGAGAATAAAATTTTATTTCTTGAAGACATCCGAATGATATCAGAAATCAACCGAATAATTTTGCACTAACTATCCAAAAGGTTATAACCTAACGGATTTTAGTTAGAGGATTTAATATAAGGGCAATTTAATATAAAACCTATAAATCTGTCAAGAATTATATTAAAATTACTTAAACATGAAAATGCATAATTGCACTGCAATAGAAATTTTCATTTTAAATAGTTCATAGAAATGTAACAAAACATACTCAAACCTTTCTAGCGATAAGACCGCCTGAATTGTACAATAATCAATCTGTAAAACCTATTTCTGTAAAGTTTTGTGCAATAAAGTATATCTATCTATCTATCTATCTATCGAACCGTTCAAGCTCTCATACAATCATAATATATTTTGAAATTCCCTATATTAGATATAAATCAGGATATTGTACAGGATATTAGGCTTCACATAATCAATGCTATTACAAAAGCATTCATCATGAGAAATTAAAATTAAATGGTATGTTCGGCCAATGCATTGGCTTGTCTGTATCACACACATCAATAAACTGTGACTGTAATGACATTTCTAAAGCACAAATTCTCTGCCACTTATCACCATATAACTCTTTCAGTACCTCCTCACTGTTTTCTTTGCTCGCAGAGGGCCCTGCCTCCATCTCCTCAATTACATTGTCTACAGAATCTTTCGCTTTCAACTTCTCTCTTTCCCGCCTCGCATCTTCCTTAAACTTCGCATTCTCTTGAAGGAACTGTATGAACTCCTCACTGACTTCCAAATCCTCGTCCCCACCGTGTTCCTCAGAGTCATTCTCATCTTCTGACTCTACTGTGCTCTGTTCTGAGTCAGGTTTCACACTAGACTCAGCCGTCGGACCAATGTAATTTTTTTTCCGGATTATCTCATGTAGTATCCCATTCTCGTACTCCAAGGCCTTAGCACGCGCTTTCCAGTAAGCTAACTGGTGTTTTAGTTGCCAGGTAGCAGCAAAGGTAAAGTTCTCTGCCCAAGCAGACATCGTCTGGGCAAGTTTACCACACTTTTTCTTGATTTTACCCACACCGTGTTGTGGGTTTTTTCGGCCAGATCTCCTTTTACGCTTTTTGTTGTGATTTTTATGAGGTACTTTACTATTAGCTGGAGATTCTTCTTCGGGTGGTGGACAAAACATTTTTATTTTGATTCGTTGACATCACACAGACCACAGCAAGCAGTGGTCTTGAATGTCAAATTGCAAAATCGGTAGAGTTGTCAAAGAAAATCGGTATATTTGTACCCAAAATATCGGTATACGACAAAGAAATCAAAATTGTATTAAATTCGTTTATTTATGAAATTTATGAAAAAAATAAACATAAAAACTACAACAAAACAGCAAAATAGGCTGTCTAGTTTCTATTATATCACCAATGGTTTTAGGATACACAGATGTATCGATGTATGTACCATCATACCAGTGTTCTCTGGTCATAGTCTCGTTTATTTTTTAATTTATTTTAAAGTCATAACAATAAGCGTGATTGAAGAGTTGTTTTGCATGTAATAGACCAGTAATTGACTCAGTAGGAAGTTGGATGACGGATAATATATCATACAAAATGGGTTGATTACAGATAGAACCTCAGACCAAAATAAGAAAGAGAACTGAAAATACCTACCTACAATAAAAACGTGCCTACCTAAACCTTCCATGCGTTACCTAAAATGGCTGCCATTTCCTATGATGGTCACAACCAAGCAATCGGAGAAATGTATTACCTAAACTCTAAACTAATATTATAAAGAGAGAAATTTTGTATTGTTGATTGTTTTTAAGAGGGTTCTGATTAAACTAACGGAACATTAAAAACTCGTGTTAGGACAGGTTATATTATATTCAATTTTGGTTTGTGTTCATTCTGACGATGCATAAGTATTACTTGTAACCTACATGAATAAATAAATTGGCTTTGACTTTGACTTTCACTATAAATTAAACATCTTCATGAAAACTCCAACAATACTGAAAATTTACATGATGTTTAAGTGTGTTTTTTTTTTTTTTGTGAAGTGTGGATTGTAATTTTTCAAAGTCCATAGCTGCCCCATTTGAATTTGCCTTGATCAAACCCTTAAAATTATTTTATTAGTTACTGGTTATAGTTTAAAGAAAGAACGCGATGTTTTGCTATGCACATTAGCAAAAATCGGCCATTTTAACGATTTATCTAAGTTATTCAATTTATTACAAAGCAGGGCGCGATGTTATGTTATTACGCCTTCAAAATGACATACCAATCCCATTTTTTTCTTTAACCCATTGACCGCCGGACTTCAAATAGAAAATATTGCTCCCGACGCCATGCGTATTATTAGCTAGAATTTTCGCCCAATACGATAGTGATGTGACATGCTGCACTAAGCGATAAGAATAAACGTTTGTTTCGGAACCTTATTACCTATTACTAAGGATAAAGAAATAAATGCTCATACATACTGAACGTAATAAGAAATAATAGATCAATAGTAATTTTATATGTCTTAGTAATCAGAAAATTATCACAAGATTTTTTAAAGTATGCAAGGAATTTTGGCGCAACTAGTCGACGCCTTAAAGCGTCATCGGCGATCACAACTTAAATGTTTGACAAATTTTACCTACTCTTATAGTGTTGTTAAGGACTTTATCGATGTAATTGGAAAAAACGCCACTTTGTTGGTCAAAAACAAAATAATATGAATTAATGTCGGTGATGAAATTATAATAAGTACACCTTTTGAACTTATTATGATTTAATTTTTTGTATAAGAAGAGCAACAAAACATTGTATATTTTTTTCTATAGACAGAAACCAAAATATGTAATACGAAGGGGCGTTTTACAAATTTACACCAAAATCATGTTTCCCGGTTTTTACGGTGCATATAAACATTCCTATTTTTTTATTTAATAAATCTAAAAATCACGTTGCAGTGTTTCGTTGAAATGTCGTATGACGTCACATATAGATACATTTTAAAACTAGCAGCGACATAGTGAACTTCGAATTTTTATGAGCTTTATCATACATAGTTTTTTTCAGTTGATTGAGTAAACAATAAATATGGGTATTATAATCTTTATGGAATAACTCACGAAATAATTAGAATTTGTTGATCCGGTTGTCATGCTCATTAATTTAGTTTGATTAAAATAAATAAGTGCCTCGAAAAGAAACACTTCTCCTACTTCACTATCAGGCGAAGATTTATTAAAAATATCATCATCAACTACTTCCCGAATATGTAAAAGTTCAACACAACCCATTATTATTTAAACTATTTTCGTAAATAATGTATTTGTGGGTTTTTACTCAAAAAGTCTACAATATAGAATCACGGACAATAACTTCAGTAGCATTTAGCTTTTGTATGGTAATTGAAAAAAATATATTTTATCTATCTTCAACTCCCAACACTATCAATAGCAGCATACGCGCTTATGACGTCACAAGCGGACGACTTAAAGCGTCGTTGGCGTTGGCAGTACATTAAAGTGAACATGACATAGTGGAGTTAGGTGGGTATATCGATAACATAAAATATTATGAAAAAAAATTAAGGTATATTTTAAGCAGATTAAATTCAATAATAAATAGTAAAAACATTAGTCATGAAATTAATTCACAATGGCATGTCATCTGTTTATTATTACAAACTTTTTCTCAATTGACTGTGAACATTAATAATTAGGTAAAATATAAACAGACAAAAAATTCGTACGTTAACCATATGACGAGTGAGCATCATCAATCCATCTATCAAGTATGTGTATAGGCAAAGATAATGATAATACTTATTTATTAATTCACTTTTAATACACTAGCAGTAGAACAATAAAAAAATAATCACATTTTATTGTTATCATCTAATACCTACATATTAAATAAAAATAAAAAATGTATTAAAAATGTCCACTTAGTCACATCACTACCTAACGCTTTAAGACGTCCACGGCGTCGTGCAGTGTGATTTTACGTTAATAATTTTAGTTGTTGATTTTTATCATTTTTTAACTCAATTCTATGCTGTAGGACGGTTTTAAACATCAATAATAATAATCTATCGTATCCTGGTGCGCGGTGTGTATAAATATGTATACGAGATGGTGTTCATTACTTTTTATTTCAACGTCAAACATAAGGCAAATAATGACGCTTAAAGGCGTCGTCGGCGTATGGATCAAAATTCTTGATGACGCTTTAAAGCGTCAATGGCGGTCAATGGGTTAAAACTTAATTCTTTGGCAATGATAGAAACAAAAATCTTTCTTATTTATTTTTTTATGTTGATATACCTAACACTACCCCATTCATGTATGTGTCACCGTAAGATTGTAAAAATCGTTAGATTACAATCTACCTCGCGAGATTGTAAACTGTCGACAGATTGTGAACCGTAACTGGGGATTGCAATTTAACGGATTATTTTTCGCTTTATTGTAATCTATCGAAGTGAAACCGTTAAATTACAATCTGATAGGCGTCAAACTGTCAACTGTCCGAAAGCTCTTCCTGATTGGTCGGTTTATTGTATGAGCGACCAATCACGACCAGCCTTTGTATGACCGCGTAAAGTTAGGAATGAAATTCAATTCAAATAATTTCTTTTATTTAAAGAAATAGAGATGTCGTTTAAATAAAATAAATGCACTTCAAAAAATCTTCAAGTACATATTTATTTACTATTTACTAGGTAATCAATAATCCTGACATACGTTGAGAAATAATTGTACCGAAATATTTATTCTTCAAACACTCAAAATTATAATTGAAAATTACAATAAAATGAAACAATTATTTTGTCTTTTAACACAAATTAAAATTGGAAAATTTTAAGAAACTTTTATAAACAAATATTTAGTACTTTAAACATACCATAAATTAATAGTAAAAAGACAACAAACGAAATAACAAACAAATATGGCGAATGACGGGGCGGCAGGGGGCACATAACTCTCAACCAATCAGCGCGCGAGATGCATTTCGTTCTACATCAGTTCACAATTTGACCGATTCCCATCGATAGATTACAATATAACGAAAAATAATGCGTCAAATTGCAATCATAATGTTACGGTTCACAATCTGTCGACAGTTTACAATCTCGCGAGATAGATTGTAATCTAACGATTTTTACAATCTTACGGTGACATATTCAAATAAACGACGAATGAAATGAATTAATTTTTTTTTAATAAATTAAGAAGTCCAAACGATTTTAGTACTTTATACGAACTACCACTTACTGCCCAACGTTTCTTTTCCTCTTTAACCGTGGTCAGGAAGTGACTGGTCTCGCTCGTCTTCGTGTGTTTGGGGGAGCTTGCAAATCTTCATCTACCCTCACATTCTCGCATAACAAAATGTTATTGAAAACACTTCGATCACTACACTGACAATATCCGGAATCGTTTTTTAAAATTTTAACTGTGGTAAACACGATTTGTTAATCACTGGATTCCATGCTGACGACAATTGGCTACTTGACAGTGTTAACAATAAAATATGAAAAGTGTTAGATATGTTTGATTATTAGTTAGGTAATAATTTTACATTTTTATTTTTTAATTATAAGCACAGTTAATATTTTATTTTTGCAAAATAAATTTCACTTTTTTTATCTGTGGAACAAAAGAACCGAAACGGAAACCACCATTGCAACTCGGAAATGACAGCTGTCGGCGAAAATTATTTATTTTATTGTGGCGAAACAATGATTATTTTACCGATTGAACTGAATTATTGTGTCTAACCGTATTAAGAATTTTTTTAAACATTTTCCGTTTATCAAAATTAAGGCGTTCCTATGCGTATCGGTTCGCGGTCTAGAACATTGACGTCATAATTGCAACAGTGACGTGACTTGGCGTTTTCGCGCGCTTTTTAAATGTGTTACACAAAATCTTATTTTTCTCTGGTTATTTACATTTTTTTTAGATAAATCGAATTGCTTGGGATATAAAATAAACGGGCGCACATTTTACAATACTTTTTCAAAAACTGTCAAGTAGCCAATTATATCCGTCTTCTCTATTGACGCGCTCTGACTTATAGATCAAGACAAAATTATAATTATTAATACCTAAAAAATCTTATCTCTGAAGCAGGGCTTACTATTAACTACTTATAAATTAAAAATAATAGAAAATAAAACATTGCCATATGAAAAGCTTGCAAATAATTCGAGTGTCAACTTTCATTTGCCATACTTTACTATAAAAATACCTGTGCCGTAATAAGATCATAACTGGTTTTGTAAACGCGCCCTCCTCTATTCAGTTTGACAGTGACACAATTTTGATGATTTTGTCTGACAGCTGGAAATTTAGAAAACGATTGATCCAATTTGGTGTTTTTTATTTACGATTTTTTCATTAAAATGTAAATAAACAAGAGTGTAAAAAGTTAATATACAATGGACTATAAGGCGCAGTGTCGCACGTGCTTGGGCAGCGATAAGGAAATGCGGCACATTCACGCCACTGTCAAAATAACTGGTGAAGACGTGCGATTGTCGGATATTTTGCAAAACTTCTATAGTTACAAGGTTTGCATGCGCGCGAAATATTTATAAACTTCTTGAAACTTAACTTGCACTACCTATTCAATGTAGTTTTTTGGAATACATCAGTGGTGGTCCTAAATATCCACTGAAAAGTTATAACTAGGTAATTCATAGGACAAACTATATAGAAGATTTGTTTGTGTTCTACATTAATAAGTGTAGGTAATAAATATTTAACATAATAAATGGCACTTTCGTTGAATGTTTAGAGACTGTTTACTTCCTTCAGCAATTGCTATTTAATTCACTCAAGTTCAGCAAGACTAATACTTCATCTGCCCTGGTTGAGACCAGCAGCTGAGCTACATGAGTACTAAGTTATTCTCTACAGAAACTTTCCGCATGCTATTGCAAAAATGTGAATAAGTTATGAACATTTATGTCGAGTCATTCTCAAGTTTTAATGCTTATATTTATCTTTTTTTAAGATTTCACCAGAAGATGAATCATTCCCTGAAAACATCTGCATCAACTGTGTTCATCAGCTTACTATCACATATTCATTCAAAGTTTTAATAGAATCAAGTGCCAAAACGTTAGCAGAGCACACGGAGCAAGTCGAGTCAAACAGTGACAATTTCGACTACAATTATGAATCCGATGAAGTAAAGCAAGAACTACGAATAGTGTGCAAAGAAAATAAACGAAAAGTCAAAGTAAGACCGTTATCCATTGAGAACGAACTAAGTATTGTATATTGTGTTGAATGCAAATCTGAATTTCCTTCAGTGAAGGAGCTGACTGAGCATTGTAGCAGCAGCCATCCAGTCAAATCTACGATTGGAAGAGATTGTGAATATTGCAATGAAAAATTTGAAGACTTCCGGTCTCTAGTCCGACACAGGAAGCTGCATTTAAGGCCTTATCTTTGTGAGAATTGCTGGGAGGGTTTCTACGAGGTGACGGATCTGAACTGCCACTCTTGCCAACCTAACATAAATAGTAAAGACAAGAATAAATCTGAGAAAGTGTTACGCCAATGTGATCAGTGTGGCAAGTCGTATCCGCCAGGCTACATTAGAACACACATGTTGACCCACAGCAATGATCGTCCTTACAGTTGCAAATATTGTCCAAAGAGATTCAAAGTGCCCGGTGGCCTTCACTCGCACATCCTCTGGAATCATAAAAGAACAAGAAACCACAAATGTGAGGTGTGCAATGCCACATTCATATCTTCTAGTTCCCGGAGCTCACACATACGAAAGAATCATTTGAAAGAAAAGAAGTATGGCTGTGACAGTTGTGGGAAGAGATTCTTCTCCAAATCTGAATTGCAACGTCACAAATTAACTCATACGGGTGTCAAAAACTTCCATTGTCATTTGTGTGATAAATCATACCAAACTCGTTACGGATTAAATGTGCATTTGAAATCTCATTCACAAATGACTATGAATGTTATGAATTTGTAATTAAAATGGCAAATGCATAAATTATTGGAAAGTACAAAGATAACATTATAATTGATCTCATATTAAATATTTATACTTGTGCCTAAGTTTTAAGTTATGTTACTACAAAGGCAATAAATAGGATTTTATTAAACTAATCCTCTTTTAGTTCCTGATAGGTATAGTATGATTAAGCACCAAATGTATGCACTCCCTTGAAAGGGATTAATGCCCCAAAAAAAATATTAAAGAAGCCCCTTCCTTCCCTTTATCGTATATGTAGACCTACTACCAAAAAGATATGCAGGACGGTTAGCGACAAGCCAAGGTAAACACTTGCCATTCAATATTAGTCCTTATGCCCATCACATAAGGATGGTTCAAAGTTCAAAGTGTACAGTCTTACATGCTTAGGATCGTACAGGCAACAGCAGGTCAAGATAAACACTTGCCGTTCGATATTAGTGCTTATGTTCTTGACATATGGGCAAAGTGAAAAGTTTACAGCTCTGACGTGCTCTGTATAATATTTAGTTTTTCTAAAGCACTTTCTTCGCATTCGCAGTGAATTGGTTACGTTATGAAAATTAATTTTTATTCGAGAATAATTGCTATTCGTCATTGGATCCGTTCGTTTCACTCTACCAGCTACTGTATTGCTGGGGTAACGCTCGCTTTGGATCAGCCATTTCGTTTTTGTTAGTAGGCCCACTGCTCGTTGACGGCTTACTCTCACTCCCTTATTGTTCTCCCTCGATGTTACGGTCAATTTGCAGTTGAATATTAGTTTTTATGCTCATGATTAAAAAGGTCCAAATTGTATAGTAAGTCTGCCGTGCTGTCGACTGAACCGCGCGGGAAATACCTATGTCCGACGAGGCAAAATGCATGAGGCCTGACTAACCTTCATAGCTAAAGGTGTCAAAGTCAGAAGATCTCTGCCAGAAATAACTCACATCTTTGTGTTTGAATAATCTTTTGCAGTCTTCAGCGTAAAAGAAAAACACTTTAACCAGGTACGAAACTTTAATACAATTTCATAAATGAAAACTCAAGACACTAGTATCGTATAGGCATTCGGTTTCATACATCGGTTGAGGCCATAAACATAACTTTACAAGAAAATAACATTAACGATGGCAAAATTTTCGAAAAACTAAACATAATCTTAATCTAAACATTATTGGTACAGTGTTTAGGAATTGGTGCAGAAAGCTCAATAGGCTTTTATGTAATATTTTACAAAAGTACAAAATCTATATTAACTTGCAACATGAAAAGGCAAAATATGTTTGTCCACGGTACAGTCACATGTATAGAAATTGAATGTTTAGTAATGCAATTAATGAAAGTCAGTATTATCTTATAAGCTTTTGTGAAAAGTCCAATGTATTTCAAATTGTAATACATCCTAATAATAATTTAGAATAATCCATAAAAAATATTGCGCTATATGAATACCACAAAAGACACGCACCAATCGTACAGGCTTGTGAGTAACACAAGGTGTTTTAATAACAATGCTTTAGTTGATATACATAACAAAACATAGATACAATAAAAGAACTGATTAAGAAAAAAATTAACAATTTAACTAACTGTAACGTAATT
This sequence comes from Glyphodes pyloalis, assembly GCA_037074685.1. Classification (NCBI taxonomy): domain Eukaryota; kingdom Metazoa; phylum Arthropoda; class Insecta; order Lepidoptera; family Crambidae; genus Glyphodes; species Glyphodes pyloalis. Next base: position 2,281,351 of record JAYKKO010000003.1, on the reverse strand, counting down.
TAGCATAAATCATATAACAAATCTATTTCGGTTATAAGGAATTAATACAACTGTATATTTTATCAGGCAAGTAATTCGTAATCGGCTAATAGCTATTTGAACTCCAAAAGACAATCTTAATGGATAAAGTAAGTCTTTCACATCATTTCTCTATCACAATTAGATAACAATAGTATTTTTTTCAATCATACTATAAATACATTTAATAAAAAAGAAACTTAATGTGCAAATAGCTCAATAAAGAATTGTATTGAAAAACCATATATTCGTCATTAATTTCACACCTAAAGTCAAAATTTAAAGTATTTGTACCCAGCTCTATGTCTAAATCAAGAATATAACCTAATTTTTCAATGAAATTTTTAAAATTAATATTTTCAATATTAATTTCGAATACTAAACGTATCTACCTAATTATTGTGAGGTATCTTTATAAATTTAGACATACTTAATCACAAAACGAAGATTTATTTACTGGAAATGATATGATTAAAAATTATAAATAATTTAATACACTACATACCAATCATGTTATGTGCCTGATAACTCCTATCTGAAAAATCATTACGGCAAACAAATAGCACCAATGCATTAGTAATATTTGCCTTGTTTTAATAGGTATAGTGAATACTTGCAATACGATTTTAGATATTATGCTCACGCCACAAGGACGGCAATAAGTCCAAAGTGTGTAGTCTGATGTGCGTTTGTATGTACAACTGTTCGATTTTAGCTCTTAGGAAGCGTTCAATAACAATGCTAGAACACGAGACACAGAAAGTGTCCGTGGGTTAGTATTGCAGCTCCATTTTAAACCAACAGTCTGCCTACATATCCACTAGGAAACTGATGGCCACCATCGTATTTAAAAAAACCGTTTCGTTTTTTATAATCAGAACCTCTTTAACTTAACTTTTATATAATTCATCCTATCATTATCTTAGAAAACAAGTTACGTGTTTCAATAACACATGTTTGCAATGTTTTTCGGAATATTATTGTGACTGCAAGAATTAATCAACGACATAGTAATTTACGTCCACAATAATATTATATTAGCACAGACACTTTTAAATGTACATATTTTGTATATAATGAAACGCATTTAAATTAATTATCGTTTAATTTAAACAATACTATCAAAACTAGGTTAAAAGTAATGAAGATAATTCAAAAGGCACAATCTCTATGACCATGAATAAATATTTTCATATAATTTTACTGACAAAATACCGTCACTGACTTGTAATTTCCAAAATAATAAAACAACAGATTTAGAACAATCTATGAAAAATGTCAATAAAAGAGGGCGCCACAGTTTCGGAGTTGAAACACTAACTTTCTCAAATAGGAGGCAAGCACGATTATCGTAAAGAGTATACAAAAGTATAAAAATATAACTTTTTCAGTGTACATAGTCAATCGCTATGTACAGTCGTCAACACTACGTTAGCAAAGCCCATACTGTTTTCGTTACAATACATATTTGTAACCCGTCATATTCGAGTGTATCCTGAAATAGAAAAAATGTTATTATAGTACGACACAGTTGCATATAAAATACTTGTTATATGTTATGTTTATATGATATTTACAATGTTGTGTAGATATAAAAATAGCAACTTTGTTTATAGTTATAACTAGCTTGCACTCTGTGCTTATATTTTGCCACGTTAGACCTTGGTTGAAGCCAATAAAGTATATAATTTTATTCAGAATTGAAAAAATATATGTCAATTTAAAACATACTGTGTATAGTAAATACATTAATTTTGTTAATTTACTCTTACTAATCATCGAATTACTGGAATCGTTGATGAATTGAGATGTAACTTTCATGCTAAGCTAGAAACAAAAAACGATTTATTTACAATAATTAATAAAATATGGGTTCTATTTAATCAAGCATCAAGAAAATACCTAACCTAACTAATACGTTGGGCACAAATGTAATAAGTGAGCCACTTGGGCGTGGGCGATGTGGCTCAGTCAGTATTTCTGTCGCCCAAATTAAGAAAAAGATGCCTGTGACATTATGTCTCATAAAATATACACGAATTAGTAGCACAACTTGGCAGTAATCTATTAAGCTTTTAAATATATCTAGTCTAATATAATAAAAATGTTTCGCTGAAATATGTATCAATGTTAATTATTATCTAATAATTGCTTTTAAAATGCCTTAATTAACATATAAAATATAATAATTTTTTCATGTTCACAAAACGCACATTTTAATAGATTTAATGTGCATTAAAATGTCATAAATATTTGTATTTCTAGCGAGGCTTTATATCTGTAGGCACGAAATGGTACACACACATCAACGTACCTAATATTTTTTCAGTTAATTTTATGGCTTTTATACGTTTACATTGCTTAGCAGGCCTAGCATGCGCCACGCGACTAAATTTTATCGCGCTCTTAACAAACGTCAGAATCGATTGAAGTCAGTGCGTCAGCTTCTGATTGGCTGAAAATAAGAGTGCGGCGTGCTATTAGCCAATCAACAGTATCGAAACTTTTGTCGTTTCATGCGATAAATTTGACGTATTGCGCATGCTAGGCTTATGGTACTCGATGCAGCCTATCCTGATACTCGTATCTTGTTGGCCACAAACATTTTAAATGGCTTCTGTTTAACCTGACATTTTACCTGGCCAGAAATGTATCTTTTGTATGTATTGTAATGTGTTCGTGGCTAATAAATGTGTTTCTTTCTTTCTTTCAATCTGAATGAAAAATTTTGACAGATCAGAGTAGGTTGATGTGTGTTAACATAAACTAAAATAGCTGTAAATCATCGGGTAACATTTACCTTACATCGTGATTGGTTAACTTTCCACTCTAGTATCGGCAATAAAAAAATGGCTAATAAAAGAGGAGGAGATTTAAACGTACTAGAATGTAAATTGAATTTAATCAATCTTCTTGAGGTGATTGGTTATAAGATAAAGAATAAAATACCTTATGTCAATACATAAGGTATTTCTTTTTTTATATCAATACATAAGGTATTTCTTTCTTTATCTTAAAACCAATAAAATAATAATCAAATGATAATAATTCAAAGGTGGGCTTAAATGCAATCATTCAAGCCCACCTTTGAATGAGTGTCGCGCGTGATAAATTCGCTAGATGGTATTAAGACGGCGTGAAGTCAAACTGTTACCAATTTGATGTTAAATGACATCTGTCAATGTCAGCAAAAATAACCAATCACGTAGATAATTTTCCAATCGCGATAACCCTGAATACGTTTGAATAAATATTACCCCTATGATTCAAAGTAACCCCAGGTTAATATTAAACACAACAGTTTTGAATAAATGATTACTTATGTCATGCGTTATCACAATCACAGCTTACTGAATAACAGCTAAGTCAATAACAATAATTAACTAAGTTTTTAGAAATAGAATATTCAATTAAAGCCATATTATAAAAAGCGATAACCCACAAACCAACCGAACCACGCTTTACGTTACGAAAAGTAACAAAAAAAAAGATAAAGATTTTTAACGAAAAACAAAAATTTAATTTCCTCTTGCAGTGTGGGATCCGAACCCATGACCTACACGTATTGCGCGAGATCCTCTCCTTATTGAGCTTACTGCAAGTTTTTGTAGGGGATGAATTTTTGAGTTAAAATAACCACGGATGCGTTGGGCCAATGAAAAAAGGCTACCGTAATGCGAAAAAAAGCGAAACTTTTCTATTAGCACTAAAATTAATAATAGCCTCGATATCAAAAGTGTCTACACTACTGCTAGAGGGCAACGTTCCTAATAACAAAACGATTGATAAAAATGCTACTTAACTAGTGAGTTGTCTGGAAGAGATCGCTTTCTAGCCATAAGACCGTCTTAATTGCGCTATAACTTGTCTTTTGTAAATTGTTTGAACATAAAATGTTGCTATCTATCTACTATATGTACTATGTAGATCGCATATTGCCAGCACAATTTGAACCTTATTCACTGAAAATAAGGTCCAAAACCAATTTAAAATATGTTTCATTCTCCTGATAAAGAGATTAAGCATAATGACAGCTAGTAGCAAATTAAAATACCGCCACCAAAAGCAACGTGTTCGCGTTTGACCCATTTTGAAGTCTACTGCAGCTTTGATAATTACACCCAGATGTTATTTTATTTTATTTTTTTGTATTTTTATTATTTTTAGCTAGATTACTATCTTGTTATTTTTATTTTGTTTTTGGCAGTAAAAAGAACTGGAGCTTGCAAATAAACTTTGTTTTAAAATTGTACTCATGATCATGCTCACTCATCGACTACTGCGATACAGGCCTCGAGCCTAGTGCAGAAGTCACCGTTATTGTAACTTGCTTTTGTTTTTTGCCAATAAATAATTATTATATTATTAAACATAACAATATCGTGCACTGCAATGTCGAAATTAACCTGAACCTGACTCCTAGATGTCTGTGTGGCAAAAGTAAATGTGTAATACTTCATCGATATGCAATATTGGTTAATCGGTGTGCAAAAATGTATTGTTGTTCAGTGGTGATCGAGACGCAACTATTATTTAACCATTTGGTCCAAAGTGAGCTACACATAGCAATAAGTTAGATAAATACTGTAAATGATCTGCTGAGTTTCTTACCGGTGTCTTCTCGGTAGATATAGGTTCCGAACCGGAAGTAGAATCACTATGCATTGTATTCAATGACGATTCAAAAGTGTTATATGTAACCTACTTGAATAAAGAAATATTTGAGTTTGAGTTTGATTTGCAATAATTAATTGCTAGGCATTCTGGTTATCTACTGAATATTCTCTTTCTAAAGACTTTGACTATCTATCTATAACTAAACTAAGCTATCACTAATTTACTACTTAGCACTACTTTAGTGCGATGTACACATTTTTTATTATATTGCGTATATAATGATATTTTTTAGAATATAATTGGAAAACACTCGGTTTGCACTCAAAATTAAACATTACATTAATAATAGGAAATTTAGAATGTGCTGAGGCTCCCAAATCAACAAAATGTGTTCGTATTGGTTAAATTCAGTGTTCATGGTACATTTTAATTCAAATCTGAGACCAATGAATAAAATATTATGCGTTTTACAACGGCTTTAACAACCATTGGGTCGTTGTTAGTGACAAATCTCAACTGATTTTTAATAACTATTATGTTAGCCTTACGGTGAAGGATATTATAATCGTACGTGCAATATGTGCTTTGGAACAAATAAATAAAAGGGTCGGACGTATTTTGACATAGTTAACCTCAAACTAAAATACTATACTCATATGGGCTCATGTCGTTCCACCGAATCTTTTAGACCGACGCTACCGTTTACCGAAAATCGTTTCGCCGAATCATAGTTCTTTGTATGAGTCGGCGAAACGATGTTCGGTGAAGCGTTGCGTCGGTATTTTAACACTCGTTTTACTTGTAAAATCACTGTAGACATAAATGATTACTTGTTAATTTTATACCACTGTATTATATTGTTTTTTCACGAAAACTTCTTCGTTTTCATTTTTAAAGATAATTTGCGTAGATTTTCTAATTAATTTGAATTTACATTATGGGATATCAATACTTAAATAAAATAATATTATATAGTACGTTTCTACCAATATAGTAAAATACTTGAAAAAATATATTCCTACAATATTAAAGGACACCGCGTGAAGCACATAGATGAACGACGGGCCCTTATTTGGACAAACCTAACCTAACAATTACTCAGTTCAAAAAGACTTAGTCGAAATACGTCCGCCCACTAAACTACTAAACAAAAACCGCGTGCTCAGAAATTCATATCCAACCCAATTTGATACATAACTTCCTCCATATCTTTGTCGGCGGGCACGTTACCGTTGTCGCGTGACGTCACGGGCGCGTCGTCGTGTGACGTCACGGGCTCGCCGTCGGTCCCGAGGGGCGCGAGGCCGAGCACGGCTCGGATTTGGTCGCTGAGGTGCGGCGCCGACACCACCTGGTGGTAGATGCCCTCAGCCAAGCTGAGTATCCTGTCGACGTCGAGACACATCGAGAGGTCGTTTACGTGCTGAAATTAAAAAAGAAAACGGATTTTAATAATTAATTTTGTTTTTTTTAAATTTATTTTATTATTATTTACTTCACGGATAATTGAAAAATAAATTAAAATAAAACATACATAGTAAGTTCTTACATCTTTAAAAAAAATAATCTGTGAATATTTTTGACAACCCTTGCTCTTGCTACTTTCGAGAGAGCAATACGACCCGGCTAGCGAGTGCTGGGCGTGCGCATAGGCGATGTATAGCTAGCTATAGGCCGACTCGGGAGCCGGGTTCTGGGCGTCTGGCGAAAGTACAGTAGAACCCGGTAAACGGGTTTTGGGCATTGCATGTGTTAATAATCGATTTTTAATTTTTATTGTACAATTGACAAAGTAACTGTCTTAGTGCAAAATTAGTAATAAGTTTAACTTTCATTTGTAAAAAAAACTACTGAGTTTCTTGCTGGTATCTTCTCTTTAGTTATAGGTTCCGAACCGGAGGTAGCTTCATTTGCTATATATAGAGACTATTCATAAGTTTTACTTATGTAATCTATATGAATAAAAAATATTGACTTTGACTTTAAGCTTCGATTACACTTTGTATTATATATATATATATATATATATACAGACTACACGCTTTGGACTTAGCACCGTATTTATATCGTCCGCATGCAAACTGCAAGCGTGTACCTCGAAGTTGACCGAACACACAGTGTTACAAAGTCATGTTTTAATTGTAGTTAATGCTCATGATTCTTATGTAGCGTCTTGTTGTGACGATGAAGTCATCGTCATTTCAAATCAATTGGAAACTAGTGATTTCTATGATGGACACCTCTTTTTAGGGTTCCGTACCTCAAAAGGAAAAAACGGGACCCAAGTCACGCTGCTATTCAAAGACACCCTATTTACCAAAGCTAGCGCGCACTACAGATAGCGTAAATACACCTATTCCTATGATAACAGATATGAGATATTTTACTTACTTTTAATATTTCTGTAAAACCGAAGTCTTTGCCAATAATCACATCTTTTTCACTGTCGAGTATGGCAACACAAATTAGTAGATGGAAATTGCTGCATGGCAACCCCGTCCACAGCACCTCCCATAGCCTGAAAAAACATATTCATAAATCTCTGACAAACACAATATGAGAGCTAGAAATGATAATATTGTCCCATGACGACATTGGTGGGTACATTTTTTTCACCCCAGTGTAATACCTAAGCATAATAGTTATGCTTGTCGCCTTTGAGCTAGGACCTCGTTACCTAAGTGGTAACACCAGGAGAAAAGAGGTCAATCTTGAAGTGCAATATAAAAAAAACATTCCAAGTCATTTCGACAGAACAAGGTCCACTAGTAAAGCATAAACTTACGTGGCGAATTTACACTGTTGCCGCCAGTAGGCTATTAAAATTTTGCCGCTCCTTCTGACCTCTACTTTTCTATATCCCCCCGACAAAATTAAATGAAAGACACTAAACAATGATTCTATTTTATAAAAAAGAATTGGAACTATATGGAGTTTGGAATTGGTATTAATTTTTTACTATTTCTGTGGGGCAAATTTACCGCCCCCCAAAATCTGCCGCCCTAGGCTCCAGCCTACTTAGCCTTCTGTTAAATCCGCCACTGTTACTACTACATTTCAAGAGAGGTAGGGCATAGCGATTTATCGCTTGAACTGGAGCAGCCCGACTGGTGAAATACCTCCACCTTACAGAAGACCGCAGCCAAATAACAATCACTTTGGTGTTGGTGTGTTGCTGCGTGTGAGTTAGGTTTCCAGAGCTCGGGTCAAGCCTTCAAGGTAAGGGCGACAAGTCCAATAACAGTTTTATTATGCTGTACTTGTCGCCCTTAAGCTAGAACCTCATTACCACATAACATCAGGTGGGATGAGGTCAATTTTGAAGTGCAATATAAAAAAAAACATTCCAAATCATTTCGACAGAACGATATATATAAATAACGCTAGATATATATATATATATATATATATATATATATATATATATATATATATATATATATATATATATATATATATATATATATATATATATATATATATATATATATATATATATATATATATATATATATATTTAGATATAAAAAAAGCAAAACATATAAATAATAATAAATAAATAAATAAATATAAATAAATATTGGACAACATCACATACAATGCTCTGATTCTGCGGTAAGTAGCTTAAGCACATGTGTTACAGAAATCAGAAACAATGACGGTAACACAACACCCAGACCCGAGAAAATATAGAAAAGTTCGTTTCCTATATTGACCCGACCGGGGATCGAACCCTGGACCTCACAGATGGCGCGACGCCAAAGTCCGGCCCGCTCGCCTTCGGCTACGGAGGTCGTCAATAAAATAAATCTATGTGCATTGTGTTAGTGATTGTGGTGGCATACCTCATGATGTCTCTGTGCGAGAACTCCCTCTTGAACCAGACGAGCAGCCACCGGAAGCAGAAGTACATGTTGGCGGAGTCCTTGGCGGCGAGGTGCGCGGCCAGCGGCGGGCTCGCGAAGGCGACCAGCTGTTGCAGCTGCAGCAGCTGGTGCTTCATGCCCGCCTGGTCCATGTCGAAGTTGCCCGCCTGGGGGAGCGTTTGGGCCATCAATACCACGTCACAAGTGCAACAACCTTAAGTCATGGGTATTTGAACGAATATCGAACTGCAAGTGTTTACTTATATATTAGAAACAGAAAAAAATAATCTCCCCTTGCGGTGCGGGAATCGAACCCACGACCTTCACGTATCGCGCGTGCTGCTCTTCCAACTAACCGCAAGTTATCGTAGGCGATGAAATTTTTCTGCTGCATCAACCGTTAGCCTCCGGTAAGTGCCCTCTGCCGAATATATTTAAAACTAAATACTTATCGGCCCGTGATACATTCGTTGCAGATTTTTTTTAAAACCACGGAATCCAAGACACCGCAAGGGAAGATCAAAATTTTCTGTTTATAATATTTAAAGTTCGCTAGTACGGCGTAAAGTACTATAAAAATAATAAAATCGTGTGTGTGTGTGAGTGCTTTTATGTATAATATAAAAGGTGCCTATTTGATGCCTAAATGCGAAAAGTCCTAAATAAATTATACCACTTTTGATTGTACTATGCCTTCGATATTGTCATAGTTTAACTCAAGCCGATGTGTAATTAACTACTAATGATAATGTAGTAATGGTAAAATCAAAATAACTAACATTGAACTTGAAAAATATACAAAAAAAGTAAACATATTTAGAGATATACAGTATACAGCTTTTATTTCATCATTGTTAATGTTTTTTTCATTGCATATATTGTATAATAATTGTTAACATTCTAACGCCACTCTTATGCGTGGGGAACTAGCAGGAGCTAGGGCTCTTGCTACTTTCCAGGCAGTTGGTTTCCACCAGAATACCAGCGCTGCTGCGGTGTTATACATGCCGTAGCAGCATTTGCTGAAGTAGAATCCAAGTCGGCCTCACACGATACCTTATGGTATATGTAGACTGTCTAGTATTGTGAAAATGAATTTTCTTTAAAAAAAAATTACGTCACTGAATTATTACCGATTTGACATAATGTCCAATCGATTTTACGTAATAATATGTCAAATCGGTAATGTTAATGTCAAAATAACTAGGTTACGCCGCTGAGTTAATTAATCAACTTCTTGACTGCAGTAAGCTATGAACGAAATCATAAATGTGGGATGATCGCTATTAAAACTGTCTCTTAACAAAGATGGACGGATGAGCACTCACAATCTTATCCATAAACCCGACGAAGCACCAGAAGCTGTCGACCTCGCTGCCGAGCAGCAGCAGCAGCGGCGCCAGTATGTCGCTCATGCCCTGCACGTAGCCGAGGTCGAAGTTGTACATCACGTACGTCATCAGGATGTCCTGCAGGACCACCAGGTTCGGATTGTTGTCGCCCGCGAAGAACGGGTGCGTTCTGATCAGGAAACAGAACAACAGTTTAAGGTAGGGCATAGCGATTTATCGCTGGAACTGGAGCAGTCCGACTGGTGAAATACTTCCACCTTACAGAAGACCGCAGCCAAATAACAATCACTTCTGTGTTGTGTTCCTGCGTGTGAGTGAGGTTTCCAGAGCACCTGGGGGTGCTACATTAGTAGCAGGGGTCAAGCCTTCAAGGTAAGGACGACAAGTCCATTAAAAGATTTATTATGCTGTACTCGTTGCCTTTAAGCTAGGACCTCATTACCACTTAATATCAGGTGGGATGAGGTCAATCTTGAATTGCAAAATTAAAAAAAAACATCAATCGATTTATTATTAGGGTCACTGTTAGGGGGACGTCCATATATGATATGCGTGAAATGCTTAAGGGGAGGAGGGGGTCGAGTCAAATGTCATCTAATGTAACTTTGGAGAGGGGGGTCTGTAATTACCACGATAACGATTTTGGTCCATTTCATCCAGATAGAATATTGCCTAAGTCTTAAAAGACGAGTGTGTATAGCGCTTTGTATTTGACCGATCATGAGTGTCCCCGAACGAAGAAAAATTCAAGAAAACGTTTTTTTTAATACGTATTTCAGTTAATTGTTTAAAGAAACTCACAATTTCAAAAATCTAACGTGAGATTGGGAAATGGGGGAGGGGGTTTAATAAAATGTCACGTCATTTGACCAGGGGGTATGGAAAGGACAGAAAATTAAAAAAAACTTCTCACGTAATTTATGGCCGCCCCCTAGGGTCCTAACGTCGGAGTTTAATGAAAAATAAATAAATAAATAATAAATAAATAAATAAATATTGGACAACATCGCATACATTGCTTTGATTCTGTGGTAAGTAGCTAAAGCACTTGTGTTACAGAAATCAGAAACAACGACGGTACCACAACACCCAGACCCGAGACAATACAGAAAAGTTCGTTTTCCATATTGACCCGACCGGGGATCGAACCCGGAACCTCAGAGATGGCGCGACGCCAAAGTCCGGCACGCTCGCCTCTCGGCTACGGAGGTCGTCAAAAAGAAAGAAATGTCCCATACAAAATGTTATAATCATATTTTTAAGGCGTAAATAGGCGATATATCTTAGGCGACTATTGTTTTCTGTTCGTATCGTATCTGTACGTGAAGGTCGTAGGTTCAAGCATTACACCGCAAGGGGTGGTGAAATTATTCTGTTTCCTTCAAATATTGTATGGTGCGGCGTGAAGCATTATAAAAAACTCGTTTTGATCCGTTAATTTATTACAGATGTTCAAAATGCAACTAAGAAACTTTAATTTACTCCACCAACCTGTCAGTCCTATTAACATCCTTCTCGACCAAACTCTTCCGGTCCCTGTACTCCGTGAACCTCGCCTCCTGGCCCTCGGTGATGCTGCGCCACTGCAGCTTCATGCAGAAGTACTCCTCGGTCCTCTTCTTCTGCAGCGCCCGCAGCTCGGCGTGCGTCATGCGCCACGGGTGGTAGTCCAGCAGGTACTTCCACACCGAGGGCCTGATGGAGTGCGCCACGCCCTGCAATACGCTGGAGTCAGCGGTGCGACTGAACGGTGTATGTAGTTCTAAACATATCCGGCAGAGAGCACTTAGAGGCTGTCCATTAATCACGTAAGGCTTGAAACGGGGGGAGGGGTCTGACAAAAATCACGAAATGTTACAAGGGGGGAGGGGGGTGTAGTAAGATATCATGTATATTTATTTTTTCAAACGCAAGAATTTCAAAGAGAAAGAAGAAGAAAGGAAGGGAAAATAAAAAAAAAAAAAAAAATGACGTGATTAATGGACGGCCCCTTACCGGAGGCTAACGGATTGATACAGCAGAAAAATTCATCGCCTACGATAACTTGCGGTTAGCTCGGTTGGATGAGCAGCGCGTGAATGTCGCGGGTTAGAGACCCGCACCGCAAGGGAGATGAAATTTTTCTGTTTCTTTAAAATATTCATCGTTCGTGGTCAGTTTACCAGTGGAGACTGTATATGAAATGAGTTGGTTATAATATCCATAATTTGGATTAATAACTGGCTCATTAAATGCAAAACAAACTCAATCCTAAACACCTTTATTTAACAGGACGGCAAAAACAAAAAAATAATAAAACGAATTGAGATATTTCTAATTATTTTTTAAAGGTTGTCAAAGTCAAAGTCAATATTTTTTATTCACATAGATTACATTAGTAATACTTATGAATAGTCTATATATAAAGAAATGAAGCTACCTTGTTCGTGTTTAAAAGGTGTTATATATAATTGAACTGGAACTATAATACAACGTTTTAATGAGCGAACTGTTTTAGAACAGACAAACTACCCTGTATGTCTTGGTGCAATATTAATATTAAGTTACTTATTTTTTTTAATGAAAACTGCAGTTTCTTGACGGTATTTTCCCTGTGGTTATAGGTTTCGAAACGGAGGTAACCAGAGGTTTATAAATATAAATAACCTACATAAACCAAATGAAACGACCTCCGGTTCACTCTCTGTATCACGAGCCTAAGCTCGTTACCACCTAACCTATAGTTGTTCAACATTAAAAGTCTCACAACTTACCCCTCTGAAGATGAGTTGTTTCACCCCCTCCACCTCTGTGACGCGACCCTCCGTATCTTGTAGTCCCTCCCATTTCTCAGTTGACAAAGGAGTGCCTCTGATAAAAAAGAGTTAACTTTTTTTTATCTAAACATATACCTAAGTAGAATTGGAGTGTCTCTTTATAATAGTGGAATATCCGTTTTTTATTACATGCATATGAATATTTCTAAGATAAATAAAACAATATATATATATATATATATATATATATATATATATATATATATATATATATATATATATATATATATATATATATCTGACAGCGACTGTACCTGGGTATGCACGGCCTCGGCGGTAGTGTCGGCTTCACGCTGATGACCTCATACTCCTCACTCCTGGTGGTGGTGGTAGCTTCTTCTAGAGCACTCATACTCTTCGTCAGCAGATCGGCTACCTCCTCAGAAACATCCCTCTTGCCGTTCATTCCTTCGTTCCCATAGTACACTGTAAATTAGGCATCTATTTAAAAAATATGTTTAAAATCCTTGATAAAATATTTTAGGTGACTTAAAAAATGCCACCGGTAAAACAAGGCTCCAAACAATATTAAGCTGATTTAACTCTATCTATAATAATCTCAGTCACATAAGATTTAATGTTTACTAAGATTAGTCTATGTGACACTTTAGGCCCTTTTTACACAGTTGGCACAGGAAAAACTATCTTTCACTCCCATTTGTTAAATGGCCATTTCTATACTTATCTCCAGTCACATAAGGTTTAAATTAGATTAGTTTATGTGACACTTCACGTTCGTTTGGAATGCTTGTGTTAATATACAGACACCTAGGTACAGTCACGAGCAATAGAATGTAAAGAATAGGGCTCTTATGACATTACGGTAAGGTTCACTTTAGAATGAGTTTGTTTATTGCACGCGAATGTATGTCAAGATCGGGGACAACTATTTGTTTGTGTTTTGCATGTAACTGTGGCCTATAATTTTTTTTATCGAATATATACTCATTTACCTAAAGAAGCAATGTTTTATAACTATTTCATAATCTAAGGCATTACCTGTACTGCTCATATCCCCACTGGGTGAAGCTTTGAATATATATAAAACAGTTGGATTATAATGTTCTTGTACAAGATTGATTGATAGAATACTTTTATGTTATGCTCGAAAAAGGTTGAGATAGAAAAGGCATTGAAAATAATCGGAACTCCTTCACGGAATATACAAAAACACGAAAGATACATATAAATACATATAATGTTCTACGTATCATTTTTTTTGTTTTCCAGATTATCTTGACCGAGAATCGAAGTCGGGAACTTTTAGCTACTGCGCCGAAGTCGTCAATAGCAAAATTGACAATTATATCTTATGACCATAATACAATTATTTTAGTATCTACTAATATTTAAGCATTCTGCATAGACCATAATTTTTACATTGATATAAACGATATAAACAGTGTTGGTTACTTTTTCACGCAAAATCTACTAAACGGATTTGAATGCAATTTGAAAGAAAGATTTTATTTATTTATATAGGACAACCGAAAATCTTACACTAAAAAATAACATTACGTACTAACTTAAAATAAAGTCTAAGTGCAAATTCATTTACAGGCTGCCAAGGCTTGCAAATGTGAGGTAATTAATTTTGTTATAATATAAGTGTGAATGTAGGTATTATTGTGTAAAATAATAAGTTAACAATATTTTAACCCCAAAATAACGCGGACGATGCTGTGACCACTAGATATTAGGAAACAAAAGTGGACATAATGGTGTTAATTATATAAACAAATATATGTTAGAATAAATAGTATATTTCCTCATTTACCTATATCAGTTAGCTTCGAAAACGCCTCCATAGTGGTCTCATAGGGCCTTTGCTTGAAGTTAGAGACCAAGTTCCAAACGACATCCGTCGTGTTCTCCGTGAAGATGTCCAGCTCCGCGAATGACCTGTTCAGGACCTGGGACTCTGTGTTCGGTTCGACGACCACGTATGTGTTTCTGTAAACATAACAAGCCTTGCAAAATTTACCGTCACATCTTTTTTCAGAAAGTTTTCTGTAATATAATAATATGTGTGTATTACATACTAACGGACGCCGGCGGCTTCGCACACATCTTTTTGAATCGGATTCGAATTCGGAATCTATGTTTTGTCTATTTCGTAATATAAACAATTGAATAAAGACAAATATAAATTTCCGCACCGAATTGGTAAGTTGTCTTATACGAATTTCTTAAAAGTTAGGTCTTTTAAGAAAGTTTTTTTGTTGTCTTTTAAGAATAAGAATATAATGTACCTATGTTACTGAGTAAGGAGACGACATAATTCTGGTGTATTAATATAATCTTATGAAACAAATACAGGCATGAAATTTTTGATTACAATAGAAATATACCTGTCATGTCTAGTTTTCGCTGTTTTCACATGATTCTTTAGATGAGATACAAAGATTTCTGCATTCCCATGCTGGAAGTAGAATGTAGTCTGCCACTGGCCAGGCTTTGTTGAAAACTGCATCTGCTGATTATTTCGGGCAACACGGAACGTCTTCAGCTCTTCTACTGAGATCTTGATGATTCTGGCGCGTGCTGTTGCATAGTCTGACGTCATATTGCCGCTGAGTGTGCGTTGTCGACGACCTATAAATTATACGATAGAAAGATGACTAATAATGACTGCTTATTCCATCAGTTAGATTGCCAAAAAATATAAGACACATATTTTTTGGCAATCTAACTGATTGCCAAAAAATAAAGCTGAACATTGCATTAAAATTAAGCTGACGTCAGTTGTTTGTACAGTTTTAACAAAATAGTGAAATTAAACCTCTCGACTGCACTATGATGTGCTGTATCATCATCAATTTCTTAATGCTTTTTTCACTCATCAAAATAAAACTATATGACTTGGTCCAAAGTGTTACACACATACACGTACACATAGCTATAAGTTAGGGCCTCCCAGAAAGTAATCGAAAGATAACATGTGTTACAAAATCCACACACTTCCCTCATAATCATGACAATCAACTTTTAAAGAATTTTAAAGGTTTTAATTATTTGTAAATTGGGCTGTTTTCTACTAAACTTCAGAGGCTTGTGGGAGATGATTTTGTGACTTACTCTAGCCAACCGAAATTGTCCAGGAAGAAGGATTTAAATTCTTGAAGTGTTGCTGACACACTCGACCAGTAAGCTTTAAAATCCCTCAGCCGTTTCAATCACTAAATAGGTTTCTAATAAGTCAGACAATCAAGGAGTCCTAAAATCTCACCAATTGTGTTGACAACTGCCCACTCCTGGTCCTGTGTATCAGAATCAATTGTGATCAAGTCGTTAGGTCTCCATTCTATACATTTCGTGCCATCACTGTTCTGGACGATACAGAGCATCCCAATAGCGTTGAGGTCAGTGACCGGGCGCCCGATACAAGCTTTGAGGAGCACCCCATCTTGAGTGAAGAGATCCTAGAATAATAAAAATTTGTGTTCATTATATTTTATTTCCAAACAAAATTTTATGAAATTTCATAACAAAAAAAAAAAAGATGACACACAGTTCTTATCGGATTAAGATAACAATAATTTGTTTTTATTGAGGGTACTAGCAAGTTTGCATTGCAACATCAAGAAATGATTCAACTAGAGCCTAATATGTTAGTACATACAATGCAACATAGTAAAGCTAAAATAAACGTGTAAATTGTTCATAGTTATAATCTATTTTCATTTTCCTCAATAAAATTGCAAAACCACGATTTTCCAGTGCATAATTTTTTTTCCTCTACCCATGCAATCCACCAAAACCGACGTAACTTCCATGTGTATTGAATACTAAATGAACTTAACGCAGTCGTACGATTTATGAAACAAATAATGTGACGCAATTAGAAGTAAACATGCAATAACAACAAAGGTACATTGTTTCGTTTTGTTTATCTGAATGCAGACCAGTCATAATCGATATCGTAGGTCGCCATAGGTCAACCCTTACAATAAGCAGACAAAACAAAAGACCTAGCGCGTAGTAAATAAATAAAATACCTTGCATTGTTCGGGGATATCCTCCACAGAACTGCTCGACATCTTTTAAATTAACACTCGATCACCAGTGTTAGTAGCACGAAACAATGAGCTTAGACAATTACATTAGTTAAAACATGTATTGTGGCACATATCATGCGTTCACACCATACTTTTCTACAAATTTTGATGGCAAAAGTACATAAACAATTAAATTCCCAGTGCCCATTCGTGTCGTGATTAGGAATATGAATACCAGTTCCGTGATTAAGTTCTCCCATTTCAATTCAATAGACTTGTTTCACACCTAGACGAAAACGAAAGTGGCTAATAGCCATTTACTTGTGTTTTTATTTTTAAATTAAAAATGGTTCGATGGAAGAATTTTTCAAAATTATAATTAAATAGCAAAGGTTAAATTACTGAACAACATTGCTTGCAAAACGAGACTAGGAAATTATCCCTAAAACAAAGTAATATCGAAACTAGTAACACTGAATGTCAATCTGTCAGGAACGTCAAATGTAACGTCGTTCCATTCTACGGTACCTAGCTTTCTGTAATCTTAAAATTTTAA
Source organism: Glyphodes pyloalis (assembly GCA_037074685.1). NCBI lineage: Eukaryota > Metazoa > Arthropoda > Insecta > Lepidoptera > Crambidae > Glyphodes > Glyphodes pyloalis. The sequence continues at coordinate 2,264,128 of JAYKKO010000003.1, read as the reverse complement.
AATTATTAAATCGGAGAAAAAAAATCTTACCTGTTTGCGATCATAAACTCACAAAAAAGGGGGTAGGGGATGGCTACAACCGAAACTTATAATCATACCTAATAAAGGTACTTCATACTTTTGGCGCCTCATTCTTGAAGCAAGTCAGATTTATAAATTATCTCTCTTAATATAAGTAATTTTTTTCCAGCAAAATCGAATTGTATGGAATATAAAATAACTATGTACATACACATTTTATAATACCTACTTTATGCGTCGTAAAAATTGGGATAACCACGAATCGATGTCAGCGAGCTTTGTAAAAATTTTAAAAGAACTGAACTAGACATTCATATTAAATTACTGGATAAACATATTGGTGACAAAAGTTATATTAAAACAGCGTTATGTATTCAATTGTTGTATATTTTCTTTTTGAGGTAATCTGTATTACTTGAAATTAAATAATAGTAATTTTAGACAGAAAACAAAAATAACAATGTTATAACGATGTATGTACAGTCAGCTTCATAAAGATCTAAGTGTCCAGAGTGGTCAAAATTATCTGAGGGACAGAAGTTCATTTTTATGTGCGTTGTCAGTTCGTCATATTGTTGTAACCGTACAGAGTGATCAGTATTATCTAAACTACACGATTCCATAAATATGTTATGTGTTAAGATGAGCAATAATATATTCGCGTCCTAAGTATTCATTGGTATCTAAGCATTCAAAGTGATCATAAATATGTTGGTAGTAAAGAAAAGTAAACTTTAATGTTTACAAGATACGATTGATTTCATTGTTTTTTTGACAGTGACGTTCTAAGACACATCGATAAACGAAAACTAGGATTTCCAATTGCGTCACAGCCTACAAATATATGGATATGCCATAAAATTACGTGCATGCAAGTGGAAATTTGTAAAGATAGGAAACCGAATTTAAAGTTTTTGTAAATTCACCCGGGAATTGAACCGACAACAATCAACACTCGATTGCGATCCGTTAGTTAAGTCGATTATAAGAATTAATTCTCGGTACTAAACTTGATAAATTAAATGAAAGTAAATTATGAAATGATAAAAAAAAATGCTTAAATAATTATCTACAAAAAGTGTCGCGACAGCATATATCTAAATATTATAGTTATGTCACAGTAAGCGGTTTTTTATTCTAAAAATGTAATTAATACGCCGCCGCTTGAAAAGGCTCTTTATTTGTACCTTGGTATTAATCCTTATCAAAATAAATTACTTTATATTTAAGACGGTTTTAATACCTTTATATACATTTTTGAATTATTCAATTCGGACATGTCATTCAGAAGATATCATGAGTTTTAAAATGCAAGTATTAGAAAAAAGTTGTGTGGTTGCCTCTCACCGCGCTCAGCTAGCCAGCATGCTATGTAGGCTCCATGTAAGCGTCATTGGGGTACGGGAGGAGTCAATATTATAAAATGAAGTGCAAGGTTTATATGTGTAATACGTACATATTTGAGTACCTATTGCACCCGTGCGAAGCCGGGGCGGGTCGCTAGTCATATATACTTTTTTGTTTTATCATTATCTTATTTTAAAAGTTAAAGGGGAGGGGGGATATTTTACCACTTTGAAAGTGTCTCTCGTGCAAACTATTCAATTTAGAAAAAATGAAAAAAAAAATTGTAGGTATGGGGCGCCCCTGAAAAGTATTGTTTTTTTCTATTTTTGTGAAAAACCTTAATTCGGTTCACATAATACATCCACATACCAAGTTTTAGTTGTATAGGTTTTATAGTTTCGGAAAAAAGTGGCTGCAACATCCGTAGATGGACAGATAGAAATTACGAATCCATAACTGATCCGTTTTTTGCCATTTGGCTACGGAACCTTAATAATCTTAGATGTTTTTAATAAATTAAGATAAGTTAATTTAGTAGGTATTAGTATTAGGTACTTAGTTATGTCTTATTGGTCATAGTAGACAAAAAGTTGATTTTTTTTTATATTACACTTCAAGATTGACCTCATCCCACCCGATGTTAAGTGGTAATTAGGTCCTAGCTTAAAGGCGACAAGTTCAACATAATAAATCTGTTACTGGACTTGTCCCCCTTACCTTGAAGGCTGGACCCCTGCTACTAGTGTAGCACCCCCCAGGAGCTCTGCAAACCTTACTCACACGCAGGAACACAACAACACCGAAGTGATTGTTATTTGGCCGCGGTCTTCTGTAAGGTGGAGGTATTTCACCAGTCGGGCTGCTCCAGTTCGAGCTATAAATCGCTATGCCCTAACTCTCTTATTAAATTTTTAGATAATGCGTAATAACACATTATGTAAAAATTCAACTATTTGACTGTAAACTGATCAAAAGTTATAGCCATGGGATTAATTAAAACACTCCCGTTAGGAGTTCCTGGATTAAAACTCTGATAAGTCGTAGCCTCGTTTATAAGTTAGATCTGCAAAAGTAAATCTTGGAAAACTACATTAAATTTGGTGCAGTTGTTCTTGCGTCATGTCGACACAAACACACAGACAGACAAAAATTCTTAAATACCAAGTTTTGGCCTCAATTGCTTTCTTCGAGACCCCTGAAACTTATATTTTTCCAAAATCTCTTATATATTAACACGGACCTGCTACACTTTTATAATAGGAATAGAAAATATTAATTGAGATTATTTTAGAAAAATATTTATAGGTAGGTGAAAATATTTTATAAACAAGCTTTTATTATGAACATACAGAGCAAACAAAAACCAAGATATACATAAAACTCATTGTTTTTTAAACCTTACGAAGGTGTACCAAATTTCAATTCAATTGGTCCACAGGAACAGGTGTTCCTATGGGTATAATCTAACTCCATTATCTGACCAGCTCCATGTTACCATGTTAATGTATTGTTATCGCAGTTACCTCAGTATACCAAATTTCAGCTCAATTGGTCAACCTGAACTGAGTCAATTCTTCATTTTAAAAATTGTAAACATACATACCTATAATGTAGTACATACAAAATTTAAGTTAATATAAAAGCTTACAAAGAGATGTCTAAGTTGCGGGCACAGCAAACGAAGAAAACAAAATTGGTGAAACAATTGAAGCCTTGCTGCTTGGAACGCCGACACTTTACGCACTCGAAATTTAAAAATCTGCCTAATGTGTAGATATTTATGATCACTCTGACCGCTTAGATACCAATGAGCAGTTTGGATGCGTACATATTAATGATGATTGTAATCGTGTACATGTTATTGGAGACTTATGATGAGAAGATATTTATGACTTGTTGGATGTGTACAATATTTAGGTGACTTTGAATGATCATATATTATTGCACCTTTGTTCCTCATATATTTTTGACTACTTTCACACCTCATATCTTTATGAACGTGACTACCTACATAAAGGCCAGTAATTTAAAGTAACTGATAGTCGGCGTTTCCATCGCGCACCCATACGGGCATGAACGTCTTCACCTTAACGGCACCCCCATTCTATAGGGGCCCAAAACAGACCATTTCTCTAGCCAAAGAACCAGCAGCATTATAATATCTTTAATTGACATTATTATATCAAACAATTTAGTTTAATTAGCTTTTTTACTTTGCAAAGGGTCCCAATTTTTTTGAGCCCAAGTGCCCCATGCTGGTTTAAGAAGGCCTTGCATATGGGATCGCGTATGGTGCGCATAAGCAGACATTCCGCCTAACTGTGCTGTGGTTTTCATGGTTTCACTGATTCCCTCATCACCGCCATTTAGGGCGACGAGTCCGCCGGGGTGTTTTTGTGGACAGGCCTGCCCTACATTAATATGCATGGATTATTCATATACCTAAACCTTCCTCATACATCATTCTATCTATCAAAAAGAAATTGCATAAAAATCCGTTGCGTAGTTTTAAAGATGTAAGCATACATAGGGACAGGGCCGGCGTTAGGGTGGCGCGCGGTTGGGTAACAGCCCAGCGGCGCTCGGACTTGAACGGGCGCTAGAAAGCTACCCTGAGGTACCCCTTAATCGATGTATTAGTAGTGTCCGACCGAAATTTCGGTTTCGGTTTCGGTTTCGGCCAGTTTCGGCCAAAAAATCAAGTTTCGGCCAGAGTTTCGGTTTCGGCCAAAAACGGCCGAACCTTTCGGCCGCGCCGAAACTTACAAATAATATATTTATTTCACTTTATTTATAGGGTAGTTAAGTTTTGCCGTGTGGTGACGGCATGAGAATACATATGTCACCACCCCTTCACTGTCCCAGGGAGTCGTAGAAGCCGACTCAAGGAAAAACGCACATAACACCCAGTGCGAGAGAAGGAAAACTCGAGATAAAACCCTGTACCAACCCGTCTGGCCAGCGTGGTACCAGTAGGCTATTAACCTTCAATGACGGCACAATTGAAAACCAGGCCCCGAGTCCCCGGCGGCCCCGCAGTCCGTGGCTACGATAGCGGTCACGATAGCGGCGGGGCCAGGGGTGCTAAGAATCCCCGGCAGAGATCGGGCTACCACCCCCACCGACAATTGTCTCAGGTAACACACAACGTGCGCACATTGAGGTTGTATGAGAAGCTAGTCGAGCTGGAAGAAGAGATGAGCAAGTTGCGATGGGACGTCATCGGTTTATCGGAAATTCGAAGAGAGGGAGAGGATACGATAACATTGCAGACCGGTCACTTGTTCTACTACCGGGAGGGCGAACAGAAGTCCCAAGGTGGTGTTGGGTTTATCGTCCACAAGTCACTCATCAACAACATTGTGTCCGTCGGAAGTGTGTCGAATAGAGATGCGTGCCTCGTACTTAAAATATCCAAGAGATATTATCTTAATATAGAACAGGTATACGCTCCATCTACGACACACCCAGATGATGAAGTGGAAGCTACGTATAAGGACATTAGTAGGGCCATACATAGCTCCAAAACACTTTTCACTGTTGTAATGGGTGACCTCAATGCGAAGTTGGGCTGTAGAAGCGATGATGAGCTGAAAAGCAGCGGAATCCCAGAGGACAGATGCTGGCGGACTTTATGGAGAAAGAAGGACCCTTTATGATGAATTCTTTGTTCCGAAAGCCGCCACAAAGGAAATGGACCTGAACTGAGTCCCGACGGTGTAACGAGGAATGAGATTGACTTCATCATGAGCTTCAGAAGACAGATATTCAATGATGTCTCTGTGATCAACAAGGTTAAAACCGGCAGCGATCACCGAATCGTCAGAGGCATATTGAATATCAATGTCAAACTTGAAAGAGCGCGTCTGATGAAGTCCACGCTCCGACCGTCGAATGCACATATCCAAAACCCCGAGAGCTTTCAACTTGAACTGGTACGCTTCGAATGGCTAGACAGCTGCGCATCAGTGGGCGATATAAATGGCAGGCTGGTAGAAATTGCCCATACGGTAGGGTCCCATACCCAACGTATTAAGGAAACGATCGAGCGGAACCAAGGCTCCAAAGTGTTCGCAAAAGACTTGTCTATTGAGCAAAGCCAGCTAATGAAGCTGAAGACCGAAGATGGGCGTATAACGTCGAATAAGTCAGAGGTGTTACGGGAGATAGAGAGGTTCTATGGGCAGTTGTACACCTCGGTGTCTGCCGAGCCGGTCACTTTGGTGACAGACCCTGGAAATCGGTTGGAGAGGCCAAGTTCAGCAGTGGACAGTAATAGGACGAAATGATGATGATGATGATGAGTTAAATTTTCAAACAGAACCTTTGTAACTGTGCTTAAATTTCATTGTGATATATCTTTGAAAGTAGGAACCTGTAATTAAACATCGGCGAAATATTAATTTTTAAAGGTTTCGGTTTCGGTTTCGGCAAAAAAACATGTTTCGGTCGGTCACTATGTATTAGTATACGCTTTTACAGGGGCGCTGGCGGAAATGCTAGAACCGGCACTGCATAGGGACACACATAAAAAGCGACTTTGTTCTATACTATGTAGTGATTAAGTAGAAGGGAAATAGATATTTAGTTTAGTAAAGAATAAATGCTAAATAAAAAACAGACATGATTCATCTCCCAGCGTCCTCCACATTTATTTAATGCTCCATCAGCAGTATTTACGCTATATTTAACATAAACTGTAATTAACATTTATACACATACTATTTACAAGATTATTTTTCGAAAATGATCACAGAATAGGTAGAAAACAAACAGTTAGAGATCTAGAAATGCGGTGTTTCAGATACGGTCAAAAAGAGAGCTATCAATCTGCTCAGATATTACTGAAGTAATGAATGTTCAGATATGAATGGTAACTTGTAGTGTATGGAACTTACTGACATTTTAACTGTTCAGAAGTATTTGGTCACTTTGTCTGCTCCAATATATCTGACGGCGACTGTACAGACGACAGCACGTCAGTCTCAACGCGTTGGACTTTGTACCGCCCTTATATCGTGGGCATATGAATCAATATAGAACTGCAAGTATTTACCGTTATGTGCGGTTGACCTTACATTATGACGCGGGAGACAACAATTCGTTTGTATTTTGAATGTGTATAGTATAATAATATAATGTGTAATTTTGAATTGAACTGTGGACCTCTCGATACAAAATCTCTGATCAAAGGGAAACTGTCAACCATAAGTAACATTTCAAACTAACTCAGGTTAAAATCACACTGAATTTAAACACGTTTTTCGATTCAACTATGAAAGAAAGGAAGTTCAAAAGATTTAGAGACCCATAAAGTACAATTTGGAGTCTGTCCATTAATCACGTGATGATTTAACAACTTTTTGGACCAGCTCCCCCTGGTGATACAGGGTGGGGTTTTGTACCCCCTATACCTAAGATCACGTGTATTTTATTTGTACTGTACTAGAAAACAGTTTCATCCAAATACATTCTGAAATATAAACTCTATTAGAAAAACAAATAAGGTTCATTTTTACAGAGTTTCACGCCGCATTGGCGAACCTTAAATAGGTATGTACTTTAAAGATAAGTATGCAGTTCTAAACCCATACGGCAGAGGGCACTGTCACGATGTCGGTCAGTGCCCTCTTTGTTAAAAAAAATCATCGCCCATGACAACTTGCGTTTAAGTTAGTTAGAAGAGTTTAAATGTGAGTCGTGGGTTACAATTGCACACCGCAAGGGGGTATACAATTTTCTGTTTGTTTAAAAGAAATAATTTAAGTTATACCTTACTTTTATAAAGAAACTACAACGAATGCGGTTTCGGACGAATTTGCTTTTTTTTTTCAAACATTTCAGTAACAAATTTTGGTTTCGACATTAAATACATGTGAAATTTCTTAATCTGTGATTTCTTTCTTGAACCATCCCCTTTTAGGCCTCACGTGATTAAAAGACATACCCTTACACATTACACTACGATACACTAACAGTACAGAAGGTTCAACAACTAAATTCCATAGTATATCTGTATTAATCTACTCTAAACATCCACCATACATTTATGTTTTCGTTTCACAAACTGTTAGCTTGGCGGTTGTCATTTGACAAATCTGACAGCTGTCAAAAAGGCAGATAACTAAGATTCCGTAGCACCAACTCAATTTTAACTGTAACAAACGATTTGACAGCTCTCAAAACTGTATTAACCCATAAAATTTTAGTAATTCAACAACTGTCAAACGGTAGATAAGGTTATGTTGGTGCAACTGAGCCTTGGAGAAAGAGAAACCGGCACTGAATCTTTTATTTCATCTTTTAGATATTACGAATATATTAACAGACTCACCTAAACATAGATTCTTACATAAGTTTTTGAAAAAAAAATTAAAAAAAGAGAAATGCTTTAAAGTATATCAAAACATAATAAACTGCATGTTTTTCAGGATTTAGTCGATTGAAATACTGTCTCATGTATAGATAACTAAATAAAACTATATTTTCAAATAAATTTATACTTACAATCATAACTACATCAGTTAAAGAAAATATTGCCACTTTTTATAATAAATTGATCGCATTTTTATGAAAAGGATGTAACGAGCTTAAGTCAACATATTATAGTTTCAATCGAAATATAAAACACCAGTTTCAATTCGGTTTCATAATATAAATTATATGAACCATAAATGACATAAGCCATCAAAAATAAATATATATCGTTTCATCTTTCCCATAAATTCTAATGATCCAAGAAGATTTTTACAAAATCTTTTGTCAGATATAACACCGTGACATAATAAATCGTGCAGAATAAATAACACATTTGCTTAAGTAAAAAATATATACATTACTATCAAATTTAACATACAGTCAACAGCACATCAAACGTAAAATGAGCCTTATTGTAATAACACTAGCCGATTTCAGAAATGGAACATTTGACGGGCAATTGAAAGTACAATCACACACAAAATCATATTCACTTTTCATTATCTTACGACTACAGATATACAAAATGTCGATAAATTATTCATTTAATTCAAATGAAAGCGACACAATCACGCATGAACTGTTATATACAAATGAAATAGAAATTACAGATACCCGTTATACTTATTTATTTAACTACAATGCAACACTTTCATTACATTGCGATCGTCTTTGACTGTTTAATGTTCAATTGATGTGTTAGTCGACACCGTTTCAGACTTTTTGACTCGTATATTATTTATAATACACCATCAAAGGAATAAAATAGGAAGACAAACATATGCGATATGCAAATACAAAAAAAAAGTTTATGATTTGCAATATTCTAACGCATTCAATAGAAGGTGACTTAGTACCAGAAGGGCGAGACGACAAATTTTCAATATAATCCTAGCGCATCTTTGATGACAAGGCGTGAAATATTTATTTGTGTAAACATGAACCGTATTTCTTTCGAAATAGATTATAAATTAACTTCAAAATAGAAACACGCTTCTTCTCGTGATAGGTTTATCGTTGTCTCAACGCAAAGACTCGTGGCAATTGGTGCCATAAATCACTTTTGTAACAGGGATGCGCACGCAAATTATTGAACTATCGATAAAACGGAATGCATGTGAATAATTAACGAATGAAGTTATCGAAAATGTTACTGAAGAAAATTGGCAAAAGTGTGTGCATCACGCTGAAACTCTGCAAGAACAGGATTTGAAGAAATCATTTTTATGCGAACGGCTAATAATAGATGTCGATGATAGCGACATTGGCGATATTAATGACGATTAGCCTCAAATCATTTTGTAAGAATAAATTAATAATACCGGTAAACTGTTTTAAAATCACATTTCCAATACCATTATCCAATTCCAGACAAATTATTATCGACAAACGCACGTACACAAACAACGCGCATCTTTGTGCCTGTCTGACCTCATCCATTAAAAGTGCAAGTCGATGATAGCGACATTGGCGATATTAATGACGATTAGCCTCAAATCATTTTGTAAGAATAAATTAATAATACCGGTAAACTGTTTTAAAATCACATTTCCAATACCATTATCCAATTCCAGACAAATTATTATCGACAAACGCACGTACACAAACAACGCGCATCTTTGTGCCTGTCTGACCTCATCCATTAAAAGTGCAAGTGCGGGAGAGAAAATGATCTGCGCCGTCTCTTTTGCACGTTTTATTACTCCGCCTGGCACGAGTCTTCGCGTTTAGTATAGTATTGTGTTTCCCTGAGAGCGCTAGGAGAGAATCGAAAATTTGCCATACATATTTTAATTATCTTCCCGCGTCATCTCGTCTCACCCCTCTGGGGGAAAATTACCTTCACACTCGAGCTCTCGATAGCAATTTTTAATGGAAAAGTAACAGTGAGATTTCAATTCTCTTCTCGCCTCAACTCGTCTCTCACCTCTAGTGGAAAATTTACCCTTATATTCGTCTCATAATTGACTTGATTAGGTTTCAAAAATGTAAGCACAAGTTTCGGTTATCGATTAAACGAGGGCCTCAACGTTAAGGTACTAAAAGGAGGATTCGGTGACTAAAAAGGGCACAACTTGGGAAAGAAACTGAAAATAAAGAAGTTTGGAAAATGAAATGTCATTACATCGCTGCGCGTGCAAAACCGCATAAGAGCTTTTTATACGATTTTGCAGGAGGTGATAAAAAAAAATGTTTTAGTTATAAGACTATATCATGTTACGGACCGAACTATGTAGTAACTTCTTTGCGAATTACTTTATAAGAATGTAACGTTAATTGATCTATAACTCGTTTAGCTGATGGTATATTAAAATCTTGCGCCTTTTGCAGTTACACGGTATTAACATACTTTCGCGGTATTGCACGCGCGTCGACGCATTGTTTTATCACGAACATTCGTTCTACGCTAAGTTACATCTGCAACAGTCAAAGACAATCACGATTGATTTAACTATTGTTACAAAAAGCGGGATCAGATACGTAGGTATATATTTTGCGCATTTCTTTCCTTACCACTATAATAACTGAAAAAATAGGTCGCAACAAACTTATAATATTTAAAGACGAACAGCCGTCAAAATATAACAATTAGTCAGTCTTCGAAGACAATGAAGTCCCTTTCATTTGCTATAAACATTACATATTATTAATATAATAAAAAAATGTAAAAAAAAATAAAATTAATTTTTATTACAAGTAACTATAGGATAAACGCAGTCGTCGTTTGACGATAATTGATTTCTAGTAATTAATAAACCAAGCAACTAAATATTAGGGGTAAGATATATTTAAATTTCATAAGACATCCTCAGATTACAGAATAAAATTCAAATGAAGCATTCGATAATGTAAATAAGATTCATTTTCAAACCAAGTTCTAATGGGTAATTATCGTGGATAAAATAATCATTGTAAACATTTCGGAACTAAAGACGATATCTGATACAAATTAACCTACTGTGTTATTTGATATCTTTGAACACGTCGTACACATTGATCCCCGTGAATATTAGAAGTTTTTTTATTACAAAACTAGTTCTGATAATTCCAAACAACAAATGGAATCCATTCACAAAGGTCAAAACGCGACACCATTTTTATTTAGTAGTTAATACGAACAAATAATTGCCCACACTTAAAAAAAAATTAGTAAAATGGAACGCGATAATCTTACAAGTTTATATTACAAACCGATACGGGTTGGAGTAAAAAGTTATGTAGTTATTTAAGTTAATTAATGCATCGATCCTGAGCCAGCTTCATATAGAAACTCGCTTGTCCACTATATGCCAACAACGCATCCTATCGTATTTCGGCCATACCGTGCGCAGAGGCGACAACAATTTGGAAAAGATGATTGTTGTTGGGAACACCGAAGGCAAAAGATCGCGCGGTCCCTCACCAACTAGATGGACCGATCAAATAAAAGGAACGTCGTCGTCCAAATTGTATACGGTTGTGAGAGACGCACTGGATAGAAACCGGTGGAGGCAGATCGTCCGTTCCAGATGCAACCAACATGCTGACCACGATCCTCAGATATGAGGGACCGACCAAAGAGAGAGAAGTTAATTAATTTTTTACAGCTGTAGGTACTTTGTTCCAATATTTTACAATTCGTAATTTGTCAAAAATTACTATCCATTTTTCTACGAGTCGTTAACTTTAATTTCAAGTTTACTTTCCATGTCAGTTGTCATCAGTCGTTTTATCCTTACGCCGCGTATAATTTATTACTATCCGTAAATAAAACGGATCGTTTTTCAAATATTGGAACCAGGTATTAATGAATCATATTTCCATGTTACTAGTCACTCTCGTTCTCGCGCGATCGATGTATGTATGCATTTTCGACATGGATTCCTTCAAAAGGAGCGTGAAGAAACATCTTGCGGGCCAGTATGGCGATGCTAACGGATAGGATATTTCGATATCAAATCCGTTGTCATTGCGATTGGGTTCCTCTCTTGCTTACCATCAGGCTGGGAGTAGCCAATATACTGCACTACTATAAAAAAAAAATGTCTTATTCTATAATCTGAGCATATATTAGAATATATTACCTGTATGTCTCCTTTAAATCAGCTAGATTCCTTACCGCTCATACTGTTTAATGGGGCGTAATGTCATTTGACAATGCATAAAATATTCTAATGATGAATAAAATCCACCACAAACATTTTTGTTATTCACTGTACAATATTATTAAAAATACACCATGTTACGAAATAGTTAATTTATCAGAAAGGGACTTCGATATAAAAATGTAAAGATAAAGTTCTTTAAATTTCCTCTAAATTGGTACAAGTTTGTACAAATTGCGGACTAGATACCGGTACAGTCGCGGTCGGAAGTGTTTTGTATTAAAAAAACAGCACCTTTAACGTTTAATTGAAGCTAAGATTTGGAGAATGCAAGATTTTTTTTCTCGATATACCTACTATGACGACAGTAACATTAAACCACATTCAATATATTTTTAAAATATTTAAAAATATTAAATTCAGGCTAACATGTATGTTTGGAAACGGTTATACTAATATACTCATTATAACATACTTCATTGTAATTTATTAGTATGCTTTTGTTAGCGATTTAAAATGAAATGTTTAGTAAAATTATTATTAATATAAAACCAGACACAATAGCAAAACAACCGTATCAGGCTTTTAAAAAGGACATACAGCCTTACTTGTTAACATTCATAATATATCTTTAATCGAGACACAATGAAAAACAATTTGTATCTAGTAAGGATACGTTCATGAACATTACGAAGTAAATCTTGTTCATTACATCGACAAATCCAAGCTTAGCGACAATACATCGATTACTTATCTCTCAGCTTGCGACCGCGATTGTACTGTGTGATTCCTTTCATTCGGTCCCGATTTTGCTCTTGCAAACTTCCAATAATTCAGACAGTTGAGAAAACTTTGTGTACGCTTCTTGAAGCATATTTCTGAAACAAGAAATAGAAAGAGGGATGAGCTTGGGGAAAAAAGTTCGAAAAAATGAACACGCTTTTTTAACAAATTCATTGTGTGATTAGACATAATATGTCAAATTGGTAATTATAAATAAATATTTAACAACATCACATACATCTCTGATTCTGTGGTAAGTAGTTAAGCATTTGTGTTACTGAGGCAATATAGCAGAGTTCGTTTCCCATATTGACCCGACCGGGAATTGAACCGAATTAATCAACGGCTTGACTGTAACGTTGAAAATGCGTGTGTTCCTTTTTTATTTTTATATTGCACTGCAAGATTGACTTCATACCACCTGGTGTTAAGTGGTGATGAGGTCCTAGCTTAAGGAGGACAAGTACAGCATAATAATAGCTGTTACTGGACTAATCGCCCTTACCTTGAAGACTTGACCCCTGCTACTAATGTAGCACCCAGGAGCTCTGGAAACCTTACTCACACGCAGGAACACAACAACACAGAGGTGATTGTTATTTGGCTGCGGTCTTCTGTAAGGTAGAGGTATTTCACCAGTCGGGCTGCTCCAGTTTGAGCGATATGCCGTTATGCTCTACCCCTGTAAAATGTTAAAGGAGAGGATGGTCACCTGCAGGTGGCTGCGAAGAGCCGCAGCTGGTCGGTGTCGGGCGCGCCGCCGCCGCCCGCCAGCGACACGCAGCCGCGCCCGGGCCCTGCACCAGGGCTCTGGATCTAGAGGATGGTCACCTGCAGGTGGCTGCGAAGAGCCGCAGCTGGTCGGTGTCGGGCGCGCCGCCGCCGCCCGCCAGCGACACGCAGCCGCGCCCGGGCCCTGCACCAGGGCTCTGGATCTAGAGGATGGTCACCTGCAGGTGGCTGCGAAGAGCCGCAGCTGGTCGGTGTCGGGCGCGCCGCCGCCGCCCGCCAGCGACACGCAGCCGCGCCCGGGCCCTGCACCAGGGCTCTGGATCTAGAGGATGGTCACCTGCAGGTGGCTGCGAAGAGCCGCAGCTGGTCGGTGTCGGGCGCGCCGCCGCCGCCCGCCAGCGACACGCAGCCGCGCCCGGGCCCTGCACCAGGGCTCTGGATCTAGAGGATGGTCACCTGCAGGTGGCTGCGAAGAGCCGCAGCTGGTCGGTGTCGGGCGCGCCGCCGCCGCCCGCCAGCGACACGCAGCCGCGCCCGGGCCCTGCACCAGGGCTCTGGATCTAGAGGATGGTCACCTGCAGGTGGCTGCGAAGAGCCGCAGCTGGTCGGTGTCGGGCGCGCCGCCGCCGCCCGCCAGCGACACGCAGCCGCGCCCGGGCCCTGCACCAGGGCTCTGGATCTAGAGGATGGTCACCTGCAGGTGGCTGCGAAGAGCCGCAGCTGGTCGGTGTCGGGCGCGCCGCCGCCGCCCGCCAGCGACACGCAGCCGCGCCCGGGCCCTGCACCAGGGCTCTGGATCTAGAGGATGGTCACCTGCAGGTGGCTGCGAAGAGCCGCAGCTGGTCGGTGTCGGGCGCGCCGCCGCCGCCCGCCAGCGACACGCAGCCGCGCCCGGGCCCTGCACCAGGGCTCTGGATCTAGAGGATGGTCACCTGCAGGTGGCTGCGAAGAGCCGCAGCTGGTCGGTGTCGGGCGCGCCGCCGCCGCCCGCCAGCGACACGCAGCCGCGCCCGGGCCCTGCACCAGGGCTCTGGATCTAGAGGATGGTCACCTGCAGGTGGCTGCGAAGAGCCGCAGCTGGTCGGTGTCGGGCGCGCCGCCGCCGCCCGCCAGCGACACGCAGCCGCGCCCGGGCCCTGCACCAGGGCTCTGGATCTAGAGGATGGTCACCTGCAGGTGGCTGCGAAGAGCCGCAGCTGGTCGGTGTCGGGCGCGCCGCCGCCGCCCGCCAGCGACACGCAGCCGCGCCCGGGCCCTGCACCAGGGCTCTGGATCTAGAGGATGGTCACCTGCAGGTGGCTGCGAAGAGCCGCAGCTGGTCGGTGTCGGGCGCGCCGCCGCCACCCGCCAGCGACACGCAGCCGCGCAACGCCGCCGCCAGCTGGGACGCCGCCGCCGCCTCCTCCGCTCCTGGACCCTGCACCAGGGCTCTGCCGACACAAACATAATATCTGTTCTTCATACGTCACACAACACTACACTCCTTCTTCTTACGAATTTATTTTATTTTGGATTGCCAGAAATGATCACATTAAAAAAAAAACTTAAAAATTAACTTTCACAATATACATACAAAATGTAATAACCTTTTGAAGGCAGTTACATCATGCTTAAACTAAAACGAATTATAATTTTGTCGCCTTTGGAGTGGAAACTCTAGGTCCGTGGGGTCCTGACGCATTGTCTTTTTTTAAAGATATTTCAAAAAGACTTATCGACGTTACAGGAGACCCAAAGGCTGGCTCGCCCAGCGTCTTTCAATCGCTATTCAGCGAGGTAATGCAGCCAGCATTTTGGGTACCTTACCACAGGGACCTTCTTTGTTTATTTAAAATATTTATTTTTTTATTAATTTTAATTTGAATTTTTTGTAAGCTAGTGTTATCTTAAGTTTATTGGTTTTGTTTATAATGTATCATTATTTTAATTTAAAGTTTGCTACGAAGCTACAAAAAAAAACGAATTAAATACTAAATTAAATTAAAAGTAAAAGTTCTAGAGAATGGCCAAATTAAACTACAGATACATACACATAAAAATATATATAGGGGTATATATATGTCGCAGTCATCTGGTTTAATCAGCTATTTGATTGGATCACTAGCGCGTTCATTGAATGACGACGTTTAATTGAATGACTAAAGGACAACTCGTCAAATTGTTTAATGTAAGGTTCAACTTCTTGACTGAACGTCATTTAGCATAGTCGTTGAATGGGATATAGCTGACAGACATGACATAACACACCTTAACCTTTATACGGCAGAGCATGTTTAAATTTTTCATTGGTTTTCGACCTTAATTGAAGGAAGTAAGGTTTAAATTATGGTGGTCATATAGTAGACAGAGCCTTATAAAGGGTTAATAAGATTTTTTAATATGTTTTAACAATTTTAAGTCTTAAGACAATTAGGCTAAAAAAATATTTTTTTACGAATAAGTCACTTTATATCTCAATTTCACTCTAAAAATTATCAACACAGTGCTATTCGATTATATCTGTACCAGCTGTTTGACGCCATCTTTGTTTTGATGAGCACTAACGCCGCAGTGGAAAAAAAATGAACTAAATTACAATCACCTGACTGATTACGTCCGCTATGTTCAAAGGGCTATATTACAATCCGCTAACTTGTTGGACGTTCAGTGAGTCTTATTCATTCAACGTTCGGCCTAGTCATTCAATTAAACGTCGTCATTTAATAAACACGCTAGTGATTCAATCAAATAGCTGTTTCAACCAGATGACTGCGACATATATAAAACAACAATATTTTACATCACCAAAGTACAAACAACCAACCTCACGAATTTAAAACTTTCGCGTTCCATTTTCAACATTTCAAATAATGCGACAATATTTACGTCGTACGTTACGTTTAGTAGTTACTACAAATTATAGTATATCTATTAAACTAAAAAAATATTAATCTATTAAATAAAAAAAACCCAAAAAGAGACTTTAATAATAAAATAATACCTCGGTTAGAACGACCTAAAACTATTTCGGATACACAGAAAAAGTAACTTCAAAAACATTGTGAGAATGTGTGGGTGGATGAAGGTTTGCAAGCTCCCCGAACAGACGAAGACGAGCAAGACCAGTCACCAGCTCGTGACCTAACCAAAGCGTCTAGGGCAATAAATAGTTCGTATTAAATACTAAAAAATAACCATTTTTATAGTGCTTCACCCCATTATATATATATTTTTTATTTAATTGTTTTTTTTTTAAGAAACAGAAAATTTTCCTGTCCTCTTACGGTGTGGAACCCACGACCTTCAAGTATTTCGCATGCTGCTTTTCCTACTAAGCTAACTGCAGGGTTCCAATACCACACTGCAATGTATAAGTTGACATTTTAGATAGTGAATTCTGAATTTACATAAAAGTTGTTAAGAATATATCGAGGCTTACCCTTCTAAAGCCTTAGTGAGTGCATTGGTGTGCGCGCTGAACTCATGACACTTAGAAATGAGAGTAGCGGGCGAGTCGTCAGACGAGATCTTGTCCTCCAAATTGTGAGGGATTCCCAAGCCCGTCGCTAATTTGGCACTGTAATAATACTCCTGTTAACATACCATTCAAATACACACACAGAGAGAGAGAGAGAGAAAGGGAGAGAGAGATGTCTCAGACGTCGAGTTGCAGAAAGCAGCACGATTATAAACAAATTTTTTTGAAGCGTTTTCAATACGGATTTTTTTATGTCAAAGATGCTCGCCGCTCTAGTAGTGTTGTTACAGATGATATGGATACAACGTTTTTAAAACTGGAGGAAGATCGGCATATCAGAAATTACGACGCTCATGAATTGGGAATTGGCTACTTGACAGTTTTTAAAAAAGTATTGTAAAATGTGCGCCCGTCCATTTTGTAAATAATGTAAAAATGTAAATAACCAGAGAAAAATAAGATTTTGTGTAACACAATTAAAAAACGCACGAAAACGCCAAGTCACGTCACTGTTGCAATTATGACGTCAACGTCCTAGACAACGAACCGATACGCATAGGAACGACTTAATTTAGATAAACGGAAAATGTTTCAATAAATTCTTAATACGATTAGAGACACAATAATTCAATTTAATCGGTAAAATAATCATTATTTCGCCACATTAAAATAAATAATTTTCGCCGGCAGCTGTCATTTCCGAATTGCAATGGTGGTTTCCGTTTCGGCTCTTTTGTTCCACAGATAAAAAAAGTAAAGTTTATTTTGCAAAAATAAAATACTAACTATGCTTTTAATTAAAAAATTAAAATGTAAAATTATTACTTTACTAATAAGCTAACATATCTAACGCTTTTCATATTTTATTGTTAACACTGTCAAGTAGCCAATTGACCAAAACACAGTTGCGGCGCATTTAAAAAAAACTAGGTGCACAAATAACCTCGGTATTTGAGTACCTCAGATGGCAAACAGTTATTGAACATAACGGCACCTATATGAGTTAAATGTAAATAAACTATACTAAAAATGTTTTGAAATTCCTATGGAATTTCAAAGAATTTTTAACCGAATTTATACATTAGTACTAATATAACACGATTCACATATTTTTTGTTCACGTTCACACATGCTCGCGCATACACACGCACACATCCACACTCGCGCATACACACGCACACATCCACACTCGCGCATACACACGCACACATCCACACGCGCTTGCGCGCACGCGATATTTAACCTCCTTAGGTAGGTAATCTGAGTTATCGTATGAAAAATTCAGACTATAATACTTAATATAGCATATTTTAACAGATGATATATATTTACAACTAGTGGACCCGACAGACTTCGTCCTTTTTTATTATTTTTATAGTACTATACGCCGTACTAGCGAACTTTAAATATTTGAAACAGAAAAGACTTCGTCCTGTCCTTCGATTTCGAATGTGGCTTTAGTTAGAAAACCTTTGTACTGGAAAAAGAAAAGGGCTGTCTTTTAAGTTTTCCCAGCAATTATTCCGTATTTTCTCGTTGTAAAAAACCATCCTTGAACTTCAAAGAACATTTATAAAAAAATTACAAAATTGGTCCAAGCGTTGTCGAGTTATGCGCTTACCGACACATTTTGTGATTCATTATTTTTATATAATAGAAGATTAATCAGTCACCAATAGCTTGAGAACACGGTCCAGAGTCCCTCGGCGGCCTCGATGACGCGCATCTCCGCGTCGGCGCGCGCGTCGGCCGGCGCGTGCGCGGGGGGCGGAGGCCGCGCCAGCCGCTCCACCGTCAGCTTGGCCAGCTCCATGTACTCCGGGATGATCTGGCACTTGCGCGCCACCTCCAAGCACAGCTCCTTGAAGTTGCTCACTTCGGACTCCGACAGAGACGACGGGGCTATTCCAACTTTATCATTAGAACCATCGACAGCACGTCACGGTAAACATATTCGATAATAGTTTGTGCCGATAAAAAACAACGTATATACAATTTTTTTAATAAAATTAATTATCTAAAAAGGCATATGAAATGTTAGACACAAAATAACTCTCTTTCAAATACTTTTATAAGATAAAATACTTTTCTAAGAAAACGACATTAAATTAAACTGAAATTTATTTGCTTGAGAAAACAATTTACTTCCGATTGAATGGCGTTGATAGAAGGATTTAATCAACGCGATTTAAATTTTAAGAGAGGTAGGGCATAGCGATTTATCGCTCGAACTGGAGCAGCCCGACTGGTGAAATACCTCCACCTTACAGAAGACCGCAGCCAAATAACAATCATTTTTGTGTTGTTGTGTTCCTGCGTGTGAGTAAGGTTTCCAGAGCTCTTGGGGGGTGCTACATTAGTAGCAGGGGTCGAGCCTTCAAGGTAAGGGCGACAAGTCCAGTCATAGATTTATTATGCTGTACTTGTCACCCTTAAGCTAGGACCTCATTACCACTTAACATCAGGTGGGATGAGGTCAATCTTGAAGTGCAATATAAAAAAAAAATCGATAAATTATGTTCTTAAAAATGGGACAGTGTGATACAGCTCACATCATCCTGAGACAAATCAAAATTTCTGTAAAAAAAATTTAGGACCGAATATGAAACCTTGTGGAACTCGCATAATTAAAGGTGCGCAAAAACAAAAATAATATTTAACATCGAATCTTTGTATCCTTTTAGTAAGTAAAGTAGTTTGAAACGTGACGCAACATTTGAAACCTTCTTTAATGCATTTTAACAAATAATGATAACTGATTTACATAATCAAAGGCTTCTGATGAATCTCAGTTAAGCCACAATTTCACGCCTTATGCATAATTTAATAAATTTTTAACGAAGTTTAGATATTGGTAGTCGCTTTTTTTCTCCTTTTATGTATTTCAAGGCCATATGCACTTCTAGTCTAACAGAAGTTTGTCTGAATAAGAACATTCTATAGCAATAAAGGCAATCTAAATTGTCCTATATTATGCGCTGCCAATGATACGTAGACGTGGGGTCTTATTGGTTTAAAAATATAGGGCGTGTGCCTATTAACTTAACTTAATTCTTTCTCAAATAATAAATAAATAAATAAATATTGGACAACATCATATACATTGTTCTGATTCTATGGTAAGTAGCTAAAGCACTTGTATTACAGAAATCAGAAACAACGACGGTACCACAACACCCAGACCCGAGACAATATAGAAAAGTTCGTTTCCCATATTGACCCGACCGGGGATCGAACCCGGGACCTCAGAGATGGCGCTCGCCAAAGTCAGGCCCGCTCGCCTCTCGGCTACGGAGGTCGTCATTATTCGTCTATTGGTCTACTCGTTTTTTCTCCAACGCTTTCGCGTAGTAAAAACGACTTACCTTTATTCTGTATAGAAGTGAGGGCATTGCTCAGGTCCGTGATGAGGTGTTCTATTCTCGGAAAGACCTCGTTGAAGACCGCGATCCAGTGCTTCAGCAGGCATTGCAACACGTCTGATAAGGACCAAGGAGGCGCCTTGAAGAGAACATGCTGCCAAAGGTTGTTGTATTTCGCGCGCATTTCATTCTGAAACATGAAGAAACAAGAATTTTTGCGAAAGCATACTATACATGTCACTGGCAGTTTGTAAACCCTGAGCAACGGTCGGAGCTCATAGAGAGGGTGGGAGGGGGGAGAAAGATATAGAGAGAGAGGCAGACACTGCATGCGCGCGTCCTTGATACTTGTGAGTGAATGTGTGTATCTCTAGTTAGCGAGCAGCTGGTGTGAGTGCATATGTGTGTTAGAGAGAAAGAGAAAGAGCGAGAGAGAGGTGAGGGGCAAGAGATATAATGCGTGCGCATGCGTGCAAGAGTATACATGTGGGTGTGTGTGACTATCTAAAAGTGAGAGATAGAGATTGCGTGCAGGCAAACGTACTTCCTTGTGAGTTAATGTATGTGGCTGTGTTTTAGAGAGATAGAAAAAGCACTAGAGAGAGGGGAAGAGAGATATATTGCGAGAATGCGTAGTCTGTGTGTGTGTGATTATGTGAGAGAGAAAGAATATTGGCGCGCGACAACCATCGAGCAACGGTCGGATCTCATGGAGAGATGGTGAGAGGGGGGAGCAAGAAATAGCAAGCGCGTATGCATGTATATGTGTGTGTGTGTGTTTGTATGTATGTCACTGTGTGAGAGAGAGGCAGTTTATCGTGTGTGAGTGCATATGTAAGAGTAAGAGCGATAGATGGTGAGGGCAAGAGATATACTGAATCAACGCGCGCGTGCGTTTGCACATGTAGGTGTGTGTGACTATCTAAAGTGAAAGATCGAGATTAGAGAGAAAGAAAACGAACGAAAGGGGGAAGAGAGAGATATATATCTCGAAGTGTATGTGTGTGTAACTGTGTGTGTGTGAGAGAGACAGAGTGGATATGTTTGCGAACATGTTTGTGGCCGCGTGTACCTCTAGTATGTCAGTCTCAGTTTCTCTAACACACACATGCACTCACACCACGAGCAGCGTGTGTGAGTGCATGTGTGTGTTAGAGAGAAAGAGCGCGAGAGAGGTGAAGGGCAAGAGATATAGTGCGTGCGCGCGCGTGTAAGAGTATACATGTGAGTGTGTGAGACTATCTAAAAGTGAAACATAGAGATTAGGGAAAACGAACGTGAGGGAGGAAAGAGAGATATATATTTCAAAGTGTGTGTGTAATTCACACATTTACGAGAGATTTAAGAGAGAGATAGATGCAGTATATGTGCGTGGCTGCGCGTACCTCTAGTATGTTAGCAAGCAGCTGGTACATGGTGGCCTCGTAGTGCCGCAGGCCGGCGCTGTCCGGCGGCTGCGGCTGCGGCTTGCTCTGCAGCAGCGGCCGCAGCTCGCTCAAGCCGATGCACTTCACGCCGTTGATCACCGCCTTGTTGCATAGGTTCTTGTCGTTTGAGAGCAGGATCTGAACAAAAGGATTCATTTATTACAAGACAAGTGCCTCAAGGACACGAATCTACAAGAGTACCATAATATACTCATAATCGATCCAAAAATCTTGGTATAATGAGTAGAAATACATAAACTACCTAAATAATTAGCATAGGCTAATGTAAATAGGTTCTAGTAGGACATTATTTTTAAGATTTGTATATTAAACTCACCACAGCCTTCCCCCTCTCAAACTGCTGGAGGCAACAATTCAGAATCTCATCATCCGGAATCTCACACGGGTAGATGTGAGAATTGGCGTCGCGCAACGATTGGCCTGTGGTCAAATTGAAAATGGTGATGAGACATACATAAAGACGCTTTTGACAATGTAATGAAGTGCAATTAACTTATATATTACTAGCGACCCGCCCCGGCTTTACACGGTTGCAATACTTAGTAATGTTGAATTTTGTATTCTATATTGCATAAAAACCTGCCGCTTAAATATAATAAATAAAACCGCATCAAAATCCGTTGCGTAGTTTTAAAGATCTACATAATAAAAGAAAAAATATGAATCTTATATTGTTTTAAAAAACTGTTGGATCGAACATAATTTTTTATGAGACCAAGGCTTTTGACCATACAATTTTGGCTATTCCCATATACCATATATGTATGTTTTATATTAACCTAGTGTTAAGTTAAATTTATGGTGTGGAAAGAAATATAAAAACAGTTTACCTTTGATTCGACTATTCTCTGGTAATGATTTGTATAAATAATCCATAGCTGATTTGGCCCTCTTACAAATGGCACCATTGCCATTATTATTGTCCTTTAGCCTGTCCAGTTCGTTGATAACGCGCCAGGGCACCAGAAGTGTTGGCTGTTCACTATACCCTAAAACAGAATACATTATAAACATAAATAACAAACTTTTTAAATATTAAACAATATCACGTACATGATCCGTAGCGAACACACTTGTGTTATTTATTGATAAATATATAAAAGTTATTGTACAAAAAAAAACTATAAAAGGTGGACTTAATACATGGTCACACAGATTGTTAGTTTATGGATGTGTGACTGTGTATGGATTACAAAAAAATAAATATCAATAAATTACGAAAACAACGACGGTACCACAGACGCCAGATTTCAAATAATAATAAGTTCGTTTCCCATATTGACACGATTGGTAATCAAACTCAGTACCTATGAGATGCCAATGTAAAGTCCACTTGTCACTCGGCTACACCACATAAAAAAAATTATTAACCATAAACATTTTTATGTGGTAATATTTTATTTGACAAACCCTTATGCGGTCAGAAGTTGCTTCATTTTATATTAATTTACTGCAAACATATCATACCTTTTATATGTGAATTCAGAACATCCTTGATGACATCAAGCTCATGTATAAAAATGTTTGTATCAACTACTAAAACTAAATCTTTGTTACTATCTAAATTGTCTTTTGTACATTGTACCATTGGTACATTCTTCTGAACCTGAAAATCAAGATATTAATTGTTAATAAGGAAGAAAGTAATACGTAGCCATCACAGAAATTGTAATATCATAAATACAAATCTTATGTGAATTTTTGTGGCATTAAAACTGGGTTGATTTAGAGGAATCAAAGTAAAACAGAGACAATCTTTAGTTACCCCTTAACCAGGGGTGGTATCCCCTTAAACTTAGCCTTAGCAGAAGAGGGGCATCATACCTTTAATATAATAACACTAGCTGTGCCTGCATCTTTGATCACATAATTTGAGAACAAAACTACCCTGTAACCCTTAGGTGAAGAAATCAAAGAAAGTGTCTAGGTAACAAAATGAAAGCAGTTTGGTTAGATAGAAAATGAAGGGATAAAAGGAATATGCTTTTATTAATTGATCTTTGTACCAAATTTTGTCCAAATCCATTCTGTAGTTTTTCATTAAAATATTTAAAAAAATACATCCATACATTCTTACAAACTTTCACACTGCTAACTTTAGTAGAATTATTTACCTCTTTATAATCTACATCCATAGATTCAACATCATATGCCCCCTCTTTACTGGCATATACGTAGGATTCATGGTTACTAACATATCTTGCGTCATTACTAGCATATACTACATCTTTGCCCGTGCACATTAGATCACTACTCTCCCCAAAATTTTCTAAAGATGTATTTTCTGCCTCACTACTAAAACGTTTCCTGAGCACCTCCATCCGTTCCTTGGCTGATGCAAACGTATTCACAGGGGTCTCCTTATTAGTACTCTTGTACGACAACTTGGATTTTATGGCAGAAACCAGCTTACTAGCTTCAGAAAACTGAGGAGGTGTCGCCGGATGCTTCATAAACGGATAATCAGCTGTTTGATTGCAAATTCCTTTCTCTATGTCTGCAAATGTATCTTTAGGTTTCTGTTTACAGCAGTACTCTTCCGGTAGTTGTGCCTTCATTGACGATATTATTTTGTTGGCCGCAAAGAACTGTGATGGTGATGGCATGGACTGCAGACTGTCGCTGCTAGGTGATTGACTGTTGGAGCATTTTGGTTCATTTGCATTTGGACTTTTCAGTTCTGCTTTGGAAGTTTTCGCTTGTGTTTCAGTCTGTGTTGCTGTTGGGTTAGTTATCTTGGTTGCTTTAGAAGGAGTTTTATCAACATTGCAACTTTCTTCATTCTGAGCGTCTTGTGATAGTTGCGCCCTGAGCTGAGAGAGCCTGGTGTTGGCATTATTTTTAGTAGTTGTTTTTTGAGACTCTGGTTTTGATGGACTCTCTTTCTTACCTTTATCTGAAGGTTTTGCAGGACTGGGTTTCTTCTGAGAAAATGAATGATTTTGTTTTTCTGGAGTTGATAGGTCTGTGAAAAAATAAAGTAATCAATAAGTACATGGAATTGCATGGAAAAAGATTCTGGTAGAAAATGTTATATGGCAATATAATGATTGCAATATGTATTTATAGTTTTTGACTCAATTTCTTTGGTTTAGTAGTTTAAATTATTAACAAGAGTGGGCCATTACTGTAAACATTACCATATTGTAAGTTATGTGGCAAAAAAACACAAAATACCTTGTTTTGATTTCTTCTGGATGGGAGTGCCATCTTTGCTATCACTTTTCCTTTTTAAGGACTTCTCGTCTCTTTTACTTTTTTCCGAGTGGCTGCATTTCTTCTTTTTGTGCTTCCCATGACCTGATTTTTCCTCAGCCTTGAAAAATGTTGTACAAAGTATTGATTAACTATTTACCCAATAAAGCTTTATTTTTTGCCAAATTTCAAACCATTTGAATATTTTAAAAATAAATTTGTTGTAATTTGATAAGATTTGTTAAACCGTTCATGCATATTATGCGGTTATTCTATCTAAATAAATAGGAATTTACGAAACGAACCTGAGGTTCCGTCCACGACGATTTTCCTGTTCTCTTATTGAAATAATATTTCCTTCCCCGATTTGATTTAGATGTACAGAGTACCCAGCCGTCTGGTAATTTCTTTGAATAATTCTTATCCGAATTCATGATGAGTTAAAGGAAAATAAACAATGAAATTCATCTATATTTTGTAAAAGAAACAAGAATTTGTGTTCGTTTGACAAAATATTTCAAGTTTATTTTGTCTATGGACAGTTTAAGAGTTGTATCCTCACCTAAATTGTTGCCGAAAACACTTCGAAAATAATAGAATATCGCTTTAGTGGCATAATATCTTTTTGCTTTTCTCGCAAGAATACATTTCTATAGCAAGAATTGATCTGAAATGTTTGCAATGAAATATATTTAGCAAATATACCAAATATTAGTTTGCTTATCGCGTGATTTCGAGAACACCTCTCTTTAGCTGTCAAAACTTGTGTCAAGTTGACAAGTGAAGCTGAACAGCTGATTTTCTAACCTTGTTTTTGTACAAATGGTTTCCTTGATTTTGAAATTGTATTGAGGGATTTTGACCGTAAATTATGGAGAGAATAATAAAATTTGGTAAAACCATTCGAAATAACTGGAAGAAATCTGTAGTCGGTGTAATTGCCCTTTCATATGGTGCCGCTTCTTTGAAAGAGAAGTATGAGTAAGTTTGAAAATCTTTATACTTTTATATCCAAAGAATTGTATTTGTGATATTAATTAAAAGCTTAAAAGTTTAGTTTATACCTTGATATAAAATCCACTCAAAATTTTGCAAATAATCTGGATAAATAAATTATATTCAACTCCCAAACAATATTTAATATTAACCATACATTTTATGCTTGTTTATGGTGAGAAATAAATACCTTATTATTATTATTTTCCAGAATTGACATCTTAATGAGTGCTGCATGTAAAAAGGCAGCCCGATATGGAGATGAGCTAATCCCAATGGAACGCAACCCGACCATGGTCACTGTAATACTGAACCCAGTTGCTAATAAACGTAAAGCTAAGAAAGACTTTGAGAAATACTGTGAGCCACTTCTTCATTTAGCAGGACTTCAGGTGGACATTGTGCAGACAGCTTCAGAGGGCAATGCTAAAGAGATCGTAGAGGTTCTGCGTGGGACTGAGGCTATTATTGTTGCTGGTGGCGATGGAACTTTATCAGAGACAGTAACAGGTACTTGTTCAGTTGACACTTAACATGCCCTTGATCCCATGAATTAAATTTGACTCGTGGCCATTGATCAACTATTGTCTCTCCTATCTGGACAGGGAATCTGTTGAATATTGTTTTCTAAAGTTAATAGTAGTAGGTAGGTTCCTAATCAATTTAACTATAAATTAATTTTTAATGTACTACACTCTGCGAAAATTAAATATGTTATAATATATTAAACATTTTCAGGTCTCTTAAGAAGGAATGATGATGCCAACAGATTCCCACTGGGAGTGTTACCACTTGGTCGCACAAATGCATTTGGCAACTCATTGTTTCCTGGTGGAGATGGTGTGGAGAAAGTCAAGCAACTGATTGAAGCATGCATGGCCATCATTGAAGGTAACACAGTTTGGAAGGATGCAATGAAGATTGAGCCGATACCTGAAGAAGAAGAAGAAACTCCTAGCAGGCCTATTTATGCACTGACTTCATTAGAATGGGGTGCATTTAGAGATACCTTCGCAAAAAGAGACAAATACTGGTTCTGTGGCTCATTACGAGATTATGCTGCCTTTATTTTCAACGGCTACAAAGAGTCTCTTACATGGAACTGCAGTGGAGTCTTAAAATACACGCCTCCTTGTGCTGGTTGCAGCAATTGTATGCAAAAGAAGCCTGAAGTGAAAAGAAAGTGGCTATTCTTTGTACCAAGTACAGAAGCTGCACAGCAATATGATAGTTCTCAAGTCCTTAATCCAGAATGTTCAATGTCTCAAGAACTTTGCTTCAAAACTTGTGACTTTAAAATACAACCTTATCAAATACAAAATCAGCTGCCAGCATTAGGTATTATGTTAGGCAGGAATTCTTATTCCTACACAGATTTTGTATCAGAGGGTTGGAATAGATTGAAGAATAATTCCAGTGATCTGGATGTTGTTACAGCAAGAACAGTAGAGTTAATCCCAAACAAACCAGCAAACGAAGTTATGATTGAAATAGACAAAGAAGAATTCGAAGTTAAACCTGTAAGAATCACATTGCTCCCAAGAGTTGTAAAATTATTCTGTAAATCAGGATTAAATAATATTGCTTAGTTTAATTTTTAATGTTTTATTTGAATAAGTTATATTAAACTGGTATAAAATGAGATAGATGTGTTAGTTTTCGATAAATAAAATTTACAAAATGTTTTGTCTACAATATTCCCATACAAAAATTGCTGCAGTAACATGAACATTTAGAGATCTAATGAATCCTTGTTGTGGTATTTCCACACAGTAGTCCATAATTGGCAAAAGGTCACATGGTATGCCTTCCTTTTCATGCCTGTAAACAAAAATATTTTTTAACTATAAAAAAGTAGAATAACTCAAACTTATTATTTATCTTAGTCGCTTTAATTAAAATAGTACATAATCACCCTTTTCTAAAATTATAAAGTAACTGAAAACAATCTCACCCAAGTAGTAACAAAGATTTTTTAGGGAATTTGAAAGATTGAAGTGTAATGCTTGAGGAGGTTTGTTCCGCTGCCACAACAGAGTAGCCTTCTTTCTTTTTCTGTAGCAGGTACTGTTTCAATGGTTGCCCAGGTCGAACCTCTTCCACATTCACCCAACGTTCCGCAGATACACTTAAATAAATACAAAAAATATATCTCAAATTTACCAACACAGGTCTCAAAATGAAACCTTGCGGCACACCTACAAATGTGTTGAAAAGGTTTGGTAAATTCGGTAAATAATAAATTTAATATTTCAACTGCTCAAGATTTCATGTATCACTAGACCCATAACACAATAATGGATAATGCTTTTATTTAGAAATTAACTTCAATTCCATATTAATACAATAAAATGCATTATAAAAATACTGTACGAAATGCGAATGTTTCTACTACCTTAGCCCCTGAAATTGTTTGTCTTGCAGGTGTCGCAAACTGTCCACAACGTAAGTTCTGACTCCAAACACTTCGCTCGTGCGAGCCATACCTCCCAAGTTAGGCAGTTTGTCTATGAGAGATGCCACCACTATCAGCTCACTAGGGCTCTTCTTCTAAAAAAATAAGGTGGGTTTCATGATTTTCGTTATAAATCTTTAAACAGTATTCAAAAATGGTTTTGCTTAATTGTATAGACGAATCAAAAAGCCTTTTTACCTTCTTTCCAGATTCATAGGCAATCACATCACTCATATTTTTCCAGGGAACATATTTCTTTTGAATAGTTCCCATCTCTTCAGTGTCATCAGAAATTTTATATTTTTCATCTTTCCATGTATTTAAATTAAAAACATCTTCGTCCGACCTTTGTATCAGTTCTTCTCTTTTGAAAAAATCATGATTTTTGACATTCGAGTTTATGCTTTTCAATATATCTTTTACAAAAGTCAAATTAATTGGCTCATTATTATTAATTTCACAATAGCGAGGGAGAAAATAGTAAATGAAACATGGGGTAAAATCGTTTACAATATCAAAAGTATTAACAAAATAGTCTTGTTGTAGCTTAATAAAGTTCTTATCCTTTGCACTTTCCACAAACGTCTTTTGAATAACATGAATTGTATAAATATATTTAGAAGAAGCTTCTTTATTCATTTCATAGAGCTTGGTAGCTAAGTATTGGGCTTGAAGTCTTATGTTGAACATTTGTCCCATTGTGTGTGATAATAATTTATCCATGACAAAGTCATATTCTTTATTTGAACATACACCTTCATTAATTTTATGTTTCACAATCCAGTACAAAATTATAAATTGGGAAGTCACTGGTAATTTAGATATTATATCTTCAAAATTTTGGTTAATACTATTCTCCTGAAAAATAAACAATGAAAGTAGGTATACATTTTATGGAGAATAAAATTTTTCAAATTTTAAATTAACACGAATTATTTTACCTTGATGTAAAACTGTAACGCTATGTACCACTCCAAGCAGATCCTTACGCTCGGTTGATGAGGTAGTCTGCCAAGTAAGTCAACACACCAGCTAACAGCTATATCATCAGGCTTTAGGGCAGAAATGAGCAGTAGATGCTGAAGAGAGGTAAGGAGAAGCCGGTGAGCCTGAGAATGGCCATGGTAACGTTGCTTGTATTTGAAAGTTTCGTCTACGCGACTCTTGATGAACAGTTCAATGTTTGACAAAATATCTTTGTTTGTAATTTTAGTTAAGATCAGTAGGGATAAGTATTGTATTTGGAAATTAAAATGAACATCAATTCTGAAAGCACAGAAAAGAAATAGAAAATAAGTAAATGATTAGTAGGCACATTATTATTTATATTTCCATCTAGATTGATGTTGGTGAGTAAGGTAAATAAGTGGACAATAGACGTACATATTCTGTAGGTAGGTAGGTAGGTAGGTACCAACTATAGTACCTTTATATCAATAAACACACATTATTTTTAAAACTTACTTTTGTGCGTGACAGCTATACTTTGGGTTGTGCAATAACCCAACAACAAGATTGTCAAAAATCCTGAAAATTAAATTAAAACAGTTAAATTCTCAACATTATTCTTCCAGTTACATTTTCAGACATAGTTTATTATATTAAAGCCACCTTTGATCCTTCCTTGGAACTGGGGAATACAGTAGTATTTCGCACAATACGTAAATCAATTGGCCATGATCTGGAGTAAAATCTTTGGTTTTCAAATTTCTAACTAAATAAAACAATGGTGCATTTTTTACAGCGCCATTATCGATTATTTTCTTGCAATAGGATATGACTACATTGTTATAAATTGATTTTCTCAGTAAGTCATCATGTACAATCAAGTTTACAAATTCTTCAATACAAGGGTTGTATTGATTATTTGATTTTAATTCCTCTATTTCCTTCCACATTCTGTTTATAAATTGTGTAATATCGTATTTCATATTTTTATCATTAAGTATGGCAGGCAGAATAGAATTTATTATATTTATGCAAAGTCTCAGACATCCATATCCACCACATTCTATTACATTGTCAATAAATTCAGCAACGTCTTTTAAATGTCCTTCTGCATTTGGTTTTTCACCTATCATTATAATATGTACTATTTCACACGCCTTTTCATAATATACATTTCTTAATCTTCCAACACTTTGCTTCTTTTGAAAGGTTGATATCAATATTAAAATATCCATCAAACTTAACATCTCATGTTTATAATTCGAATAAAAATTTCTATTTTCTGTCAAGTTCTTTAGCAAATACATACAAAGTACTTGGGTATTTAATGGTATATTTTTATCTTTTATAAATAAAACAGCAGCTTTGTACAATTGCAAGAGAATTTCCAAAATTTCGGGATTGTTTGCTGTAGTAAACATACTTCCAAATCCATTTGAAAGCATACTCATTTCTTCAATATTCAATAAAGTGTTGTTGGATAATAAACTTAGTATATAAAACAAAATTATTTTATATGTTCCAGAAATCATAACATTCAAAATTTCGGATAT
Source organism: Glyphodes pyloalis (assembly GCA_037074685.1). Classification (NCBI taxonomy): domain Eukaryota; kingdom Metazoa; phylum Arthropoda; class Insecta; order Lepidoptera; family Crambidae; genus Glyphodes; species Glyphodes pyloalis. The sequence continues at coordinate 2,233,269 of JAYKKO010000003.1, read as the reverse complement.
ATTATCATTTGTTTTTTTAGTTTTAATATACAATTCCATTAAATAAATAACATCTCGAATGTAACCTGATTTATCTGAATATTGTCTGCTAACTATTGCATCCAGTGAATTAATTTTGTTTAACAATAAGTCCATAAAAGTATTCAAATCTGAGGGATGCTTTTGTAAATATGCAAGACCAAAATCAATGTGTGAATAAGATTCAAAAATTACATTAAAAAGTGTTAACTTTTCATCATCTGTCACAATATTCTTTAAGAGCATTGAATTAAGTGGATTTTCTTCAGCAATAAGTTCAGTTTGTAGTATGCAATATATACTCAGAATATCTCTCCAATGAATACCAACACAACAGTTAGCAACAAAGTAGGAAATGTTAGCAAAAACTGCCTTTCTTATGGGTATGTTATTGCATGGAACTTTTAATAATTCAATTATCAATTGTGACACATTTACATTTCTTTCCGATAGTAAGTCAGCAAATCTTAGGTCACACAATATACTGGTTATGTGATAAAATGGCACAGGAGACCATTTAACATTAGGTAATGCTGTTAAAATGTGTATAAAAATGTCTATATCTGAAATAAATACAAATATTTTCTTCTTTAGATCTTCACATTCTAGAGTTTGATCGTAGAGGTTAATATCATTTAATGCTTCTAACAGTACATACGCTTCTAACTGACTCCCAATTTTTAAATCTAGCCTATTTTGAATACACTTAAGTCTGACTTGTGTATTATCATGTCTCAGACCAATATTAAATGCACAATTCAACCAATTACCAAGACTCTTTAGCGATTTAAATAATTGCAAAGATGGCAAAACTATGTTACTTTGCTTTTCTTCTAAACTATCGATAAGTATGAAAAAGTTATCCCATACGATTTTCAAAGTTTTTTTATTTGAATGGTCCCAAGTAAATATTGTATTTTCATCCATTTTAATACAAATATCTTTATTGAGAGTAATCACACAATCCAATGCTCTCTTGGCAAGATACACAGATATTTTTCTCATAGATGGGTCAGTGGACAGCAAGCCATTGAAAATAGTATTCCAAAATTCATTTGTGTAGATGATTACAGATTTAAATAGCATATTTCCTGTACTGTCTGCAACTGGCAAATAATATTCTGAAAGTGAGCTCAATACATTCAAACATATTTCTATTTTATCATTCTCAAGATCCTTAATTTGTTCCCATATTTTGTCAAATATGCTGAAACCAGATATTCCTTCAAACATTTTTGGTACACTGTTGGTCAAGAAATGAACCTTAAGTTTTTCATCAGTACTGTGAAGAATACTTTTCACCGGTAACTCTAAAAATGGTAGGTTTAATTTTTCTCCCTTCTTTATAACAGTGTCAAGTATACTGTCTGATATTTTAAAGTTCCATAAAACTGTGTTTTGCCCAGGAGTTTCACAACCATCTCTAGAATCTGTTGAGAAATCAAAATCACACAATATTTGCTGCAGGAGATGCTCAGATTTGTTTACTAAAGTGCTGATATTAAGGCCCAATGTAATAGCTACAATGTCGCACACGTTATCAATGTTTTCTTCCGTCAACTCTTTGATGAGCCTTGCCGCAAACTCCCATTCGTCGTCATTCTCACAGTCACAGTTATCTTGCAAATTTACGAGTTGTTTGTATTGCAAAAGCTGTATGGCACTTGTGAGATGCTTATTGGTATGTTTTTCTTTTTCCATAATCGACTTTAATCGCTTATCAATAATATCTTCGTCCAAATCGAGCAAGTCCATGAATGACACGGCTTCATTCTGGAAATGCATTTTATTCTTACAGCTTTACTTATCGTTCAAAAATCTACTTAAGTTCGCTTGCTGATCCTATGGCTTAGTTTTTCACATGAGGTAAACATTTAATTCAGGAAAAAACGTGGAAACTTCTTCAAAAACATTCGGCCACGCAATGTTGACATCACAGACCAAAAATGGTTGATTTTATTTTTGGTTTGTCATATCATAAGTCAAACAAAATCCAGCTGATACCTGCGTTTTATTCTGCCTGTTATCCTTGGGCTTGATGAATAACAAAAGTTACCTAAATTTAATTTTATTTATATGTAAAGATGTATAGAATATAAAAAACTGTTTCAAGGAAACATTAATATATTAATTTATTTTAATATTTAATTTTATAGTAATTACCAGAGTTAAACAAAAATTCCACTAAATTTGGTCATGAGACGTTAAAGCATATGACATTTGAAGTAACTTTCGTCCCGCACTTCCCTTCACTAAGGCTCGACCGATACTCGGTCCCTGTCTCGGTCTTTGCATTCTCGACTACAAATTCAATCGATATCTCGTTCTCGGTTGGATTAGTAACTTGCGCGCGATTGGTGTAAAGTGCGTAAGAGAGTGCGAGTTGGAAGACGGACCAATGACAAGTGACGAATACAGTTCAAGCTCTGTAATAGATGATACTGTTGAAACTTGTTGTGTAGATGTATGCTGTGCACCGCAAACAATACATTTTGCCCCTAAAATCTTAACTTAAAACTGAAACTCATTTTTTTTCTTCAACCTAATAGGTAGTATAGATTCAAAATTTAAATTGACGTTTCTAATATATATTTTTTCTGAATTGAATAGTTTGCTCGAGAGACACTTCCAAAGTAGTAAAATGTCCTCCCCCCCCTCCTGTAATTAATAAAATAAGAGAATCATAAAACTACAAGAAATATATGATGTAAGTATTTTTTTAATACGTCATAAATCGTAAACCGCAATTTAGCTGCCTTTAATTAAATCAACTCCAATATAAACTTTTATATCGTATTACTTTATGCTACGGAACCCTGCGTAGGCGAGTCCCACACCCAATTGGCCGGTTTTTCTATTCTCAGTCTATTCTCGGTCTCCGAGATATAGTTTTATTTTCGGTCTTGGCCGAGATCAAAAAACCATCTCGGTCGAGCCCATAGGGTAAAAAGGGTAAGCCCTTCACATTTGACTTTTACCTAAGACTGTAGTAAAGATGTAAAAACTTTCAGCTTCAATTCGATTCTGTGTGGTGTAGAACGCTCCAGACACATTTCTTTGACGGGGGCTCTGTTACTCACAGTGCACACGAGTAAATTTAATCACGCTTGTAACAAATATCAAAATCGATTTAATTAATTCTTTCAAATGCTGATTGACTAAAAAATCGAATACAGTGTGCTATCCACAGTTGCTATAAGTCAGCCAATCAGGAGTTTCGTTTTTTTTTTCATCATAAATTTGATGTATTACAAATACTGAGCTTTCGCACTTCGGAGTGATGTTGGAACAGTTTGACTAGTAGAAGATTTTACTGTATTAGTCTTTGTGTTCGTTACAAAATTACCTTGGTATTGAAATTTTCGAAGTCTGGATTTCAAAATAATTTATCAAAACGCAATTACGACATCCAAAAATTAGACAAAAGACATCATAAAATTTACAACACATGGCAACAAAAAAATAATAACCTGCCAAAAAAATACAATAGGTACATTAAAATTCTGAAAAAAAAACTCCATTGCAGATCTAAATTTTATTTAATCCAGAGTTTGTTTCTTTTCTGCTTATTTATATTTGATTAGTTCTTAAATCTACAGCGTTGTTCTTGTAGCTTTATTAACATTTTCTTTTTAGAGTAGATTTTCTCTGCAATGGATGATAATGGTTCGACTGATGATGATGTCAAAGATTCACCTCTCGGTCATAAAATGGGTGGAAAAAAGTTCAAATTGAACGACGGGAGCTCTCAGGACAGTTTCAAAGAGGCTGGTAAGTTTCAAGTGTGAGTTTAAAGGGATGAAAAAAGTTGTGACGTAAATTGCAATCGAGTCCATGTTGGTTGTTTTTTTTAGTTGCATCGTCAAGTAAAGAGGAGAAAGATGAGAAAGATGAGAATGTTGATAGTGGTGTGTCGGCCGACAAGTCTGAGAGCACTAGTAGTGATGACCGCGCCGCCAGGACCTCGGGGGGTCCTTCCAACGAGGTGGTGAACGCGGCACCCTCCAGCAGTAACGTGCGTGCCATCCTATTGAATATACGCCGCCATAAGCGGGCGAGGAACTATAGGAAGCGCCAGACAGACGCTAGGGACTCTGATAGCAATGAGTCATCAAGGGATTCTGATGATTTATCCCCTGAAGAGAGTAGCACTGTGGATATGAGCACTACAAGGGCCAGTAGTAATGAGATCTCTAATTCAGAACCTGACAGTGATGACTTCCAGAGGTATACAGCGGAGGTGTCACATGGCACAGGGTGAGTCATAATTCAGTGCGGGCAAAGTAAAGAGGTATTGTTTGCTTTGATTGTGTAAACACCACAAAAACAATGTTTTTTTATACTTTTAAAAACACCAGGTACTTGATAGGAAAAATTGGGTAAATGCACATTATTCTTAATTTTTTTTCATTTGTGTAAATATAAATGATTATTTCTTCAGTCAAAATATTATACCAATAAACAGACTGAAAAAAAATTGTGAAAGCTTCAAGTTCCTGTATTTATGATTTTAATTATGTTTCTCTTCATTTTAATATGGGTATGTTAATTTTAATATAATATATTGAAATACAATATTTATCTTTTGTTCTTACAGGTCAAGTTCATCAGAAACCAATGATACATCTGGCACTGATGACTTGGTTCACATACAGTCTGATGAAACAGACACAGAAGATGAAGATTCAAACTGGTCTCGGTCCAATGCCCAAAATGATGAAGAAGATAGGGGAACACCACCTAGCGTACTGCTAAAAACACGACCTAAGCATAATTATTTAATGTTAAGGGGTATGTAGACTTATTCATTATAATTAGTGTCGGACCAAAATTCGGTTTCGGCCAAAAACGGCCGAACCTTTCGGCTGCGCCGAAAACTTACAAATAATGTATTTTTTTCACTTTATTTATAGGGTAAATTTTCAATCAGAACCTCTGTAACTGTGCTGAAATTTCATTGTGATAAATCTCTGAAAGTAAAAACCTGTAAATACATGTCGGCGAGATATTCATTTTAGAAAAAACGGGCTTACTTTTTTTTTATAAAAGGTTCCGTTTCGGTTTCCGCCGTTGATTGTACTGTTTTTAATTATTCTACTATTACAATTCTTTTTTGGTTCATAATTAGACGTTTAATTTTACTCTTTGGGTACGGATACCTAAGAATGGAGTAATTTCTCCTGTTTTGTAATAGTACACACAGAATAAGTAGTTCATACATATACTAAATACTCTTTACTTCATTCATTTTTTTTCCTTTGTGATATCCATAATATACCTACACACACCGTCAGATCGTCATGACAAAATCTGTAAAAATATCCCACTCATTCAATATTAAGTGGGATATTACAATATCATCAGATAAGGGTAGGTTTTATAAGGGTACTTAAAAAAAAGGATCATGTACTTAAGAATCTTAAAGGTTTATAGTCGTGTCGGAAAAACATTCTGCAGCTGAAAAGGCCTGTCGTCAAAAGTGACGCATATGAAAAGTTCTGTCGGCGAAATGTCCATAGGTGAAAAAGTCTGTCGGGCAAACGTAAAATAAGTGAATCGTCCTGTCGGTGAACAGTCCATTGATGAAACGGCCGTCGGAGAACCGTGGCGGAATCCACCCGTACAATCTAAAATACTTACCACTGGTTTTGGCAGCTTAAAGTTGTATGTTATGTTGTCTATATATAAACTAGGTAGGCTAAAGTTTTGCAAAAAAAAAAAATGTTTTGAATCATTGTTATTTACTTAAAAGTAGTGGTTTATATTTTATTAATACAAGCTGTTTTACTAGTTTCAAATTTTGTCTCATTAGGAATGCAAAGAGAACAAATATATAATATTTGTTTTGATTTTAAATAACCTTCTTTTATCTATTAATCAAAGTTCAGCTGTTATCTTTGAACTCCACAAACACATGTTTGTTATGAAAATCGAATATTATTACACTAAAGCAATATAGTAACAATATTTTTATTATCAACCCTGAGAGTCATGACAAGCACATGTTTAGATTTTTATTTTTTTATAGTCCTTCATGCTGCACTAGCAAAGTTTAAATATTTTAAAGAAATAGAAAAATCTTATTTCCCCTTCCGGTGTGGGGCTCCAACCCACGGACCTTCACATATCGCGCGTGATGATCTTCCAACTGAGCTAACAGCAATTTATCGTAGGCACTGAATTTTTATGATGTGTTGACCTCTCAGCCGTGGGAACGGGCTCTACACCATATGGAAGATAAAATTATTCTGTTTCTTTAAAAAAAGCACTTTTTTATTTTTCAGAAATAATAAATCGTGAAATGGGACTGACATTTCCGTGCAGCACCATGTCCAAAACGGACATAATGTTTGAGCAGAAGTTTTATGGATCTCTCCATGTCATCTATAGAATGAAAAAACTCCATACTCTAAACCAACATAAAGGCTGTGTTAATTCAATAAATTTTCACCCTGAAGGTGGGTAGCTTTTTATGTAACACATAAACATTAGATTGCTGCTAAAGTAATTAGGTATTTGTGTCTTGGACGACTGCCATGTTTGTGTAAGTCAAATAAATGTTACTGAATTTATATATTCAAAATGAAATTGGCCCAACAATTAGTTCATCTTTAGACTTTTTGATACATAATATAATTGCATGATGGACATTTAATTCCTATGTAGGATTGAATCTATGTCAGAAGACTTTAACTTTAATTTATCCTTCAAAGTTCAGTCAAATTATGTATCCTGGGTCACCAAACTATGCCCCAAACGTATTCAACAGACATTTTTTCCATTATTCTTGCCCCAAATCGACATGACATAGTAATATTACTGATTGCCACATTCATTGTTATTAAAACAAGGAATTGTGTTTTGAAATTTTCAAAAGTATCTCAGTTGACTATAGTCAAGCTGTTATTACTGATTTGCATAGATTTAAGGTCCATATTAAATCATGTTTAATGCGAAAAGCATACTAACTTGATGAATATTTAAACAATAAACATAATATGGACATAATTGTCTGCTCGCTCGCACACCATAGTTTTATGTTCTCCAGCTCTAAACATTGTAAAGATTAGGATAACTACAGAGTTTCTTGCCGGATTCTTCTCGGTAGGATTAGGTTCCGAACCGGCTGTAGCTTCAATTTTGGTTTGTGTTCATTCTGATGATGCATAAGTGTTACTTGTAACCTACATGAATAAATGAATTGACTTTGACTTTTGACATAATGTCAAAATACTCAACGTCTTGACTATAACAGAATCCGCCTTACAGAAGACCGCAGCCAAATAACAATCACTTCTGTGTTGTTGTGTTCCTGCGTGTGGGTAAGGTTTCCAGAGCTCTTTGGTGCTACATTAGTAGCAGGGGCCAAGCTTTCAAGGTAAGGCAGGCGACAAGTCTAGTAACAGATTCACTATGCTGTACTTGTCGCCCTTAAGTTAGGACCTCATTACCACTTAACACCTCATCCCACCTGATGAGGTCAACCTTGAAAAGTAATAAAAAAAAAACAACAGCCTATTGAAAACTCGTGCTTGTGTCGCGTACAGGTCACCTGCTAGCGTCAGGGTCCGACGACACTAACGTCATAGTGTGGGACTGGGCGCGCAGGCGGCCGCTACAGACGCTCCGCACGGGGCACAAGTCCAACGTCTTCCAGAGCAAGTTCCTGCATCTGAACGCGCAGAGTCAGCTCAACATTGTCACATGCGCGAGGGATGGACAGGTGATAATTGACAAACATATCAAGAATCTGATACTGATTCGGAACCAATTTAACCCGGTTGGAAGAAACATTTTCAATCAAATAAAAATAAGTTTCAAGTTTCAAACATCCAACTTTAAAAATGATGAAACTTCGTATGTAGCCTATCATCCCTCCTTTCAACTTTCAACCGCTCACAACCCTATTTCGCGTGGAAAAGTAATCGTTGTCCTTTCTCAACTTTTCGGTCACTCCAACCGAATACCAGGGTTACTTTTGCTTTTAAATTAAGGGTAAGGACGTTATTCTGGCTGGGATGGAACCCATGCTTTTAGGTTAGAGAGCTAGGGGCGCTAATCATTGTTCAAACGGCCAGACAAGAGTGATGTGACGCTTGTCAATGTGTGCCCCAGGTCCGGCTGCTCCAATGTCCGCCAAGCGGAGGTTCGGTGGTGTCGCGGCGGCGGCTCGCGTCGCACTCGCGCGCGGCGCACAAGCTGCACGTGTGCGCGTCCGAGCCGCACGTGGTCGTGTCGGCCGGCGAGGACGGCCTGGTCATGCAGTGCGACGTGCGAGCGGACCACGTGTCCAGGTGAGGCCACTTGCGTGCAACTAGCGGTCCGGCCGCTCGCGGCGCACAAGCTGCACGTGTGCGCGTCCGAGCCGCACGTGGTCGTGTCGGCCGGCGAGGACGGCCTGGTCATGCAGTGCGACGTGCGAGCGGACCACGTGTCCAGGTGAGGCCACTTGCGTGCAACTAGCGGTCCGGCCGCTCGCGGCGCACAAGCTGCACGTGTGCGCGTCCGAGCCGCACGTGGTCGTGTCGGCCGGCGAGGACGGCCTGGTCATGCAGTGCGACGTGCGAGCGGACCACGTGTCCAGGTGAGGCCACTTGCGTGCAACTAGCGGTCCGGCCGCTCGCGGCGCACAAGCTGCACGTGTGCGCGTCCGAGCCGCACGTGGTCGTGTCGGCCGGCGAGGACGGCCTGGTCATGCAGTGCGACGTGCGAGCGGACCACGTGTCCAGGTGAGGCCACTTGCGTGCAACTAGCGGTCCGGCCGCTCGCGGCGCACAAGCTGCACGTGTGCGCGTCCGAGCCGCACGTGGTCGTGTCGGCCGGCGAGGACGGCCTGGTCATGCAGTGCGACGTGCGAGCGGACCACGTGTCCAGGTGAGGCCACTTGCGTGCAACTAGCGGTCCGGCCGCTCGCGGCGCACAAGCTGCACGTGTGCGCGTCCGAGCCGCACGTGGTCGTGTCGGCCGGCGAGGACGGCCTGGTCATGCAGTGCGACGTGCGAGCGGACCACGTGTCCAGGTGAGGCCACTTGCGTGCAACTAGCGGTCCGGCCGCTCGCGGCGCACAAGCTGCACGTGTGCGCGTCCGAGCCGCACGTGGTCGTGTCGGCCGGCGAGGACGGCCTGGTCATGCAGTGCGACGTGCGAGCGGACCACGTGTCCAGGTGAGGCCACTTGCGTGCAACTAGCGGTCCGGCCGCTCGCGGCGCACAAGCTGCACGTGTGCGCGTCCGAGCCGCACGTGGTCGTGTCGGCCGGCGAGGACGGCCTGGTCATGCAGTGCGACGTGCGAGCGGACCACGTGTCCAGGTGAGGCTACTTGTGTGCAACTAGCGGTCCGGCCGCTCGCGGCGCACAAGCTGCACGTTTAGTTACAATAAATAAAATGATACTTCTTAAGTTGAGTGGAGTAGTTATGTACCAACAAAATAAATACCAATACCAATACACAAAAATGGATAGTTGGTGTTGCGAACGTTACTAGAAGCATTATTATAAATAGTGTGTTGCGCAGGCTGTGCCACGTGCGCGAGCGCGGCGCCAGCGTGCCCCTGTACAGCGTGCACGGGCACCCGCTGCAGCCGCGCCTGCTGGCCGTGGCGGGCCGCGACCAGTTCGTGCGCGTCTACGACACGCGCAAGGCCTCGCGCCCGGCCGCGCTCTACTGCCCCAAGACCTTCGGCGACCACAGCGTGAGTACCCACCGCACTTGACCTTACATACCATCAGTACTAGCGATCAAAGAGACTTAGTCTTTTAAGGCCTATTAATGATAATCAATTCATTTAAGAGAGGTAGGGCATAGCGATTTATCGCTCGAACTGGAGCAGCCCGACTGGCGAAATACCTCCATCTCACAGAAGACCGCAGCCAAATAACAATAACTTCTGTGTTGTTGTGTTCCTGCGTGTGAGTAAGGTTTCCAGAGCTCCTGTGGGGTGCTACGTTAGTGGCAGGGGTCAAGCCTTCAAGGTAAGGGCGACAAGTCCAATAACAGATTTATTATGCTGTACTTGTCACCCTTAAGCTAGAACCTCATTACCACTTACATCAGGTGGGATGACGTCAATCTAAATAAACAAAATATATATATTCATGTTGGTTACAAGTAACACCTATGCATCGTCAAAATGAATATAAACCAAAATTGAAGCTACGGCCGGTTCATTAAAACGACTAGCCTCCATCTTACAGAACTCGACTCTAAGAAGAAGACTAAATGTTCGAATTTTTATTAAATAAGACTTAGTCGTTGTATTAAAAGACTAAGCAACTAAAACGACTACAGTTGTTTTCAAAAGGGCTCACGCCTGAGTATTATACAACCTGTAACGGAAAGGGGGTAACAATGTAAAGTAGGTGGATACTATACCTTGTATAGATTCTATATACGAAATCCCGAGTTAAAATAAACACTTTATTGTTTTTATGAAATAAAAAATGATTAACTATAATGACTGACTAAAACGTAAACAAACGCATCACAACACTATTGAGGTCAGCGACCCCAAATCACGTTATCACTTCACGACAATCACTGCGATCCTGAATTTCTCCACCTCCTTCCTCGACATGCGAAGAAAGTACTAGTTCTTAGAAGATGCGCGAACATTATGCAACATTTGTGGTGTCACTGTACAGAACGCGGCCTTGATGCTTTCTATCATCTCTTCCCTTGACGAGCATGCTACAGCGTACACCTTCCTTTTAAATTAGTCCCACAAGAAGAAGTCCAACGGAGTGAGGTCTGGTGACCGAGCTGGCCATGTGATACGACCTCCTCGCCCAATCCACAGATGAAAACGAGCGTTTTGATGGTTTCGTAAATCTCTTTCTCTAGCTCTCGGTCGGCCATCACGCTGCCGTCGGTTGCTCCGACACAGAGAATCATCTCGAATATTCTTGATTGCTCAAAGACATCACGAAATATCACTAGGCTATCCGTAGTAAGTAGGTAATCCAGAAAGGCAAAAACACAAGATGTTGTCACGGCGACGACAACTCAATGACTTAACTGAATTGTCAAAATGAGAAACGCTAAACCAACAAATTTCAGATGTGATTCAGTAAACACTAAAAGATGAACCACCATTGTGATATTTAAATTAATAGCATAATAGGTAGGTACATCCAAGTCTTTCGACGATTCCAACAATACTGTGATAGTGTTGTGCAAGCGTGACTTAGTCAAAATTTTGACTTGTATTTGACTGATATTTCAAAAAAAAATATTGAATCAATAAATGCGTGTACACAGCTACAAATGGTCCCATACAGTTTGTAACCGTTAACTGCTTTGGTATTTTTGATATTGTTATACCCTTTCCGTTACACGTTGTATATGAACATGACTCATACCCCACGTTAAATGTGTCTTTAATTTGAAAAAAAAAAAGTAAATGTTATTGTTTACCAATATATGAATTATCAAAACGTTCGATTTCCTATATGACACGCCAGCCCAACGCGATAAGGCATTTTAGTCTTTTAATACGTTATAAGGTTAAAGACTGCGACTAAAATAAGTCGTCAGTTTGCAGTCTTATGACTAAAGACAAAAGGGTTACAAGACTAATTTAGTCGCAAGGCTTTAAAAACTAGTCTAGTCTCTTTCATCACTAATGAGTACTCGACGGACGCGTCCTCTGCGCCGGCGCGGCCGCTGCTGCACGTGTCGCTCGTGCGAGCGCTGCGATTACTCAATGCAAGGCAATCTGATTTATTTTTAGTAGACCAATTGAGGCGTTAAGATTGGCTATTAATATAGCATCAAAAATTACGTAATTGTATTAAGGTTAGCCTGTGAATATTATGTTTGCATGTTTAAAAATAAATAAAAAAAACTTAGACAGTCGATGTTATCCTTTATGGAGATCAGAGAGATATCCAGGCCTAGCATGCCCCACGCGAGTAAATTTTATCGCGCTGGTAAGAAATGTCAAAATCAATGCGTCAACTGCTGATTGGCTGAAAATAGGAGTATGGTGTACTATCACCCAATAGATGGTATTGAAACTTTTGTCGTTTCATGCGAGGAATATTCCGTCATATATGCATATACTCTACCTTAAGGTTGTCTGGAAGAGATCGCTTTCTAGCGATAAGACCGCCTAAATTGTACTATATTTTTTCTGTAAAACCTATTTCTGTAAAGATTTTGTGCAATAAAGTATATCTATCTATCTATCTATCTATATGCTAGGTCTATTAGTGAACGAATTTGATTGGTGCAAAATTTACCTCGAACACTAAAAGCAATTAATTTAAACCAAACTCTATTTTTTTAATGAAAGCCCTCTGTTGGGTTAAAGTTTCCTGATATAGATCAAATGTCCGGAATGCCAGTACACCTGCCTACCTGACACATCAAAAACCGTGATTATCATATGGGATAATTATTATCCCGAAGTAAAGCTAGCAAAGTACCAGGCAAACTTCTACAATGTAAAAAACTAAATATTTTATCGCTACAGCTTTGCTCGGGTGTAAGTAAATACAAATTCAGTTTTTGGCTTTTCTGATATTAATATGTATGAATTATACATATAAATCTTACTCATACATCACTCTATCTGTCAAATTAATCGTATCAAAATAGAAATTTAATCCGTTGCATAGTTTTAAAGGTCTAAGCATATTTAAGATATATAGAAAATGCGTCATTGTATTATACTATGTAGTGATATTTTATATATGCGTTGCTTCCAGCCCAGCACAAAGAAAAAAGTGCGTTTGTCTATGATGCACCTCACCTGTGCCGTGTACAACCACGACGGCTCCGAAATATTAGGCTCCTACAATGACGAGGACGTTTACCTTTTCGACACCAAAAAGGATGTCTATGACAAGTAAGTACACTCAATAGTCAGTAATCAATTAGGTCTGGGTGTGTTGAGATGACGCTCCCAGTTAGTATCCGTCGTCTGGTGCTCATAATACAACGGGAAACCTTAGTTTGAGACCAGGTTATTGGTGTAGTTGTCTGGCGCATTTATTTATTATTTTTAATAGCTGAGCATGGTAACACTTGGGAGTGCAGCACGCGCGATACGTGGAGGTTGTGGGTTCGAGTCTCACACCTTAAGGCGAGATTTCTTTAAAATACGGTTATTAAGATAGCAAGTCATTTATTTTTCTTTTTAGTCTATTAATATTTACAAGTAATAGGTTGAATATTACTTGTAAATATCCATCCAAGCCATCTCAGCAATATGGTCCGCCCCGGTTACAGCTAACCACAATACCTATTAATATTATTATGCGCCACGATTGATATTTTTGCCAAAGCGCCATCTAGTTTCGAATGGCGGAACTTCATAGAGCCGACACTTCGATGACAGAACTTACTAGAACCAGTCGGTCGGGGCCGGACTGTGCGCGAACATTCTGAACGTTTCTACGCTGGAAGGTTCGGGAAAAACCTGCGGCACTATAAAAGGCCGGGACGGGCCGCGACCGGGGTGGTACTGAATTAGCGATACAAGTGATTACTTCGAAAGCGATCTTGAAGTGCGACTTAGGAGCGATTGTGGTTTTAATTAGTATGTTTTAAAGTTGTAATTAGTGACGTTTAATTAAAGTGTAAGTTTTAGTAATTTTTATTGTCACGAACCCGAAGCTCGTAACAATATCAAAGAAACAAAAATAGGAAAGTGAAACAATTTAGGATTGAAAAATCAATTAAAAACACTTGACACCAAACATTAAGATCGCAAATAATTTCCTCTTTTTTGTCTATTGATATTTACAAGTTATAGGTTGAATATGGCCAGCTATGTCAGCAACAACAGTAACACTTGTTATTCGTACGGTATTACACACATATGAAATTATTTAATTGTGCAAGTGGATTTGCAATAATTTCTTTAGCACGTCAATTAATTTTTCCTATTAGCGCCTCGACGTTGGTTCTGTTGAGAAAACACTATCTAACTAAACACTATCAATTTTTATAATATTTGAATTTGTAAGGAACGTATGTTCTTTACTAAAAGTGGAAGTACTTCCGCCGAGCTAGGTGTTATCTGCTCGGGGACCAAGGCCCAACTACCAATCTTGGTTAGTTGTATATATACTTAGTGGTGACGAAAACTCTGATATCGCGATGTAGGATATCGATGTCACGCATTACTAATGGAGCGTTGTATACTACGCCAATTCTGCTGACGCTGTATTTGTGTCGACTTGTAGGTCAGCACAAATTATTGCTTTTAGTATCACTCAGTTCTAAACATTGAGTTGTAGCAACAACGGTACCTATCCATAGATACACCACGCATATTGGTTTGAAGAAAATAACAGTTTTGAGTTTCAGTTTTTAAGTAGGTATGGGGAACCCCTAAATGCAGTTCACAAAATACATCTGCATATGTACCAAGTTTCAACAGGACTTATAGTTTCGGAAAATAGTGTCTGTGACATACAGACGGACAGACATGATGAATCCATAAGGGTTCAGTTTTTCTTCATTTGGCTACGGAACTCTAAAGAGTGCACCGAGAGTTGTCACATTAGTTCAACTAATTAAAAAAATTGGTTGTTTATAAAGTCGATTTACGGATGGCAGTTTGACGTGACAACTTTGAGCCGATCGCTCGAGCCGATCATGCCTCTCTCTCGTTCGTGCCGCGCTCTCGCTTGCGGAACGCGACAATGAGCGTAACGGAACAATGATGTCATCTTTTTAGTGCATGCAGCCCGTAGTATCGAGTTATTAGACGTTGTCACTTCAAAAACAGAGGAAATTAAATTTAGTTGTTTATTTTTTTTTATATGTGTGGTCACACTAGTGTATTAGGTTAAGATTCCTGTAATGTTAGTGTTAAGGTTTTGAAGTAAATGCTTGCGGGAATCTCTGACCGAGGTGTGCGATGCTTGCATGCCTCGGTCTCGCCGCCCGCTTCCGCGACGCGCCGTGTTTTGGTGGTCCGAAGAGATCGCCGAACTCCGAACCGCCTGTATAGCTGCACGCAGGGCCTACCAAAGGAGTCGCCGCCGTAGGCGCCGAGATCCTGAAAACGAGGATCTCCTATACTCCTCCTATACGGAGGCGAAGCGCGCCCTCAGAGCGGCGATCGGTGCGGCCAAAGATAGGGGCCGCGCAGAAATGCTCGAGGGCTTAAACAACGACCCGTGGGGGAGACCGTACAGAGCGGCGCGCAATCAGCTGCGCCCCATAGGTCCCCCACTGACGGAGACTCTCGAGCCAAGTCTGCTAAGCAGAGTGGTACCGGCGCTGTTCCCGGCCAAGGTTCCGTCTTTTCATCCTCCTTATATGGGTCCCATGTCAGGGGCTAGATCGCAGGAAGAGGACGTAACACCACCACCAGTCACGGAGGAGGAACTGGACACCGCAGCCTCCCGCCTGCGGAAAAAGAAGACGGCGCCGGGGCCAGATGGCATACCCGCTAAGATTGTGGCGCTGGGTGCCGCCCTAATGGAAGGCCGTTTTCGGGGCCTTTTTGACCGGTGCCTCTCGGTGCGGAGGTTCCCGAAAATATGGAAGGAGGGGCAACTCTGTCTACTCAAGAAGGAGGGTCGTCCGCCCGATTCTCCTTCCGCTTACCGGCCAATTGTCCTACTAGACGAAACCGGTAAGTTGTTTGAACGGATCATAGCCGGTCGGCTTAATGAGCATCTGCGAGGGGATGGGCCAGATCTAGCCGATGCACAGTTTGGCTTCAGAGCCGGAAGATCGACGATGGACGCCATAGCACGCCTCCAAGACCTCGTTGGGGAGTCAATGGAGAAGGGGGAAGTGGTGATTGCTATATCCTTTGATATAGCAAACGCCTTTAATACCATCCCCCACTCTACTATCTTGGAGGCGTTACGTCGCCATCGGGTGCCCGAGTACCTGAGAGCTCTCCTGGAAGATTACCTGAAGGATAGGTGGGTGGTCCACGGGAATAAGGACGGTCAGCTGTGTCGGCACGAGGTTGAGACCGGTGTTCCACAGGGGTCCGTATTGGGACCCCTTCTGTGGAACATCGGTTTTGATTGGCTGTTGCGGGGGGCTCTTCTCCCGGGCATGAATGTCATCTGCTATGCTGATGACACCCTTATCACAGCCCGGGGGAAGAACTACAGGGAGGCTGCTTGTTTGGCTTCTGTTGGCGGGACTCTGGTGTCCAGGCGTATCGGCCTTTTAGGCCTGAAGGTGGTTCTGCCGAAGACTGAGGCCGTCCTATTTCATAGGCCTCGGCAACGCCGACCACCCAACGCACACATCAATATTGACGGGGTCAGAATCGGGGTGGGCGGCCAAATAAAATACTTGGGCCTAATTATAGATAGCGGGTGGCAATTTGGTTCGCATTTCCGTGCGCTGTCGACGCGCCTAATAAAAGCTGCGGATGCATTCGGCTGGCTCCTGCCGAACCTTGGGGGACCAAGAGCTAAATGCCGGCAACTCTATGCCGGCATTTTGCAAAGTATGGCGCTGTACGGCGCCCCTATCTGGGCAGGCACTCTGGGGCGACGGGAGAACGCAGTCCTCCTCCGGCGGCCGCAGCGGGCCATTGCTCTGCGAGTGGCCAGAGCCTATAGAACCGTCGGCTTCGACGCGGCGTGCACCCTGGCCGGAATGCCACCATGGGCACTTCAGGCCCGGGTCCAGGCAAGAGTATATTTCTGGATGGCAGGGCAAAGGGCCCTGGGACAGCGGCCAGCCCTTGTAGAGCGCGAGGCGGTGCGCAAAGAGGCGCACGAGGAGTTGGTCCGGACTTGGGCCGAGGACCTCGCCATTGCGCCCGCGGGTCGGTGGACCGTAGAGGCTGTGAGGCCACTGTTACGGCAGTGGATGGAAAGGCGACACGGGTACTTGACGTACCGCCTGGTGCAGGTACTAACCGGACACGGTTGTTTCGGGTCGTACCTGCACCGCATCGGCCGCGAAGAGGCCCCAACGTGTTGGGGATGTGGAGCGCCTACCGATACGGCGGAGCATACACTGACTCAGTGCCCGTCGTGGGCAGAAGAAAGAGCTGCAATAATAGCAGCAGTCGGAGTAGACCTCGCGCTCCCAGAAGTGGTGGGGGCGATGGTCGAGCGCGAGGAAGCCTGGGTTGCCGTTGCCTCTTTCTGCGAGACCGTCATATCGCAGAAGGAGGTCATGGAGAGGGAGCGCGAAAGCGACCCTGCCGCTCCAGCATGCAGAAGACGCAGGAGGCTGCGTGCAAGGCGACAGTTTGCCCGCCTAGCGCCTCCTGGCGGGGACTAGCCGGCCGCGGATGTGGGGACACCCCGGACGGCCTTGCACGGTCCTACGCAGCAGAGCGGGAATGGCTTAGCACGCTCGGCCGTTCCCGCCGGCCCCCCCGATCCAGGGGGGCGAGTTGAGGTCTAAAGACCATTCCGCCTGGCGCCGTGGCTGTTGTGGTTTTTACCGTTTTCCCATGGCGCCAACCAAAGGCGATGAGAGTGTGGGGGGAGTTTTTAGTTCGGGTAGTCCCCGCCCCTTCTGGGCGGGGGAGTCCCACACACGTCGCTGCCGTCCCCACGGCAGCGATATGGTGCGAAAAAGCATTCTTAAAAAAAAAAAAAAGGTTTTGAAGTAAATAAATAAATAAAACTTCATCTCCCCTTGCAGTGCGGGAATCGAACCCACAACCTTCACGTATCGCGCGTGCTGCTCTTCCAACTGAGCTAACCGCAAGTAGAGTAGAATAGAATAGAAAATGTCTTTATTCATGTAAACTTTTACAAGCATTTATGAATCGTCAAGTCAAGTAAACTACCGCCGTGTTCGGAATGTTGATTCTATCGAAAAGATCCGGCAAGAAAGTCGATAGTTATGGTAGGTATAAATCATGTAAAAAAAAATGTATGAACAATATAACTTATGTCTAATGTACATATTTAATGCTATCAAGTCCAAACATCTTTGTCGTTAATATAGTACTCTATTTTATAATAGCCTTTTTTCATTAAACTATTTTTTATCAGAGACTTAAATCTATGCATAGGTAATGCAGTGATATTTTCTGGCAGCTTATTGAAAAGCTTCAGACTTAACCCCACAAAAGAATTACTAATTTTATGAAGTCTTAGATGTGGAACAGCAAGCTTATGTTTATTTGTTGTGTTGTAATTATGACATTCTGATTTCTTAGTGAAAGAATGTAAGTTTTTGCGTACCTACGTAAACAACGTAAACAAGTCATTCGGAAGGTGAAATTTTTCTGTTTCTTTAAATTAAAGTTCGCTAGTGCGGCCTAAAGCACTATAATAATTTACAGAGGATAATAAATTCACCGTGGAACGTTCCAGAGACAATACCAGCGAGCTGAAGGACGGCTACCAGCACCGGTACAGCGGGCACCGGAACAGCGCCACGTTCAAGGGCGTCGCCTTCTTCGGCCCGAAGAGCGAGTACATCGTCTCCGGCTCGGACTGCTCGTACATATACGTATGGGAGAAGGAAACCGAGTCTATTGTGCAGTGGATGCAGGGCGACGTGAACGGTGTGGTGAGTCGAGACCCTGTAGGCCTTTATATATGCTTTCACGCACCTTACTGCTGCTAAAACGTATTGTGTGAGGGAGCGTTCAAGTATTACGTAACGCAATTTTTATGCTTTTTAGTCCGTCTGTAAATTATCCGTAAATTTGGTTTTTCCATCTAATCAAAAAATAAGAGCGTTACGATGAATTGAATTGTCTCATGACGTCATTAGTGTGTACATTTTTAATACACTAGTTAAGACATGGCATCATTTTATCTAACAACTAGCGGCCCGCGTCGGCTTCGCACGCTTAAAATCTCCATTTTCTTCACATTTCCAGGGATTCTTCGCACATTTCCAGTGGATAGCTTCTAGATAACATCACGCTGCAACCACTAGAAGGCTATCTTTAAGCCTTCATCGATAAATACACTATCCGACACAAAAATATATTTTAAATTCAAACCAGCATTTCCGGAGATTAGCGCGTGTAAACAAACAAACTCCTCAGCTTTATAGTATAGTTCGTAGTAGTATTAGTATAGAATTTTTATCAATATGGCAAATAAAAAAACACGTGTCAAATATTTTTTTAATTATTAAGTAACAAACCAAAAACCATCAGGTATTTTTGACCCATATCCACTTCCCTGTTGTGTAATACGTATGCCGTTCAAATTCTAGGTTAACTGCATAGAGGCTCACCCGCGGTTCCCAGTACTGGCTACAAGCGGATTGGACAAGGACGTCAAGATATGGATGCCTAGGAGTGGCTCCGATCCGGACTATAACGGAATTGAGAGGGTATGTCAATTTAATATGTGTCTTGTGTACAATACGCAGATAACAAATAGAGGTAATGTAAGTTTATCTGGCTCGAAGGATCATTTTCGGAGGCTAGTGTTAACAAGCAATATTAAGTGAGATAATTTATATGGTAATAGTATCTTTTATAATCATAATCAATTAATTTATTCATGTTGGTTACAAGTAACACTTATGTATCATCAAAATGAATATTAACCAGAATTGAAGCTACAGCTGGTTTGGATGGCTAGTTATAATAAGAGAAATTACATTCGTTTACTAAAATAATGTTTAAACATAATTTATATTACATATTACACTTTGCTATGTGAATATTTCTCGACCTTTTAAGCTGCTGATAGTTAGTAATAATAGGAAAAAATGTCTTCCTGTTATTAAAGTATTAAGTAGTATATAATCAGCTACACCCGGTACTTTATGCTTCAATAACAGGAAAGCAAAATTTTTTCCTAAACATGAATTTCTCGTAAGATGATGATAATCAGGAATAATAGAAAAAAAAATCTGGTTGGGAATCCCGACTTGGGGTATAATTTTGGAATGGTACCCCAACGTGTCACAGTGTGACTGGTTGGGAATTATTTTACAAAGTTTTCCCAACGAGTCCCAGTGTGTCAAGCTGGGAACAATGGGAACATGAGATTGTTTGTGTCGTCAGGTGGTGCGCGAGAACAGCGTGTCGCAGCTGCGCAGCCCGCTGTTCAACGACTTCCTGCCGTCGCTGTACAGCGCCTGGCGCGGCGCCGAGAGCCGTCTGTTCAGCGACGACCGCGCGCCCGCCGCCGGACTCGACTTCGACGGCAACGCCTGCGCCGCCTTCTAGCCACTCACACGTCTACTGCGTATAGCACGTGACAACGTGTACACTCATAACTGTACAGCGCCTGGCGCGGCGCCGAGAGCCGTCTGTTCAGCGACGACCGCGCGCCCGCCGCCGGACTCGACTTCGACGGCAACGCCTGCGCCGCCTTCTAGCCACTCACACGTCTACTGCGTATAGCACGTGACAACGTGTACACTCATAACTGTACAGCGCCTGGCGCGGCGCCGAGAGCCGTCTGTTCAGCGACGACCGCGCGCCCGCCGCCGGACTCGACTTCGACGGCAACGCCTGCGCCGCCTTCTAGCCACTCACACGTCTACTGCGTATAGCACGTGACAACGTGTACACTCATAACTGTACAGCGCCTGGCGCGGCGCCGAGAGCCGTCTGTTCAGCGACGACCGCGCGCCCGCCGCCGGACTCGACTTCGACGGCAACGCCTGCGCCGCCTTCTAGCCACTCACACGTCTACTGCGTATAGCACGTGACAACGTGTACACTCATAACTGTACAGCGCCTGGCGCGGCGCCGAGAGCCGTCTGTTCAGCGACGACCGCGCGCCCGCCGCCGGACTCGACTTCGACGGCAACGCCTGCGCCGCCTTCTAGCCACTCACACGTCTACTGCGTATAGCACGTGACAACGTGTACACTCATAACTGTACAGCGCCTGGCGCGGCGCCGAGAGCCGTCTGTTCAGCGACGACCGCGCGCCCGCCGCCGGACTCGACTTCGACGGCAACGCCTGCGCCGCCTTCTAGCCACTCACACGTCTACTGCGTATAGCACGTGACAACGTGTACACTCATAACTGTACAGCGCCTGGCGCGGCGCCGAGAGCCGTCTGTTCAGCGACGACCGCGCGCCCGCCGCCGGACTCGACTTCGACGGCAACGCCTGCGCCGCCTTCTAGCCACTCACACGTCTACTGCGTATAGCACGTGACAACGTGTACACTCATAACTGTACAGCGCCTGGCGCGGCGCCGAGAGCCGTCTGTTCAGCGACGACCGCGCGCCCGCCGCCGGACTCGACTTCGACGGCAACGCCTGCGCCGCCTTCTAGCCACTCACACGTCTACTGCGTATAGCACGTGACAACGTGTACACTCATAACTGTACAGCGCCTGGCGCGGCGCCGAGAGCCGTCTGTTCAGCGACGACCGCGCGCCCGCCGCCGGACTCGACTTCGACGGCAACGCCTGCGCCGCCTTCTAGCCACTCACACGTCTACTGCGTATAGCACGTGACAACGTGTACACTCATAACTGTACAGCGCCTGGCGCGGCGCCGAGAGCCGTCTGTTCAGCGACGACCGCGCGCCCGCCGCCGGACTCGACTTCGACGGCAACGCCTGCGCCGCCTTCTAGCCACTCACACGTCTACTGCGTATAGCACGTGACAACGTGTACACTCATAACTGTACAGCGCCTGGCGCGGCGCCGAGAGCCGTCTGTTCAGCGACGACCGCGCGCCCGCCGCCGGACTCGACTTCGACGGCAACGCCTGCGCCGCCTTCTAGCCACTCACACGTCTACTGCGTATAGCACGTGACAACGTGTACACTCATAACTGTACAGCGCCTGGCGCGGCGCCGAGAGCCGTCTGTTCAGCGACGACCGCGCGCCCGCCGCCGGACTCGACTTCGACGGCAACGCCTGCGCCGCCTTCTAGCCACTCACACGTCTACTGCGTATAGCACGTGACAACGTGTACACTCATAACTGTACAGCGCCTGGCGCGGCGCCGAGAGCCGTCTGTTCAGCGACGACCGCGCGCCCGCCGCCGGACTCGACTTCGACGGCAACGCCTGCGCCGCCTTCTAGCCGCACTCGCACTCGCACTTGCCCATCTACTCACACGTCTTCTGCGTATAGCACGTGACAACGTGTACACTCATAACTGTACAGCGCCTGGCGCGGCGCCGAGAGCCGTCTGTTCAGCGACGACCGCGCGCCCGCCGCCGGACTCGACTTCGACGGCAACGCCTGCGCCGCCTTCTAGCCGCACTCGCACTCGCACTTGCCCATCTACTCACACGTCTTCTGCGTATAGCACGTGACAACGTGAACACTCATAACTCGACATTTGATTAGAGTGAAAGCGATTTGACGGCCGCCGTAGCCGAGAGGCGAGCGTGCTGGAATTTGACGTTGTGCAATTTCTTCCCCGGGTGCGATCCCCGGTTGGGTCAATATGGGAAACTAACTTTTCTATATTGTCTCGTGTCTGAGTGTTGTGGTACCGTCGTAGTTTCTGATATCTGTAACACAAGGGCTTTAGCTACTTACCACAGAATCAGAGCAATGTATATGATGTTGTCCAATATTTATTTATTCTTATTTTGAAAGTTCAAATAATCGTACAACCAAAATTACTGACGTGACGTTACCTGAAATAATTGAAAAGAAAGAAATGTCAAAGTAATGCTTTTATTTCTTAAAATAATGAAAACAGTTTTTGAACTTTTTACTTGAAATTTCTAAATTTGAGTTGACTGTACATGTTGTCATGTGCGATTTATTCCCACTTGCCACCACAAGGATTGCCACCGTTGCCAATGGGAATTCCAATCAATTTATTTTACTGGGAATTTTCATTCCCATTTGCCCCCGGAGGAGACTGGGAAGTTATTGCGGATACTTTAGCTTCGCTATACATTGCTCTCTCCTTCGTAAATAATGAAAAACTGCAATAGCTTATTCAAAACCTGCCCCTTATTAGATGATATCATTTAGGTTTTAGCTTTAGTTTTTAAAGTTGTAGTTAATTAGATTTTGAATAAATTATTGCATGCTTTCATTATTTATGGTAGAGAGAGCAATGTACAGGGGGCAAAAACTTCTCAGTCATCTCCGGTGGCAACTGGGAATTTTTATTCCCATTTTCCACCTGTGACAATCCTTGAGGTTGCGGTAAGTGGGAATAAAAGGTCTTCTGTTGCCGCACTACGGTACATGACTGGCCGTTTCCGTTCTGTCCAACAAAAAAAATAAAGCGCGTATTTTTTTTATGATTTAAAGTTCTTAAGAAATTGTGACGTAAATGATGGGTCAATTTTTGTTTTTTTTCGTTGAAGCAAAAAGTATGTTGTCTTGTATTTTGAAAATGTCTGACGGACTATTGGAATCATTGTTTTGCCGTGTTATTCATTAGTATCCGTGTATTCTGTAGTTCAGAATAAAGTTTCTAAGGTAATACAGATATACTTTGAGGATAACTATGATGTATCTAGTAGAACAGCTGAACTTGGCGTCTTCCGACTAGGATGATATAATAGTCTAAACGTTCGGACAAGTTTGTATTGCCTGGAGCAATTGCAGCTTATGGGACAAAACCGCAATGAGCCTTTGGTGATTTCAACCAATACAATTGATACCACCTTTTAACACTCGAGCTAATTATACCTATGAATTAATTATACACCATCAGATTGAAACAGGTACATTAATAACTGCAACATCTAGTATGGGACCTAACTAATGAGATGAATACCTTGACTCAATTTAGAGTAAGCTAACTGTATACTATGTAAAAATAAAAATTAACAGGGATGTTGACTGCCTAATCAACTGAGATGCTTTTAAATACCTCTCAAAAACGTTTTCTCCGTAGATTTTCTATGACGATAGCAATCTATAGAGACGCAATGTTACTTATCAACAGTAACTATTAAAAAGTTTCGGAGCATTTGTAATATAAATTTGCTAAAATCTATATGGCCAATGTAACATAGATTGCGCTTATATGGGTTTGTTTATACATCCCCTTGTTTTTAATTTGAGGGCTACCTCTTCCCGGCTTGAGTTATCCTGCTGGTTTTCAGGTTAAAGTCATAAGAGCCGTTATTGTACAATGTATATATTTTGTTCCACGGTAATTCCTTAAATTTATATGAAGGAATAATGTCCATTTTATATCTGCTTACTCAAAATGTGAACCAGAAAAAGCATTTTCCTTAAAATTAACTTTTGTTACAAAATTGGCTAATCCATCTAATTCGCATTAGGTCAACTTCTTGTAATGATAACTATTAAAAATATATTTTGAGAATTTAGTTTGTGTAGATCATCGCACTGCATTAAAAGTTATTCCTATATAACTATTATGTAAATTATAAATAATGTCGGCCCCAGTACACTACCTTGAGGGACACTGTACATGACATGTCCAATTTTTTCCGCCTTTAGTAAACTTTGCGAGTGATGCGATACAATGCCGTTAGCATATTATGCCACTTAAGTTGATTCCATTAACAACTAATAAAAATAAAAGAAAGACCACATCGGATTAAATTAACATCTTAGAAATTAAACTCCATCTCGGCATTAAGTATTAAGACAAACACTGGTAAGCGAAATTGAATATTGGCTGAAGGCTGACATTACGTTAGAAAAACTTGTTTTTTGACATCACTTAGCTTCTCAACAGTTTGCCTAATGTTTATTTTTTTTTAATATAGGTCGGGTTTATGATCTAACATTTGGAAAGTGTGGAGATTCAGCCAGTGTCCATTGTTATAATAAGGGTTTGATTACAATAATGGGAAGCCTTTAAACTTTTTTTAATTTTCTTTCCAATTATAAGGAGACGAAAAGTAAATGTTTTAAAGGTTGTCTAGCTAAGTCTGTACCCGCCCCATTTGTTCAGATGCCTACACCGTTGAATATTTAGTGGAAGTATTTGCAAAAAAGAGCGCTGATATTTTTGTTCGGGTCATTGACCTTGTTTAAATACAGCACTAATTGTTTTATCTGTGATAGGCTTTATCTCTAAATTGCTTTAGGTTTAACGCAATACTAATTTCCAATTAAAGTAGAATGCGAAATTTGTCTAATGTAATCTCTTAATATATTTTTTCGATTATTACAACTATTCGCGGAATGTTAATGATCTTTTAATTAGAATCAACTTAATTGGTTTAAGTTACGTACCGACAATTGTTATTAACATTCGTGAATTGATTGATGTCACTTAAGCAGACTTATTTAAACTAGAAAATGAAGACCATAATTTATTTTATATGTTTGTTTATGTAAAATTTTGCGCTGTATTTAAGCGGACTTTTGTATGTGTCTTCATACACATGTAATCATTTAATGATAGGGGATTACCCGTCCTGTTATTATACATACAGCTTAAGGCGCACGCTTCAGGGGATAAATCCTATAACTTCTTAGTCTCAATAGGGTATGCATATGTCTGACTTTTAATGTTTTATTATTGGCGCAAATGTTATAAAAAAAAATACGGTGTCTCAGGAAGTTTATGATTCTAATATTATTAGAAAATAGGTATATTCCTTGTCCTTTGTACCCAACGAGTCACACTGTAACCTGTGACACAGTGACTTGTTGGGAGAACTTTGTAAAATAACTGACTGGTTGGGAATCATTTTACAAAGTTCTCCCAACGAGTCACAGTGTCACAGGTTACAGTGTGACTCTTTGGGAACAAAGGTTCCTTGTTATTAAAAACAATGTACTCAAATTACTTTTGGGGTTACATTTTTAACTTTTCGTCAGAAAAACCATTTGCCCTTTTTCCAAGATGGCAGCTGCGGGAAATGAACTGTACACTTGAATGGGTTAATCAGGTTACGTTGGATGTTTTCCAATTATAACAGTAGCCTTAGCACGGATAAAAACGGTAATCGAATACTATTACGTTGTGAGATAATAGTGTAGATTTCGAAGTAGGGCCGCATCGTTAAAGAGCGTAACTATTGACAATGCTACACAAAACCAATACTCCATAACAATTTTTGTTCGTGCTAAGGGTACAAAAAGGTGCCGGTAGGAAGACTTGTCTTGCCCTTATATATGTACATTGTATCGAATTTGTATATGGGAATGTCAAATAACATCACACTTTGTATCATAGTCTAACACAGTTGATTCGTTGAAAGTAACATGCCAACATACTCGTTTAATTTAAAACCATTATGCAAGCCTGTGATAACTATGAAGATTTTGAACTATGTAATATTTAAATTATTGTTGTTTTAGCTTATTTTTATGTATGCTACTTTATGAGAGTTTAAAAATTGTAAGTTTAGTTTTGATTTCGTTGGAGAAATGGTTATGATAGTTGATAGTTAGTGCATTTTATTTTATTGTATGTAATAAGTGTATCTTACTTCGCTTCGTATTGTCTTGTTTATAACACTGTTGTATGTAAAGTTTTTCTGATAACTGTAATAACATAGTTAAAGTAATTGTTATAAAGTTGGGTTTGCAAAAAACGATTGTGAATGACCGTTGGTTGAAGTAAGTACCCTGTTATATTAATGAGTATATTGTTCTAAATACGCAGGGTATTTTTGTACTTTTCATGCATCATTCGTCACTAGTTCAGCCACAGAAATAAATTTTGTATGTGATTAATAGAGAAACCAGAACTGTATAGAAACTGTACAGTTAAATATTTTGTATAAAATTAAGAACATAAATTATTTCGGATGGAAATTAACATAATGGATGTGAAATTTTAAACTCTTAAGTGTCCATAGATTATAATGTGTCTATTTCAAATGTAAAATAATACCAAATTACAATGGTATGTAACAAAAATATATGTTTGTGTTGCCATAATTCTTATTGAAGTATAACTTTATATTTCAAACAATTGTAAACCTACTTATTTTATTTATATAATCGATCCACCATACTACATGGTCAATTTTACATAAGTAAACAGCAAATCAAATATCTAAATAAGCAATAACAACTATGTATTTATTGGATGTTTATTTATAAGGAAATAGGTGTATCTCAATGTTCCAAAAAGCTTCCTAAATTCATCGGATTATTAAAAAACTAATATTTAAATTATTTTGGTTAGAAAAATATGATAAAGAAATTCATAAAATATTTTGAGTAATTTTTATTTAATAAACCTTCTTATGGGATGAAATAAGTTACTACATTGGCAATATTTGAAATTAAAAGAGTAATTATTTCTCGAGTTAACAAACAATTATATCAAGCACTCTTAAAAAGTATTATATTGTAAACTTTTATTTATATTAATTTACTCGAAAGGCAAGGTGAGTAATGTCCTTTATTCCCGGTCGTCCCAACTCTGTCGTCCCCACTGGGGACGAGTGGGAAAAAACAGTTTCGTTCGTCCCCGGCGGGGACGATTGGAACTTTTTATTTCCCACTCGTTCCGCTATAGACGGAGAGTCAAATTGAAAGGGGGTTTAATAAGAGATTTCACGGTTTTTCAAAATGCTTTAATTACTCTTTTCATACCAAGACTGATCAATGGGTTTAAAGCATTTTGAAAAACCGTGAAATCTCTTATTAAACCCCCTTTTAATTTGACTTTCGGCCTATAGCGGAACGAGTGGGAAATAAAAAGTTCCAATCGTCCCCGCCGGGGACGAACGAAACTGTTTTTTCCCACTCGTCCCCAGTGGGGACGACAGAGTGGGGACGACCGGGAATAAAGGAGTAATGTTAGTAAAAATGTAATATTAGTCCCAATTGTGTAAATAAACGATAATTTTAAATATTTAATCTTTTTATTTGTAAAGTAGTACAGTATGTACAGTCCTTTAATTGGCTACTTGACAGTGTTAACAATAAAATATGAAAAGTATTAGATATGTTAGCTTATTAGTTAAGTAATCATTTTACATTTTTATTTTATAATTAAAAGCATAGTTAGTATTTTAATTTTGCAAAATAAGTTTTACTTTTTTTATCTGTGGAACAAAAGAACCGAAACGGAAACCACCATTGCAATTCGGAAATGACAGCTGTCGGCGAAAATGATTTATTTTAATGTGGCGAAACAGTGATTATTTTACCGATTAAATTGAATTATTGTGTCTCTAATCGTATAAAGAATTTATTGAAACATTTTCCGTTTATCTTAATTAAGTCGTTCCTATGCGTATCGGTTCGTTGTCTAGGACGTTGACGTCATAATTGCAACAATGACGCGACTAGGCGTTTTCGCGCGCTTTTTAAATGTGTTACACAAAATCTTATTTTTCTCTGGTTATTTAGATTATTTCCAGATAAATCGAATTGCTTGGGATATAAAATGAACGGGCGCACATTTTACAATACTTTTTCAAAAACTGTCAAGTAGCCAATTGCAAGCGTTTACCTTGATGTGTTGTTCACCGTACTCACAAGGTCTAATTTAGTTAGGATAATGTCGGAGGCAACGTTACGCGACTGTGGTGTAGAAAAGATGGGTTATGGAGCATCCACACATGCCGCCGGTTTTCAGGCTGCTTTGCCGCTGGCTTTTCTTCTAAGTTCGTGTCGTAGAAGCCGTATGTTGCCGGCATTTGAAAAGCCGCTCGTTGCCGGCGGGTATGTGTGGAAGCAACATTATTGTGCAAATATATGTGTTTTTGTAGGTTCGAATCCAACCAGGAGTACATCAGTATACATTATCATCCTAGTTCCATTATATTTGGAAATGAGTATCAGAGGACTCTTTTTTATTTTTACTATTTTCTAGTAATAAAAAATTAGCAATCGTATTTGTATTAGTTAATTTAAATTAATTTTTCACTAGCTATTGCCCGCGACTTCGCCCGCGTTATTTCGGGATAAAAAGTATCCTATATGTTAATCTAGTATGTCATCTGTCTTCCTACCAAATTGTATTCAAATCCGTTCTGTAGTTTTTGCGTGAAAGAGTAACAAACATCCATACATCCATACTTACAAACTTTCGCCTTTATAATAGTAGTAGGATAACTTAATAAAACTGTAAATGTCAGTTTAGTCCCGTAACCATATTAATGTAATTCATTATTAATTTTAACTAACTTTCCTCCCAAGACTTCGCTTGGCGGAATTGTTACGGGACAATAATATCCACTAGTATGTAAATAAACCAAATACCTACATTCAGTAATATTTGCAATTATATTACTAGCAAGACGATGAAAATGACACACGATTGGCTCCATAATTAATGTTTACCTAAATTCTAGGCATCGTAAAAAAGTAACTGTAATGTCAAGTTTTAGTTTCCCGCCTTTTATATCTTTTTGACAATCGCGCCACATAGTGACAATATTCTGAACTAATGTACACTGACGCGACCAAATATTTTGCATTTTCTGCCAAAGTAGACCTTTATATAAATAATTAAAAACACAGAAATGCTCAGAATTTGTTTCAAAACCAAATACACGTCATACATGCACTTTTAGAATTCTATTTGTAAAAATAAAAGCTGATCATTTTTACCCACATGCTAGTGATAGCTGGGTAATGGCTGCCCCGCTTGACCAATCAGAGACGGCGCGTGCAGAAGCCCGCGCCATCTTCGTTTTCAAACTCATCTCGCCGCTCACTCGCTCAGTCAGTCGCGCGTCGGATCCGGGCAATCAAACAACTCGACTATTTCTAGTAATTAACGCCAGAATCAGAACAATCATGAGCACCAATGAAAATAATAGTGAAGTGGCCGTGGACAAGGTCGGAGATGAAAAGGACGCGAAAAGTGATCTGAAAGGAGCAAAAAGGGCAGCCGAGGTGAGTGCACATGTCAACCAAATGTATTCATTTAAACGCTCGCCATTTTATTGAACGCTTTATTAAAGACTATATTACGTTAATTTCCCTATATTTAATAGACACGTATATCTCTCCACGTGGTGTATTTAGCATTGACGCTAACTCGCGGTCGAAACACCACCGAGCCGGCATATTTTTGGATGTCATTTCTGTTGAGCTATGCATTTAAGCGTGTGTGAGGTAATCGATGAGTCAATACCATTATGTCTTATGGTATTCCGTACGGTGAATTCATACGATATACACGCATCTCGTATACGTTTGCGGGGCCTTTAGCTTTGTTTACCCGTTTTCGAAACTGAGGCATGACCTTGGCAGAAAAAAAACATGGCGCGAGAATGTACTCTACCACCGTTTGCGATGGTTATTGTAAAAATCGACATGTTTTAGCTTCACCATACTCCTAGAGATACCATACAACGTTAACCCATTGCATGCGGTCTGACGCCTTATACTTTCCCAGGTAGGTATATTGTTCATGATAGCGTGACGCTAGACGGATGGGTAACATGGCCGGCAAATGTCAGTATTTGTACTGAATTGTCAAGAGTCTTCGCTTGCCTAAATGTTTATTCTTACAAAAGGAAGTCCGCTACTTTTGCCAATAACCGAAATTCTAGAAAGCCATGATAAAGACACCACACCGCAAGCGTTCATTTGCACAATTGTTATTTTATTTCGGTCATGTATACAGAAAACTAGTCAATGACCCGGCATTATTTGCATGTAGGTGTTTTGTATGTAATTTAACTTCCTTTGTTCTACAAGTACGCACGCAGCCACTCTGTAATAAGCTCGCTGTTCTTGGTGATAAGAAATTGAGCGGGAATCCTGAAAACTATGGAATTTAGTTAGCTGTTGGAATAAATTACATGTTCCGTCTCTTTCCCCCTTCTAACCTGCATACCAAGCCCGAGGACGCATGGCGTTAGCGGTTATTTATTATTGTACTATGTTAAAACTAGTAGTCCTAATCGTATAACGTATGGTTATGAAATAGTCGATTTAGATTAATTGTTTTATTGAACTTTTCCTTTTTTCGTTGGCTCCCCGCCTTTACGGCTTCTCGATACGAGCGCGTATATGCGCGGTGACCGCGATTAGAATTGCTCGGGGAAAATAGGCCGTATGGCGCCGGCCCTGCGTTATACGTCGCTCTTTCCCCCACAACTAATGACCCACGCTTCTTTATCGTTACGAATCTTTGTCACCTGCGTCTCATAATCTCGTGCAACTCTTGTCTTTTCTCAGAATATCAATCTAGTAGGTACTCTTGACGATTGAAAATCGAAATCGATTGGCCATCAGCCAGTATTATTACTTGCATGATCTTGAAATGTCATGGCACGGTATTTAAGCACACGTAAACATGCGAGAAGTTATTAGTTTTGTTTTGTTTGTTTTGTAGGAGAAAACAACTGAGGCGAAAAAGGCGCGAAAGGAAGAAAATGGCGGCGGCGGGGAGGACGAGCCACACAGCGATGAAGAAGATCTAGAGGGAGAGGGCGAGGGTGAAGATGATGATGATGAAGAAGTCGAAGGAGAAGAAGGTGAAGAGGACGAGGAAGTATTAGGGGAAGGCGAGGACGACGATCTCGAAGATAATGACGGTCAGTGGATTAGTCAGCAAAGTAACTTAAATGCGCAGTCGGCGGTTAAAGTACATTATTTATCCAGTTTACGCTAAATACATTTAGATTAGCTATCTAGTAATAACAGCGAGTAAAGGTCGCGAGCTCAGTTTGTTATGATTTAGCTTATTTATTGTTACGCATACAAAAGCTTATTATATACCCCAATTTATAACACAAACTTTCGTAACTTTTGGTTTAGCGTATATCGCAAACACCTCTAACACCATTCTGCAGTACTGTAATCTATCTGTTTGAGCTGCCTCCGATTACCTATCTCTGCTGATAATGCTATTTCAAATAAGTAACGTACGACCGTGTCAAAAATATAGGTTATATCCGTGCGCGAGCCGCGGACTTAATCCAATTGGAATTTCTGGAATTGACAGCGAAATATTTGTAAATTGTTCTTTTTTTTTGTGGTTGTAACAGCATTTTTTTATTGTTGCAGATGAGGAGGTAGAGGAAGAGTTATTAGACGAAGAAGAGGAGGACGACGCGTAATAGAGCTCGTGCCTCTCTTATAAGGACAATGTCACAGTGATGTGTTAGTGTGACGCCCGGCTCCGCGCGGCCTCGCCTCGCCCCAACTGCGCAGCCCCAAGTAACACGCGTCTCGGCAGTTGGGAACACGCGGGGCCGACGTCGCTCCCACCTCAAACGGGTGCACTTCTATTTAAATGACAAATGTAATTAATTAAGTCGAATCCAATGCAGATTTTCAATTTTTTACAGTGTTTTAAGTTGGTACCGAAGCTGTATCTTTACTTTCTAGGCTCGTCGAACCGAGTGTGTAATTAAGAATTAGCAGAATGTTGAATTTTGTCATGAAATGTACAAATGTGTTTTTTCGGAAGTAAACTTATTTCTAAGTGAAATCCACTCTGTATTTAGGTTTACCTAAGAGCCCGTCAAATGGTGAAGTTGTGATATTTTTCTACATTAAACACCTACCCGATTTGTAATAATAAAATATTAGAAGTAAGCTCATATGGCAGTACTAATATAGTAAATAAGTGATTTAAGTCACAAAGCTCAACTCCTCATTTTTTTGTTGTCGATGAGAGTTTGTGTGTACATATTTAGCGTAAGTGAAGCCTGTGATTTTATAAATCAACAATGTAACATAGTGTGGCTGTTGCATTCAGGTTGAAATCTATATTTGTTTCCGTAAAACCCTAACTTCGTCACGTTTTCGGTTATACAACCGCTCCCCCGTTCCACTCGAAGCCGCCCTGGACCGAAAGGTAGATAATGAATTTTAATAATTATATTAGTGGTAGTGTGGGCGCGATTGACGATCGTCCAGGCACTTCGGGTCGCGCGGGGCGGCGTGGTCGGCACCACCGCCTCCGCAGACGAGACGCCTCCACTTGACAGTTTTATTAGAAAAACATCACAATTTTGCCATTATCTCGTGCACATCGCTTCGGCCGCCAGCTCTCCGTGCGACTGATAAAGAGAGCGCGACGGCCGTCGCGCCGCGATAGCGAACATTATAAAACCGGCCTGTAATTTTTGTCCATAATTGTTAATTAGGATAGAACCCTCAGTTCGATATTCCAGTGTTTCACGGTGTGGAATAAGAGATTCCTAGGTTAAAGCGATTTAGTGTTTAGGATGTA
Organism: Glyphodes pyloalis; assembly: GCA_037074685.1. Classification (NCBI taxonomy): domain Eukaryota; kingdom Metazoa; phylum Arthropoda; class Insecta; order Lepidoptera; family Crambidae; genus Glyphodes; species Glyphodes pyloalis. The sequence goes on along the minus strand of JAYKKO010000003.1, from coordinate 2,200,347 downwards.
CGTCATTTTGTATGAAAGGACGCTAAGGGAGCCGCGAGGCGGGGCGGGTGGGGGGCGCCCCTCGCGCACTCGCGTGGCCTCGTTCGATTTGCTGCACGCCGGCGTGGGTCCCCGCGCCCCCTGCCGGCTGTCGCCGCGCCCGCCTGCCCCGCACCACGGCGTGCCAACGCGTTCCCGCCCGTGGAAAATCACCCGTCGCGCGATGTACATCGCTGCTTCGCCTACTGCTATCGGCTCACCCAGCGATGTAGTCGCGCGCGGCGCATAGCGCGTCCGACATCTGTACGCCGTTAATAATACGAGTGTTTTGATACTTCTTGTTGAATCAGTTTTCACTCCGTTCAGTGTTTCGCGGGGAGTCGGGGTGATGTTACGAATGCGATGCGATTCTGAATGCATTATATCTATCGTTTATGTAACTCCGACCCCCGCGATTATTGTCTGAATTGCATTTAGCGGATAATTCATCGGCAATCGAATACCAAAGGGAGCAAACATAATTTGTTTAGAGAAAATTATCATTGAAATCAATAAATTAACCTCATGAGTAAATCCTATTGTCCCGCCTTTTCATTTTTGTGGTAAGAATGAGCTGTCGCATATTGTGTACGACGTACGACTATGTGAATACCTTAGTACGATTTTATTTATTTGTGATGTTGAACACTATTGATTTTCTACAATGGACGAAATGTAAATACAACCGATTTTAAGTAAAACGTTATTTTGTTTTTGAAGCTTATTTATTTGTCCCAAGCCTCACATCGCATTGATACGATGATAATGTAAAGATAGCGCGCTATAAAAAACGTGGTGCGTCAGCCGGGCAGTCTTGCAGACGCGCGGCGTTCACACGGGAGTAGGTAACACTACACACAAGCACTTATTATCTAGTAGGCACATTTTAAAAATTGTACTCTGAACACTAGACAGGCAGTATCAGGTCGATACATGCATATTTATATCTAGGTACAGTCGCCGTCAGATATATTGGAGCAGACAAAGTGACCAAGTACTACTTCTGAACAGCTTAAAATGTAAATAAGTTCCATACACTACAAGTTACCATAATATCTGAACATTTATTACTTCAGTAATAACTGAGCACATGTTAGTAAATAATTTCTATACACACAACTGACAAATAATATCTGAACATTCATTACTCCAGTATGGTGTATGGAACTTATTGACATTTTTAACTGGTCAGAAGTATTTGGTCACGTTGCTCCAATATATCTGAACGGCGACTGTATATAATAATTTATTAGGTACACACAAACTAGCCCTTTCTTTTTGACTATAAAAAGGAAGGGCTAGTTGTCAGACACATACCTCGAGTTTATTTTGCTTACATACAAAGCTAGATCTATAGATAATTTAACGTACAGAAATTCGTACGTTATCCTGGTTAAATTTCTTCGTACATAAATGCAAATAAATTTTTGGGTCCTATTTAAATGTCAAAAATTAGAAATATGCGCTTTCAGTCTTTTCACCTAAATGTCAAGAAAAACAGATTTTTGCTTCAATGGAAAGTTACTATAGGTATGATTACATTTAATTTCTGCAACAAAATCTTAGATTTATGGCTCAGGCATAAAGGTAAAATTAGGCTGATATTATTTCACTCATTCCGGTAGGTCGATGTGACACCGTAGTTTATCAAGACTTTTCTTAGATTTCGTTAAGTCAGTGGCGTGCGTTCTTGCGTGCGTGCGAAAACTTAAATCATAAATTATCTAATAATGGTATCATTAAGATAAGATCGACATGTAATTTGATTATTTAGCATCACCGATTCGCGCTGCACTAGCGCCGCCTCGCCTTTGCGTGCAAGTGCCACGGCAAAGACACAAACTATGAATCTCTAAAATTTTGTATGTGTGCTCTCGTGGTAAGTCGCGGTCATGCGGATTTAATGTATGTGCGTTCCTGTAGCTACGTGGGCTTTGCTGACACACAATGACAAAAATCACGCACACTACTGCATAAAAAGCCAGTGTCTTTTTTTGTAGATTCCTTATAGGTAACACGAAAAATTACGACTCTTACCGAACATTTCCGAATGAAAGTTTGATAAGCAATGCAAATATTTTAGAAAGTAAGATTGTTTCATTGAGTTTTATACATTTTGGTGGCAATATTTTTTTGTCGTATTATATTTCTCTTTTTTACTACTAATTTCAATAGTCAAAAGTTGCCATATTGTTTGATTTGTGTTGTGTTTGTGACTACGCCTTCAGATATTTAGGATTTATCGTTGTTAATAGAGTGAAAAATTGATAATATTGTCTGTGAAAGATGTTTAGATGGTGTGTGTATTGAAAAAATAAAAAATGATACTTATACCACCATCTTTTCACTGCTTTCATTTAAATTTTGCAAATAACACAAACATTACAAAACATCATACAAACAAACGCGCCGAAAGGCCACTTCGGATATCCGTAAATTGATATGTCTATAAAATCAGTCAATCTATGGATATTGAGCTAGCATTTGGCAATTACCTATATTAGCAGTCGACAAGACGATGAACCAAAACAAAAGTGTTTTTGGTGAGTGAAATTTTCTGCCTACCCTGTCTGCACGCCACTGCGTTAAGTTAACTAATGTAACTCTTGCTACCCACTAAGACCTGGAGCGGAAAAAGCGTATGTCCATACAAAGAAAATGCCACGTTTTGCAGCACGTGTTCGGCGAAACCTACGCCTGCGGGTTGCGGCGACCAGCGAGACGATCGACGACGAGTTTCCCCGAGCGAATAGGGCGGTACGACTAGCGTCCAAACAAATATGTACCAGTTAGTACTGCGCATGCCACTGAATCGAGCGGCAGACGCGGCGACTACTGCGGCGAGTTTGTTTGTATTCAATTAAAATGGATACAGAAGCATTCATTGCCGAAATTTTTGCTAGACCACCTATTTGGATGTCTAATCACCCGAAACATAAGTTTAAAAACATTATCAAAAAGTTGTGGGGAGAAATAAGACAGCGGTTTCCAGATTGTGAAGGTCAGTTTAATTTTCATAATAATTATTAATAAAAGCCTTTAGTCAAGATAAAGGATTTTTTAAATACCTGTTGGTTTAACTTTTTTTAGTTTTTAGATTTTTAGGTTACATACAATTTTTCTTCTATCTTTTGCCGAGTGGCAGGCGAATAAATATACAATATTAAAAAAACATTATTTTTTTCAATAGTTTACAAAGTACTCCTTAAAATTATTTCTGACACGTATGGCTTGCAATGAAGCCTGATTGTGCCGCCGTGACGTTATAATTCCACTAGATTGAGTTTCTGATGTCGTGTATTGCAGAAAATCTGGGTCAGAATTCCCATCTTTTTCTCTTACAATATTATGTAGGAGACAGCCCACCTTTATCATAAGATTTGCATGTTTTATGTCAGTCTCGATAGGTTTGAGGAAAATGCGCCATTTGTTTGTCATTATTCCATAGGCGCATTCTATCGTTTGTCTGGCTCTTGACAACCTTTCGTTAAAAATTCGTTTTGAATTATCAATTTTTTCGGCGGTATAGGGTCGCATAAGATAGGCTCTCAGTGGGTATGCTTCGTCACCAAGTAGTACGTGTGGGCCCAAAATATCTGATCCAGGCAACATTTTGTGCGGCGGTAATCTAAATTGATAGTTAGGAAACAATTCGTTAAGTTTAGAGAAACGATACTTCCGTCCCTTACTTCTCCTTTCCCTCCCACAGATTTCAATAGCAGTAAATTTGTAATCAGCGTCAGAAACTGAATGTAGGACTAATGATTTAATTTTTTTGCAATTCGATGTTTGGTTGATTTTTTGTATCCGGAAATGTTTCCCTTTAATGGCTCCTATGCAGTTAGGGAACTGCCATTTTATGTAAAAGTCATCAGAAATTTTCGTTAAATATTCACGGGTCAGTTTTGGTGACATGTGTTGATCAACCAATTTATTCCATATTGCCTTTAAAGTTTGATATAACGTTTTAGCAACTGTACTTCGGCCGACATTGTATGAATGAGCAATAGATTTAAAACTCATCCCAACTGAAAGAAGCCTGAAATATACATACTTCGATCAGTACATACGCATCATTACATATTTCGCAATATTAAATCTAGAAAATATTGAATTAAAACATTATTTCCGGTAAATGTATTATTACTTTTATACATTTACTCATTATTTAAAGATAAAATGTTTGGAAAATACAATATAACAATAAAATCACTGAAAAGTGTGATAAGGGTTGTGGAATTTAGGCAATAATGAGCTACCTCAGATCAAAGAATGGATTAATTCATATTCCTGCGAGGTTGACGTGACAGTGGTTAGGTGTTTTGAGTTCATTATTCGTATTTTTTTACATTTTCAAATGCAAGTACGTAATTTAACGATGATAAACTAAAGATTTGTTGCATCTACATTATTTTAACTTGTTCTAACGGTTTGACGGCTGCTAGTTTAAAGATTAATATTTGGCAATGATAAATCGTCAAGTACAGCTTAAATTAAATAAGATGGAACTAATTCTAATAAATATATCAAGTATAGTGAACGAAAAACACAAAGAAGCATTACTATCGCTTGAAAATAACACTACGAAAAGTAAGGCACGGTGGGCGTAGCTTAAAAAAGTGAGCTAGCGACGGTACATAAACCGTTTCCAAGAATGCAGCGTGTCACAGGCGTGGACTAATCACAGTTCCACCCATTCTATTTGTCGACTTAAACTATACTTAACACATTAGCCTTATAGTTTTTTTTTTCAAGTGTCGATACTTTATATACTATATTTGCGTATCTATTGCTTTTGTGCTTTACATATGTGTGTGTTTTGGTGCCGATATTCGGTAGAAGTTAGTTTGACAGGAATTCTTCCATGCTTTTTTCGTTCACTGATCAAGTGTAGCTTGACAAGCTTTGAACAATAATAATAAACATTTCTAAATAATCATGTAAAATTTGATCACAATTTCTCTTTCAGTCGAAGATCTTAAGAAAAAATGGAAGAACTTAAGAGACACATACAGTAAAGAGTTAAAAAAAGCTCTTAAAATCCGAACCGGATCATCAACTTTAGATTATGAACCATCGTGGAAGTACTTTACTCTTTTAGGGTTTATGAAAGATGAGTATAAGTCTCTTGCGATTGAATCAAATTCGGATGGAGATGCTCTTGCAGTCAATGAAAATGATGACGTATCTGTGGACGAGTTTGTTGCGGCATCATCACCAGCTACACCACATTCCCCTGCGTGTACCTCTTCACCAATTGAACCCTCAACGTCTGGCGGCCAAGATTGTAAAAAAAGACCAAGTGTAAGAGACATTCGTGCCGAATATTTAGAAATTGAAAGAAAGAAATTAAAAATTTTAGAAAGAGAAACGGCTAAACAACGCAACCTTGAAAAACAGAGTAAAAAGTCTGATGATTACCACTTTTTGATGAGCATTCTACCAGAAATGGAAAAATTACCCCCTTTGCAGAAGTTTAGGCTTAGGAATAAAATTAATGAAGCTCTTTTAGACGAAATGAATGTCGTTCTGTTTGGTGAACCTTATGAATACACAGATACTCAAATCATAGTCAAACATGATGGACAATCATTTCAGACATAAATTAAATAGTATCCTAAAAATTAGACATAAAACCTATAAGTGATCTCAAGAAACTTTGATGGCAAACCAATTCGAATTTTCGTGGCCGATATATTGGTCATTCGTAGTCGTGGTCATCATTTCGTATGAAGTCATTATTGTTAGAGGGTAGATACAAGTAAGTGGGTACCATGTATTGCTTATTGTAAATTACTGAAAGACAGGGACACAAAATACGGACGACAGCACTTTAAGGTAAATACTTGCAGTTTCATATTAGTCACGACCACGACAAAAGCACGGTGCAAAGTCCAAAGTGCAGTCTGGCATGCGTTTGACTGTACAAGAAGCTCGTAAAAGGTCAATAGAACATAGGTGAAATATTGCAAGCTTTGTCTCTTTTTTGGTACAGGCAGAAGCACGTCTGACTACAGACTTTGAACCTTGCATCGTCCTTTTGTCCTCCACATAAACTCTAATATCGCGCTGCAAGCGTATACCTTGACGTGCTGTTGTCCGCAGAAAACTCACAAACTTCTGTAAAATGTTATGTTTAATTTTGTAATTTTTAAATATATCTTCGTACCTGAATTTTTGTTTTTCGTTTAACAACCCATAAATTAGGTAGGTAAACCAAAATATCAATGTCGAGTGTATGACCCACATGTTGTGAACTCAATTCTTATCCCAACTATGACACGCTTCATATGTAGGTCACAGGGAACGTGTTAATATAAAATGTTTAAAATCGAGCAGGCGATCCAGAGGAGATGATTTAAAATGAACCCTTCATTTTGGCTTCCTTACCGCAAATACTCATCATTCATATACACTAAAATTGTTCTTCTTATTCTACATTGAATCGTGATTGTAACCACATCCAATCGCATCTGTATGAGATCTCTAAAAATCGATTATAACCGGGCGTGCTCCAGCCACCGCGTATTGAGCTCTATAAACTCTTCACTTAACCAGAACTTACGGAGACATTTACACATACCTTAACGTCAAAAACAATTTTTCTGCAGCACTTAAAATTCTGCTTGAATAAACATTATTTCTCAATTCTGATTTAATATTCCCAAGAATATAATCGAAGGTTTCGACGCTCATTTTAGTGTATTCGAAAAACAGTTCTGGCTGTTGTCTATATTTTTCATATTTTTGGTGGAATTCACCCTCTGTACTACGCTTTTTATTTGATTCGTCTACTCCAGAATATCTTCCAAACAGTAGATCTTGAGCAAATAAGCTGCTGCTCTCCAAACAATATATAGCCAATTTCGATAAAGCCATCTCGTGTCGCTGCCCGTGCACTAGTCGACACACGTCGCGGTGGCGGACGCAACGCAACTGCCTGTCTGTGGCGTGCTTCGATTGCCGCGCCATCAGAGCGTCGGTTCTCGTGGCCACATCGTAACATCACAAATATATTCAGAATAAACTTTTGCCTTATTTATGTAATACTGAACATAAATCCAAAATGAAACACCAAAATTCATGCGACTTCAGAGTGACTGCACGAAATTGGATAATGATTTTTAGAAATGAATAGAATTTTGAATATGGTAAACTGAAGATGGACAATTATTACAGAGTATATGTCTGCTGTCATGCAAAAACACACATATAGGTACAATGTTATAGTAATTTAAATTAAATTATTATAACAATTTCAGCTCTGACCATTAATTTATACCATTAATCGAGTACATTAAAAATATTTAGGGTATGTTTTTGTACTTTTCAATACGTACGACAAAAAAACAAAATGTATAATATTATGTATGTAGTAGATATTTTAAGTTCGCCATTTTGTTACCTAGAAAGTAAAGGCGCCAAGCAGCCAAGGTGGTAAGAATGAACTGATGAAATTTAATCTCTTTATGTCCGTCAAAGAAGAAAAGACAATTCTAGAATCGGTTTAGTTAAGGATTCGTTGCCGATCAACACGTAAATATCGCAAGGAAATTATATTTGACGGCAAGTTGTGCAGGAGGGGTCTGCAGGAACCCTTGGGCTAAGGGTAAAGACCCCTAGTGTCAGACGTGCAAAAGGGGAAACCGAATTCATTGAAGCAGACTCCCTACTTCCGCCCGCATTATTTCCAAGAAATAGGCTCCCTTCGAAAAACGATTTGCAAACCAAAATATGACGTTAAACTTTTTAATTGCATTTCTAGAAGTTATCTATAATATGCTAGTAAGTAATATTTTACCAATAAATACGGATGGGACTTGATCTAAAACACCTACTTAACGGTAAAAAGACAACGATGTGCATGTCTCTTTATTTTCACGTGAACTCAAAGTAGCGACATCTAGTGGATGACATTGAGGCCCAGTTTATGAAAGACGGACTTCAATGTACGACATGTGGCGCCCTCCCGCTTACACAGTTTTGTGGGTAAATACTTAGTTCATTAAGCAACACTAGATGGCTATTTACGGCGCCTTTTTCAAAATTGGACACTATTGTAGGATAGTTCCTACGTCAGTTCCATATCGTAGCCATTCAAAGCAAGCACGAATTATATTTATACGAATCTTGTGTAAACCTGCTAACGAGAAGAGAAAAAGAATGGTTACTTTACCCAATTGGTCTAACTAATGCAAAATAGATTAACGCTTTGTTTAATTTAATTGGTAAATTAAGTAACAACACATTATCAGAATATTTTAAGAAATTAATTAAAAAAATATATGCCGAAATATATAAGCTGAATGAGATGTCAGCAGCAAATAGATTAAAGTTGAACTTGGAATTAAAGGTTGCGTAGCTAATAATATAGTTTAACCTTGCTTTTATAAAGCAATGCAAATGGAGTTAGGAAAATATTCCCTTGCCTACAATAGGTAATCAATCCCTATTTATGATGCAAAATTATAGAATATGTACAGGTAGGTAGGTACTTACTTATCAATGCGAGTCGAAAGGTGGTTCAAATCTTTGCACGTAACTTGCCAATTTATTATATTATTATACGTTACACTTAACTGCTCTTATAACTTAGCACTGAAACAACACTTTCTTGATACTTTTGCACGTAACCCGAACATTTCACTTAATATTACTTCTAGAAACAAATATTTTTGTACAAGTTTTAAGAAATAGATAGGTAGGTACTGCAAGAGCCAATCAAATAGACGTGTTTTTTCAACCGCATAAAATAGTCAATATTTAATTTGTTAAAACTAGCCTCTTGTAACACAGGTTTGTAAAAATGTACTTACACAAAAAAAAATTTAATGACATGTATAAATAAATAGCTACCTGTTCAATAGGCAGGGGGCTAATTTCTTTAAAATATTTACCGGATATCCGATATGAATGAGATAAAAATGTCTAGGAAACGGATGTGTACATGATTTTGCAGATGGAATTTAATAATTATTTTTGTATTTTTTTTGTTTCATACCTACGTGGATAAAATTTAGGTAATGTGCGTAAGAAATTTATCAGGTGCTGAAAAATGTTTGATTCATATTCCATACCCTTTGTAAAGGGTTGCGGAAATTTGTACGCGAATCAAGATGCGATATTAAAATAATCCGTCTTTTAAATGCAATGTTGAAAAATTTTAAATTTAAGATACCAACTAGGTGGTTCAGGTTTGCGTTTACGTGACAACTTTGGCCATTATCTTTTGTTAAGATTATTTTTGATAACGTTCTGATTAAATATATTTCAAGTTGTGTTTCAAACATTTATAACAATAACATTGCGAATCGTTGTCGATCGTTTTTGTTTTATTTATGTCAAGGGTTAGTCATCCATCAAACATACAGCCTGGTCTTGGCACCGCTGTTTTGTCAACAAAGGAGTTACATACCCTGGCAAATGACAGAGTCGTACATTACTTAGGTAGTTAAGATTCTGAACGGCTGTCTGTTTAATTGGGTAGCATAATACTGGAGCACTGAGGGGTTGGACCAATGAATGGCTGATACACTTCTACAACACACCTTGCTAGCTCTCTCTGATTCATTCTCTCATCCATCAGTACATACGTTTTGAGCACCGCGGGTGGGCGTGCGTTCCGTCGACGAATTTTTCGCGCGCAATTGTTTAATCGAATAATTGACCTGACGATTGAGGTTTTGTCAAGTAGTGTCTTTACAAAAGTCAGTCTGTGGATTGGAACAGTAAATTTGTAGTATCGTGGTAAAATGTGAGTGAAAAGTTAAATGTGCGAAGTTTATTGAACTTTATAGTTTCTGTTCGATTGATTAACAGGTAATGAAAAAGTTCTAACAAATACTTAGTTGTTGGCCGATACGGTTAGAAATAAATAAAATCATAATGCTCTTTTTAAGTAGAATATTCGTAAGCATCTAATAATTAGAAGCAATTATGCATTGAATTACTCAATAGAAATCTGACAAGGATGCAACAATTAAAATTTTAGGTAAGTAGGCATAGGTAGATAGGTATTTATTTACCTAAACTGATAAATATGATGATGATGATTATGATATAAACATTCAGACATGGCAGAAAGATGCATAGGTTCATTAAACGATTGTTTGATTTAATGTTTTCGAAGGAAACAAATCATTGTGTTTCGTCCTATTTGGTAGGTAAGTAAGTAATTTTGATAAAAACAATAATTTTCCTCCATGCCAAGCTAAAAGTTAAACAATGGTGGAGATATCTAATAATAGTAAGTATTGTTTTAGACAGTTGATTGTTCATTTAATTTTTAGAATGTTGGTCAAGGAACTTAGGCCATAGGCGTATCTAATAGTCGCTACCCTAGGCCCCGAATACCTACGCAATTTAGCAAATCTATTGACAATGAGAGTTCGCAAAAACAAAAAAAAATCAATCTTATCTATGACAACATAATTATCAAAAAACAATACCTCACTTTGGTGCGTGCAAATGAAGCAAATATAACTGGCTGATCTGGTGTGATTACGTAATTTGAATTATTAAACTATTGTTATCTGACATCCTATAGACAAACAGAATGCCTAGGTACCACTAAATACGGAATAGGTGCATAGTCGGAATTCGGATCCGATCGCAATTTTTATTTCACATAATCGTAATAAACTCCCTTCGAATGTGTATAAATAAAGCATTAAAAAAAATCATGATTTATGCAAATCCAAAATCAAGCTTTAGCTCCCGAAGTTTCGAACAATTTTCAAAGACGAAACTCTTCGTTTGTTTATTTCATTTTTGGTAAAAGGCCACAGAATTGAGACACCACAATAAAAAACAGGGGGTCTACTAAAGATTATTCCTCCATTTAATTTTTGAAAATTCCTGGCCGTATATATATGTCGCAGGCATTTTGAATAAATCCGCCGTTTACATACGGCGTCGTCAGTTTAAAAACGCTCGCTGATATGTAATATGTCGAATGCAAAATCAGGCAAAATGATAAAAGTTGGTTGTAGTTTTGGGTTGACCATGAATAAAACACTGTTTGGACAAATTAGACCTACTTCATTAAAATATTCAAGTAACAAAAAGGACTTTTATTGAATATCAATTACTTAACCTAAAGTTAATTGAAGTAATAAACGATTCCATTGGTTAGGTTAGGTTAGGTTAGTGAATAAAGTGAAGTGCAAGCCAAGCGAGCGTAGCGAGCGTGCCGCGGCAGCGGCCGGCGAAGCGCCATGTCTAGCTCATTTGTAATAATATTATAATCATTAAAAAATAAAACAGTAGGAAAGTCATTTGCTAGGGATTTCATATATATTTGAAACATAACATATTTTAACACTATTAAATTTACAGTTCTTTAGTTTTATAAATTTCAATAATACTGTCCTTTGCAAACCAAATTGTATGGTCACCCTAGCTTTGTCAAGCTATACTTCAATTTGCCGCGTCATTTTACATAATGACATTTTGTCCACGGCATTTTACAAACCAGCATTCGTTTTTAAACTGACGACGCCGTATGTAAACGGCGGATTTACTCAATATGCCTGCGGCATATAGATGGACAGTGGGCCGCATGCGACCCGTCGCTTATGTTTTAAATGTTTTTATCATTGTAGTCCACATTAAGCAGCAAAGTACATATTTATGTTAGTCACGACTTTGTTTGAATAATCAGTAGGTAGGTATTGTCTTTGTTTACATTATCAGTACTTAGCTAATCATTTTTATCGCCGAACTGGGTCGATAAACTTCAGAAATATGTTTATGGTTAAAAATCAGCACTCCAAATAACATTACCTGTTAGGGGGCGTCCATGCGTTCCGTAATACTTGTACGCTCCCTTATTTAAAACAAACACAGCAGTCGTCATTCTAACTAAACACAAATCAAATGAACATTAAAAAATTTAAAAAAAACCCACGACACTAAAAATCGGGAGAAAATACAAAAACCCCCAACTTAACCCAAATATTAAGTACCTAAACAATGAATATCAATGTTTACAGTTTTTTCCAAATGTGTCTGTTTCTCGAAGATATACTTACGAGTAAATGTAGCGAATCGCTACATTTACTCGTAAGTATCGCTACTAGCGATAATAATTTTACCATTTTATTTATTTTTAATGATACATAACCGAGGAATATCCGTCAGGGGCTGCCTTCCCCGTGTGAAATTTCAACAAAAATTTAATCATACCCTTAAGTGTTTTTTTTTAATTATGGTCTCTTTCCCGCGTTTAAAAACAACGCAGTGATTCCGCCAATGTCAAGTGTTTAGAGAGACACGTCACAAAAGGAGACTGCGCTCATAAGTGTATTTTATGTCATTGTTAAACATCTACAATTCTTAAATAATTGTATTCACGTCACTAGAAAAACAATATTTTTTGAAATCGGACAATTCGTTTTAATATTATTGCCATATTATTTTGCACTAATATTGTAGCGCCCTCTAGTGGGTTATAGACGTATTTTTTTTTTTATTATTTGGGAACATGCATTTAAACTACCACGTACACATTTCAGAAAACAGAATTTTAATCGGACATTTTTGATTACATACATATATTGCAACATTGTTTTACACTAATATGGTGGCACCCCCTAGTGAGTTACAGCCATGACACCTGTCTAAGAACAAGAACTCATCAAACACAAACCCGTTTTTAGGATTCCGTCGTTTTGGAGTTGAGTGACGCACGTTTGTTTCTGTACACTAATATTACTTGAACAATTTCCTGTGTTTTCTGTCTTTTTTGAGTGTCTATTAGTCGTAATTTTGAGTGTTTTGGTATTGGGTAAGTTAATTTAAACTAACATTCCTTCTAAATATTATTTATTCTTTGTTTTATATATTTAACCTAACTTTTTCCGGAAAGTGATGGATATTCCACCTGATCCACCGGACCCCCCTGATGGGTCACAGGATATATTCGCAAGCCAAAGTGGTAGGTCTGTTTCGGAAACCCGAAAACACAAGCTTGCATCAGATGTTTCAGGTACTAAAGGAAATCCTGATAAACGTCAGAGAAACATTAACGACACAGACTCTTCATCTGTCTCCCTTCAGACCCTGTATACCCATCCGAGTTTTACAGAGTCCAAAACTTATAGTGAAATCGACTCCGGGCCTTTCCTAGTACATGTTTCCCGAATCGAACCTCATCCTGCTGCGGGTACCACTATCCGCGCAATCAAATTCGGCCAGCTTATTTCTAAGCACAACATAAAGAATATTTGTAAGGATGGCATTAAAAACATAGGTCGTAATCGCATATCGGTGGAGTTTAAAACAGGACATGACGCAAACATCTTTGTGACCTCAGAATTTCTTACATTAAACAAATATTTTGCTTCCATTCCAACTTATAATGTCACTCGTATGGGTTTAGTACGAGGTGTTCCGGTGGACTTGTCTTTGGATGAGTTCATCGAGTCGGTGGAGCTACCGTCAAATTGCGGCATTATACTTAAAGCCCGGAGGTTGAACAGAAAAAGTATGACAGGTGACAGTGTTAACTGGACTCCAACTCAAACCGTTGTATTAACTTTTTCCGGTCAGGTTCTCCCTGAGAAAATCTACAGTTTTCACACGTCTTTACCAGTCCAGACTTACCAACTGCCTACCATCCAGTGCCACAATTGCTGTCGATTTGGCCACGTTAAAACCCAATGTCGGTCGAAACCTCGATGCTTTAGATGTGGTAAAGAGCATACAGGTGACACATGTACCATCCCAGAAGCAGCAGCCACGTGCCCACTGTGTAATGGAGCGCATTTTGCAACTACCACAGCATGTCCAGAACAGTCTAGACAAAAAAAAATTAAAATAATGATGTCTCAAGAGAGTATTTCGTACTTCGAGGCATCAACCCGTGTACCTAATGTAAATCGACCATACAGTGAAGTTGCTAAAGACTTTGCCCTGTCCCAATCCATGTTTTCCCAGCCTTCACCTCGATTCTCTCCTCAAGCTTCCCCCTCCACATCCAAATCTTACCGCCGGACCATCACATCCAGCCCACGAACGAGATCTCCCCCCCCTAAGGGTTATGATAAACTAACCCACCAGGCTATTGTCAACACACCCCATTCCTCACTCCCTAATGGCTGTGCCCTTCCCAACCCGTATCAAAATTCTTCCACTCAGAGTGGAGATGATAAAATAATTGAATCTCTACTTAGTTCCGTTTTCCACATCCTATCCAAATTCAGTGAAGCCATACCGCCCAACGTTGCCTTTTACCTAACGAGACTTATTAACTTAGTTCCCCCAGAAGCTCTTAATCAAAATGGCAATGACGGAGACTTGCCAGTTCCTCCAATGGAACTGTAAGAGTATTCGTCATAAAAAGAGCGAGATTATGTACATTCTAAACAAATACTCCGTGGCAGTCGCTGCCATCTCTGAGACATGGCTGAAGCCGGAGGCACGGTTTCGGATTTCTGGCTATGCTTGTCTCAGAGATGACAGAGATGATGGCTACGGAGGCTGCTCTCTTTTAATTAATAAAAATTATGTTTATAATTCTCTGAGTATCCCCTCTCACTCCCCAACTTTTAATGTTGTGGCTGCTAGAGTTGTGGATATCTCTTTCGTATCTATTTATATCCCTCACCCTTCTCCTTCTATTATTCCTGAACTGAACCTAATTTTTTCTTCTCTTCCTTCTCCTGTCTTTCTTCTTGGGGATTTTAACGCCCATCATACAGCTTGGGGATCACACTCGTGTGACTCTTTTGGTGCACTTTTGATGGATCTATTTGAAGACTTGAATCTGTGTGTTTTAAACAATGGCACACCAACGAGAATAGTCCCACCGTCTCAAGATCCCCGTTCCGCAGTTGACCTTACTGCCTGCTCCCCTAATCTAGCCTCTCTTTGTTCATGGATGGTCCTTGGTCAGACACATGGTAGCGATCATTTTCCTATCATCGTCTCTAAACCACTTGCTGTATCACCCATGACCTCACCGCCCCCTCTCCTTAAATATAAAATTCAGGACGCTGACTGGTCTATGTTTTCCAGACATGTTCACAAACTATTATCCAGCACTCCATTTAATCCTTCAGCCCCTCTTGAGGATAGTTACTCATTATTTGTAAAGGCACTAACATCCGCCGCTGACGCGAGCATCCCTCTAAAGAGACCCAACCGAAAAGGTCTAGCTCCCCCCCCTTGGTGGGACTCTGAATGCACGAGGATGGTGTCACTTCGGAAGGAAGCGGAAAAACAATACAAGTCGAATATGAGTATGAGTAACTATCTTCACTACAAGCACATTGCAGCTCGTACTAAACGATCTTTAGCCAAGAAAAAAAAGAAAGGCTGGCTGAAATTCTGTGACAACCTCTCACCGAAAACTCCATCCTCAATAGTCTGGAAAAATGTTAGACGTTTTCGCGGTTCTCTTATAGGGCCATCTCCATCTTCAAATGATCCGTCAATGTGGCTGGACGATTTCGCCAATAAATTATCCCCCCCTACTGTCCCATATGAAAATTGCTTCCCTTCCGCCTATCCTGATCTCGTTTCCTACGACAGTTTTGATCTCCCATTCTCCCTCTCAGAGCTCCACTGCGCCACAAAAGGCCTTAAAGATTCCTGCCCAGGTGAGGACGGTATTCCGTACTCATTTATTCTACATCTTGGCTCGGTAGGAGAAAAATTCTTTCTGGACCTCCTCAATTTTATCTTTGCCTCTGGATGGATTCCAGATTCCTGGAAATCGCAAATAGTAATCCCCCTTTTAAAACCAGGCAAAGATCCTACCGACGCGTCTTCATACAGACCAATAGCCCTTTCCTCCACCCTATGCAAAGTCTTTGAGCACCTACTCAAACTTCGCTTGGAATGGTTTGCTGAAAATAAGGGCATACTTGCACGCACGCAATTCGGATTTCGCAAAACTAGAGGTACTATAGACAGCTTAAGCATTCTTACAACTGACATTAGGACAGCATTCTCCAAAAACGAGTATCTCGTAGGGGTGTTTCTCGATATCGCGGCTGCCTACGACAATGTTCAACTCCCGGTGCTCAGAGAGAAGATGCTTCGATTGAGTCTTCCAGTGAGGTTAGTCCATTGCGTCACCAATCTCCTGATGGGCAGACTGCTTAAGATACGATCCTACAACCATACTCTTCTTCCTCGCAACGTCTGGCAGGGTCTTCCTCAAGGTTCTGTCCTAAGCCCGTTGCTATATAGCATGTACACGTATGACTTAGAACAGTGCGTGTCCTGTTTCAGCAATATACTACAGTATGCCGACGACCTATGTCTTTATACATCCGCTAAATCCATTGACGACATATCTCACCGTCTTAATTCGGCTCTCATATATTTAAACGATTGGCTGGAAGAACATAGCTTACACCTATCCATTCCCAAGTGCAACTTCGTGGTATTTACAAGAAAAAGATTTATCCCAGATATCGTAATAATGTGTAATGGCCATCTTCTCAATCCCAAAGATAATATTAAATTTCTTGGAGTCACCCTGGACGCTAAAATGTCTGGCATTCCCCATTTTAATACAGTGGTTCAAAAATGTGAAAGAAATTTAAATATCCTAAGATCCCTTTCAGGTGTCTGGTGGGGGTCCCACCCTTACTCCCAAAAATTGCTGTACAACTCTATTGTCCGAAGCCACATTGATTATGGGTCATTCTTACTGGAACCTTGTAGTAAGGAAGCTCTGATCAAGATTGATAAGATACAAGCAAAAGGCCTGAGGATAATTTCGGGAGCCATGAAATCGTCCCCGATTCATGCCTTACAGGTAGAGTGTGTGGACCCTCCCCTAGACCTGCGTCGTCAATATCTGGCAGACAGATTCATTGTTAAAGTTATGCAATCAACTTGTCATCCTCTGCACTCCCGCCTTCAGGTTCTGTCTGACATAATCTCTGATCCTTCAAGTAAATACTGGACTCATAAAGAACATCCAAAAATCATCTCTAGTTTTCGAAAGCTTTCTTCCTTGTCTTACCCGATGGTGCACTTTGATATAAATCCAACTTTCAAAATGAATTATGAAGTACTGATTTTCGAACCTCGAGTCTTATTGGATTTTGGTATCCCAAAGAAAGACCCAACAGCTGATTACAAATTCACTCAGAATCTGAGCAAAGACTGGCAACATTGGCTGCCCATATTTACTGATGCCTCGAAAATGTCAGATGATAGTCCAGTTGGTAGTGCAGTATGGATCCCAAAATTCCAAATACTTCTTAGTTTCAAATCAGCAAAAGAAACTTCGGTTTTTACAGGAGAGGCAACAGCTATTGCAGAAGCCATTTCATTCGTCTATTCTCATAAGCTAGGCAAATCAATAATTTTTTCAGACTCTAAAAGCTGCCTTGGTGCTATTTCTAGTAATTGTTTTAAATCCAAATTTATCAACCCCATTATTTTAAAAATCAAGGAAACTCTCTTTAAATGTCACACGAACAATATTGAAGTAATTTTAGTTTGGATTCCTGGTCACAGTGGTATCCGTGGCAATGAGCAAGTGGACATTTGGGCTAAAGAAGCCATTGTAAACGGTGTAGCACGCCAATCTATATATGCCACCGATGTCTTACCTTTAGCTACGAAAACGTTGTTAGAGAACTGGCAGAAACGGTTTAATGAAATTTCATCCACCAAAGGTCGCCATTATGCCAGTTTACAACTATCAATCCCCCGCAAACCATGGTTCTTTAAAAACAGATTATTTGAAAAACGTGTCATCTCGACCATCTGTCGCCTCCGCCTTGGTCACGCTTGCACCCCCGTTTTTCTGAACAAAATTCGAGTAAAAGATAGTGCATTGTGTGAATGTGGCATAGATGAGGGAACCCCAGACCACATATTTTTTGACTGTAAAAAATACCCTTCATCTCTATACGTCATCTTTCCTTCAGAAATTCCCCGCCCTTTGAATCTTAACTATATTCTAACCCTATCTTCTTCTAAATATATAAAATATTTATGTAATTATATTGTAATGTATGATATTAGTCTATAATTTTTCCTTCCCCCTCACCTTAAATGTTGTGCTGTCTCAATGTGTTGTTTGTGTTGTTTTAGGTAACGAAGACCTCAACTTAGTAAGAAATATCTCATATCACCGCGCAGTCTCTTTTGTTGACGTGTCTCTCTAAACACTTGACATTGGCGGAATCACTGCGTTGTTTCTAAACGCGGGAAAGAGTCCATAAAAAAAAAAAAAAAACCCGTTATTGAAAACTGCATCAAAAACGGATCATTCGAAGATAGGTGGCTACATTAATTTGCACAAACGCACACACGAACATCTCTCACCCTAAACGCATACACCTGCTCCGTTCCGTTGTGAGTAAAAATGAATCTATTCGCAGCTTTCTCACTCGCACTCGTATTTCACTCGCGGTGCCATGCGGTGGATAGTAGACATTAGATTAACGATTAACGGACTTCAATTTTGTTAACGGAAGTTAATGAGTCCGTTAACAGTTTTTCAAGTTAACTTAAAAGTTAATCCGTTACTCAAAATGTTAACTTCGTTAATTAACGATTAACTGATTAACGAGTTAATGCCCAGCTATGGATATACCTATAGGTAATAATGTTGGACAACATCACATACATTGTTCTGATTCTATGGTAAGCAGCTAAAGCGCTTGTTTTAAAGAAATCAGGAACAACGACGGTACCACAACACCCAGACCCTCAAGACTATTGTCTCGGTGGTGAATGTAGAAAAGTGAATTTAAACCACTAAACCTGTTAATTTTCTTTTCTTCTCTATATCACTTTGTCACAATACGTCTCGTTGGTATTCTTTTCATTTTAAAGAAATATATAATTTGTAATAAATACGCTGTTGCTACTTCGATCGCGTTAATTCGGAATATAGTAACCTAAGTCTAAGACTTAAGACTGAGGCGAGGTCATCTATTTTTGTACAATATTTCATCAAACATCAATATAAATTAATTTCATTTTTATAGTACTTGTAGAAATTTTTGGATATCACATTTTTTACGGGATAGTTATTTCGGTATGAAAAGATAAATCTGAACTATTTCAGATTCATATTATTCAATTTGGTAGATACATAGGTGTCTACCAAATTTTACCCAAAACCTTTCAGCAGTTTCTGCATGAAAGAGTAACAAAAATAATGTAATATTTTCAGTTGGATAAACCGAATTTGAAGTCTAGCTCTGGAAACTAAAATACCTACTACTGTAATGAAGGTTTTTTAAATTCTAAACGTGTCATAACTCTATAAAAAATACAAGCACATTCTTATCAAGATTTTTGGCTTTAACCCTTTTCTGGCGTGGACTTATGCAACGCGGTCAAAGTCAAACTAGTTTCATAACTGCTTTAATCATATTCCTCGTTCAGAGCTGGTCTATGACCTGTGTCATTCGTCAGGACATACCTCCGTGTCAGTTTAGCATATTAAATATTAACTAACATAGGTATATGTTAAGTGCCTGTCAGTATTAAGTTAAACATGACAGGAAAAGTTAGCTGAAGTAAACATTTTGTGTATTGTTTTGGAGTTGAGTGACGTTTTAAATGTATTTCTAGTAGGTTGCGGAAGGATTTGGAGTAGGGTCGACCTGCTCATTATAATTGGTTGCCTACAAATTCGATATCTTAGAGGTAGGTGATTGTAATTAACATGTGTAGATAGGGATGAGAATGAGACTGATACTGACTCGTCTACATAAAACAAATGAAGCTACCTCCGGTTCGGAACCTATACATTAACTTTTTATAACTTTTTTTAATAAATTACCTCAAGTTATTGTTGATTTACCTTTGAACAAATTTAAGCTACTTGTTAAAGGTTGTCTTTTGAAAAAAGGGTACTACAGAGTAGAAGACTATATTAATGACAAAGAAGTGTGGACCACTAACTAGTCTGTTCGCCCTCACATGAACATTTCACTAATTATATTTACTAATTGTATTTTATTTATACAAACTCAGCAAGAGGTACCTATTTCTTTACGTATTTGTCAACTCGCAAGTTGGCAAAATTCTCATTAAGCACGAATGTGCATTAGGACCTACAGTTTGTTTAATTTAAATGTATATTTTTTAAAATTTTTCTTATTACTTTGAATCAATTAATTATTTTTTACAATTTGCTACATTATTTTATCTAATTACTACACTGTATGTCTTAGTGCAAAACTAGTTATAAGTTCAGCTATATTTGTAATATGAACGACAGTTTCTTGCCGGGATCTTCTCTGTAAGTTATAGGTTCCGAAACGGAGGTAGCGTCATTTGCATTATACGTATAGACGTTTCATAAATATTACTGGTGTAATTTACATGAATAAAAGAATATTGAATTGGCTACTTGACAGTTTTTGAAAATGTATTGTAAAATGTGCGCCCGTTCATTCTATATCCCAAGCAATTTGATTTATCTGGAAATAATCTAAATAACCAGAGAAAAAAAAGGTTTTGGGTAACACATTTAAAAAACGCGCGAAAACGCCAAGTCACGTCACTGTTGCAATTATGACGTCAACGTCCTAGACAACGAACCGATACCAATAGGAACGACTTATTTTAGATAAGCGGAAAATGTTTAAATAAATTCTTAATACGATTAAAGACACAATAATTCAATTAATCGGTAAAATAATCATTGTTTCGCTACATTAAAATAAATATTTTTCGCCGACAGCTGTCATTTCTGAATTGCAATGGTGGTTTCCGTTTCTGTTCTTTTGTTCCACAGATAAAAAAACTAAAATTTATTTTGCAAAAATAAAATACTAACTATGCTTTTAATTAAAAAGTAAAAATGTAAAATGATTACTTAACTAATAAGCTAACATAACTAACACTTTTCATATTTTATTGTTAACACTGTCAAGTAGCCAATTATGTAGTGAAGATACCGACAAGAAACTCTCCAGTACAAAACGAATTTACAAAAAAAAAAAACAGAACAGAAAACTAATTTTTAATAGGTACCCTTGAGGTATCGATACTTACTTTTATTTAAGAGTACAAATTCATAAAAAAATAAATTAACAAATTCTGATTTCTAATTCTTCCTAAACATATTTACTTACTTAATTTTTATCTTATTCTTTCATCATATTTTTGATAAAATATTGTCACATGTTAGAGTGTATTTGGAGGGTATTTTTATAATAATACAAAATTTAAACACTTAAACAAACCACTGTTTAAAGGTTAGTCTATTATCCAGCAACGCTACATCAATGGTTGTTTGAGAGTTCAAAAATGTTGATCATGAAATGTGGTGTATTTCCATTTTTTGCACAGCCTCAAATAAAATCAAGACTGGGGACTGTCCTGATATTCAATTATCTTAAATATTTACCACGCGAACGAAATAGTTTTATCACAATAACGATGGCAGATCAAATTGTTTGACCGTCATCAAACCCGTCGTCCTAGCCAAATAATGTCAATGGCGGCTTTTAAATACGAGTATTTTAGTCATTCTATACATCAAGGGCAGCACAGACGTCCGTTCATAATAAAATGAATCATTAATCAATAAAAAGCGTATTGATCATATAACAAACACAAACAATTAAAACATGACACAAAAACACCCTTTATTAAAATTAGTAGCTGTGCCCGCGACTTCTTTCGTGTGGACTACATCCTTTCATGGTCGGTTTTACCCCTATGTCCCCTAAAATTCGGAACAAAAAGTAGTCTATATTTTTTATCCAAATATCAGCATATCTCTAACTTAAAAAAACATTTACCCATATTAACTATGCTGACCTACGACATGACGTACATGTCGACACAAATACGGCGTCAGCAGAATTGGCGTAGTAAACAACGCTCCATACGTAATGCACGATTAGCCAATCAATAACATCGATCCTATATCGCGATGTCAGAGTTTTCGTCGCCACTAGCTATAATAAAACAAACCAAGATTGGTAGTAGGGCCTTGATCCCCGAACAGATAACACCTAGCTCGGCGGAAGTACTTCCACTTTTAGTAAAGAACATACCTTCTTTAAAAAATTTCAAAGATGGTATTGGCCCCATCCCCCCCCCCCCCCTTATTTTCTAACAAAAAGTAGGCGATGTCCGTTCTTGAGGTTCAATGTATATCTATACCAAATTTCATCAAAATCGGTTGAGAGGTACGTAACAGACAAAGTTACTTTCGCATTTATAATTTTAGAAGGGATTAATAGTCGAAGTTCAAACCTTAGGCCCTATAACCTATATTAAATACGAACATTCGAAATCGGGCATAATAATTAATACCTAGTATATAATACGGCTTAGAAATCTTAAAAAACGGTCAAGGGCGAGTCGGAGTCGCTCGAAGAGATCCGAACCCTTGACAGATTAAATAACATTATACCATATTTTTAAAATCATCGGCAAAATAAATAATCACAATGCCTGTTTGAGAAGAAATAAATATTTTTCTTTGATAATCCAAATCTAATCCAAAATTGTATTACCAATACTATTATTGGTAATACAATTTTGGATTAGACGCGAATAATCTGTATTCTAACTATTTTAGAGCCTTATATCGCGGGCATAAGAACTATTATCGAACTCAAAGTGTTTACCTTGATGTACTCTTTACAGACTTCAAATGCTTTAGTTTGTAAAGAACAAAGTACCATGTAATATTAAGTTAAATGTCCAACTGACGTACTTACTTGGGCGTTGGTTTAATATGACAAAGTCCTGAGGTGTATACAAACGAATAACCGTACATGTATAGACTACATACTTTATAGCTCAGAGGCAACTCGCGGTTGCAGCCGCACCGCAATGCAGGCAATGTTGAAAGTGCAGCGGCATTGTGAAACGGTGCATCGCATTTCAGTGATTGATATTTAACCGTTATTTTAACCTACAGTTGTGCCTGAGATCCTACTACTAATATTAAAAACGCGAAAGCTCGTAAGAATGCATGGATCTATAGATGATCTGGCTGGAATGATGCACGTAGGCTGCAGATACTAGATAAACATATCCAAAGAATACTTTTAGATCCTGAAGTAACGTGAAAGAAGTAGTAAGCAACAGCTACTTTAACTAAACTAGTGGCCCGCCGCGTATTCGCACGCGTACTGTCCCTTTTCGAGCGGGAGGAAATGCATTGTACGCACCGTACCGTCACCCGAGGGATGTGACAGCGTGTGTGCGACTCCCTGCCGTTATGCGGGCAGGTGTTACTGTGTTCCATTAAACCACTAACAATATAAAAAGTCGTTGATGTCTTTAAATGAACTTTACGTAGAAGAAGTTTCTTTACTTTACTGGGTTAAAAAAAACGTCAATGATTAATTAAAGTAATAGGCATCAGTGCTTGAGTAACGGCGCTGTCCGCGCGACTGGCGTGCGGCAAAAGTTATTACAGTGGACCTTGAAAATGTCGACATTACGGTACCGCGATGGGTTGTTAACGTAAATTGGATTCGATAATTACGTCGGATTACTATGTCGGCTACGCAATTTCTAGTATTTCAGTGGCGATTGGCTTTATACTTAGCGAGAGTATTGATTTCATCGGTACCTATTATCGTCTTTTACCTTTGTGGTCTAGTCGTAACGAGTTTTGGCGATCTAGAGGTTTGATTCTCGCGGGGGCAACATCTGTTTGTATATAAATGGGATTAGGTAGTAGGATTACATCCAAAATTCACTGTTTTTAGAACTATTTACATAAATAAGTAAGTAAAATTATAGCTTATTAGCTGTGCCTGCGACTTCGTTCGCGTGGACTACAGGTTTGTTCCATATACATACTTTTATGGTAAATTTAACCCCTATCTCTACTAATATTTCCAAGTTATGAGCTATATTTGTGCCAAATTTCACATCTCTAAGTTAAAAAATAAATATTTTCCCATATAAACTTTTAAGGGCCACCCTTATTATATATTTTTTAAAAAAGTAGCCTATATTCGTTCTAGAGGTTCAACGTATACCTATACCAATTTCATCAAAGTCGGTTCAGACAGACCGACGGATTAACAGATACGAGTTACTTTCGCATTTATTATTTATAATATTAGTATAGATAGTATACATGGATCCTTACATACAAATATGTACCTATTTGAATATGTGTAGTTAAACAAGAAATCATGAACGGAGGGAGATATTTCTCCACCACCCACTAATCCAGCAAAAAAATGTAGTGGATCCAAATATGTGACGAATGTTATGTAGGATGTAAAGTAGAAGACTAGTAGTTTAAAAATAAATGTTCTTCAATACGGTAAAAACAATATCTAGTTGTTACAAAGTATTGAGCGTAGTTACTGCGAGAGTAAAGTACAACTTATGTAATAGAAGCATATGTAGCTGTATACATACTACATAAAATATACTGACGATGTCTTATTGTTAAAAAAATGATTTCCATTATTTCTTAATATACACTTGCTTTCCATTTTTATTTCAACTGCTGAATGCTCAAGGCCATTTAGTATATCTACCTAAACTAAGACAAGACAGTGAACCTGTTTAGGAAGAGTTACGAGAGTAAATTTTATAGAGATCTTTTATGCAGGCCTAGCATGCGCCACGCGAGTGAATTTTATCGCGCTTTTATGAAATGTCAAAATCAATGCTTCAACTGCTGATTGGCAGAAAATACGAATACGGTGTACCCAATCAACGTTGTAGAAACTTTTATCGTCTCATGCGAGTAATTTGACGTATTGCGCATGCTAGACCTACTGATGTCAAAATTTATAAAAAGTCTACTGCTGATTGGCTGAAAATATGAGTTCGGTATCCATCAGCCAATCAATAATGAACATTTTTGTCATGTGAGAAATTTGAAGTAGTCCGAATGCTAGGTATAGTGCAAGCTTACCACGAATTGTCAAACGATAATTCTAAAATAACCTAGTAACATTACGAATGACGAAGTACGGCCTGGTTTAAAAGCTGCTGAACGCCACAGAAAAACACTTGAGCACTGCAGACTTGAACAATGGACAGTTCTAGAAATGAGTTCGTGTCTTCGCCTTCAAAATGTTGAATAAAATAACCAGATGAGAAGAATAGTGAGGAGGATTAGTGGGCTCATATCATTTTACCGACTCCTTTTAAACTGACGTTACTTCGAACGCCGAACCATACAAAGTTCTATGATTCGGCAAAAACATATTCGGTGTAACCGACGCTACGCCTCATCGAACATCGTTTCGCCGAACCATACAAAGTTCTATGACTCGGCGAAACAATATTCGGTGAAGCGTAGCGGCGGTCGAAAAAGATTCGGTAAAATGATATGGAGGCCGGATTGTGCTGTTCGCCAATAATATTATCTTCGCATGACTACGTCAGCTGAAAAGCGAAACATATAACATAAAAGAGTGAATGATATTATTACAAGCGGCTACTTGTGAATCCGTGTACTCGTGGAAACTTCTATCTCCTGTTTTGGTCCCAAACGAAGGCTGATTTAAAATACATTATTAGTACAACTATCATCTCAAGAGAGTACATTTTAAATTTTACTTTATACAAATTTACGAACCCCCGTTTTACCCTCTTAGTAAAATCCGTATTCTTATCGCATGCCTACTAAACCTGTCTAAACCTACCTGCCAAATTTCAAGTTTATACGTTTTTTAGTTTCTATGATTCCGTAATTAATCAGTCAGTCTGTCAGTGAGTGGTATTATCAATACATTCCTTAATGTTTCACAAATTGTGGTTTTGTCTAAGACCCGATGTGAGTAAGTACATTCACAATTATAACTAAATCTTTCATCAATAATTTTATTAGCAGATAAAAATAAATACGGCAGCCTCATGATAGTAGGTATGATCCATTAATTAATCTGATCATACTTATCAATAACTCGAAAGGGTTTATAATAAATATTGTTTCTACAGAAACACATATCAAACATGTATGACAAAACAGAAAAATATACTCTCTCACAGAATGGGACTTCAAACGCGTAATCTCACATTATTATCACGCCACTCTCAAATTAAAAGGTAAACAAAACAAATATGATTAACTTATGAATTGTTTTGTTTACCATTCCGTGAACATCATTAAATGTTCTTATTGATCGAACATTATGACTTTTAATGCAAAACTGAATAATTACTCACAATTAGCGGTAGGTAACAGTGGAGTCAATGGATCTGGCGAAAGCGGAACATACCGATCGAGACGTTACACTTCTGCTTTCGTTTGTAAACAGTGAAAGACTTTCGCGGTGCAGCGGCGTACATGTTCTAATCTATGTAGGTTGCGGTTATGTAGTATTGTACTGTGTTACATGACTATGTAAGACTTTAAACGCTGACTGCAGCTACTTTTTACGACGAAATTTTTTTCGTATTCGCTTTATGGATCCGGCTGCAGGATATATACAGCCTATACAGATTAACAAATAAACAGCCCTTTTTTCGTTTGCTACTCACTATGGTTTATTTATTATATATGCTATGGTCCTATCGACAAGTCCAGTAACAGCTTTAGGATGCTGTACTTGTTGCCTTTAAGCTGGGACCTCATTACCACTTAACATCCGGTGGCATGAGGTCAATCTAAGTGAAATATTAAAAAAAATATATATTGGTACTAGTTTTCAGGGGTAAATCTATTTTGAAAGCCAGGAAGTAACCATGTCTTGCGATCATATTTTAATTATCACACACATTGACCAGATCCCAAAGTAAGTAGCTTATGTACTTGTCTTATGGAAACTACGAGTAGAAACACAGTTATGTACTTAATTTTGGAAACACTTATGTGGAATTTATTTAATTTAATTGTATTAGATGTTTTATCCGTATGTATGAATGTTTATCGACAATGCAACTTGTAATTGAAATTCATACGTCAACACGGGAATCAGAAATCAATTTTATTTCTTACTAGCGGACCCGACAGACTTCGTCCTGTCAAAAAGATTTGGAGTGTGGCTTGACTCTGAATTTTAGCCTGAAAATGCTTCTACTGGCAAAATAAAAGTGCTGTCTTAGAGTTTTCCCGGCAATTATTCGAATTTTTCTCGCCGTAAAAACCATCCTTGGACTTCAACTAACATTTAAAACAAAATATTGTCAAAATTGGTCCAAGCGTTGTCGAGTTATGCGCTTACCAACACATTTTGCGATTCATTTTTATATAATAGAAGATTGTTATTCCTATATTTTTATAAGGTAGTTGTCGCATTCGTTTCTACTCTGATGCTTCGTATTTGTCGTGGTTCCAATTTTGGTTAAGTCGTCAATCGGTGCGCCCCTCGCGACCTACTGAGTCAACTGTCAGTCGCACTAGTTCAGTTCACGGCGGGTCAAGTTCAAGGCTGGTGAGCGGTGATTGTTCCCCGTGCCCGAGCAGCGAAGCGTACTCCACATTTTATATGGTACTAGTGGCCATTTGCACGCGTACTGTCCCCGTTTTTTTGACATATCCCACTGACTTTTCGCTTCTATAAGACACAGCGTGATGTTATATAAGTAATTCCTTTGTGGGTTTAAGCGTTAAATTATTTAACAAGTTACCTGAAAATGTTATCCAGTTGCCCATGCATAGATTTAAGTCTCATGTTAAAAATTGTTTAATAAAAAAGGGCTACTACAAAATTGATGATTATTTAAATGACAAAAATGTATGGGTCTAGAATAACTTAATTCTTTGAAATCTTACTATAGCTTTGTATACTTTATTTAAGTACCTAGTTTAAGGACACATTGTTATATTTGAAAAGAGTAAGTGTCGAGTTTCTTGCCGGTTCTTCTCGACATGATCAACATTCCGAACACGGCGGTAGAATACTTTATTTGTACTGACTATTCATAAGTGCTTTTGTTAAGCTTACATGAATAAAGATATTTTCTATAGCCTAAAGCCTTGCTTAATAAATGGACTGTCAAACACAAAGCTGTTTTTCCAATTCGAACTAGTAGTTCCTAAGGTTAGGCGTATCAAACATACAAATAAACAACTTCATAATATAAGTATAGACATAAATGAAACCTTTCTGAATATTGATATTGTTTTCGTAGGTATTGCTACTATTAAAATATACGTCTGTTTAATATTAATTTACATTCCTTATAATAATATGCACTTCAAGTATTGTGTAGTTATGACTTACTAGCGGTCACGGCGAACTTCGTTTCGCCTTAGAGAATTTTTCCCGCTTTTCTGTTGAAATTTTTCAAATTTTACCAAGGATCACTAATTTTGTAGCCTATGTCAAATTGGAAGAATAGCATTCTCATAGTGAAAGAATTTTTTAAATCGGTCCAGTACTTTTTGAGCCTATTCATTACAAACATACAAAAATAGGTACAAATCTTTCCTCTTTATAATATTAGTGTAGATATTAATAATAATAACAATACAATAATACCCTTAGCTGCATTGAATGTTGTTTAACTTTCTCTGTTGGAAAGTCCATGGTTACGTGTAGTTTCTTCGAGTGTCATATGTCTTCGCTTATTTTATGAGCCATAAATTTTATTTCCTTTAGGTTCTTAATGTGCTTTTGAAATCTAGCTATTTCTAGACTCAACTGCAATCGTTAGTAAACAATGTTATGTGTATGAATTAAATAAATTAATAAATATTGGACAGAATTATAATACATTGCTCTGATTATGTGGTAAATAGCTAAAGCTCCTGTGTTACAGAAAATAAATGAGAAACAATGACGGCACCAAAACACCCACACCCGAGACAGTATAGACAAGTATGTTTTCAAGTTTGAACCGACCGGGAATCGAACCTGGGACCTTAGAGATGGCGCGACGCCAAAGTCCGGACCGATCAAAAGCAACGTTTGATATATTAAACAAGTGAAGTTACCTCCGATTCGGAACCTATTAAACACAAAAAAAAATTTGAGAGTTTTTACTGAGAAATTAGTCTAATGAGTAGGTACTCAACAGACTAAACTATTTCTGCGAGGTAAGGATAAAATGACAGTGATATAAAACTACTTAATAAAACTTTGTGAGAATGTTAAAATTGTACTATAATCAATCTGTAAAACCTATTTCTGTAAAGTTTTTGTGCAATAAAGTATATCTATCTATCTATCTATCTAATGTCTGTCTCGCGCAATGAGTGAGGTCATTCACTCGGAACAAGGTTAATCGGTGTTGCCTTATGTTTGTTTTGATCTCCATTAATTAGAGACAGAGCTACTCCTGAACAACCTACTTGAAGAGCTCAATCAGCAGATAGCAATCTTCAGACATATGAATCATTTTAGAACAACGTAACGTACTCGACACATACGAAGGATTGCGCCGTAACTGCTATAAATTACTTATATACCCATGGCGCTGTTACTAGGCGATGTGAGGTATGAGGGTAATTAGTAGGTAGTCCCCACTCTTTTCAAAACAGGCTCCCCTGGGACATCTCCCCCACGCCTCTGCCTTCCACTAGTTTTTCCTATAATCAGCTGATGATTCACTAAATGAAACATTGTAGCATTATGGCTATCAATCGGTCCACTCATGCTATTGCATGCCCAGACCCTCTGTACCAGCGTAGAGCACTTATCTCGCTGTGTGAAAGCATCTACTCGTACATTCACGCACATGCTAGATGCACTAAAAAACGGAGGCAGTCTCATCAGCACCCTGAATTAATTATTATACTGCAATCTTAGGGCATTGTACTGTTTCTGTAAAACCAACTATGTATTTTGTTTTGGTATCAAAATGTATGGTTTACAAAACGGTTGAAATGGGTTTCATTCCAACCTCCTTAAAAACGGTACTACTCGTAGATCCTTGCATATTCAAGCTGGAACAGGATCTACCACCAATGACTTTATTTAATCAATATAACTTTATAAGATATTAGAAACAGAAAAATTTTATCTCCCCTTGCGGTGCGGGAATTGAACCCACGACCTTCACGTATTTTCAAACATTTCTGCAACGAATGTACCACGGGCCGATAAGTATGTAGTTCTAAACATATTCGGCAGAGGGCACTTACCGGAGGCTAACGGTTGATACAGCAGAAAAATTTCATCGCCTACAATAACTTGCGGTTAGCTCAGTTGGTAAGAGCAGCACGCGCGATACGTGAAGGTCGTGGGTTCAATTCCCGCACCGCAAGGGGAGATAAAATTTTTCTGTTTCTAATATTTCAAGTTCGCTAGTACGGCGTATAGTACTATAAAAATAATAAAATCGATTAACTTTATAAGATGTCCAGATCTACAGAACATGCAAGCAAGATCTTCTATCTTCAGGATATGATCGTTTTACATCCTTGCAATATAATTGCTGTAATTGTCTCTTAAGAAGAAAATCCAGAAGCATCCATCGGCGACATTTCGTTCTAATATTCTAAGAACCCAGTGTGTTGACAAAATAACTTCCTACTTGACTTGCCAGTTTCCGTATACGCCGTAAATAAAGGCCACAGACCGACCGGATCAGCGTATTCCGTATTTCTGACACTGCGCACGTCCGACGGAAGGGGGACGCAATGTCAGCGTGCGCACGAGTGGAATAAGAGCCGCCTGAATCTGATTATGATGCCTTTAGCCGGCGATGAGTATTCTAGCGCGTGACTAATCACCAAGGATGATTCTGGACATTGCCTTTAGTTCTCGTTAATAGGATTCCTTACCGCCTCAATGGTCTGGTAATTAAAAATTAAATTAAAAAAATAAATAAACCCCCAGTTATACAGTTCGATATTAGCATCGTCTAGGATTTGAAATTCACTGGAAATTTGGCATAATGTATGTAACGAGCTGAAGTTAGCTCGTGAGCACGGTTGGTGCAACCTAACCGAAACGTCGGGCAGTAAGTAGTTCGTATTAACTACGAAATAAAAATGGTGTCGCGTTTTGACTTGTAGTTCAATTTTAGTTCTTTTGCCCGAGAATGTCGGTTCAAAGTCCAAAGTGTGTAGTCTGATGAGCTTTTGTCTACTTGAATACAAGGCTCATAATACCTTAGTTTGAGACTATCGACTGGTGCATCTGTCTTTTTTTTAAATAGCACAGTTTATTTGCTCTCTCCAGCCTGATGATAAGCAAGAGAGGAACCCGCATCGCGAAGACGAACGGATTTGATGCCGTAATATCCTATCCGTTAGCATCGCCATACTGGCCAGTTTCTTCACGCTCCGTTTGAAAGAATCCATGTTATGAAGGAGGAACGTGAACTGGCAACGGGTTCTACTTCTGAATGGTGCGTCAAAGATATGAGCTACCAAACTTTTTGGTTCGCGATGGAATATTTTCCACGGTGAAGCGATGACATCGTTGGCCGGCTCTTGTAGTTCTGTGAAGGAAAGGGTCTTACGATATTATTGGTTTACGATATTAAATACTTAGAGTGCACTCAGTGTTGCCAACTCGATGTGTCAAAAAGTCGTTAAAATACGCTTGAAAAGTCGCTAGATGTCGCTAGCTATAGACAAAGATCAAAAGTCGCTAGAAGTCGCTAAATAATAGGAATTTAAACCTCGATTTTTTTGGGCATCGATTCATCAGGTGTCATTCATTCGAATCGATTTAGATATCGATTTTTTTCGGAAAGAATCTCCACCGTACTATGGTAGCGTTCAGAAATTATTTAAATAATAAATGATAAGAGTTGTCAGAATGACATCTGATTTCAGAACGAGTTCCGATTTTAAATAATATCATAGACGTAGAATACTTATAATATAAATTTCTGGACTAAGATATTGCCTTATTTTATGAAGATAATTAAAGACTAAAGTAAGTATTTATTTACAGTCCAAAAGTCGTTAGATTAGTTGCTAGATTTTTTTTCTCGCTAGACGTATAATTTAAGCCGCTGTGGTAAACGAAATGTCGCTAGATCTAGCGACAAAGTCGCTAAATTGGCAACACTGAGTGCACTATCGACAGTATCCTTATCATTAAGAAAGCGCTGCTCTGGCGCGTGGGTAATCCAGCTTCGATTGTTAACCAAATACTAACTCAATAGTGTATTGTTCGTAATATTAAACGTTTATACTCTCGGTAAATCGATCCATTTCAAATCAAAATATTTTTGTTCAAGTAGCATAAAACACTTAATCGTCATTGAATACGATATAAAGTTACTCTACTTCTACTTCACTGGTGAATAGGTATATGAAATAAAAATTGATCGATACTCGAGATAGCCCAGAACTTGTATGGAAGCAATACTATTACCGATATTATATTAATAATAATATTATTGATAGGTTTGTTCGTCGAGAAGAATATAGTATCGATAGTCTCGATTAATACACACTTAACATGAAGGGTATCTATACCGAAATACCGCGTGTGAAGTCGCGGGCAACAGCTAGTCTGCTATATTTTTTACTGTTATACCAAGGGCATATCACGGTAAACACTTGCAGTTCCATATTAGTTATTTTATAAACGGTATAAGGACGATACAAAATCCAAAGTTTATAGTCTGATGTGCGTTCGACTGAAACATGCCATCACGTGACTCGCTAGGTTGTTGGCAAACTACTATGCTGTCTGTTGTTTGTTCCAGACTCCAATCATGTTGTTCCCCGCAGTGTGCGTGGTCGCGTGCGCGTGCGCAGCGGCTGCGTTCCGCGTGGGTGTAGGCATCGCTGACGTCACCGGACCACCTGCTGAGATCACATTTGTAAGTGCTATATTTTCTTAAGAAATGAAGCTAGTTAAAGCCAACATTTAACTGTCCAGGGGGCCTACTCCCAAATATTCGGAACTTTCGAAATTCGTCGAATCCGACGACGGCTAGCAATTTTTAATTCTCATTATCGTACTCACTTCAAATGCGACTAAAGCAGTTGAATAAACTCTTATTTATGCGAATCAAAAACCACGTGTAAGCTCTAAAGCGTTTGATAAATTTTCGAAATCGAAACCCTTCGTTTGTTTGTTTCGTTTTTGCGAGTAGACCTACAGATATTGTCTGGTACAAATTGGCCATCAATATGGTAAGGTGAACTGTAGGGCTACTAAGTCATGTCCGAAGACCGAAGCGTAAATTTAAAACGAACTAAAACAGCATTTTTGTCATCTACTAGCTTATGAGCGAAATTGTTCCTAAGACAAATGTTAACTCGATATAACTCTTAGTTGCCCCTTTT
The DNA here is from genome assembly GCA_037074685.1 of Glyphodes pyloalis. Lineage (NCBI taxonomy): Eukaryota > Metazoa > Arthropoda > Insecta > Lepidoptera > Crambidae > Glyphodes > Glyphodes pyloalis. The sequence goes on along the minus strand of JAYKKO010000003.1, from coordinate 2,167,250 downwards.
CTCTGTTACATATTATTTCCTCCTTGCATTTAACAAGCACCGAGTGCATATTCTGAAAAAGAAATAACTTGGATCAGTTCAAAACTAAAGTGATAAGACGTTGACCTCAGGTTATTAAAAAATGTAAAATTAAAATAGACAAATATTAATTTATCACAGATACACTTCCTCGCTGGACCACCAGCAGAGAACAAAACCACGCATGACCGATAAACTTGAGGATAAACGTTTTCAAATGCAGCTCGCGTACGTTTAGTTACTTCCATTGGTCACCTTAGTTAATAAACGTCCTCAATACCTTGTCATAATAAACTTTCGCGTAACGATGTCAGAAAAATAGGTAATTAACGTAATACGACAAGGTCAAGTACCTTGTCGTGCAACAACTGATGGCGATAGTAGGTACTATAAACATTCCTAATTTATTCTTGATCCTACCACTAACAAAAGACCGAATATTGATTGAAAAGAAGAAGAGAATGCCTGACGAATTGTCCGCTTGTCTTGTAAAGGTTGTGGGTGACCAGAATGCTGACAAATATCTCAGAAAACTTATGCCCGATTACAATCTTTCACGATTCATAATGTGTCAAAAAGGACTATCCGTTTTTTTTCAACCGACAACGAGTCGTTAATACCGACCCCCACGTTACGCTTAAACCCGCCTTGCATAAAGTTATTCCAACTTCTTTCATTTTTTAACAATAGACCAGCGCACCACCAAAAACGCCTGCACTAAAACACGTCGTAATGAAAAGGCAAAAGTTTACATTGATTTTCGGGGCGTGTAATTAATTTCTCAACTGCAGAATTTCGTTGATCACGATCCGGCAGACAAAGAAACTGCTCCGCGTGTGCAAGTGGGCCGAGTGACCGCTCAAGGTCGGAGCTGAGTCAACGAATGCAAGGATTGGTTGCGTGAGCGATATAGAGCTTTATGACGATGGTATGGGTAATCAGCAGATTACCCATACCTGTGTACTCCCAGTTGGCCGTTTAAAAAAAAAGATGTCTCAATGGAGAGCGGACTGGATCAAAAATACCAGATTGTCTTTAGTTCCTAAATGGCTATTAAAAATATAAAAGTGGGCAATATAGAGCACAAAGACCAATGTATCACTGGTACGGGTAATCAGTACCCAGTTGGCCATTTTGGCAACGTTTTTTGACCGTTTTCTTAAAAAGGGATGTCTCAATGGGTGCTACCGCGCGTTGAAAATCCACTAGGTGGCGTGAAGGCGTGAGGTTCAACTGCTACGTTAATGGTTATTTCAATGTCACGGTTATGCTAAAAATTTGGCAGGTCAATGTCATGCCAAGATTACCCAATAACGTAATAGTTGAACCTTATGTGTGGCCACCTAGCGGATTTTTCATATGCGATAGCCCCCGTTCAACCGTGTGTATTTTTTTATTAATGTTTGAGTACACATGACTTTGTCCTTTATAAACATATATATTTTTAAGGTTTTCTAGTTGTAAAGAAGATACTTCGACTTTCGTACCGTGATAAGAAAACTAGTATCTGATGCGCAGGCTCTTTTGGCATCCTAAAGAAGTCGAAGAGGATTTGAGGTCCTAGGTTCGATTCCCTATATTGATCTTCCATAGATGGTGTGGTAACGTCGTTGTGTCTGATTTCTGCTGCTAAGTGCTTTAGCTTCAGAGCATATAGGTATAATTGTCCAATGTTTGTTTAAACTAATATGTATTTAGGCTTCTTTTGAAACATTTGACTGAAGTTTTAGTAAACCATATCTTTGATATTCAAGTATTAAGTAACGAAATTTTTAAGGATATTTTACCCTCTGTCCGGCCATGTATTGCGGTAGTAACTTTTCATACCATGCTATGACTGCGCACTGGTGTTAATGAGCGAGTCGATTATTTGAATAAAACTATTTTTAGACTCATACAGTTTATTTTTTAACCTTGTGGTTTGTGGTCGCTGCGAATAATAACGAAACGAAAGTGATCCCTGGGGGCCTACTCCCATAAACGAAATATGTCGGATCCGACAACGGATGGCAATTTTTAATCCTCATAATCATAAAGAAATCACTTCGAATGCAAATTAAGCGTTTTCAAAAAACAAAATATTATTTATGCAAATCAAAAACCACGTCTTCATTTCTAAACTTTTGAATAATCTTCAAAAACGAAACCTTTCGTTTGTTCGTTTCGTTTTTGAGAGTACCCCCCCTGGTCAAGAAAAGGTTGGGAACCACTTACTATGAGCATCAGATTACTTTGCTTTAATGCTCGTTTCCAATATTTTACGATTCGTAATGTCAAAAATGACTACCTATCCGTATTTCTATGAGTCGTTAATTCTAATTTCCAATTTACTTTCCATATCAGCTGCCATCAGTCGTCAGTCGGTCGTTTTTAGCTTACGCCTCGTATAATTTATTACTATATGTAACTAGAACGGGTTGTTTTTCAAATATTGGAATCGGGCATTCGAGTGATAATCAGGCCTAGCATACGCAATATGTCAAATTTATCGCTTGAGACGACAAACGTTTTGATACTGTTGATTGGCTAATAACACACCGCACTCGTATTTTCAGCCAATCAGCAGCTGACGCACTGACTTCAATCGATTTTGACGTTTGTTAAGAGCGCGATAAAATTAAGTCGCGTTGCGTATGTTAGGCCTGAATGTGTATGTTTAGTGACATAAGATCTAAACAGTACGTAATGAATGAATAATGAATCATAATATCCTCGAGTTGTTCTTACTTATAGTTTAAAATAATTCTCAGGTTCTTAATTGTCATATTAGCATGCCGATTAATCTTTGGAGAGTCAACGTGAGATAGTCTTGTGATCTTGAACTTAATTTACAAATATTCGGAAGATAACACTAGCTGTTATTTACAGCTTTATATCTATACTAAGTATCATAAAGCTGAAGATTTTGTTTGTTTGTTTGTTTGAACCCGCTAATCTCAGAAACTACAGATTTATTTTGAAATTGTTTTTGAGTGGCATCTAGTCCATTTGACGACCTCCGTAGCCGAGCGCGAGCAGGCCGGACTTTGGCGTCGCGCCATCTCTGAGGTCCCGAGTTCGGTCCTCGGTCGGGTAAATATGGGAAACGAACTTTTCTATATTGTCTCGGGTCTGGGTGTTGTGGTACCGTCGCTGTTTCTGATTTCTAACACAAGTGCTTTAGCTACTTACCACAGAATCAGAGCAATGTATGTGATGTTGTCCAATATTTATTATTATTTAATTGAAGACAGACCCACAAGTCGCAAAAGCCCAAGTGGCTCACTTATTAAATTTGTGGCTAACCTATTATTTAGATTAGGTTAGGTAAGTATTTTTTATGCTTGATTAAATAGAACCCATAGTATTTTACCTCTGGCTAAGAGTATAAGCCTAATGGCATCTGACGCAAGCAATGCAATCTGCTCTAATGAATTACCTGCATTACAGGCCATTGACCACCAGGTAATAAACCGGAATCAATTAACTGTGATGATCTTAAAACGATGTTTGTTCTAGCTTGGAAAATTACTGTGTTTTGTTTACTGTTCTTATGAAAGAGAAATATAATGATCGTTTCATCTATACTAATGCTTAATGTTATGAAGCTATGAGTTATTTTTTTTTAATGGGCTCAGGGGGCCTACTCCCATAAACGAAATATGTCGGATCCGACAACGGATGGCAATTTTTAATCCTCATAATCATAAAGAAATCACTTCGAATGCAAATTAAACATTTTCAAAAAACAAAATATTATTTATGCAAATCAAAAACCTTTCATTTGTTCGTTTTGTTTTTGAGAGTAGACCTCCAGTAGTTCCTGGGTACCTACTCTCAAAAAAGTACCCAGGAACTACTGGAGGTCTATTCTCAAAAACGAAACGAACGAACGAAAGGTTTTGTTTTTGAAGATTATTCAAAAGTTTAGGAATGAAGACGTGTTTATCGATTTGCATAAATAACATTTTGTTATTTGAAAACGCTAAATTTGCATCCGAAGTGAAGTGGTTGCGATTTTCAAAATTAAAAATCACTATCCGTCGTCAGATCCGTCATGTTTCGTTTTTGGGAGTTCCCCTGGTTCGAATTTGAAAAAAATATTTTCGTCCTGGAGATGGTCCATTTATCGAGGAAGGTTACAACATGACGCCTCGACCAATAAGTGCGAAGAGTAATTGGAAAATGTGGGAAAAATGGGTATACCTAGTAGTTAAGCGTGTGAAGTCGCGGTGAGCCGCTAGTAATCTCGGTGTATCATAAGTACTAATACATTTTGTAAACGCGATAGTTTTTGTAAGAATCCATACTAATATTATAAATGCGAAAGTAACTCTGTCTGTCTGTCTGTCTGTCTGTCTGTCCGTCTGTCTGTCCGTCTGTCTGTCCGTCTGTTACTCTTTCACGCCTAAACGGCTGAACGGATTTTGATGAAATTTGGTATAGGTATACGTCGAATCTCAAGAACGGACATAGGCTACTTTTTATTAGAAAATAAGGGGGGATGGGGGTAATACCACCTTTGAAAGTTTATATGGAACAATGTTTATTTTTGAAGTTAGAGATATGAAATTTGGCACAAATATAGCTCGAAACTTGGATTAAAATATAGACTACTTTTTGTTTCGAATATTAGGGGAGAAAGGGGTAAAACCTACCATGAAAGGATGTAGTCCACGCGAACGAAGTCGCGGGCACAGCTAGTAAATAAATAAATGCGACAGACAATCACACCAATCACTTGGTCTCAAACTAAGGTTTTCCCTTGTACTATGAGTACCAGACGACGGATACTAACTGGGGGCGTCATCCCAGCACACCCAGACCCAAGTCAATTTAGAAAAGTTCGTTTTCCAAATTGGACCGGGAATCGTACCCGGGACCTTACGCGCTTTGGCCGCCAACCTTAGCCACCGCGCCACCGAGGTCGTCAGAATGTATGGATGTTTGTTACTCTTTAACACAAAAACGCCTTTGGCTTAAATTTGGTAGGAAAGATGACATCCCTACTATCCCTACTTCCCTACTAATATTATAAATGCGAAAGTAACTCTGTCTGTCTGTCTGTCTGTGTGTCTGTTACGCTTTCCTGCTTAAACCTCTCAACCGATTTTGATGAAATTTGGTATAGGTATACGTTGAATCTCAAGAACGGACATAGGCTACTTTTTATTAGAAAATAAGGGGGGGAGGGGGGTAATACCACCTTTGGAAGTTTATATGGAAAAATGTTTATTTTTGACGTTAGAGATATGAAATTTGGCACACATATAGCTCGAAACTTGGATTAAAATATAGACTACTTTTTGTTTCGAATATTAGGGGAGAAAGGGGTAAAACCGACCATGAAAGGATGTAGTCCACGCGAACGAAGTCGCGGGCACAGCTAGTAGTAGATAAACATAAAGGATACTTTTTATTACGAAGTCACGGTCAACAGTTAGTATTATTTGTATTGTATCGCAAACTTCACGTGCCTATACCCTGTTGCTCTAATAGCTGTCATAAGCTAAAGAACAGTTAAAAGTTTGACGTCTTCGCAATTAGTTACAAAGTAACAATAAATGTAAACATTATTTTATTTTATTATCTTTGTTGTTAACACGCTGTGACCACATTGTCCATTGACAGACCACGTTCCTCTGGCGAAGTTTAGTTACAAGAAATCAATAAATAATCTATCTAGATAAACTGGGCAAAAAAAAATACATAAATTGGTTGTTACTGTTTAGGCAGGTCTTTTCGCTAGAAATCGATCCGACAATCTTTTGGTAGAGGATATGGGAAGGCACGGCCGTGCAAACACGTAAATTGAGACTCACAAAAAAATCAAAACGACATAACGTTTAATAACGTAACGATTAATACATTCTACTAACATCCCTACTAATATTATAAATGCGAAAGAAACTCTGTCTGTCTGTTACGCTTTTTGATGAAATTTGGTATCTAGGTATACGTTGAACCTCGCAAACGATCATAGGCTACTTTTTGTTAGAAAATAAGGGGGAGGGGGGGGGGGATGGAGATAATACCACCTTTGAACGTTTATATGGGAAAATGTTTATTTTTTAAGTCAGAGATATGAAATTTGGCACAAAAATAGCTCGAAACTTGGATAGTAGTCTATATTTTAGACTACTTTTGTTTCGAATATTATAGGGAGATAGGGGTAAAACCGACCATGAAAGGATGTAATCCACGCGAACGAAGTCGCGGGCACAGCTAGTATTTTAATAAACGGGAAAGCTCTAAAGAATGTAGGTATGATATGATAGTCTGGATGATGTTTGTTCGTCTTTCACGCAACTGCTGAACGGATTTGGTTGTCGCTGGGATGCGATCATCAGATCCTGATCTGTATATCATGGTACCACAATTGAAATATCACCTTTTAAACAAACAAATTATCAAAATCGATTCACAAACGACAAAATTGTCGGTGACCTGTCGTAAAAAATACAAAAAACTACATCGTTTAATTTCTTTTCAAATCAACAGGCTACTTGATGCCGCATAAGATGCGCACGCGAGTAAATTTTATCTCGCTCGTAACAAATGTCAAAAATTCAGTGCTGATTGGCTGAAAATATGAGTGCGGTGTGCTATCAGCCAATCAATGCGAGAAATTTGACATAATATTGCGCAAGCTAATAGGTTATGTCGAAGCAGCCTTGACCGCTAAGAATCCGGACAGTAATCTTTTTATTGCCACTAACTTTAATGATCTGTTGTTCAAAATGTTGGCATTGTCGCAACATTGTACCATCAGCGTTATTAGTTTGTACCTCAGTACCTTGTCACTTTAAACCTTCGCGTATTTATTGTGACAAGGTACTGTGCTGTTTACAGACTTAAAGTGATCACTGTACGTTCAATGAGTGATTACTAGTTTTCGTATGGAAACCTGCAACTTATTTTGTAGTTCCATTGACTCCGTTGACCGGTCGCTTCCACCGACGAACATTTGCGAATACAGTCAAGGTCGCCTGCTGCAAATATTCGGTTGAGTAACTCGTACCGGCCTTTCAATGCGATATGTTTCTTGGTTGCTACCAACTAGATTACTACTTTTATGGACACTAAGTGCAAGATGAAATTCATTTACCTTGGTCCACCTGACACGTGGGGGCCTAGGAATGTCTCTACCGTTGAACTGTGATATCGTTTCGACTAGTTTCAAATCTTTATAATAGACGACCTCCTTAGCTGAGAGGCGAGCGGGTCCGACTTTGGCGTCGCGCTATATCTGAGGTCTCGGGTTCGATTCCCGGTCGGATGGATGTCTGAATGTATGTTTGTTAATCTTCTTCACAAAGTCTACAGAAGGATTTGAATGTAATTTGGTATAAAAAGATGACATATTAGATTAGTATATGTATAAGACATATTTATCCTGAAATGACGCGACCGAAGTCGCGGGCAAGAGTTAGTTGTAAATGTGTATAAAAAATCCATCTCTTGTATCTTGTCCCATATGTTGAACCCATGACCTTCAGGTATCGTGCGAGATAGTTTCCAACTGAGCTCACCTCAAGTTGTAAGAGGTGACGACATTTTATGTTATTACTAGCTGTGCCTACATCCTTTAATGGTTGGTTTTACCCCTTTCTCCCCTAATATTCGAAACAAAAAGTAGTCTATATTTTAATCCAAGTTTCAAGCTATATTTGTGCCAAATTTCATATCTCTAACTTCAAAAATAAAATTGTTTTCATATAAACTTTCAAAGGTGGTATTACCCCCATCCCCCCCTTATTTTCTAAAATAAAGTAGCCTATGTCCGTTCTTGAGATTTAACGTATACCTATACCAAATTTCATCGAAATCGGTTGAGAGGTTTAAGCAGGAAAGCGTAACAGACAGACAGACAGACAGACAGAGTTACTTTCGCATTTATAATATTAGTAGGGATTATAACTTATCCATACTAATATTATAAATGCGAAATTAACTTGTCTATCTGTCCGGCTTTAACGCCTAAACCACTGATCGATTTTGATTAAATTTGGCTTTAGGTTGTGTTTATACGTTAAACCTCTAGAACGGACATAGGATTTTTGTTTTGAAAATAAGGGGGATGGGGGAAATACCGCCCTTAAAGGTTCTTTTTATATGAGATAATGTTATTTTTTTAAGTTAGAGATATGAAATTTGGCACAATTAAAATAAATCGAAATTTGGATTCAAATATGGGCTACTTTTAATTTCGAAAATTAGGGGAGATAGGGGTAAACGACCATGAAAGTATGTAGTCCACGCGAACAAAATCACGGGCACAGCTAGTAACTCATAAATGTTAGTACTGAAGTTAAACAGTGGTTTAACTTTAGTACCATAGATAATCTTCAGCCTAACGTTAAACTTCGTTTTGTAATAGCGTTTATTTTAGTCCATGGTTTAAACCTAGGATTAAACTTGGTACTATAACTAAATCTTGTTTTGGAATAAGACGGCTTGGGTTCACGCAGTTCATCACGCGCGATACGCGAAGGACGTGGGTTCTTTCGCACTGCGAGCAAAGATGGAATTGTTATCATTGTTTACTAATTTAAATCATTCTTCTTTTGGGTCTCGGTAGTGTATCGATTGCTAAACCTAGGATCTACTCCTAAAACGAAACGAACAAACAAAGGTGTTTTACTTTTAGTCAGTTCAGAGATATTATAAAGAAACAGGAAATTTACATCTCCCCTTGCGGTGCGGGGCACGAACCCGCGACCTTCACGTATCGCGCGTACTGCTCTTGCTAACCGCAAGTTATCACGGGCGATTATTTTTTTCTATTGTATCAACCCGTTAGCCTACGGTAAGTGCCCTCTGTCGAATATGTTTAGAACTACATACTTTTCGGCCCGTGGTACATTCGTTGCAGATATGTTTGAAAACCACTGAATCGAAGACATCTTGGCATCTTAATTTAATCTTTAATTTTTTATTGTGCTTTACGTCGCACTAACGATTTTAAATGTTTTAAAGAAACAGAACATTTTAATGTCCCCTTCCGTTTAGTTTAGAGATACATGATTCTGGAAAGTCTAACAAAAAAGGTAACTGAATATGAAAATGGTAGAGTAATTTAATTAGATCAAAAGATTTAAGTGAGTAATAGCTATTTACTACTTACTGTTAATCTGTCAGTCAATCGTGTGCACATTGCCACATAATGTGGGTAATAGCTGCTTAATAGAAAGTACAAATTACATTGAAGGCTACATTCTATATTCACATTTACAGCAACTATATCACTAGAAATATTTTCTTTTTAAATCGTCCTATAGCCAGGACAGGGTCTGAAGATGGCATCCGGGGGAAATCACACATTAAAGGTTTTCATTATCCTGACACCAATTTCTTTTCATGTTTATTATTTTAAAAGTAATTTGAACATTTCAAGTATTGACGTGACAACGTCTAATAACTCGATACTACGGGCTGCATGCACGAAAAAATGACGTCATTGTCCCATTACGCTCATTGTCGCGTTCCGCTCAGCACGAACGAGAGAGAAGCATGATCGGCTCAGCGTTGTAATGTCAAGCTACCATCCGAAAACCGACTTTACAACCTATTTTTTTTTAATATCTACTTCCTCCAGCTTCAGTTACGAGAGCACAGCACTAGCTATGTACCAAGTACTTGCAATCACATTCGAAGTGCCATTCAACGCCTAGAACAATAAGCAAGCCCCATCAAGGACGGTACAGCCGTGCGCAAAAGCATTAGCACGTCTATCAAGGGCAGAAAGTCCACAATCGATTGCCAATATTGTTCTTGCTTGTTCAGATTTCCTAATATTTACATTTGCTAGTGTCATTAACGTCTCGTGAACTGCTAAGTGTTGAGTGTGAGCCACTCGACAAATCCGTGTTTGAGTTGCCAACTGCCATTGAGGTTCATTTTAAAGTGTACGTTTGATGTTGGAAGGTAAGCCTCATATAAGCATAGCGTATCGTTGCTAATTAATATGCAACGTAGTGAGGTCATCTAAAGTGGTTTTGATACTTTGTCATAGTAAAATATAAGAATGGAATCATCGAATGCACTTGCTAATTTTAAAATGAACCAGAAATATTTAAAATTATTAAAGTAATAATATATTTCGAATTCGGTGGCGCAGTGGCTAAGGTAGGTGGTCAAAGCGCGAAAAGTTCCGGGTTCGATTCCCGGTCGGGTCAATTTGAGAAACAAACTTTTCTAAATTGACTTGGGTCTGGGCGTCCTGGGATGACGCCTTCAGTTATCTATCCCAGTATCCGTCGTCTGGTACTCATAGTACAAGGGAAAACCTTAGTTTGAGAACAGGTGATTGGTGTGATGAAATGAAATGAAATGAAATGAAAAAAAAAATATTTAGAATATAATATTGTCTCTAGCAATACGCTGCTAAGTTTCTTGGATTCAGTCTCTTGCTGACCAATTTTTATTAAAGTTTCCAGTAATAACATGTATTCTCGACATGCGATGCATACAGAAGATTTTGTGTTAAAATCTATATTAGTTCTTATGCGCACGGCATAAGGGTGGTGCCAAGTCCAAATTGTATAGTCTGACGTGCTTTAATCTGTACTAGTTTGCTCTGGAGTTCTCCCATATGATATTTTGTTTCCCAGATGGGGTACGCGAACTTCGAGCAGGTGGGTACTGGCATCCACCTGAGGCAGTTTGCGCGAGCGTTCGTGATTGAGGATGACTCCGGCGGTGTCAGCCGGAGGGTCGTCTATGTCTCCGTCGACGCTGCTATGATGGGCAACGGTGTTCGGAAGGAGGTAAACATATGGTGGATTATCAATTGTGAAGTCAACGTTTTGGAACAGCAAGGTGGTTTGATATGCGACTGTTAGGTTGTTGATTTCCTTAAATAATTATCTCAGCGAATCATTTGGTCCTAGCTTGTAAGTAGCGGAAGTTTTTTATTTTGTAACACTAAGATGTCTGAATCCCCATAGTAGCAGACTATATTATAACATGACGCTGTGAGTAGGTATAGCTTAAACAAACCAATCTTGCTATTTCCACATCTGTCAGACACCTTATATTTCTGACCGCATAGGCAGTTTATAGTACCCTGTCTTCCAGCCCGATAACATGTATGGGGTATCACTGTAATTATGAATCTAAAGTTATACCTACCAAGAAATATTGTTGAGTTCTATTATTATTGAAGTGGTTTGGAAACCAAGATTAGGCACGAAGAATTTTGAAGATGGCGTGACAAACTGGCGTGGCCGGATGGAGCATCTGTGGTGTCTTACCAAAAATGATATAATTTATTTTCTTATTTTCGTCTTCTTTTTTCTTCTGCAGGTGGTGAAGCGGCTGCAGAAGCGATATGGAGACATATATTCGGATCAGAACGTGATCCTGAGCGGCACGCACTCGCACTCCACGCCTGGAGGCTTCCTGATGGACTTCCTCTTCGACCTGCCCATCCTTGGCTTCGTCAAGGAGACATACGTCGCCCTCATCACTGGAATATACAAGGTACATAGTTGGAACACACTCCCAGTTTGTTACCAACGACTTCCTTAAATCCTTCTCAACATTTTTAGCAGTGTAGAGCGAGATTAGGTAGAACGCAAAATTGATGTTCCCTTCATTCCTACCAATCACTAATATAGTCGCACATACACTTTTATGTCTTACTGCTTAACATAAGACTTTCATAATTGTGGACTTGGAGCCCCTTAAATTGATCACCTCCATACCATCGTGATAAGGTCGTCTGTCCATCATACGGGGTCTTGCAATATGCTGCTTTTCCGATAGGTCCGTGGTAGAATGACAATGTACGTACAAGCTATAGGGCCTGCCCATTGCCAATTAGAAGAACGGTTGTTTTACCCCACAATGCACTGTAAACTTTTTTTACTTTTCAGAGTATAGTAAAAGCTCACATCAAACTGGCCCCAGCCAGGATGGAGTATGGTGAGACAGAAGTGTTGGACGCAAACATAAACCGGTCCCCTTCGTCCTATCTGAAGAACCCCCCTGAAGAACGAGCAAGGTAAGCCTAACCTCGTCCCTCTAAAACTGTATCTATCCAAACTCGCCATGATAGCCAAAATGGAGTCGGCTAGTTCTGATGAAGATTTCACAAAAGCCTCTAAATTAATAGCTAAAAACCAATTTATTGTACAAGAATCCAGTTCTACAATGATGACCACGTATTGGAAAACGCAGCGTCGGGTGGCTCCCCATAAGATTACTATTACACTAGATGAAGGAAGGCTTATATTCGACAGTAGACGTCCGTTTCTTGTTACGGAAGTATAGGAATAAATGGAATCTTAGGCGACCCTTGAATAGACAGTGTCTGTGTAGCGACTACGTTTCGGTTGACCACTTCATCACCATTCATTGTACAAATCACCATTCATTGTATCAATTATACCAGCAATATCGCGCAAAAATTCCAGGTACAAGTACGACACGGACAAGACCCTCGTACAAGTGAAGTTCCTCTCCCCCTCCAACGATATCATCGGTGTGCTGAACTGGTACGCAGTGCACCCCACCAGCATGAATAACACCAACCTGCTGGTGTCCTCCGACAACGTTGGGTACGCCTCAATCCTTATGGAGAAGGCGCTGAACGGGAACAACACGCAGCCTGGTAGGGTAAGCGCATTTTTTTATTGTTGCCGTCTATTTGACTGAGAGGGGAAGCTAGTTTTTATGTACGGAGAGGCATCAATGTTCGCACTTGTGAGCACCCTATAGCTGCAATGGTGGAACAGATGTGGCTGAGAGTACGAACACAGAACTGTTACCTAATCATCGGAACTGCATACAGACCACCACAACAGGGTTTAAGCGAATTCCTGGAGGCTATCGTAGACTCTGTTGCTTCTTTTGAAGGTTACGATGGCCTTATTCTCGCGGGAGATTTTAATGTGAATCTTCTAGAGACATGTAGTAGTAAGACGAAACAGTTTACACAGTTCCTGCATAGCATCAACCTCACGCAGGCAGTCAAAGAACCTACCCATTTCACAGGACGAAGCTGTAGCCTAATTGACGTGGTGTGTACAGATGTACGTGCTCAACAGGTAACAGTAAAACACGTACCAGACCTGGGAAACCATGCCATGCTCTGCGTTGAGCTGAAAATTAAAAAAGATAAGCCATGCCCCCGGTGGGTAACATTCAGACCTCTTAAAAACATAGTGTTAGACCAGTTTATTAAAGACCTTGACTCTATTGATTGGCAATGCTTTTATAGAATAGCTGATGTCAGTACACTTGTTGACGAATTTTCAAAGTGGATAACGGCCTTTTTTGACCTCCATGCTCCTATTAGATCCTCTAAATTTAAACATCCTCCTCATCCATGGATTACTGATACTGTCAAATCCATGATGCATTTAAGAGATAGATATAATAAAATTTATAAATATGAAAAATCGGAAAATGCTAAGTATAGTTATAAAAATATGAAGAAAATAGTACTGGCAGCTATTGAAAGTGAAAAGAGGAGCATTTTTACAAGAAATATCAATAATAACATAGCAAGACCTAAAAAGTTATGGCACAGTTTAAAATCATCAGTAGTTCCTAAGAAAAAGGGTATAACTGACCTTCCATCTCATTTTGACAGCCCTAACAATATCAATAAGCATTTTCTCACTATCCCTGGAGCTGATCGAGTGACTATTTCTCAGCTTACGCTCTATGAACACCACCGGCATGGCTTTGCTACTTTTTCTCTGCAACCCGTCTCGGAAACTGAGATCCTGAAAACTATCCAAGGACTCAAGTCAAATGCTGAGGGTAGTGATAAGGTATCACTAGATATGGTGCGGCTGACCCTTCCTCAGACCCTAACAGCTATCACCACTATTGTTAACAGATCCATCCAAGAAAGTACTTTTCCTGCTAGTTGGAAGTTGGCAGTTGTAAAGCCGCTGCCAAAATCTAGCAACCCGTCCACATTGTGCGACCTCCGACCCATAAGTATACTTCCTTGCATCTCTAAGATTCTAGAAAAGGTTGTTTGCAACCAACTCACAGGTTACCTTGAGGAAAATCATATACTTCCTAAGAAACAATCAGGGTTTCGTAAAGGCTGTGGGACGGCTACCGCACTGGCAGATGTAGTTGATGCTTTGTTGGTGGCACAGGACTCTGGATGTCTCAGTATGCTGCTGCTTCTGGATTTCTCTCGAGCCTTCGATTCATTAAACATTTCTCTATTGTTTCTTCTATTGAATCGACACCAAATCCATAAATTGGTTTCATAGTTACTAGTGAACAGGCAACAGTACGTCTTCGTCCTCTACTAAGTTGTGTTCTACAGCTGAAACTGTCATACGTGGGGTTCCCCAGGGTTCTGTCTTGGGACCCATACTTTACATCTTGTACAGCGCAGATATCATAAACAGTATTGCACATTGTCAATAACATTTGTATGCAGACGATCTGCAATTGTACTATTCATTCAGAACAGATGAGTATGCAGATGCTGTAGCAAGAGTAAACCATGATCTAGAGCAGATTACTGAATGGTGCGAGAGCAACAGTCTGGTTCTTAATCCTAAAAAATCAAAACTTATATTGTTTGGTTCAAAAAACAACATCCATAAATTTAATGATGTATCTCTCAACGTGCACATAAAAGGGAATCTCATAGAACGGGTGGATAAGGCAAAAAATCTGGGACTTGTTCTTGATAGCCACTTGAACTTTGAAGCTCATGTAGCAGAGTGTTCACGCATTTGCTTTTATAGACTTAAGCTTCTTTACAAAATAAGGCCATACTTAAGCGAACAACTCAGAATAATGCTTTGCGAATCACTGATTTTGTCAAAACTAAATTACTGTGACATAGTATATGGGCCATGCTTACTTAGTAGAACTTCAAAGCTGATTCAGCGTGTGCAGAATGCCTGTGCGCGCTTCTGTTTCCACATACCACCTCGGTCACATGTCACACCATTTCTGAATTCTTCAAATCTGCTTAAAATGGAAGCGCGCAGGAGGCTACACCTGGCCACGTTACTTTTCGGCGTCATCTCCACAGGCAAGCCGCAGTATCTCTTTGATAAACTGACGTGGTCATGCAGCCAAAGTAGATACTTGAAGCGATCGTGCACGCGCATTTTGTCGACAATGAAGCACAGAACTGTGGCGTTCAGGGGGTCCTTCCGATTTGCTGCCTCGCGGTGTTGGAATGATCTTCCCCCTCCGTTGCGTGAACTAAAAATAAAAAACGCGTTCAAAATGAAATACAAAACTCATTTGTTGCATCAACAAGTTGAACCGCACCAACCTATTAGTTTTTCACGTCACGTTGACAGTTTATTGGCATCTTCCAAACACGGGCGAGGCTATATAATCTATCCCCGAACTCTTCCATAAGTTCGTTAATTCCAATGTCGAGCGGGATCGTTTTTGAGTCTCCACCATGCCATGATGCCACGTTTTTTGTTATTTGTCGAATAGGATGCGCGTGGCTGCGGTAACAATAGTACAGACAGTCTAAGGTAGGACCACAAACAAACTAGACTTATTATTTTTTTTTTTTAATTTTAATTTTTTTTTTCTTTTCCATGCCTTATTATTAAGACACTATGTTTTGGGGTTTAGTCTTCCGCCTAGCTTCTTCTTCTTCTTTTTCTCACTCGACTGATGCTGTGTATCCTTTTCATGTAAATTATTGTACATTTCTAAATTTTCAAATTTCGTGTCCTGTATATAAAACTATATGAAATTATGTTTACTGTTTGTATTGTTTTTATATATATTTTACTTTTATTTGCTGTTTTTCTTTGTATGGCCATGTAATAAAACCAACTTATCGTAACTTTTATATACGCTACTCACCACAAGGTCTCGCCTGAAAACCAGCGCTGATGTGGCACTGTGCTGCAGCAGCTCATGCTGAGGCTGAGACCTTATTGGCACATTATCATTTAAATAATTTTGAACCTACTGTATGTAAAAGTTTGTGTGAGCCAATAAATGTTTTTTCTTTCTTTCTTTCTTTCTAGTTTCTACGTCAGACTATCATACTTAAGAAGCAATTAATAGGATATTTATACGACTGACTGACAACAATTTGCCTGTGTTTCACCTGATGTTATTATAAGTGATGTTTTGGCTGAGGGTGGAGCTCGCTGGGTCAGTGTCTGAATGTACCCAGATCATACTACTTGTTCGGAAATAAAGACTCATATATTTATACCATGCATACATGGGTGCTGGGATGAGCAGTTTTTTTAGTGATAGCGAATAATCAAATTTAGGTAGTAATAATAATAATAATATACTCGTACATATAAATGACTGCTGTTGATGAAACCACCAGGAGACTAAACACCAGCTCTCTTGTGAAAGTGTACCTCTTAATTCGCATCGAATGATTCTAAGACGATTACGGAAATCACTCTGGCCTAAATCCAACCTGCTGGAGTCTTTACGATTTACCATGTTGTAACTTTGTGTACGGGGTACCTACAGTTTTTGGTCTTATACTTTCTAAGCTTGTTCAACAGTTTTTTACTACCTAGGAGCTCTCATCATCAATCATTCTTTAATCTAATTCTTTTTGATGTAGATCTACAAGCTACAGGTAACCATTTGTTACTTCACAGGGCAATATAGTATGCGCCTTCGCATCTACAAACCTGGGAGACGTGTCTCCCAACATAATGGGCCCACGCTGCGAGTTCTCCGGAAAGGTGTGCGACCAGGAAAAGCTGCTGTGCAAGCTGCACAAAGAGCGATGCTTCGCGTCCGGCCCTGGACGGGACATGTTCGAAAGCACAAAGATAATCGCTACTAGGATCTTTGAGGGAGCTATGGTAAGTGGATAATTTTTATGGACCTGATCTCCGTTAAGGTGAGTTTCCCATAACACCACATTAACGGCGACGAGGTCCCAACAGGGGTTTCAGTGAGTAGTACTACCCTTCTCAGGGCGGGGAGTCCCTCACACGCCGTCACTTCCCTCTGGTGACGGTACGGTACATCAATGTATTTCCCCTTGTAATGAAAAAATAAATACTCACCATTGATAATTATCCGGACCGGCTTTCACTGATTAGAGGCCCTGGGCACATTAGAATGGCCCCTATGATCATAATGAAGTTCAAACTTCGCGTTTCACACTTTGTTTTTCATTTCATTTGAATGCAATTTGCAACCGTAACTATTGATGTCAAAAATTTGATAATGTATTAAAATTCAAATTATCATGCGTGCGTACAGTATTTATGGGTTATGGTTATATATTTAAGTCTTTAACCCCCTGGTCCCTCTAGGGGGGCCCAAGGTACGTGCCCAGAAGGGAAGACGACAACTACTACGACTCCCATCAAGCGAGACTGAAGTCAAATGTGAGCGTATTTCATAAAAATAAGTCTGGTGACTTTATTATTAAGACCTCGTTGTGGTCTCCAGGTGACCTATTTATAGGTCGACGAATCCGACCCTATGTTATTGTTCGTATTTATTCGAGTGCTGAAAGTCTATCACTGACTATTTCCAGAGATTGCTAAGCCAGCCGGGCGAGGACATAACAGGCCCAGTGGATATGGTACACCAGTTCGTGGACATGCCGCGCCAGACGGCGCACCCCTACGACCCGATCACGGATACATTCAACACGGTGAGTTAAGGACACATCATTGACTGGCCTGGTGGAAGAATGGCTTAGGGCTTCTGGTTCTTGAACGTATGGAGCTGGAGGTTCGATCCCCACCAGAGACATACATTTGTGTTTGCACAAATTGGGGTTTCAATAAATGTATTATACTATTTACGCTGTAGCATCGTGTGTATAGCAGTTACGCCTAGTTCCGCTTCACTCTTGAATATTGGCGCTATTTAAAATTATTATTTAGTATTTCAGCAGCGGTAGATTTGTAATATTTAATTATTCAAAGATGTGGTAGTAAATTGAATTAAATTCAACCAGAATATTCTACTTTACAAAAAAATACGCGATAAAATTATGCGTACAACGCATCGCCTAAGATGTATGACCTACGATAAACAGTCGATATTTTTTTATAATGTACACAGATATAGAGTATAGGTTTTGTGTGTAATTCTAATGTAGCTAAATATTTATATTATAAACGTAAATGTTTGAGAGATTATCTGGATGTTTATCGTCTGTTTAACAATATCAATAGTTTCAATATTACCGATAGACTGTCGATTCCACTGATAGTTCACTAGCGATGAGCTCTACTCACAGTCACCTGATTTTCAACGACATTGTTACTTACCTTGAAATTATTTGTGAGCCATCATCCCAATCACCTCCACTGTGTTCGCAGAATGTTACAGTATCCGGCTGCCTGCCAGCCATGGGGTACAGCTTCGCCGCCGGCACAACGGACGGGCCGGGGGCCTTTGACTTTAAGCAGGGCACCACGTCCGGGAACCCGCTGTGGAACGCCGTCAGGGACTTCCTGGCTGAACCAACGGCTGAGGACATCGCCTGCCAAGCTCCTAAGCCTATACTACTAGCTACAGGGAGGGTAAGTTTAATATGGTTCGGTATCTGTTGCGGCGAGACTGACAATACAGAATATACAGAACCGACATGACAGCTAGTGTTGCCGAACTATCGATAGTTTGGCTATCGATAATGATCTCGACACTATTGATACTATCGAAGAATAAATTTATCGATAGTACCTATCGATAGGCTATTGATATGACATCGACTATCGATTCGCTACTCCGGAGTTGACTTGTAGGTACTTATGTACGATATAATGTAATCCATATTTACTAATATTATAAATGCGCTACTTTCGCATGTCTATCTTCCATGCCAAAACCACTGAACTGATTTTGATGAAATTGGGTATAGATATGTCGCAGTCATCTGGTTATTTGATTGGATCACTAGCGCGTTTATTAAATTACGACGTTTAATTGAATGACTAGGCCGAACGTTGAATGAACAAGCCTAACTTAACGTCCAACAATTTAGCGGATTGTAACATAGCCCTTTGAACATAGCGGACGTAAAATCAGTCAGGTGGTGTTGTTTCCACTGCGGCGTTAGTGCTCGTCAAAACAAAGATGGCGTCAAACAGCTGGTACAGATGTAATCGAATAGCACTGTGTTGATATTTTTTTGAGTGAAATTGAGATTCCAACCTATTCCTCTTCCCCCAATTTTGAATACAGTACTTTAGAAAAAAAAATTTTTTTAGCCTAAGTGTCTTAAGACTTAAAATTGTTAAAATATAATAAAAATTCTTAATAAGGTGTGTTATGTCATGTCCTCATTTTTTTTCATCTAAAGTTAGTTATCTTTTAAGTAGCGAAGTTATGGTCACCCTAATCAAACATTACAAAATCAGCTATATCCCATTCAACGACTATGCTAAATGACGTTCAGTCAAGAAGTTGAACGTTATATTAAACAATTTGACGGGTTGTTATTTGTTGTTGTTTAGTCATTCAATTAAACGTCGTCATTCAATGAATGCGCTAGTGATCCAATCAAATAGCTGATTAAACCAGATGACTGCGACATATATATGTTGAACCTCTAGAACGGACATGGACAACTTTTTGTTTTAAAAATAAGGGGGGATGGGGGTAATATCGCCCTTGAAAGTTTATATGGAAAAATTATTATCTATAAGTTAGACTTAGTTTATAATATGGATTACAATTTGTTTCGAATATAAGGGGAATTATGGGCAAAACTGACCATGCAAGTTTGTAGTTTACGCGAACGAAGTCGCGGGCACAGCTAGTCATATATAATTTCATGTCATCTAATGCCCGGTTCCAATATTTGAAAAAACGGATCCGTTCTAGTTACGTACCTATAGTAATAAATTATACAAGGCGTAAGCTTAAAGCGTAAGAAAAATAATAGTCATTTAGACACATTACAAATCGTGAAATATTGGAACTAGCAGTAATAAACGGCAGATTTAAAACATCATCTCCCGAGGCGATCCCTATACACGTCCTTTAACCGCAATCTCCCAAAACTAGCGATAGACTATCGATTTACTAGTATCGATTAGAGATGAAACGGATAGTTGTTTTGCCGGATACCGGATATCGAATATCCGGCCAAGATTAAGGCCGGAAAGCCAAATATCCGGCCGAACATAGTCGCGTGGCGACTCGTTTCGTTACACGAGTGAATCAGTAACTAAGCGATCGGGTGGACTCGGCTGGCTTCGGGCCCTTTCGTTTATGAGTGACATTAGTTGAATGAATGAATTTTTGTTGTTAGAAGACAAGCGAAACCGTCTGATGCCTCTTAACGCAGAGAAATTGGTATTTATTCATCATAATTTGCCCATAATGCAGTTTGAGTATTAATAATTTGTTTAGTTATTAAAAGTTCATGATTATTTACGTTAAATAAAGTTCCTTCAGTCTTTATGTCGTATTTATTTGAAATTCGGTATCCGGCCGGATACTGAAAATAGGCCGGATAGGCCGGATACCGGATAGTTACCGGATATCCGTTTCATCTCTAGTATCGATACTCTATGAATGGTATCGATGTTCCAGATAAAGTTCCCGTACAGCTGGCAGCCGCAGACGGTGTCCGTGGGCGTGTGCCGCGCGGGGCGGCTGCTGCTGGCGGCGGCGCCGGGCGAGCTCACGACCATGGCGGGCCGGCGCCTGCGCAGGGTGCTGGCCGCCGCCGGCGCGCACAGGCCCGTCGTCGCGGGGCTCGCCAACGTCTATGCGGACTACGTCGCCACGCCGGAGGAGTACCAGGTGAGGGCTCACGGGGAACAGAGAGTGTCAGGTGGCCTGACATGCGCCACCCTTTCGGGACCGAGGTTACAGACGCAACGAGCTTAACGGAACTTGATGTTTGATATTCAATGTTTTGCAACCACCGGGGTGATCTAAATTTGACGTGTCCGTTACATATTGTGTAGTAATATATCACGAATATTTACGAGAGATTAGTCTTGAATACTCTTGAACCTCACTATGTATCACCAAAAGGGAAGAGGGGAAATGACAAAAAAACATCACATCACATCATTATTAACGGACGGAATTGCTGTCGACGACTTCAAAAAACAAAAAAAGAAAACAAAACGAACACAATTATATCATGAGTAAATCAATTAAAACACGTTTTATTGTTTCAGGAGCAAAGATACGAGGCGGCCTCGACAATTTACGGGCCGCACACTTTAGACATTTATCTGAACAAGTACAAGGAGCTAACTGAGGCGCTGTTTGCAGTAAGTTTCTCTTATTTCTAAGGATTGTGGCTTTCCCTTAGGATATTCGGTTTTACTAAAGTTCGTCTTCTTTATGATATGGAAGGCATTGTGAATCCCGATCAGAATGTTGATTAAGAGCCTACGACTGCTAGCCATTGTATCACACACACAGAGACTGTCACACCCACACCCACACCCACACACACACACACACACACACACACACACACACCACAAACTCACACGTCAGACTATTCGCTTTGGACTTTGCACAGCCCTTAAGTCGTTGGCATAAGAACTACCATCGAACTGCAAGTGTTTACCTGGTCGTGCTGTTGCCGTACTTTGTGTTTCGGTGTTATTTTTTTGCTGGCTTTCACCATTACATTTAATCAACATTACACGACTTGAATCAGTTTTAATCATATTTAATCATCTTAAATCATCTTTAATCATCGTTAATCATCGTTAATCATCGTTAATCATCGTTAATCATCGTTAATCATCTTTAATTATATTAAATAATTTTTAATCATCATTAATCATCTTTAATCAGCGTTAATCAATCTGTATCCCAGGGTCGCAAAGTGGACCCGGGCCCAGAGCCGGCTGACTACAGCAACCAGCTGATCACGCTGGTGCCCCCGGTGCTGTGGGACGCCGCGCCCTGGGGCAAGGAGTTCGGGGACTGTGTCAAGCAGCCGGAGAAGCAGTACGGTTACGGGGACACCGCTGCTGCTACCTTTGTGAGTGAATAACTCAAATTACGAGTTTTCTTGTTTTTGCTGGTATTTTAAATATAACTTTAAACTTTTTTTTTGTTATGGCTATGCACGACTTGTACTTGAGCCAGTACCGGTAAAAGGTTCGGAAATGTAATGAGGACCAAAAAGTGAAGAGAAATAAGGATGCGGAAAAGTGAAGGAAAAGATCAGGAAAGTTGGCTACAATATTATACAAGTAATGAGGAAAGAATGAAGATGGCGGAATTTATAAATACATTATAATTTAATATTATTTTCGATAACATATAACAATAAATGGTAAATAAACTTTAAACTTGAAAACATTAAACTTGGATCTTTTTCTGAAATTAATAAATTTACAAAAAACTTTCGCGCGTTCTTTTTTATCTTGACATTTTTTCTCTATTCTTTTTTTTATAAATGGCGGAAAGTGGCCAGTATCGTTAAACCGGTTTGACATTTTACTAAAGAGGTTAAACTAGCGTGAAGAGTGAGTATATACGATTACATATGTAGCATTCATCACGTACATATTGTTTGGCTGTTACAAGTATATACAATGTAGCATATTATTGTTAGGCTTTAAAAGTTTGTATATTTTGAGAAATATCCACTAATGGCTGATTATTCGTTTTTCAATTTTGACGACCTCCGTAGCAAAGAGGCGAGCGGTCCGAACTTTATTGGTATACGAGGCCCCGGGTTCGATTCCCGGCCGGGTCAATGAAAAATATTGAAGGAGTTGTGCGCTGAAAACACGTTTAGAAGAACTGTATTTGGGTCTATTGTTTATTTATTATAAGTTTTGTATTGTTTTCTTTTGATAAAGTACCTAGTACCTATAAAATAATTTAACTTTGCTGTCCATTTTTATCTGGTACATGTATTATTTAATAGCTCACTTACGTAACTTAGTTTAATTTTAGTTTATATATATTTTTTTGTTATACATAATGTATCTAACACAGCTCGCTGTATCTTAGTGTAAATTTAGGTTATGTTACATTTCTCATATAAGTGAATCAAATTATTTTGCGATATACAGGCCTAGCATACGCAATACATCAAATTTATCGCACGAGACGACAAAAGTTTCGATACTGTTGATTGGCTAATAGCACACCGTACTCGTATTTTCAGCCAATCAGAAGCTGACGCACTTACTGACGGATTTTGACGTTTGTTAAGAGCGCGATAAAATTTAGTCACGTTGCGTTTGCCTGTTTAAGGTGTTTTAACGGTTGTATTGGTGCAGGTGTCCGGGCATCCCCGGAACAACATCCGTCACGGGCGCGGCTACGCCACAGTCGAGATGCTGATCTCGGAAAAGGACGACGCGTGGGTCGAGGTCGCCACTGACGCCGACTGGGAGACCAAGTGAGTAGGACTCGTAACAGTAGCCACATATATACTTATATAAAGAAAGAAAGAAAATACATTTATTGACATGACAAAATTTACATACAAACACAGAGCAAGACAATTATTACAGTTATTATTATAAATACCTTGTGAGGCAAATTTGGGTTCCACCTCAGCAAATGCCGCTACTACATTTTTAACGCCGCAGCAGCGCTGGTGGAACCCCTTGCTTGGAAAATTAGCAAGTGCCCCGGCTCTTGCTAGTTCCCCACGCACGCAATCGAGTGGCGCTAATGATTTTACTATTCTATATATTACATACTATGTACTACAAAACATACATTGGTAATAATAATGTTACGCGCCACGATTAACGTTCTTAGTAACCAGCGCCATCTAGTGTGGAAAGGCGGGACTACAGAGAGTCGAGACGCGTACGCCAGAATTTACTAGAACTATGACCTTGACCGCGCGTACGGGCGGTCAAGGCCGGACTGCGCGCGAATGTTCCGGATGTTTCTGCGTTGGAAGGTTCGGGAACGGCCGCGGCAATATAAAAGGCCGGGATTCACCGCGACCGGGACAGTATTGAATTAGCGATACAAGTGATTACTTCGAAAGCGATTTTGAAGTGCGACTTGGGAGCGATTGTTGTTTTAATTAGTGCGTTTTAAGGTTGTAATTAGTGGCGTTCAATTAAAGTGTGACTTTTGGTAATTTTTATCGGCTGTTTTTATTGTCACGAACCCGAAGCTCGTAACAATTGGTGTCAGAAGTGGGATTTAAATAATGCCGATTTTACCTAAGGACGACACGGAGGGTATCCGTACCCGGAGTCAACGCCAACTGGAGACGGACCAGAGACGTTTTGGTGGAGCTTTGCCGCAGGAATCGGAGAGCCAGTTATTAACCACGGAGGCTGGCCCGTCCACAGCAACACCAGCAACATCGGCAGCACCAGACCTTGCAGCCCTGATGATGATGCTGCAGGAGCAGTCTCGCCGACAGGAAGAACAGGCTCGCCGACAGGAGGAACAGGCTCGTCGGTTGGAAGAACAGCTTAAGCGGGACAAGGAGGAACAGGCTCGCCGCCAGGAGGAACAGGCTCGCCGCCAAGAGGAACAGGCTCGCCGCCAGGAGGAACAGGCTCGCCGCCAGGAGGAACAGGCTCGTCGATTGGAAGAACAGCTTCAGCGGGACAAGGAGGAACAGGCTCGACGCCAGGAGGAACAGGCTCGCGGCCAGGAGGAACAGGCTCGCCGCCAAGAAGAGCAGATGCTTCTTTTGAAGGACCTTCACGCTACCTTCGGGAAAGACATAAAGGAGGTGAAGGATAAGGTTGCTCAACATGACAACCGCCTGTTGGAAGCTGAAATACGGATCGACCAAGTCAATAATCGGGTTGACTACGTAGTGGCTGATGTGAAGAAGACCGTGATGGCAGACGTTAAGAAAACGCTGGATTGTCTTAAACTTGGAGAAGCAATTGCAGCTCCCGTAGCTACAACACCTTCGCTACGTGGATTCAAAGTGCCACCGTTCGACGAAACTTCTTCCTGGTCGGCCTACAAAATCCAATTTGACGCAGTCATGAAAGCGAACGGCTGGGATAAAAATCAGGCCATGACTGCCCTCACCCTAGGCCTTCGGGACCAGGCCTTATCAGTTTTGGAAGCTCTCGGTAAGGAAGTGACTTACGAGCAGCTCCTTGAGGCTTTGGAGGCTCGATATGGCGACGCTCACCTGGAACACGTGTTTCGCGCACAGCTCAGGGACCGCGTGCAACGCAGTAGCGAAAACCTGCAGCAGTGGGCCCTTGAAGTTGAGAAGCTGGTGCGTAAAGCTTACCAGTCCGTACCAGCGCTTATTGATGGGAACCTTGTGCAGGCGTTCATCGATGGCATCCGCGACATTGAAGTTAGAGCTGCTGTCAGACTCGGGCACCACGGGACGCTTAAAGATGCCTTAGCCCATGCACTGGAGGTGGAAGCTGTGCGGCAGGATCATCGTTCCCATCGCGTCAGGGAGGTTGCAGCGGCTTCAGTTCGCGACTGCAATAAAAGCTACAGCCCTAGGTGCTACGGCTGCGGGGAAAGGGGCCACCTTCGATCCAGTTGCCCTAAGCGAACTGCCGAAGTAGAAGACGGCAGTCCAGCTAAGAGCACCGCTCAGCACCAGCCGCAGGGAAACGAGTAATAGCCAGGACTGCGGGGCGGGTGCTGGCTGAGGTTCAAAGAGCCCCAAGGGTTTCGATCAAACAAACCCAAGACGGGAACAGCCTAGTCATCCAGGGCGAGGTAAACGGAACGCCGTGTAAGCTGACTATAGACACTGGAGCCTCTCGCACGGTTGTCAGTTCCCAAATTATGAGACGGTCCCTTGGGGACTCTGCATACAACCGAGAACACATTAATTTGGTAACAGCCACCGGTCAGCGCATACCCGTCCATGGAGAGAAGAAGATGGGGCTGAAGCTAGGCAACAGAACCTACCTGCATAATGTCATTGTGGCGGATATAATGGACGATTGCATCCTGGGCCTTGACTTTATGAGGAAGAATAGTTGCGAAATTGACGTCACGCAAGGTGTTCTGAAATGTGGACAAGAGGAACTTTTCGTGGAAGGCGCGTTACCAGGGAATGTATACAGCCTTAAAAAGATTGTTATTCCGCCGAGATCTGAAACGATTGTGCCGGTTAGTCTTCCTCGGAATCCTGGGCAAACTCAACGTTGTGTACTTGTGGAAAGGGTAGAAAATGACCTTCCATGGAAAGTGGCACGCACTTTGGTTAGAGCCACCGACATCTCAGGGGTACGTGTGCTGAACCTTTGTGACCAGGAACAGGTTATAGAAAAAGGCACACTAGTTGGTACTTGCGAGAAAGTGGATTGGTTGCGTCGATGCCAACATCAATCGACCGGGACCGTCAGCAAAGATACACAAACGAGAGTGACCACACTTTTAGAAGACTGTCGCAGCGCTCTGTCCCAAAATGAAATGGTTAAGGCGAAACAAATGTTGCTCAAGTATGCCAACGTTTTCTCGTCAAACGATTCTGACATCGGAAGGACTGGCTTAGTTCAACACAAAATTAACACAGGAGAAGAATTGCCTATCCGTCAGCGGCCAAGGAGATTGCCCGTAGCACGTGAAAAGGACGTGGAAACCATGATTGAGGGTATGGTGAAGGATGGTGTTATTGAACCTTCATCTAGTCCATGGTGTTCACCTGTAGTGCTGGTAAGAAAGAAAGACGGTAGCATGAGGTTTTGTGTTGACTATCGTCGTCTGAACGACGTTACAAAGAAAGACAGCTATCCTTTGCCAAGAATTGATGACACGCTGGACATGCTTACTGGAGTAAAGTGGTTTAGCACGCTAGATTTAAAAAGTAGTTACTGGCAAGTTGAAATTGATCCTAAAGACAAGGAGAAGACTGCATTCTCGACAGGAAAGGGTCTGTGGCAATTCAAAGTCATGCCGTTTGGATTGTGCAACGCTCCGGCAACGTTTGAAAGGTTGATGGAACTTGTACTTACCGGTCTGATTGGCGATGCCTGTCTAGTCTACTTGGATGACATAATCATCGTAGGCCGTACGTTTGAAGAACATCTTCTAAATCTGGAACGCGTGCTCATGAAGATCCAGAGTGCCAACCTCAAGTTAAGCCCGAAGAAGTGTTCACTATTCAAACGGCAAGTTAGCTTTTTGGGATATGTAGTGTCTGAAGAAGGTATCAGCACGGATCCAGAGAAAATCGCTGCTGTAAAGGATTGGCCAGTCCCAAAAGATAAGACGCAGGTCAGAGCATTCCTTGGTTTGTGTTCCTACTATCGGCGTTTTGTTAAGAACTTTGCAGATATAGCAAAACCCCTGCATAAGCTAACGGAGGAGAAGCGACATTTCTGCTGGGATGGAAGTTGTGACATCGCATTCCAGGAGCTAAAGGACCGTCTGTGCAAAACACCTATTTTGGGATACCCTGATGTGAGTAAGGAATTCATAGTTGACACAGACGCAAGTGACATAGGACTTGGCGGTGTATTATCCCAGCGGAATGGCGATCAAGAAATTGTGATAGCTTACTTCAGCAAGTCTTTGTCGAAACCTGAAAGGAACTATTGTGTTACGAGACGAGAACTGCTTGCTGTGGTAAAGTCGTTGCAGCACTTTATATCTTCTGGGGCGGAAATTCCACATACGAACTGACCATGCTGCACTGAAATGGCTTTTGCAGTTCAAGAATCCGGAAGGACAAGTTGCGAGATGGATTGAATTACTGCAGGAATACGACTTTGTGGTGGAACATCGCAGCGGAAAATCTCATGGTAACGCAGATGCATTGTCAAGAAGACCTTGTCCTGAAGACTGCAAGCATTGTACCAGGCAAGAAAGTAAAGAAGTTGTTCCTGTGAGGATGCTCAAGACAGACCTTAGCAACAAGTGGAAGGAAAGCCTACAACGTGCACAGCAGGAGGATGCGGACATCAAGCCGATTCTGGAATGGATGAAGGCCGGAGTTCCTAAGCCTAGGTGGAGCGACGTCTCAGCGATGAGTTCGATCACAAAGAGCTATTGGGCCCAATGGGACAGCTTGGTGATTCAGGATGGAGTTCTGTGCCGTAGATGGGAAAATGCTCGTGGAGACAGCTGTCATCTGCAAATGGTTGTCCCCAAAGGTCAAGTACCGGATGTTCTACAGCTGTACCATAATGGTTGTTCAGGAGGTCATCTGGGAGTAAAACGGACACTACTAAAGATACGAGAACGGTTCTACTGGGTCTACTGTCGGGATGATGTCGAGGACTGGTGTCGCAAATGTACAAGTTGTGCGGCTGTAAAGGGACCTCAGACTCGTAGTAGAGGTGCATTAAAGCTGTACAATGTGGGCGCACCATGGGAGAGGATAGCCCTTGACGTGGCGGGGCCGTTCCCGGAAAGTGAAAGTGGTAACAAATATTTCATGGTTGTGATGGATTACTTCACTAAGTGGCCGGAAGTCTTCGCGTTTCCAAATCAAGAAGCCTCGACAGTTGCTGATAAGTTAGTTTATGAAGTCTTCTGTCGTTTTGGAGTTCCCTTAGAAATCCACAGTGATCAAGGAAGGAATTTTGAGTCCCAAATATTCCAGGAAACTTGTCGAGTTATGGGAACTCATAAAACAAGAACAACTTCTTACCACCCACAGTCGGATGGAATGGTGGAAAGATTTAATCAGACACTAGAGAGGTACTTGGCAAAAGTTGTGGAAAATCGGCAACGAGATTGGGACAGGCACATACAACCATTTTTGTTGTCATATCGTAGCGCTATTCACGAAAGTACATCGGTAACACCAGCGTTCGCAAACTTTGGAAGAGAACTACGACTGCCTGCAGACTTGATCACCGGAATACCACCTGATTCCCCATGCAGTATAACAGATTATGCAAATAACTTGCGGAACAAAATGAATGACATTTGTGAGCACGTGAGACAATCGGGCCAGCAAATGTCTGAAAGAATGAAAACCCGCTATGACCGCAAAATGAACAGTAAAGAGTTTGACGAAGGTTCACTAGTGTGGTTGCACAATCCAATCCGCAGCAAGGGGAAATCTCCTAAGCTTCAGGCGAAATGGGAAGGGCCGTATCGAATTGTGACTAAGATCAATGACGTAACCTACCGGATACAAAAAGGTGCGAGGGGTACTCCTAAGATCGTCCATGTGGATCGATTGGCGCGTTATTATGGAGCCGAAAATGCTCGGGACGAGCATGTCTTAGGAGGGGGCAGTGTTACGCGCCACGATTAACGTTCTTAGTAACCAACGCCATCTAGTGTGGAAAGGCGGGACTACAGAGAGTCGAGACGCGTACGCCAGAATTTACTAGAACTATGACCTTGACCGCGCGTACGGGCGGTCAAGGCCGGACTGCGCGCGAATGTTCCGGATGTTTCTGCGTTGGAAGGTTCGGGAACGGCCGCGGCAATATAAAAGGCCGGGATTCACCGCGACCGGGACAGTATTGAATTAGCGATACAAGTGATTACTTCGAAAGCGATTTTGAAGTGCGACTTGGGAGCGATTGTTGTTTTAATTAGTGCGTTTTAAGGTTGTAATTAGTGGCGTTCAATTAAAGTGTGACTTTTGGTAATTTTTATCGGCTGTTTTTATTGTCACGAACCCGAAGCTCGTAACAATAACATATACTAAGTAGCGGTCGCCCGCGACTTTGTGCGCGCACAGTTAGTACTTTCATCCGCTTGGGTTTAGAATTGATCAAAATCCTTTCTTAACGGATGCCTACGTCATAACATCTACCTGCATGCCAAATTTCAGGCCGATACGTCCAGTGGTTTGCGCTGAGCGTTGATAGATCACTGTGTCAGTCAGTCAGTCAGTCTACTGTCAAGCTGAAGAGTTTGTTTGTTTGTTTCAACCTCAGTAACTGCTGGTTTGAACTGAAAAAATATTTTTGTATTGGATAATCCATTTTTGGTTTATACCTATTAGGTGAATAAATAAATACTTTACTACTAGCACAGACCATTTATAGAAAGTGGGTTTACAAACACATTATAAAATTATGTGCGTCACGCTTTGTTTTTTTTTTACTTCATTTTAACGCAATTTACGAATATTTTACGTATGGTTTTAATAAGCTATTTAATTTAAACGTAGATATGAGTAAGTACATTTTATAAATGAATTAAAATTATAACTATTAAGCGAGCGTACAGTAGTTATCGGTTATGGATAGATAAGTAATCGAGTTAAGGACTATGGGATCTGCACACATCAGGTGGCTCTGAGCACGTGCATAGAGTGCTGGAGTGGGCAAGATGGGCCTTATTATAGTTACGTACTCCGATATCTTCCCTAATGATTAAAACCCTTTCATTATTTCCAGGTACATCTGGCGCCGTAACTCGAAAATCCTCGGCACCAGTTTCGCTGAGATAGAGTGGGAGATCCCCGAGGGCACTCCCCCGGGGACCTACAGAATCCACCACTACGGCAACTACAAGTACATCCTAGGCGGCATATACCCCTACCACGGGTTCTCAGACCCATTCGAAGTTAGGTAAATTCAGTCCAACTTAGATAGGCATTTTCTAATGAAATGATATATCCCTATGTTTAAAATAGTGTCCGACTGAAACTAGTTTTAACCCCCACACAAAAACGACGGGGGGTTATAAGTTAGTTTTATAATATGTCTGTTTGTTATACACAAATTCTGTCGATGGCATCCTAGCTCCCGTTCGGATGAATCTATTTTGATTTTGTTTATTTGAAAGGTGAATTATTCTTAAGCGTTCTTAGCTATGTTTGATGAAAATAGGTCCAAAATGGCCGCCAACACAAAATGTCGGATTTCGACAGTACCCAGTCTAGGTATAATATAAAAGGGCTTGAGTAGTACTATACATTAAGAGAAATATCAAATCCAAGATGTGTTATTATCAGCTATAAGGAGGTGTAATAAATGCATTTTACATTTACATTTTACGGTCAAGGGGAAACGAAATCCTTTATACTTTATACCCAGTCATATTCTCTTTCAAAACTCCAACAAAGTGAGTTACAAAACAGTCACCATTTCATTTTGAATCACAAAAGTGTTAAAAATGTATTTTATTTTGACTACTCTAAAATATGACTTTATTTTTATTATATGTTTTTATGTACGGTCGACCACACGTCAGGGTAAACAATTGCAGTTCCATTTTAGTTCTTAAACTTCCGTCATAAGGAAAGTCCATAGTTTGTTGTTTGACGTGCTTTCAACCGTACAACAAATAGGTAACTACACCACGCATACACGGCTGGACCGATTTATATGATAATTGATTGG
This sequence comes from Glyphodes pyloalis, assembly GCA_037074685.1. Taxonomy (NCBI): domain Eukaryota; kingdom Metazoa; phylum Arthropoda; class Insecta; order Lepidoptera; family Crambidae; genus Glyphodes; species Glyphodes pyloalis. The sequence continues at coordinate 2,136,117 of JAYKKO010000003.1, read as the reverse complement.
TTTGACCGGGCCGCAGTTATTTCCCCTGGGACATATATATGGTAGACGATATTAAACCGCATGAAATGTATAAATATGTCGCAGCCAACTGGCTAAAATAGCTTTCTCTCAAATAACATACTAAACTAATGGTCACCTTAGTAAATTTGCCATTGAGCCAGTTGGCTAAACGTACTTTAGCTATAGTGTTTAACGTTGCATCACACGGCTAAACGACGAATAGCCCTGTGATTGAATGGCGTTGTTCAGTCACAGGGCTAGCTGTTAAATTGAACGGCTATTTCAACCAATTGGCTGCGACATATATAAAAGCGGAATACCACTCGGAAAAAGCAAAAACTATAACATTAACTTGAAATTTGACACTTAGGTGTAACAATTTGCTAAGAAAGGATTTTACTTTAAGGGGGTAAAATGGTGGTTGGAAGTTTGTAAAAAAGTCCTAGTTAGAAAATTAGAGACCTGAAATTTAATGTGGATGTTCTATAGATCGACACCCTTTTGGGGTTAAAAGAAGGATGTAGGTTTTGTACGTAGTACGATGTCGTGGGAGAACTGGGGGCTAAGACTATTAGCCACCCAAATAGGTTGAGAAACGCTGTCCAAGTTTATTACTTTACAATTATCATTGAGTTAATTTCAAGATTAGAATATAATACGACTGACTTTTATCAGAAATCTTGGATTATTTTATTTATCAAAAATCTAATGAGAAATTAAGATCAGTGACATTTAAAACTGAGAACCGTGGATATTTGATATTGTGTTAACTTTAACGTTAATCTTGTTATAAAATAATACAATAAAAAAATTTAGGAGTTATCCATCTCGAAGGACCAATTTTTTATGTATATTTCTGTTTGTATTAATCAAACAAACCTTTTGCCATTATTGTTACTATTTTAAATAGCTTTATTGTATTGTTAGCATAAAATTAAATAATTAGTAGATACCTACATTGGTACAATATGTGGTTTTAGTTAAGTTACTGTAACTGTTGTTATTTAAGTCGAATTACAATTTGTTTGTAAATATTGTGATTTGTGATCAAAGATGGATAATTAGGTAAAACCAAAGTAAACATTAACTGTTACTGGCGATTTGACGGATATCCGTTTTCAAATATTTTTTTATTTTAATTTGCTTGAAATCTGTCAAACCGTCAGTAATAGTTGAAACGGAGTGGGTGCCACTTACACTTGATAAAATTGTAATTTATTAGTACCAAAGTAAAATTTTGCATAAATATAATAATATTTGTTTTTTTAGAGCTAGTGTGAAACTAGCGATTAAAACCCTTTTAGATCCTTAATGTAATCCTTAAACGAAGCCACAGATATTTCATTTATTTATTAAAACTATATTTCAAACATATAAAAAAGCACATAAAGCGGACTTAATGCCTTTTAGCATTATCTACCAGTCACGGTACGGCCGTGCAAAATGTTTATTGAGAAAAATACTAACAGCGAAATAATATAAATACCATAACGAGATTAATAAAAAAAAATATGACAGTTATGACGGCTCGTCAAATCGTTAGTTACCGTTAAAGCTAATTTGGTGCCACCGAGCCAAAGTGAAATGTTAATCCGATACATTTTAAACTGGTCGGAAAGATATCGTAGTCCGATAAGTGCCGCATGGGTAGGTTTGCGTTTCGTTCGCACGGAACTAATACAGGGGGGTTGATTATAGTTAGATAATTGGTATATCTTAAGCCTGCAACTGATTAGTTGATATTCGGATCATACTGATAAGTGTAGCCGAGTGTAGCCAAAGATTTTTGTAGGCCCAGATCTTCAGTTTATCCAATGCAAGGCAAAAGGTATCCCCACCCCTCTTGCTATCGTTCGTATTTTAAGTTTATGATTATCAACATTCTAATAAAACTCAGACGATCATTGATGCATATGGCCTCTCGGGAATGCGATACAAGAAACGGTATAGTAGGTACCTCTTGCTGCTCGTTAAGATGTTTAGCCGAGTCGTAGCAAAGTAAAAGATGACGTGACGCGAGTAGTAGATATACCTACTCCGGCGGGTGTACGTCGCCGTCCTGTGAAAAAAGTGGTTCCCATTTCAGTATGTAAATCGTCAGTTACCGTTAAGGATAACTTGGTGTCACTCATCCTAAATGAAAAGACAATCCGATACATTTTAAACTGGTTGAAACGATATTTGCGTTAGACGCACGGTACTAAATACAGGGGGGTTGATTATAGTTAAATAATTGGTATATCTTAAGCCTGTAACTGATTAGTAAATATTCAGACTAATACTTATATGGAGCAGAATGTAGCCGACGATTTCTGTAGGCCCACTACAAGAACGAAACGAAAGGTATCGTTTTTGAAGACTTATCGCAAGTTCGGGAATTAAATGTGGTTTTTGATTTGCTTAATTATTTATATATTTTTTGAGAATGCTTTTTTCTAATTCAATGGGTGCTGAAAAACGATTTATGAAATTTAATTAGTAGTCTTCCTGCAGGCCTAGCATACGCAACGCGACTAAATTTTATCGCGCTCTTAACAAACGTCAAAATCGATTGAAGTCAGTGCGTCAGCTGCTGATTTGCTGAAAATACGAGTGCGGTGTGCTATTAGCCAATCAACAGTACCCAACCTTTTGTCGTCTCATGCGATAAATTTGACATATTGCATATGCTAGGCCTGCTGGGGGTCTATTTTCGAAAACGGAATATGGCGAATCATCCTTAATTCGGTTAAGGCTCTTAATTCATTCTTGTTATCGTAACCGACTAACTCCGAATGTAACTAAAGTTACGATTACGATTACGATTGAAGAAAAACAAAATTTTATTTATGCAAATAAAAAACCACGTTTTAACTCCCAAACTTTTACTTTTCGAAAAATTGTTCGTTTTGTTTTTGGGAGTAATCTCAGTTTAAACCAATATAACATTTGGGATACTCTTTATCCCAAAATAATTTGAGTTGAATCCTATACGTCACGTCACGGTGGTTGTAAGTAATTAATGTTCAGATATTAATGGTAACTTGTAGTGTATGGAACTTTTTGACATTTTAACTGTTCAGAAGTATTTGGCCACTTTGTCTGCTCCGATATATCTGACGGCGACTGTACTTACATAATTAAGAGATCCATAACAAATACCTTCCTAATCAGAAACACAATTTATGGTAATTATCACATTTACATTAGATAATAGGTACCTACATTCTATCTGAATATTCAAGTCATGAAATACGTAGTTATCTGAGTAAGTAGGTACGTATTTTGGGGTAGGATTTATGATACTGTTACTTATCAAGGATTACAAATATAACATATCAGTTAATTGATGGATACTAATTATATTACTTATTATTGAAAATATTAATCTTTTTGGTCGCCGTGCGCCGCATTGCACGGCTGAGCGATTTTTTATTTGGTTATTAGGTTTAGGATAAAAAAATGTGAGTATTTTTTTCCCTTTTACAAAAGTTTAACTTTTTGCCTAACAATGTAAGTAGATACCTATTAATAATGTATTCAATAATCAATTAATTAATTTATGTTGGTAACAAGTAACACTTGTGCATCAAAGTGAATATAAACCAAAATAGAAGTTACCCGTAGTTCGGAACCTAATCCTACCCGCTATTTACAACGATATACGTAACAAGGGGGGCTGGAGATCTTGTTACAACAAGCCTATTTGTAGGCTTAGGTTCAAGCTCCAGTCTTCCAGAGTGGTGGTTGTTTCCACGATATTTTATTGTAATTTACTCTGCTATTAAATTATATTATGATCTAAAAAAAAATAAGTTTGTTTAAGTAACTTTGTAAAGTGGTGCTCATTGCCACTAATTTGTGGTAGAAAATAAATGTTATTATTTTTTTAATTCCAGAAACGATGGCAATCTCACTAGCAGGCAAGATTATCATCCCACTGGTGGCAGTGGGTGTCCTTACGGGCTTAGGCGTGGCCATCTACTTCGGTGTGACCAGCGACTCGGACTTACCGCCGACCACTGAGCCAGTAACTGTGGTCCCGGAGACCACAGACTCGACTGGCACCGTAGACCCCACTGCCACTATAGACCCAACTGCCACTATAGACCCAACTGCCACCACAGAACCGACAGGAGTCTCTGATGACCCGTCTCCAGAAGACTCGAACGATTTGCCGATCTTGTATAATGTAGGCGTTGGGATTGCTGACATGACGGGGCCGTGTGTGGAGATCGCTTTCGTAAGTACTTATACTTTCAGCAAACACTCAGTAGGTAATTATATCAGTTCCTATAAAAAAAACAGTTCTGCTTCATTGTGTAGATGTCGCAGGCAATTTGAGTAAATCCGCTGTTTAAAAACGAATGTCATTATGTATAATGCCGCGGAAAATTGAAGTGTAGCTTTAAAAACCTAGGGTGACCATAGCATTTGGTTTGCAAAGGACAGTATTATTGAAATTGATTACACTAACGAATTGTCAATTTAATAATGTTAAAAGATATCGATTGTTTCAAATATATATGAAATCCGTAGTAAATGACTCTTCTACTGTTTTATTTTTTTACTGAATTTAATATTATTACTAATTTTAAGAGAGGCAGGGCATAACAATTTATTGCTCAAACTGGAGCAGCCCTACTGGTGAAATACCTCTACCTTACAGAAGACCGCAGCCAAATAACAATCACTTCTGTGTTGTTGTGTTCCTGCGTGTGAGCGAGGTTTCCAGAGCTCCTGGGGGGTACTACGTTAGTAGCAGGGGTCAAGCCTTCAAGGTAAGGGCGACAAGGCCAGTAACAGACTTATTATGCTGTACTTGTCACCCTTAAGCTAGGACATCATTACTACTTAACATCAGGTGGGTTGAGGTCAATCTTGAAGTGTAATATAAATAAAAAGAGCTAAACGGGGCGCTTCGCTTGCCTAGTAACTTTTTTTTAAATTTTTTTGTCGAAAAAATGCCTACCGCACCGTCACTCTTAGCGCGGAACAGAGAGTGGTGTGTCGGACTCGCACCGACTAAAACCCCCTCGGTGGCCAACGCTGCGCAGTTGTGGGGGAGTCGGGATTCCTTGCGGATTCTACCCAGGCTCCTCCACAGCACCTTCTAACTTTAGTCTCTAACCTAACCTAACCTAACCAATGAAATCGTTAATCAATAAAAGTCCTTTTTGTTACTTGGATATTTTTATGAAGTAGGAATCAAAAGAGAACCGAAACCTGAAAAGTCTTAATTTGTCCAAACAGTGTTTTATTCATAGTCATCCCAAAACTACAACCAACTGTTGTCATTTTGCCGGATTTTGCATTCGGCATATTTCATAACAGCGAGCGTATGTAAACAGACGACGCCATTTGTAAACGGCGGATTCACCAAAATGCCTGCGACATAGATATATTTATTTTGATGGCGATGAGGTCACGGGTAGAGTTTTATCTTGGTAGTCCATCTCTTGGGTACGTTGTTAAGCATTCGGAGTGCTTGGCTAGTAAATATTTCCATCTTTCTTCATCCATTGAGATGTAGTCATTCTCTGAATTCAGGTATTAGACTCGTGAGAATTATGGGGCTCAATTCAGCAAAATATTATACTTACTCACATATGTAAGAAACATTTTGGGGTTTATGAGATCTCATGTGCAAATGAGGAAAGAGAGGTCTCTCTTCTTTTTGTATTGAATAGCAACCAAGCTGCCTTTGCTAATTCTACCTCCAAGTTTTGAGCATCTAAGGTTGCATAGTTCCCTAATTTGTATGAAACTGCCAGATGGGGTACGCTGAGCTGACGCAGCGAGGGGAAGGTATCCACACTCGCCAGTTCTCCCGGGCGTTCATCTTTCAGAAGGACGACACTCGTGTCGTGCTGGTCACAGCCGACGTGCAAGCTGTAGGCATCGCTGTCAGGAGAGAGGTGAGTCTAGAAAAGCCATCAGAGGATGCCTGTTTAGGATGCAAAATATCTGATGATTTAAAAAAACACATGTCTATAATAAAAGCTGCAGGTTCCAAAATGTGACACTTAATTTATGAATATAATGACATTTACAAAAGCAAAACTAAGTCTATACTAAAATTACAGCGCTAAAGAGTATGTTCGTTTGCAAGAGATAAACTCTGGAACTAATGGTGCGAATTGAAAAAATATGTTTGTGTTAGATAGTACATTTATCGAGGAAGGATTTAGGCTAAACGTATAACATTACACTGCGACCAATAATAAAAACGCGACCAATAATGAGATGATTACTCATCAGATTCGTTACAGTAGCGATATCTTAGAGCTATATAACTTTGTGTTATTGGTAACACTCAAAAAAGTCATTAAATTGCTATTCGTAACCTAGTTAAAACTTAAGCAGGCAACTAAAACCTATAAATAGCTTATAAAACACTTGAAGTGGTAATCACTGCTGCAATAGCAATGTGCTTACTTTTTCTAATCACTCATTTATCACTACTCTATAACCATTAAGTTACTTTAAGCTCTAAGATGGACAGGCCCAAATCAGGGTTATAAGAGAGTTACGCTCTATCACGCAATTGTTAGTGCTTTTACAGAACCTTTGGTTCTTAAAATTATCTTAAGTAGCTCATCAGGTAGCACTTATTCTTATAACCAAAATGTTACTTGGGATGTATGTGTAGACTTCGGACCAAGTCATTAAGTTTTGTTTTGATGAGTGAATAAAAAATTAAGTATTTACTTTTGAGAGGTAAGCTGGAGCAGACCAGTCCCCAAACGTGGCATCCGGCCTCAAGCATGACGTATGTGCCAGCCATCGCTTCTTTAGGAACATTGTCATAGTAGGAGATATCAATATAAACATAGCCGACACTGACTCTAACATGACAATAAAGTACCTAGAAACTCTTGCTTTTTATGGTCTTCTACCTGCATACAATAACCCAACCAGAGCAGGAAACTGTCTGGATCATGCAATATTGAAGACTGATTTAACAGCAATCTCTTTGATCTTAGAAACAGCCTTAACAGATCATAATCCGGTACTGCTTGGCTTGGAACACAAGAAACGTTCATTTAACAAAATCAATCTTAAAACGACTGTAAACTATAACAATATATTAACTGACTGAAGTCTACAGATTTTCAGGAAGTTGCCAAAACAAGTGATTTAAACTATGCTACAAATATGTTTATTGGTCTATTGCAAAACATAATTTCTAAAAATACTATAAATATCAAATTACCGAGAACTCGAACTACTGTGAAACCTTGGATTACGCCTGGTTTAGTTAGATGCATCAGAAATAGAGACAAAATGCATGCTAAATTAAAAAAACATCCTACAGAAGTACTAGCACTAACTTATAACAGGTATAGAAATTATTGTAACAATATACTTAAAAAAGTAAAAAAGCAATATGAACAACAACAAATAAACATGGCAAAAGGCAACAATAAAAAGTTATGGAAAGCAATTAAAGACGCGGCTAATCTACAAAAAAGTATGCCCTCAAATGAACTCCTTTCTCATACTACAAATAGTCAGGATACTCTGAACTCTATTAATATTTTTTTTGCATCCATTGGAGTTAACATATCCAAACAGGTTTCCGCAAGCACAACTCCCTTTGTGACACGTTGTACAAACAGTCCCAGAAATTATTTCTTTATGTTTGAAGCAACTGCTGAGGAGGTTGAAAGAATCATATTAACCCTGAAATCTGACTGTACGGTAGGCTGGGATGTGATAACAACAAAAGTTTTAAAGTGTGTTAGTCATTTAGTTCTTCCAACTCTTACAGACTTGCTAAACCGCTGCATACTGAATGGCGTATTTCCAGAAGCGATGAAAAAATCAATAGTCATTCCAATACATAAGGCTGGAGATAAAAAATCTGTCGACAACTACCGTCCAATTTCGCTTCTCCCTGTGCTGTCTAAAGTACTAGAGAAAATAATAAATAAAAGACTGATGCACTATCTCGATTAATACTTGATTAATGTTAATTTTGTCCTCTATCCATAATTTTAGCTGGGCATGTTGGTTGTTAGTAAGTTTCATACACTTATCCATATTAACTTATTATTATTATTATTTTTTTGAGTCAAAATACTTTACTTAATTTTATATTTGATAAGCATGTTTATTTGTATATATATATATATATATATATATATATATATATATATTATGTTATATATCTATGAGTTTATGTATGTTTATCATGCTATACTATGAATATAATTCAAGAAATAAAACTTTATTAATGTTGCACGGCCGTACCCATTTCTCGCCATCTACTATTTCCTCTACCTTAAGGTTGTCTGGAAGAGATCGCTTTCTAGCGATAAGACCGCCTGAATTGTACTATAATCAATCTGTAAAACCTATTTCTGTAAAGTTTTGTGCAATAAAGTATATCTATCTATCTATCTATCTATCTATCTCGAGGAAAAGAAATTACTATCGCAATCACAATACGGCTTTAGACCAGGCAGGTCCACAGATGAAGCTGTTCACGATTTTACAGAATTTGTAGTGGACAAATTGGACAAACAACATAAATGCCTAACGGTGTTCTTAGATTTAGCAAAGGCGTTTGACACGGTTTCTTTTTCAAAGCTCCTGGAAAAGCTAGAATTCGGTTTTGGACTCAGGGGAAGGCAAGTAGAGTTAATTGAGAATTACCTTAACAATCGTAAGCAAAGTATCAGAATAAATGGTTTGCTGAGTTCTGAATTGACAATTACCTGCGGCGTACCACAAGGTAGTATTCTTGGACCCACCCTATTTCTCTGCTATATTAACGATTTATGTAATCTGGAAATCCCAAACTGCAAAATAATCTCATATGCAGACGACACCACCCTTACTTTTTATGGTCAGTCCTGGACAGAAGTTTTTGAATTGGCTCAAAAAGGTTTCAATATTGTTACTCACTGGTTAGCTTCAAACTATTTAACACTTAATGCTAGTAAAACAAAATATATTTGTTTTTCAATGAAAAAGCCTTACATTTCTTCAAACGATCTGAAATTAAAGGCTCATTCTTGCTCATATCCACCTAGCTCATCCTGTAACTGTCCCCATTTAAACAGAACCAATAATATACGTTATCTGGGAGTAATCATCGATGAAAGACTGATGTTCAAAGAGCATATAAACAGACTCGCTCAAAGAGTTCGAAAATTGACATTTATTTTTAGGAGATTAAGGAATGTTATTGATGGGGACCTCATGAGAGTTATTTATTTATCACTTTGCCATTCGATAATATCATACTGCATAACTTCGTGGGGGGGAGCCGCTAAGTCACACCTGATAGTATTAGAAAGGGCTCAAAGGTTGATACTAAAGGTTGGTTGGATAAAACCGCGACTTTATCCCACAATAGAGCTGTACAGGGATCGCAAAAAACAGTAAGACAAATGTATCTGTTTGCAGTTATTATGAAAAAACACTCTCTCATGCCGTTCTGCAAGACTCACCCACTCTCTAATTCTAGACGCTGTCATGAGGTCTCTACAATGCGATATGGTGGAACAAAATTATTTAATAGATTCTTTATATACCAAGGGGGTAGACTTTATAACATTGCTAACAAAATTTTAAAAATCTACTCGCAGACAAAACATAATTGTAAAATGAAACTTTCAAACTGGCTACAAACTATGGATTACTATTATACAGATAAATTATTTTCTAACTAAGTTAAATATGTACTACAAACATCCAAATAGCACACACCCACACACAAAACTCACACACACAAAACTCACACATACAAAACTCACACAGCCATAAACATACACACGTAAACAATACATCACAAAATGTTCAAGCTATTATAACACTTTATTGTAATTCTGATCATAATATAATTGTTTTTGTGCCGTAGCGGCAGGGATGAGGCCTGGCGACCTGAGACACAGGGTTTACCTAGTTCAGGCACCAGTCTCCCGATCACTGTGTGTCTAATGACTAGAATTGTTATAGTGTGTATCTTGTACAAGGGAGAAAAATAACGATTTTATTATTATTATTATATATTATATTATATTATATATATCGCTTCGATTGATCGCATCGGAAATTAATTAAAAACAAAGTAAAGTTTGTTGTACCCAATGTCATCAATTAAGAATATGCAAAAAAATGAGTTTCAGATTTTAATCTGATATCTCAAGGAACTTATGTGGGTAAGTACCTACTTTGATAAAATCATTATCGCCCTTTAAGATGAGATGACAGAGCAGATAAATGTTATTAATGACGATTTTTTGCAATGATAAATCCTAAAATGCATTATGCGTTTAATTCAGTCTAGTAATCAACGAATAAAACATTTTTTTTACAATTTTTGTAGTGCGTCACGCCGTATAGCATATTTTACATTACCTATTTTAAAGAAACAGACAAGTTTTATTTTCCTTGCAGTGTGGGGCAAGGGAGATGATTTTTGTCTGTTTCTAACAAATATTCAACGAATAAAACTGTTAGACTCCAAGCCCAGTGGGTTAAAATAGCCATTGGTTCGAAACCCTAATTGAGCATGTTCTAGATTTTTCGAGCATAACTTGGGTTTCTGAACACCAACACGGATTGGACAAGCGTGCTGATTAAGCCAGCTACCTCTGCCGCCGAGAGGCGGGCGGGCTGACTCTGGCGTTGCGCCATCTTCAGGTTCCGGGTTCGATTCCCGGAAAGGTTTATATGGAAAAATAACTTTCCTATATTAACTTGGGTCTCCAACTAATGGTGCAATTTAAATCAATTAATTAATAAATCTAATAATAATAATAATAAATCACGCAAAATACCTGTATACATAGGTACCTAAATATATGCATTAAAATACAGTAGTTAGTATTCAAATCCTACGTGGATTAGTGTATGAAGTTGAGTGGAATACCAACAAGTACTTGGATAGTGTAATAACTGTTGTAAGTTTTTCTGCTGAACTCATCTTTACTCTAATGAAAAACGTGTTCTCTCGCCAGGTGGTCCGAAGACTCCAAGAGTTGTATGGCGAGGACCTGTACACCCTACGCAACGTTATTCTAACAGGCACCCACACTCACAGCGGCCCGGGAGGTCATCTGCAGGACTTCCTCTTCGACATCACCATCCTCGGCTTCTCTACGGAGACTTTCAACGCGTACGTTGAGGGCATATTGAGGGTGAGTTCCTTTATCATTATACCAGCTATTGTTTTCGGTATTACGGGATAAAAAGTATAATATATGTTATTCTTCTATCTAAACTGTCTAGCTACCAAACTTAAACTATTTATTTAATATTTCAAAACTTTAACACTAACATCACAGGCTAAACCTAATACACAAGTGTGGCCACAGATATAAAGATTAATAAAAAAATCAATTTACTATTTTACTATAACATACAACTAAACGACTAACCTAATGTTTATTATAGCATATGAGAAATAACATAGCCCTTACGTGTTTACTCAAATAAGAGAATTAGAAAATATCAATTCTCTCATGAAGCTCATTCATAATGCGGACCGTGCAAGAAAGAGGTGTTTTTGCTAGTAGAGTGGTTCTGGCTGGCGGCACGATCAAATGCAATTAGTAGGTTTTAGAAGAGTAACAAGCACACAAACTTTCACATTTATAACTAGCGTTTGTCCGCGACTTCGTTCGCATTTTTTGGGATAAAAAGTATCCTATTTGTTGATGTAATGTCTTCTCTTGTTAAAAGTTTTCTGGGAGTTCCTGTTATTCCTAGCGTTTCTCAATTGTGCCATTACGGAGTATGGGACCCAGTGGCGAAGCGTGGGTTTTCGCTGTCTGGCGCGGAAACCTACCCCCATTTTCTACAAATTTAAATTATTTATTATTTTTAATGAGGTAGATTAGACCAACATCTCAAATATTTAAAACAAGTTAACGGGTCAACATTTTTTGTACGTAATGTCATTGCGTTTTGTTAACCTGTTAACATTTTAAGATGTTTATAAGGCTATTCAAAAATGCCATTGGATCCAAGAAGACGGGCACTAATAAGGGGATATAGGGCACCAATTTAAAATTCGTATCATTCCCACTCTACCTGGTCAAACAGGTTGCTGCTGCCTTTAATGTGACCAGGGCCATGACCTACGATACGCCAGTGATGAAACCAGCTACGAGTACAACTGTGTTATTCATTTTACTTCTATTTCAGAGCATAATCCGCGCTCACGAGAATATGGTTCCGGCTCGACTTTTCTTCGGCCAGACCCAGGTGAAGAGTGCACACATCAACCGCTCCGGGTACTCGTACGACTACAACCCTGAAGCGGAGAGAGCAAGGTTAGTCATAATCCTTACATTACCATAGTTAGATAGATGTATTTTATTGAAATTGTTTACGGAAACTTCAGCGGTAGGCAGCGGAGCTGCACAGCAAAGCAGCTGCACTGCTGGGACCGGAGACGCCAGCCGTGGGATAAGCCTGGCGTCCGTTACCTCCGTCCGTTACCAGGGGGTGGGGCGTGTTAGGTGGCCTGGCACGCTCCAGTCGCGAGGAGGCCCGCCCGCTGTGGGGGAGTCGGTGTTGAGTTCGCCAGGGATCCCGACTCCACACAGCTGCCCAGCGTTGGCCATCGAGGGGGTTTTATTCGGTGCGAGCCCGACACACAACTCTTTGTTCCCCGCAGAGAGTGATGTTGTGGTAGGCCTTCTGTTCCCATGGCATCACCATCAGGGCGATGAGGACCATTGGGGTTTTTAGTGGGTATTCCTGCCCTTATTGGGGCATGGAGTTCACAAGCATGACGTATGTGCCAGCCATCGCTTCACTTAATGTATTCTGTGCAATATAGGTTCCAAACCGACACTTTGTATTGCATGGTGTTTGCAGGTACGAGAGCAACACAGACGACACACTGACTCAAGTTCGGATCGTTCATCAGAACGGCGCGCTGGTCGGTCTCATGAACTGGTACGCGGTGCACACCACCAGTATGAACATGTCCAACCACCTTATCTCCTCGGATAACCTCGGCTACGCGGCTTTGAAGATGGAGAGGACGCTCAACCCTGGAGCCCTTGCTGGGAGGGTAAGGTCTCCTCGGATAGATTATTCTACGAGCACAAGATCGGGATTGGTTTTTAGCACGGAAAAAATGCCTTTACTACTGTTCTCCACCACCACACAAATAAAAATATATAAAAATGTAAAATTGGCCTTGCCTGCCTTCTATTTATTTATTTAAAAATTTTATTGCACAAAAAAAGTACAACAGGTGGACTTAATGTTATGGGCATTCTCTACCAGTCAACCTTTGGGTCATGCGGATTCTACCTAACAACATGATTTTTTTTAATCACTATCCAAATTGTTTCTTAGCACCCGTTAACAAAAAAAGGTTAAAATTTGCTTAAAATCATTTACGGAACCAATAATTTTGCGTAGTTACAATTTCTAACGTAAAAATCTAGTAGTAAATTGATGACCATCAATGACGCGGCGCGTGCGCAACGGCGGGGAAAGATTTTGTGATACGACTGTCTACTGCCTTCTGCCATATCTGATTTTTTTAGTATTAAAAGAAAAAAATGCATTAATAATGATTAACGTAGCAGATTGTATAATCAAAATTTGGATTTGGTTTCAAAAGTTGTGCTATAAGTAAACTTGTCCCTTTACACATATGTGTACATATGTAGGTATAGGGACAAGGGCGCCTAAATAATCCTTGCCCACGTTAGCAAGATAACATAAAATGACCTATTTCTTAACATTGTATACCTCTCAGCTAAATAAAACGTTACGTCTCCAGGGCCGGGTCGTAGCCGGCTTCTTCTCGTCCAACCTTGGCGACATCTCCCCCAACACGCGCGGTGCTCGCTGTGAGTTCAGCGAGCGCGAGTGCGACCACCACTTTCTGCTGTGCGACGCCGGCGAGCGGTGCTTCGCGTCCGGCCCTGGACTGAACCAGTTCGAGAGCACCCGCATCATAGGCGAAGCCGTCTACTCTGGAGCCCTGGTGAGATAGTTTCCTCCATACGACATACAACACGCGCTGGGCTCGCTGCGAGGGCCACCACCACTTCCTGCTGTGCGAGGCCTGGGAGTGCTGCTTCGCGTCCGGCCCTGGACAGAACCAGTTTCCTCCCTACGATATACAATAGTCACCTCTAGAGCGCCGGGTGACAAATCATCTAGGTGACAACGTTTAAGGAGACTTCTGGTATTTTGTTTTTCATTCGTGCACCTTGCCGTGGACTCGAGGTAGGTCGTCTCTGACAATCGTAAGAGAGCCCTTACCAGTTGCCCATTCCGACTAGGCTAGAGTATGCAATATCGCATAGAAAATGCAGAATATCACCCCTTTTCCACGCGATATTGTTCTCCTCGAAACTTTTTAAGGATTGTAAAATTTCATTCAAATCACGATAGGTTCTATTGCGGGAATATTGAAATCAGAAGCATTACGTACAATTACTGCTTTAGAGGTTGTGGTTCGCATTGAAAACCAGACCTATTTTGATAATAGTCGGGCACTAACGGATTGAATTGCCGAATCACGAAAATCACATAAACTGAAAGTATTTCCGCGGGATTCGAATCACCATCTCTAAGTTCTGCAGACAACGTTCAAACTCACCACGAAAACAGTACTATAGTCCTAAGAAAATTGTGTCTGAAATAAAAATATTAGCAAACAGAATAATGACGTTTAGTACCTAAATTCATGTACCAAATTAGAATAGGTAGCTGTATCAGATCACGTAGCAGAACCTAATATACCCGCAAAAAATGTATGGACATTTTTTAGAATAAGCACCTACATTGACAATATTAACTCCGGAATGTTTCTGCAGGGCGTTCTGACTTCGCCAGAATAGTGATGTGTAGTACCTAAACATATTTACCAAATTAGAAAAGGTGGCAGAACCGCGTATCAGACCGCGTAGCAGGACCTCATATCCCCGCAAAAAAAATATGGAGGTTCTTTGGAATAAGTACTGATAATAATAACTCCGGAATGTTTCTGCAGGAAGTTCTGACGTCGCCAGGAGAGGAGCTCCGCGGCGAGCTGGCTGTTGTGCACCAGTTCGTGAACGTGACGGATGAGGTCGTGCCGCGGTATGACACGATCACCAGGACCTTCAATGAGGTCAGATACAAAATCTTTTAAACTTTTCCTTAGATTACCAAGTGTCTTTTTCCTATCTCTAATATTACTGAGCGAAGGAAGCTATTTTAAAGAAATAGAAAAATTTAATCTCCCTTGCGGCGTGGGGCTCGAACCCACAACCTTCACCTTTCAACTGCTTGGTCAGCAATTGGACTGATGGAAGATAATCGATTGTCATTCTTATTTGTATAATACTGGATGAACGAAGCAAGCTTAAGACACGCAAAACCACTTGTGGTTGAATACTTGTGCAAATTGACTGAAGAACTGTTACAGCTTAGCAGGCCTAAGGCCAGTGCGGTAGGTGAAGCCTTAACCGGACACTGAAAACTAAAAAGATATTTTTATATACCTAAGTAGGTATATCTACGGAGCGATTGTAGCGGTCGCAATATGGGCGCCAATATGCCACTGGATCTAAGAAGAGGGTTTTAATAATATAAAGCAAACGTAAAGTGCAAATTTCAAATTCTTCTTACTTTAGCCTACCTAGTCAAAGTTTGGGGTTAGTAGGTACAGTTACCCCTTTTCATGTGCCGCCTAGGGCAATAGTGCCCCGGCAGCTCATAAGTAGCTTAATACCTACTGTTGAAATCCATATCCACGCCACAATACTTTATTTATGCGTTGTCTTTTGAGGTCTTAAATAACATATCGCAATTTTTTCCAGGACGAGTTGGTGAAAGGTTGTGTGCCCGCCATGGGCCATAGTTTTGCTGCAGGAACGATAGATGGCGCCAACACCCTTAACATTACTCACGTATGTTTTCGATGTCTCTTACTATTTCATGTTTGTCCGCAAAAAATTTGGTTATGCGTTGTTTCTGGGCACAATCTAAGTCGATCCCTTTTTATATTTAGAACAATTATAACCCGCATTGTCCTGTAGTAATAAGATTAGCTTTTAATTTGTAAAAAATACTACTGAGTTTCTTTACGGTCTCCTCTCTTCTGATATGGAGGTAGCTTCATTTGATTTGTATTGAGACGATTCAGAAGTGTTACTGATGTAATATATGTGAATACAAAAGATTTTGTAGTTTGATTGCATCTGAGTATAAGATTCGAGACAATATAGAAAAGTTCGTTTGCCATATTAACCCGACTGGAACATGACACCTCAGAAATGGCGCTACGCCAACGTCCGGCCTCGTCTTTCGGCTAAGGAGGTCGTTAAATGTAATGATGATCAGAATCAAAAGCATGAGGTTATACAATGACTAACATTGCATAATAGCCTTAATTACTAGAGGGAATTTTTACATTTTCAGGGCACGATTGAAGGCAATCCACTGCTGGATGCTATCAGTCACACTGTGATCGCGGAGCCCACTCCAGAGGACGTCGAATGTCACGCACCGAAGCCCATCCTTCTCATGACTGGAAGAGTAAGCGCTTGCCACTTAGAACCTTTTCAGCGAAGCCAGATATTTTTGCCAAGTTGGCATATTAAAAGCGGGATTCTTTCGTCGATAACGGGACTTGGTAATCTAAGTAATTAGAATATGATAAGTGTGAAAGAGAAGGATTCGCGGATGGACGCCCCTCTCTCTCGCGCTCATCATCGTTAGTGTCTACTAGTTTGTACCACCTGGACGCCCTTACTCGGCTTGCTGTTTACACCATCGAGTTACCCACAAACGAATTAATTTTGATTAAAAATCGGGACGTCTCGCCAAAATTGGAACGTCTGGCAAAGCCGCTTTTCGCACTAGCGTATTGCGATCGTTTTAAAGCTGAGCAGGGGTGCTATGAACATAAGTGTATGTGATAATTAGAGAGATTATTTATTGGACTGGGCATATTCCTAACTGTAAGAAAAAATTGACGAAATAATTATGAAAACATAATATATTCAGAACGTGACTAACATCAATAAAATCTAAATAATCCATAAAATAAAATACTTACTAATAAACAAATGTATCCACATACATATAATGTATACCCTCTTCTATCCTTATCCAATTTACCAAATTGTAGCCTAATTCTTATTTCACTTACTCACCTTGATTCGTACGATCATTTGTCACATTTAGTAGTTACCAGGCTCATATTCTTTCTGTTTCATTTCTGCTGTCTAACGACGATCGTCTTGCAGGCCAACTTCCCCCTCCCCTGGCACCCCCAGATCGTCTCGGCCTCCCTTATCTGGCTCGGCGGGCTGGCTATCCTCGGCGTCCCAGGGGAGCCCACCACGATGGCAGGGCGTCGTATGCGAGCCGCGGTTGGCGACGCGATGGAAGCCCGGGGACACAAGCCCAAGGTGGTAGTGTCTGGCCTCACCAACGAGTACATACACTACGTCTGCACGTATGAGGAGTATCAGGTTGGTAATCTTCGGGGGTCTACCATGAATTGAGGCCTATAAAATCAAAGGCGCCTTGCCTTGCCCTGCGTTTCTTTTTATCATTAATATTAATTTTAAAGAGGTAGAGCATAGATATTTATAGCTCGAACTTGAGCAGCCCGACTGGTGAAATACTTACAGTAGACCGCAGCTAAATAATAATCACTTCGGTGTTGTTGTGTTCCTGCGTGTAAGTAAGGTTTCCAGAGCTCTTGAGGGGTGCTACATTAGTAGCAGGGGTCAAGCCTTCAAGGTAAGGGCGACAAGTCCAGTACCAGATTTATTATCCTGTACTTGTGACAACAAACCTAATGAGTATTCTCATATTGACAGGTGCAACGGTATGAAGCTGCATCTACGATCTACGGACCCCACACTTTGGACATATTTATGAACAAGTTTGTGCAGTTTGCCAACGCTGCAATGCAGGTAATTGTCATGAAATCTTAAAAATTCTAAGGTGAACGTGAACCATCTTAGGCCCCATAAACGCCTTCAATAAAGCGAAATTGAGATCAAACGTGAGCATATATACTTCTATACTCATAATATACTAATAATATTATAAAGAGGAAAGATTTGTTTGTAATGAATATGCTCCAAACCTACTGGACCGATTTCAAAAATTCTTTCACCGTTGGGAAGCTACATTTACCCTGAGTAACATACCTAGGCTTTATTCATTGCTAAAAAGACTAAGTCTACGCGTACGAAGTCGCGGGCAGCAGCAGTACAGCAGCAAAGTGTACTATATAAAAATAAGTCGGGTTTTCCTTCCTGACGCTATAACTCCAGAACGTACGAATCGATTTCCACGGTTTTGCATTCGTTGGAAATGTCTCGGGCTCCGTGAGGTTTATAGCAAAGAAAATTCAGGAAAAATTTCAACAGAAAAGCTGTATAATCCTCTAAGGCGAAATGAAGTTCGCCGGGACTGCTAGTATATTATTAAAATCAATGTCACTTTTCGTTGTAATTTTATAATTCAAGATCGGACTCGACTATCCAAACGAAATGTTTAGGCTTTGTTCATACTATTTAGTAGATAGTTTGTATGAAGTTTGCATAAAATCATCAATTCTTCTTATTACATTTTTGACAAAATAATATGCGTGCAAATCCGCGCCGGGCCACTAGTATTAGTATTTAGTGTTGAAAAGATATTTTTCCTTGTTTATTTAGACTGATGTCAACTATTTAGCTCTAACTTAGATGTAGTTTTTTGTCTGCATTTTCTTTTCATGTTTATTGATAGGACTTTCTAAATGATGGAATGAAAAGTATTTGTACCTACTGTTATTACCTACTTAACTTGTTTGCCTAGTTAAAAATATTAATCAAATGGAATACCGAAATATATAAACGGCTCGGTCCGCGACTTTTTCCACTGATTCTTCGCTCCTACTGGTTACAGCGTGTTATCCACCTTACAGAAGACCGCAGCCAAATAACAATCACTTCTGTGTTGTTGTGTTCCTGCGTGTGAGTAAGGTTTCCAGAGCTCCTGGCTGGAGGGTGCTACATTAGTAGCAGGGGTCAAGCCTTCAAGGTAAGGGCGACAAGTACAGTAATATATTTATTATGCTGTACTTGTCACCCTTAAGCTAGGACCTCATTACCACTCAACATCAGGTGGGATGAGGTCAATCTTGAAGTACAATATAAAAAAAATGATAAATATATATATATATATATATATATATGTTATATGTATATATATATGTTATATATTCCTCCATTCGAGGAAGGATATATATATATATATATATATATATATATATATATATATATATATATAATTCGAGGGTTCCCTGGTCAAACCCGATAAGTGACAAAAATTGAGAATTTTAGTTATAAATGCAGTTAAGATGCATTTTTTTTGCTCTTTCTAATGGTATATTCCAATAAGCCGAGTTTCAATTTATCACAAAGATACGCTACACTAAGAACCCAATAAGTGCTACTTTTTTCTTTTTGACTAATACATAAACAATATAAGTATATTTAAAGGAAACTTTTTTGAATTTAATTAGATGAAGAACCCAATAATGTATAGTTATTGGGTTTTAAGACAAATATATTTTAGGAAATTAAACTAAGTGAGTTAAGGTAAGACAAGTTATTTGCATTTATTGGGTTTTTATACCAGGGAAATTCTGAAAGCATGAAGTTTTACTTAAAACTAAAATCCATCAACACATTTTGTTGGGTTTTACTATTATAATACCAAGTATGCAAACACATTTAATCATCAAGCTAAAACCCAATAAGTACTACTTATAGTGTTTTACTTCAAGCAAATATTAGAAATGACATATGAAAAGCATACTTATCGGATACTCGCACGAGCAGATATGAACATTGTACTGTAATTTTATTTGGGGAAGAACCCAATTAGTAGATATGACAGTAGACATAACATTAGACAGGTGGCGACAGGATCGCGAGCGTCAACCTTCGTTTGATTGCATTGCACGTAATTTTGACAAAATAATTATACTTTCCGTTTATTGAAACGAAATAGCATCATCTAGACTCCGGAATAGGGAAATTATTGGGTTTTACCTCTAACCAATTTAGGTTACAATATTTACGCACTGAGAAATATTTTTAATGGAAGGATAGTTATTGGGTTTCACGTCTTACTTTTTATTTTTGTTTTACGTACTTATAACTACAAGGTTTTGAAATAATTTTACTCTTTTTACGTATGGTTAAGAGGATGCTATTACCGGTTTTCCTGTCCTCATCATAATGTTCCCTTGGAAAATAAAAATAGCAGCATTTATGTGCAGATTCATATCAATGGTACTATTGGTTGCATGGTTTAAATTTAAATCTAATATCTTTTGAAATTATTTATTGACACTATTATCCATTTTTTTTATCTATTCAGCAAGATCAGAGGGTTATTTTTCTCACGTGCCATGACCCTGTGCTTTTTAGGGGCGGGATCTATTACAAAGCTCTAAATACAAATTTAATCGGAATTTGGTCAATTTTACTGCACCTATGTTCGTGGCATATTATTCTGCTTTCTCCTCGCTAGATTATCTTTGGAGCAAAAACAAATTACTCGTCAGAACTTGATAAGTCACAAAAAGATATTGCCACGCAGATGAATAGTATTGTCAAGCATATTTTTTTTTGGTGACAGACACATGTAATTTTGTTAAATCTAGTTATATACATATAATATGATTTAAAAAAATTACATGTTTCTGTCATGATGTTTATTAGCTTTACCTTTGTTTCCAAGATTTCAATATTTTTTTTATCTAAAAACGCGGTATATTGTCTCCTTCCAACCTAATGGTAAGCAAGAGAGGAACCCACATCACGATGACAACGGATTTTATTTCGTAATATCCTATCCGTTAGCATCGCCATACTGGCCTGCATTATGCTTCTTCACACATGAGCCGGCAACGAGGCCTATTTTTTAATGGTACGTCAAAGATTAGTGTTATCAAACTTTTTGGTTCGCGATGGAATATTTTCCATGGTGGCGATAACATCGTTGGCCGGCTCTTGTAGTTTTGTAAAGGCAAAGGGAAGGCGGGATAAGAGAAAACAGTTCCTCGGAACACTCACCGAGATAAAAACGATAAAAGACAGTCAATAAACCAATGTCTCTACGAAGTTGAAGAGGATCAAGGTTCTCAATAACCGCTTCAACATTGATAATGCGCACAGCCCTTTGTGGTAACCAATCAAGGCCATCCATAAGGTATTTGGCGGAACCGTCCCAGAGATACAAGCAGTAGTCCAGACGGGAATTGACTTGAATCTTGTATAAAAGACAAAGCTGGTCCGGCGTGAGAAAACAATGCACTCTATTCAGGTTCCCCTGTTTTATGGATGCTAATCAGATGAAACTCTCGATGTACTGATCTTGATTAAGGTTGCAGCGGATATCCATGCCAAGCAGGCTTACTTACTTTTTAGGCTGTTACGCAGGCAGAGGGGAGTACCCTGATGAATGAGGAGCGGAAGGAATTGGGATGTTTTTGTCGAAAATGCGCACTCTTGGGTTTTCTCGGCATTGAACAGGACCTGGTTATTTGAAACCCATTAGCTCATGAGCCTCAACACCCGATCCAGTTTAACGACAAAATTTTCCCGCACCTCCTCCATTACTGCGTTGCCAGCCGAAGGCCAACCAAGGTTTTTTTCATTGACCGTACTGTGATCAGCATAGCAATGTATGTTTTTAAGCAGTGGCATATCATTTATATGAAGAAGGAAGAGGGTGGGCGATAAATACACATAAACTGCGATACGAATCCGTCAGACACGAAGTGACTTCTACGTCACGCAGAAAGCTAGAAATCCAGTCACAAAGCCGTGTGGGTAGTCCATATGCCGTAAGCTTGGAAAAAAGAGCTTTGTGCAAGACACGATCAAATGCCTCGGCAATTGTCTCCCCTCTGAGATGCGTCACATACGCTAGAAGATCAACCGTCGATCGTTTCGGCCTAAAGCCATGTTGGAGATCATTAATTAAGGAGTGATCCTCTAGGTAGCAGACCAACCGGTTATAGATAATCCGTTTCATGACTTTGAACAGCACTGAGGTCATGGCAATACGGCGGTAGTTTGATGGATCTCATCGGTCGAAAACTATGTACACGAAACAAATCATTCCCGAAGAAAATCATAGCTGGATAGAATATTAAATGAAAATTATCCTCAAAATTTAAACAAAAATGAATAAGTATATAAAAAGAGTATAAAAGTAATTAATAACCTAATGCAAATATAATTAAAATTGTTTTTTGCCTGGAATTAATAAAAACTTAAGTGATTAAATCATTTTTTTCTCTCAGGTGAAACCCAATAAGTCGGCACCCATTACCAAAAAAAAATGTTTTATAGCAAAACTGTAAGCATTAGAAGTAAAATACATATGAAAACTAAATCTATATAAAATATCATTACTAATAAAACTCAAAATTGTGGACATTTACTTATTAAAATGCACTTTAACTGTTTACAAACCTTTCACATCGATTATCTCAGAAGTATGTTTTTGGCACTTATCGGGTTTGACCAGGGAACCCTCGATATATATGTTATATGTATAGCCTTCCTCGAATGGACTATTCAACACAAAAATATTTTTTCAATGGAACCAGTTGTTCTTGAGATTAGCGCGTTCAAACAAACAAACAAACTCTTTTGCTTTATAATATAAGTAAATATAGATAAAGTAAGTATAAATTATAGCGGCGCTATCATAAATAAAATATTCCACATAAAAAATTTTGATTGTGATGTTTTCAAATCGTCATTTTACCAGGGATCCGACGTAGAAGCCGGAGTGGTCCCGACGGACCACAGGAACAGCACCATATCTCTGATCCTGCCCGTGGTCATGGACAACGCCCCCTTTGGCGCCAGCTTCGGGCAGGTGCTGACCCAGCCGCCCCCCATGGTCAGGAGGGGCCAGACCTTCAGAGTCGCTTTTGTGAGTCACTTCTTACTACCATTTTAGCGATGAAATGTACAGTAAAAAAAAATGTCAAACTATAAGTAGGTACACATTTGACTTGGTACAGTCGACATCATTAGTTCGTATATACCTCATTACCTTGTCACATTAAACGTCCGCGTGTATGAGTAAGTCACATAGACAGTTACCTTAATGTGACAAGGTACTTTCTTACAGTTTGTTCAGCAACTAAAGATGCTGACTATACCGCCCTTGTTTCGTCGCCCTAAGAACGAATATCGAACTGCAAGTGTTTCGTGGCGTGCTTTTGACAGCATTTACTAGCACCGATTAATATCCGGAAGAGGGCCCCTCCATAAAGAGTAAGGCTTCAGCCTATTTATGTCCCACTGCACTGTAAATTATTTCAAATATACGAAAATAGGTATAAATCCCTACTAATATTATAAATGCGAAAGTAACTCTGTCTGTCTGTCTGTCTGTGTGTCTGTTACGCTTTCCTGCTTAAACCTCTCAACTGATTTTGATGAAATTTGGTATAGGTATACGTTGAATCTCAAGAACGGACCTAGGCTACTTTTTATTAGTGACCGACCGAAACATGTTTTTTTGCCGAAACCGAAACCGAAACCGAAGGTTCGGTTTCATTGTAGTTTCGGCCGAAACCGAAACCGAACCTTTTATAAAAAAAAGTCCTTATAAAGTCGAAAAAATGTTAGTGAACCCGTTTTTTTCAAAAATTAATATCTCGCCGACGTATAATTACAGGTTTCTACTTTCAAAGATATATCACAATGAAATTTAAGCACAGTTACAAAGGTTCTGTTTGAAAATTTAACTCATCATCATCATCATCATTTCGTTTATAACTGTCCACTGCTGAACATAGGCATCTCCAACCGATTTCCAGGGTCTGCCACCAAAGTGACCGGCTCAGCAGACACCGAGGTGTACAACTGCCCATAGAACCTCTCTATCTCTCGCCTGACACCTCTGACTTATTCGACGTTATACGCCCATCTTCGGTCTTCAGCTTCATTAGCTGGCTTTGCCCAATAGACAAGTCTTTTGCGAACACTTTGGAGCCTTGGTTCCGCTCGATCGTCTCCTTAATACGTTGGGTATCGGACCCTACCGTGTGGGCAATTTCTACCAGCCTGCTATTTATATCGCCCACTGATGCGCAGCTGTCTAGCCATTCGAAGCGATTTACCAGTTCAAGTTGAAAGCTCTCGGGGTTTTGAATATGTGCATTTGACGGTCGGAGCGTGGACTTCATCAGACGCGCTCTTTCAAGTTTGACATTGATATTCAATATGCCTCTGACGATTCGGTGATCGCTGCCGGTTTTAACCTTGTTGATCACAGATACATCATTGAATATCTGTCTTCTGAAGCTCATGATGAAGTCAATTTCATTCCTCGTTACACCGTCGGGACTCAGACCAGGTCAATTTCCTTTGTGGCGGCTTTCGGAAGAAAGAATTCATCATAAAGAGTCCTTCTTTCTCCATAAAGTCCGCCAGCATATGTCCTCTGGGATTCCGCTGCTTTTCAGCTCATCATCGCTTCTACAGCCCAGCTTCGCATAGAAGTCACCCATTACAACAGTGAAATGTGTTTTGGAGCTATGTATTGCCCTACTAATGTCCTTATACGTAGCTTCCACTTCGTCATCTGGGTGTGTCGTAGATGGAGCGTATACCTGTACTATATTAAGATAATATCTCTTGGATATTTTAAGTACGAGGCACGCATCTCTATTCGACACACTTCCGACGGGCACAATGTTGTCGATGAGTGACTTGTGGACGATAAACCCAACACCACCTTGGGACTTCTGTTCTCCCTCCCGGTAGTTATCGTATCCTCTCCCTCTCTTCGAATTTCCGATAAACCAATGACGTCCCATCGCAACTTGTTCATCTCTTCTTCCAGCTCGACTAGCTTCTCATCCAAACTCAATGTGCGCACGTTGTGTGTTACCTGGGCCAATTGTCGGTGGGGGTGGCAGCCCGATCTCTGCCGGGGATTCTTAGTACCCTTGGCCCCGCCGCTATCGTGGCCGCTACCGTAGCCACGGACTGCGGGGCCGCCGGGGACTCGGGGCCTGGTTTTCAACTGTGCCGTCATTACAAGGTTAATAGCCTACTGGTACCACGCTGGCCAGAAGGGTTGGAACAGGGTTTTATCTCGAGTTTTCCTTCTCTTGCACTGGGTGTTATGTGCGTTTTTCCTTGAGTCGGCTTCTACGACTCCCTTGGACAGTGAAGGGGTGGTGACATGTATTCTCATGCCGTGACCACACCGCAAAACTTAACTACCCTATAAATAAAGTGAAACAAATATATTATTTGTAAGTTTCGGCGCGGCCGAAAGGTTCGGCCGTTTTTGGCCGAAACCGAAACTCTGGCCGAAACTTGATTTTTTGGCCGAAACTGGCCGAAACCGAAACCGAAACCGAAATTTCGGTCGGACACTACTTTTTATTAGGAAATAAGGGGGGAGGGGGGTAATACCACCTTTGGAAGTTTATATGGAAAAATGTTTATTTTTGAAGTTAGAGATATGAAATTTGGCACAAATATAGCTCGAAACTTGGATTAAAATATAGACTACTTTTTGTTTCGAATATTAGGGGAGAAAGGGGTAAAACCGACCATAAAAGGATGTAGTCCACGCGAACGAAGTCGCGGGCACAGCTACTTTGAAATAAACGTTACAATAATAGGTGCTAACATTACCTACACGCGAATTGGTTATCTCAAACACCTATTGCCTACCTTACCTATGATTACCTACAACATCTGTGGCTATCTGTAAGGGATTTTGTGAGCCATTCCCAATAGAAGTGTCATTAAGACAACTTTCCGGTAAGACTCTGCAAAACATTGTAACGAAGATATTGGAAAAAATAAAGATTTTTTTTATTTATTATTTATTAAACCGAAAATCCCGTAAAATATATTGCGTGGCCAGGGAATCAAACATTAGACAAAGATATCATAACTTATTACTTAAACCACTTGACCATCGAAACGAACAAACGAATGGTTCGTTTTTTAAGATTAATCAAAAGTTTGCGAATTAAAACGTCGTTTTTTATTTGTATTAATAATATTTTGTTTTTGATAACGCTTTATTCGCATTCGAAGACATATTTCGTTTTTGGAAGTAGATATTAGAGATGCAACGGGTAGTGGTTTGGCCGGATACCGGATACCGGATACCGGATACCGGATATTCGGCCGGCTTAACGATACCTAAATTTTAGTTTGACTGCGGGCACGTCGTCCAGGTTTTAACTTGTTACGTATTGTAGGTTCGTGCGAACCGCTTTTTGGCCAAGAAACGAGTTTTATTAAGTCATTGTGCGGAACTATTTTGTATGCAGTACACGTGCGCCCGCCTAATTTGCGTTTGTGTTTAATGTGTACAAAGTCAAAGTCAATATTTTTTATTCATGTAGATTACATTTGTAATACTTATGAATCGTCTCTATACAATGCAAATGAAGCTACCTCCGGTTCGGAACCTATAACTACCGAGAAGATACCGGCAAGAAACTCAGTAGTTTTTTTTACAAATAAAAAGCTAATCTTATTACTAATTTTGCACCAAGCCATACAGTTAGTTTGTCAGTTGGAAAAAAAAGCACAAAAAAGTATATACTTAGTTATTGAAATAAATAAAATAAAAACATTTAAATTAATATAACTGTAGGACTTCATGTGTGATATTCAAATACATCATTTTTATACATTTTGACCTACATGCTTCTGTGTGGTCTTAATCTAACATTGATTGAGAAAACTTATTAAAATAATACAGTGGTGTATATTGATAATTTGTTGTTGTTTTCTTGTATATTAATCATTTTTCAAAGTTAATTATCAAACAGAATCGGTAACCGGCCGGATAGTGCTTAACTATCGGGTATTCGGCCGGATAGTAAAATCATGGCCGGATAGGCCGGATACCGGATAGCAACCGGATATCCGTTGCATCTCTAGTAGATATATAGATCCTATGCCCGTTAAGATTATGAGTTGTTCCATTTTGAGGTTAGGGAGCCTTCCTTGACGGTATGACCCGCTGTGCTCCTATCCTTTGCTGTGAAAGTGGTAGGGCAATCCTGTCATCTAATTATTTCCATGTGGCAGGTGGGAGCGAACCCTCGCAACGACCTTCGGCAGGAGACCGGCTACGCTGTGATAGAACGAGAAACGCTGGGTGAATGGGTCGTCGTGGCTACCGATGCGGACTGGGAAACCAAGTAAGAGACTTTTTTTTGCGAGCCCGACACACCACTCTCTGTTCCCCGCAGAGTGACGGTGCGGTAAGCATTACCTAACATCAGGTGGGATGACGTCAATCATGAAGTGCAATATAAAAAAAATTCTGAAAACATAAATAAATATTGGCCAACATCACATACATTGCTCTGATTCTGTGCTAAGAAGCATTAGCACTTGTGTTACAGAAACAATATAGAACAGTTAGTTTTCCATATTGACCCGCCCGGGGATCGAACACAGATTTCTGAGGTCCCAGAGATGGCGCGACACCAAAGTCCGGCGCGCTCGCCTCTCGGCTACGGAGGTCAAATATACATACGAGTATCTACAATATCCCTGCTATGAGTATCATAATCATAATCAATTCATTTATTCATGTTGGTTACAAGTAACACTTATGCATCGCCAAAATGAATATAAACCAAAATTGAAGCTACAGCCGGTTAGGAACCTAATCCTACCGAGAAGAACCCGGCAAGAAACTCAGTAGTTATCCTAACCTTTACAATATTTAGGGCTAGAGAATTTAAAAATATGGTGCGAGCGAGCAAATAATCATGTCCATATATGTTTATCATTGAAATATTGATTAAGTATCGCATCCTGAGCCTGTTTACGATTGACAGGTTCCTCTGGGAGCGGCAGTCCACCGTGCTGGGCACGTCGCGCGTGCAGGTGGAGTGGACGGTGCCGCCGGGCGCGCTGGTGGCGCCGCACCGCGTCGTGTACCGCGGCGCCGCGCGCCGGCCGCTCACCGGCCTCACGCACTTCACCGGCGTCACCGACACCTTCACCATTGACACCTCATAAACACTACCAACTAGAAACACGTGTTTTACTTCATTTTTTTTGTATATTCCCTCCAAATGCAAGATTGACCTCATCCCACCTGATGTAAAGTAATAAAGTCCTTTTTTTTGTTGACGGGGGTTGATGCACCGTACCATCACCGGAGGGAGGGTGACGGCGTGTGTGGGACTCCCTGCCCTAAAAAGGGCTGGACTACCCACTAAAACCCCCCTGGTTGGACCTCCTGGTAAAGTGATCCGTCTAACTTTAGACCAATTTCCATATTACCAGCACTTAGCAAAATTTTTGAAAAAATTATTTTCAATCAATTATTAGCTCATCTTACAGTTAATGCTCTGTTACATAGTAAGCAATTTGGATTCACTAAAGGTAGATCTACTACGGACGCAGGTGTGGCACTTATCAAACATGTTTTCGATGCTTGGGAGAGAAAACAGGACGCCATTGGAGTTTTTTGTGATCTGTCAAAGGCATTTGATTGCGTTGATCACCAAACGTTGCTGATGAAGTTGAGGCATTATGGTGTTGTAAGCACTTCACTGAGTCTTCTACAGTCTTACTTTTCTGACAGAACTCAAAGGGTCAATGTGAGTGGAACTAACTCTTCTGGTGCACCTCTAGCGATGAGAGTGCCCCAGGGCTCAATATTGGGACCTCTGTTGTTCCTTATTTATATTAACGACCTTCCTTACTTTGCGAAGGGTCTGAGAGATTGTGTTATTTGCTGATGACACTTCTCTCATGTTCAAAGTTGATAGATGTAAAGAATCATTTGAAGATGTAAATAGTTCTCTCTCACAAGTGCTACATTGGTTCACGAATAATAATCTCCTGCTTAACACTAAGAAAACGAAATGTGTCAAATTTACAATGCCGAATGTTAAAAAGGCAACATCAAATTGTCTATGAATGGTGAACCTTTGGAAATAATTAATTCTACAGTATTTCTCGGCATCACATTAGACTCTAAATTGCAATGGGGACCCCATATTGTTGCCCTGGCAGGAAGGCTTAGTTCAGCTGCATACGCTGTAAGAAAAATTCGAAATTTGACTGATATTGAAACGGCAAGGCTGGTTTATTTCAGTTACTTTCATAGTGTTATGTCATATGGTCTCCTTTTGTGGGGAACAGCTGCTGACATTCAAAATATTTTTGTTTTACAGAAGAGGGCTATCCGCGCCATATATGGTCTTAAATCACGGGATTCTCTCAGAGACTTATTTAAAGAAATTAACATACTTACCGTAGCATCTCAATACATTTTTGATTGTATTATGTATGTACGCAAAAATTATAATCTACTTTTTAAAAAATCTGACTTCCACAACTTTAACACTAGAAATAAACACAAACTTGCTGTTCCATATCTAAGACTACATAAGATAAGTAATTCCTTTGTGGGTTTAAGCGTTAAATTATTTAACAAGTTACCTGAAAATGTTATCCAGTTGCCCATGCATAGATTTAAGTCTCATGTTAAAAATTGTTT
Source organism: Glyphodes pyloalis (assembly GCA_037074685.1). NCBI lineage: Eukaryota > Metazoa > Arthropoda > Insecta > Lepidoptera > Crambidae > Glyphodes > Glyphodes pyloalis. The sequence goes on along the minus strand of JAYKKO010000003.1, from coordinate 2,106,609 downwards.
AATAAAAAAGGGCTACTACAAAATTGATGATTATTTAAATGACAAAAATGTATGGGTCTAGAATAACTTTAATTCTCGGAAATGTTTTATATAAGCTTTGTATATTTTATTTAAGTACCTAGCGTAAGGGAACATTGTTACATTGAAAAGAGTAAGTGTCGAGTTTCTTGCCGGTTCTTCTCGACATGATCAACATTCCGAACACGGCGGTAGAATACTTTATTTGTACTGACTATTCATAAGTGCTTTTGTAAAGTTTACATGAATAAAGATGATTTCTATTCTATTCTATTCCATCGCCTTAGTGGGAAATCGGCTAAGCCTTACCAACCACAACACCGCCGGCGGAATGACCGCTTACGGCCCCATCTGCTCCCCCCCTGGTGGTCGGGGGGAGATTGGGGACGGCCGATCCAACTGGACCACCCTCACCTCGCTGCGGAGACCGTATGTGCAATGCCGACTGAGATGCCCTCACACCATCAGCCGGCCGGTCTCCGCGCGGAAATTGTGCGCTGGCGAATTGCCGCCGCGCTCTCAGCCGCTGCGCTTGCGGCATGCAGGGGCGAACGGGTCGTCCTACCTGACCCTTTCTGCTGCTTCCTTCTGCGCCATAACATATTCGCAGAAGGAAACAGCGCCTCCAGCCCGTCTCACTACCAAGCATAACCTCGGCCATGCTTGAGAGTGAGAGATTAAGCCCCACCACAGAAGACAACAAACAGAGTTGTTCTGTCCATTCTGGACATATGAGCAGAGTGTGCATGGCGGTATCCTCTGACACGCCACAGTCAATGCACGCCGGAGACTGCTCCCTGCCAATTAGGGAACAGGAACTTGCCGAAACATCCATGCCCCGACAAAACCTGCACGAGATGGAAGCTTAGGAATCCAAGTTTACCACTCTTTGTTCCACGAAGAGTCTTTTTTATAATGCCCATCAAGAGTGACCTCATTCCACCTGATGTTAAGTGATAATGAGGTCCTTTTTTAGTTTTGCGTTGTGATTTACTTTGTTTGATGATGCCTATATCACTTTGTTAACGGCCGTTATTTATGTACTACCCATAAGCTAAACTTATTGTTTGTATGATTTTTTGCTTGTTATTTCTGAAAAGTACCTAACTATCGATTTTCTTGCCTGACTTTATCCTCACGCCATCGTTGCGCCATCATTGAGGTACCGGGTTCAATTTCCAGTCGGGTCGATGTGGCTAATTAACTTTTATAAAAAGTAACCCATATTTTAATTCAAGTTTCGTGCTATATTTGTTCCAAATTCCATATCTCTTGACTTAGACTCTTAGACTCTTGAAAATTAACATTTTCCCATATATAAAGGGCGATAATACGCCCACCATCCCCACTCATTTTCAAAACAAAAAGTAGCCTTTATCCGTTTTAAAGGTTCAACGTATACCTTCATCAAAATTGATTCAGTGGTTTAGGCATGAAAGCCGGACAGACAAACAGACAGTTACTTTCGCATTTAAAATATTAGTATGGACGTATAGATATGGATATTAGTAGGTAGGTCTTTCGTAGTTACAGTCGACTTGTTTCGCTATAAGGCAGCATGCTAATTGGCACTTCCATTATAAGACCAGTACAACGCATTCACACGTCTATTAGTAGATAACAACACAATAAATACTAACTTATCCACCACATAATACCTACACTCAAAAGAAAACCTTAAGCAATTGAGATAGATTATAAAGTTGATTTCGAGAAGTATTCAAGGATGGACTTTTATTATCTGTTTCTCGATGCGTCTCAAAGGATCTCGCTGAACTAGTGATTCATTGACAATGCTGGTACACGCTGTGTTTGTGTAATATTGAGCCGCGTACTGTTGGTAATAAAGTGTAAATTAATACTATATTATCTGTGATTATTGTTTTAAATTAATAAAAGGTAGTGAAAGACCACTGTACCATCGGGCTTTGGGCGCAGCTAGCAGGTAGTCAAATTTGGGTTCCATTTAATCGAGCATGACAAAAATTCTAACCTTAGGTAAATAATAGGTAATTTATTCATTTACTAAACAACAGAAGTCAGTTAATAAAAAGGCAGAGTCCCACAAACTGTACATACGAGTAATTTGTCTGCGGGATCAGGGTTTAACATAAATATTAACATAATTGTACCAAGAGGTACCTGTGCACTTTTTATTTTTATAAATTATTTTATTTGTCTCTTATCAGATGTCCAAGGGTAAATGATTTAAGCGGTTTTCCAAGGTTTGCCACAAATTAAATAAGTGAGCCACTTGGGCTTGGGTGACTTGTGGCTTAGTCAGTATTTCTGTCGCCTAAATTAGTAAAAAGGGGCCTGTGAAATTATTTCTCATAATATTTGGGCAAACGAGAGGTTCAGCGTGCGTGCGCGCGGCCGTAAACTTTGGCTTTTATTACTGATAACACTATCAACAATATACAAGTAGGTATAAGGTAGGGTTGGCCACAGCAGCTTAGGTGAAAATATTATGCCGGCGGTATTGTGTTAGATAAGGCTGAGCTGAATTCCCGCAACACCGCCGCGCCACTAAGGCGATGGACCTCCAACCGGGGGGTTTTAGTGGGTAGTCCTGTCCTTTTCAGGGCAGGGAGTCCCACACACGCCGTCACCCTCCCTCAGTGTGACGGTAAGGTGCATCAACGCATTTTCCCTCATAATTAAAAAAGAAGTGAAAATATTATTTAATGTTTATTTTTAAATCAATGTATAAGAGCGATGCTAATTCCAAAGTGTCACTAAATACACTTTGGATCTTTTCATTACCGTGGATTGATTCTTTCATTCATGTGGCACAGTTTTTTCATTTCCGTTGACGCTTGTTTTTAGGGTTCCGTAGTCAACTAGTAACCCTTATAGTTTCGCCATGTCTGTCTGTCTGTCCGTCCGAGGATAATCTCAGAAACCGTTTGCACTAGAAAGCTAAAATTTGGTACAAATATGTATATTAATCACGTCAACAAAGTACAAAAATAAAAAAAAAATGTTTTGTAGGGTACCCCCCCCTACACGTAAATTGGGGAGTGATTTTTTTTAAATTTTAATCCCAACATGTGATATACCGTTAGATAGGTATTTAAAAATGAACTGGGGTTTACTAAGATCATCTTTTGATAATTTTAATATTTTGGGAAATAATCGCTCCAAAATAAAATAACTTTTGAACCATAAGTTCAAAAAGTATGAAAAAAATCTAGAATATAGAACTGCATAAAGGCTTTCTGGAAAATTATTTTGAACCTGATGGGTTAAATAGTTTTTGAAATTTTTGAAAAATATTTTTTAACTAAAGTTGTAATTTAAGGATATTTAAGTATTATGATGCACTGAAAACTACGGAACTTTACACTGAGCGTGGCCCGACACGCCTTTGGCCGGTTTTTTATAGCTTATCTCGTTTCTTTTTCAAGTTATGTGCTATATGTATATTAGACAAGAATACATTATCAAAATGTTTGATAAACGGGAAAAATTTAATAAAAGAAAAAGAAAAAGTCCACGGGAATGAAGATTTAAAGAGAGTATGAGGTTATGACACCAAAAGTAACACTATCTCCTGTATTTCCATCCCGCAATAACGAAAATAAATTCAAGGGATAAAAGTTAAGTATTTTATAAACTTAAAAAAAACCGTGCGTAGTCACACGACTGAAGAATCCCTTGGTGAAACAGATCAGGTTGTATTGACGTGACAACCTCTCATAACTCGATACTACTGGCTGCATGCACGAAAAAGATGACGTCATTGTTCCGTTACGCTCATGCGAACGAGAGAGACAAGATCGGCTCGAGCGATCGACTCAGCTCGGTTATTGTAATGCATAGATATATTATAATCAATGTTAGACGTTGTGACGTTGTCACTTCAAACAACCGCCCTTAAACCGACTTTACAGACAACCAATTTTTACAAATGCGCATTTCTGGATTTTTTAAATTGTGACAACGCTTTTTTTCCCCTGTACCTTACCTACTCTTCAATTTGTGTATATTTTGCATGGCACTGCGGTTAATAAAATCTTTGATGAAAGATTTTCAACTTAATTCATCAACGTTGTGTCTTTGTTGTAGTTTGGTAAAAAAAAACAGTAAACAGTAAGTTTGCCAACCTTATCTGCTTAAGATTACTTTGGTACATGTATCTCGGTTCATAACATTAGGTCTGAGACAAACCCGCGGGGTGGTGAAGAGTTGACATTATCTGTTACACAATATTTATGTCATTACGAAGCTGTTTTGAGATAGATTACCGTCAAACGTACGTGAGTATAATAAATTAAGTAACAGTTAAAAAACATTTTTTTTAAAACTGCGTCAGTACGATATTACAATAGTGCATCTTGGGTATGTATTAGAATTTGTGATAATGTATAGTACTACTCAATTCCTTTTATTTACTACTTATATTAAGGAAGTAGTGTCACAATATGTAATTGGACATTTTGTGCGATTTCATTAAATATATAGCACTTACGACTATTAAAAAAAAAACAGTATCAAAATCGGTTTATCCATTCGGGAGCTATCATAGCCGCATTACTTATTACACCACGTCGGTTTTGCGGGTTATTTTTTTTCTTAAAACAGTTAGGTAACTGTATCATGGGAGGTTGGAGGGTCGATGTTAATGAACCAACGTCTACTGTATAAGCTCCTCTTTATTAACACATCCACATCTTATATACTAGTTAACTTATCTATAGTACGTGGTCAGGGTAGAGATGCCTACGCGCATTGTACTATCTTTATCGATCACGTTTAAGACGTGATTGATATCTAACATTCACATATATTACAAACTAACTAAACATAATTCACTGTTCATGCTACTAGGACCCACTTTTAACTAATGCCCTGTTACAATATTTGAAAAACGCTTTATTCTAGATACGGATAGTAATTAATTATACGAGACGTAAGGCTAAAAACAACTGACGGACGACTGACGACAGCAGGTAGAATGTAAATTTGAAATTTGGTTTAATTAGTCGTAGAAAAACGATAGTCATTTTAGACACATTACGAGTCGTAAAAAATTGGAACCGGGCAGAAGTTAACTAACAACCCAACTATTATATTTGCTGATGGGTTTTGTTACTGTCAGTGTCAAAAATTGCTAGTAACTTTGATCGTGACATTGTTAACGCTTTTTCTAGATAAAACTTAATGTCTAAAATTGGTAAGCTGAGAGAGATAGAAAGGGTACAGTGACTTTTTATACTAAGTTGAACTGACATTTAGGCATAATAGTCAAGTTCAAAAATGATTAGTCAAGCAAAAAGCTAGAATCAGAGGTTTTTAAAGCGATGGAATTTTCAACTTTGCTTCAGATAATAATATTTTGTTATACCAATATAATTTCTATTATAACATCAGCGATAAGAATAAATGATGTCGCTTATATAAACAAAACATTGTATTATCTACTTATCAAATTAATCTTCAATAAATTTAAATTGGCATGTAAATTCGGAGTCAAGATAAAACTACCACACATACTTCTTGACGTGTCAAGAGTTATTGGGCAGTGATATTTGTGTACTTAGGTATGTACTAACCTACTTAGTTTGTAATGATGATTTTTATGTGTTAAATATTTTTTTTTTCCGATAATTTGACAGCTGTCAAATTTCTTACACATTTTTTTAGATTTAACAATCCTTAACCGTCAGTAATAATTAATATTGCGTTGTGCAACCTACCCTATGTCTTTAGTTTCGTAATGTGTGCTCAAATCCTGAGTTTTAACGTGCTTCAAGAGATGTACCTATTATGTTTTTAAAACATTTAACTTTGGTTTTCTACATAATATGGCGATGAAGTTCTTCGTTGGTTTCTAGTGGGTAGTAGTCATATTAAAATGTAGTCTAACATTTTAATATGAATATGAGTAATCTCATTGCAATCAATAAGTAAGTAATGATGTCACATGTAGTTTCTTAAAAACTAAAAGTACAAGTCATGAACCCTGGTGAGCACGGCAAAGATGAGAGAGGGGAAGATTTTATTTTATCTTAGAGAGCAAATTGTTAAAAATTAAATAACTTATTATTTGTAATTACATAGTAATTTTGCGGATATACCAGTCGGCTCTTATTGTAATATGGTGCACTCACTAGTAAGACCCGGAAAGTGCAGTGCTATTGCGTAATACGGGGTCGATAAATTGGGGCTATTGACTAGGAACTTGGCTGGAAAAATCAGGCTATAGGGACGAGATAACGGCCTGCTATTTCAATATCTCTCAAATCGGATAGTAGTCAGGCTGTGTCTACCTCTCACTAGATCGGCCCCCCCAAAAACAGCCACCACTATGAGAAGCATGGGAGCAACACTGGCGTGGTCAGCTATGGATTTAGGGAGGTGTGCACCAGTGCACCGGTTTCTGGATTTTGGTAATTCTTTCAGCCGTTTCCCGTCATTACGTAGACTGAACACTTCCATCCTTTGAAGTATATAGAGCTTGCACTTGACTCTGGTCGGCCAACTAAGGCAAGCCAGAGGTGGGGGAAAGATAGAGAGTACACCCCGAAGGTCTCTGGTAGTGTTGCCGAATACCAACAGCTCACTACAAGCTGTACTGCGGAGGCTGACAGCACTGATAGAGAGTTGTCGCTCTTCATGATGCGAAGCACTTTAACTCTCACCAGTGGACGATGGGGTCGTCACTTCTCATCAACTTGGTTGGTTTACTTCCAGGCGTGCTAGACAAGATGTCGTCAGCGAAGCCGGTGACGGTGAAGGTGATCAACTCGGCGGAGACAAGCGTGGACGACAACCTGCTGGGGCTGGCGGCTGCCTTCCCCCTGCTCCACGTACACCCCAGGCATAGGGTGGTCACCGTCCGCTCTACGGTAAGGCTCTTACGTAGGTATATGTCACAAGAATTTGTGTGAATCCGCCATTTTCATAAGGCATCGTCAGTTCAGAAACGAATATTGGTTTGTAAAATGCCAAAAGCTTAATGTATATTCCCATTTGCTATTATTTTGCGTAAACATTTGATCGACGTGGACTACGATTCACACGCCATCTATATAATGCCGAATAAAGTATAAAAAAGCGAAGGTGTCCATAGTAAATAGTTTTCAAATTTTCAATGGACCACATGGGATGGTGGTTTTCATGCTACGAAGTCTATCAGTAAGTCTGTCGTGCAAAAGAAAGCCTTAGTTTATGGTTAATTGATGTGATAATCTGGTGCATTTAATATTTTTATTTTTTTTAACCCATTAATTGCAGGTTGACACTGGAAAAGTAGCTATAATCGGAGGAGGAGGATCAGGGCACGAGCCCTTTGCGGCGGGTGAGAGATTAATGCATATTATCCACATAAATTAAAATGAATCGCCGAAATGCACATAGCTTGCGAAATACTGGATCAAATTGTAAAATTCTTATGACTGTGTTTGTCAGAAGGTTTGTAAAAAATGCTAGTTAGTAAAAAAGGTGGATTTGGAAATGTAGGTTGGTACGGTAAACAGCACATCAAGGCAAACGAGTTCTTGAGCCAACTATGGCTCCTCCTTTTGACATGGATTCCGGATTTGGAAAACAAAATCCTTCTTCGAGTGTGAAGAAACATTGCGATTGCGATGTTAACGGATAGGATATTACGGTATTAAACCCGTACCCTACTAAATGTTTCCTTTTACTGAATGTTTACTTTTTTTCAGGTTTTGTCGGGAAGGGAATGCTCAATGGAGCCGTAGCTGGTAACATATTCGCCTCCCCGCCGACTGGGCATGTCCTGTACGCGATCAAACATCTATATAAATATAATACAGGTTTGTCTCTCATTTTGAGTTCCATATTCGAGAGTGTTCTTAGTTATGTTTGATAAAAATCACTCCAAGATGGCCGTCGTAAGAAAATTATGGATTGCATGTTTTAACACAACTCCTGCAATATGCGTATCATATAAAAGGGCTTGATTAGCAGAATATATTAATTATGACAGATTTCCAAAATTTTTTTGTCACTCACAACTCCTTCAATATAGGTATTAAATAAAGCAGCAGAATGCTGCAAACAACGACAAATTTCAAATCTAATATGGTCGCAATTTGTTAGGTTATTTTCACACTTTTTTGTGTTGGGTTTTTTTAATTTTGTGTGATAATAGACCAATGAACTTGGATCAAATATTTTATAGACCTACAGTCACTGTAAATTAGAAACAAATTATTGTCTTGTGTCATGACGTACAGTCAACAGCACGTCAAGGTAAGCATTTGCAGTTCGATTTTAGTTTTTATACGCAACACAATAGGACCATACAAAGTCCAAAGTTAGTCTGACGTGCTTTCATCTGTACATAGGTGTTTGTATATGAATATAGGTAGGTAAGCATTGCAAAAAAGGCCTAGAGTATCACATAGTCTAATCGAATTTAAACCTTTTTCAATTGAGATAGGTAATAAATGGAAATAAATCATTTTTGAGGTAATGTCACGCGCGCGGCCATGAAGCGTATAAGTGTGAAAGAAGGCTTAAATGTTACTGTTAAGCCTTGTTTTGCCGGTCATGCCATTTTAGGTCGCAACTATTTATCTAAAAAATATTTGATCGAACCCTATACCTAAATAATACCTACCTATAATTGGCAATGGCATCCTTTCACATTTCAAATGGAAATGAAAAAAAGTAATGTTAATATTTTAGTTATTAAAATGTTTTGTAGTAAAATATTTTTTTTAAGGTGGAGTATTGGTTTTGATTGGGAACTACACTGGTGACCGACTGAATTTTGGAAAGGCGATCGAAAAGGCTAAAATAGCTGGATGTAAGGTAAATAAATAAAAATCCCCATATAAGATTTTTTTAGGAGTCACAAATAGTCCACAGGCCAATTTTTAGCTTTCTACCTAAACATTGCGGAATGCACCATCCAAAAAAGATACAAAAAGTAAAACTATTTAACTGTCCATCCCTTCAACTATCTCCTTAAAAATTACGTCAATTCTTCGTACATTTACTTAATACCTATGCAGTGGCGGATTTACCCTAACGCTCGGTAGGCCCAGGCCTAGGGCGGCCCCAATCATTACAAAAAACTTTTTATGGCGTATTAAACCTTTCGCAACAATATAGGTTTGCATAAAATGTAAGTTCAGCTTTCTTTGTAATGAAAACAACAGTTTCTTGGTGACTTCCCTGTAATATGATGATTTAATAATGAATTACCTCCTCTTATGTTGACATTATTTCAGGTAGAAGGAATAATAGCTGGTGAAGACATAGCGTCCAGTCATAACAAGACAGGCGGACGAGGGATGGTTTCCGAAGTTTTCCTATTCAAGGTACAGATTTTATAATGCCGTTCCTGTCACGACTTTATGTTTGTCCAACGTTTAATTTCATAAATACTAGGTAAGGCTATAAGATTTTTTTATAACTTCTGTATTAATTTTCAGCACTCAGCTTAAGGTTTCGCCAGAATACCAGCGCTGCTGCAGCATTGGATCCAATGTTGTAGCAGCTCATGCTGAGGCTGGGACCTTGTTAGCTGCGCAATCAATATGTTCTTTCTTTTTTTTGTTTGTTCACTTTGCTGTTTATCTTTTGTTCGTGTTACTTTAATGTGTAGGTATTTACCGTGTATTGATTGTGTGTGCTAATAAAATAATTTCTGATTCTGATTCTAATTATACCTTTATAAGGTCGTAGGTCCCAGAAAACCAGAGACAATAGACTAACTTTTGTGTCTGGCTTGTATAAAGAAATTTGGTCTTATGAGGTTAAATTAAACTCAATCTCAACGAGTCGTTAATTCTAATTTCATATTTACGTTCAATATCAACTGTCAGCTCGTACAATAGGTTAATTACTCTCCGTAACTTAAACGATTTGTTTTTCAAATATAAATCATTCTGGTTCTTTATAAAAATATATATGTATATGCGGTCGAATTGAGAACCTCCTCCTTTTTTTTGAAGTCGGTTAAAAATATTTAATTCGATTATGTTCTTCCAGTTATGTGGTGCACTGATAGCCAAAGGTGCCGATTTGTCGGCCGTGCGGCAGCTAGCGGAGGAGGCTCTACCACAAATGGCCACCTTGGGAGTCTGTATAGGGCCTTGCTCTTTGCCAGGTTAGTTGGTCAGTGGGCAACAATGATTTGAACTCTTAGGAGAGTTATTAAGATTAAGTTTGTAAGAATCTATAGATGTATCAATGTATATGTGTTACTTTTGCACGAAATAACTATTCAATTCAATATCTTTATTGCAATTCACATGGAGTAAGTTGACATGTTATCTTGATATTAAGTACATGTAAAGCCCTGTAGAGGGTGCTGCAATGATTCTATATAATGTTACTAAGGGATTTAGATAAAATTTGGTAGAAATATATAATGAGATACTTCGTATATAATGTTTTGACAGGTATTTAGAAGTATCTCAGTGCACGGGCCAGTCAAAATCCCCATTTTATCTTTTGTTTGAAGTTAAAAGAAAATTATGTTTAATGAATTTCGGAGCAATGATATTCTGCCAGACGGGTGCAACCCGTTTTGAGCGTTCAGCATCATCATCATTTTGCACTGTATTGTTCTAGGTCAGCCGCCGCTATTCAACATTGCTCACGGAGAAATGGAATTAGGCGCCGGAGTCCACGGTGAGGCAGGGATCGCCAAGACGAAGATCGGCACAGCCAAGGAAGTCGTCTCACTTATACTTGAAAAGGTTTGTGGACATATAACAATGCCGTTACCATCTATTTAGGCCAAAATGGCAAATCGCATTCTAAACCAATAAACCAATTACGTAGACTTATGCGCAACACACAATTGCACTTTCTTCATTAGGGGCGTGAGCCCTGCTCTCCCCCGCAAGCTCTTTCATGAAGGAGACACGTTACAAGAGTCTTTTCATTCCCAGATTGTGGATCATCTGAAGTTGGTTTCCGGAGACAGGGTGGTGGCGATGGTCAACAACCTTGGCGGCACTTCCATACTGGAGATGAACATTATCAACAAGGAGATCAAAGAATACTTCGGTACGTTATATCCTTAGCGCTCCAGCACACGATGCCGCCACCGCGCCGTCACCGTGACGACACCGTGACGACGCCGCGCTTATGCACTTACCCGCCCCGTAAAGGGAGCGTTAAGTATTACGTAACGCAATTTTTGAAAATGTTTGACCCGAACATTCCCCCTTTCTTTCAAAAAGACGAGCGTACTAATACAACCGAAGGATTCCCCGGAAACCGTAGGGAAACCAAAAGGGGGTTTATTCCTTAATTTTTTATTGTAACGCATCGCAACGTGTCAGAAATAACGTGGGCGAGGTCGCGGGACAGGGGGTACAGCTAGTTAGGGTTATAAACAATATTGATTGTGTGGGACACTTAGGTAATCTCATCATGAAATCCGTTTACAAATTTTGATATAAGTATTTTTTTATAGATAGCAAAAACATTACGACGGAGCGCATTTTCTACGGGCACCTGAAGTCCTCTCTAGAGATGCACGGCTTCCAAATAGGCCTTCTCCGATTGACCAAGGGGAAGGGGGACCTTTGGCTTCATCTGCTGGACGAGCCCACGAGCGCCCCGGGCTGGCCCGGCGGCGAGGCGTCGGTCAGGACAGGGGGCGGCATCGGCGATGATGACACCGTGCTCACCAGCTCTGATGAGAAGAAGGTACTGTCTTACTTGTCTGTAAGAGTGAAGGCCGAAGGGGGAGGGGGCAGTGCCAGACTTTTTTTTATATTACACTTCAAGTTCGACGTCATCCCACCTGATGTTAAGTGGTAATGGGGTCCTTTTTTTTACGGGCAGACATGTCTGACGCACCGTACCGCCACCCGAGGGAGAGTGGCGGCATGTGTGGGGTTTTCCCGCTCTGAGAAGGGCAGGTCTACCCACTAAAACTCCCCGGTGGACCTCATCGCCCTAAACGGCGGCGATGTAGGAGGCAGTAAAACCATTACCACCACAGCACCGCCAGGCGGAATGGCCACTTACGCGGCCCCGTCTCCTTCCCCCCTGGATGGTCGGGGGGAACTAGCTGAAGGGCGACAAGTACAGCATAATAAAACTGTTACTGGACTTGTCGCCCTTGCCTTGAAGGCTTGACCCCTGCTAATGTAGCACCCCCCAAGAGCTCTGGAAAGCTTACTTACACGCAGGAACACAACAACACAGAAGTGATTGTTATTTGACTGCGGTCTTCTGTGGTGGTGGTGGTCGGGTCAATACGGGAAAACGAACTTTTCCATGTACTGATTTCTGTAACACAAGTGCTTTAGTCAGATAGCGGCCCTGTGGGTCTTTCACATAATTCGTTAGAAGAAATATGCAGCGAAGAATACATTAGCGAATACAGAGGCATTATGGAGGTGGAAGATAAATCAACGGTGTGCAATCGGCGATCAGAGGCGGACGCCCGAGCCTTGCAAATAACGGTCAGCGCTGGAGATGCGTCATGTGGTGAGCCGATACAGCGCGAAGGCGCCCGATCTCCAGTAGCGGTGACGTCGGAGTTCGCGGCCGCCTCGGCTTGCGACCCGACTCCCGCCCCGACTAGTGCCGAACAGATAACGGAACAACAACAGCTGACTACTGATAATTATACGATGACGCGTGCTGCGCAGAGCGAGTTTGAACCTACGAACGTTGATAATAACGACCATGAATCCTGGAATAAAGTCTCATATGGGAAAAAGACAAATAAATATCGATATCACGGGAAATCGGGCCTAGCTAGAGACACTGAGTGTAATTTTAAGGCGGCTGACAAACGTATTCCGATATTTATCACAAATATTCACAGCGACACTACCGAAGACGACATTATGAAGTATATACACGGAAAAACGCACGACTCAGTTCACCTAAAAAAGATAATCATGAAGAAAGAAAAAGGTCATAAAGCTTATAAATTTTTTGTGCCTGCATCAAAATTGTGTCTATATCTTGATGAAAACCTATGGCCCCAGGGTATCGTATTTAGACGATTTGTACATTTTAAAAATCGTTTTCCGAACAGAGTACCTACTGTGAGTGGACGGCCTAAATAAGAAAAATGATCAGTAGTAGTCATCGCTTCGCGAGCTTCAACTGTAAAAATGTAAAACGGTCAATAGATGGTGTTCGAGAACTGTGTCGCAGATGTGACCTGGTAGCACTTCAAGAGGTATGGCTGGCCCCGGAGGATATCCCTTATCTGGGCACCATCGACAGCGGCTTCGGGTACACGGGCACGTCGGCGATGGACACGTCCGCGGGAATCATGCGAGGGCAACCGTTTGGCGGTGTCGCTTTGTTATGGAAAAACAGTGTATTCCAACAAGTGTCAGTTTTACAGTGCAATAGTGCGCGAATCTGTGCTATTAAGTTAATGACGAGCGACCGTCCGGTGATCGTGATGAGTGTGTACATGCCTACGGATTCTCGAGAAAATTTACCGGAGTTTACGGATTGTCTCAGTACAGTAAGTGCAATTATTGATGAGTACGGGGTCCAGTCGGTATTTATATTGGGAGATCTGAATTCTGATATATCCTCGTTATTTTACTCCGAGCTTAAACATTTTTGTGGGGAGAATTGCCTATCGTGTGTTGATGTAGAACTACTTGGAGAGAGCTCGGGCACATACACATTCATCAGTGACGCACACGGGTCGTCTAGCTGGTTGGATCACTGCGTAGTGACTGAATCAGCAAAACAAGCGGTGACTAATATTAGTGTAATATATGACACTTTGTGGTCCGACCACTTTCCTCTCGTTGTTGAATGTAATTTAAATTTGTTAACATATAAATTAGCACAGTCGACACCGGGTGCGAAGGGGGTAGTGTGGGGTGACAGAAACGACGAAGAGGTTAGGAGGTATGCTTCTGAGTGTCACAAAAATTTGAAATGTATTGATTTTCCCAAAGAGTTCACTAACTGTGCTGATAAATATTGTAGGGTCCCTGAACATAGGTATGTTCTGGACAGACTATACTCTGACATTGTGACCGCCCTTCGTACAGCCTCTGTGGAGGGTCGAAACCGATCAGGCACTGATCAGGGTGGGGGTGGGTCGCGCGTGGTGGGTTGGAACAAGCATGTCAGCGAAGCTCACAGGAAGGCCAGAGTGCACTTTCATGAATGGGTAGCATGTGGTAGGCCAAGGGAAGGTGTGTTGCACACACAAATGAGTGAAAGCAAAAGAATATTTAAATCGCGACTGAAATGGTGCCAAGATCATCAAGATCAGATAAAAATGGATGCTCTTGCTTTAAAACATGCTAAGGGCGATTTTCGTGGTTTCTGGAAGTATACCAATAAATTAAACGCGAAGTCTGGACTTCCTGTGAGCGTAGACGGTGAGAGTGATCATAAGGGCATAGCGGATATCTTTAGAGATCATTTTTCTGTGAGAGCAACATTAGACCGTCCTAGTACACACAAAGCGGATAAGCTGAATGCTGAAGTGACCGTCCATTTCAATGCAAAAGAGGTTAACAAGATAATTCAAAACATGTCTAAAGGCAAATCCCCGGGTCACGACGGCTTAAGTGTCGAACACCTGAGGCTTGCCGGTCGCCATGCACCCAGAGTACTTGCGATGTTCTACTCACTGTGCGTGAGCCACTCCTACCTACCGGCTGATCTTATGAGAACCATTGTAGTGCCAGTTGTAAAAAACAAAACAGGTGACCTTGCTGATAAGGGAAATTATAGACCTATTTCCCTGGCTACGATCATAGCAAAAGTGTTTGATGGTCTGCTTAATGCTGCACAGTTAGACAAAAGCATAAATTTGCACGATAACCAGTTCGGTTTTAGACCGAAACTATCCACCGAAAGTGTCATACTGTGCCTTAAGCACACCGTCAGATACTACATTGATCGAAATACACCGGTCTATGCCTGCTTTCTCGACCTATCCAAGGCATTTGATTTGGTTGCGTATGATATCCTATGGGAAAAGTTAAGAAACATCAATTTGCCATTTGAAATAGTAAATATATTCCAATATTGGTATGCGCATCAGATCAACAATGTCCGATGGGCGGGAGCAATGTCGGAGCCGTATCGGATGGAGTGCGGTGTCAGGCAGGGCGGATTGACCTCACCTACTCTGTTCAATCTGTACCTGAACGACCTGATAGTCGCGCTCAGCAATTTACATGTCGGCTGCCAGATAGACGATGTCAGTGTGAACAATCTAAGTTACGCTGACGACATGGTCTTGTTGAGCGCGTCCGTCTGCGGTCTGAATACTCTGATGAGGGTCTGTGAGGAATATGTTCATAGACACGGCCTAAAATACAATGTCATGAAGAGTCAGTTCATGGTGTTTGAGACCACTGGTGCTAGATGTCCAGAGGATATACCACTTGTAATGCTGAACAGTATCGCCTTAGAGCGAGTGACGCAATTTAAATATCTTGGACATATAGTGACCACTGGACTCGGGGATCATGCTGATATCGAAAGGGAGCGAAGGGCGCTGTCACGTAGAGCGAACATGGTGGCGCGTAGGTTCGCGCGGTGTTCAGAAAAGGTTAAAATTACCCTATTTCAAGCATACTGCACTTCCCTTTACACATGTGCACTGTGGGCCGACTTTTCGCAGAAAGTGTACAGCTTCCTTCGCGTCCAGTTCAATAACGCATTCAGGGCTGTGATGGGGTTGCGCCGCCGCTGCAGCGCTTCGGGCATGTTTGCGGCGGCGCACGTGGACTGCTTCCACGCCACCATGCGCAAGAGGTGCGCGTCCCTGGTGCGCAGGGTCTGGGGCAGCTCCAATGCAGTCCTGAGGATGATCGCGGATAGGGTCGATTGCCCCTTTATCCGTAGCTGCTGTAGCGGGCACGTGCCCGTCGCCACGGTTACGGGTAGAGCCGCAATATATTAAACAATTAATTGTATTTGTGTCTTTGTATATTTATTCAATCAATATAGCTTTTTTTAAATTTTTATTTTATGTTTGTATTTCTATATTTATATCCCCCAGTTATTATTTTTTCTTTTATTTCAATAATGTTAATTAATTAATTAATTGTAATTTAATGTAATTGTAATGAAAACACTTGACATAATTGTTAATTAATTGTAATTGTAATAATAATGTGATTGATATGGGTTATGTTACCTGAAATAAACGATTTTTTTTTTTTATTTAACTACTTACCACAGAATCAGAGCAATGTATGTGATATTGTCCATTTATTGCAGATTGGATTAGGCCCCTCGTTATCACTTAAAGGGCAGGAAATTTTACGGAAGAGCTTGACAGCAGCAGCGAAAGATATGACTGATAGCAGGGACCTACTAAACAGGCTGGATTCTGGCTGTGGAGATGGGGACTGTGGGAACACAACTGCTAAGTTTGGACAAGGTAAGTCATTGAGACAGTCACTTTTTACTAATATTATAAAGCTGAAGAGTTTGTTTGTTTGAACGCGCTAATGTCAGGAACTACTGGTTCGTTTTGATAAAATATTTTTGTGTTGGATTGTCCATTTATCAAGGAAGGCTTTGGGCTATATAACATCACGCTGCGACCAATAGAATCGAAGAATCTATAGAAAAGGAGGAAAAAATGGGGAGAGCATGCTTGCAAATCCACGGTGTGCCGCAAATAAAACGCACTTGCTTCGACTACCCTCAAAAGAAACCTTTAATATATTGACACTTTTCACAAATAATTTTTAAGTATGTACAAATGGCGTCTTTAGAATAGAATAGAATAGAAAAATATTTATTCAGTGTAAGCTTAAAATTAGTTACATGAGAAAACAAAAAAAGAACAATAGGTACAGAACACTGAAAAGGAACATACTCAGCATGTGTCGGGGGGCCGAGGACTCCCCGACGCTGGTCTTCCGTATGTACCCAGAGAGTGAGCACTACTGCGCGCAGGCAGCATTCAGTCTTGAACTCAAACCAAAAAGAAATCTTTAAGTAAAAAAATTTACTTTCATTCATTCTAAAAGAGTGCTTAACTTGATCTTATCTGTATAATGATATTTTAAAATGCTCCGAAAGTATTAAATAGTCAGTGTATTAATAAGTAAAAGTGTGACGTCACAGAATCTTCATAGAAAATCTATGAAGGAATCGTTTTTGACGGTTCCAATATTTTAAAAAACATCCGGTCTAGTTCCGGATAGTTATAAATTATACGATGCATAAGCTAAAATCGCCCTACGGACGGCTAATGACAAGTTAATTATGGAACGGTATTACCTAACTACTCGTAGTCGGTTGAAAGTTAAGTAAGTTTAGATTTAATGTTCCGTATAGGCTACCTAGAACCCAAATATTACCCTTATCTCCACCTTTTCGCACAACAGTGCTGGGTTCAAGTTCGTTTATCCCCAGAGTGAGTAGGCTCCTGAACTGTCACGGAAAGTTAACGGATATTCATGCCGTTAGTCTTGGTCTGTTTCGTCGGCATTTGCATGAAGCCGTAGTAGATCAGTAATTAGTGATACTAACAAAACATGTTTGTGTTAAGTTTAGATTTGTTTACGTACCGCAGAGTTGCATAGGATTCACACTAAAATGTTCCTATATTATTATCTAATATATTGTTAAGATAAATGTTACCGTTTAGATATACTTTGCATGTGGTGTTTGCCTGTAATTAGTTGTGCAATTAGTCGAAAACCACAACCTACCGAATTACCTATGTATAATGTAAAATTGTAACAATTGTTGGTAAATAAATAAATAAAAGAAAAACAGTTAGTCATTTTTGATACATTACAAATTGTAAAATATTGGAACTGGGTATTAGTCAACAACTCTATTTTAAACTGATTTGGACTGTTCTTTTTTGTTGAACAGCCATATTGGAGTACCTCAAGACAGCAGGATCCCTGGAGCACCCGTCGAACGTCCTGTGGGATCTGTCAGAGTTCGCAGAGACGGATATGGGGGGCACTTCCGGTGGCATTTACAGTCTGGGGCTATCTGCAGCGTCACAAGCTCTGGCTAGGTAAGATTTTTGACTGAACTAGTGGCTCGCCGCGGCTTCACACGCATTCTATCCACATTTTCTATTGATTTCGTCCATATTCGATCCCCGGTCAGGTCAATATGGGAAACGAACTTTTCTATATTGTCTCGGGTCTAGGCTGGGTGTTGTGGTACCGTCGTTGTTTCTGATTTCTGTAACACAAGTGCTTTAACTACTTACCACAGAATCAGAGCAATGTAAGTATGTGATGTTGTAAAAAAAAAATTGTTTAATCTTTCAATCTTTTTAAGACTTTCGCGTTCCATTTAAAATTATTTAACGGGTTAAAACGTGACCACGGTTGGTGCAACCTAACCGAAACGTCGGCCAGTAAGTACTTAGTTCGTATTAACTACTAAATAAAAATGGTGTCGCGTTTTGACCCGTTAATTAAAAATCTTTCAATCTTTCTTTAAACGTAGAAAATAATTTCAACAAAAGCTCCTAATAGCTGTTCGAGATGGATATTTATGCTCTAAGGTCTCGCTCTTACGATTAGTGATTAAAAAAACTTGATTTTCACTATTCATATTTAAACTTATTATTAACTAGCTGCCCGTGACTTAGACCGAGTAAAGTGCTATGAACTCTCTTTTTACCAAATTTCAATCAAAAATCGTTAACGACCTCCGTAGCCGAGAGGCGAGCGGGCCTGACTTTGGCGACCGCCATCTCTGAGGTTCTGGGTTCGATCCCCGGTCGGGTCAATATGCGAAACGAACTTTTCCATATTGTCTCGGGTCTGGGTGTTGTGGTACCGTCGTTGTTTCTGATTTCTGTAACACAAGTGCTTAAGCTACTTACGACAGAATCAGAGCAATGAATGTGATGTTGTCCAATATTTATTTATTTATTTATTATTTATATTCAATACTTTCTGCGTGAAAGAGTAACGATCATACATCCAGATATCCACATAAGTGTACATTCTTTCAAACTATTCCGGTTATGGCCCCGTTCCAATGTTTGAAAAACAATCCATTCTAGTTACCGACGGACGACTGATGACAGCTGATATGGAAAGTAAATTTGAAATTAGAATTAACGACTCGTAGAAAAACGGATTGTCAATTTGACACATAATGAATCGTAAAATATTGGAATCGAGCGTATAATATTAAGTAGGATCAAGTGGTAAAAACTGTTGATCAAAAATTAAGCACTTATACTTTTTGATGTGTGTACTAAAAATTAAACATTGGTTTTCAGTCAAAAGACAAATGACATTAATTCTTGGTTGGTGGCGTGGCGGAGCGCAATGGACGCCATCACTAAGTACGGAGGCGCCGAGCCTGGGGACCGGACGATGGTATGACTTGATTGAATAACATAATTAATAATGAGGATATTAAATGTATAACCTGTATACTATAAAATATAACAAGCTAAGCTTGTTTTTTGGTTGAACTATTCGATTTAAAATCCTGCTAAGCCTGTCATCAATCAAGCTATGTTAATATATATGTATATTTTTTTACTACACTTCAAGATTAACCTCATCCCACCTGATGTTAAGTGGTAATGAGGTCCTAGCTTAAGGGTGACAAGTACAGCATAATAAATCTGTTATACATATATAGGTAGTAGATAGCATGTAGCGAGTGCATCTTTCCCCGAACGTTAATGGGAATGATGACAAGGAAAAAACAACGCTGCTTTTTAATCTTTCGGTTAGATTTTGCTTCAACAAATAAATAATAATTTATGATGATACAGCGTATCTAATTTCAGTGGAGGATTACTTCCGTCACTAATTCGTAAAAACTGAGCGAGTTGACGTCACGCTAAATTCTAACGCAATGCATTTTAGTAAATTATTGTTTTTATGATAAAAGCAAAAATCGATGTCCTTACTAAATACTTTTTCGTAAGCTGGCTGAAGGACTAAACATAATTTTTTAGTCATCTATTTAAACCCTATTTTAAAGAGATAGAAATTATTGTATCTCCCTTTGCGGTGTCGGGCTCGAGCCCATGACCTTCACGTATCGCGCGTGCTGCTCAATATTTTTATTGCATCTTAAGTGTTTACAAGGTGGTAACTTAAAATTAGATTACTAAATACCCTGTAAGGGCACTGCAATTAGAGAGAGGAAGCTCACTTTTTAACAAAGCTAACACGATCCTTGATATAAACATAATTAACAGAAAGAAAACGAAACGAATTTATACATTGGAAGTTATTATAGCTTTAATTATTACATTATTAATTATATTTATGTGTTAATGCTACTCTAGTTTAAATAATATCTTCCAACTGAGCTAACCGCAAGTTATCGCAGGCGATGAATTTATCTATTATATTGACTTCTTTTGAGCCTCCGATAAGTGCCCACTGCTGAATATGTTTAGAACTACATACTTATTAATTCTCTAGTGCGGCGTGAAGATGAATACAATTATTAAAAATCTACCTTATTGTTCTATGAGTTATGAATGTGAAACTTTTATCGTATTGCTTTGCTTACAGCTAGACACGTTGCACACGGCCTTCGAAGAGGCATCTAAACAGAGTCAGAGCAAGGTAGACCTCAAGAAGCTCTTACAAAAGACCAGTGAGGCCGCCGACCGAGGCGCTAAGGCCACGGCCGGCATGGTGGCCAGGTAAGGCTGAAGTCGAATTACCTATGTTTGTGATTAGTTCCCACCTTTAGGGACTGGCTTACAATTCAAATGTTATCACGTAAATGACTATTAGTCTTCAGTGATAATAAAGATCGTTAAACCTAATACGAACCTGGAAATCTGACTATTATTAAATGGGCCAAAATGTGTTGTAGCTTTTGTGGCTTATTTTAAAAGAATGTAAAGGTCCAAAACTCGAGCGAGGCGCGATATTTCGGTGCCCTGCGCCTTTTGCAGTTGCACCATATGTACATATTGCTCTCTCGCAGTTTGGCACGCGCATCGACGAAATATATGGCATAGTATTTTCTTTATAAGCTGTTTCGTAAAGTTTTAAAAATGTTCTCAAATTAAAATTATAAAGCGAGCGTACAGTAGTTGTCAGTTAAAGTTTTGTTATCGAGTCAAGTACTTAGGGACTATACATCAGGGGGCCCTTGACACGTGCCCAGTGTGCCCAGAAGGGAAGATGGACCTGAACACGTCTCCAAAACGTAGTTGACTGCGAGGCATGCTTTGCTATCCAATCTGTTATCAATTGCAGTTATTGTTATCGAGTCTAGTACTTAGGGGCCTCTATACATCAAAGGGCCCGGGGCACGTGTCCCGTGTGCCTAGTAGGAAAGATGGGCCTGAACACGTCTCCAAAACGTGGTTGACTGCGAGGCATGCTTTGCGATCCAATCTCTTAACTCACCCCAATAAGGTCTATTGTTCATTGTTGTTCTAGAGCGGGTCGCGCATCTTACGTGTCGAGCGAGTACACGACGGACGAGGACGCCGGCGCGCGCGCGGCCGCCTTCTGGCTGCGCGCCATATGCGACTCTATTGCGCAGCTCCTATAGTTCTGTATCCCATGACATAACCTTGTTTTACATTGTTGATCCGATTGCTGTTCAGGTAGGTGTAAGCTGTTATAATTGTTGTTAAAACTTTAAAATACTTTTTATTGGTAACCTAAAGATGAAATAGAGATTAGGCATGGAAAATACTGTGACCATTTAACTTGTTTATCATTAATAATAATAAAAAGTATATATAATAAATAATAAAAGTTGTATGGTGTTCTGATGTCACATTAATACGTCAAATTTCTCACATGAGACGATAAAAGATTCTATACACGATAGTAGACCGTACTCGTATTTTCAGCCAATCAGCAGTTGACACATGGATTTTGTCATATCTTATGAGCGCGATAAAGTTTAGTCGCGTGGCGCATGAAAAGCTTGCCCATAACTCTGGCAATAATTGAGTACATATAACTGGTTATATGGTAAAACAATACTGCTTAAAAACAAGCCTAAACAATATTTAAGTCATTTAAAATGCAACAGCTACATACTGTAAAATAGTTTTGATGACCCACTTTTTAAGATAGCCAGCATCCTTTCTACGTACGTAAAGAGTACATCAAGGTTAACACTTGCTGTTCAATTTTGATTCTTATGCCCGGGACATAAGTGCAGTACAATGGCCAAAGTGTGTGATGTCAGATGTATGTGATGTTAAGTAATATATGATGCAATGTGTAACAAGATCATTTAATAATCCGTTGCTGCTATGCGTTTGAATTTCAGAAATAAACTAGCGTTCATATTTAAGCATTAATTGAATTACTAAATGAACTTTTGTTCCAAACTGACAATCATATCGCTTACCTTAAAATAATACGACCAAAATCAACAATCAATTATTTATTTAATCACAGTGGCAACATCTATGTCATTTTATCTAAAATGTTAAAATATAATTTATTATCCTATTTAATTATAACCCCGGTGTTCCCGGCACATATCGCGTAAAAACTCTTGTCTATTTTATTAATCATGCCAGCTAAGTCGTAGAAATAGGATTGACGTCATAAATTTAATACATAATGGCAGGCACAATGGTATGTTTTTCTTATTTACTCTATTTTAGACCTACTGCCCTTCAAATTGGGTTCATTATTCGATATTGTTACGGTAGTACCAAAAAATCGCACCCTCTGACGCATGTTACGCCGCTTACGACTTTACGCCGGGCTAATAAAGACGTAAGCGAGGTAACGCGTTAACGTCACTTACGACTTTATTCGCCCGACGGTACGAAATATTCGGTATAATCTTTTATATTTTTATTACTGATTGGAAGATTTCATCCAAAATTATAAGTGGTATTATTAATTCCATTTTAAGTTTTATATTCAGCGTTATATGTTATCATTAGAATTAACATATACATGAATTAATTAATTAATTCAAAGTAAAATTAAAAGTATTTATTAACCTTTTCCCAGCCCAGCTATCTTTAACGTAGTGGCCCGCTGTACGCCAACGTATAAATGTATAACAGTTTCTATAGTAGGTACGAAAGCAAGGATGTGGCATAACGTCATATCGATAAAAAAAATTGATGTCTAAATCAAGATTTTTTATTAAACTTTGTAAATATAAATAAACCCTGATACATTATAATAGTAATTTGTTTTATTTTATGAACATTTTTAGTAAGAAAAACGAGTATCTATTATCATAGACAAAATATATGCATAATCTTGCAACACATTTATTATAAAAGGCACTTCACTATTCATTTTATAACGTAGTCCGTTGACTTCATATCAAGTCGTTGGCGCTCGTGGCAAGATAAATATCTCAAATAGAAGTGTTGTCTATGCGTTTCTTTCTTCACCTTGAGTGAATCTCTCTCTATCTCTCTAGACGATTTGAATAAAGAAAAGACGGCTCTTGTACGGTAGTAATAAATCATAACAAGTATGTTACGGTGAAAAGTAAGACAAAAGAATGAATGGTCAGTTATTATTCGTATATTTAATAACTTTTTATAGTTTGTGTAAGTTTACCTTTCGATATTTTACTTTTTATATTTTCGATAATTATATTTAATAATTATTGTACGAAAAAAAAACAGACGAGCGCACGTTTGTAATGGCCGGCACTATGACACAATGACCTTGACACCTGTACGCTTACGACGTCACAGGTTTACTTGCATTGAAGTTGGTGGCGCTCGTAGCACTGAAATCTTGTCATTGCGTAGAGATGGGTGTTGCAATATCGAAAATTCTAAATCAATTATAAATTAACTAGCTTCCGCCCGCGGCTTCGCCCGCGTGTAATTCGGTTATATTGCGGTATAAATCACAACTATAAGAAAACTTCTCATTTCCACGGAAAAATCTAAGAAGCGCGATGTAACGCTGGATACGATTAGTTGTTAAACAAAAACTGAATAGTACACTATATTATATAGCTAAGTAGATGTAAAAATCAGTTTAGACGATAAAACAAATTGTACGTCATCCCTCGGGAATTCCACATTTACGGGGATTCATTATCGTATCATTTAGCTTCTACATTTACATGTTTATATTCGTTTACAATATTTTACCTTCCAATCCATCAATCCATCCATCAAGCAAACTATATTTTTGTTCCCTCCCCTCGGGAATATCAGTTTTTTTTTCGGGATAAAAAGTAACCTATTATTTAATCCGGACTTCTAACTATACGTCTGCAAAATTTAAAAGCAATCAGTTCAGTAGTTATGTCGTGAAAGCGGAACAAATAAACAAATTCACTTTCTGATTTATAATATTAGTAAGGATCTTCGTGAAATAAATTAATTTCAATATTTATTATGTAATACGTTATTTTCAGACCGGAATTAATTGTCAATCATAAAATCTATGAATATTTGTATGGAACAAAACAAAGTAAACATGTAGGATTGTAATGAATGCAACTATCGCGTCACATCACTAGCCTACTTGATATGAAGTCGTTGGCGTATGGGACATCAAAATATTTCAGGCGTTTTTGTTTTTATCTGTTTTAAAACACTATAAAGCCTGTTTCTTTTGGCAAAATAACAAAAATGGGCTTCAATCCTGTCCATCTTACAAAATTACAAGAGAAACAAATGTTTAATGCACCGTAAAGGTATTTAATTAAAGTAGGTACAATGAGTAACTTCTATAGAAGTAGTGGCGTTGACGGCACGAAAATCCTGAACTTCTATAGAAGTAGTTGGCGGTTATTAGGTTAAAAGTGAAAATTTTTCAAAAGTTTGTATAATTAATATACATAATAATTAATATACATAATAATTATATATATATACATTATTTTAAAATACAGGTTTAAGTATCATCAATATTTATTTTAAAAAAAAGTGTGATATATTACTACACCCCTCTTCCCTGTGATATTTCTTGATTTTTATGGACCTCCCTAGCCATTTCAAGTCTGGCATGATTAATGGATGTCTCCTTTGATTAAATTATTCATTCATATATAAATTATTTAGAACATTTCACTTCTTTTTACTCTCCAGTAATAAATTTTGATTAATCTAGAGAAAGGACAGTAGGCCTGTACAAACTAGCCACGAACACCGGGAACTACCTGTCTTTAGTATTGTCTACTAGAAGTCCCATTCAGCTGTCTTTTCTATCTCCATTTCTGACATCTTCTGTTGGAGGAGCAGCGCGGATATATCATCTGAAAATAACAATTTAAATCTAAAATGAGTAAAAAATAAATAACAAAACTTTGGGCAATGACTATTATTTCCCTGATGCTGAGGTAAATTTTCACGGGACCAGCACGCTGCCGTACTAACGAAGAGTGCAGTAAGTCGCGTTTCTAAGAAAATTGACTTAAGACCATATCTAATTACAGATACGGTCTTAAGTCAACCTGCCCAAAACACGACTTACTGCACTCTTCGTTAGTACGGCAGCACGTGCAGGGTCGCTTTTCTCCCCAAACGCACGCTAGGTTACAAAATCTCAGTAACCCGAGCTGAGGTTCTAGCCCGGTTAAGGGCGACCTCCGGTTGTTGCTTAAATTTGGGTGAGACCTATCTGCGCTCCGAAAGCTCGGTGAAGATGATTAGGCTACCCAGTCATCATCGATAGTCAGGTACGAGAAAAAAAGATGATGAAATACTCACTGGGGTCCGGTTTAATCGGCTTGACTCTTCCGAGCAGGCCCGGCAGATAGTCAGTCTTTCGTATCTGCTTGAAGAACGCGTGGTTCAACAGCTGAGACGCGGAGGGCCTCTTCTCAGGGTCCCTGCAAAAGAAACTTTAATTGAAGAGAGGTAGGGCATAGCGATTTACCTTACAGAAGACGCTGCGGTTTTACAAATAATAATCACTTCAGTGTTGTTGTGTTCCTGGGTGTGAGTAAGGTTTCCAGAGCTCCCAGGGAGGGGAGGGGTCTAAGGACCTCATTACCACTTAACATCAGGTGAGATGAGGTCAATCTTGAAATATAAAAAAAATACTATTGGGTATCATTAAAAGTAAACAATTTAAAGAGTTTTTTTACTGTCAGGAATTGGAGGAAGAAAATCGATACATTTTAACATTTTATCACAAACAATAATTGGAAGCTATACGACAAACGGCTGCCATTTGCTGATTTTTCGCGCTTAATAAGACCTCCCAGTGTACCTCATGCGATACACGTGTTAAGTCTCATCTCAACAGCGCCATCTCGGCCCCCACTTGCCCCACATAGATCCGGGGCTTATCTCATGTATCACATATGGTACAGGAACTGACTACAACTGCTGCCGTTGTACCACATACGATACACGTGTTAAGTCTCACCTCAACAGCACCATCTCGGAGAGGTGGTGGAACGAGTCTGACAGCTTCCGCGCGGCGTACACGTGACGCAGCCGCGAGACGTCCGCGTCCCCCACGCCGCTGTCAGTGTTGTACATGCCTGAAACGTCATCATCTAGACCAGAATTTTATACAATTTTTAGGGTTCCGTAGCTAAAGGGCAAAAACGGGATCCTCACATTAAGACTTCGCCGTCTGTCCGTTTGTCTGTCACCAAGCTGTATCTCATAAACCGCTAGAGAGTTGAATTTTTCACTGATTATGCAGGTATTTCTGTTGCCGCTATAACAACAAATAACAACTAACTAAAATAATAATTTCAGGTGGGCTCCCATACAACAAACATGTTTTTTTTTTGCTGTTTTTTGCTTGATATTAATAAAAACTGTTGTTAGAACTTGAAATATTCACAGAATATTAAGTTGTATATTTACTTGAAAAAATAATAATTGTGTCATTTATTGAATAGATAATGGTAACGGACCCTTCGTGCGCGAGTCTTCACGCCGTACTTTAAATATTTTAAAGAAACAAATTTTTTTTATCACCTCTTGCAGAGTGGCATTCTTTTAAAAATGCATACAATACAAATAATTGGTTTTATAAATCGCCGAAATGTACGCGCAAGACTTCAGAAATCTGGACAAAATTATTGTACTTAAGTGTTTAACTTATATGTACATAACTTCAAAATATTTAATTCAATCAAATTGAATAATCATTTTTAGTTCTGCTCCAAATAGCAAAACAAGTCTTGTAAAAAAAAAACTTGTACTTAAATCATTAAATTTGTGCTTATATTCTACTCAAAATGCGATGATGATGATGTTCCTAACCAAAATGTGAAGGTGGTATTGCTTACTTTTCATCTCCGGGTCGTCGAGACAGGGCTCGGGGAAGGTAGAGCAGTCGAGCAGCTGCGGGCGCGCCCCTCGGACCTTCTCTGTGAACATGAGCGTGGTGGGCACGTCCGCGAACGGCACCGCGCCGTTGCCGAGCTCGCAACAGAACACGCCCACCGAGTACATGTCAGACCGCTCGTCGTAACCGGACAGGTTCTGAGAATGATGCACGGTCGTACATTAATCAATTGTGGTCCATTAATCACGTGAGGTGTATTAATCCCGTGGTTAATCGCGTAATGTCCGTTAATAACGTGAGATCTTTTAATCACGTGATGTCCGTTAATCAAGTGAGGTGTATTAATCACGTGAGGTGTATTAATCACGTAAGGTCCGTTAATAACGTGGGGTCTTTTAATCACGCCAGGTCCATTAATCACGTGAGGTGTATTAATCACGTGATGTCCGTTGATCACGTAAGGTCCGTTAGTGACGTGGGGTCTTTTAATCACGTGTGGTCCGTTAATCACGTCAGGTCTATTAATCACGTAAGTTGTATTAATCACTTATTATTTATTTATTAAACAAACAATGGTTAACAAGAGTTGACAGTAGGCCCACAAAACTATTTACATAGTTTGTCTGGATCATGAGTCTCTAACTTAAAAAATAAGAACTCAAATTGCTAAGCTAAGTTAGCTAAAAAATATTTTTTGAGTTTTAATTTAAATATATTTTTGTTTTGTTCCTGGCGTATATCATCGGGCAAACTATTTATTAGGTATGGTAACCTTTTCTTTAACGTTCTATCACCAAAGTAGTTATTTACTTTTATTATTTTTTTTTTTTTATCCCTCCTCTCATCCCAGCTCCTCCCAGCCTGATGGTAAGCAAGAGAGGAACCCACATCGCGATGACAACGGATTTGATATCGAAATATCCTACCCGTTAGCATCGCCATACTGGCCCGCAAGATGTTTCTGCACGCTTTACTTTAGGTACCTACCTCAAATTTGCCCGCAGACATTGACTGGGTACAATGAACATTATTAACCAATGTTAATAATTAGTTAACTTAGTTAATAATGTGATGTCCGTAAATCACGTCAGGTCCATTAATAATGTGAGGCCCGTTAATCACGTGAGTCTGATAAAACAAGGGCTCATTAATAAAGTGGGGTCTTTTAACCGCGTGAGGTCTTATAAAACAAGGGGTCCATTAATAATGTGAGGTCTGTTAATAACGTGGGTTCTTTTAATCGCGTGAGGTGTGATAAAACGAGGGGTCCATTAATAATGTGAGGTCTGTTAATAACGTGGGTTCTTTTAATCGCGTGAGGTGTGATAAAACAAGGGGTCCATTAATAATGTGAGGTCTGTTAATAACGTGGGTTCTTTTAATCGCGTGAGGTGTTATAAAACATGGGGTCCAATAATAATGTGAGGCCCGTTAATAGGTATGGTTCATGAATCACGCAAGGTCCATTAACCACATGAGGTCCATTAACCACATGAGGTCCATTAACCACATGAGGTCCATTAACCACATGAGGTCCAAAAAACTAATTACACAGGGTGAGCGGGGAGCCTAAAGAGATATCACGTATATATTTCCGATACTGAAATACATTCGTTTTCATAATCTTGAAAACATGATGCACATTTTTTGATAAATTGAAATACCTGTTCCAACAACTCCGGGCTGAGCCACATCAGGTTTGCATTATCGTGGTCCGGCGGCGGCAGCTGGTGCAGCTGCTTCTGCCGCTTGCCGCGCACCATCATACTGGCCGCGCTGCGCAGCCCCGACAGACGCGCGGCGCCGTCAGCGCCTATCAGCACGTGGCTGGCGCGGACGCTCCTGAGAATGGGGCAAAACGACTTCATCATACCCTAAATACAACTTATGCCTGCCAACAACCTTTGAGGACTGGTTTGGTCTAGGTTACCTCTCAAATACAATACACAATGTTTCTTCACTCATCACAACTCAACTATTATTATAACTTGGTTGAAAGAGAACTACACTACTTCACTTCAGGACCAGGCCTAATCAGACAGGCTGCTACAGCATTTTTTATTATTATTATTTATTCTTTCTTTCTAACTGACTAAAGATGATGGTCGTTGATGGCTTTTTCATTTTCACAGAGCTTGCGGGGGTGCTGAAGGCTCACATCCTTAAATTTTAACACTGTAGCAGCATTGGTATTTTGGTGGAGCCTACTTGCAGGGAAAAATAACAAAAGTCGAGTATCTTATTATTTCTTCATGCAAGCAGTGGCTGGTAGAAAGAAATACAAAAATAGAATGCTTATTGGACAATAAATATGTGTTATAAAATAGCATTTTTTTTTTTATAAAAGCACAGTATATTTGCTCAATAGAGGAACAATACATCACAATGTTAGCATCACCATACTGGCCTGCAAGATGTTTATACTATGTAAGATACACTTGTATACCTGTGGATGTAAAGCTGTTTATGCAGATACTGTAGAGCTTGCAACACATCTCGTAGAATGAGGGCACAAGCCAGCTCTGGCAATCCCTCTGGAAAATATCGGTCCAGGATGTCTCGGCACGAGCCAAATGTCATGAGAGGGGAAACAACGTACAGCTCACGGCCGTGCACAAATGAAGTCAAATATGGTAGGATGTTGTGGTGTTGCAATTCTTTCCTGGTCAAAATATCTTGCTGAAATGTGGAAAACATGAAATCAATTTAAAACAGAAGTTAAGATATAAAAGGTGGTAATAGGTATGTAATATTTAACCAATAGGGCACATTACTGAAAATATAAAGGCATTATACTGTATATTTTTGCTTTTAAGGAAAATTTAAATGCTTTCCAATTAAGCTGCAGAAGTTGAAATAATTACTCTGGCATAGTTACGAACAAAACATGTTTTAAAATGAAAACATATTTCGTAAGTTATGTCGAAAATATTTGCAGGATGTTAGTGCACTTAAAAGTACTAGATTGTTTTGCTTCCATTTTCAAGTACAAAGCCTAACGTAAACAAAGAATGTGTTATCATCACTTGCACAAGATTAATTAGTACAATTGGCCAGCTAGTTAAGAAAACAAACCGACCGTCAAGATCACCGTGATTCATACTCGCTAATAGAGTTCCGTCTGACCTGTATCATGGCGGCATTCTCCTTAGTTTTGTCAACAAAATATCTTTTGAGCGCCACATTCTGGTTACTCGGTTTGTACAAAGCGGAGTACACGACTGCCACTCCCCCACAGCACTCAGTTATGATCGAAGTCAATTGATAATCATTTATGTCTGGGTTGAACATCGTAAGTTCAGATTAGCACCAGTGGTCAAACTGTTTTGTGATTCCAGAACGCTATACTAAAACGGCATAATGGCAGTGCGTAAGTGTTTGTTGGTCTAAAAATAGTCACTTATAAAGCAATATTGGCAAGATAAATATCAACAAAATAAATAAATTGAATACAATTTGTTTGTATTGTACTCTTTGACAGCCTACATGACAGCGATAGCAAATGACATCCAGGTGACAGTGACGTTTGCGTTTTTTTTTTTTTTTTTTTTTTTTTCTTAATTTCCGCATTAGGGGGGTAAGGGGAGAACGGAAATACCATCTTATCCGGCCCTACTGTCAACCTCACCTGCCCGCACCGTATGGTGGCAGCAGCCAATTGGCTGCTGTGGTGCTCCCTGCTAGACAACAGACGAGGCTCTGGCGACCGAGCAACGGCGGTATAACCATACACCTAATCAAGCAATTGGTTAGAAGAGGCTACAGCGAGCCTTGGGAACTAAATACTCCCTAAAATGACTCGAGTAAAGTAAGGAGGTATCAGTAGGGGAGAAAACCCTGAAATTAAAAACAACATAAACTACAGCATGGAAGCAAGATTACAAGAGAAACTACCCCAGGAGGGTACCGACCGAGTCGGAGAATCCCTCCCTGAGCTATGCTCAGGCTGCCCCTCGTATTCTGGGGGGGGCAAAATTTTGCCACGCCAAGCGGAACCTACTTCAGCAAAGCAGCATAAAGTTTTAACTCAGCAGCTTTTCCATCCTGGACTATTTAATAGAACTAGGTCATCTTCACTCAGTGATGTCCTTCAAGTCCAACGAGAACAAACAATTGTTAATCAAGCACTTCATAAAGACAATGAACAAGAAAATGACAATACAAACATTACCTGGCAAAGAATACCAGAAATGAACCAAAAGAGAACCCGCTCACCGAATGAGGAAGAACAAAATAAAACGTCGAAATTGCCTAAAACAAAAGTTTCACGTGACAAAGCTATAAATAAGGTCCGTGGCATTAACTTAGACCACAGTTATCAAGAAGATATGACAATATCAAATAGCTTCTCACTTCTGGCAGTGGACGGTGATGCTGACACAGCCAACTTAAGGCCCAATACCAATGATATTTAAAAAATAATAGATATGCTACCCATGCGCGAAATATGAAGACGCTAAAACGTCCTAATTGGGACGTCTTACCCCCAGTCTGCGAAAAGCGATACGACAAATGTGACGTCTCTGTCAGTGACTGTGAATCCGATAAAATGACATCGTGTGTGTTTCAAAAGTGTACAAACTATGATAAGAAAGTAAATAACGCTAAGGGGATCTCGTATCACATATAAGTAAACAAGAATTATGCATAAATCATAAAATTTTAAATATTTTTACTTCAAATTAATGTCACCAAGGTAAAAGAGAAAGTGCATTGTTGATTTTACAAGTGTGAAAAGGACAAAATGTGTTCGGTCATAGATTACACGAATAGAAAACACAGAAGCGATGTCTGGTTTAATACCTACGGCATGCTTGTGTTTATTTTTATTATCACAGCCTTTTTGTATTGTTTATTTATTATTGTGTACCGAATGCAAATTTGTTACTTCT
Source organism: Glyphodes pyloalis (assembly GCA_037074685.1). Classification (NCBI taxonomy): domain Eukaryota; kingdom Metazoa; phylum Arthropoda; class Insecta; order Lepidoptera; family Crambidae; genus Glyphodes; species Glyphodes pyloalis. Next base: position 2,074,601 of record JAYKKO010000003.1, on the reverse strand, counting down.
GGTAGTTAATTAAAAAAAATCCTTACCTTATATATTGCGCTGCGAATACTATTAATGATAGAACAAATCATCGTGTACTACGACTTTGCAGAACTCATCATTATCTACAAAAAGTGTCGCGACAGCATATTATTATGTCTAATATTATAGTTATGTCACAGTAACTTGGTATAATTCTAAAAAAATAATTAATATGCCGCCGCTTGAAAAGGCTCTTTATTTGTACTTTGGTATTAATCCTTATCAAAATAAATTACTTTATATTCTAGACGGCTTCAATACCTTTATATAACTTTTTGAATTATTCAATTCGAACATTTCATTGGGAAGATAGGTATCACGAGTTTAAAAATGGAAGTATTAGAAAAAAGTCGCGTGGTTGCCGTTCACCGCGTTTAGCTAGCCAGCATGTGATGTAGGCTCCATGTAAGTGTCATTGGGGTACAGGGGAAGTGACAGTTATAAAATAAGTGCGAGGATTATATGTATAATACATACATATTTTAGTACCTATAGTACTCGTGCGAAGCCGGGGCGGGTCGCTAGTTGTATATTTTTTCTCAAATGTGTTAATTTTTTTGTAATAAAAATTGTTTTTCCTTTATAGTTATGTTTTATTTTTAAAACCGAACGTTCGCATTAAACCGAATCCCGAATAAATAATTAATGTAATTCTTAAGTAATGTCAATCAATAAGTAACATTATTTTTGAATTACCTAAAATATTTGAAATAAAAAGACATGAAATAAGAGACAAAGAGTACACGTATAGTTTGTACCTTCTGTTTCGTTGTTTTTATTAGTCTTTGTTCAAGTGTCCAGTGCAGAGCAGTGATTGATCAACAAGTGACATTTAGTTGACTCATGTGCCCATCATGTGCCTAACAGAGAGTTACTACTTATCTCTTTTGTTCTTATGGTTTAAATTAAGCCATTCCTTTCACATCTAAGAATGTGGTTAATAAGAATTGCGCATGTGTGCAGTCGCACTCGACCAGCACAGATTTTTCGTTAGTTTTATGAACGTATAACATATCTATGGTTTTAAATATCATTGCCCAATACGAAGCAATTGACATTACCCGTTTCGCGGCGAACCGCGCGCCATCTATTGAACGCATTTGGTATTAGCTCGTGCTAGCGCAGCACGAGTGTGCGGTGCTAGTACGAGCTAATGCCATGTAGTACTAATACATACATGTCATGCTGTGCAGAGTAATTTTGATTTAGAGACAGCATTGCGTACGTATAATTTATTAAATCTTACTACTTTGTAATATTAGTAAGTACCAATAGATTATCAATTTTGTATTTTATTCGTTACATACATACAAACATATCGATGGTCCCAACGAATAAACGTTCAAACGAAAAACTACTACTTTTCAGGAAACCATAAAAACATTTGAAATCACATTACTTTAATGTCGTAATGAATAGATATATTTAATGTATAATTATATTAAAGGTTAAAAATATTTCAGATCATATATTTTTTAAGAAAATAAAACTATCGATTATCACAGTATTCAAGAAAAAACATATAATTTTATTATTCTAATGAATAATATGTGACTTGTTAACAGATATGTATCACTGCACGTTTATTCGTGTCATAAATGAAGCATAAACAAGTGTAGTAAAACGATACACGATTTACAAATTAGTAAAAGATAATAATTCTACATTAGGATAGCTGTATTAAAATTTTTGCGATCTGTAATGAAGCATAACTAATAAAAGTAGCTTCCATTTTTACACGAATAATCGTGTCTTTTTTTGTGTAGGAGTTATTACCCAAAGGAAAGTTTAGACACAAGCGGCAGATTGATTTAATACGTTTATTTTGGTGTACTCAAAGAAACAATTAGATTCAATAGACGCATGTTTTGTTATTCATGTTATATGAAGAAATTTAATTTCCCTACAATAAACGAATTTTGTGCTATAAAAGTCTTATTTTAAGTCCAAAATTTACAAAAAAAAAATTCTATGCCATAAAAACGAAAAAAAATTTTTGGGCAAGAGCTCTTGCACGTTTATTCCTTGGGGCCATCGATATATGGGGTGTAATTGAGCGTTTACAGCGTGTATGCTAACCAACCTTTCAAAAGGTTGTGTACATGAAGTGCAGAACTGCAGACGGTACACGCATCCTCATCGGTGGCTCCAAGTAGCTGTGGTACACACAACGATCACACCCCGGCTTATAACGTCGGCTTGTGAGCTAAACCCGATGAGGAATCCTGCATGCTTCGGTTGGCAGGTCTTGCGGTGGAACCTCCTGCTTTGTGTACAAAGTCTAACTCGGCGGTAAAGGCAGTCCACGCTGATAAGCATAGGGCAAGCTGATAGGGCAGAGGTCCAGTTTCATACAGACTGGACTTTGTCCGAGGCTTGCACTTGGACGGCTCTGGGGGTGTAGTTGGTACATCGTGGTCGCTTTCACACTACACCGGGGAGATAAAGAGGATTCGGCAGCACCTTAGTGACAAAGGTGGCCTGTTTAGAGGGGTACTGCTTTGCCTGCTCAGCCGGGAAGGGGGCTAGAAAAGATGCCCTAAAGAAATGTTCACCCTAACCCACACGGATGGTAGTTACCGCGGCTGCCTCCGCATCGTTTCACTCGTAGTCGACGATGCAATAAAATACGGTTTTTAAAATCACCTAATATGACTTCAGGCGCGTAGAACGTGCTAACCCTACTTGATCACAACTCCAACACCTATCCAGAACGGAAAACCGCAATGGTTCTCGGGTACTTAGCAATTCTCCGAAGAATTAGCGCGCAGTATCAAGAGTGTACGTCCAATCGAGCTGGTACTCTTGTTGGGCGCCAAAATGGCTCAAGACTATGAAGGCTGGCTTAAAATCTAAGGCAGAAACGGAGTGGGTAACATGAACTAGAATGGTCAGCTACTGCTCAATTTATGTGCACAAATTCTTGCTATTACAAACACTTTGTTCAGCCTCCCCGCGAAGCATAAAACTACATGGAGCACCCAAGGCCCAAATATTAGTATCTAATAGACTATGCGAAAGTACGGCAAAGAGACGTTTCCCAAGTCCTAATCACCCGCGGGATGCGTGGTGGTCACTGCTAGACTGACCACAGACTTGACGTTATAAAACTACGTCTTTGCTTCCGGCGTCCTCGCAGATCCGGTCCATCCAAGTCTGCATGTTTAAACGGTATTAGGCTTATGAATCATGAGACAATGAAGACATATGCTGAAACGCTTACAATCAGTTAACCGTCTGTAAGCCCTGAGAGCAGTGATGTCGAAAAGAGCTGGTTGGCTATATCTTCTCATATCTTAGACACGGCTAAATTCACTCAAGGGCTAACAACCAAAAACATGAAAATTGGTTTGTTGAAAACGATAAAGTCATAGTTAGCACAATCGACAAAGCAGAGCAATTCACCCTGAAAGTGTTGTGGAAATACGACGAGAGTAACCTGAAGTTTCGTCGACTATCTTGGGAAAGGATCGGTGGTGGCAAGACAAAGCTCACTACATGCAGTGGTTTCCTGACACAAACTAGCTTGGGGTGTTTTACAGTGAGGTTCGAAAGTTGATTAGCACGATCCCCTTTTCAAAAGCTCCTTTGAAACCATCGAATGGTGAAGGACTTCTCAAAACAAAGGAGAAAATGCTCGAGTAATGGATGGGACACTTCAACGCTCTACTCAACGTGCGCTGGTCTCTTGACTTTGAATATGTTCTGTTGATATCTGAACTCCCCACTCTAGCTAAGCTGGATAAGCCGCTGACACTTGCTGAGATTGTTCTTGCGGTCAGTTAACAACTAAAATAGCGCGTGGTTGGTATCAACTTGATACCGGGAGAGCAACTACTTAAATCCGGTGGTGACGGGTTTCATTCGGCTATATGGAGCCTTTTCGTACTTTGTGGGAAAAAGACCAAGTCCTAGCATTTTTACAGTTTCTCGCATTGATCGATTGCACCTCTTACCGGGGTATTTTACTATTATCAGCCCCTGGGAAAATCTTTGCCAGAGTACTCCTAAAACACTCCGAAGAGCACCTGCCTGAAACCCAATTTGGATTTTGGTCTGATCGGGGCACGTGCAAAGCTAATTTTTCAGTGCGTCATCTTCAAGAAAAGAGTTGACCTCGAGAAGGCTCTCGATGGCGTGCCCCGGAAAGCTCTCTAGATGGTGCTAGGGAAGCTATGATGCACGGAGCAGTTCTGTCAATGATGAATAGTCTGACTTTTTTCCCCGTCACCTGTGGTATGAAGCAAGGGTATGTACTAGCCTACACTATCCGCGCTGTATTTTGCATTGGATGTCAGGGATGTCTCAAGGACTTCTTCGAAAGGTTTTCGCATCCGGTTCCGCACTCAGGGCTTGCACGAACGTGTTACACACGCTATGATTAATGAGATCTTGTATGTAGATGACCTTTGTTTCGTGGCAGAATCCCCAAAACCCTGCAGCATATCATGTCGGATTTTCACCGTCTTGCCAAAAATTTGGTCTAAAAATAAGTATCAAAAAGAGGAATGGCTGTCGAAGGACGTTAATGGTCGCGAGACACTAAAATGAAGACTTGGTGAGGACTAGTTGAAGCGGGTTGACAAATTCCACTACCTGGGAGTACAATAACACCCAAGTGCAACCTCGATGCTGAAATAATAAGCAGAATTAGTGCTGCAGTCGCGGCATTCAGTAAGCTAAATTCAGAGGTCTTCTGCTCTCAAGACATCAAACTTGCTACCGTCAGGTATACATGGCGATCATGATCGTCAATTCCATCTCAGATGCCTACTGAAGATTATGATTGGCTTTTAGCCACATGCGACCACATTTTCTTAATAGGTGCATCGTACGAAAAATAACTTCACGTACATACTTTGAAATGATTGTACTTGTGAGTCTTACAAAATGTCGTTGTAAAAATTGCAAAAATTAAAAATTAAAAACTTTATTCTGTTTTCTCCATAGTGGGGGTAAGGTCCTGAGTGTATTAATTCTTACTAGACTCCAAGCGGTCAATCATACCCCTATGACAATGTATGTCATTATTTGCCGTCTCTGTGATTGCACTTACTCTATTCATTATTTTCCGATTCGGTTGTGATATTTCGTCGACGCGCGTTCAATACCGCGTAATGACATTTTCCCGTAAGTTCTAATTTAGATTGAAATAATATGAAATAACAGACCACTTTAATCTTTATGGCAAATTCTACATACGCGGTATTGCACGCGCGTCGACGATTTGCATTTTTGAGTTTCTCACTTGCCTAGAAACGTATAAATGATCAGTTTGGCTATTGTAAATAAGTAAAACCGGCCAAAAGTGTGTCGGTCCACGCTCAGTGTAGGGTTCCGTAGTTTTCAAAGCATCACAATACTTAAGTATCCTTAAATTACAACTTTAGTTAAAAAAATATTTTTTCAAAAATTTCAAAAACGATTAAACCCATCAGGTTCAAAATAATTTTCCTAGAAAGCCTTTATGCAGTTCTATATTCCAGATTTTTTTCATACTTTTTGACTAATGGTTCAAAAGTTAGAGGGGGAAGGGACACAATTTTATTTTCTTTTGCAGCGATTATTTTCCAAAATATTAAAAATATAAAAAAATGATCTTAGGAAACCCCTGTTCATTTTTAAATACCTGTCCAACGATATATTACATGTTGGGATTGAAATAAAAAAAAAAGTCACACCCCAATTTACGTGTAGAGGGGGTACCCTAAAAAACATTTTTTTATTTTTTATTTTTGCACTTTGTTGACGTGATTAATATACATATTTGTACCAAATTTCATCTTTCTAGTGCAAACGGTTTCTGAGATTATCCTCGGACGCACAGACAGATAGACAGACATGGCGAAACCATAAGGGTTCCTAGTCGACTACGGAACCCTAAAAATGCAGCCTAAGCAGCCTCCCAACAAAAAAGTATTTTACAAAAAATATAATCTCAAAATGCAATTCGAGCTGCGTAAAGACTACGCGTGTAAACCAATTTATTTACTATTTTCAAAACAGACAACTAACTGCCGTCACCTGTCAACACTACACATCGAAGCACCTGAACGGCAAACTTTCATATCTAAGAATTATGCAATTTAATCAGGCGTTTGTGTTTAAAATGAATTATTTTAATAACTAATAGATTGTATAAAAAACGAAGAAGGCGGCGACCTTTGGAATCACAATCCTAAAATTTTTTAGTAAAAATATTTTTTTCTAAATATATATTTACAGAGTTTTGGAAGAAAAATAATTTGAAGAAATCATTTTTGAACATTTTTTAAAAACGGTATAATTTTTATATATTCATTTATTTTAAAATTTCAAGAAGGCGGCGACCTTGTAAAATATCTGAATAAACGTACAAAAAGTGATTTAATGCTTAGAATTACTTGAGGTCGTCGTTGTAGTGAACAGAAATACATGAAGTTTCGCTAATTCTCTTCGTATTGGGCCTTAAAGAAAAATGTCACAAAACCCCCAGCTATAATCCTTTATGGTATTGATGACCTTACAAAACTGACAGAATTCATTGAAAAAGTGGTAAGTGAAAACGATTATACTTATAAGGTTATATCAAGGAATCAGCTAGCTATATCCACAAAATCTATCGAAAAATATAAAATTATAATAGATCATATTCGTAGCAAAGGCTTGATCGGACATACTTTTACACATAAAGAAGAGAGATGTCCAAGAATTGTTATCAAAAAACTACATTCAAGTACACCAAAAGATGCAATTATTGAAGCCATAGAAGCCACAGGGAACAAAGTTAAGGGCGAAATAGTTACTGCCCGTAGAAAAGGTACAAAAGAGCCAATCAACCTATTTTTTGTAAATATTTATCCCAGTGACAAGAACAAATTAGTAAAAGAAATAACTCACATATATCACCAAGCAGTAATAATAGAAGATCCAAAACGACAAAATACAATAGTCCAGTGTACACGCTGCCAACAATATGGTCATACAAAAAATAATTGTATGAGACCATACAGGTGTGTAAAATGTGCAGGTCCGCACAAGACAACAGCCTGTACAATAGATAAAAATACCCCAGCAATCTGTGCTCTATGCTCTGGAAGCCACCCAGCAAGTTACAAAGGATGTCAAGTATATAAGGAAATAATGGCAAGAAAAAAACTGAATTTCAGAAGACAACCCTACATAGCTCAAGAAAAGATACCACCAAATATACGGGACTTCCCAGTGACCAACGTACCTGAACCTCAATCTACAGCACAGGAAAATCACGAAGTCTATGGACCAGAAAGATACAATGACGTGGTTAAAAGATACCCGCGATCATCCACGAACAATAAGAATCAAATCCTTAAAAATAGAAATGTTGACGAAGACAAGTCACAGCGCACACATTGTAAAGAAATACCTGAAGATACAGAAAAGAGATCACATATAACCTGGCAAATGGAGAGTACTTTGGAAGACCTCATTAGAAAACAAGCTGAAAAGATAGATCAACTTATTGCACTTGTGGGCTCAATGCTGACCCTAATCACAAAGCTTATGGATAAAAAGTAAAAACGGCATCCCTACGTATAATTGCTTGGAACATTAATGGTTTAATACCAAATCAACACGAACTTGCACTAATACTCAAAGCAAACAAGATAGATATAGCATTAATATCGGAAACACACCTAAATGAGCAAAAATCTGTCAAATATAAGGATTACTGTGTATATACAACAAACCACCCAGGCAATACTTCACATGGAGGTTCAGCAATAATAATAAAAAAGAATATTAAGCATCACCTACATAGTAAGTTTAGGGAAGATTTTTTACAAGCCACTACAGTCACTGTGAGTCTGACAATGGGCTTTATCAATATCAGTGCTGTCTACTGCCCACCAAAACATAAAATCAAAGAAGATATGCTCAACCAATATTTCAGTACTCTTGGACATAAATATGTATGTGGGGGGGACTGGAACTGCAAACACCTGCACTGGGGATCCAGACTGACCACCACTCGTGGACGAGAACTTAAAAAATGTATCGATAGTCTTGGGCAAACCTCACTGTCAACAGGAGAACCGACATATTGGCCCACAGATACACATCGAACACCAGACCTACTAGATTTCTTCATTATAAAAGGTCTATCAGATGCATATTTAGATGTCAAGTCGTCAACTGATACTCTGTCTGACCATAGTCCAATCATAGCTACACTAAGTGCAACACCAATTTTTAAGAAACCAAAAATGACACTTTACAACTCTAAAACAGATTGGAATGCATTTACTGAATACATTGAGGGAAAAGTTAATCTCAAAGTAAAACTAAAAACTGAACAGGATATTGAGGAGGCAACCTTCTACATTACTAATATCATACAAGAAGCCGCATGGCGCTCAACTCCATATCCAGAACCCAATGACATTCAAAATAACATCCCTTTAAAAATTCGCCTTAAGCTTGTTGAAAAACGTAAGCTACGGAGACGATGGCAGTTAAGTAGATTGGACGAAGATAAAGCTAACTACAATAGGGCAGCAAGACAACTCCGGAAAATGGTATATGACAACAAAAACGTTACCTTTGAGAAGAAAATATCCTCTCTGTCAGCACTAAAGAAGGATAACTATTCTTTGTGGAAGGTTACCAAAGATTTTAAAAGACCACAGCAATGTTTACCTCCTATAAAAACACCCTTAGGAACTTGGGCCCGGCATGCTCTTGATAAAGCTGAATTGTTTGCTGAACATCTGAGCCAAGTCTTCACTCCAAATGAGTCTCATACGAATGACTTTGAACATGAATTGAATGAGATGTTAGCTAGTGACCAACAATTAAGTCTTCCGTTAAAACTAGTGACACCAAAGGAACTACAAAGAACGATAAGAGGACTTAAAAATAAAAAGGCACCAGGGTTTGACCTCATTACTTCAGAGATACTCAAGCACTTGCCAAGGAAACCAATTGTCTTTTTAAACATGTTGTTTAACGCGATATTTCGAGTACAACACTATCCGAGACTATGGAAAGTATCACAGATATGCATGATAGCAAAACCAGGGAAATCTCCTTGCGAGCTCAGTTCATATAGACCGATTAGCCTACTCCCAGTAATATCAAAGGTTTTTGAAAAGATTTTTCTGACCAGACTTAAACCTATATTAGAGGTAGAGAAAATAATTCCAGACCATCAGTTTGGTTTTCGTGAAGGGCATTCAACTGTGGAACAAGTACATAGGGTGGTACATAAGATAAGGCAGTCACTTGAAAAAAAACAATACTGCTCTGCAGCTTTTATAGATATTCAGCAGGCATTTGACAGGGTCTGGCATGGAGGGCTATTGTACAAACTCAAAACACTTTTACCAAACTCATTTTATATGATCCTTAGGTCATACTTAGAGGAGCGAAAATTCCAAGTAAAGTATGAAGAAGAAACTTCTAACCTGCGAAGTGTCCACGCCTCAGTACCACAGGGATCTGTACTTGGCCCTGTGCTGTACACAATATACACTTCAGATCTTCCGAACACAAATGATGTAGAGACTGCCACATATGCAGATGATACAGCATGTCTTGCTAGCGACGAGGACCCAGTGAAAGCATCTCAGAAACTCCAAATCCAGCTGGATAAAATAGATTCATGGCTATGCAGATGGAGGATAAAATGCAGTGCTACCAAATCTACACAAGTTACTTTCACTCTTAGAAGAGGAGAATGTGCACCTGTACATCTGGGAGGCAAAATACTGCCAACAAGTAACTGTGTGAAATATCTTGGTATGTCTCTGGATAGAAGACTGACATGGGCAAACCACATAAAGACTAAGCGAAATGAAGCAAAGCTAAACCTTAGGAATATATCCTGGCTTGTTGGACGCAAATCACAATTATCTCTGCATAATAAACTCCTAATATACAAAGTCATTATTAAACCAATATGGACATATGGCATTGAACTCTGGGGCTCAGCAAGTCACTCAAATGTAGAAATACTACAGAGATTTCAAAACATTGCCCTAAGGACCATATCCCGTGCTCCCTGGTTTGTCAGAAATTCTGAAATACACGAACACCTGGAAATAGATACTATAAAGGAAACACTCAATGCTTATAGTATAAAATATCTGAAAAGGCTTAAGGAACACAGCAATATACTTGCCAAAAATCTATTAGATGGTAAAGAGGATGTAACGAGACTTAAGAGAAAACAGATTCTAGCCCTGGACTAGTGATTGAGACTGGCATAATGTTCACTGGAGCATTGGCCACATATTAGAGTCAACAAAGAGAACACATCAGATTATGACTAAATTAAGTCGATTGCTGATTTGAAAAGACGAGAAAAAAAAAAAAAAAAAAAAAATTTCCGCATTGAAAAATTTGGGTTTAAATGCATTGCGGCGGTAAGCGAAGAAAACATAATCAATCGTTTCATCGATTAATCAAAGCGGATTTTAGTGTGTTAAGATGAGACATTATCGAAGGGACAAGACATAAGAAAAAATAGAGAATGTTCCGAGTTGTTGAAATGTTTAGCATAAGGATTCAGGTAAGACCTCCACAAAAGTTTATCACGTTAGTCTCTCCTCCACTTAATTGCATTGCCTTACACCCACCGATCTATCGTATGTCCAAACTTTATACCGAACTATATAATATACTAGCGACCGGCCCTGGCTTCGCACGGGTGCAATAAGTACTAAAATATGTACGAATTATACATATAAACCTTGCACTTTATTTTATTACATTGACTCCCCCCGTACCCCAGTGACGCTTACATGGAGCCTATATCGCATGCTAGCAAGTTGAGCGCGGTGAGCAACCACACGACTTTTTTCTAATACTTGCATTTTTAAATTCAAAATTAACATTTATGGAAAATGCGCGGTATTGCACTATCACGATATGTAACATGTTACTTTTATAACTTCTTGGTAGGTAGGTATTCCTGTTTCTTACAACTGTAAAAAACTACCAAGTTACAAACACGCCCGATTTATTTTGGGGAAGTTTATTCTTAGAGCCGGAATGCTTTATTACAAGCTACTATTACGACTACGAATGAGAGGTGTCCATCGGTTTATCACAATACGCTGAGCCAATTTCGGTAAAATTCGTCAAATATTTTCGTTATAAATAAAACAGCTATTTATGAGCCATAAGATGTTTTAGACGATAGTACCTACCTATCGTATTTATTTTTAAAGGGAAGGGAGCACTTTTTTTTATATCGCTCTTCAAGTATGATCTCATCCCACCTGATGTTAAGTGGTAATGAGGTCCAAGCTTAAGGGCGACAAGTACGACGCAGGAACACAACAACACCGAAGTGAATGTTATTTGGCTGCGGTCTTCTGTAAGGTGGAGGTATTTAATATTCCATCACGAACCAAAAAGTTCGGTAACTCTTATCTTTGCCGGACCATAAAGAAGTGGAACTCGTTGCCGGCTCATGTTTCCTCCTTCCTTTGACATGGATTCCTTCAAAAGGAGCGTGAAGAAACATCTTGCGGGCCAGTATGGCGATGCTAACGGATAGGATATTTTGATATCAAATCCGTTGTCATCGCGATGTGGGTTCCTCTCTTGCTTACCATCAGGCTGGGAGGAGCCAATATACTGCGCTACTATAAAAAAAAATTCAACAGTCGGGCTTCTTCAGCCCGAGCGATAAACCGCTATACCCTACCTCTCTTTAACACCTCCAAGGAAGTCTTATAAACTCATAAGTAAGATTACAAATAGGTACCTACGCAAAATAAATATTTAGAAAAGACCCTACTTAAGGATGTTGCACATCTATATTTTTACTATCCATTACTACAATTTGTGAACGAAAAATAAATCATGAAAACTACTCAAACGTATGTTCGTTTCTCCTGGTAGATTTTATGAAATAAATAGATACAAGTAAAAGAGGTAAGAAGGGGTCCACCTGTTTTTAAGAGGTTCCAAAACTAGTAAACCGTCTAATGTAATAAATTAATGACCTTATGAATAATAGAAATTAAGTGGGCGTGCCAGGCCCCTTAACTGCCTGGCGTTTAAAAAAATATTTTGTTCAATAGTCAACGAAATATATTTAAAACTAGCTGTCCCGGCGAACTTCGTAACGCCTATTTTTTTAATTTCTAACCTTTTAAACCTTCCCTGGACCTCCACAATTATTTCAAAACCAACATTAGCCAAATCGGTCTAGCCCAGGGGTCACCAATTAGTTATGCTCGGGGTCCGTTTTAAGAAATGAAATGACCATCGCGGTCCGCACATTTTATAGAAAAAAAAAATATTAAAGAAATGTAGTTACGGAAATAACAAAGATAATTTTTTACTTTTCAATGGGAAAAATGTTTTTTTCTGTTGTCTTAAGTTTGGAGTATAATTGGTGCACGCTATTGTCATTAAATCCTGGAGATGTTCATTAGTAAGTTAAGATCGAAATTTATATTCTTTGAAATTCGAAATTTGTCGAATTAAAATAAAAAATAAATAAATATTGGACAACATCACATACATTGCTCTGATTCTGTGGTAAGTAGCTTAAGCACTTGTGTTACAGAAATCAGAAACAACGACGGTACCACAACACCCAGACCCGAGACAATATGGAAAAGTTCGTTTCCCATATTGACCCGACCGGGGATCGAACCCGGAACCTCAGAGATGGCGGTCGCCAAAGTCAGGCCCGCTCGCCTCTCGGCTACGGAGGTCGTCAAAATTGACGGTAAAAAAAAAGATAGTGCGGGAGATACATTTTTATTAAATTTCGTGCTCTGTAGTGCAAGTTGCTGTGTTCTTGCGGTCCGCACAAAATGGGTTGGATGGCGGTCCGGATGCGGACCGCGGTCCGCCATTTGGTGACCCCTGGTCTAGCCGTTGTCGAGTTTTAGCGAGACTAACGAACAGCAATTCATTTTATACATATAAGATTCAATCGTGAGTTCAACAAGCTCCATTTATGATCAGATCACCTTTGCCATCTTGTACCTTTTCTAAAGGGCGGAGTTAATAAGCGCACCGTAGGTAATGGTTCCTCGGGTGGACAGGCGCGTGGGAGTCCCCCACTCCCGGCTTCGCCACTCAGAAACGAGCGGGGACTACCCACTACGCCATGGAAACCACCTTGCCAACTTGAAACTGGCAACGCATCTCATTACTTTTTAACACTTAGAAGTTATACTGGCATGCAATGATTATATACTGCTCCGGGCTTCGGTATTTGGACTTCCAGAAAATAAAATATAAATATCTCAGCCATTTAAAACCCGACATTTAACCTCCTTTAAAATATTAGGTGTTGGTACCGTTCTAAAGTGTTCATTATTGATTATATCGTTGACCTTTTTGACCTAAAGGCTCAAACCGATTAGGAACATGACTAATGAAGCAAGCTTTGGACCCAAATAAGGTGGTTTTCACGAGTACCCATTTTATTTTTCAACTTAGTTTGTTTTAGTAACTATGTGGAACCTACTTACATCGCAGTTTATATTGTACTAAACTAACGTCAGATGTGATCCCATAATACAAGCATTCCAATTTTAATAATAGTTTTTAGTAAGGGTTTCCTTATATAAAGCTTTTAATAGACTAACATGTATTTGCTGTAAATAACGGCCATCTTTAAACTTTATTTGAAGGTACGCTCTAAAAAACAAGAAAAACGTCGCCGCCTAAAAATCTCAGCCATCTGACCGGCGGAATGCAAAAATCTATGTACAGTCCACTCAATAAAAACTCGTAATTCCTATATATATACAGACGGCGACCGCATCTCGCATACGCTTTATACGATGTACTCACTGCTATATAAAACCGGGGAGAGAGCCAAATTCTAAATATAAAGGCGGGCGAAAACAGCCGAATGCTAACGAAAACTCCGCCCGCCTCAGTCCATAGCCAACTGCCGCCTCGACATTTCAAAAAACCACCGCAACCGAACGCGCGGTAACCATAACCAGTAACCACCTGGTAAGGGCAACCGACGAGTAACACACAAAATAATTCCATAAATCGCCTCATTTGGAATTGGAACGCGCGCGGAGTCAGTGCAATAATCTGGAATTTTTTGAATTTCGAATAACCGTGCAAAAGTGACAGTGTGTGTGATTACCTATCCCATCCGTGTTACCGGTAATGTAGACAATTGGTTCATTTTCTTTTTTTTTTTAATTCTAACGTTACTTTTATTTAGTTTGGCAAACTAAAAATCATTTTAGCACGTGCTGGAGAGTATAGGGTTTCAATATGTCTGCGTGCCGTTCCAGAATAATTTACCGTCATCAGTTCTGCACTGAGTTGCGCCAGTTTTTTTTTAATTAGAACCGGCGTTTTATAACCTCCAAAGAGTTTTCACCTGCTAATTCTGAATGTATACGATTTAGAGAATGTTGACTGTGTTTGTGTGTTTTTTGGTTGGTTCAGTAGTTTTTTCTTGATTAGTTCCGCATTGCGGAATGACCGTAGCCTAGACTGTAAGGAGGCTGTGTATCGATTTTGTTCGGAGACTGTCTGGTAGGTATTTGGTCCCATATGGACATGACTGAATACGACGTACTTATTAAGCCGTTTGCTCAGTTCTATATTTGAAAGTCGGGATTATGACATTTGATGAAGTTCATTCGTTTTGTGTGACAGGCGGGTGTGTTATTGTTTATATTTACGCGTCGATCTTCAAGTTTACTAATAGGTACTTTAACTGATAGAATCACTTGCTTTGGGGTGAGTGGCAGAGTAATTTACTAACAATCATAATATTACATCATATACAGTGTGTACATGTTAATTAAGATACATTTCTCCATTTTCAATAAATAATTTATTTACTTATTTATTAACATACGTCTAAAAAATAAACTGGTCTTAAACTAAGGGTCAGTTGCACAATCTGTAACAGTTACACAATGAGTTGAAGGTTATCAAATTGCACAAAATGTATGGGATATGACAGTTTTGACAGCTGTCAAATCGTCCGTAACAGGTAAAGATGAGTTGGTGTAAATCTCCTTACGTTTTTATCGTGTATTATGAGTACCAGGTGATACTCGTACGTAGATAACTCTTATTGGGGGCATATAACCAGCACACTCAGACTCTGCCAATTAAGATAAGCTTGATTCTCAAATCGACTTACCTAAGCGAGAATCGATCTCGGCACCCTTCGAACATGCGGCTACCTCAGCCACTGCGTTACCGAGGTCATCAGTTAAATTCTTTATTCGTTAGAAAAAAAACCGTAGATTTATGAACCTTGGTGTAGGCCACCACTGCCAGATATCTAATTGATTCTGACTCAAAAACGATGGGGTGTTATCAGTTTAGACATTTCTGCCGGTCTATCTATTTGTCTGTCTGTGTGCCTGTCTGTCTATCTACCTCTAAAAGGCATATTTAGTGAATGTTATATAAGGTAGTTATAAGTATGTATAAGGTAAATGGTACAAAGTTAAATATAGGTAACGTTATTTCGCAAACATAAAGTTTTCGATGAAGCCAGATAAAGTATGTTTAAATCCCAATACGGAAGCTTTTTTTAGTTACACACAGAAAATAGGCCAAATTATTGCAGAAACATCAAGTTACCTTTGTTGATAAAGAGCTACTGAAGTTTAGGCTCACTGAGCGTATTCTGGCTGAGTGACTATTGATGTCGATCACGAAATGTGCGATTGTCCATATGAATCGTTATGGTTGTAAATTTAAATTTTATTCAAAATGTGTGAAAAAAAAGTATAAAATATCGAAGACGTTTTGTAATCTCCACTAATTTTATGTTCGTTAAATTTCATTTATGAAAATTAGTTTGAGTTTGATCGCTCTTTCGTTAAATTCACAAAAAACGTCACGTGAAGTTTGTGGTTTCAAGTCTTACAGTGCGAGATGAGATGATATTTCTTTTGCTTCTTTAGAAAACTCGAATGACTAGTGTTATGAAAAAAAAAATGTAATGTAAATTTATATCTTACTTGGCGATTCGGATAAGTTTTCCATTGACCTGCTCTGAATATTTCCTCTGGAGACCCTCTGGTCTACTCTCAAAAACGAAATATGTCGGATCCGACATCGGACAGCAATTTTTAATTCTCATAGTCACATCTAATTCACTTAAATTGCAAATTAAGCGTTTACATAAAACAAAATATTATTTATGCAAACCAAAAACCACGTTTTTCCTTCCGAACTTTTGATAAATCTTCAAAAACGAAACGTTTTGTTTGTTCGTTTCGTTGTTGGGAGTAGACCCCCAGCACTGATTACCAATTGCAATGTCACTACGGATTTTTTTTAACTTATTAGTCGAATTACATGATACACGACATAATAAGTAATTAAATTATTAAATATTAGTATTTTTCTGGTTTTACGACCGCATTGGTGCAGTGGCAAGGTGCCCGAAGCATAAAAGGCTCTAAGTTTGATTTTCAGTTGATGTTGATTCAGATCTCAGGCCAATCTGGTTGTCTTGGGTTGAACAGTTAGTATTCGTCATTATCGTCGTCGGTACTTATAGTACAAGGAAAAACCTTAGTTTGAGACCGTAGGTGTGCTTTGATTTGATTTTATAGAGCATTTAATTATTTTATATAAATGAGCGGCTAGCCTCATCTTCGTGCGCGTGCTATCCCGATGATTCTTTTCTTACATATACTTTCTCTTAATAATAACGAAAAAAAAATTCAATTTATTGCAGTAATCGTAATCATAATCAATTTATTTATTCATGTTGGTTACAAGTAACACTTATGCATCATAAAGTTTAATACAAACCAGAACTGAAGCTTCAGCCGGTTCGGAACCTAATCTTACCGGGAAGAATCCGACAAGAAACTCAGTAAATATCCTAATCTGTGCAATATAATGGACAGAAAGAACTTAAAAATATGGTGTGACAGCGAGCAGACAATCATGTTCTATGTTTCGTAGTTCATACACATTTTAGCCATTATTTTTTATAGCATAAGATTAATAGCCAGAATGCCATCAGAGCACCCTAACTTCAGTAGCTCATATTCTTTTATTTCCCGTGACCGTATTGATGGGGCTAAGTTTTGGAGCAAGGGGTGGTTGCGTGCGTTGAGAAACTGAACACAAAGTATTCGTTACCGACATGAAACAGAGAACAAATATTCGGGGAGTAATAAAGCAAAAATTGATGATTTGGAAAGGAAATGTCGTGGTACCGTCATTTTGTGTAGCGGAAATGTATGCAATGCCAAATTGACTCAGCGTTTTGTTTACTTTGGTTCCCTTTACTTTTCCAAATTTGAAAGTTCTTGAAGATATCTTTTTTTCTGATGTTAAGTGGTAATGAGGTCATCATTACCACTTAACATCAGAAAAAAAAGTAAAACTAGCAATACGTAGAAATATTCGATTATCTAAAACATAAATTGTAAGAAACAAAGTAAGAAAAATATTTATTAGGTATTGTTCGTACATATTTGGGTAAATTAAACAATGTGGA
The DNA here is from genome assembly GCA_037074685.1 of Glyphodes pyloalis. NCBI lineage: Eukaryota > Metazoa > Arthropoda > Insecta > Lepidoptera > Crambidae > Glyphodes > Glyphodes pyloalis. Next base: position 2,057,131 of record JAYKKO010000003.1, on the reverse strand, counting down.
GTTGACTAACATGGTAGGTACCTAAAAGGCTTGACCTTAGTACCTGAGATTGTAGTCATGACTTAGTAAATTGCTGAATCTATTAACTTTATTTATCATATTTTTAAATAAATAATTATGCGTATATACATTATGTAAATATAAGTATACAAATATAATAATAAGTAGTTCAAATTTTAAAATTCCAGCGTTTCTTCTTCTACGAAGACATTCTACTAGAAACCATTTTGTCAAAAAAAAAATCATGTCCTGCACAAAGGATATATTTAACTAGTACCCTGATTTTATTGATTGAAGATAAGAGAGATATAATGGATAGATAATTATCAGAGAACATCGCATACATTGACCTGGTACCAAAGCGAACAGCTTATGCACTTTTGTTATGCCGATAACCAGAACCGACTGTGGTACCATTAGACATATGTACTTAAAAACATTCATAAACACCCAGACACAGACATAGACCTCCGTAGTCGAGAGGCGGGCTAGACTTTGGCATAGCACCATCTCTGAGGTCCCGGGTTCGACCCCCGGTCGGGTGTGGGAAACGAATTTTTGTATATTGTCTCGGTCTAGTGTGGGAACGTCATTGTTTCTGATTTCTGTAACGCAAGTGCTTAAGCTTCGTACCACAGAATCAGAGCAAAGCAAACAGTCGTCGTTTCTGTTTTCTGTAACACAAGTGCTTAAGCTACTCATAACAGAATCAGAGCACTGTATGTGAATGTTATCCAATATTAATTTAATGGTTCATCAAACGAAAGTTTGTCCTGAGTGGGGATCGAACCTGTGCCCTTGAACCTTGTTTCAGCTCTAACCATCGCTCTGTCGTACTAGTCATAATAAAAGCGATTTATTTATTTATTGGAAAACACAACAGTCTACAATCATTATTGCATATACAGACATTCCAGCTTAACTTATAAACAGAACTGTAGTCCTAAACGTGTTTACACGTATATTATAACAAATCGCTTGGTGTATTATAATTATTTTAAATTATGTTATATATTTAAATATATTATGTTATGATTGATCGTAAATAAGAAGATGAGCTCAATACCAAATCCAACATATTCAAACAGTTTGTAGATAGCATTAGCAATTCCTCAAGACTTCCTAAATAGTATTAATATTATTTAAGAGAGGTAGGGCATAGCGATTTATCGCTCGAACTGGAGCAGCCCGACTGGTGAAATACCTCCACCTTACAGAAGACCTCAGCCAAATAACAATCACTTCTGTGTTGTTGTGTTCCTGCGTGTGAGTAAGGTTTCCAGAGCTCCTGGGGGGTGCTACATTAGTAGCAGGGGTCAAGCCTTCAAGGTAAGGACGACAAGTCCAGTAACATTTATTATGCTGTACTTGTCACCCTTAAGCTAGGACCTCATTACCACTTAACATCAGGTGGGATGAGGTCAATCTTGAAGAGCAATATAAAAAAAAAAATCAAGGTGATCTGAAGTCAACAATCTACATATTTCAACTGCAAGCAATAGTCTAGTTCATGGAGGCAAAACTTCGGCATTATTTGTGACATCACCGCTTAATATGCGCCACGGGAGTAAATTTTGTCACGCCCTTATCAAATGCTAGCTATGCCCGCGACTTCGTTCGTGTGGACTACAGGTGTCTTCCATGTATAAATACTTTCATGGTCGGTTGTACCCCTATCTTCCCTATATTCAAATCAAAATGTATGGACTGGTTTTTGATTTAAGTTTTGAGCTATATTTGTGCCAAATTTCATATCTCTTTTTACCATATAAACTTTCAAGGGCGATTTTACCCCTATCCCTCTTATTTTCAAAACAAAAAGTAGCGTAAGTTGTTTAAGAGATTCTACGCAACCTATACCAATTTCATCAAAATAAGTTCAGTGGTTGAGCCTTGAAAGCCGGACAGACAAACAGATAGACAGAGTTGCTTTCGCATTTTTAATATTCATATGGATTATATTAGTGTGTTAGCTGCTGACTGATTGGCTGAAAATACGAGCGCGGTATCCTATTAGCCAATAGTAACGAAACTTTTGTCGTCTCGTACGAGAAGTTTGACATATTGCGCACGCTAGTAGGGATTGTTTACTGTCACAAAGAAAGCGTGGCGAATCTTAATTTACGGCTGAAGACACGTCCGATTATTTTCAGAGCCGAAGGTTCACGCTTTGCCGTAACAAACCGAAGTTCACAAGGTCTCCAACTACGGCGTCTGGCCGGACGCCAAATTAAAATGTACCAGCGTTTGCGCCCCGTGTCGCCAATGAAGAATTAATATACTCTTGTTGTTACGGCTTCGGTCGACGATGGCGAAAGATTTGAAATAGTGATGTAATATTTGGAGGCAAATCGTAAGTGACACACCGAAAAAATCGGGTTATATTAAACCATAGATCTTGAAGAACACACAACTTTTCTTGAAGAACATTTAATATAGCGGCTGCCCGCGACTTTGCACGCGTGTACCTACTTAAGTCTTTTCTATCAGACCTAGCATGCGCCACGTGAGTTAATTATGTATATCGCGCTCTTAAGAAATGTCACAATCAATGCGTCATTTCTCGTCTCATTCGAGAAATTTGACGTAATGCGCATGCTAGGCATATATGAATACAATAGCTTCAGCCTCTAAAATTCTCAGTACATAGTTTTTGAGATTATTCATTTCAAACATACGCACAAAAATACAAATCCTTACTCTTTAAGATATTAGGCTCTCTTTAAATAGGCTAAGTCTCCCAAAACTGTTTACACCGTTTGTCTGCGGGATCAAGGTCTCATGAACATTAAAATGATTGAGCAAGAGGTACCTACCTGTGCACTTTCGTTTGGACCAAGTATTATTTAAGGTAAAACCAACTTGTCATAATCGGGAGAATGGATAGTAAATAGCAGCCATTACGCTGGAAGTGCTGTGGTGTGTCATGGTTCAATTCCCGCACCTGCAAGGGGAGATAAAAAAATTCTGTTTCTAATATTTAAAGTTCGCTAGTACGGCGTATAGTATTATAAAAATAATAAAATCGATTAAGATGCCAAGGTGTCTTCGATTCCGTGGTTTTCAAACTTTTCTGCAACGAATGTACCACGGGCCGATAAGTATGTAGTTCTAAACATATTCGGCAGAGGGCACTTACCGAAAGGCTAACGGTTGATACAGCAGAAAAATTTCATCGCCTACAATAACTTGCGGTTAGCTCAGTTGCTAATAGCAGCACGCGCAATACGTGAAGGTCGTGGATTCAATTCCCGCACCGCAAGGGGAGATAAAAAATTTCTGTTTCTAATATTTAAGGATCCTCATTATCTCCTAAAAATGACACCAGAAAACCTGGCAGCATAGAAAAGCCACAAATTTAATCTCCAGGCGTGATTTCCTAGCCCGTGTCAAAAGCTAGACTAGTCTGGAGTCAATGAGGCCTAAATTTAGTTTCAGCCATCACCGTGATCTAAGCGACGGAATTAGACTCAAAAACTCCAGCTGCAGTGTTGACGTGTAAGCCGAAACTTTAAAGAGATCGGGTGGAGTCCAAACAACGCGAATTTAAACTTGAAAGAGATCAGCATACTTACTCACAAAATAACGACTTGGATTCGAAATGGGAAACTATATCTCTTTCTTAATATAAACGATTAGTAGAGACAAAACATAAACTTTCCGATTCGAAATCGTTTCTGACGTTTGTTTCCTTAATGTATTTACACCTCTATTGATAGTTGAGCATAAGATATTACCAACAGTTTGGTGCATAGATTTCGTAGTAGCATGGAATCGATTTTGGTCTACTGTTTGTTTTTAGTATCAATGGGGTATCGAGTTTTATCTTTCTTTCGTTTGGGACCACCGAAATATTAAGACATTGATTTTGAAAATAGTTTCTTTTAACCTAAATGCAATTATGTATACTTGTAAAAGTTTTTTCATGTGGACTATCTCTCAAACATAGGGCTTTCTTCGAAACAGAAAAAGAAACAGATGCATTGCAGTCCATATAAACGCTTGCAGACTTTACACCTGTAAAGTTTCTCCTGTGAAATGGAATAAAACTCTATACATTTGAGGAATTGAAATTTGGTTGATTTACGTCAAAACATCTACCAGTAGATTAATGAGGATTTTTATCATATTTTTACCAAAATCGGTGGAGATTTATGCAAGTACCTATCTAAATATTAAGTAAAAATGCTGAGATTTCGAAGATAGTAATGTGAGCCCATAATAATTGTTACCGTCACGTCATCGTGGTATTTGCCCTAAACATGTAAATTTCTAGCATCATTGCACAGCATCGTTGGAGGTTGTTGATTTTGAAGATGGCAATTTCGACGTATATCTAGTAATAACAATCGTCGTTGGTGTATTTGCCCTAAACATGTCGATTTCTTACGTCTTAGCTACCAACAGTTGGAAGTTGTTAGTATCGCTCTGTAGGCGTTACAGTGTTTTTCAGCTAATTCGCCCACACACGCCCACACTCACGGGTTTATATGACTGATGCACGCTCTCGAATCGTCTATAACGCCCGAAACACTATCTGATGGAAACCCCTAGATTGATTATGATTATGGGTAAGAATGTAAAATCAAAGTTTCAAGCGCTGTTTAGTCGAAGCTAATTTTAGATTACTAAACGCAATGACTGGTTAGTTTTTCGATTGTAAAGTATAACATAGTCATCGTTCATCATGCTTACGGCGAAAGAGTGGAATGCGTTGGCCACATCCGTGTTGTAGCAAGAATATAATCCCTCTGCCTTTAAATGTTGTAATGGGTGTTGTGGTACCGTCGTTGTTTCTGATTTCTGTAACACAAGTGCTTTAGCTACTTACCACAGAATCAAAGCAATGTATGCGATGTTGTCCAATATAATTTAAAAAAAAATTTAGGTTGAACTGGCCTTGTTTGGCGTTTGGAGCTTGTCCCATTGTCGACGCCATCTTGACCTTATGGCCAAATCATGGGAAGAGCAGCATCAAATATTAGTACGAAATATAATAATAGGAAAGTTCGTGAACACTTCTTCTCTCTCGCTAATACATAAATCGTAGACATGAATTTGTCAATTGCTGAATCCATTTATATATAGTTATTATTTATTTTATATTTTTATGTGGTATTATTTACTTATATATATAAGTATATATATGCTCAATATGTAAATATAAGTATAGCTTCATATTTTATTTATATATATATATTATATTTATTCATGTATGTCTATATTTATTTTTAATTGTTTCCGAAATGAATTTTGTAACGCTTGATAGTTACTATTCTCGTGTATTATGTTTTTATTTTATATTTTAGATTACTTATGCACTTTGTCACTATTACCGCACCCATAAACTAACTCTCCGCATGACCCAAAGGTTGACTGGTAGAGAATGCCCATAGCATTAAGTCCACCTGTTGTACTTTTTTTGTGCAATAAAGTTTTTAAATAAATAAATAAATAGGTATGTAGGCTAAAAGAGTAAAACAAAATGAACCAAGTCCATAGGATGGTATATTATTAAATTGGTATTTTTTGAACTGAGTCTGCCTATTTTTCATATTATGATCACCCTAAATGAATGAATAAAAAATAGAAATAATGTCTGGTTCTATTTGAGTTCACAATATGAGATATTTAGTTTCAATATTAAATAATGTAAAAATTGACGTTATTTTTTATATTCTTTTCGTACAGGGTAGCTGAATATTGAGTATTTACTTGGTTTTGTTGGAATTCAACATTTTTAGTTAAGATGTATGCTGGACCATCAAAAAAGGCTTTCCTTAGAAATCTAGTTATTTGTCCAAAATCATGTTGTATTTTTTTGTTCTAATAATAAGTATGTCAGCTGCGGTCGCATAATTATCAAAATTTTGTTATCCATGTTATGCAATTTTGTTTTTTTTTTCTTGTATTCATAATAGTTATTTTCTCAAAGTTCCAAGCAATTTTAGGGCAAATTTTTAGGTTTTCTGGTTAATATCAGTATTTTTTTAATCTGAATAGATACCACGTGTGTGTAAAAACGTTCTTGCAGAACTGAGTTTTACAAGATAAGGAATTCCTCACAATGTTTTTGATGTCGATCGCAAAGTCGATGTAGCAGTACGTACCTAACAGTTTTATTATTAGCACAGATCGGAATCTCTGTAGGCAGATAGATATGGGACTAAAATAAAGATGAGATGCATCGCGTGTGTTTATAATGACATAATTAGCGCTAATCTACGTCCATCAATCCATGTCTATCTTTAGATCGCTGCTAGTTTTCATTTGCGTATGCTTCATGTAGATGTGTAAAGTTTTTTGTATTTTGACTTCGAGTGAACTATAGAGAAGAAATTTAACATTGTGGTTTGCTTCTAGCCTGTTTATTTGAAGTGTTTTAATTTAAGTCGTGATGTACGTTCCCAAAATAGCAGCCATTTTGTCTGGTAGTGATGTGGACTACCATCAAAACTTTGTGGTTGAATTATTTTCCACGGCATCTTAAGGGCCTCTCGCCTTTAAGGGCGATGAGGTTTGTTGTGGAGTTTAAGTGGATAGGCCTGCCCTTTATAAAGTCCCACAAATGCTTAAGTGATGGTACAGTGCAGCAAGCATTACTCCCTGTCAAATTTTATATGCACAAATATTACAAACAAATTTAATTTGAAATTAGTATCTACTTTTAAAATTTACGGATATTAACCAATTTTTAAAAAAAATTAAGATTTTAATGCAATAATCAGCTCTTTGGAGTCAAGCACATAGTAGTACCTACGTTTAACACGGCGAATTATCAAGACCATCATTTATCCCAAACATATAAATGTTTCAAATTTCCACAGTTACCCTGATGCCAACTGAACATTTTCTGAAAATGCATTTATTACCAAGACCCTATTCGTTCTGTCACAAACATCATCACAGCCATTCTTATCAATAATATTAGTTGAATTCTATGAAACTTGTAAATGTTACAAAGTAACTCTGGAGATGTTCTTAATAACGGAATATTTGCTGCAAACGGACATGTCGACGTAATAACTGCCTCGATGAAGACATTGCGTATTTCTCTCGACACATTAATCTCCGGAATGTTGTTTTTGGCCGTAGGACCATTTTATACTTGCTATCTTCAAAATATCTGTGACGGCTTTTAGTAAATCATTGTTATCATGTATATGAAATTATTGACCCGAACGATTTTCGCGACATCACGTTGTCGTCTTAGATTTTGACTGCCTTTTGCGAGAGGGGAATGCCTTGCAGCATCGTGTCACTGCCTCAGGGAAAGTAGTGGCCTGTGTGGGACTTCCCGCTTTGAAAAGAGCGGGGAATACCCACTCAAAACACCCCCCAATTCTCGTCGTAAATAACTAAAAATAAAATAAGTAAATACATAAATATTGAAATAAATAAATACAACATCATTCTACTTAGTACTCAATGCCTTTTGTAGTTTTTTATTGTAACTAGGATAGAAACAAAACTATTTTTTACAACTATAGTTGTTATACTATTAGATATTTTATAAAAAGACTATAGAATTTAGAACATTTTCAAAACATTTGTCATCATCAGTCTTTAATATCAGGTCATTCTCGCCACAACTACATCAAAGTCTGCTCATATCAAGTTATACCCGAAACTTGCTAATTTATACTTACATGAGACCTAAATAATATAAAATTAGCCTTGACGTCCGTGCACGCCGGCTGCAGTTTGATATTTTGAAAGACATAACTGTTAAATAAATTATATTGGACGACAGCCAAGGGGACGAGAAAAAGTCTGGTCACTTACGCTGTTTTGGCAGTCAATGAGTGATAGGTACTACCCGGAACTAGTTACCATTGACTGACTCCTGGCACAGTTAGTACTGATTGTTTTATAATTAAGGCCTTCTCTCCTCTCCTTTTGAGGATAGTGTAGATCAGTAGAGCTAGTATAATTTGTGGTCTAATTATGTACTAAGAATATTGTTTAACGCTTGCGTTTTTATATAGAGACGATTCATAAGTGTTACTGATGTAATCTGTATGAATAGAAATAGTTTGGATTTGATTTATATAAAGGATTGGAGGAAGGAAAGGAGGAAGGAGGACATTTTCTATTCTATTCTATTCTAATATACCCAGATACCATTCTTGACCGGAAAAACAGACGCAGGGAGCCAAGACTTCTTAGCAGAAATTAAAAGAAAAAATGAAGCTAAACGTTTCGTGCGTTTTGAGCATTTCTTGCACACATTCTCCAAAAATTATTTAGCAGAAAATAGACAGGTTTGTAAGTACCTAACAATCTCTGTCAAAAGCCTTGACTTTGTAAGCTACAAATATTCCACCAGCGCCTCATCTCAAATGATTCCTTTGGAGCCCAAGGTTTTTGAAGTAGAAAGCAGTATTTAGAGCTTGCAAAATTTTACTGTCCTTCATAGCGCAAGATTTTGAAATCTAAATTTTGACCACACCCCATTCTTTGAGTTATCAGTACTCGTCACCCGTATATCTTTTGGCAATTTAACGGCCCATACCGCTCAACGTGTCCGTTGTGACGATTATTGATGATTGTTGACAGATGATGGTTTTCCTTAATTATCTTTGTCATCGTTGCTCCTTTGAACAATCAGAGCCGCTCTTATTACCGTTTTCTGACTCCGTTTTGAACGATAGAGTAAAATGGTTTAAAATTTGTTTTTCAATCCCATAAAGGACAAATTAAGGCAATCATAAAATCTTTCTTTTTAAAAACAGTCTTGTAACGCATTTCAATATTAAATTTTGAGTGATAGTTAACTACTAGTAGTGTTTGAATCTTCTCTGTTACTAATGCAATGCATTTGAGAATAATCTGAAATGTTTTATTACTATGAGGAAACAATGAGAAAGCATCCTTACTTCCACAATATTACTGCAACGTTCATTCAACTTCAAAGACAACAATTTATGTAACTACAGCTCGGGCACTTAGTTTTCCACAATTATTATACCCACTAAACTTGTTTTCATTTAGTCAATGACCCTATCTGAGGATGTCCACCGACTGGCTTCCTGCCAGAGCGATAAGTCTTGCAAAAAGTGACTGTTTGGGCAATGCACGCACTGGCTCCCCTCCAATGGTGCCAGAGATTCGGTTACGCAAGGATTACGATTACGAGACAGGCTGGACAAAAGATCTTGGTGCAAAATCTTGTTCTGTTATATCTTCGGTATAACTCTATGTCCCAAATTGGTGTAAGAAGAAGGAAGCTACGACTATTTATACTTGTACATTATCTTAGATAGGGTCTGAATTGGCTTACTTATGTAAAACGCTATCTCAATTTAAGAATCATCTTTGGACTTATTTCTTACTATCAGAAAACATACACAAATCACTAGTGAATGATCCCATGAATGAATGATCCATGAATTAATCTATTATATAAAAATGAATCGCAAAAAGTGTTGGTAAGCGCATAACTCGACAACGCTTGGACCAATTTTGACAATTATTTTTTTAAAATATCCAAGGATCGTTTTTACAGCGAGAAATATTCGAATGATTGCCGGGAAAACTCTAAAAACAGCTCTTTTCTTTTTCCAGTACCAACGTTTTCAAACTAAAATTTAGAGTCAAGCCACATTCCAAATCTTTTTGACAGGACGAAGTCTTTCAGGTCAAGCAGAATAAAATGGCTCTCCACAAAATATCATTTTAACACGCCCAACGATTTTATTTATTCGTCCAATCAATGCCCAAGATTGATGAGGAAAGCGAATATTTTTTTGGCTTGCAGTACAAACTTTGTCTACATGGTTTTATCTTAGCGTTAAATTTTAAAAATCCGATCTAAAGAGGAATCGTCACATTCGACAGAATCTTTTGGGAGGAAACAAGAAACTCTCAATTACGGAACCCAAAAAAATGAAGACGCATGCCAAGATGATAGTTGAAATGATGGACAGCGAGACAGGTGATCGCGACGGAAGCGCGCGGCCTTGGCTATTGTGTTGTCGGGACTAGCGCGGCGCTTTGAGCTTGTCTGATGCGGATGGTGCATTTGACGTATGGGACAAAGGCGATAAGAAATTAGCATGCACGGATTTAGCGACTACTTTACAATGAAAAAGTGTTCGGCAGTCGGGCGTGTCGTAAGATGACAAGAAACAAGTTCATTATGAACGTCATAGCAAAATTTGCAATGGACGTCCTCAAATCAATCTACTTTCGTCTTGTTTTACCTTAATATTTTTCGTTAACTTAGGTACAGAAACCTTACGCTTGTAACAAAATATTTTTCTAGTTTGTACTGATAAATATGTACACTTTTATAGCTTAATACATACAGTAATAGGTACAGTATTTCATAACTTGTACTATCGTAATTATTATGAAAATTAATAAAAAAAATTGATGAGGTCCTAGCTCTTTAGCTAGGTCTTTAGCTAGGACCTCATTACCACTTGACATCAGATGGGATGAGGTCAATCTAGAAGTGCGTTATAAAAAAAGGAGACCTTTGTTTTTCAGAGGACGGACTAAGGTTGTGAAAAAAAAATTGATATGCACAACCCTAAAAGAACGCCGACTAACCAGAACGCTAGTCTTCAAATCGTTTTGGAGCTACAAATCATAATTTGCGTAATACCTGTCCCATATATTTCAAACATTCGACAATCGTCTAATCTCGCCAGCATCGCATCCTTGCAAGCACTTAAGAAGCGATTTGAACCTAATAAAGTTGTTCGGGCGTCTGTTTAATGTATCACCAACAGCTCGTTCGGACGTGGAGGGCGGGCCGTAACCCCATCGGTGGCCAGAAATAGCTCGATGTGATAACTAAATGTTTGGAAGGTGAATGTTCCGGATTCGAATTTAGGATGTGTTTAGGATGTTGTGATTTTGATTGTTTTTTTTAGATTGAAGAAGTACAAGTTTAAATTTCATTAAAACTTACCATATTCTTTGTTATAATGTTTATAGTGCATCACGCTGCAATAGCGAACTCTAAATATTTTATAGAAACAGAAAAAAATCATCTCCCCCTGCGGTTTAGGATGCGAAACCACGATTCATAATTTTTCGTTCTCGTTAATTCTCAATGAAACAGAAAGATGCATAGCCTACGATTTTTGCGGTTAAGTCAGTTAGGAGAGCAGCACGCGCGATACATGAAGGCGAAGGTGGGTGATTGTGATTTCGCCTTTAGGTATTTAAAATAATTTAACGGGTCAAAACGCGACACCATTTTTATTTAGTAGTTAATACGAACTACTTACTGCCCGACGACTGCAGTAAGTAGTTCGTATTAACTACTAAATAAAAATGGTGTCGCATTTTGACCCGTTAATTTATTTAAAAAAATTCGCCTTTAGGTGTTTTAAGGTAAACATTCAGGATATTATCTCATATTATAGAAAGACTAGCTGATGCCCTCCACTTCGTTTGCATTATTTTGGGATAAAACCTATCATATACATTATTTTAGTATCTCGTCTATCTGCCAAATTGTAACCAAATCCATTTAGTACTTTGTACGTGAAAGAGTATAAATAAATAAATAAATAAATAAATATTGGACAACATCACATACATTGCTCTGATTCTGTGATAAGTAGCTTAAGCACTTGTGTTACAGAAATCAGAAACAACGACGGTACCACAACACCCAGACCCGAGACAATATGGAAAAGTTCGTTTCCCATATTGACCCGACCGGGGATCGAACCCGGAACCTCAGAGATGGCGCTCGCCAAAGTCAGGCCCGCTCGCCTCTCGGCTACGGAGGTCGTCAGTATGTAATTAACTTACATACAGACATCCATACATTCTTACAAACTTTTGCGATAACATTTTTAGTAGGATGAAAGTCAAATCCTTAACTTGACAGGGAAAAGGAGTAGGAAATTCTAAGTTTTACTTTTATTAAGAGATCTACAATGATCTACTTAATCATGAATATTTTAAAAAAAGTTAATTGCAATTTAATAAAAAAAAAACAATATTTTCACGTCCTACCCTGCCAAATTTAAGAGTACAAATGTATGTATGTATGCTGGAGCATACACTGCCAAGTAAAGGGTGCAAAGCGTAGGCATTTCAAATTCAAACAAATGGCTTTTACCATTCTTACGTAAATTCTCCTAGAGAATTTATATATTTATATATTATTTAACAATAAACAAACTGACTCCTTTTTCTCTTGTTACAGCGATGCATAAGGTGGCTTGACACCGGATTGACGAGCTTCAATCCGCGCCATGTCGCAGCCGCCGCCGGGGCGCGGGCGCGCGCTGCCCCCCGGCCCGCCGTCGCCTCTCCACTACCGACCCCCATCACCCTGGGCCCCGAGCCCACCACCCCTCATCTCCGGCCCTCGCCACTCTGTGGCAATAGTCTCCCCTCCTCCAGTCCAGCCGTCCCCAAAACCCTTCCGGCCCCTCCACTCCCCGTCCTTCCGGCCTCACTCCCCATCTCCCAGCTCCCATTTCTCCATTTCCCCTTACCCCATGTCCCCGACGTTGGGACAAAGCCCTGAGTACTACTACTCGTCTCCGTACGAACCGGTCCGGGAGTACGATTACGCGGGAGTGCCCCTTGAGCCTCCTCCGCCGCCGAGGCCCATGATCTACGAGGAGGACGAGGAGCGAGGTCCCTCTACGGCGGAGATCATCGCTAGCCAGTCGCAGGAGGGCTACGTCGATGAGAAGTTAGCAGAGTACCAGGCGACGATTCAGTTATTACAAGGTGAGTTGGTTGGAAGACTTCAGACTGGACTGATAATACTCTCACATACTATTGACTGCTTAAGCCCATAACAACAACTTTTGACAGTTTTTTTATGTAATTAATTTTCTATGGGATCGGGAAGGCTTACACCTTTTTTATGCGTAATTAAATTTCTAAGTGAATCCGTTCAAATATTATTTCCTTCACGTTTCATTTGAGAATAACATGGGAGTACGAGCTAGCATTATGACACCTCACGTACAATGCCGTCTTAAACCAGCCTGGGGCCCTTGGGCACACAAGCATTTGGGGGCCCTGTGCACACAAGAATTTGGGGCCTCTGCACACACAAGAGTTTGGGGCCTCTGCGCACACAAGAGTTTGGGGCCCTGGGGGTTTAAAAAGTAAAAAAAGCTATTAAAACTAAATTGTTTGATAAAATATGCAATTTACGATATTAGACCGCTGCTGGTTGTTTGATTAGAGAAATGGTCGGTCTTTTGGGGCCCCCAGAGAATGGGGGCCCTGGGCACAGGCCCCGTGTGCCCTTATGGTGAAGACGGTTATGCTCACGTATAATAAACCACACAGTGCAGTTTGTATGAAACGGTGACACTAGTGATGCCTCAAGAGGTCAGTCGTCAGTCCTCAAACCCCGCGGTTTAGAAAAGACTGCACTGGAGTACCACACACTTAGAATACACACAATGTCACTAGGTAGTACTTTATGAGGCGCCGTGGCTGGCTGCTATAGATACTATTTATTCCCATAGCACCGTCACTAGGCAATGAGAGATGCTGGGGGGTTTTGGTGGGTAGTTCCCGCTCTTATCGAAGCGGGGGAGTCCTACACACGCCGCTGCCTTCTAAACGCAGCGGTACGGTGCGTCTTCTATTCCGTAGTCGGAATCGTTTTTTATGCGTACTACTACTCGTAGTAGTTTTTCACAAGCGATGATTTTAAACTAAGGGTGCGGTTAAATTTTGGACTAATGACCGTACTTAAAGCGCTTTTTAGCGACCGTACTCATCGGCGACTACTATTTTTAATGAAAGGTTTATTTTTATTTTCAGTTCAAGTTGATTGCCAACAGGTAGTCTGTTTACGATGCAATAAAACGATTTGAAAGCAATAACAATCCTGGTTTTCTGGCATCTAATCGAACTATAATAAAAACGAATACCTAATGATGACGTAGCACTTGTTATTTTTTTTTATATTACACTTCAAGATTGACCTCATCCCACCTGATGTTAATAATGTTTTATGTTGTGTCGAGACTTTTCCTCATCTCCACACACGTACCTACTTCACCGCATCATCACATCTTACACCACAGTGGTAATGAGGTCCTAACTTAAAGGCGACAAGTACAGTATAATAAATCTGTTACTGGACTTGTCACCCTTACCTTGAAGGCTTGACCCCTCCTACTAATGTAGCACCCCCCAGGAGCTCTGGAAACCTTACTCACATGCAGGAACACAACAACACAGAAGTGATTGTTATTTGGCTGCGGTCTTCTGTAAGGTGGAGGTATTTCACCAGTCGGGCTGCTCCAGTTCAAGCGATAATTCGCTATGCCCTACCTCTCTTAATTATTTCTGTTATTAAGCAAATATAGGTTACCTAGTTGTTTCTTGATCAACAAAACGCTCAATGTTAAGGAATAACATCACGTAGGTTTGGTTTTATGAGACAACTTACTTAATTTGAGTAAAATTATAAAAATGGTTAATGCCCTGTGGGTCTGATTTAGATACTGGATGATGAGGTCTTGGGTACGATCACAGCTTGGGTTGGTCACAAATTTGGCAAGCATTGTGATTGAATCTTTGAATTGAAAGCAAATTTTGGGAACGATATCTTAATTTCGATAAGGAAAGCTTTTTCTGTACATTGCCACAATTAAAGGTTGCCTTGACTGCATAGGAAATAAACAATAGAAGTATTTTTCAGTTAGAAACATATTGAACTCTATTTATAGTATTGTTTTGCCTAAATGTTTTCCCACTGCTGTCACTTGAAATAATCTATCAAACTAAATTATTTTTAAACAGTTTGTCATAAGGTGCCTTTGGCCATACTGATGTTGTTGTCAACAATTACATCTTATTACTGTGATGACACGATATCATGACAACATATCTGCACTTGCAACAAGACTCGTCAATGCCTTCACTGCTATTTTTAAATGTTACAAACAAACAATTACGCAGATTTTATATAAAACGACATGCAAAGTCAGGTGACTAACTGATCTAAATCGAAGCGAATTTTTTTCGGTATTTATAATTAGATAAATTTGCTCCCGAAAACACTGACCGCGGCGAATTCTGAAGTTCCGAGAATATCAGAAGTTATTATAATCTGGAAGAGAGATGTGGGTCAGCGACCTCATTTAGCTGGTCGACATTGTTTCGGAACTAAGTTTAATTTATTTCATTTTAATTCAGGTTTAGAACTAAATTCGAAATTAAAGTCGAATTCCGGCAGCCGCCACTATCTAGTACCCTCGCCGTCAGATATATTTGAGTAGACAAAGTGACCAAATACTTCTGAACAGTTAAAAATGTATCTTTCCGTTCTTATACCTCTTTCCATTCTTTCTCATGGAAAACGGATAATGGGAGCGGTTCAAAGTTTCCATAGGTTGAGTGGAAAATCAAGATTAATTTAATCTAGACTACCAATCTCGCAAATTGACCTAGATGGAACCGAAGTTAGATCGCCATTAAGGAACAATAAACTAGCGGAAATAGTTTCAGCATTCAGGCTTGCTGCTTTTAGAAGTTACTTTTAGATAATTAGTTAAACTTTTTGTACAGGTTTTGTCATCCATATATTCGACTCATTTTATTATTCTACTATTTTAATAAATGTAGTAGTATGGCCGAATAAATAAACAAATAAATATTGGTCAACATCATGGTTAGTAGCTAAAGCACTTGTGTTACCGAAATCAGAAACAACGACGGTACCACAACACCCAGACCCGAGACAATTTAGAAAAGTTCGTTTTCTATATAGACCCCACTGCGGATCGAACCTCAGGGGACCTAAGAGAAAATAACAGAAATTCTTCTCTGTAATATGTATACTGCTTTTTTACGCAAAAAATGACTGAAACTATTTTATGAAGTTTGGTAGCAAATAAGTTTTTTTGATATGACGCGGGCAATTGCGCTATCAACAGCTCTGTAAAATTGCTTGTTCTTCTAATATCAAGAACGTAAGTTTTTGTAAGATGTACTCTAAGTTATATATTTGTTACTCTTTTACGCAAAAGCTATTGAATGGATTTAGATGAAATTTGGTAGCCAGAGCGATTAAATATAACGTATATGATGTTTAATTCCCAAATACGTGAACGAAACGCAGGTAACAGCTAGTAAGGTAGCGTCATTTTCATTGTATAGACGTTTCATAAATATTACTGGTGTAATTTACATTAATAAAAGAATATTGAATAAAAGAATACTGAATTATTAGCAGTATATTTTTAAAAAGAAATGAAAGAATCTATTGATGTTTTACATAAAAGTCAAAGTTTTCAGTCAAAGGAAGCTAGTAGCTAGTGGCCAGTATCAGTACATAGTATGAAACAAATCGCTTTTTCTGTACCTCCCCATGTACTCTTAGATCTTTAAAACTAAGCAACGGATTTTTATGCCTACAACTTCATTTGTATTTACTAACCGTCTATTTTCCAACCGTCAACCTGTTTGAATTAAGTGGGTCATTAGGTTATATTGTTATGGAATATTATGATAACAGATACAATAAGTCGTATTGTAGTTTCTTCGACAGTTATTCCTTAAAACTGACACGCAATAAAAGTTGAGCTAACTTAAAAAAAAAATTAAAAACTAGAGTAGGTATTCCGTTCGTTTGATCAATGCTTCATATGTTTACCTTGGTGCACATAAATCGCAGTCAAACGTCGATACACACTCCCACTGTTTAGTTGTTCTGGCTTCCCTTTGAGTAACATGCCAATGTTTTAGGCTTGCAAGTAGGTTAAAAAAACTAGAGCAAACATATGAAAAAGTGATTGGTATCCATGTATTTTTGAATAACGAAGGAATGCGATGTATTCATAAAATATGCAACTGTCTGTTAGACTGCATTAGTGAATATTTAGATGTGGGTTATTAAGAAGTCTCGTGGAACCCCTTTGATAATAACTAAAATGATTTTTTGTTTATGTACCTTTAATCTGACAGGAAATTGTTCATACTATATATTAAACATCGACGCAAAGGTGACGGAGTTCCATGATCGATGTGTCTGTCAGTCTGTCTATGTGTGTCACTCTATGGCATCGTAGCTTCCAAACGCATAAAACAATTTTTTGTTTGAAACGTGAATTAGAAGAGGAGAATGTCCTGTAGTTTTACGGAAATCGGTCCAATATGGCCAGCGCCTCAAAATGTCGGATTACATAATAAATAATAAATATTTAATAAAATAAGTAATAAAATAAACGATTGAATGAAAGTTTTATTTTCTAATTGTTTATTAGAACTCCTAAATCTATTTAGGATTGTTTTCAAAAACGAGAGTAATATCCTATTGCAACAGAGGATTGACAGCGCATCTTCAAATCTGCGCGGGCGCATCGGGGCCGCCTCGAGAATTATCGCCTGGCGCTTAACCAAGGGAGATAAAACGTGTGACTAAAACAGAGACTAATTGCTTGACATACATTTATCAGCTTCATAGGTTAAGGGTTCAAAAATATAAAAAAGGAAGAGAGATAATCTTAAATCAAGCTTTGGAATAAGAGTACCCTTGAGGATAATAATGAACGTGGAACGAAAATGACATTATTTTGTTCTATAATGTATTTTTTTCACACCTGGGGTTACATTATTGGAGTTGTACCTTTTTTGAAAATGTATTATAATTTATGTTCACCGGAAATAGTGTGGCGTTAACACAGTGAATGAATTTTCCAAGTCAGTCAAGTAGTATCAGAGCCAATACAAACGAACAAACATACAAAACAATCAATTATTTCCTCTTTATAATATTAGTGTAGAAAAAACAAATAAAATGTAAGCACGGGGCAGCAAGGAGCTCGTGCCTTTTACTTCAGTATATATTGTTATAAACGTTCTATCGATCTATCTAACAACTGACTTTGTTTTGTAATTAATTATGTGTATTAGTGCGATGCTATTTGGAGGCACAAATATCTAACAGGTCTCAGTGACTACAGTTCACCAGAATTGTACCACTCCAAATATATAAAATCCCTATTTCTCTTGGTCTTGCAATCACGCGTCAACGGCTGGACCAATTTCATATTTTTATTTTCAGGAGAAGGTTCTTATGTAAGAAAAAAATAAAAAATACATTTTACACTAATATTATACAGAGGAAAGATTTGTACCTATTTTTGTATGTTTGTAATGAATGGGCTCAAAAAGTACTGGGCCGATTTAAAAAAAATATTTCATAGAATGCTACATTTTTCCAATTTGACATAGGCTACAAAATTAGGGATCCTTGGTAAAATTTGAAAAATTTCAACAGAAAAGCGGGAAAAATTCTCTAAGGCGAAACGAAAATCGCCGGGACCGCTAGTATATAATAAATAGTCGTCGTTAAGACAGGACAACGTCTGTCAGGTCAGATACTTTAATAATAATAAATAAATAAAAAATAATAAATAAATGCGCCAGACAACCACACCAAGCACCTGGTCTCAAACTAAGGTTTTCCCTTGTACTATGAGCATCAGACGACGGATACTAACTGGGGGCTTCACAGCACACCCAGACCCAAGTCAATTTAGAAAAGTTCGTTTTCCAAATTGACCTGACCGGGAATCGAACTTATTATATATTATCTATTATCTTATAATGTCTTAAATTTTGTAACAGATACAATCAAACTATTATAGAATTTAGAAATCGTTCTGAGAAAAACATGTAGTCATAAAATTATAGGCATTGAAAAACGATAATAAAATGGTAGGTATTCAAAATAAAAAGCAGAAAGCACTAAAACCCAATTGTAATATACTACACCTTTGTGTTTTGTTTCTAGGAAAACGACATTTCCAAAAATACTATCCACAAACTCGAACAGATTACGTCATAACGTTCTATCATTTTCATCGTTTCCCGAACTGTCTTCATCATTCAATGCATCAGCTTCGAGCGTTATATCTGTATTGCCACTTAGTTCTCCATTAAACGAACATCAAAGACCTTATCACGGCTGTTCCAAAATAAACAATTGTCTAATGTTGCTGTAGCTACGCGCATTGTTTGGTTGTAACACTGAACCATGACATCAGCTGCCTTGGACCGAATCCGGAATGACGTTGTTCCCGCTCTCAAAACTAAAGTAAAAATCTCTTCTGCTCAAACAATTTACGACTGAGCGAAATGCAGGTTTATTGCTTGGGTAGTTTACGAGGTATTTGTAAAATTTAACTGCACAGTAATTTAAATCTTTGGTCACTTTGATTAGGTACGCAGGTTGTGGACGTCAAGTCTATTGCACTCATTGGATTTTCGAAAAAAGTAGTGAGATAATGGTATGTAAAGAGTTTCTTTCCGATATCTTCTTTTTAGTGATAGGTTCTGATCTGGAAGTAGCTTTGTTGGTTTATAAAATAAGCAATTCATAAAAAAATATAAAAGATGTAATAACATGAAATAAGTCACTGAAAATTGGAGATTATTTCATAAACGGGCCCTTGCTCGAAATCTTGGCAAATTAACTTAAATCAATTACCCTCCGCAACTTTATAAAGCGAATGATATAAACCTTTAATATGCCTTCTGGGAATTCATATCGTCTAATTAGGTGATTCAGGCCTGCAATTTCCGGAATAAACTTTCTTAATGAAATTTACAAAGGGCGATTTACAATCTCTTATGGAAAATTTGTAGCACTTGGTATTTACTTTCCTTAATTTCAATAATTTAGGTCCTAATAGTATATTCATCAATCAATCTCTCAATATGATATTAAGTGTACGAACCACAGAGAAAATACAAAAAAAAAATTTTTGATTTTAGAGAATGAACCAATCATAATCAATTTGAATTCTAGTCCTATTAGATAGGTAGGGCTGAAGAATACCAGTGAAATGGTACACTGATTTGCGAACACGTATCATTTCGAGGTAGACATAAGCATTACGGAACTCATTTGTACGTTGTGTATAAGTCTCGAACTCCAATAGCCCATTCTGGCCGAAAGCCAGCCAGACTTCCCAACCCTCTTCAGTCCTAGCTTTTTAAAACATTAAGCACTGTAGTTACGACGACAATGAATTTAAGCTACGCAAATTTATAGCCATGGCATAAATGTGTACCTAGTTATGAGTCATATTGCATCGGGAACGAGAAATAATTTTGGCTGAATCAATAATTGTTTTCAAGGCTTTTGTTCATTCATAAAGTTATTTTCGGATTCGTTCAACCAAAACGTTTGACTCATTTGACGGGAAAACTTTGGGTTTGAATGTATTTATGTATGCAAAATGAAGATTGCCTCATCTACCCATTACTTCGGTCAAAACCGCAACATGGTAAAAATATGTTGATGCTATGTCGCATGCTTTGAGCAACAAGGGCAGTTTGGGAGTCTGTGTTGTTTAAATTTGGTATGCCTCTAGACAAAGTCAAAGTCAATCTTTTTTATTCACTTAGATTACATTAGTAATACTTATGAATAGTCTCTATATAAAGCAAATGAAGCTACCTCCGGTTCGGAACCTATAACTAAAGAGAAGATACCGGCCAAAAACTCAGTAGTTACATTTACGACCATTACCGACCGACGACCGTATACAATCTATACTTACTAACAATATAAAGCTGAAGTTTGTTTGAACGCTTATCATAGGAACGACTGGTTGGATTGTGTTGGGTAGTCCATTTATCGAAGAAGAAAGGACTATATAACATCACGAAACGACTTATAGAAGTGATCAGTAGAAAATGTGGAAAAACGGGAATAGTATGTGTGCGAAGCAGTGGTGAGCTAGTTCATCATACAACAAAGATTGCGCAATATTTCGTAATAGTAACCCATTTACCGTAATGTGAAGTAATAAATAGAAAAATTATGAGACTAATATTTATGTTAGTCCCTTCTGGCGCCCGTCCACAATCATTTATATTGAGGTATACATACCTATACGAGAAATCATTAAACATACTGGAAGCACAATGTACGCCGCCGAGTTTTGGATGAGCATCAAAATGTCATGGAGAAAAATGTAAAGAAACAGATAGGATTTTATAAGTGACATCGTTAAAAGACTTAACGAGAGAATTAACAAGAGTCAACGAATTATTGTCATGATTTAAATGTCAAAAGTAAATTCAGTCTTGTTTAACGTCTTACTGCGGGGTAAAGGACTCCATTATTGTAGGCATCAAGTCGATGTTACCTACCATAAATTTGCGATTTAAATATCATGTTATCATTCTGGGATTTTGGATTTTTGATTTCTGTGGTATAATAATAATAATATAGCATCTTTATTCCATATTAAATAATATAAGCTACAAATCAAATTGGATGTTAATGTTATTAGTAGTAGTTAGTGTACTTATCCATACTAATATTATAAATGCGAAAGTAACTCTGTCTGTCTGTCTGTCTGTCTGTCTGTCTGTCCGTCTGTTACTCTTTCAGCCTAAACGGCTGAACGGATTTTAATGAAATTTGGTATAGGCATACGTTGAATCTCAAGAACGGACATAGGATACTTTTTTTTAGAAAATAAGGGGGGGATGGGGGTTATACCACCTTTGAAAGTTTATATGGAAAAATGTTTATTTTTGAAGTTAGAGATATGAAATTTGGCACAAATATAGCTCAAAACTTGGATTAAAATATAGACTACTTTTAGTTTCGAATATTAGGGGAGAAAGGGGTAAAACCGACCATAAAAGGATGTAGTCCACGCGAACTGTTATATATTGTATTTGTAAGTAGGGATGCTGACATCCCTGGGTAATGCTGCTGCGTCAGCATCCTAGATATAAGCCACTGAGCTCATTGTAAGTCAGAGCTCAGTCACATCGCGACCATCATTCGGAAAGCTTGTCCCTCTAAATTCAAAAGTGTAACTAAATTAGTGTCTGTCTATTAAACAGTGTTAAAATAAAAACTTTCTTTTTTAAAATACAAAATCCAACCCCTCGTATAACATTGGTGGCAGCGAAAAGGGATCAAAACTGATCCTCGGTTCGTCTAAATCTTAAAGTGTAACGAAGTGAAAGTGTTCCGTGAACTTTATTTCTGACGCTGTTCCTCACCGTCTCGTGACGCTGTGTCTGACACTGTTCCTGACACTGTTTAGTGACACCATTCCTGACGCTGTTTCCTGACGCTGTTCCTGACGCTGATTCCTGACTCTGTTCCTGACGCTGATTCCTGACGCTGATTTCTGACGCTGTTTCCTGACGCTGTTTCCTGACGCTGTTTCCTGACGCTGTTTCCTGACGCTGTTCCTGACGCTGATTTCTGATGCTGTTCCTGACGCTGTTTCCTGACGCTGTATCCTGACGCTGTTCCTGACGCTGATTCCTGAATAACAAAACCCTGAAAATATTAGAAGAGGAAAAACCTGTAAGAAAACTGAAATGTCCCATCTTATTCCGGCAATCATCGTGACTCTGTAAGTTTTAAAGTTTAACAATTAAATAAAAAGTGAAGTGAATAAATTAAATCAATCTCGTTCTATAAATAGATTTATCTCAGTAAAACTAATTCGTTGCTGTTGTACTCACTGCAACATTGTAGTCGGAGACCATTGCAGCCGCTTATCGCCAAACATTCCCAGACGTCTTTATCGCGCCGATTCCTAGTAATGCCAAAGGAAGAGGCTACTGCCTCTCTCAAATTAACTTCAATCATGCCTGACATTGATCTAAATATACTAATTAAATTTATTAACAAATACGATGGCGACCGAGACAAATTAAACGCCTTCTTAAATAATTGCAAAAATGCAATCAGCCTGGCTTCTCCTACACAAGTTGACACCCTTTTAAAATACATTTTAAGTCAACTCCAAGGGCGCGCCGAAAGCGCATGCTCCATAAAAGAATTTGAAACATGGCAACAACTCGAAGACTTTTTAAAATCCCAATTTGGCGAGCGAAAACACTACGCTGCTCTGCTCTCTGATCTCCAGGACTGTAAACAGTCTTATAACGAAACGATCAACCAATTCGCATTAAGAGTAGAGACATGTTTATCAAAGCTTTTAACAGAAATCAATATTTCTATACCCACTAAAAAGAAAGGCGAATTGGCCGGTCGAGTCGCTGCTATGCAAGATTTAGCCTTAAATACATTTGTCACCGGGCTAAACCAGAGATTGTCAACCGTGGTTCGATGCCGCGACCCTGAAACTCTTAATGACGCAATTAATTTCGCTGTATCCGAAGAAAAAATATTCCAGAGTTCTGCGCGGCGTAATGTAAACGCAACACCGCAACCAGGTAACCATTCTCAGAATCAATCACGATTTCGTAAATTTCAGCCCCAGAATAGGTCCTATAGAATGAATGGGGGAACTAGAAATAATTTTAATAACAATATGACGTCATCATCAACGCCATTTAGACCGGCACCCGTGTCTGTGGTGTGCCGATATTGCAAAGCCATAGGCCATACTATAGAATCATGTCGTAAACGCGAATATAATAATAAAAGGTTTGACAACGTCCAGAACGGGAACAATAACAACAATTATAACCGCCAAATGCCGTCTACTTCCTTCCAAAACCGAAATCAAAATGCTCATTTCGTAGACTCTCCGGAGGAAAACTATCCTGAGGAAAATGATAATTTAAACGAGTAAAGGGCTCTCGACGGTGTCTCCCGAGTCCAAAATTTCTACCTCCTCCGTTTTCAACCTTAAACGACACCGCTCACGTATCCTGGCAATCTAACAAACCGGGTAACCAGCCCCAAAATCATAGATTAGCCACCACTGTATCCGCAGCATCCGCCGTATCCCATATCTCTGCTGCACCCACTGTATCCAAGAAATCCACTGTATCCACTGTATCCGCTGTATCCAATAAGCCCACTGTATCCGCTGTATCCAATAGGCCCACTGTTTCCACTGTATCCGCTGTACCCAATAGGCCCACTGTTTCCACTGTATCCGCTGTATCCAAAAGGCCCACTGTTTCCACTGTTTCCACTGTATCCGCTGTATCCAATAGGCCCACTGTTTCCACTGTATCCACTGTATCCGCTGTATCCAATAGGCCCACTGTTTCCACTGTATCCGCTGTATCCAATAGGCCCACTGTTTCCACTGTATCCGCTGTATCCTATAGATCCACTGTATCCACTGTATCCGCTGTATCCAATAGGCCCACTGTTTCCACTGTATCCGCTGTATCCAATAGGCCCACTGTTTCCACTGTATCCACTGTATCCAATAGGCCCACTGTTTCCACTGTATCCGCTGTATCCAATAGGCCCACTGTTTCCACTGTATCCGCTGTATCCAATAGGCCCACTGTTTCCACTGCATCCGCTGTATCCTATAAATCCACTGTATCCGCTGTATCCTATAGATCCACTGTATCCACTGTATCCGCTGCATCCAAAAGGCCCACTGCATCCGCCGTATCCAATATCTCTGCTGTACCTACTATATCCAAGAGACCCACTGTATCCACTGTATCCAATAGACCCACCGTATCCGCTGTATCCTATAGATCCACTGTATCCGCTGTATCCAATAGGCCCACTGCATCCGCTGTATCCGATGTCTCTGCTACACCTACTATATCCAATATACCTACTATATCTAATAATCCTACTATTTCTTCAGTTACCAAAAGGTCTTACGCGTCTGTCGTAGCCTCTGTTCCTCAGCGATCTAGTAATGCATGTGACAAATTCAAAACCCATAGTCCTGCAATTAATATATCATCTGCTCTCAAGGTGTCTGCTCAACCCACTGAAACCAGTACTCCTAATTCCAATTGTAATGCGAACTCCAATTCTTCTTCTAAATCCAAAATGTCTTCTACATCCAAAGTTCCAAGCAAATCCACTGTTTCCGCTTCAGCCAAACCTGTTGATCCTAGTAGCTCCCAGTTCAGATCAAATTCTCCAAACTCTGTACCTGAAACACAAAACACGAAACATGTTAAAATACATAACATAACATCTAATCCATCAAGAAAATACTTACCTTTTATTGAAGTAAAAACATCTGTCTCAAATAAACCACTGAGGTTACTAGTTGACAGTGGTGCATCTATAAGCTTAATCAAAAAGTCGTCTGTTGAGAGAATGCCTAAAATAAATAAAAACTTAGTGACATTTACCGGTCTAGGCACATCAAACAATCCCATGGTATCTTTAGGCCAAATAACTGTTTTATTCAATGCACTCAAGTTCGAATTTCATGTCATGTCTGACATAGAATTCCCATATGACGGAATTATCGGTAATGACTTTTTATCAGGAACACAATCAAAAATCGATTTTAATTCAGACACATTAACTACAAATGAAGTCAAGTTAAAGTTAAAATTCAATGAACCAATCTATACAATTGCACCTCGAACTGAGACCATTATAGAATGTTCCGTTCTTAACCCGGAATTAAGGGAAGGCCTTATTCTAGATCAAAACCCTATCGACTCAATCTTGATTGCTAATTCTATTGTCAAAGTAAAAGCTAACTCTAGAATAAACATTTCTGTCGTTAACACCTCTGAATCCCCTATTACATTAGATTCTAATTTAAAGCTAAAACTATTACCCCTAGAACCTGAAGACTACCATCAAATTTTTTATACTTCACAATCAGACGACCTGAACAATGCTACAAATCGAACTGATCAAGTTTTAAACCTCTTAAGAGTGTCCCATCTTAATAGGGAAGAAAGAGAATCCCTACATGATCTCTGTATCCAATTTTCTGACATATTCCACCTCCCTGGTGACAAACTTACAAGTACTAATGCCATTAAACACGAAATACCTACTTCCTCTTCTATACCCATTAATACAAAATCATATCGTTTCCCTGATGTACACAAACAAGAAGTAAATTCCCAAATTAATAAAATGCTAAATGAAGGCATCATCAAGTCTTCATCATCTCCATGGTCATCACCTATATGGGTGGTTCCCAAAAAACTCGATGCATCTGGCCAACGTAAATGGCGTGTGGTCATCGACTATCGTCGCCTGAATGATATCACAATCGGTGACTCTTACCCGATTCCTAATATTTCTGAAATCCTCGATCAGTTGGGCAAGTCCAAATATTTTAGCACGCTTGACCTTGCGTCAGGTTTCCATCAAATTCAAATGTCTGAGGCTGACGCCGCAAAAACCGCTTTCTCCGTTCCACAAGGACACTTTGAATTCACGAGAATGCCGTTTGGGCTCAAAAATGCTCCTTCAACTTTTCAAAGACTTATGAATTCTGCCTTATCGGGCCTTCAAGGCATACAATGCTTCGTTTATCTTGATGATATCGTAATTTATTCATTTGACCTTGATATCCACATAAAAAATCTCTCCAATGTCTTTGATAGACTCAGGCAGTTCAATCTCAAACTTCAACCGGATAAATGCGAATTCTTACGTAAAGAAGTATCTTACCTAGGGCATATTATTACAGATCAAGGAGTATTACCAAATCCCGAAAAAATCAAGGCCGTTCAACAATTTCCTCAACCAAAATGCCCAAAAGACATCAAATCTTTCATGGGACTAGTATCCTACTATCGCCGATTCATCCCAGACCTTTCCAAAATAGCCAAACCCCTTTGTAATCTCTTGAAAAAAGATACTCCCTTCTCTTGGCAACATGAACAACAATTTGCCTTCGAAACCTTAAAATCCTGTCTAACTTCTGCGCCCTTATTAGCTTATCCTGATTTTACCCAACCATTTAACCTTACTTGTGATGCATCTAACCAAGCCATTTCGGCAATCTTATCACAAGGTCCTATAGGCAAGGACCGCCCTATTGCATATGCATCTAGAACTCTAACTAAAGCCGAAAGTAACTATAGCGTCACTGAAAAAGAGTGTTTAGCTATAATTTGGGGTACTAAAACTTTCCGACCTTATCTCTACGGCAATCGTTTTACTATACTTACAGACCACAAGCCTTTGAAATGGCTATTCAATTGTAAAGACCCCGGGTCCAAGCTTGTCAGGTGGCGCCTGAAATTAGAAGAGTTTGATTACGTGATCGAATATAAGAAAGGTAAAATAAATAGTAACGCCGACGCATTATCCCGATTTCCAGTAAACCCAATAGTTCAAAATCCTAACGATGCAAACCCAAATGCAGACGTAGTGTCTCCTCCAGCTGAAGTCAATGACGATAACGCACAACTCCCATTTAGCCCACTAACACTAGGTGATTTGGATGTACCTATACCGTCTGATGGTGACAATAGCCTACCTTCCGTAGATTTACTAGATTGTGATGACCTGCTCCCAACTACAGCTTACAGCCCTAAAAATAAAAATGACTCACCTTTACAAGATCCGCCGAATCCTACTATTTCTCAATCTCCTGTAAATCAAGAGGACTTACCTGCATGTTCTCCACCCCCAGCTGCTATTCCTAACGAAACTCCTTTACCCTCAAGCAAAGACTACTCTGAATTCCTAAAGATGTTTTCAAATAAAAACGAAACGTTCAATACCTACATAAAAGAACACAATGAAAGCCTCCTTAAAAGCAACGCAAAAGTCATCCTAATTCCAGTATTGATCGATTTTGACGATTCAAACCCTTACCTTTATGATGTTCTATCAACAACCACCGATTCTACTGAAATCATAAACTCTGAAAGAGAACTTCATTCATTCAAAAAGTTTGACATCAATGGTAAAATATTCTATCTCCTTTTTACTAAAGTCTACTATTTCGACGATTGTACTTACCCTGATATATTCAAAACACTAAAATCCACACGAGACAATATTTTACTTTCTGGCAATATTGATGAAATAGCTATCTCAGATTTTAAGAACTTATTCGAACAACATTCCTTCGTAAAGATATACGGGATGCTCATGTATCTTTTTAACAACACTAACATAACAGTCAATATACATCACAATACTATTATTTACCCAGTTCCAACAGAAATTGTAAAGATCCTTAAGGAAAATCATGACATTCCAATTGCCGGGCATTTAGGCTCTAATAGAATGTATAATAGAATCAAAGAACGTTATTATTGGAAAAATATGCGAACTGATATAGAAAACTTCGTGAAAAATTGTAAATTATGCCAGTCTAATAAAGCCTTACGGAAAATAAATCAAGCACCAATGCAAATAACAACCACGTCAACACGTCCATTCGAGAGAATAAGTCTCGACATAGTTGGACCTTTACCTGACGCTGGGCTTCGAAATTTAAAGTATATTCTTACTCTACAAGACGACTTAACTAAATTCTCTTTCGCATACCCCATCACTAATGCCACAGCAGAAGAAACCTGTGAATGTTTAGTCCATTTTATTTCTTTATTCGGCATTCCCAAATCAATATTGACAGATCAAGGTACTAATTTCACAGCCGATTTATTTAAACGCACGTGCCAGTTCTTAAAGATTAAACAAATCTGGTCCTCACCATACCACCCTCAAACTCAAGGGGCTTTAGAGAGGAGTCACTCCACTCTAAAAGAATATCTAAAGTCATACGTAAATGAGTATCAGACCGATTGGCATAAATTTGTTTACACTGCCATACTTACTTATAACAGCACAGTCCACACAACAACCAAATTCACTCCTTACGAACTCCTTTTCGGGCATAAGCCATATATCCCTGATTCAATATTCGACTCCCGACCAGATGTAACTTACCCCGAATATATAAAAATGCTTCATCATCGACTCAAAGTGTCTCGAGAAAAAGCCTTAGAAAACATAAATGCCTCTAAGGAGAGATCTAAAACATATTATGATAGACACACAAGGCCAATTCAGTATAAAATAGGTGATTACGTATACCTTAAAAATCACGTTCGACTACGCAAAGCCTTGTCTCCTCTATGGAAAGGACCATATAAGGTCGTCAAGATTAATGGTAGGAGTACCTTAACATTGTTAATAAATAGGCGCCATGTAACTCACCATTATGACCAAGTTAAGTTAGCATATAGTTCTAGTTCTTAGTTAATATTTTAAATTTTACCTAGTAATTTTAATTTCGTTCCAGTATCCACGCTACCCTGGCGCAAGATGTCATCAAAACGGGTACAAATAGCTCCGGCTTATATTTTGATCACATAGGATCCTTACGATTAGTAAATAGTTACTTAAGAATTATTATCCCCGTAGATATATCGTTTATTAAACCACATATTGATAATATATATAGTTTTATGAATAGTTCTAAAGAACTATGTAAAGATGGTTTCGTTCTGGATATTTTAGAGTGTAATAATCTATTTCAACCTCTTTACACTCGACTCTTTGATACAATACGCGACTATGATTCAATTTCCCATCTCATCTCTAACCGTTCTAAAAGATCGGCCTGGTTCGGTGTAGTAGGCACCATTTCTAAAAAACTCTTTGGCACCATGGACGAAGATGACGCTATTAGATATGATAATGCGATTCAAGAAGTACAAACTGATCAGAAAATAATTGCCTCATTAATGAAAGAAAATATACTTGTTACTACTTATACTCTGAAATCATTTAATTTAACTTTAGGAAATATTGTGTCAAATGAGAAACAATTAAACAATGCTATCTCAGAATTAGCTAAAGAATTAAAAAAATTTAACAAATATAACAAGAGAATTAAGTATAAGATCAAGGATGTCAGAACTAATAGCGATGTTAGAAAATAATCTTTTATCATTGTCATTTAAAATGGAGGATATAATTAATTCCATTATGTTTAGTAAATCGAATGTGCTATATCCTGCGATATTAACACCAAGACAGCTTTACAATGAATTGTTAGATAACTATAGGTTTCTTCCAAACACCAAACAATTACCTTTACCTTTAACTTTAGATAATATACAAACACTACTTAATATTTCTGATATTAATTCATATTATAGTAATTATAAAATAGTATTTGCTTTAGAAATCCCTCTTGTAGACCCCAATACTTACTCTATGTTTCATACATTACCTTTCCCTGTTGTTCATGATATTGAAAATCCAAATTCCTTTGCTACTATAATACCATCAGTTAAATACCTAGGTATAACTAGTGATAAGTCTACTTACTGTAAGATAGATAATATAAATGGATGTAAAACAATAAGCAATACTTACCTGTGTGAAATGACAGTGGTATACTCCACCAGCGCAGCCCCGACCTGTGAAACAGAACTTATAACTAAAATACTTACCTCAATCCCGAAAGTGTGTGTGACCAAACTTATCCACGGCCACTTTGAAATCTGGCAACCTGTAAGCAACAATAAATGGTTATATGTTGTCTCCCAAAAATCTAAGGTCTCTTTAGAATGTAATGGTACTGAAACATATGATATAAACATAAGCGGTAATGGTATATTGCACTTACCAAAAAACTGCATTGCATTTAGTAAAGAAACACGTTTAATATCGAAAGGATATCTTGTAAAAGAGCTGCAAACAGTTAAATCAGACTTTTCACTTATAGATGATCAATGTTGTAATAAATTAAAATTTGATAAATTAAAATCCAACATACCTGTAATAAATTTAAGAAACATAGATTTAGACTCACTAACTTATAAAAGTAATGATGCAATTCATAAACTTGATCACATAATAGAAAAACCCCATATTGTTTTATATAGTACTTATTATTCCAGTGTAACATGTATGTTAACCATAATTATTGTAATTTTCATATTTTATAAAATTTACAAAGCTGGTATTTGCAGGAAAATTGTAAAACCAAAGTCAACTGCTAGGGTTCCTCCTGAAAATGAGGAAATAGAATTGTCTCCTAATCCTGCGCCGGCATTAAGGATATTTTAAATCTATAAACTACACACAAAAAGTGATATAGTTTATTCATAAGCAGGGGGATGTTATATATTGTATTTGTAAGTAGGGATGCTGACATCCCTGGGTAATGCTGCTGCGTCAGCATCCTAGATATAAGCCACTGAGCTCATTGTAAGTCAGAGCTCAGTCACATCGCGACCATCATTCGGAAAGCTTGTCCCTCTAAATTCAAAAGTGTAACTAAATTAGTGTCTGTCTATTAAACAGTGTTAAAATAAAAACTTTCTTTTTTAAAATACAAAATCCAACCCCTCGTATAACAGAACGAAGTCGCGGGCACAGCTAGTTTTCTATATTTATATTTTGGTTAGTTTTGTGTTAGTAATATGAATTATTTTTGGGTAAAAGCCTCCTCTATTGCGTGCCGGTTCTCTCTGTCCTGGACCATCTTCATCCAGTTTGACCCAACTATCTTGATAATATCATCACTCCACCATCAGTTTCCGGGGTCTCCTTTTGTTTTTTTTTCCTCTTAGGTCTACAGTAAAATAAAATTCCACCTCCAATCCAATACACTCCACCAATCCTCGAGTGGCTACCGTAGGGATAAAACCAGTAACCATTATCATGACGATTACTTGATTTCCTTATTTTCAAGTCGGAAATCAGCAATCTTATTTTTCATATAAATAACATCAGTTACATTTATAAATCATCAACCAAATGAAACTACTTTCGATACGGTTCATAGATATACTTTAATCAAAAGAATTCGAACTTCAAGCAAATAGATAAGTAAACAAAACTGTTTGGCATGTCTAACTCGAGAGTGAACTTTTGCATTTTCGCATTACTCTTTATCAAATAACTACTTCCTGCCCGGCGCCGCCGTATAAAGCACAACTATAAGAAAACTTCTCATTTCCAAGAAAAAACCTAAGAAGCGCGAAGTAACGCTGGATACGATTAGTTGGTAAACAAAAAGTGAATGGTACACTATATTATATAAGTAAAAGTAAAAAAATAGTTCAGACGATAAAACAAATAGTACGTCATCCCTCGGGAATTCCTCATTTTCGGGGATTCATTATCCTATCATTTAGCTTCTAAATTTATGTACATATCCAATTCATCTATCAAGCAAACTATATTTTTGTTTTTCCTCGGGAATATAATTTTTTCCTGTATAAAAGTAGATACCCTATTATTTAATCCGGACTTCTAATTTACGTCTGCAAAATTTCAAAGCAATCGGTTGAGTAGTTACGGCAAGAAAGCGGAACAAACAAACTCACTTTCTGATTTATAATATTAGTAAGGATTTGATATTATTTCGTTACAGATTCATGAATACGTGTTCTTTTCCATAATCAAACGTTATATTGCTGGAATATTCCAGTTGATCATCATCAGTAGCATAATCGATTCTTTAAAAGTTTTCCGTTCAATCGTGATGATCTATTTCTGCACCAGTTAAGTACCAGAATCGCTTTGATACCACTATTCGATTCATCACACGCGTTAGTACCAATCCATTATATGTTGAACATATGGTAAGATTTTTTTTATTTTTTTTTATACTGCACTTCAAGATTGACCTCATCCCACCTGATGTTAAGTGGTAATGAGGTCCTTTTTTTTTTTTTTTTTTTTTTGAGGGAGGGAAAATGCCTTTGCGCACGTGTGTGGGACTCCCCCGCCCAGAGGGGGCGGGGACTACCCGAACTAAAAAACCTCCCCACCTTCTCATCGCCTATTGACGGCGCCATGGGATATCGGTCGACCCATGACTGCCACAGCACCGTCGGCGGAATTGCTGCCCCTACAGGGCGGCGTCGCCAAGTCTCCCCTGGATGGTCGGGGGACTGGCGGGAACGGTCGAAGGTGCTAAACCGTACCCGCGCATCTGCGGAGTACCGTGCAAGGCCGGCCAGGGTGTCCCCACACCCGCGGCCGGCTGGTCCCCGCTAACAAGCGCGAGGGCATCAAAGCGACGCCTCGCACGCATTCTTCTTCGCCTACGAAGAGGTGGAGCGAGGGGGTCGTCCTCTCGCTCTCTTTCTAGGGTCTCTTTTCTCGAGACTATTTGCTCGCTAAAGGTGGCAACTGCCGTCCAGGCCTCCTCGCTCCTTGAGAGCGAGAAATCACCTCCAACAATAGCGGCCAACTCGGCCCGCTCGGTCGCCCAGGCTGGACACACACCTAACGTGTGGTCCGCTGTGTCTGCCGCCGCGCCGCAAGCATGGCACGACGGCGACTCTTCTCGCCCGATTTGGTGCAGGTACTGACCAAAGCATCCATGCCCGGTCAGTATCTGCACCAGAAGTGGTAATGAGGTCCTAGCTTAAGGGTGACAAGTACAGCATAATAAATCGGTTACTGGACTTGTCACCTTTACCTTGAACCCCTGCTACTAATGTAGCACCCCCCAGGATCTTTGGAAACCTTACTCACACGCAGGAACACAACAACACAGTAGTGATTGTTATTTGACTGCGGTCTTCTGTAAGGTGGAGGTATTTCACCAGTCGGGCTGCTTCAGTTTGAGCGATAAATCGCTATGCCCTACCTCTCTTAAGTATTGTTTCGAAATTTTATTGATTATGTTATAACATCATAAATCCCATTTCATGATTTTCGTTTTAGTTAATATCGTTTCGTTTTCTGTTTAAACTAAGCGCGAAGATAAGGCATTTTTATCCGGGTCGCTATAGATTTTTATAGAGTAACCATTTTGTATGGAATAAAATTCAAGAAGTAAGATCCGTCCATCCGTCGATCGTCATCATTGTTTGGGTACTAATTTTACATCAATGTAGTAATTGTTATTTATATACAATAAACAAGATAATATGTGTATTGTATTATTTGTGCTAATTGATCCACTCCAAGGAAAAATTGCATTGACTTTACTTTTCGTTTAAAAAGTGATACTAATGGCGAACATTTAAAAAGTGATCATAATTGTTAAGGACTCACACCAAATGCACTTTCCAGTAATTTCTATGACAGAACAAAATTAGCTTGCGGAACATTGATCAGTTATGAACCTAAATATACAAGACTGTGTTTCTCCGCCGTATCTCAATTCACAGATCATGTAAATGTCAGATTCACGGAGTCATTATGTCACATCTACCCTACGGCGCCCTGCACAGCTGATTCGCTGACGTCATCCGCCCCCGCAGCGCGTGCGCACGTCACAGTATAATCTAGACGGGCGAATCCGAATATTCGAGGTCGATGCACGCTGGTACACATATTGTTGCGCTTCGGAAATTTTTCTCAGCAATATCGGAAATAGCTGTTGCTGTATTGTCTGCTTTTAATTCTGATGTGGTTTCTAATCGAGAAACGGTTGAACAGGTCAACGAATTTTGGGTGTGACCTTCCGATAAACATAATTAGAATGAGAATTCCTGATATTTATGTACATTACATCAGTAATATTTATGAATCGTCTAAATAAACTAAATGAAGCTACGTAAACGTATAACTACTGAAAAGATTCCGGCAAGAAACCCTCAAGTTTTCAATAAAAAAAGCTGAACTTGTTTTAATTTTGCACCAATAGGGTTGTCGTAAGATTATAACTTTTCCTAAAAAATAATGAGACAAATCATTTGAAATAAAATTTGGGTTTCACGGTAACTAAGACACCAATAATGGTATCGCCATCCTATTTGCTCGGGAATTTTGATCTAAGTACTTTTATTTAGGTCTATATTAATTGAGCCCACAATAACTACATTTTATTAACGATGATATGTTTAGGAGTAAATAAAAACTCAGTGTGTCGGAAGTCTACTTCTCCACGGTTTTATTTGATTAGAGATCCTTGTTCTGTATTTTTTATTTATTACTAACCTCTACTTTACATGGCAATGCAAAGTGCTTGTCTTTTATAAATTATTTTCCTTTCCGTCCTTTCTCGGTAAACCTAGCTCAAAAAGAAATTTTCAATTCGAACCGCGATATTAGCACGTTTAGAAAGAATGAACGAAAGAAAGGAACATTTATTACTTAAAAACATCACAACACTGTCATATAAGTACAAATATACAGAGAGGAGACAAAAAGAAAACAACAAAAAATATATACATACAATGAAACGTGAAATTGATCTCCTCTTCAACCGGGCGGTGCAGACCATGACAAATCGTAATGTCCTAAATAAAAGGGCCTCACTCAGCATAAGTCATGGCCCACGTCGCAGGCCATGACGCTGGTGCACTGTGGGCCCAGCCGAGTGATTATACACGGACGCCAGCGAGGACGGTTTAAACAAACTCTTCATCTTTTTAA
This sequence comes from Glyphodes pyloalis, assembly GCA_037074685.1. Taxonomy (NCBI): domain Eukaryota; kingdom Metazoa; phylum Arthropoda; class Insecta; order Lepidoptera; family Crambidae; genus Glyphodes; species Glyphodes pyloalis. The sequence goes on along the minus strand of JAYKKO010000003.1, from coordinate 2,022,159 downwards.
CATTAGTTTAAATTTGGCCGACATGATAAGTGTATCTGAAATTCCAAAATATTCAAAATGATCAAAATGTAATAATTGTAACGTCGCATTGCAGCTCTGAATAATGTATTCTGTAGTGTGCCTGGGTAAGGTTCCGCCTGGGGTATGAAAATAAAGGATATACCTGTCTACCAACATATGAGTGATCCTGAAGACGAATCGTATTCAAAATGAAAGTTCGTCTTAGTCAATACAAGTTACAGATAGAAGTAAGTCATTCTGCATAATATATGTATTATTGCTGCATTTTATGTATTAATATGTTTGGTTTCAATCTACTTGATACACTATTTTTCAAATTGTATTCTGCTCATTATAAGATTACAAAATATTGTAGGTTGTTCAGAGTTACATAGATACAAATATTGGTATGGTATTGGTATTTAATATGTTTAGAATTTAGAGTTTTTTTTAAATATTGCACTTCAAGATTGACCTCATCCCACTTGATGTTAAGTGGTAATGAGCTCCTAGCTTAAGGGTGACAAGTACAGCATAATAAACTAATGTTACTGGACTTGTCGCCCTTACCTTTAAGGCACGACCCCTGCCACTAACGTAGCACCCCCCAGGAGTATCTCTGGAAACCTTACTCACACGCAGGAACACAACAACACAGATGTGATTGTTATTTGGCTACGGTCTTCTGCAAGGTGGAGGTATTTTACCAGTCGAGCTGCTCCAGTTCGAGCGATAAATCGCTATGCCTTACCTCTCTTTATGAAATAATCTCTTTAAGAGTAATTTTCTTCTAAGCATTCGGTTTTCCATCTCAAATGAACAAGGTGAGATGAAAACTACTAGTTTCGTCTGTGAGAGTTAAAATACTACAATACTGTGTCATCAAAATAAATCTCTTACTTGTCAGGCAAACTAATGACCTAAAGATAGCCCTAGGTATGGAAGAATGCGCTATAGCAATTTCGTATGTTCGAAAACTGGCAATATGAGTCGTGTTGCGCTGGTTAGGTCTATTTTAGCGAGGCATGAACAACATTTTCTACCTAGTTCAGCTGGTCACCATCTGTTCGGTATAATGTTACTGAATTCGTTTTCATTTAAATTTTGCTCCGAGGTCGCTTGGTGTCAGCAGAGAGAATAGTATCATTGCTGAAATTCTTGTGCGGATCATATGTCCCGAGAACGGAGATTGACACTTAACAGTACATTTTTAGAAACTAAGGCACAGGATTCCTTTTCAGATATATATTTTTCTGTCTAATAATCGAATAGTAGTGTTACAGATTTTTTGTTTCATTATCATTCGTGTTGATATCTTATTCTGCTTTAACTCTATCCACTAGGCGTGGCCGCCATTAGCCGCTTTTATAATACCACAAAGTTTCAATAATTGGGTCATACAGTTCGGTAAGAGTTCTAAGTATAAAGACAGAGACTAAAAGAATTTTCAAAGCAAGCAAATTAGAAGCTAACACACTTTATTCTCGGACGTGAAGACAGAGAGCATATACTAGTAACTGTACGTGTCACGACTTTGTAATTACGACGTTGACGAGTAACGTCACAAAAACATTAAAGGCAGTCAGACTGAATGCAAACAGCCGTTTAATGTGTACTTAACAAGAACATAGCCAAATTTAATTTTTAAAATAAAAAACATACTGCAAATATAAAATAAAACAAACAATTATTTAAAAATATGAGATTAGGACTACAAAACAATTTCGCATCAATAAATTTTCACCATAAATATTCAGGCAGATTGAAGAAGAAAAACAATCTGAAAGAATATGAAGAGACAGCAAAAGAGAAAAAAAACATAAAGAAAGCGCAACAGTTTTTTACTAAACGCCTATAAAAGTATTTGCCATAGCTATTTGAACTAAGTCCAAACAATTATAATGTCTGTTATGAAATTTCGCCATATTGTGAAGTGGCCATATTGGAATTAAAATTTGTCATACAGTAAGAATCAAGCCATTTCATTTATACCTATATTGGGGATGTATTGTAAAAATATGTAACCTGAAATTTTGTGGCGGCAATAATCATGTACTGAAATCCACCAAAGTAGCTAATAACACAATTATCCACAATTAAATCACATATCAGAAAAAGTAAAACATAATTTAAATCGGTTCATCCGCTTCAGACTACGATGCTTTAGACATACAGACAGACAGACAATCATGTCAATCTTAAAACTCCCAGTTGTGTTTGCATCGGGGGTTAAAGATACATTTTTAACCTTTTGTTTAATTCACACGTTTGTAAATGATTCTTCCTCAATACCTCAATAATAATTCCTACTAGGTACAAGACATCTTAAGTCAAACAGATTGATTGGGGCGCAATGAAATTTAGTGTTGGTCTATTTTAGCGAGTGCGTGAACCGAATATGTACGAGTAGCATCCGTCTGGTGTAGTGTTACGGGTGGTTATGATTTAACAGGGAAATGGTTTAGTTACCCATTAGCAAGTTACGTCATGTCTAGGGTTGTAGTAACCATTACAATAAATTTTACCTTCGTAGTCATAGTAATGACATTGTGATTGTCTTCTCCTTATTATTTGAGAGCCTTTAGATGACGCTTATTACAGGCATTTTAGTTTTTTTCCCTACAAAATACAAAATATATTGAAAATAATTTTTGAATTGATGAAGGTTAAAGTGAAACAACTGCCGTATTCCGACTGTTATTGAACCGGCAAGAAACCCGATATTTACTTTTGAAAGCTGGTGCATTCTTTAATCAGAAAAATGAAGTGGTATAATTTGTCATATTGGGTAAGTTGATGTGCACTGTTGCAGTTAAGGTTTGTCTATATTTCAATGGCATCACACCACTTAGGTGTCGAGAGGTGCGGGGGCGTTTTCATTAGCAGTATCGGCTTTTCTGAGCTCAGAATTCTAAATACGCCTCTATTCTTTACGACCAATGGGACAGGTCTGAATATTTCCTCCCTCTCAAAACAAGGATTCGTTTTTATGAGCATATTATCCACATAAATTATCCTTAATGAATTCGATGTCGATAATGGATGACAGCCAAAACTTCATTGTATCTTTAGCGTCAAAGCATCTTAATTCCAAATGTTCTCGAAAGTTTGGAATCGTTGCTCCTCAGCATCGCGACAAAAATGATATGCAATAAAATCTAAATACTGGCGTATTCCATTAACCCTTAAAACCACGCGATAGTCTTTGACATACGCGCCCACCAGCTATTTGCGACGCGACCTATATACGACTTGGTAGAATGAATGAATGTATTTCTTAGAACTGACTGTACTCTAAATATTACACCTTGGTAATTTGGCATAGGATTACAACGATGCGAGCCATCCAATGTTGCAAATGTGCATTTGTAGTCGGGGAAATATATTGTTGCACGCACTTATGATTCATGTTGTTAATTAGGATTTTGTACTTTGGTTGGTTATGTCATATTGATGATATGTCATCATTTGTAAAGGCTTTCCACTGCTCTATAAGGCAAAACGATTTCATATTTTCCAGAAACTACATAATATATCTGGCGATACAAAGGTATTTTGTAATTTTTATCGCTAAATTATTTTAATACGAAGATGAACAAGATATTTCTTCTCCTCCCGGGATCACATGATCTACGGGATTTCACTAAATCCGAATGAATCCTCGAACCAGTTACAGCATATTCACTTTCATCTTGAAGGTACAACGAATTTCATGCATTTACTTTGTTCCAAATATTGATCTTCTTGAAGATCTCACAATTGATTTGCTGTTGGTTCAAGCCTACGTAGAAGAAGCCTACGTTCATTAGTGGACGTTTTTTGCTTAACGCGAAGTATTCGTCTACCAAATTTCAGTTTCCCTACAAAAAAATTAGTCCATGAATGTTAGGCCATCGTTAAATTCAAATGATCTTAAACCGTCTAATTAACGTCAACCCGGTCTCGTTTGAACACATCCGCTTTTTATTCATCTACCCTAATCTCTCCGTTGCAGAGCAATACTTTATGCTTAATACTCAAATCAGATGAGGCAGCGCTAAATTTAAAATTATTAATATAGAACGAATCGTTGCTCCGGAGACTACGTGGGATTATAAGACAGCTATTTCCATACGGCTGTTTAGAGTAGCATCACGTCAACATTCGTTTAGACTAACCGAAAAATAAAGATTTCAGAGACAAACTTATGGGATATGTTAACGCGATAAATCTGTTTGAATTTACTAAAATACATTTGGTGCTACGTAATTTTTTGCCCACGTTTTGACGGCATGGTGTTGAGGATATGATCAATTATCGGAATAAATAATGATGTTGCGTCGGTGGGAAATTGCGATATAATTTTCGTCTAACTTTGTTCGGCTATTACAGTGTGCTTCTAAATATTCGAACTAATAGATAGATAGATAGATAGATATACTTTATTGCACAAAACTTTACAGAAATAGGTTTTACAGATTGATTATAATACAATTTAGGCGGTCTTATCGCTAGAAAGCGATCTCTTCCAGACAACCTTAAGGTAGAGGAAATAGTAGATGGCTAGACCATTTCTATTTCTCGCCATTAATGTAATGTGAACGTCCGCATAGCAACAAATGTAGGGATACGAAATAAACGGAATAAAAATTCTACTCATGTTTGTTTCGTCAATTTTGAAAACTATGATGATATACGTTGTATGTACACGTAGATTAGGATAATCATAAATAATTTTAACTCATTTTGAACTTAAGCCTTCTCTGCCCTCTTTTGAAAATAAATAAAAAATATACATACGTTTATTATTTAGGTAGCTATATTACGAGTATTATAAGTTTCAAAGACATTCAAAACTGTTACTATTAATACTAATAGAACTACTTTTTCAGCTTTCCTATACTATATTATATGTTTATTACCCTTATACATTTAATTTTATCTATCCATTTAAAAAAATCGCGACAGCCATTGCATTTTAATATAATTTTGCATACATTTTGTTTTATACATTTTACTAAGACATCATAATTTATCAAAAGCATAACTTGCATCTTCTCCCACCAAAATTATATCAGCAGTAAAGTGGTTTCAGATCTTACGTAGAACCAAACGTTAGGATGAGTTATGTCCGTCTTCTCGCTGCGCCCGCGCATAATATGCAAAAACATGAGTTATGGCTCGGAGTAATTGCTCACGTCGAGTAAAGTGAGGGAACGAATTGTCGTAAACGTTCGCTAATATTTTGAAAAACGTCCACAGGTGTAGAACTATTAAAAAAGAATTGTGTAATTTGTGAATTAAAAATTTAGCATATTTTACGCACTCATTTACAAACATTATTTTATCTAAGAGAAAAAAACTCGAACCAAGAAAATAATTTTTGAAGAGTTTCAATGTATTGAATCAAGGCACAGAAATTTTAATCGTGGGAAAAGCTATTATAAGATTTGTTTTTGAGTAATAAATTCTTGAAAAGATAAATTCTTTAAAAAAATTTTTGTCAAGTTATTATATAGGTATTTTTTCTCTGTGGGACACTCAAAATGATAGGAGCAACTAAAAACTAACATATATGGATATAATATATACATTAAATCATCATACAAAGTTTCATGCGTCTGAAAAAAAAAACAATTTCTGAAAAAAAAAAATCCAATCTGCCGCAGATGCTTCATCTAAGGCCTTTTCCAGCTGATCTTCTAATTAAAGGAATAAAAAAAGTCGCAAAATGGCACATCAGGGCTTTAAAGAAGATGCACTAAGACTGACCGGTGTATTTTCCAATAGGCCTAGCATACGCAAAACGTAAATTTTCTCGCATGAGACGACAAAAGTTTCAATACGACGTTTAAGTTGACGACCTCGGTGGCGCAGTGGCTAAGGTAGGCGCCCAAAGCGCGTAAGGTCCCGGGTTCGATTCCCGGTCAGGTCAATTTGGAAAACGAACTTTTCTCAATTGACTTGGGTCTGGGTGTGCTGGGATGACGCCCCCAGTTAGTATCCGTCATCTGGTACTCATAGTACAAGGGAAAACCTTAGTTTGAGACCAGTTGATTGGTGTGATTGTCTGGCGCATTTATTTATTATTTTATTAATACTTTGCAGCCAGTCAGCAGCTGACGCGCTGACTCCAATCGAGTTTGATGTTTGTTAAGAGCGCGATAAAATAAAGTCGCGTGGCGCATGCTATAGCAGGCCAAGAGGCTCCTCGTTTTCAGCGTTGAATACACGGGGCGTTGCCTTGTTGAAGTTAGGCACTGCTACCGCCCCGCGTTGATATTCGGTCGCTTGTAGCTCAACTTAAGACAAAAGGTGGGCATTTTGTGGTATACCATTCAGTGTTGATGCTGCTTTGATCTCGTAATGGAATTGAAACTAGATAACCCGTTAAAGGGGAGAAACTAGCGATCAAATATTCCCTGCACTCTTTGATCGCTTTGCTTTCATAGGTGTTGGTTATATTGAAATAGCCAAACCGTCGACTAATGGTTTCTTTCTGGATTGTACCTATTGATAAATCGAATGTTCATCCTCTGTCGATATGTCGTAAATACATATTAAGTGGGTTTTAGTCTTTTTCAAATGAAATCAGTTTTGAGTAACGTAATGAAATCAAATCGAATGTATCTCTAATATCTATTCAAGTATGTTATTTAAAAACATTTGAATCGTCATTGAACAAAAAATGATTCTACAAAATAGTATTATTGCACATAGTGGTGCAATGTTTTTACTGATCCTATTTCTAAGCTCAAAACCGAGGTTCCACTTAAAATTTTACTGACAATCCCCAACCAAAGTATTTTCAGACGAAGAAATAGTTTTCTTCAAGATTTTTAGGCCAAAGCGCCGAAGAAATCTTGTCGATTTTCGTTGAGTTCCCGCGGCCTCAACCTTAGACCAGTCACTGGTAAAAATAGGCATCACGTGTCTACTAATCTATCGGTAATACAAATACTTCATTCTGGACGTGCCAAATGTATTTCAGGTCGTCTGATAACACTCTATTTCTCGTAAAGGTATTTTAATGTTTCCATTATCTCTTGTTTGATGTAGGGCTGTTGGGCTAACTGCAGTAAGACCGAGTAATAAGTTTAGAAAGAAAGAAAGAAAGAAAATACATTTATTGACCGTACAAAACATAATATACAACCGATCACAAAATTAGAACAAAAATTAAAATTAAAAATACTAAAAAGTTACAAACCATTAAATTAGAAGACAAATGACAAAATGAAAACAAACAGAGAGGTCAAAAGGTGCCTGCCTCAGCATAAGCTACAGTGGTACACATTATGTATACCTACGGTACCACTGTAGCGCTGGTCTTCCGGCAGTACCTTGGTGACGTGGGTAGATATACAAAATATTAAATCACGAAAACATACATGTACAGGTGTGAAAGAAGGTTTAAATATATACGGAGCATATAGATGGAATACAATAATTAAAATAGAATAAAAAAATAAGTAAATAAATAAAAACAATTTAACTTACTTTATAACGCTACGCCCAAATAACGCTATAAACCTATAACACATAATGAGCAAAAACTACTTTTTTGCTTAGCTTTTTGTTTAGCTTTTTTGTAACACAAATTACTGAGTTTCTTGCCGGTATCTTCTCGATAGTTATAGGTTTTGTTTTCTAAAGAGACTATTCATAAGTATTACTAATGTAATCTAAATGAATTAAAAATATTTACTTTGACTTTGAATATAAGGTTATATTACACGCAACCAGCATACACAGTAGATTGAAACATATATGGTGAGTTTAAGAAGGGGGATCGAGTTATTATGGAGGTCTCACTCACTCTGAAACGCATGCATTGCTCTCGCCCTCATACTTCCGGCTGAATAATTTTTGATAGGGGATGTTTGGTCACTCTAATTTGTCTGACTGATTGAGTATAACTTTTAAATAAATACTTCAATAATACATATATTCCGAAATGAGACGTGTGCAAATAAGCAAAGTTCATTTATTATTTGGGTAACTTAAAAAAGTTTGACCAAAGTTCTGGTCCATCAAAAGTGTCTGACACTTATGATATTACTTTAAAATAATATTTAAGATGATATATATATAAATCAGCCATGTGAATTTAAGTAAAATAACTCTTATTTTTAGATACCTTTCTCACCTGGTCAGCAAGTCACTCGGCAAGTTTTCACGAGCGCGTAGTTATGCGTAGAAAACTTAAGGTCTCATTCGTGTGAAAATAAGTTATATCTGATTGCTCTGGGGCTTTAGACTGTAGGTGTACTCGTATACCATCTATATAATGATGAGCTACTGCAATAAATGAATTGTCATTATTTCCTTCACAAGAACAATTCCATATACGAATTTACCAATAAAAAGATAACGTGCCGGAATTCTAAGCTTCCATAATTCACCAACAAAAATACATCTCCTCTTACCTATAAAGACACGTCCTCCTTTCCTCTTAGTCTATTTGTATTAAGACTGAGAGGTCAATGTCCCTGTTCCCAGTATCTCCAGAATAGCGGCAAGTCGGAAGACGCACGGTGCGTGCGTGACGTGATGTGACTGACAGAATTCGGTCGGCTTATGATTGACAGTCAACGGACGGTATTGAAATGCGATTCGTGGTAGTGTTGCCGGATAAACGATTATCGATTAATCGATTAACCCCCAAAAATAATCTAACAATCGTTATGACAATCCATAGTATCGATATCATCGATATGATCGATAGCATTGTCTAATTTAAACAATTATAATCTAATAATTGTTAATAATCGATTATAATCTATCTAATCGATTACATCGATAGTATCACCTGAAAACTTGATATCGATTATATTGTATTTGACTACGCATTATAATCTATTATATCTAATAAAGTTAGGTATCGATATACTTAATCGATTATATCGATATTATCGATGCTATCGATTGTTAGATTATTTTGCATAATCGATATACAATCGAATCGACGGCAACACTAATTCGTGGTTCTACGAGGAAGATTCGGTAGAGGGTCTACCCTCTCACAGACTACTGTGAGAGAGCATCTTCGATCCGATATTGGTTGTTTCCGAGTTGGCACATCATTAGTAAGTATGTATGATATCATACATAACTGTTCCTATAAAGAAAAGTGTTACTAGAAACAAAACTTCTACAACAAATATAATATCTTTTTTTTTCTTAAAATAAAAAAAAACCATATTGATTTCATTCGGATTTCGAACTCGACTCGGAGAGAAGTCAATTCGAGTTGGTTCGAGTTAAGCCGAGTTAGTTACTCGAGTTAACCATCACTAAACTTACTGCCCGCGACTCGTAAGAAATCGCGGGCTTTTTTAAACCCCAAAAGCGGATTGATTTCTATTGATACTGTATTAGATCATACATAGAGCATACATTTTAAATATCAAGTCCTTAATTCATTGGTAGCTTAGGTTGGCACCCGGGGCTTCTTTCTATTAAGTACCATAACTAAAATGAATAGGTAATTACGAATATTAAACATGCGTAAGCTGTGACCTATTGTACAGAGTATGCTAACGCTACACTGATACGTTGCGTTAAACTCATTGTAGACCTTAAGTAAAATATTTTATCAACTGAAATATCATTCCACCCTTGTCATGCAGGTGCATCAGTGGCTACGACTAGTGATGAAAGAGACTTAGTTCTTTAAGGCGTATTTAAAAGACTAGACTAGTATTTAAAGCTTTGCGACTAAATTAGTCCTATATCCCTTTAGTTTTTAGTCAGTCATAAGACTGCAAACTGACGACTAATTTTAGTCGTAGTCTTTAACCTTATAACGTATAAGGTTTAAAAGACTAAAATGACTAAAAACGCCTTAACGCCTTGGGCTGGCGTGTCATATAGGAAATCAAACTGTTTGATAATTCATGACTAAAATAAAATCGGGAAACAACAACATTACGTATTACTCAAATTAAAAACGCATTTCATATAGGGTATGAGTCATTTTTATGTATAATACTCAGGATAGAATAGAATAGAATAGAATATCGTTTATTTCTTAAAAATATGGTACAAAGAAACAGGTGTGAGTCCTTTTAAAAACAATTTAGTCGTTTTAGGCTTTTAGTTTTTTGAAAACAACTGTAGTCGTTTTAGTTGCTTAGTCTTTTAATACAACGACTAAGGCTTATTAATTAATATTCGAACCTTTAGTCTTCATCTTAGAGTCGAGTCCTGTAAGATGGAGGCTAGTCGTTTTAATAGGCCTTAAAAGCCTAAGTCTCTTTCATCGCTAGCTACGACCTCCACAAGCTGGCATTCCATGGTCACCCCTTGATGCTTGGCTCATGGGGCTGACCGCCTCTATCGCCACCCCTCTACGCCGCCATTGCCATACCTTCTTGAAAAACATAGGACTCATACAAACTTCCAATCCCCGATTTTATCCGCTTAGGGGTAGAGTTTCGTAAAATCCGATAAGCGGATGTCTACACCCTTTAAGGAACCTACCTACTAAATTTTAAGTGAATTTTGTGATAAATTAGTCAGTCAGTCAGTAAGTGGTATTTTGATTTCATATAAATAGATTGATAAATAGTTCAGTAATCGATCTTTACTAGTGAAATAAAATCCTACTTTTACAACAAAAGTGAAAGTTTATAGAAATATTGATATCCTTACACGTTCTTGCGGGTTAAAAAGTATTATATTATATGTTAAATTAGTATGCCTTCTCTATTCCTATCAAATTTCAGTAGTTAGTGCGTAACAAACATACATCTAGACTTACATACATCCATACATTATTGCAACATTTAAAAACCAGTGGAAATCACTGACTTGATGTCTTTTCTTTCTATCAATCAAACGGGAAATGCTTAAAACACTTATTACATCAAAATTACTCTTTTCATATCTCCAAATTCTACGCCATATTTTTTTATCCTTTGTATGCAGAATTATTTGAGCCTTATCTACTTGCAATGATGCAAAAGCTATCTTTATCCTGTTTTAGCCTTTTATTGACTCAATCACCTTGTATCTGATGTCACCCTGCACCTACGACGCAGTAGGCAATGCACCGGTATCTTGTTGATCATTTTGTATGTTATTATGTTGGAATAGTGTAAATCTACATCAATAAGTATGTATTATTGTTATAACACAGGGCACACAAATATTTTATGTAAATTTCAAAAGTTCCACATTCTTTCTGGCCGAGTGGTCAGATATCCTGACTTCGAAACTAAAGGCCACAGGTTCGAATCCTGCTTGTGGAAATTGTTATTATAACTAGCGGTATTAACATTTGAATCATGTACATAAATATATTTAACTATTATATTCCAAGCAACATATTTTTTCTGTAATTGAAATTTTTGTGTTATTCCTTTATCATTCACATGGGTGTTGCTTGAAAGAATTATCGACTATGAAATTAACAGACCTGCCTATACCTAACAGTTATGGTGGTAATGAGCCAAAATGCGTTGCTAGTCGAAAAAGGAATCCGTAATTACTAGATATCACAGTACTTAACCTAATTTTTACTGTCTTTTTTTCCAGGTACGTTAAGAGTCAAAAATATCACGTAAGTATACCAATCTACAATTTTAAGACAACAAATTTTAAATTATGGGTTGCCTAGATCAACGCCTTCTATATTTTTAAGTTTACTGAAAACTTCACTAACAACATAGGTCCGTTAACTTAACACGCATTGCGTTTAATTGTTCAGTCTATTCCGCTTCTACCTACACCTAAAATGCGGTGAAATGTTACATCAACTAAATAATATGTCGGGGATACGTATATATGGTCGGTGAAATAGACTTCGGTAATAAGATTTTCGGTGAATCGTTATATCGGTAAATTAAGTCTTCGTAGAAATTATGCATCGATCAATTGAGTGTTCGAACAATAGTTTTCGATGAAATGAAAATTCGGTGAAACGGCTGTCAAAATTACAAAGGAAATCCGAAAATACATATAGGCATATGTTGTCTTATCAGCCAATCGATAGCATCGAAAGTTTTGTTTCATGTACGAAATTAATGCACATGCCCGTAATTACTATTACATCTTCGCGCTCAAATAAACATTTCTGCTAAATTGCTAGTACAGAGGAGAAGGCGTTAAGTCAAACTTGGAAATTATCTGAATGTGTTATAAATTTTAGGACTTTCGCGTTTTTTTTAATAATTTAAAATAATTTAACGGGTCAAAAATGGTGTCGCGTTTTGACCCGTTAAATTATTTTATCTGAATGTGTTGTCAGCAGCTGTCAGTTTATAAACCACTTTGTACTTTGTCACGTTAAATTTACTGTCTTATTGTACTTAGTAACGCGTAGATTTAATGAGACAAGGCTCTGGGGTGAATAAAAACCAATGATGGTCATCTTGGACCTATTTGAAAGGAAGAAAGAAAAATATTTATTAAGTACTGTTCGTACATAATTAGAAAAATTAAACAATGTGAAATCAACTAACATGATAGGTACCTAAAAGGTCTCCGTTCAGCATTTCTATCTAACATACCTACCTAAGAACAGTCCCGAGTAATTCGCTTTAAAAAAACATAATTGGTTCATCCATTTGAGTGTAATTGTGCCATAACATTTATACCTACAAACAGACAGACACGTCAAACTTATAAACCTTCATTGTATATGTAACTAGGGGCCGCCCGCGATTTCGTACACGCGGACATAGTCTTTTTTAGTAATAAATATAGATGGTCGGTTTTACCCCTATCTCCCCTAATATTCGAAACAAAAAGAAATCTATATTTTAATGCAAGTTTCGAGCTATATTTGTGTTAAATGCATATCTATAAACTAAAAAATAAACATTTTCCCACATAAACATTCAAGGGCGGTAGACCCTACCCTACCTTCATCCCCCCTTATTTTCAAAACAAAAAGTAGCCTATGCCCGCTCTAGAGGCTCAACGTATACCTTCACCAAATTTCATTAAAATCGGTTCATTAATTTAGGCGAGAAAGCTGGACAGACAAACAGACAGACAGACAGAGTTACTTTCGCATTTATAATATTAGTATGGATTACTATGGGTGAGTCTCTAAATAAATTCGTTTGGAATGAAAGCGTTTGAAATCTATGTAACTTATTCACAAACATTGAACGAATAAGTTTATAAAATATGATTATTAAAAAGTTAAAAATGATTTAACGTTTGTAGTGCAATTGTTCTGCAATTTTGTAGCTAAAATAACACAAAAAAGGAACTTAGTAACTCACGATAGCGTTGCATTTTTAAACTTTTTAAGCGCATGTTTTGTTAGTGTCGTTGATTTTCTTAAGAAAGTAAAGGCTTGAAGAGGCTTCGGCCATACTATTAAAATATAGCAGTATGTTGCTACTTCTCCGTGTCATTTAAGTGAACTTAGATGTTTAGCTGTTATCAATCCATGCTAAATAGATAAGGGTAAACACATCTGGAAGTTCTATCCACGTCGTTACTCTTTTCAAAATAACAATGCTCCACTACACAACTCAAATAAAATAAACAATGTTAGATTTACATCAAAGTTGAAGTGATATGTTCTAGATCCAGGCATGTTAGTCAATTAAGTATCATCTATTTTGTAAAAGCACTTTTCGTTTTATGAGACCTAGATATTAATTTAAACGTAGACGTATGTATGTTTTTTAATTTTTATGAACATACAAGTATATTGTGTGTTAATCGCGTTATGGTATTTTCTGTTCATATTTTCTCAATATGTATTTTGCGTTGCCGTACCCCGTAACTCGATTCCTACTTTTCCCTACCTGAAGTTTGTCTGTAAGAGATGGCTTTCTAGCTATAAGAGCGGACTGGACTTTAGCGTCGTGCTACCTGAGGTATCCCGGGTTCGATTCCCGGCCAGGTCAACGTGGACAACGAGCTATTCTAAATTGTCTGGGGTCTGGGTGTTGTGGTACCGCCGTTGTTTCTGTAGCACAAGTTCTTAAGGTACTACCACAAAATCAGAAAAATGTATGTGATGCTTATTTACCTCTGCAAAAACAGAACTCTCAGAGTTAGCCAATATCTGTGGCTATCTGTAAGGGAAGTTGCGAGCCATTCCCAATACAAGTGTCATTAAGACAACTTAACGGGAAGACTCTGCAAAACATTGTAACGTAATTTATTTTTCCAATATCTTGGAAAAATAAAGATTTTATTTATTATTTATAGCTAGCAGTGATCCCGAGTGTAAAGATACTGCTATTCAACCTACTGTGTCTAGGCTGTAAGCGTGACTATTTCCTAAGAAATAAAGCATACAATGTGTTAAAGCTGCAAGCTTGCACTACGAATGCTCCTTCCGTACGTGCCTGCGGTCTTGCTTGAATCACGAAGCGTGTCGTTCCGGGGATATGTTAACTCATACAAACGATTCAGGTTTCATATTTCTGGAAGTCTCGAGTTTCAATCGCAGTTTTACAACGGAAGTTTTGGAGTCGAAGTGTTTTTGCTCGATAGTATTCGATATCTACATAAGTAACACTGTTGAACTAACAACTACTCGGAAGCTGAAGCTAAGATTTGTTTAGTAAGTTTGAAAGTTTAACTTTAAAATTTGTTTAAAAATTGTTAAAAAAATGACGTCATGTACTCAGCTATGGCTGTTAAAACTTTTTTCAACGAACACAAGATTTCGGATACGGTGACGGATAGCAATTTCCAATTCTCATAATCGTTTTAAAAAATAAATATTATTTTTGCAATCCAAAAAACCACGTTTAATTCCCGAACTTTTGATCTTCAATAAAGCAACCATTCATTTGTTCGTTTCGTGTTGGTAGTACTCGTAAGCCTTCAAAGCGGCCACAAATAGCCACTGGATTTATAAAGAGGGATTAGCACCCCTTGTGACTAGAGGACATAAAGGGTGACACATTTCTTTACTCTCCCACTACTGATTGTTTAGGTTCGGTACTGCCTTTCATCGTTCAATAACAAATGTTCACGAATTTACTATCTTTCGATATCTGATATCGAGAAGCGTGGGTGAGCCCACCCCCCCAATGCCACTTTTTACAGGATATGAATTACCTCAGTCTTCGTGTACAATGCGTACAAAGTCTAAATGAGTTATGGTTTTGCGATGGTTGATGATCCCAAACTACGAAATTAAAAGGCCGTTGCAATTTTAAAACCAAGATAGTAGGCCATTATTTTTCAACCACACGTTGACAACTGCTGTCAAAAAACAAAAGCCGACTATTTTGTTCCTTTATTTTTAGAAACAAAAGAGATCGAACTACGAAGTTGCAATATCCCTGAACATTCCGCCCACCAAGGACGACATTTTTATAAAGTCCTTAATTTAAAATAAAACCCGCCCACCATAGATATACACACATTGAAAACATTAAATAAAAACAATTAGGTATTTTATAAAGAAAACAAATTAAAGTTAGCCTACTTTGAAACATTAGGTATCAGATTTAATTGGTAGTAAACACAATTTTGAAACTGGTCTCTTTATTAAATTATTTTTGGTTCGTAAAGTTACAACTCGTGTGATATTATCGGAACCGGAATGTTTGAACACCACACGACCCAGCAGCCATTTACATGGAGGTAAGTCATTTTCTCTAACTATAACTATATCCCCTATCTGAGGTTCAGGAGTCTGATTTGACCATCTATACCTGTGATAAAATTGTATTAAGTATTCGCGAGACCAGCGCCGCCAAAATTGCTGCATCATCCTTTGAGTTAATTGCCATCTACGCAAAAGATTTATTTTAGAATTTTCAAAATTATGGTCTGGTAGTGTAATAAGGGGTTCACCCACTAAGAAATGTCCCGGTGTTAGTACCTCAAGTGATTCCAGACTTGTTTCTATTTGCGATATTGGACGAGAATTTAAACAAGCTTCAATCTGTGTTAACACCGTAGTTAACTCCTCATAAGTTAAAGTAGAATCTCCAATGACTTTCCGTAGATGGGTCTTCACAGACTTAACACCGGCTTCCCACAAACCTCCGAAATTTGGAGATCTAGGCGGAATAAAGTGCCACTCTGTCCCTTGAGAAGCTAAAGAATCTGCTATTTCTTTTAAAAACATCGACTTTTCAGAACTAAAAAGTGCGCGCAGTTCATTGGACGCTCCCACGAAATTAGTTCCGTTATCACTCCAAATATTGGCGCACAGGCCTCGACGAGCAACAAACCTTTTGAATGCATTCAAAAATCCTTGAGTTGTAAGATCGCTTACAACTTCGAGATGAATAGCTCGAGTCACCATGCATATGAAAAGGCAAATGTACCCTTTATACGATTTGTGTCCTCTACCTTTTGTTGTGCGAATATTTATCGGTCCTGCGTAGTCAATTCCACTATTCTTAAATGGTTTAGTGGGAGTAACTCTGGCCGGTGGTAGCTGACCCATCAATGGAACAGCTGTTTTTGCTTTGTCCTTGCAACATGTGACACATCTCCTAACATGAGATTTCACCAACAATTTGGAACCCAATATCCAATATTTGGTTAGTAAGTACGTCAACATAAGTTGTGGGCCGCCATGTAATGTTTTAATGTGAGACTCTGCAATGATTAAGTTTGTTAATGTGGATTTTTTCGGAAGAAGTATCGGATGTTTTCTCTCTGCTATAAGTGGCGATCTTTCCAAACGTCCTCCAACTCGTAGTAATCCAAGTTCATCAATAAATGGGTTCAGAGATTTTAAAGGACCTTTGATTTTATTTGCTTCATTATTTTGTAGACATAATAATTCTTTTTCAAAATGTTCACGTTGACATTGTCTAATACAGACTTCTGTGGCTGCTTTTAATTCTTGAGTTGTAAGATAGTTAGGCAACTGAGTTGGTTGAGACTTTTTGATTAAATTTAGAAAGCGCCTACAATAGGCCAATATTCTCACTAGCTTGGTTAGTGATGAATATTTATCCCATATGAAATGATCTAGTTCTGCAAAATGAACCCTTTTTATTTCCAATTGAGTTTCTACATCAGGTTTACAATATTTTATATTTCGTTCATGAATCAAAGGTGGACCATGTAACCACAACTTATTTTTTAATAATGTTGACGGGCTCAAACCCCTCGAAGCGCAGTCAGCGGGGTTTTGACTGGATGGAACATGTGACCACTGATGAGAATCGAGATTATTCAAAATCTCGGATACACGATTACCAACAAAGGTTTGCCACCTACTAGGATGTCCTCTCAACCAAGCTAACACAACTTGTGAATCCGACCAGGCATGAATATTTGTTTTTGGAATATTCAACACTTCAGACACTTCTTTTAAAAGTTTGCTTACTAATGTTGCTCCACACAACTCTAGTCTAGGTATTGATATTTGTTTAATTGGTGCCACTTTTGTTTTGCAGGTAACTAGGCTGACATGTACATTTCCGTCGGAATCAATGACTCGTAAATAAACAACTGCACTATAGGCAACAGTAGAAGCATCCGCAAAGCCGTGAAGTTCTACTAATGTGTCGTCAGTATTAGTACCCATCCATCGAGGTAACTTGAAATATTTAAGATTTTCCAAATCTGTACGATAATTTGTCCATTCCTTTAGTAGTTGACTTGGAAGTTCTTCATCCCAACTGATCCCTGCTAGCCAGAGTTTTTGTATTAATATCTTAGCTATGATTATACTTGGTGCTAGCCATCCTAATGGATCGTATAATCTGGCTATGTCTGATAAAACTTTTCTTTTAGTTATAGGTCTTGTCAGCGGCGGAAGCGTTACTGTGTACTGAAATTCATCGGTTCGTCGATTCCAGGTAAGTCCCAATAATTTAACTATTTCATCCGTTTTTAGGTTAATTTCTTCTCCCATTTCCTTTCCTTTTTCCTCTTCTTTTATCCTATCTAGTAGTTTGCTATCATTTGTCATCCATTTTTGCAACACAAACCCTCCTTTTTTTAACAGCATATTTATTTCCCTGTAAATTTGAATCCCTTGTTCAACTGTTTGACAGCCAGTAAGTAAATCGTCCATATAAAAATCATCCATTATTTTTTTAGATGTATCCGGGTACTGGGCTCCCTCATCTTTGGCTATCTGCTGCAATGATTTTACTGCAAGATATGGAGCTGAAGAAGTTCCAAAGGTTAATCTTAATAAACGATATTCTTGAAAACCTGTGTTTGATTTTGTGTCCACTTTTTGTTCTCCAGTTTCTACTACTTCGTTTTGCATAGCTGTCCTATTCCATTGATCATTCCATAGAAACCTCTGAAAGTCTGCGTCCTCGGATGAGACCTTAACTTGACGGTACATCTTAACTATATCTGCTGCCAAACAGATATAATATTTTCTCCACCGTATGAGTAAGTGTCTCAGCTCTGGTTGTAATTTTGGTCCAATCATAAGTTTATCATTTAGAGAATTGCCATTTTTATCCTTACATGACGCGTCAAATACCACTCGTACTTTAGTAGTATCTCTATCCTCTTTTATTACGGCGTGATGTGGTAGATAGAAAGATTCCTTCTTATTTCTATCCTCAACAGGAATAACTTCACTGTGCTGCAAATCATTATACTCTTCAATTACTTTGGCATAAGTACCTTTCAATGTGTTATTCCTATTAAACTTATTTTCTAAAGTCTTCAACCTTTTTTCTGCCGTTTTCTTGGAACCTTCAAACTCAAAATTTCTCTCTTTGAACGGAAGCCGTACGATATACCGTCCCTGCGAGTCCCTGCGTGTTGTTTGAGCATAAAACCTCTCACACTCTTCTTCCTCTTGAGTGAGGATTTTTGATTGACTCTTGGGATCAGCTTCCAGTTCCCAGAATACCTTTAGATAATCATCTTTTTCAGTCATTGTTAAGGTATGCATCGTAACAATATTGTCATTGTGTTGACCTTGTTGTATTGAGCCAGACAATATCCAACCCAACGACGTATTTTGAGCCACTAGTGTACTTTCTGCGTTCCGTTTAATCCCATTTTCGATTATACGACTGTAAATGTCTGCTCCTAACAACATATCAATTCTGTTAGGCGTGTGATATTGCGGATCAGCCAAATATATATCACTTACCTTTATCCAATCTGATTCTACCACTTTCTTGCTCGGCAAAAAAGATGTAATAGAGTTGAGAATATATGCTTGAACTGGTATTTCAATGTTAGAATCAAATCTAGAATGAATTTTCAACTGCACCATATATTTAACTGTGATGTTTTTGTTGTTTTTCAATCCACAAATCTGTCCCTGTACTGGTATTTTCTGGAGACCTAAGTACTGAGCAACTGATTCGGTGACAAATGAGGCTTGTGAACCTTGATCAAGTAGTGCTCTGATAAAATGATGCTGTCCATTGTATGATGCTGCTTTAACTAACGCTGTAGGTAAAATTACTTGATTATTTACAGGCACCTCACTGGTCAAATGACAACTTACTATTGGGTTATTTTTGACGGACTTGACCGACACCTTACTGTCAGCCAATAAATCTTTTGAATTGTCACCAGATGTAGAAACAAAAACATTGCTGTTCTCCCTTTTGACTCCAATACCAGATGAACACCCAGATATACCGGAACCTTCTTCATTCGTATTTTTAGGATGGAGCATCGAATGATGTCTTCGCTTACATATACGACAACTAGAAAGACTTTGACATGTTTTGGCTGCGTGGTGTCCAAAGCAATTGAAACACAAACGATTTTTTTCGATAAAACTTCTACGACTGTCTACGTCTTCCTTTGCGAACCCTTTACAATTACCAATCCTATGATCCTCAGAACAAAATTCACACTGTGTGTGTGTGGTATGAAGTACCCTAGGTTTATGTACAATTTGTGTTTGAACAGTTTGTGGTTTGCGGGGTACTGAAGACTTAGCCTCTAAAAACTCCAAAGCGCGGTATCGTTTTGTTAAAAATTCTTTAAATTGAGAAAATTTAGGTAGTTCGTCTAATTCACTAACATTGCTAATGTAAATTTCCCATTCTTTTCTAGAGTCAAAGTCAAGTTTTAATGTTAAAATATGTATTATCAAAATATCCCAGGATCCCACATCCACGCCAATATTTGACAAAGCACTTAAGCAATCAGTTGTTGTATCAATCAAACCTTTTAACAAATTAGCTGATTCACCAGTAATATTTCGTTGACTTAACAACCTTTTCAAAATAGAATGACATACAAATTTCTTATTATTATATCTAGAATTCAACATTGACCAACATCTTTCATAGTTTGAATCAGCTATTGGAATTTGCCTAAGCAACTGTTCAGGTTCACCAGATATATAGCTCTTTAAATAATGCATTTTTTGCACATTATCGATTTGAGTGTTTGTATGAACTAATGAAACAAATAAATCTCTAAATGTGTTCCATTCAGAGTACTGCCCTGTAAATGTTGGAATAACAATTCGAGGTAATTTAATATTTGGGCCATGAGGGCTGTTTGAACTGTCATTAGATACTAATTTTACAGGTTTTTCAAATGAATCCATCATACATTTTAAGTCTGACTTATACTCAATATACAACTCCTCTACTAATTCATATGTATCTTCCCTAAAATACTGTAAATCTCTATCCTTAGAAGCCTTTACAATTTGGTTATGAGTGTCATTGAACTTTCCCCACAATTCATTTAAAGAATCTAACCTAGCTTCCACATATTGTAAGTTTAATCTTTGTTTTGGGGATTTTTTATAATTTTTAAAAGCTTTGGTCATTCGATCATACGTATCTAATTGCAAATGTATTAAGTCTTCCATTATTATTACTAAAAAAACTTATTGAACACACTAACAAAATTATGTAAAAATTAGTTATTTAATTTTGCACTTTTCACTTCACACTGGATATTACGCCGCTGTAGGTAGGTAACTAAACTTTTATTATGTAAGATTCACTGTAGTTCCCAATCACGTAGTTTTCTAGATATAAAATTCGTCACTTACAGTTTTTCCACTCTAACTTCAATGGACTGTATAATGTTGATGCCGTACGTAGCACGCCTAGTGCTCCGTGCGCGCTCCCTTCTCGTAGTCGACCCACGAAATTGCGCCTTCCCTTATCCTGACAATCCCGCCACTCCCGGAATCGTCTGCAGCAGTCAGTTCCACCTTTGTAACTGCCGCTGCTGAAGTAGGTCGTCAGCCAGTTGAACAAGCGATCCAAACGCCCGGCTAACAAACCGTTGTAAAAGACGCAGCTCTCGACTACGAGCTCCCGACTAACTCCCAGTCGGCTCGAAGTACCAAACAATGTACAATGCGTACAAAGTCTAAATGAGTTATGGTTTTGCGATGGTTGATGATCCCAAACTACGAAATTAAAAGGCCGTTGCAATTTTAAAACCAAGATAGTAGGCCATTATTTTTCAACCACACGTTGACAACTGCTGTCAAAAAACAAAAGCCGACTATTTTGTTCCTTTATTTTTAGAAACAAAAGAGATCGAACTACGAAGTTGCAATATCCCTGAACACTTCGTTTGGCTCGTGTCAACACCTACATATGATTGTTACACCGTGCTAGCACCGCAAGAGTGGGAACTAAACAGCCATTTACCTTTTTAAGGTGCAAGAAACTGCCTAGTTAAGGTGCAAGGCTACGACGGAAAAGATTTTGCGTGCACGCTTACAAAGCTGGTGGTACGCATTAAGTTGCTGATTTAAACTGTGCCCTCAAAGAGATAGGACGAAATACCGGCGTCTTGCGACGTGCCTTACGCCCCCGCGAGTGGAATGGCCAGAGGTGCTTGGAAGGGAATAAACAGATACAGAATGCTAAATTCAATGATATGAGGCCCAATTTCGTTAAAGTTCAGTACAATATATAAGGCTAAATCGAGGGGCCCCGATTTCATTTTGGTGCAATAAAATGTGTCTAAGGCGAAATCTAAACCAAGAGAGGTAGGGTATAGCGATTTATCGCTTGAACTGGGGCAGCGCGACAGACGCCATACCACCACCTTGCAGAAAACTGCAACCAAATTAGGTTTTTAGAGCACCTGGCAGGGGTGCTATTTAGTAGCAGGGATCAAGCCTTTAAGGTAAAGGCGACAAGTCCAGTAACAGCTATTATAATGCTGTACTTATCGCCCTTAAGCTGAGACCTCATTAATACTTAACATCAAGTGAGATGATGTCAATCTTGAAGTGCAATAATAAAGCTGTTTCTGGACTAATCGCTTTTACCTTGAAAGCTTTAAACCCCTGCTACTAATGCAGCATCCCCCCAGAAGCTCTGGAAACCTAACACACCTCACACGCAGGAACACAACAACTCTGAAGTGATTGTTATTTGGCTGCGGTCTTCTGTAAGGTATTTCACCAGTCAGGCTGCTTCAGTTCGGGCGATAAATTCCGATACCCTACCTTTTAAAAATTTCTCAAGATATCGTTCGAACTGTTGTTTTAAATAGTAAAGTTCGATTTACTGGTGTTGGTGTTATTCTATCTCTGCAAACATTTAGGTATTATAGTGAAACAATTCGAAAAGAGTAAGTGTTCGTACATAATGACCGGAAATGTGCCTTCTGTTTTATACTATGCGTTGAGCAAACAAAACATGCCTGAACCGGTCAGACGGGCCTAGAAATCTGAGCGTCCATTGTGTGAACCAGAATAGTCTAGGTCACCTAAGTATAAGCCTAAGCTATCTGTGGAATACGCTGCAGTATTCGATTTAATCTTGCTGACCCAAAGCTTGATAATTTTAGCCGCCCCTACTAACCTCTAAAATGAAATACCTTTGTTCTAATGTTTTAAATTATCAATAACTAGCTGTGCCCGTGACTTCGTTCGCGTGGACTACATCCTATCATGGTCGGTTTTACCCCTTTCTCCACTTATATTCGAAACAGAAAGTAGTCTATATTTTAAGCCAAGTTTCGAGCTATATTTGTGCCAAATTTCATATCTCTAACTTCAAAAATAAAAATTTTTACATATAAACTTTCAAAGGTGGTATAACCCCCCTCCCCCCCTTATTTTCATATAAAAAGTAGCCTATGTCCGTTCTTGAGATTCTACGTATACCTGTACCAAATATCATCAAAATCGGTAGAGAGGTTTAAGCAGGAAAGCGTAACAGACAGACAGACAGACAGACAGAGTTACTTTTGCATTTATAATATTAGTAGGGATTGTTTATCCTATCGATACTATCGATTGTTAGATTATTGGGGGGGGGGGGGTTAATCGATGATCCGGCAACACTACTATGTGGTGATGAACTTAGGTATATCTAATAACTAATATCGAACTCAGATTGTTTACCTCGACGTGCTATTGACCGTACAAAAGTAAGAGAGCAAGTTTAATTTTTTTATAAACATTATTGCATAAAAAAGTATACAAAAGAAGTATTTGACCCGTTAAATTATTTTAAATGTTTAAAATGGAGCGCGAAAGTCTTAAAGTTTATATTACAAAAGGTGAAGTTTACCCTAGAAGTTTCTTCATGGTCTCTTAGGATACTTCAATTAAGTCTAAAGATAGGTACGTACTGCCGGTGCCGTGAAACACTTCAGTTGTATACGTTCCGTTCAGTTTTAGCACCCAATTGGCTAATAAAATCATCTCGGGTTTCTTTGTAGCCAATTATAGCAGTGTTTGGGAAGGGGAACATGTTTTTTGTTTCTATTTCTGTCCGAATATGTAGCTATTTGTATTTTTTTTGTTAATCAAGTTGGTATTGGATTACAAAACATATACTAGGGCTGGCAATGACGGTGGTATGGTTTGTCGTCTCGGCGTCGATTTTAGTAAACATTATTGGTCGCGATTCGTGCGTTTTTAAATATATTCCACGTAGATATTTGTTTTTCCAAAACGCACGATACGTGGCTCAAGTAATTTAGCCACACCACAAATTTAACGAAAATTGCCAACGTATGAATCGCAACTACGCCATTGGTTATTTCGAAATTCAACAAATAAAACGTGGGCCATAAAATAGGGCTAACCATCTTACTAATAGGAAACCAAACTAAGTGTTTCCATGTTTTAAGTACCAGACGATAGACACTAACTGGGGGCGATAGCCCAAGAGAGCCAAGCTATTTAGAAAAGTTCGTTTCCCAAATAGACATGAAATCACCGAGAATCGAACTCGGAGCCTTTGGCGCTTTGGGTAGTCGATCCCAGCCGCTACGCTAACGAGGACGAGAAAATGCAAGTGTACCTTAAGTATTAGGTCTTTCTTTCTACCCGACTATCGATGATCCCTGTGTATCTTTATCATCTTCAACTTTCAATCTCTGAGGTTCCGGGTTCGATCCCCGGTCGGGTCAATTTAGGAAACGAACTTTTCTGTATTGTCTCGGGTCTGGGTGTTGTGGTACCGTCGATGTTTCTGATTTCTATAACACAAGTGCTTCAGCTACTTACCACAGAATCCTAGCAATGTATGTGATGTTGTCCAATATTTATTTATTTTATTTCTAGAGAGCGCAGATAGCTCGTACTCCTGTTATATTACGATGGAAGTTCGCTTTTTCTGATAAATTTGTGTATTTCTTTAAACTTTATGACACGTATTAAAAAGTACAAAAGGCGGACTTGATGCCTAGTGTCCTGAAAGAGATCAGTCTACCCCACAGATTTGAGGTAAAAATAGCGTGGCGGTTCATGAAATTTATACAAAATATATTAAAACTAGCGGCCGCGCGCGACTCCGTACGTGTGGATTAAGTCTTTTCTAGCAATAAATATAGTCTACTAGCTGTGCCCGCGACTTCGTTTGCGTGGACTACATCCTCTCATGGTCAGTTCTACCCATGTCTCTCCTCATATTTGAAACAAAAAGTAGTCTATATTTTAATAGAGCTATATTTGTGCCAACTTTCATATCTCTAACTTAAAAAAAAAAAAATTTTCCCATATAAACATTCAAAGGTTGCATTACCCCCCCCCCCCCCCCTTACTTTCTAACAAAAAGTAGCCTATGTCCGTTCTTGAGGTTCAACGTATACCTATGCCAAATTTCATCGAAATTGGTTGAGAGGTTTAAGCGGGAAAGCGTAACAGACAGACAGACAGACAGAGTTATGAAAATAGTAACAAAATCAACGAGAAGAAATAATGTAAAAATTCAGAAAGCTCTAATATTATAAAGCTGAAGGGTTTGTTTGTTTGTTCGAACGCGCTAATCTCAGGAATTACTGGTTTGAATGAAAATAATATTTTAATGTTGAATAGGCCATATAATAAGGAAGGCTTTAGGCTATATAACATCACGCTGCAACCTTTAGGAACGGAAAATAAGTGAAAAATGTGGAATACTAATATTATAAATGCGAAAGTAATTCTGCCTGTCTGTCTGTCTGTCTGTTACTCTTTCACGCTTAAACGGCTGAACAGATTTTGATGAAATTTGGTATAGGTATACGTTGAATCTCAAGAACGGACATAGGCTACTTTTTATTAGAAAATAAGGGGGGGGTGGGGGTAATACCACCTTTGAAAGTTTATATGGAAAAATTATTATTTTTGAAGTTAGAGATATGAAATTTGGCACAAATATAGCTCGAAACTTGGATTAAAATATAGACAACTTTTTTTTCGAATATTAGGGGAGAAAGGGGTAAAACCGACCATGAAATGATGTGGTCCACGCGAACGAAGTCGCGGGCACAGCTTTTACTAATTTAAAGTAATTAATAGGTAATCTATATCTAATTAAAAAGATTTGACTATAAAGATAGCCAACAACCCAAGTGGATAAACGCCTTAAATGACCGGTTAAGTTCTTAAAATGATCCTGCAGTGATTATTCACGATTAAGTGTATGTTTATGTATTAATATCAGGTAAAGTCGCAATTAGCATTATGACCATGACATACAAGATGGAAATAGCCGAGAAAAGGACGAATCGTGCAGCAAAATGACGCCATTCGAACTTCAGATAATCCTGTCTTTGCTGAATTAAGTACACGCATTTGAATTCTTTAAAGGTTACAAGATCGACTGTTAGACTGATGCAAGTAATGTTGATTTTAGAATTCGAACACTCTAATCATCTGTAGCCCAGTCATATTAGGTAAAAAAAGGGGTCAACCTCGGAATAAAAGATAATATTTTATAGCCTACAACTTTTATTATAAGTGCAAATCTCATTTAAGCAACAGGAAGCCAGATATTCGCGAAAAACCGACTTTTGTGACCTTTGACCTTGAAACTTGAAACCCCTTATATGACTGGGGTACTACTGCTAAAAAGAAAAAACGAAATAAGATAAGGAAAGATAGTGTAAAAACTTTTTAGTCTATGATCATGTTGCTCGATACTGCATGCATCCGTTTTCTGACGAAATCAATTCTAAATAAAAGTTTTCTTAAGACTTCATGTTTTCAATGGATCAGCAATTGGTTGCCATAAGAAAATTAACTGTAATCACATTTAATTATTAAATGTACAATTAATTTTGTTGTTAAACATTGCAGCAGCAGGATTATCAATTAAATTTACGTCATTTACGCATATTTCATTTAAAGCAAATGACAAAAAGAACAAAAAAAATGGATGCCAGCTCTACTACCTACATATATCTAAAAATAATCATTAAAAATGTATCACATGTATTTGTGCCCAATTTGTTTTTGCCTATTACTACCATTTCATAAACCTTACGAATACATGCTTCTTCTATTTTTTTTTAATTGAGTACCATTGAGTGTTAATATCAGATTCCTGTAGATTCTACTGTGACTATCTCCAGTGTAGAATACTTAAGTTTTAGACGCGTGAGCCCTTGAAGTAACCAGTCCCTCCGCCCACAGTGCTCCAGCACAATAGCCGGGACGCTCGGGTACCGCTCGGACCGGTTCGTCGCAGCAAGCCCGACACGTTTTACATAACTAGTCACAGGAAGGGTATGCTAGTCGGATCGAGGAATTGCAGCGTTTTAGGAAAGGAAATTAATAAAATTAAAGTAGGCACTAGAACATTTTTAGGGCAGGAGAGTCCCACACACGCCGTCACTTCCCTCGGGTGACGGTACGGTGCGCCAAGCATTTCCCCCCGCCAAAAAAGAAAAAAGGCACTAGAACATATTGGACAGTATACATAGTTAGGCTTAAAATTCCGAGACAGGAACCATAGTTAGGCTCAAAGTGCGTAGGGTCTAGTAAAAGTAAATAAATGAATGGTTCAGGCACTTTTTACATGCGGCTAGTAATCTTGTTTAAGTATAATCTAGGCAATATTGCTTTCATCTGATATTTGACGTTCAGAACGCTCAGTATCCCAGGTGTTCATAGTAATAAAGCTGAGAAATTGTTTTGCAACGTTTATAAACTTAAAATCCAAATATATTGTTACAAAAAGTGAAGGGCGTTCATCGTGATTGCAGTGGGCACTTCAAATATTGGGCAACGTCACATTCATTGTTCTGATTCTATGGTACATAAGTGACATTCGATAGTAATGATGACCCAGACCAGAGACAATGGAAAAGTTTGTTTTCCACATTGATCTTATCAAAAATCCAAAATCTTTTACATTTTGGGTACCCATGTAAGATCAAAAACACGTCAGATTATACACTTTGAACTTTACACTGCTCTTAAGACGTAGGCATAAGAACTAATATGGCACTGCTGTAGGTGTTTACCTTGATGTGCTCTTGACCGTACCTTAGATAGCGCAATGATGTTGTCTATAAAATTTGATTCTAACATCCATCTCAGAATTATCTACCCCTGTCGGGTAACCGTTCTAATTTTCTTCAAGAAAAAAAAAACAGAAAATAATAACACAGTTTTAATACCCGTCAGTATTCGTTATAATAAATATGATCTTATTACTAAACTAGCAATAATACCATATAATCTACTTGTAAAAATAGATGAAAAAGTTAGTTACCGAGCCCAAAAGATTTTAAACTTCATTCAAAGAAAAGCCATGTCCGCAAAGTTATTGCAAAGAATTTGCAGCATTAACAAGGAATGCCCACCGCATACACTCTCGAATACTCATCATTTGGTGCTCTAAAGTGAAGTAGATAAGGTTCAAATTGTTATATCAAAAATTCAAGAAAAGTTGGCACAGCAGTAGGTGCACTGACCCCGGTGTTCGTGCGTGCGGTCTCGCTGCGGCAAATTTTTGTTACATTCCGCTTGTTGGACTAGAAATAAAGTAATAATGTAAAGGACTTCTTGCGAAATGAACGAAAATTTGAAATTAGTGTTTTTCTTCGTTTGAACAGCGTTGCTTTGTTTGAAAAATGCTGTTCGGTTACTTCGAGTGACTCCTAGTATTTTGTCATGATTAGTAGGTAGGTAAGTTTGTAAGTTATTCGTTATAGAACTGAAGTCGCTGACATAGCTCAGCGAATTAATATTAAAGTGTAAGACGGCTGGCCAAATATAACAAAAACACACGAACTTCAACACAGACGAACTAGATAATTTAACCAATGATAACTAATATTCAATCATCACCTTTTCAACCATTAATTACAGACATTCCAGGCCTTCTTATAGTGTCATATTCTTGTGCCCCGCCAGTTTTATCCAGCATTTATAAAAAAAATAAGCTTACAATAAATAAATTAATGTAAATTATCAATAAATGTATATATTCCAAAACCAGTACCTACTTAAATTAAGACAACTACATAAGCACATCTTTTTAAGATACAAAATTACCTTTCATAATCAATTTTAAGAGAGGTAGGGCATAGCGATTTATCGCTCGAACTGGAGCAGCTCGACTGGTGAAATACCTCCACCTTACAGAAGACCGCAGCTAAATAACAATCATTTCTGTGTTGTTGTGTTCCTGGGTGTGAGTAAGGTTTCCAGAGCTCCTGGGGTCAAGCCTTCAAAGTAAGGGCGACAAGTCCAGTAACAGATTTATAATGCTGTACTTGTCATCCTTAAGCTAGTACCTCATTACCACTTAACATCAGGTGGGATGAAGTCAATCTTGAAGTGCGATATAAAAAAAATATATATTATTATTATCATTCGACATAGCAGCTAATATGTGATTTTAATTGCAAATAATCGAGTAAGGCTTACGCTCTGGGCATGAAGACTGCGCTATTAACATCGTTTACCGAAAGATCCTACGCATAAGCTTTCTTTAATAACTTTTATATGCTAATATGATAGTAATGTATGCCAGTATTTGATCGTATGATAATCGATATGTAGTGTCCATTAGATAATGGACCAAGATATTGAAATCTAAATGCAAACGTTGTAAAGTTAAGTAAGACCCACTAAGAGGGATAATATGTGAAAATATGTTTACTTTTATTCACTACCAAGGATTGAAGAATCAGGTCTCTGATTTTCAGAAAAGTTGTATAATTATACCATTTATTTAAATAGATAGGTATGTAATTGTAATGGCATCTTTGAGTATGGTTTTATTACACAAATGTTTGAGCTTCTTACTTTGTTCACTTGATAGCTCAATTTCCCAAACCTGTCAAATTATTAAGTCAAAGTAATTTAATTTTTTGCCATAAAGTTCCAGATTAAAATATGTGACTAGATGTATGAATATCTGGATAAAAATATATTTCTTTCACTTAAAAACTACTGAATGGATTGGGATGCGATTTGGTAAAAAGAAAGATGACAAACTAGGTAAACCTTTTTATCCCGAAAAAAAAAAACATGGATAAAGTGGAGGGCTAGTCTTATAAAAAAACCTCGTCTTCCAGTAAAGACGATCAATTGTGTTTACTTATGAATTACTAACCAAAGTATTTAATCAGATTAATTCGCAAAACTTAATTCGTCAGCCGTTTAATTAAATTAAGTCCATATTTACGAGTCTACGCAGTAAAGGAAGGTCAAGGAGACTTAGTTCTCTGCTTATCTGATAAAGCTATACTAATATTATAATTCTGAAGAGTTAGTGTGTCTGTTTGAACGCGCTTACCTCAGGAACTGTTAGTTCAAATTAAAATATTTTTTTGTGTCGCATAGTCCATATTTAAAGCAAGGATTTAGGCTATATGACATCACCCTGCGATCAATAAGAAAGTAGTATCAGTGGAAAATGAGGAAAAAACAGGGATGTTACGCATTTGAAGCCGCGGCTAGCCTTTAGATAAGCACACTGTTTGGTAGGTTATACTTAGTTTAAACATAGAACTTACACATATTTTAATTGGCAATGTATTTACTATTTTTATTTTGTAGTTAATAGGAACTACTTACTGCCCGACATTTCGGTTAGGATGCACCAGTCATGGTCAAGAGCAGACTGAGCTTGCTCGCCTTCGTCTGTTTAGGGGGGTTTGCAAACCTCCATCCACCCGCACATTAAATGTTTAAAATGGAACGCGAAAGTCTTAAAGTTTATAATGTATTTAGTATTAAAATTTTCAGTCTTTTTTGTCATGAAATATCAAGTTATTTACCTTGATGGTGTAAAGTCGTCTAGGTTGTAGTTGTAAGTAGTTCAATGATGTAACACACTTTCAAAACGTTACAGAAGAGTGACAGATAGGCAGACAAGTCCAAGCCATACGTGAAGTTAGTGTCGTCATAAATCTAGGACGTTTAAGGACAGACGGCTACAAGACAGCTTCCATATATGCGCGTGCGCACTTCGAAAAGGTATAAACGCATCTAACTGTAGCTTCTGAAGGGATCGGTTTAATTGATGTTTCGTAACAGTATTTACATAGGTTTTAGTCCAAGAAGAAACTGTCAGCCTAGTTTCAAAAATGTCAGAAAACATACATGCATTAATGACAAACCACTCAATCAATTAAATATTTCGTTATTCTAGTAGGTTACACTTAACACTTGGATCGTCATTTACTATAGTGCAAAGTGACTCTACTGCCGGTTCGGAACCTATATCTACCGAGAAGACACCGGTAAGAAACTCAGCAGATCAGTTACAGTAGCAGTATCTTACTTATTGCTATGTTGTGTAGATAACTACATAACATACATTTTAATGGTACACCTAGAAAACAAACTGATAATTAAACACTCAGATACAAAACAAAGAAACATAAATGTTTAATAGAACTTGAGACTTTCGCTGTTCAATGTAAACGTATAAATATTTATACGTATTATATGAACATATATGTTCGCGTCGACTACATCCTTTCATGGTTGGTTTTACCCCTATCTCCCCTAATATTCGAAACAAAAAGTAGTATTTTTTTAAATCCAAGTTTCGAGCTTTAATTGTGCCAAATGTCATATCTCTAACTTAAAAATAAAAATTTTCCCATATGAACTTTCACAGGTGGTATCCCCTCGTGTCCGTTCTTGTGATTAAACGTATACCTATACTAAATTTCATCAAAATCGGCTGAGATGTTTAAGCGGGAAAGCGTAACAGATAGACAGCGTTACTTTCGCAATTATAATATTAGTAGGAATATTTTTATACGTATATACATTTTTAGTAGTTACTACCCGACGTTTTGGTTAGCACCCACCGTGGTCACGAGCTGACTCATGTATTAAATACTAAAAAATGTGGTTGCGTTTTAACCCGTTAACTTATTTTACGCATGAATGTACGTCCTGAGTGGCAATCGAACCCACTACCCATGACTTAATATCCAGGATCATTTATCTTGTACGGTCGACAACATCTCAAGGTAAACACTTGCAGTTCGAAATTAGTTTTTATGCGCACGAAATAAGGGCGATGCAAAATCCAAAATGTTAGCCTGACGTGCTCTTGTTTTTGTACCATCGGGCTAGACTAAAACCAACAAAGTCATGAAAGCCTAGCATGCGCAATACTTACGTCAAATTTATCGCATGAGACGACAAAAGTTTCAATACCATTGATTGGGTGATTGTACACCGTACTCTTATTTTCAGCCAATCAGCAGTTGACGCATTGATTTTGACATTTCTTAAGAGCGCGATACAATTTAGTCGCGTGGCGCATGCCAGGCCGGATGGTCATATCAAAAAACTTTCTCTTCAGAATAATCTTTCATCAGCATCAAGAGGCTCGGTTGATTAATAGTTTTAAGTAAAATTATATAGAAAGTGTGTCGTAGATTCAACTCATAAAATAACAAACAGTTTGATCTCCACTTCTCGCAAGGAAAACCAGACCTATTGGAATCAAAGTAAGAACCAATACGGTTATACTCAACTTATAGAGCCTTCTGAATCACGGTATCATTATTTTGATCTGATAATCAGCTGATTTAAGCTTCAAAGTTTTTGAGCCCAACGTCTTACCTCAATCACTACAGCAGCAGTTCCAATATTTGACCTAGGTATATTGGTTAAGTGCAGATCTCCACCATACTCCTCTATCTCTCCCATTCTCTATAGTTTTTAAAGTGGATGGTAACCGTACATTCCTAAGTGGCCCAAAAAGCATAATGTGGACTAAAATGTCTCTTTCTTTACAAGCGTCACTAAAGGTACTTTTAGTCACTGTCCAATCGTCTAGCTGTACTAGGATATGTAATACGTTAAATTTCTCGCACGAGACTACTTCGATACCGATTGGCTGATAGCACACCGTAATCGTAATTTTAACAAATCAGTACCTGACGCAAATAATTTTATCGATTTTGATATTTGTTACGAGCGCGATAAAATTTTCTCACGTTTGTATAATTAAAACCCGTTTCCGTTATTTCGTAAAAAGGGCTAAAATATACTAAAGTTTGAAATGGCATTATTGTTTCCATGCGTTATTCCCATGGCAAATTTTTGGCACGTTCTCATCAAGGGGACCTTTGACTTTCTCCGAATTCACTACTGTTATTGTACCGAATATAGGTAGGGCGGTATGTGGGTCACAGTCTGTTGCGCAGTTCTCACTCCAAGGGCAGGGCCCTCCGCGGGAGCAGGACAGAGATATGTCCCACAATGATCCGGAGCGAGAGGGGAAGACAATTACAGCTGATTTTCGTCGATTCACGGGATGCGCCCAAGTGGCCCAAATTGGTGTTCGCACAACAAAGACTGGGTTCAGTTTGCTGCTGGCGCCTTCCATTCATCCAAAGTTGGTTTTCACTACATTTCTACGCCAATACTATAAAGATTTGTATTTTTGTGTGTATGTATGTAATGAATGACCTCAAAAACGACTGTTCCAATTTCAGAAACCATTTTACCATTGGAAAACTGCATTCACCCTGAGTAGCACAGACTATATTTATGTCAAGAAAATACTATTCATAAGTATTAGTAATCTATATGAATAAAAAAATATTGACTTTGACTTTGACTAAGTCCTCCCGTACCAAGTCACGGGCGGCTGCTAGTCTTTGATAAAGTGGTTTGATTAATTATTTCGTCAAAATCAATAATCCAGTGCTTTTTTCACTACGCAATCGGGTCTAATGTAAGTTGCCCACGTGACAAATCGCTTCACATCCGACGCGCAATTTATGGTCCTTTTCAAATATTGTATCTATCATCCACAATTAATCTTTCCTGAGCAAATGTACCATTAAGTTAACTCATGATAAATACAACTAATGAAACAGTTTGACTTGCATTTTTCATGTAAAATTAAAATGTTTTGGGTATGAGATATATCGTAAAAATGTACACGTTCATATACAAGAAAACAATACCGTTCTTCTAAATCTGGTTCAGTCGGTTAAAATAGATACCCCACCACCCTTTCTGTTATTTTGCTGACGCGAGTCGGTTCGAAAAGGTTCACCTCCCTGTCCCATAGTTAAATACTAACCACATCATTTAACGAGACGGTGACAGGAGCTAGTCCAAGACATGAGTCTAGTGGAGCCTTTCACCAAAGCTTAGACCGGAGAAAGTGGGGTCTGAGTGGACCCACCACGACGCTCACTTGAATGGCTGAATAGGCTTTGTGAGGTAGAAATACAGTCTATACCGAAATTAAATAGCTCGAGTTGCTCAAGATATAAAATACGCAATAAGGAGATGACGTCTTATATTCTATTTTGTCCGTCAGTTATATTTTCAAAATAAAATGAAAAATTTTTTTTGGTAAGCAATTAAAAAAAAGTTTTTGGATGATACAGCACAGCGAAATTCAATGTGTTTACTTCAGTATATTTCAAAATTGTACGTTCTTAAAATATTTCCAATTCATTAAACATTAGCATGGGTTAGGATACGCCACGCGAGTTATTTTTAAAAGCTAATTTTTAAAGCTATGTATACGTATATTATTTGTACTATACTTTCTACTCTCCCGGCCATTAAGAAAAACTAACTTTTCTCGGATCAGCGTGTTGTGCGTGCTTTCTTATTTCAGCCACACAAGTACTTTATCTACTTATCACAGAATAAAAACAATGTATGTGATGTTGTCCAGTATATAATATATTTGAAGATATTGACGAATAAAATATATAAATAACTTTTGCTATTTATTAAGGTAAGGTAATAAACATAACTTCAAGTTCATTTAGAAGTTATAAAGCACGGATATAAACACAACAAAATACTGTAGCCAGAAACATTGTCAAAAGATGCGCCTCGATTGTTTTTGGTATATTTAAACCAACGTTTTGTATGTAGCTCACATACAAGCTTTGAAAGTACGTCGCATATTTTACGTAATTATAAATTAAGATTTTTTATTTGTATTTTATTTTTTACGCAACATGATGGTCAGAAGATTTAAATATCGGAAGTTATTTGTTAAGTTACGTTCAAAACGTCAAAATACTGTGTACGTAACATTTGCTGTTGGAGTCTTCAAATATCAAGTTGCTATTAATATGGCCAAGGGTTGTCCAAATTGCTATACAATACGCGTATAAGATTGAAATCACTAAAAATAACTTCAAAAATAGAATAAATATAATAAAATACATTCAAAAGCAATAAATTATTACATTTAGCATCAATGGTAAAAAATATTGTTGCATCATGAACGCTGAAAAAGTAATAATTTTTAAAACAAAATATGTTGTTAATTCCAAATATTGCAAATTATAAATATGAAAGTTTGTATGATTGTATGGGTGCTAAGATTTTAACATACGATTATTTCCTACGGATCTATATTTGTTACCATTTCTAGCAAAAACTACCGATTTAATTTAAATAAATTTGGTAAACAAATAGATAACATACTAGATTAACATAAAAAATAACTCTTTTATTCGATTTAGTAAATAATCGTAAATTTGCTATACGATTTTTATTTATATATGTATCTTTCAACCTTGGCTATTAATATTTACAATAAGACCACCCCTTATGTGTAATTTACCCGTTCAAATTTTGACAACAACGCAACATAATCTCCATAACGAATACAGACGTTCATTGTATCAACTTTCGTTTACCGGTACACACGAATTAATTCCTAATATCTGGGTCGAGTCAACAGTACAACGAAGGTAGCAGTGAAGGTCGACAATACGTCAAGGTTAACATACGCAGTTCGATATTAGTTCTTATGGGTACGGAATAAGGGTGGTGTCATGGTCATAATGTTTAGTATAATACGCTGTAGATTGTGCTGTAATCAAAAGGATATTGCGACGTTCTTTGCTTAATCACAAATATAGATACTGTAATCTTAAGTCGAATAAAAAATACGAGTTTAAATGCGACACCTAAAGTTTCTAAAAATTGACTTAATTATTAATGAAACTTGAGGAATGTTTACTTTAAATTTCAACTAAGCTAAAATCAATGCATTTAGGCCCAATTTTTAATTGTTAGATAAGAAATAACAGTCGTCTCAAAATTATTTAATGACGTTCTTGATTCTAATCTGATGCTTGATCTGCTTCAACTAGGTAATATTACCGTCATGCGTTTAACTTCTTAATCAAACGCATGACGAATGATGAATGTGAAGATAAGTGTTTTGACGACCGTCAGCCCGTAGCCGAAAGGCAAGCGCGCCGGACTTTGATGTAGCGCCATCTCTGAGGTTCCGGGTTCGATCCCCGGTCGGGACAATATGGGAAACGAACTTTTCTATATTGTCTCGGGTCTGGGTGTTGTGGTACCGTCGTTGTTTCTGATTTCTGTAACACAAGTGCTTTAGCTACTTACCACAGAATCAGAGCAATGTATGTGATGTTATCCAATATATATTTTTAGTTTTAATTTAAGTTTTTATTTAAATTTTATGAATTTAAGCACTCATCTTCGCATTCATTAACATTAAAAACTAATATATTCAAAACAGTCCAAAAATAGATAAGTAAATATGTACTTTCACAAAATATCGGAATTTTATTAAGAATAACTGGATGTTATTATAATGTCATGGTGTAGATTCCTTTCTGTTGTTTGGTCTACTGTGACATTAATTGTATGGGGTTTGTATTGTCATGGTGACAGCACCACCCACTTTAGTCATATCTTTAGATAACTGCTGTTGGAACTCACTAAGGATTAGTTCCAATAGGTTGAGTAAATGTTAAAGATCACTTTTGTATTCATTGAATAGACAAATTATTGCCATGTACTGATAAAAGCACGTTAGTCTACATGCTTTGGACTCTGCCCCTATGACTTCCTTATGACTTGCACATAAGAACGAATATCAAAATGCAACCTTGACTGTACATAACATTGTTGACGACTCTAATAGGCTTTGCAGGCTGATATATGTATATATTCCATAGTCGTATTTTCAACCAATCGGCAGTTGGCAATCTGAAAAACTCGAAAAAACTAGGTTACCCTACAAGAGATTGTCAAAGGGGTATGATGAAGTACATAGACAACCTCCGTAGCCGAGAGGCGAGCGGCCGGGACTTTGGCGGTGCGCCATCTCTGAGGTCCCGGGTTAGATCCCCGGTCGGGTCAACATGGGAAACGAACTTTCCTATATTGCCTCGGGACTAGGTGTTGTGGTATCGTCGTTGTTTTTGATTTCTGTAAAACAAGCTACTTATCACGGAACAATGTATGTGATGTTGTCCAATATTTATTTGTTTAATTATTTTGAAGTTTTAAACATTAGCCTACAATTAAAAATGTCAGTCAAAGTATTGTTGCCGGTCGATAACTCGACTACCGATAGTTGACATCACATCATCAATGTCGATTGTTTATGAATATCGACAGTTTACCAACTTACAAAGATCCGGTACTTTCTATAGTTTTTAATATTAAGTAACCACACTATATAGTGTGGTATCAGTTACTGTGTCACATGGATGAAGTCGCAGGCACAGCTAGTATTTTCATGAGTAAAAGTGGTGTTACAGATCTAAAGGGAGCTAACTCAAAAATTGCAGTTTTTGAGTTACGCACACTATCAAATTTCTTAAACCAGTAGCTATCGACCCAAAAAAATTCAGTAACATTTCTTTTTTAGCTTCATTAGAACACTATAAATATATTCAGGAAATTCCTACGGTACTCAGGGACACGGCAATTCGTTTTTCGCCTCTCCTGAAAAAAGTACTTTTTTGAATTGCCTCTGTAAAAACAAGTACTGTTAGATCTAGAGGTGCGATATGGATCTTAGTACCTTAATTTAAAAACTTAGCGACTTAATCCAGCCAGACATCTCAACAAGCACAGGTCTACCCATTACTTACAGAATTGATACCTTCCGTGACTTCCTACCATAAAGTTACAGTTTCAATACGCAGATATAATAACATACTTTCAAAACCACAAAGGAGTTTCAACTTTGTGCCATTAGGAATACATTGTATATTTTGGTGGCTCGTTTTGCCTTAGTGTGCCCTAAAAACCCTAATGTATGGGGTTCGATAATATATTAGATTTGTTGCTATCAGCTTAGATACTTGTAAGTTACGGGTTCATACAAGTCCATTGTAACGGAAACCTATATATTTATTTGTATATTTGTACATGTTATGTAGTACAACCTACTTAATTTTACTACTACTTAATCTGCATGACCCAAGGGTTGACTGGTAGAGAATGCCCCTAGCATTAAGTCCACCTGTTGTACCTATTTGTGCAATAAAGTTTTTAATATTTTTTTCATTAGTAAATACTATTATCGGTATAAGATAGATAAGCATAGTAAACAATAATAATTGATTATAACGTTTGACTTAAAACAAGTTTTGATCAATGATTTAAAAATGTGGAGGAGGTATTAATGAATGATTAAGTTCCCTTAAATCCAATTTTTTGCATATTACTTTAAAGTGTAGATATTTTATTTCTTCGTTTTATTCATTAGTAATTAGTAGTTTAGTTACTAATAAAATGTGTGCCATTTTAATTTGGTATCATATTATTTTCATAAAGTATCTTATTATTCAAAGTCAAAGTCAATCATTTTTATTCACATAGATTACATAAGTAATACTTATGAATAGTCTCTATATAAAGCAAAATATGAAGCTACCTCAGGTTCGGAACCTATAACTAAAGAGAAGATACCGGCAAGAAACTCAGTAGTTTTTTTTTTACAAATGAAAGATAAACTTATTACTAATTTTGCACTGAGACACACAGTTACTTTGTCAATTTATTATATTATTGTTAGTATAAAAAAATTAATGAATTATTATTGTGATGAAATTGTAATGATCCTAGTTGGTTGAATAAATGACATTGTTATTAAATGACATTATTAGAGGACTCGGGTAAACTAAAATACAACACTTTAATTTTTGCAATATAATAATAGATGAAACAAATTATGTTATTCATAGTGATTGAGGAAAAATGCTTTATTTATTTCAAAATCACGTTAGGCACCAAAATGTACCAGATAGGATACAAGGAAAATAAATATCTACTATATT
The DNA here is from genome assembly GCA_037074685.1 of Glyphodes pyloalis. Lineage (NCBI taxonomy): Eukaryota > Metazoa > Arthropoda > Insecta > Lepidoptera > Crambidae > Glyphodes > Glyphodes pyloalis. Next base: position 1,983,555 of record JAYKKO010000003.1, on the reverse strand, counting down.
TGTTTTAGTTAAGTCGCAATAACAGCTGCAGTTGCAGTTTATGTTAAAATTTTGTATCTCCTGAGAAGCATCTACTTTTTTATTTAGTGTGAAATAAATCTTAACTTAGTCTATATAAGTGAAAGCTGACTGACTGACTGAATGATCTATCAACACAGGACCTAAGTACTAAGAAAAAAAACCTAAAATGTTGCACATTGGTTCCTTTTAAACCATTGCATAGCATTAAGAAGGTCTTTTTGATAAATTCATCCCCTAAGAGGGTCAAATGGGGATTCAAAGTTACTATGAAACAATGGCGTTTCATAAGTTATCAAATAAATTCTTTCATCGAAAGTAATAAAACTCGTGTGAAATATTTTTTTGTAAATCATCCCCTAGGGAAGTAAAACGGGGGTTGCAAGTTAGAAAGTCCTTAAGAAATTATCGAATTATTAACACAACTTGCTGTTGTCCGCGTCTTTGCCTAATTTCTTTCGGGATAAAAAGTATCCTTTACGTTAATGTAGTATGTCAATTCTTTTCCTAGCACATATCTTTCAAATCCGTTTAGTAGTTTTTACATGAAACAAACATACATGCAAAATCCATACGTTGTTACAAACTTTCGCGTTAGTATCTAAATATTACTAGTAATAGAGTATGTATTACCAATTCTGTTTATTCTAAAATTAATTTAAAACCACACTCAATACTTCTACGACTGATTCATCGTTACAATAAATATACAAGATATTGTACAGATATAAATCAATAACGTGGATAAGATAAACTACAAATCTTTAATTTTATTTAATGAGTGTGTTTTAAAAAAGTATTTGCTGAGTTTAAAACATTGGCTGTTTTTTCCTGACTCACTTAGAAATGTATATCTTCATCAATTGCTTTTTTTTATCATTTCTCAAGATGTTTGATTATAAAATTTATTTACATATAAACTTTATGAGTTTCGGGTTCCATTTTGAACATTTTGGTTGGTGGAACATTGAACCGAAACGTCGGGCAGTAAGTAGTCTTAGCTACTAAATTAAATTGGTGCCGCGTTTTGACCCCTTAAATTATTTTAAATGTATAAAATGTATTTGTCTAATAAGATGAAAAACAAAAAATATCTCAGCTGTAAAACACCATTGTGAATTTTTTTCATTCAATAACAAACATAACATAACTCAGAAAACATCGATAAAGAAATTCCAAAACGAACATCCTAAAACCTAAATTCAACGGAGCACCTGATTTTGAAAACGGAACGACAACTGCGACGCATCGAACTGCACATCAGACGAATGTCGCAAGAGGTCTGTCGGAGGCTTCGCAAGCTCGTCTAGGCACCGTCTAGGGCCGCACGTGGCACGCAAGCGCATTCGCTGCACCACAGCACTCGGCACTCCGGCAGTATCGAGCGAGCCTCCGCACAGAGAGGTCATGTCGCTATGGCCGACGGGCGCGACTCGCCGTCGCAAGGCGGTCTCCGCGACCGCGTATCCTTTTTCGAGAAAGTCTGGGCAGGCCAGACCAGCCAGGACACTGTCGACGCCACCACCGACGTCGAAGACATCGAGCGCCGCTTAGAGCAGCGCAAGCGGCGGCCCGAGTCCCCGCGAATCGAAGTCAAGCTCAAACAGACTCGAGACACGGAATCTCCTACGAAAAGCTTTGAGAGCACGTTCCCTAACTTGAAGCTTCGTCATGTGGAACCTGTGGAAGAGATGGAGCGGTTCGAGAGGCAGGTCGAAGAGGGCGACCTCGCTTCTGGGATGCGCTTCGTCAAATTCGAACGGGTGGTTGTTAAGAAGACTGTGACTGAATCTAGGAGCAGGGAGGAGAGAGCTGAATCTCCACAGCACGAGTGGTATTCGGAATACAAGCATCAGGCTTTACACAACGCTCCTAGGAAGGAGTATATGAGAAGTAAATCGGAATATGACTCACACATCGCAGAAATTCGCGGTGAGTTGATTATGCTAATTTTTAACGCTCTATTTAGATTTAAGCAAATGAACTGTTGTATCGGTGGGATTAGAAGAAAAATTCAAGTTAAGAACGGCACTGATTAGTGTTGTTCTGGAAAACGATAAAATTCGGCATCATATTAAGGTCAAAGGGTCGCGCCTCACGACCTTGTCCGTAAAAAGATGTAAACAAAGTTACACAATAGTTGCCGCTCGTGGCTCTATAAAAGTAATGCTTCCGAGAAGTTAGAGCAATGATAAGTCTAGGAAAACATTTAAACTATGATAAACAATTGCAGTATTTAATTTTTTCTGTGGTTCTCTGTGTATTTATTGTTCATAATTGAATGTACCCATTTTTTTTTGTTTGGCCAATTATCATAACTTTCAAAATTTGCCAACTTGAATGAAAAATAGTCTCATCCTCGCGGTTGAGACAGTTAGTGCAATGCTGACTGTGGTGGCCTCACACGCACAACCAGCTGATACCGGCAAGAAACTCTTGAATTAAACCAAAAAAAAAAACGATTTAACCAAGAAGCGTTGATTCGATTCTGTATCTAAAATCCAAATAGATAGATAGATATACTTTATTTTCACAAAACTTTACAGAAACCCAACTAACAGAACTAAAACCAAAATCCGCTAGCTAGTAACTTTTTTTTCTAAATGGACTTAATCTAGCATTTTTAGACAAGGCGATGATTCCGCCAATGCCAGGTGTTTACGTTAAATTACGTTAAACACGTTATTTTACGTTAAATGCGCGGTGGTTACAGCTGATTACTGAGATGAGATCTTAATTCTCTTACAACACCTAAAACTGACAAGTACAACACAATATTGCGCCATCTCTGAGGTTCCGGGTTCGATCCCCGGTCGGGTCAATATGGGAAACGAACTTTTTCATATTGTCTCGGGTCTGAGTGTTGTGGTACCGTCGTTGTTTCTGATTTCTGTAACAGAAGTGCTTAAGCTACTTACCACAGAATCAGAGCAATGTATGTGATGATGTCCAATATTTATTTATTTATTTACTATAGACAGCCAACGCTATTTACTTTAGGATCCGGTCAATGTATGTGTTGTTTTCCGATATTTATTTCACTGCCGCAGATGAGATGAAATACGATATTCATCGAAGGTCGAGATCATCCTTACGCAGTTGTAACGCCTATCATTTAACGAGGACGATACATTTAGTCCTAAGTTATTGCCATTACGTAATAATTGTCGATCGTTGATCTCGTGATTTATTTATTTATTTATTATGGCATACACAACAGGTTACAATCATAACAAATTTAATTAAAAAACTTAAAAATTATCGATCTAGATTACAACTCAAAACCGTGTACACACATCATGATTAATCAATAGCGCGTAAAATTATATTAAAAGACAAATGGAAATTCTGTAAGAAAATTAAGGATATTATTATGATTTAAGATATTGATACTTAATATAACTGTTTTCCAGGTGTCACCTTTGGGGAAGGGCTCCCCCCTTTCAAAAATATATACTTAATGCTTCTTCACTCATCAAAACAAAACCATATGATTTTGTCCAAAGTGCTGACACATATCTAGCAATTAGTTTAGATACTTCTACTGTAACAAACCGACTCAGTTTCTTTCTTCTTCTTCGAGGTAGATATAGGTTCCCAACTGAAAGTAAAGACACTTTGCATTGCATTCAATGACGATTCGAAGTGTTCAAATTGAATAAATAAATATTTGAATTTGATTTCCCTTAAGTTTTTCCCCTTATTTCGAAATAAACTAAGTGGCACAACCTTTGCTACTTATCTCTTTTCTAATTTTATAGGTACTATACTAATATTAAAAATAATTTGAACGCGCTAATCTCAGCAAGTACATAATGAGACGAATTGTTTGTTTTTATGTTGGATACAACACGTTTTATCGAGAAAGATATTAGGCTATACAACATTACGTTGCGGCTAGTGACACATATTATTATGCCGAAACGGAAACCGAAGGTTCGGTTTCATTGTAGTTTCGGCCGAAACCGAAACCGAACCTTTTATAAAAAAAAAAGTCCTTAAAAAGTCAAACAAATGTTTGTAAGCCCGTTTCTAAAATTAATATCTCGCCGACGTATAATTACAGGTTTCTACTTTCAAAGATTTATCACAATGAAATTTCAGAACAGTTACAGAGGTTCTGTTTGAAAATTTAATACCCTATAAATAAAGTGAAAAAAATACATTATTTGTAAGTTTCGGCTCGGTCGAAAGGTTCGGCCGTTTTTGGACGAAACCGAAACCCAGGCCGAAACTGCCAAAACCGAAACCGAAATTTCGGTCGGACACTAGTTGCGGCCAATAGGAGTGCAGAATGCGCAGTGATAAATGTGAAAAAAGCTGGGATATTACACGGGTTCCTAGTTTATTCATAATAACCCAAAAAAAAACTGAAGTATGCCAAATATCTAGAAAGCAAAAGTTAACCTACAGCCTGGACAAGTTCCGTGATATTGACTGATTGATCTAATGAATTATAGCTCAGACAATTAAAGGCAAGACACATGAAGAAGAGTAATTTAACACTTTGAAACGACTAACTAAGAATGCAATTCATTCATCCTGTCCCCGGAAATGTAGCTTTCTATTTTTTTCTAACATTAGTGCTCTATCTTGAAAGTTAACCAAGACGGAGACGAAATTAAAGAGAGCCAAAAATACAACATCCTCTTTGGTAGTTTGAAATAGCCCTAGGGAGTTATAATTTGAGATTGGTCACATTTCTTTTGAGCTCCAACAAGAGTTTACGGAACTTTCTGTCGAATGAGTTTATTTTGTGGTTTAACTACTACCTAATATGTATGGATGCTGACGAATACTCATTTGTTTACGGTTTTAATGCAGATGTTTCCAAAGTAGGTTGGTAGTTTAAATAATTATCTATAATATTTTGTGCAGTTTTGGAAACCGGTTTTTCGAGATTTGGGAATATCCTCGATTCGCCCTTTATTTGAGCGTCGCATCAAGTTATTTCCGTTTTCTGGCTTTTTTAACGTTAGTATTAATGATTGTATTCAGATAGAATCAACTTACTATATTTAAAAAATGAATAGTTGAATATGTTGCTAAGCGCAAATTTTAATCTTGAGAACTGTTGAAGCAATTTCGGTAATTTTTTAAAATATTTCTTGAAGTACGAGAGAACATTAAAAAAAATAAGTCAAATTGACCGGAATCGTACGCTTGCGAAGCCGCTGTGTGCGTCTAGTTCATGTTTAATTTAATCGTAAGAAAATATTTAAATAAAATTGCTACTGTGATTTAAAAAGTTATTGATCATACCAAAGCGAGTAACTATAAAATATGAGTACTTAGTACTAGCTCCTGGTTTGCAAATTAAACTTTACCATTTCATTTCTTACCCAAGTTCGTGTGGTATTACTTAATTATTTAGCGTGTTTAGAAAATATTTTTCATGACATATTAACAAAGTTTCGATTAAAGAAAAAACATCCAGCTTTTCGGTGAACTTTAGAGCAATCGTCTAAATTATGTAAATTAAACAGCACTAAAATAAATTGGTCGTGTAATTTGCATACATAATGCAGATATTAAAAGTGAATAGTTTTATATTTCGTTGACAGAAGATTTTTGGAATAAACGGTGAACTAATAGTGACTGGTAGTGTCCAATGACTGGACGTTAACCCCACTTAGTGTTTATAAAAATATAGATGATAAGATGAGAAGACAAAATCTAACCACGTATCCAGGAGGGAGGTATCAATTAAGTAATTACTGCAAGTGCAAAAACTATTCAAGTTCTTGCACATTACATTAATAGCTTAATCTTCCGATAAATGCTGACCTATAATTGCGAACAAATTGACAATACTTGAAATGTCTCTAGGGCTGTTCCTTAGTGGTATTAATTTAAAGACCAGTTTCAATTGTATCGAATTTAATACTTTATATTTCGAGTATCTTATCGGCACTCGCATGCTTGCGATCCGATAAAAATGCACAATACATATAATTGAGCAAATATCGCAGTGGAATTATTTTGCTTTGCGATAAAATCTGCATCTTATTGGAACATAAATATTTTTGTGTTTAAAACTTCTTAACAAAAAAACATAGGGCTTACTTTGAAAACAAATATATGGGCATACAAAATTAAGTGTTAAAACGGCTTATAAACAAGTGGGAATGGGCTTATATACCAGTAATTTTATTATTTATTATTGTTGCAGTTGTCGGTATATGTATAGCTAAAAGCCGCAAAATCACAGTTGTTATATGGGATCCCCCCATTAATATTTTTCGCTCCTAGCATTAAGTCCACCTATTACACTTATTATGTAATAAAAATTAAAATAAATAAATTTCTGTAAAACAAGTGCTTTAGTTACATACCAGAGTCAGAGCAACTTATGTGATATCTTCCATAATTATTTCATTTATTATTTACTTATTTTACCTCTATTTCCTCAAAAGAACTCTATGTACGCCCCAAGCATGTACCTAATTACAATTGTTTTTCAATATTTTACGCAAAGCCAGTTTCGTTTTACCGGTATCTACTCAGTCGCATGCCGGTATTTTTCGGGTAGAATTTAGTTCCAAACCGGTAGTAGAGTATTTTTCACCATGTTGAATAACGATTAAAAAATTGTTCACCCTCTTGATTTTGACCCATTAACTTATTTTATATGTTTAAAATGGAACATACGCGAAAGTCTTAAATTATATAAAGAAATATTTGATTCTGATGGGCCCTTGTCTCTCCAACTCTGTGAATAGACAATTATCATGTGTTAATGGCGTCACGTGACCGCCATAGTAAACCGATTGATGATGTCACTCGCTCATTACGAGAACTTTAATTGAAGCCGACATACGATGAACGCGATGCAATGGATTGCCTTCAAATCACTTTATTACAGGCGACCATTTACTTTGTGAAGTTATTTATCTTTATTTCTGTGGTTCGAGAACTTCCCAAGGGCATGTAATTTTACATGAAAAGCGTATATTTGAAAAGTTTTAAGTTCATATAGAATTTAAGATTTTCGCTTTCCATTTAACTGAAATTAATGAAAAAATTTTAGTTATAAATAAATCAATGCGCCCGACAATCACACACAAAATAAGTTTTTCCCTTGTACTGTGAGCAGGCCACGGATACTAACTGGGGGCGTCATCTCAGCACACCCAGACCCAAGTCAATTTAGATAAAATCGTTTTCAAAATTGACCTGATCGGGAATCAAACCCGGGACATAAATTTAATATAATTATAGATTATTGTTTTATGATTCCTTTCTAGTTTTTCTTTTAGTTATTACAATTATTGTTGTAACAAAACGGCGAGCATGCTTGACGTTCAGTTTATGATGGATGATAAACTAGAAAAGTTCATAGAGCGGCTCCTTGCTCTAGTCTATACCTACCTTACCTTAGGTTGTGGGTTTGATTGCCATCTTGGATTTTGGCGGCCATATTGGATTTGAAATTTGCCGTAGTGGGCAGTATTCTGCTACTAAATCTCTTTCATTTGATACCTATATTGAGGCAGTTGGGCCAAAAAACAAATGGTTTATTCGTCATTTTCTGACGACGGCCATCTTGGAGTTGAAATTTGTCACAATAAATGTATTTTGCTACTCAAGTCCTTTTATATGATACCCATATTGTGGGAGTTGTGTTAAAACATACAATCCCTATCTTTGTGACGGCGGCCATCTTGGATCGATTTTTATCCAACATAGCTAAGAACACTCTCCGCTTATTCACCTTTCAAACAAAAAAAACTAAATCAAAATCGGTTCATTTGTTCGGGAGCTACGATGCCATAGACAGACACACACACACACACATACACACACCCACACACACACACACAGACACGTCAAACTTATAACACCCCGTCGTTTTTGCGTCGGGGGTTAAAAATGGCTACAACTGGATTTTCACCTTTGCATTACCTATGCATTTCTCCGCCATGGCAATCTAGTTAACATGACAAAAATTAGGTCTATATTTTGCAGTGGAAAGTGTGAATTATATTAAAAACGATAAGAAACCTTCTCTCTAAAAGTTAACTACGACTTATAAGCTGTACTGACCATAAAATGGGCTATCTATAGCCGTTTTACGGTGCTGTTGTGAGAGTAATGCCTCGTAGACAATGTATGTATACCACAGTGAACATGTGCCATACTTGGGAATAGGGTTGACTAGGTTTTCGTGATATAAAGTATCCTATACTTTAATTTATTATGTCATAACTCATCCTTCCAAGTTTCATCGAAATCCGTTTTGTAGATTTTGCGTGGAAGAGTAACAATCCAGACATCACCTATAAAAACTCTCTGCATCACTTAAGAGTTGCCAGGTAGAGCATGCTCCTAACATTTACTCCAACTGTTTTACATAATCAATAAAAAATCATTCATACGTCCAGCCCTCTTAACCGTCTTCTTTCATCAAAATACACATGACATTGGCAGAAATGGACTATATTGAACAACTCTAATTACCTAACAAAAATAGTTTGAGTTGGTGCTACTAGTTAAACACCCAGACTCGTCACAAACTACTTACGTATGTTCGTTGTTATCTATGAGATAAATTAAGGAAACACGAATGCACATCAGACTACACCCTTGTTCGCGATCTAATATCAGACTGTAAGTGCTGTTTTCCTTACTTAAAATCGTCATATCGAAATAAATTTGGCAATTTGTTATTAGTTCTGTTAGCTAAAGCACCTTTAAAAAATCTATGACAACCCGATTCCAGAGTCTTATGAAAACCAGTTCGCCGCCACTAATACCCCACATCGACTAGAATGTGGCTACATCAAGCCAGTCGTAGTACTGCGTCTGCGCAGATTCTTGCGGTTATACGACACTGGATTTAATGGCCTGTGACACCGCACACCACACGTATGTTAATTTCTGTATAGGTGCAGATACCAGTGTAGGCAAAGGCATTCAGGCACGGAATGACCGATGGGGACGGTGGTCATGGCCACAACTCTAATCTTATCTTATAACTTATCACACATTGGACAACAACGTTGGACGATAATATTGGATAACAACGTTGGACAATAACATTGGACAACTATTTTGATTTGATTTGATTGGACCAGAAAATTGTCTCTCCGTTTCTGTCAAAATGATTTTGTGCAAATCATATTTCCTATCAATATATAAAAGTTTGTTTTTCATTTTGACCTGACAGGGGATGGAATCTGCGACCTCGGAGATGACTATTACGATTTATCAAGATCGATAGTTAATAAAGGCTGTTAAGTAACAAAATCTATCTATTCCTATTCCTAAACAAGTAAAGCCATATTTAAAAAAAAATGGTATCAATATCTGACAAGTTAGGGACCAGAACTAGGCCTTCTAAGTGCTATTTGTCGAACTTACTTACAATAAGTTAAGATAGAGTTAGAGACCTAGAAAATCTGTCTGCGAATCGATTTTTTCAATTTGTATAGTGCTTCGTAACTCTAAATTGTAGGCACTGCTGACTCCATTATACGTTGTTTGGTATGCTCTGCCTATCTCCCGTATGTTAATAGGTATGACATCATACAGCCCATTCTGGTCGTCGTGGTACCGAACGCTATCAGCTGACTCGCTATCGGACAAACAAATATCGACCTTGCCTTTTCTTATACACTTTTAAAACAAAAGCATGGATGCGGAGATATAAAAAAAATCTTGACATTCCTAATGGACTTAATTGACAGTAAAGCATCAGCCTATGTAATGGCCCAATAAGATCTCTATCATTGAAATCTAGCCTTAGTTACGTAAAGGTTAGGGTTACTAATCCAGCTGGTGGTGTTGTGGTTTACGTTGATCTAATTTCCCATAATACCACCACAAAGTGATGAATTTTAACAGGAGGGTTTTAGGAGCTAGTCCTGCCTTTTTTAGGGCAGGGAGTCCCACACACGCCGTCACCTCTCTCGGGTATGACGATACGTTGGGTCAAATAATTTTCCCCCGTCACAAAAAAAAATAATTACTAGGCCAACTAAGTCAAACTCAAACTCAAATATTTCTTGATTCAAGTAGGTTATATATAACACTATTGAATCGTCATTGAATACAACCCAAAGTGATTGTTCTTCCAGTTTGGAACCTATATCTACTGAGAAGACATAGGTAAGAAACTTAACAGATTAGTTACAGTAACAGTATCCAACTTATAGCTATGTGTAGAACACTTTGGACCAAGTAATATAGTTTTATTTTGATGAGTGAAAAAAACATTAAGTGTTACTTTATTATAAGAGGTAACCTGGAGCAGACCAGTCCCCAAAGGTGGCACCTGTTCAGAAGCATGACGTATGTGCCAGCCATCGCTCACTCAACCATATCGAAGGGAATGAAACGACCCGCCACAGTGTTAAGCTATGCGCACCATTATCAGATATTGGATGGGTGAGTGGACGCCGTGAATCGATGGTGCTGGTTCCATCGATTTTAGTGCCATTTATCACGAGTATCTTCGTGGCTCAGTATGAGAAAGCAGTAAATGGGACTTAATAACTTTTGCTCTAAGAAAAATACGTGTTACGATTAGTGAAATAATAATACAGCCACCAATTTAAATTATCTTTAGTACCTATCTCACCGACCCGGAATAGAGTACAGTTGATATCAAAAGGCTTAACCACTTTACGGCCTGCGAATAAAAAACTTCACAATAAAAATAATTTAATCAACAAACGCTGAGTACTTGCCTTTTTAGTGACATAGTTTTATTTATATGTTGACTAGCTTTCCACCCGCGGCTTCGCCCGCGTTGAATTCGCTTATATTGCGGTATAAAGCACAATTATAAGAAAACTTCTCATTACGACGGAAAAATCTGGTACACTATATTATATAAGTAGATGTAAAAAAACAGTTTAGACAATAAAACAAATTGTACGTCATCCCTCGGGAATCCTCATTTTCGGGGATTCATTATCGTATCATTTAGCTTCTAAATTTACATGTTTATATTCTTTTGCAATATTTTACCTTGTCTTAAACGACACACAGCGCCATCTTTAATCCATCCATCAAAATCAAAAAGAAAAAAGATGGCGATGATATTCCCGAGGGAAAACAAAAATATTTTTGTTTTTCCTCGGGAATATCAATTTTTTCCGGAATTAGAAGTACCCTATTATTTAATCCGGACTTCTAACTTTATGTCTGCAACATGTCAAAGCAATCGGTTCAGTAATTACGGCGTGAAAGCGGAACAAACAAACAAGCAAATTCACTTTCCGATTTATAATATTAGTAAGGATATTAGTAAGGATGTTCTATAAATGCAGTATATATGACATGTCACTAAATAATCGTTCCTTTCTACTTTATTTTATAGTTCTTCACGTCACACTAGCGAATAACTTTTTCTAAAACACATGCATACACAAACACAAACACACACACACGCATACGGCCATCGGGTATACTGATTTTTGCAAATTATACCTATTTAAAATGTGCCGAAACTTTTTAATAGTGAGTGAGTTTATATGTAAAATTGTGACGTCACTTATTTCTATTTTCATAGATAATCAATAAAGAAAACGTGTTTTTGCAGACTTTTCAAATTTTTATAGTGTTACTAGCTGTGCCCGCGACTTCGTTCGCGTGGACATCCTTTCATGGTCGGTTTTACCCTTTTCTCCCCTAATATTTGAAACAAAAAGTAGTCTATATTTTAATCCAAGTTTCGAGCTATATTTGTGCCAAATTTAATATCTCTAACTTCAAAAATAAACATTTTTCCATATAAACTTTCAAAGGTGGTATTACCCCCTCCCCCCTTATTTTCTAATAAAAAGTAGCCTATGTCCGTTCTTGAGATTCAACGTATACCTATACCAAATTTCATCAAAATCGGTTGAGAGGTTTAAGCAGGAAAGCGTAACAGACGGACAGACAGACAGACAGAGTTACTTTCGCATTTATAATATTAGTAGGGATATATACTAGCGAACCTTAAAAATTAAAAAAAAAACAGAAAAAGGGAGGTGATGTTTCTTTAAAAGTATTTAGACATGATTAGAAGTGGCTCAGTTAGAAGCCCCTCAATGTCCTTAATGAACAAAACTGTTCAGTGAACAATTTTGACTAATCGTTACACCTCATCAAACAGCAAGATTATAATCATGCTGCAAAGCGTTGTTATTTTCAGGTCATATAATGTAACACAACGTAATTAATCGCGACACGAAAACAACAAAACATCATCGAACATTTCCAGACGGATGAAGCAATGGAATCATATTTTCTCATTACTTTCACTGTCAACTCAATAAGCCTCACATGCCCTCTCAGGTTACTGGAGAATTAGACCCCATTAATGCTCATATGCTCAATGAGATCAAGCCAACGGCTTATGTTTCAACTACCTCGGTGACTTTTAAGCTATAAGACGTGAATTGGAATAAGGATTGTCTCTTACTCTGCTTTGAAATAATTGTACCAGATAGTATAAATAAAAAAATAACGTCTTAGTTCGATTTTTAAAATATAATGAAAATATTTACGTATTTGTTTCAATAAATAAATAAAATTTGATGATGAGACAGCGTGTTAAAATTCAGTAGAGAGCTTGTGAACGGATGTGGTAACTTTAAATTAGAACTGTATGAAGAAGTGACGTCACGCTAAATTTTAACGTAATGTGTTTTGGTATTTTTTGTTTAAATGGTAACAGAAAACAATATGTGTCATATATTACTGATGCATAAAAAATAATTACTAAGACAATTAAGTACCCCATTTCGACAATCAGTTCTGGTCACAAACTAAGTTTTTCTCTTGTTCTATGAGCCTAAAAAACAGATTTAGAGGTAGTTTAATTATCAAATGTAGGTACGTAAAGATATCTATTACATAGACCATAAATCATACCATTTATGATAAAGAGTTTAAGTAATAGGTATATTTTTAAAGCGCAGCTTGGCCTTTGATGCGGTTATTAAAAATTTATTATTCGTATTATTTTTATATTGCACTTCAAGATTGACCTCATCCCATCTGATGTTAAGTGGTGATGAAGTCCTAGCTTAAGGAATCGTTTAGTTAGTTAGTCGTTTTTCCGAACTGTAAATCAAGAATCCCAAAATCAACATTTTCTAAATGACCTGACTGAGAGTCGAGAACCATATTTGTTCGCTTATCACCCCAGCGCCAATGAAGTAATCGTTCGTATTTTTGATCTGATTTATTGACTCTGAATAACATGAAATAGTTTTTTGAGCACTTTACTCCCTCATTGTACGCTCTTGTAGATAAAAATATACTTCACATACAATTTGTATTTTGGGGCAAGCGAGCATGCAAATTAATGAGGCGAGGTGTAACGCGTACAAAACAAACGCGGCTGTTTTCGGTAATTACTTAAAATCCGTTTGTGCCTTTTTTTCCAAATAATAGATTTAACATAATAGTTTTTTTATTGCACTTCAAGATTGACTGAGGTCAACCTGATGTTAAGTGGCACTTAGGTCCTAGCTTAAGGCGACAAGTAATATAGCTGTTATAGGACTTGTCCTTACCTTGAAGCTCTGGAAACCTTACAGACACACAACAACACTGAAGTTATTTGGTTGCGGTCTTCTGTAAGGTGGAGCAGCCCGACTGGTGAAATCACCAGTCTTTTAAATACACATGCCCCACGTCTTTTAAATAAATTAGTTGTCGAAGATTCTTCGTCATAATCAGTTGTAATACCAAGTTAAATAAATAATCAACGTTCCTGTTAATTTATAAATGAAAAAATGCTTTTTTTGTGACCATTTGCAGTCAATTATACCGGGAGTTGAATGTTGAAATAATTGATTTATAAGAATAAAAACTAGCGATCTGTGTGGTTAATATCAGCAAAGAATTATCATCTAACTCCCAATCTAATATGATGTGATAAAGAGGAAAGATTCCATTTTTTAAGCCGTGCATAATTTTAGTGCTTATTTGCTATAAATAACCTGTTCATTTCATGCGGCTGTTATTTTCCTATCGTATTTGAGAAGCAATAAATGGTGTGAATTGTGTTGGAATGGAGCTGACGTCATCAATTTAGCGGTCAATCGCGAGGAATTTGAGAAAAACAGCCATTGAAAATGAGTCTCGTAATACTATGTACTTTACGGTCTTGTGACCCACTACTTAAGTTCACTGGTGTAATTTGACATGTCATGAAATGGAAAACACTCTGTTTAATAAATTATATTGATGTCATAAACTTACTTAATGTCTTATCACGCCACACTAGCGATTTACAAGTATTTTTAAAGGTGATATTTTTAGTTCCTTAAATTAATTCATTTGAAATGAATATAAGAAATTGCATAGTTAAGTTTGACCATAATGTCGGATATATTTCATTAAGTTCACAATATTTTTTTTCTATTCACGTAAAGAAGTATTCTGTTTTTTTCAAAATTAAAATTGATTATATTTTAATAAGACAAGTAGGTAATCTACATTAATATTATATTTTTTTATATATTGCACTTCAGGATTGACCTCATCCCACCTGATGTTAAGTGGTAATGAGGTCCTAACTTAAGGGCGACAAGTAAAGCATAATAAATCTGTTACTGGACTTGTCGCGCTTACCTTGAAGGCTTCACCCCTGCTACTAAAGGAAAAATGTTTATTTTTGAAGTTAGAGATATGAAATTTGGCACAAATATAGCTCAAAACTTGGATTAAAATATAGACTACTTTTTGTTTCAATTATTAGGGGAGAAAGGGGTAAAACCGACCATAAAAGGATGTAGTCCACGCGAACGAAGTCGCGGGCACAGCTAGTAATTCATAATGCTTCTAACTCAAAATCACTCTTACTTAATGTTGTACAACTTTATTGCCACTGTTTCTTTGATTACAAAATGTTTAATGCTAAAAAATGGAGTATAGATGTACGAGTAGTCTACAGATAAGGCGTAGAGTACAGACAAAAGCCCAGGACTATACTTTGGAATTTGCATCATCCTTATGTAATGCGCATAAGAGTTAATATCGAACTGTAAGTGTTAACCTTGACGCGCTGTTGACCGTATATGTAATATATGTATCTAAAACAGCGTCTTCACGGTCGGTGGACAAACAAAATAGACACTTGTCTCATCTCCATTATTTGAATAGCACGCAAAGTGCGTTACGAGTACTTAGTTTTGTGCAGGGATGCAAAACTGGTACCAATGACGATGCAAGGATAGAGGGTGCTTGCATTGTAAAATACTACATTTCATGGTCGGTTTTACCCCTATCTCCCCTAATATTCGAAACTAGAAGTAGACCGTATTTTAATCCAAGTTTCGAGCTATATTTGTACCAAATTTCATATCTAACTTAAAACATTTCGCCCGCTACCGCGTATCCCGCACTCATTTGTCAACGCGTAACTATTAAAATCGTCATTAGATAAATTCACACAAATGTTTTTTCAAATGTAGCCTATGTGTTATTCTGATGTACTTATGAGCTATAATATCGTAAAGTTTCATTAAAATACATCCAGTGGTTTTTGAGTGAAAGAGTAACCAACATCCATCCATACATACAGACAAACTTTCGCCTTTATAATATTAGTAGATCCAGAAGTAAGTAGCTCAAACACAAATCAAATATTTCTTTATTCAAGTAGGTTACATGTAACACTTTTGAATCGTCATTGAATACAATGCAAAGGATTCTACTTCCGGTTCGGAACCTAAACCTACCGAGAAGACACCGGTAACAAACTCAGCAGATAAGTTACAGTAGCAGTATCTAACTTGTAGCTATGTGTAGAACACTTTGGACCAAGTCATATAGTTTTATTTTTAATGAGTGAAAAAAGCATTAAGTTTTATTTTATTTTAAGACGTAAGCTGGAGCAGACCAGTCCCCAAAGGTGGCACCTGTTCACAAGCATGACGTATGTGCCAGCCATCGCTTCACTCCACCACACCACATTAAAGGGAATGTAACGACCCGCCACATAGCTGATATATGTACTTGTATTATTAACCAGAACTTCAACCTGCCGTCCGTTTACCAATGCCAAACAGTTTTGTGTATAGCATTGCTCTATAATCTGTTTAAGTTTACAGTCTAAAATCAGAGTTCCTATTCAATGCACCATGGCCTTGAGCTAAATGCCATAGGCCTTCACTGGCCTTCATGGTGGTCTATGCCACGTATTATACGCCTGGGGGGGGGGGGGACTAATGATCATAGTTACGATAACTATAATGCTGTATTGCTGAGAGGCGAGTGATTTTGTCTGCGCACCTTCGCTAGAGGTCCGGGTTTGATTTCCGGTCGAGTCAGTATGTAAAACGTACTTTATTATATTATATCGGGTCTGGGTGTTGTGTTACGTTGTTTCTGATTTATGTAACACAGGACATTTAGATACTTACAATAGCCAGATAATTTTAATTGAATAAGCAACTATACTTAATATTATCCTACTAATATTTATAAACGCAAAAGTTTTTATGAATATAAAGATGTCCGGATGTCCAGATATCCGAACGTCCGAACGTCCGAACGTCCGCATGTCCCGATTTTCGGTTGTCCGGATATCGGGATGTATGTTCGTTACTGTTTCACGCAAAAACTATTGAATCAATGTAAATCGAATTTGGTACACATTTTGGAATTACATTATAAGATACATTTTATCCCGAAATTGCGGCAAACAGCTAGTTTTATACTATGTAGGTATAAAACTGGTAGGTACGGTAGGTAGGTAATGTTTTTGGAAAAAATCTCAAACGTCTGAGTATCAAAATAAAGGCTATCTATCATATATTTACATTCTCCTTTGACCCAGTACGGATTTTACCCGACTGGGTTTTTTTATAGATAAGCAAAAGATTCTACTATTAGTAAGTAATAATTCAATATCAGTGTGAGAGAGTGGAGTTCAAATAAATAAACTCGTAAAATTGACCTCTTTGGCATATTAGTGTAGATAGATAATATGTTTAATTTGAAATAATTTCGAGCAGATTTACGATTTTTTTAAATTAAGCCGATATATCGTAACATCGATATATTTTTCGATGTATCGAAATCCGAGATTGTTAATGTAAAAAAATATAAAAAACCCGGAGTTTTAAAAAATATCAATAGTCCTAATTGGAGAATTTTCAACGACGATAACGATGATGTATAATGTTTTTTTGTCTTTTCATATCCTAACTGATTAACTGACGATGGCCGCAGATTCCTTTTTTATATTTTTCATACCTTCGGGTAGCAAATAGGGGGTAGCAAGTTAGTGAATACTATCACTCAGCATTTGTTCAAATCGGAATTATTGATTTATGAAAAAAAAACGTTTTTTGTGTTGAAGCGTTCATTAGAAAAATTTGATACAAAATTTTAAAAAACGACATCTCTTGACAAATAATGATTTCCGTAAAAAAAAGGATACTAAATCTAAATATGAAGGACACTTTTTATACCAAAATAGTGCAAATAAAGTCACGAGCAACAGTAAGTAGATACTTTATATTTCTTTTTTTCAATCATCACCTTGTGCAATCTATTCAGTAATTTGAATTTGGCTCCGGATCACAATTCGTCTGGAGAGTTCTGCTCTACATCTTAATCTTATAAGTTAGTGTAATAATGTTTCATTAATTTATTAACTATTGACAAACAGTCTCGAACAACCTTTCGTGATTTGAGATACCTATTTCCAAAGACAAGCTAAGTTAGTCTCCTCAGGAATACTAAACACAAACCGGTTTTGGGACGGCTCGCCAAATTCGGCAACACTCTCCATTTCACTTACTCGCGTAGTGCCCTCCTTGTCGACCGGTCAACGTGGATTGCGCAACACGTTCGTTTTCGAATGTATCACGATTTTTATCGATTGACTAGCGGCCTGCCTCGCACGCCTACCATCCCCGTTTTTTTTCACATTTTCCAATAATTCTTCGCCATTATTGGTCGCAGCGTGATGTTATATAATCTACCTTTCCAAATAAATGGGCTATCCAACACAAAAAATACTTTTCAATTCGAACTAGTACTTCCTGAGATGCGCGTTCAAACAAACTCTTCAGCTTTATAATATTTGTAAAGAAACAAAATCTTTGATCGAAGTTATGACGGCGTAGATTTAAGACTAAGCTTAGAGTTTTTCATGTAACTAGGTAGGCTTTGTCTACAAATATGTCTTAATTGAAAAGCCCTAGGGGTGCTACCTATCATATATTTTTTAAATTCTTTTTAATTCTATCTTAATAGTTTACCTAGATATCTGGTAATAAACTCGTGTGTCTTGAGAAAACAATAACATTAAGAGTCAGTTGCCCCCATAGATATATACTTTCCATAATCTAAGGTTGCACCAACCTTTAACGGGATCAGACGAGAAGACAGCTGTCAATAACCAAAACAAAAAGTTAGAAAAATATTGGCTAAGATAGTTGTGACAGCTGTCAAATCGTACGTTACCATTTAAATAATATTGGTGCAATGGACCCTGATTTCCTTTTCCGAATCGGATACGTTTCTGACTTTTGTGAATCAGCCCCATTGTAATAAAATAATAATATCGGTAATATGAAATCAGCAGTAACATGTTTAACTGACAATGATACAGAACAAAAATTCTTACAGGGATAGTTCAAAAACAACTAAGTACATTCGCATAACTAAATCTAGCAATACCGGGACAGATAAATTGCAATGCAAATCGAATTCAAAGACCCCGACTTTAACCAGGATTACAAAACATACGAATCACATATAAAAATAGCGGCCTTACTCAACCGTTAGTCAAAAGTGACTCTGTCGTCAAATCCCAAGGTTCTTTTTTGATCACCCTCTTAGTATTCCCTTTAAGGCTGGCGCGTCATGTTTGGAATTTAAAATGGAAGATGGAGACTGCATCGGTGCATGTGTAATGCGGCTATATTTAGCAGGAGATAGTACTTGTTTACAGCTTGATAGGACTTATTTATGAATCTGAGTCGTTAGTACTTGATAATTTTCATGTCATCTACCCACGCTTGGCTTAAAAAGCATTGATGTTTATTGGCAAAGTTTTAAAGATTATCTATTCACTCGACATACAGGTCAGGTATGCGCCACTTGAGTTAATTTTATCGCGCTCTTAAGAAATGTCAAACTCAAGCCGAAAACTACTGATTGGCTGAAAATACGAGTACAGTGTACAATCACCCAATCAACGATATACAGGCCTAGCATACGCCACATGACTATATTTTATTGCGCTCTTAAAAAACGTCAATATCTATTGAAGTCAGTGCCTCAGATGTTAATTGGCTAAAAATACGAGTGCGGCGTGCTATTAGCCAATCAACAGTATCGAAACTTTTGTCATCTCATGCGATAAATTTGACGAATTGCGTATGCTACAAGAGATAGGCACTAGACTAAAATCGACAAGTCTAATACTCTTTGCAAAATGTATCGTGTAAGGGAAACTTTATGTTTGCAAAGATTCAATCTTGAACAAATATTTTCTGATAATAATTGCATTACCGAGATAACGACTGTTATCACTCATAACAGATTATAGCGATTAATTACAAGTGAAAGTAAAGTAAAAACTCTTCTCGTAAAAATCGTACTTTGGGTGTTGTTTTAAGCACACTTCATGAATAATATTTAAAAAACTTGTCATAGCATAAAATTAAAACAAGTTTTTTATAGATAAATGTATTCAAACAAGTTTTAAAGCAAGTATGGGATCTAGATTAAGGTATTTTATATGCACAGCAAAAAAATACATTTTGTATTGAGCACTATAGAATGTAAGCTTGAACCTTCTTATTAAATCTGTACGTAAATTTATTATTAAACCAGTTTTAAATATTATGAAATAAGATTGAGAAGAAATACGAATAAAATAGTTTTAAATATCAGAAATATAATGTTCAGTGACTTTAAAACAATTTGAAGTACTTTGCGAAACTTTGTCAAATATCCTATAGTTTCAGCCATCAATATTATTTAGCTAACTATCTGGAGGGTGCTACATTAGTAGCAGGGTTCAAGGTAAGGGCGACAAGTCCAGTAACAGATTTAGTATTCTGTACTTGTCGCCCTTAAGCTAGGACATCATTACCACTTAACATCAGGTGGTATGAGGTCAATCTTTGAGTGCAATAAAAAAAAGAACAATAAAGTTTATTTTATTGAGTTCCTAGTAATGACAATCTTTAAGACTTCATAAAACCACTAAGTATTGTTAGTAATCAAGAGAAACGTGGCAAGAGATGAAGTCATGCCCTAACATCACGTGTGTCAGATTTAAATATCCACATCGGAAATAACTTAAATGAACTAGCGATGCAGCCATAGTTATAAATACTTCATGGTTTCATTTAGAACACTCGATCGTGAATGGATGCATTTTTAAATCTCCATTTAATAGATTGCTAATGGTATTTGATAGATTGATAGACTTTATTACACAGAAAATTTAACAGAAATTGGTTTTACAGACATAATCAAGTACAATTTAGGCGGTCTTATTGCTAGAAAGCAATCTCTTCCAGACAACCTTTAGGTAGAGGAAATAGTAGATATCTAGAAACGGGTGCGGTCGTGCAAAAGTTTTATTGAGAAAATATTAACAGGAAACATAAATACCATAACATGATACAAACTAAAAAAAATAATAATAACATAATAAATAAATACATATTTACTCATAGAACAAATATATGAAATCAGATTAAATACCAACAAATACTTTATTTAAAATACCTTTATAAAGGATACAAGTTTACGTTTAGTTAAGAGAAAGAAATAAATATTTTACTCTTGATTTGAAATTGGGAAGGGACTCGGATTCCCTGATAGGTAAAGAAAGGGAATTCCATAAGCGTATGGACTGGACAGTGAAAGATTGTGTGTGTAAAGTGGTATTGATCGCGTTCAAAGGTATTTAAAAAAAACATACATATCTTTTTTTTTAATCAGAAAATCCATTACCAAAACGGAATATGTTGGATCTGATGACGGATCACAATGTTAACTATGATAATCTTGACTCTTAACTTAATTCATATCGATTAAAGCGTTTTAAAAAATATTTTTTTGTAAAAAATTAAAAAAAAAAACGAAACCTTTCGTTTATTCGTTACGCTTTTGGTAGTAGGCCTATAGAATCGAGACTAACTTACGATTGAATATTATGAAAAATATACTTAAATCACTAATTAAAACACATTTTATGTATGGAACAGAGTGCTTTGTTGTAGAATAATGAAGATTAAACAAAAAAAAATCTAAATCGGTCCGCAAACCACGGAGTTATGCCCAAACACACAAAAAATTATATATATGTACGGTCGAATTGACAACCTCCTCCTTTTTTTGAAGTCGTTTAAAATGGTGGCCAGACTAAAATGAATCAAATTCGTGAGAAAAAACGAATTTCGAGTAAAACCAACAGAGGTGTAGGCCTGCCTCTTAATATATTCTTGATTGTGTTTTATAAAAAATAACTTTTAATATTGTGGCTGGATTAAAATACTATATAAAACTTGACAGTAAAAAATGGGAGACTTTTAAGCTTAAGCCCAGTTCCAATATTTTACGATTCGTAATGTGTCAAAAAGGGCAATCCGTGTTTCTCCAACTGACTACGAGTCTGGAACGGTTTTAGCTCACGACTCGTATAATTTATTACGATTCGTAACTAAAATCATCTCTCAAATATTGGGACCGAGTATTAGTCGCATTCGAAGTGAATTGGCTACTTGACAGTTTTTGAAAAAGTATTGTAAAATGTGCGCCCGTTCATTTTATATCCCAAGCAATTCGATTTATCTGGAAATAATCTAAATAACCAGAGAAAATTAAGATTTTGTGTAACACATTTAAAAAGCGCGCGAAAACGCCTAGTCGCGTCATTGTTGCAATTATGACGTCAACGTCCTAGACAACTAACCGATACGCATAGGAACGACTTAATTAAGATAAACGGAAAATGTTTCAATAAATTTTTTATACGATTAGAGATACAATAATTCAATTTAATCGGTAAAATAATCATTGTTTCGCCACATTAAAATAAATAATTTTCGCCGACAGCTGTCATTTCCGAATTGCAATGGTGGTTTCCGTTTCGGTTCTTTTGTTCCACAGATAAAAAAACTATAATTTATTTTGCAAAAATAAAATACTAACTATGCTTTTAATTAAAAAGTAAAAATGTAAAATTATTACTCAACTAATAAGCTAACATATCTAACACTTGTCATATTTTATTGTTAACACTGTCAAGTAGCCAATTGGTTACGTTTATGACAATTAAAAATTGCTAGCTGTCAGATTTCGTTGCATGGTTTTATGGTCATATGCCCACTGTTTCAATTACGACTCTTACCAAATCACTTGACATTTCACGCAGTCTAAACTCTAATTAGACATACTATGCCACGCCACGAATGACCTCACCTGAGTTGTTATTGAATCACCAGACGTTTGAAATGGAATCTTTGGCTATGTCGTTAGAGTGTTTTTTTGAGAAATACGAAAGTTACAGAGAATTTGTTTCGCAATACGCTTTATATGCAAACACTTGCAGTTGATTCTCGCTAACGAAAAGCGTGACAAAACGATTAGCTAAATGTGTAACAACAAAAACGGGGTATACAGACTTCTTGGCTTACTATACAAGTTAATTTTTTTAAGAATCTGATAGAATTCAAAATAACGACAAGTTTAAGACGGCTGAGTCTAGATTGGAAACGTGTTTTTGATAAATTGAAAGATGTTGCTGGACTTGGCCATATTGTACAGTTTCGAAAGTTATGTCTTAGCAAGGTTAGTATGGCCACATTTCTTTTATTTACTTTTATACAAACTTTGCTTTTAGAGTAAAGAGAATTATCGTCCAATTCAGTGGAGAAAAAATAGTTTAAGTCAAAATGTGTTGTAAGCTGTTGGAGATTTTAGCCATTATTATGTCATGCCGTTACCTGAGCCACCCATCAAAGTTCAGAGTTCAAAGTTCTTTGATTCATGTAAATTACATCAGTATTAATATTTGATGAAACGTCTACCTATACTTACATATAATGCAAATAACGCTTATTACTGTTCGTTAACTGTTGGAACTATTAACACACTTACCTATGTACAATTATGTTAATTAATTTGCAGTAATATTATTTAATTCTCATGTCAGTGTTATACTTAATTCATCTTGTGATAAAATATATGTGGGTTCACACGCACATTGCTTCAGAAATACTGAACCAAATTGGATAATTCTTTTTGTTATTAGGTTCGTAATTTTCAGGACAAGTTTAGTATAAGTTTAAAATTAATTGGGATCGTACGCGCGCGAAACCGTGGTTGATATACTAATATTTTGATAATCTACTAAAATGTCACTGGATAAAAAAAAGTCCACCGACCTTCTCTCTCATACATAAATTAAATAAACTATTAATCACATACACGAGATAGTAAAACATCAGTCATAAACTTCTTGAAATATACTTCATTACTTTGTGTATATGGCTTTGACATTGAGTTTTTTTTAGAAATTAGAAGAAATAAAAATCATTATGACAATTCCTTCCATTTGTTAAACAAATAGTTTTAATTTAGTTTTTTTTCTTTTTAATCTTGTACGTAATCGTTTATCTATAACTTGACCTTTGTTTTTACTGCCAGTGACGTAGAACCTCAATTAGCAGGGACCACAAACTTTGCTGTAGTAGGACTTCTGTCCCCACGGGGGGAATGTATATGGGGGGTTTAGTTCCTTCCATTCCTGCCCGCATAAGGACAGGGAGTCACAGACCACCCGTAGGAGATGACCTTTCGGATGACGATTCGGTGCGTCGATGATTTTTAACTGGAAAAAAACACACGAAAAAAGGGAATACCAACTTTAAAGTAAGAATAAACCTACATCTAGAACCAAAAACTGTATTTTTGCTTAAAAGTTTTTTACCTTGAAAGTTTTTGGGAAATTCCTTTGCTATGACCGCTGCCTGAGGGAATGGCTGCCACCTACTTTTACGTCTTGCATATTTTACTGTCTTGATGGTATAATAATTTAACTATCATATAGGTCATAATCTGGAGTTCTGAGGTTGGTCCCTTGGTAGAGCAAACTATGTTTTCAGATTTTTCGAAGATAGTTCGGGTTTGGGATCACCTATTCGCTATTGACAAACGTCGTGATAAAGCCAGTATCCTACAGCCTCCCATTGAGGCATTAACAATGACATCATTTCAATAAAGGCCTTTGCTCTGCTGTGAGATTTGCAAATTATTGAAAAAAAAATCTACGATTTGTCAGACACTAATCGCAGCAGATTCAATGTCATATTTAAATCCGATATTTCTTGATATTGCACTAATTCCTTGACCTTTCACAATGCAAAACTGGCTTATACAGTTAACAGCACATGAAGGTAAACGTTTACAAATCTATATTAGTTCTTATGCCAACGATATAAAGGCGTTGCAAAGTCTAAAGTGGCTGACGAGCTTTTGACTACACGTATACTTCAATTACAATCGAGGCGAGGAAACCTCACAAATCATGTGTTCCACATTAACCCAATTAATTGGTCGTAAACGTAATGCTTGTAATACTATCAAAACAAGTATTACAGGCAGCGATTGATGTATTGACAAACTATAATCTATATAATTTGATTAGCAAATTGAAGATAACGGTTTGCAAATTCACAATTTGCTACATCTGTAATTATCTAAAGTTTAATTAAACATCAAGGCTGTTCTGCATTACACATCACCTTCTGAATGAAACTTTCATTTGTCTTAAAAAAGTATGATGTCAACCCATATATTTGTTTATATTTTTTTCTGGACTAGTTTAGTAATTATACAGACAAGGATAAACATATAAAAATATATTTGTGTGTGTATTTTTATTAATGAATTTATTTTTGCTTGCTGCATATTATATAAATTAGTTACTATATTATTGTATCTACTGTTTCTTCTAACTGAAGGTGGTATAGAAAGGGGACCGCCAAAACTGTGTTAAATTTGTTAATAAAACCACCATATTGTTAGCTTTTACCAAGGAGTCCTCTCATATTTAAACTCTTTGATCACGTGACATGTCATGTCATGTCATTATGTTTAAGAGTAATAGTTGAATGATTATTTTCATTCATTCGAGGGGTCATTCTTTTTGGATTGACATGGCGCGGAGGATTGAGGAGATCTTTTTATAATTTAATTTAATTGTTAGAAGGGAAATACTAGTTGGAGATTGGATTTTAATGTAAGTTATTGTTACTTACAGATAGTTCTAAACATGTTTTGTGTAAGGTCAGTGATTTGGAGACATGTCAACAAAAATACAAGTATGAAAAAAGTGTTCATGATAGTTTTTCTTTGCCAAACCTCCATTACATAATTTAGTAGCTAAAAATATGTAATATCTATCAATGCTTTTTCTTGCAATCAAGTAAATATATCTCTCTTATCTGATTTAAAAATTTAAGTTCAAAATATTTTTTTACTATTTTAAATGTTTTTTAGTGTGGCCATACCTGCTACCTGCACTACCAAACTATAAATATTTTAAATAAACGGAAAAAAAACATTTCCCTTACGGGTATGGAAACCCACACCTGATGATTTTTTGCTGTTTCTCTTAAATATTTTAAGTTAAAAAAATTGTTAGCATCCATTAATTAGTTCAATTTGTTTGCTTATTCATGGCTCCATTCACAATTACACGTGTTAGCAGTAAAACAAACACCGCTAATGATGAACGATGAGTGATGACGTCACAGATCTGATATAATTGTTGTTGCGATTTGCCACAATTGGGTCATTCGGTGAACTGATGACATCAGTCCTATTTAAAGTACATTTGATGATTGGTGATGATTTGACACTGGTGTGTTAGAGCAAGGTAAAATAATTTAAATGTGATATTCGAATATAGTATTTACAACAAATGCCTTGAAATTTGTCTTTATTGTAGAAATAAGTCTTTATTCATGTAAACTTTCACAAAAGTATTTATGAATCGGCAGATTATACTACCACCGTGATCGGAATGTTGATTCTATCGAGAAGAACCGGCAAGAAACTCAATATTTACTCTTTTAAAAACTTACAAATGGTAAAGGGAAAAAAAACATACTATAAACAACATAGCTTATGACTAGTGTACGTAATTAATGATATCAAGTCCAAACGTTTTGTCATTAATATAGTCCTCTATTTTATAATAGCCTTTTTTCATTAAGCAATTTTTTATCAGAGACTTAAATCTATGCGTAGGTAATGCAGTGATATTGGGTTTGACAAGCTATAACTGAGGTATAATTTTGTGTACCAAATAAAAGTCACTCCAAAAATTGGTAGGAAAAAGGGTACACTTATAGGACTTTGTTATCTGTCTGTCTGTCAAGACAATTTTTCTCAGGAACGGGTGGGGGCACCCGTTCCTGACAACATCAAGATACAAATTAATATTAGATAGTAAGTTTTATCCGTGGACATGACCGTGATTCAGCAAGGAAAAAATAATTTACATAACATTTTTTAATTCATAACTAGCGGACCCGACAGACTTTCCTGTCAAAAAGATTAGAAATGAGCCTTGACTGTTTGTACTGGAAAAAGAAAAGGGCTGTCTATCAAGCTTTCCCGGCAATTATTGAAAATTTTCTCGCCGTAAAAACCATCCTTGGACTTTAACGAACATTAAAAAAAAAATTGTCCAAATTGGTCCAAGGGTTGTCGAGTTATACGCTTACCAACACATTTTGCGGTTTATTTTATATAATAGATTATAATCCGGCCGTTTTATAATAAAACGAAGTAACATCTTATTTTAGAGAGAGTTTAGCGCATTCAAACAAACAGACT
The DNA here is from genome assembly GCA_037074685.1 of Glyphodes pyloalis. NCBI lineage: Eukaryota > Metazoa > Arthropoda > Insecta > Lepidoptera > Crambidae > Glyphodes > Glyphodes pyloalis. The sequence continues at coordinate 1,956,708 of JAYKKO010000003.1, read as the reverse complement.
ATTCAGCCTTATTTAACTACATTATACAATAATATATGTATATTACATTAGTATTTTTAATAATTTTAATCATACTACTCCCTTACTTATGAACGCTTACAGGTATGATATTGCCATGCTTTATTATGTATATTGATTATTTTAAGTAAATCTACAAATGCAAAAGTGTCCAAGATATAATTAACTTTGATATGCAACAGACAGAAATATTACTTCTCTTCTATGTTACTCACCGCGGATGTTATCTCGAATGACCTGTAGGCACTCTTTGCCAAAGATCTACGTGACAAGGAATACGCTTCGGAAACGATATGATGTCACATGTTTGTAATGATACCACGGCCAGATTTAGCTTAGTTTTGCATAAGCCTGCCACTTTTATCCTTGTATTATACGTCCATTAGCTATTCATACAAATATGTAGGATTTCCTGTTGATTTATTAATTAATGGAACTCAAACAGTAAATACAGGACATTTCATAGATCTATTGTATATGAAATGTCCTGTAGTACTTATTATGATTATAGTTTTTTACAATTTTATAGTGCTTCACGCACTCCCCTTTTTTTATATAGCTCTTTAAGATTGACCTCATCCCACCTGATGTTAAGTGGTAATGAGGTCCTAGCTTTAAGGCGACAAGTACAGCATAATAAATCTGTTACTCGACTTTTCGCCCTTACCTTGAAGGCTTGACCCCTGCTACTAATGTAGCACCCCCCAAGAGCTCTGGAAACCTTATGTACACGCAGGAACACAACAAACGAAAGTGATTTGGCTGCGATCTTCTGTAAGGTGGAGGTATTTCACCAGTCGGGCTGCTCCAGTTCGAGCGATAAATCGCTATGCCCTACCTCTCTTATCGTAGGCGATGAATTTTTCTGCTGTATTTACCTCTTAGCCTTCGGAAAATACCCTCTGTCTCACATCAGGTTCTGGGTTCGATTTTCAATTGGGTCAATATGGGAAACAAACCGTGACTTTACTGGTAAAATTTAATTAAAAAAACGAAATCCTGTAATCCACGCGAACGAAGTCACGGGCATAGTTAGTAAGTAACTTTATATATTTACTAGCGGTCCCGGCGAAATGAATTTTCTTTGCTATAGACGTCACGGAGCCCGAGACCTTTCCAACGAATGCAAAGTCGTGAAAATCGGTTCGTGCGTTCTGGAGTTATAGCGTCAGGAAGGAAAACCCGACTTATTTTTATATAGTTGACTAGCGCCCGCCGCGGGTTCGTACTATACCTGTTTTTTCTACCTTATGGTGACATAACTAAGTATAATAGTTAGACACATGCAGTCCCTATAATTATCGTTTGTAGGTAAATGCTCTGCAAAAACGTAGTTAATTATTTAGTTTTAGACTCAATAGTATTCGCGGCGCACTCAATGTAAGAAAGTTGTTTGGTAACTTTTACACACCTTGGGTTACATTATTGGAGTTTTAGTGTGGATCCTTAGCTTTTTGAAAATTTAATACAGTCTATGTTCACCGGAGATAGTGTAGGTTTCCAATAGTGAAAGAATTATTAAAATCGGTCAAGTATTTTATGAACCTATTCAATGAATGAAAAAAAAAAACAATCAAATATTTCCTCTTTATAATATTAGTGTTGATTTAGTTTTCTTCGAAAATATCAAATTTTAAATTAGCAAGCGCTTTATCTGTCTGTCGAGCAAACCTGTCATACCTGTTGTATCAACCGACCGGTCCATTAGTTCCGCTACGGTTTTCATCGATGACGTAATGGTACACGCCAACGGCCGCCAAGGGCTTGAGTTCATGCCAAGGTTGGACAAAAATTAGGGCAAGTGGATGTGACGTCGCGTCAAACAGTAAGCTGTCGGATAACGATATTTTTAAACTTTCAATAAGCTTTAACAGGACCACAAAAAGGGACAAATTTCTAAGTTAGAAACATGTCAAACGACGAAGTTGAGTGAGAGTGAATGAGAGACTATTTATATGAAACAGAATAATTTATATAATTTTAATTGTTTGGGATATATACATAAAACTAATTTAAAAATTGTTATTCACATGCCAATAAGGCGAAACATAGCTGTGCATATAATTAATTCTAACCCTAACAACACTGTATAAACTTACCTATGTTTATGAATGAATAAATGATTATGATTATGAATAATTTCATCTGACATGCCGAGTGGGATTCAAACCCACGACCCTCAACTTGCAACGCGTGCTGCTCTTCTGAGCTACCCAAAATCTTCACGTATTGCGCGTGCTGCTCTTCCAACTGAGCTAACCGCAAGTGATCGTAGCAGATGAATTTTTTTGTTTGCTATTTTAGCATTTGCTAAGAGGTTAATTTTAAGGCCTTACCAAAGGGTAAGCCCTCTGCCGCATAAGTTTAGAACTACTTACTTACCGACCCCTGATAAATTTGTTCTTGAAAAGATTTGGAAACCACGAAATCGATCTTGGCATCTGAATAGATTTAAAATAGATTCAGCGAACTTTAAATATTTTCAGTTTAGGATATTGAAGTAGTATGAAATGAGTAAAAAATATCGAAATCATAATTGAAACGAATAACAAAAATTCGAAATTGTCCCCTTATATATCAATGCGCTTAAGTTTTGGTCGTTAAAAGTAAGAATTAGACAAGAAATAGTTTCCTATTTCGAATCCTTTTACGAAAGTTTGGAAAAAGAAAGGGCGACTACTTACATATCATCCTGTCTTGATCTATCAAATTTCTGCAAGCGAATTTGAATCAAATAACCAAGCTATAGAGTACAATAACAGTTTTGACATTTAGGTAAGTCAATGTAATGATACGTTGTCACTTATGCCTGTTTTCTTTGTTCTGATGTAACTATATGAATTTTATTCCGTAAATATTATATCAACGAAGTCTTTATTACAATTATAATTATCATTAATCAGTTTGGATTCAAGATAATACACAATGAGGTTCAGTTAGCAATAAATATGCATTGAACTTTAGCGATAACAATAATTTAATGTTTTGATTATGAAATGACAAGACGACGCGTACGTATTTATAACTATGACATTATTAGCTTCAATTTCAAGGTTTACTAGTTTGTGAGACGTAAGTAACACAAGCATGATTATATGAAAACGAAAACGCGACATCACCCGATACCAATAGAAATCTAAATTTCTAAGACTTTCGCGTTCCATTTTAAACATTTAAAATAATTTAACGGGTCAAAACGCGACACCATTTTTATTTAGTAGTTAATACGAACTAAGTACTGCCCGACGTTTCGGTTAGGTTGCACCAACCGAAACGTAATGTTCATATTAGCTACTAAATAAAAATGGTGTCGCGTTTTGACCCGTTAAATTATTTTAAACTAATAGAAATCATTCACTATGTTTTGTATTACGCATACAAAGACATTAGCTTCTGCTTACAATGTTTATATTTTAGAGATAAATATATTGGTTGTCTTTAATATTACACAGAAAGCCTCCTAAAATCAACAAAGTCTCTTTTTCTGTATATCCTATGTATGCTTAGATATTTAAAACTACGCAACGGATTTTTATGCGATTTTTTTTATATATACAGTGATGTATGAGGAAGGTTTACATTTATAATCCATACATATGAATGTACAGAAAGCCGAAAACTTCATTTGTATTTCCCGTGCGAAGCCAGGGCGGGTAGCTAGTTTAAAATAAAACAAAAAGTCTTGCTCTTGCTTGATCCCACGTCAAGTTCCTAATCAACGAATATTTTCAACCATCTCTTGCTCTAGTGTTATCTTTACTGTTGATTATTGTATTATTTATTATTATGATCTAACTAGAAGAAGTCCGCAAGAAATAAAAAGCCTTAATCAAGAGGTATTAATTAGATCATTATAAAAGAAATCATCAAACTAAAAAACGTTTGTAAAATAAGAACGAAGCGATGAACACACAAATATGCGAAGTTCAAAATCACAGCCCCCTTTTTTGCTTTGTCTTTAAACTAACTAACTCTTATCTAATTATAAGCTCAGCAATAGTAAAATAGTACTAGAATTGTGACCAAATGCTGCGCAAGCGCCGGTGATGCATTGTGGGGCCGCGGCCAGGGCGCCGGCGACGCCGGTGCCAAGGTCGCGTTAGATCATCGTGTTTACTGACGTCACGATACTTCATTATCACGGCTAAGGCAAATTTTTGCGCTTACATTTTGGTTAAAGCGTTACAAAATGGTAATGTATAAAAACCTGGATATACCCCGGAACCCCTTTTTTTTTGTCGAGGTGGAAATGCCTATCGCAAAATACCTCTATAATCTATTTCAAACACAAACAAGATTGTTTTCGAATAGATACTTTGAATTCTTTGTTTTTCTGAATATAAGCAAAGACACGTTTAATGATTAAACAAGCATGCTCAAGCACACATTGACAAAGTTATTGTGATAAATATGTTACAATGCCAAGGTTAGTGATAACACTGTTATTTTCTTCAAGAAAAAAGTGGAATGTAATTAATTAGATCACTACCTATTTTAATATGTCCTGGTTACCTTCACGTGTAAACAAATCAAGATACTGTACTGTCAGCAAGGAAATAAGGGAAGGGTTGTTGATTATTTTACCAAATAAATACATTTTAGACGACATGTCACACATAACTTCGATTATGGAATAGGTAACTAAAGTGATTTTTGTAACACAAGCAGTGTTACAGAAATCAGAAAAAAGTACAGTACCACAACACCCAGACCCGAGAAATCGTTTTTCATATTGACACGCCCACGGGTTTTTTTTTCTAAAATTTAACGCATAAAAAAGTGCAACAGGTAAACCGTTTCGTCATGCATAGAGTTTGCTAATTTTGAACCCAATTCTCAGAGATGGCATGACAGCCCTTTCTTCTCAAAGGGTTAAACTAAAAGGCCTAACACATTATACCCAATCCGAAACCATTGAAAAAATAAGTTCATGATGATTTTAATTTTTACTCCATACTATGATAAATTATGCAAAATTATTCACTATGTTTTTATGATATCAATCAGTAAATAATTCTATCCGTAGTATAAACAAGTTTGATGGACTGACTCAAGCTGATCGTAAAAATTATGAATTATGGCTCAACCAAGGATTTGTGGTGGGCGCTTTTAAAATAACCTTTGATGATTATGGTCGAATGTTACTTTGAATTCCAAATTACATATGACATTTTTACCCGTCTGAGACGAAAACGAAGGGTTAGATTATGTTATCTCGTATATATATGAACGTCGAGTCATATTGGCCTACCATGCGTAATAAGTCAACTTTCTCGAATGAGACGACAAAAGTTTCTTTACCGTTGATTGGCTGATTGTACACCGTACTCGTATTTTCTGCCAATCAGCAGTTGACGCATTGATTTTCAGGGTCAAGAGTTTGTTTATTTGAACGCGGTTACCTCAGAAACTATTGGTTAAATATTCGATAGTACATTTATTGAGAAAGACTTCAGGCTATCTAACATCAAGCTCTGACCAATAATAGCTAAGATATAATGGAAAATATGAAAAGTTCGTGCGAGAATCCGAGGCGTGCTAATCCCTCTACAAAAACAGTAAAAATACACACGACTAGATACTACCTAGTGTTACTTGTACAATCTAAAAAAAGTAATTGAATAGAAGCTCTAACTAAATAGTACATTTTTCAAAAGTTCCCTAATAACCCCCACTATTATGCGAAAGTAACTCTGTCTGTCTGCTACGCTTTCCCGCTTAAACCTCTCAACCAATTTTTGATGATATTTGGTATAGGTATACGTTGAACCTCAAGAACGGATATAGGCTACTTTTTTGTTATAAAATAAGGGGGGATGGGGGTAATACCACCTTTGAAAGTTTATACGGGAAAATGTTTATTTTTTAAGTAAGAGATATGACATTTGGCACAAATATATCTCGAAACTTGAATTAAAATATAGACTACGTTTTGTTTCGAATATTAAGGGAGGTAAAACCGGCCATGAAAGGATGTAGTCCACGCGAACGAAGTTGCAGGCACAGCTAGTAAACATAAAGCTCTGACCAATAACAGCTAAGTTTCAGCGGAAAATGTGAAAAGTTCGTGTGCGAATCTGCGGCGTGCTAGTTCCTCTATAAAACACAGTAAAAATACACACGACTAGATTCAACCTAGTGTATGTTATTTGTACAATCTAAAAAAAGTAATTGAATAGAAGCTCTAACTAAATTGTTTGTGTGCCGCGACCTTGGCATCAATGCGGCTTGTTTTATTTTTTTTAGTCTCCGTCGCCCACGGCTACTTTTAATCTGTCTTTTTGTTTGGGTTGTAGCGAAATCTCGCGCGATCTGTACATGTCATCATGTCTAATGCCTGGTGCAATATTTTACGATTCGTAATGTGTCAAATAATACTATACGTTTTTCGCCAACGGACTACGAGTCGTTAAATCCGTTGCGTACCAGCTGTCATCAGTCGTCCGTCTATCGTGTAGCTTACGCCTTGCATAATTTATTACTGTCCGAAACTAGGATCATATTTGAAATCGTTAAAAGAAATTTTTAGTTCGTTGCGTGTTTTTGTCTCTAGCAATGATGGATTCTTAAGGGCAAAAGGCACTGTGGGGGAGCCTGTCTAGAGTCCGCAAGGGATCCTGACTCCCCCACAACTGGGACACACCTAGGGCGTTTTAGACGGTGCGAGCCAAACATTGAATAAAATGTATTATAATTAAGGTTTCCTTGCAACAAATAAATGTATTTGGCACAATCTAAATATATAAAAGGAGAAACTGACTGACTGACATATCAACGCCTGAAATTTGGAACGGACGTAGCTCAGGTACCGTAAATGTGCACTAAGAAAGGAATCCCCGAAATTCCCACGGAAACAGGTATTAGCGGGAAAATCCTTTTGTATGAAAAATCTAAACCGCTTAAGTTAGACGCTTGAAATTTGGCATGCAAATACCTTAGTAAACTTCAAGCTTAGTTGCAACAGGATATTGCAAAATTCCCACGGGAACGGGAGTCAGCGGGAAAAACGGGCAAAACCCTGTAGTCCACGCGAACGCAGTCGCGGGTACAGCTAGTTAATTATAGAACAATCGTTTTAATTTTAAACGTACATTTGTACTAAAACAAGAGTGCTTCAAAAATATAGGACCTATTTTCATCCTGCTAAGGGGCGAATAGGTACCTTGATATGGGGCGAAAGGGAACTTTTTGGACAAGTACGGGGGAAATGGGTGCCAAACCGGGTTAAGGACATTAAGTTTCGCTAATTTCATCATGAAAGGTCAAGGCTGGCTCAATATTTTTATGAGCGTTATAATTTTATAGGCGTGGGTGGAAGAGCCAATTGGCGTCCTGCTCTGGAATGAGCGAGGTTAATCCATTAATGAATGTAGGCATTAGTTTGGGAGCCTTAAATAATGTAACCAGATTCAAAATATTATGCGTTTAAAGAATGCAAGAAATAATTTACCTTAAAACTTGAGAACAACAGAAGAATATCAATAGGATTCAAATTCACGAACTCCAAGGTTTTAGAGATCCAAGCTCTGAACTCTACAATTCGTAATCATTATCTCTTACAAATCTTGCTAATATTACAATAACACCTGTATGTAATTTACAACATGTTTGCAATAAATATTTGATTGATTGATTTGATTGAATAGTAATAATATACCAAATAGAAACTCAATCCTAAATATTGATTTGCCTTTAAAATAGAACCAACCTATTGTATTCACAATAAACACGATGCAAATTGCTTGTATTGTGTCCCCCATTACTCGATTATCATAATAAAAGGACTAGCTTTGTGTAAAATCGTTACAAAAGCAGTGTTGTCGATATTGTCATTCCGAACTTCCGGGATAAACTTTGCGTTTTATGTCAATAAGTTTCAAAGATGGCGCCCGATAAAACGGATGCGAAGTCAAAGAAATATCTAGCACGCAAACACTGGTTTACATTAAAAATTTGGCTTTGCTTGCACAGGGTGGTATATATAAAAGAAATAAAGCTACCTCAGGTTCGGAAGAAAGGTTGTGAGGCTAAGTATATGACCACACCCGTTACGATTTAAAACTCAGCCCTGGCCGTATCAGGCGGTGCCGGCTGCGTGCTGGCGATGCGTGACGGAGCCATCCTGTGGGATCACGCAGGCTTAGGGAACCTCTCCCCCCTTGAAAGGAGCCATTATCAAATTGTCGTTACCATACTTTTTTGAGTTATTGTCTTGTTTGCATTGGAATTTCCATGGAGTTTTGATGCCCGGTTTCAATATTTTACGTATTCGTAATGTGTCAAAAGTGATTAACCGTTTTTCTACGAGTCGTTGATTCTAATTTCACATTTTTTCTATATCAGCAGGCTGTCATCAGTCGTCTGTCGGTCGTTTTTAGCATACGCCTCGTACAATTTATTATAACCGTAACTAGAACGGATATTTTTTTATATATTGGAACCGGGCATTCATCGATTTTTAAATGAAAAAAGGTTCACAGTTAGTTCACAACCGTTCAATACCTAATTCATTTAAGTTTATTTGCATTCTTTCACATTAAATTCTTTATCATATTTTCTGCAGTAAATGTACCAAGAACTTTTTTTTTTCTCCCATGTTACCGCACCCATATACAAACTATCTGCATGACCCAAGGGTTGACTGGTAGAGAATGCCCCTAGCATTAAGTCCACCTGTTGTACCTATTTGTGCAATAAAGTTTTTTTTAAAATAAAACTTAGTACCAAAATGAAACTTCCACTTTTTATCAATAGATGGCGTTGTACTACTTTACATCGCGATGACGAGATTTTCCGCGGATTACATAAGTAGTGCTCAATTACATGGAATAAATTTGTTTAGGGGTGAGAGCCTTCCGCTCCCCCGCAAGCCCGGTGAAGATGAAAAGGCCATCTGCGGCCATCATCTATAGTCAGTTAGGAAAAAAAAAAAAAAAAAAAGATATAAATTTGTTAAGACAAGATGGTAAGTTTTTGATAATTTGGTGTTTTATCCAGTTAGTTATTTTTTTAAATTTGACAAACTCTTATTTTTTCAAATGATGACGGGATAAGATAAATACTGCTACTGTACAAATACAGAAGCAGTATTTATCTTATTAATATGTGAAAAACGAATGTTTAATAACAGGCATTATGGTCAAAGATTATTTATTTCTCAAAAGAACTACATATTCACATACTGAGAAACTTATGTTACATAATACTCACACTATGCACTAAATATAATGAGAACTATAGTAGTATAAAGGACGCACTTAAAGTAAAATCACAACATGAACATCTTATATAAGTAGAATCGTTAACATTAATTTCAATAAACGGCGACATTATATATTTCTAATGCAAAAAGCAGTCAGTAGAAGAATTCTACGTTCAAAGTGTTCCCTTACGAGGCTATGAACTCGTAAACTGCAAATAGAAACAGTCTTATACCAGGCTAGTGTTGTTCAAAATTAATACCTAGGTAACTCGATAAAAGTCCAAATCTGTAGAAGGTAGGTGAACTTTTTATTCAAATGTTATGTATACGTCAGTAAGGAGAAATAATTTCACAGGCACCTTCTTAATAATTTAGATGACATAAATAGTTAGGTAACTTTGGATTCTGACTGAGCCACAAGTTGTCCAAGCCGAAGTGGCTTTCTTATTAAATTTGTGGCCAACCTATTATTAAAGTAAGGTTTGGTTAGTATTTTTTGATGCTAGATTAAATAGAACCTGTGAGTTACTACTTGAATAAGTGGAATGCATAAATAATAGGTAGTATAACTTATTTCTCATTCTTTAAAAACTAATTCTCAATGTTTTGAGACAAAGGCTCTTTCATACATTTCGCCCTATTTACAAGCTATTATTTAATTTTACCCCGACTGGTGAAATTCCTCCACCTTACAGAAGCCCGCAGCCAAAAACCAATCATTGTTGTTGTATTACTGCATGTAATTTAGGTTTCAAATGTTCTCGGGGGAGGGGGCGTGGGTGCTACATTGGTAGCAGGGGTCGAGCTTTCAAGGTAAGGGCGACAAGTCCAGTAACAGCTTTGTTATGCTGTATTGTCGCCCTTAAACTAGAAACTCATTACCACTTAACATCAGGTGGGATTGGGTCAATCTTGAAGTGCAATATAAAAAACTGTTCCATCGTTAGTACTAGGAATATACCATTCCAAAAAACGAAATATTTCCTAAACGTATAAAATCGACTTTCGCCTGCACTGGCCGGCGTGTTCGTTTGTTTTGCAGACAAACAGACACGAGGTGCACTGAACTTGGCAGTCGTCTGGTGATTCACGCGATTAGAATCGAATTAAGACAATGCTAAATCGGACGCTCATCGATGCTGTGTCGAGAATACTCTATGATCGTAATGCTATGTTTAGTTTTTGTAGTGCTAGCCAAAATTGTTTCTTGAACAGCACGTACTTAGTTTACCTCGTAGTATGCAAAGTAAAATAGCAACAAAAATAATGGTTTTCTTTTATGTTTATTTACAAATACATAAATACTTTTTCTTTATTTTTGGATTAAAAAGTTACTCGTTTTAGAAAATTCAACTAAGCTAAAAGATTAATAACTAAATATTTACGAATGCTATTGGGATGTAAACACCATCCATAAATAATTAAAGTATCGATGCCCTAAAAGAGGGCTGCTTATATATTTTTGGCAAGCTAGGTTTTTTTTAAATAAATACATTGTAAAGTTCTCTTTTGTGGCAACGGAAAATTTTGAAATTGTTTTTTGCCATCATGTCTATCAGAAGAATGGTTGATTTTAAAGTATTTAACGTGTGTTTCAATCAGAAAGCACAAATAATACAAACTATCTGCATGACCCAAGGGTTGACTGGTAGAGAATGCCCCTAGCATTACGTCCACCTGTTGTACCTATTTGTGCAATAAAGTTTTTAAATAAAATAAATAAATAATAATAAAACACAAAAATATTTTGTAACTTTTGTTACTTAACAACTCCGCCGCGTACACTGTATTTTTTATTGATTTCATAATTTTTCTGTATCAGTAAGTCATCTTCTGGCGAACCTAAAACAAATAAAACCTTATTTTTTGAAGTCGGTTAAAATGACAATGCTACTTTTATTAATTTTTTTTTTTTATCTTTGTTACAGATGAACAGGAAAGAGTACAGAAGAAAACATTTGTCAATTGGATCAATTCACATTTGTCAAAGGTGAGCAAAGCGAACAATTAAAATTTAATAGTCTTTATTTTGCATAGTGACGGTGTGCGTATTTAAAATCTTTACGTATTTTGAACGGATGATGATAATATTTCTCTAATGCATGCGTACCTACTACGTAATTAGTTTATTTCTCACAGGAAACGACAAAAATGTATACTGTAGATTGGCTGATCATATATTTTCAGCCAAGCAGCCGCTAACGCACTAATTTTGACATTTGTTAGAGCTTTGTCCGCGTGGTACATCGTAAGTCGCCATAACTCCTCTTTATATTTGATTAGGTAGATAGATAATTATGAAGTGTATGTCCAATGTGACGTCACTAACAGAATCCCCTCCTTCCTTTTAATGATAGAATAAATTATTCTGTTCATGTATTAAATACATTAACTTAGATCATTATTGAAGATATTATGATATTTCATGCATACCATACATTACTTCATAATTTATTGTTGATTCTGCAGTGTAAAGGAAGTATTGATTCGCAATTGAACTAAGAAGGTTCACAGTGTAAGTATTTTTAATGTCGATCAATTGAATTTTTAAATGATTGGCGTTTAATTGTTTTGATGACAAAAATCACAAAATGAATATATATGAAATATGAATATGAAAAATATTCCTTACGTCATTTTTTTGTAAAATTACGAACTTATATACCTTCTTACTTGAAATTAAAGTAGGCTTGCTTTGTAGACTTTATTCACAATAAGAAAGCGTTACCGCATCTCAAATTTCAGTGTTTTTAATTATTAAGTAGGTTTGGTTCTATTGCATAGATTATGCGTAATATTGTTGAATAATTGAGTTCAATTTGTTATAAATAGATTTCCATTGGTTTGAGGCCATGATGAATAAATAATAATGAGCCGAAAATAAAGTTCCCTTAGCCAGTAATGACGTAGGTAAGTATTCACTATTGTTTTGAATGTATCAATGTCAGGTCACACTTGACCAAAAATACTGACTTTGTATGTGAATTCCACTTCTTTCATACTACCAATATGCTGCTAAGGATGCACCCACAGGAGTACTTTTTCTTGCATTCTTAAAAAATGACAAAATCGATAAAATTTAGTGCGTGATCTGCTGATTGGCTTAAAATATGAATGCGGTGTGCTGTCAGCCAGTATTGAAACTTTTGTCGTTTCATGCGAGAATTTTACGTAGGGATGTTAATATTACTTAGGGTCGGGCGGCTGATTTAATAATGTCAGATACTTTTTTTATCTCTGTCAAATCGCTTTAGGTAAAAATGAGATAAAAAATAGTTTTCGTATTCGAATGCGATTTATGCCTGGTTCCAATATTTGAAAAACAATACGATCTAGTTACGGATAGTTGTACTAGTAATAAATTATACAAGGCGTAAGCTAAAAACGAACGACTGACGACTGATGACAGCTGGTATGGAAAGGTAAATTATGGAACGGTATTAACGACTCCTAGTCGGTTGGAGACCAACGAAGTCATTTTTAATAAATTATACAAGGCGTAAGCTAAAAACGAACGACTGACGACTGATGACAGCTGGTATGGAAAGGTAAATTATGGAACGGTATTAACGACTCCTAGTCGGTTGGAGACCAACGAAGTCATTTTTAATAAATTATACAAGGCGTAAGCTAAAAACGAACGACTGACGACTGATGACAGCTGGTATGGAAAGGTAAATTATGGAACGGTATTAACGACTCCTAGTCGGTTGGAGACCAACGAAGTCATTTTTAACATATTACGAATCGTAAAATGTTGGATCCAATGATTTGTGAAAACAGGGATCTATGATGATGAACAATTGAGTTTGTTCTGTGTCTGGGTGTTTACGATTATACATATAATACATATAATCATAAACACCCATGCTTAATTTATTGTTGTTTAAAATGATTTCTTTTTTTTTTCCCTGGAACCGCACCCATATACGAACTATCTGCATGACCCAAGGGTTGACTGGTAGAGAATGCCCCTAGCATTAAGTCCACCTGTTGTACCTATTTGTGCAATAAAGTTTTTAAATAAATAAATATAATAAATAATAATAATAAATGTAAATTAAATGTAATAATAATAAATATAAAATTGTGAGACCACAGCTGGTTCTGGTTTTCATACGACAATTGTTTACGATACTTACTTTGAGGTCAGGCAAATGTACGAGTAGATGTGGTTTACGATATTTATTACTTTCTGTCTGTCTCAGCGAGTGCCTCCCCTGCGCATTGATGACCTCATCTACGACCTGCGCGATGGCACCAAGCTGCTGGCGCTGCTGGAGGTACTCTCGGGAGAGAAGCTGGTGAGAAACACTTACTGTATATTAATATTTAATACTTTAGGAATACAATAAATTTTTAAAAGTCTGAAAATAGAACTAAAAATGGACTCTCCTAGTCTCTACTATGGAAATGGCTTGATAAGCGTATTTCCGTGGACGATAAACTTAGGCACTGTAATTACGATACATTATAACGTCCCGTATGTTAGGTTTATACGATTCTTAAGGTGTCATTCCTTTAAAGGAAAAAGGAACCCTCATAGATCAATTGTTCATCCCTTAGTCTTCCATGATCCTTTATATATTTTTATATTTTAAAGAAACAGAAAAAAATCATCCCCCCTGGCGGTGCGGGGTGAGATGAAGGATCAGAATCATGACTTTTTATTAATTTAAATGAATGAGATTACATCTGCAGTTTCACCTGGCTAAAAAAATCTTAACAGGTTGGGATGATTGATTCAACTTAAATATAAGTCATTAGGTAACTTTAATGTTATACTACTTCTTGTCCAATAAAGAAGTAAGGAATTTAAATTTTCCGAACAATTAGAACTGTAAATACAATACAAAATCACATACATTTGGTCAAAATTATTCAATGTACTGAGTCTACTCACCATTGTTACTTCGTTTTACATCATTTGCATTCGGACACTTTGCCAATGGATTTGGAATTGTAAAGGTACCATTATACGGGATTAAATCATTCCACACAATGACTACGTTTGAAATGGTCTGGTGGACCAAAAAGACACATTAGATGCAGCTCGACAATTAATGAATACTTTTCAATAGCTACTCGAAATTTTACATTCTAAATAAGTAAGTTCATTACGAGTTTATGCTCTCGGAACAACATAGTAAGGATTTTTTTTATGACGAACATTTATCATATGTAGGTACTTACCATAACATTAAGGTTATATTCTCTTGTCAATAATTATGCTAAAATTATTATTTATAATATTAGTGTGTCTTGTATACTTTAGGGTACTAAGACGCAGTAAACAAGGCACAAAAGGAAATCAGTTTTATTTGGCCTTTAAAAGGACTTTCGGCCAAAGGGTTATTTCAAATATGGTATGGGGTACTTTATTTTCTTGAAGACGTTTAGTGCTTGATTTTAATTTCAAATACAAATTATAAAAATAATAGATTTTTACTAAGTACAACTCATTGTTTGTCTCTCAAAACGAACCTGATGATGTTATCACCAATTGAGAACAGTCTCTTTGATACATGGGTAGTCTCGTCTAATATTGTAATCCCCCATGTTGGGATCGAAACTGCTGTAAATGGTGTCGTATTTGGACATACCTACTTAAAACCAAAAAAACCTGTTTAAATGCTGTAGTGGAAACTTAACGAGTGAGCTCAGGCCGTATTCTTCGACTAAAATTCTAATTAGGGTTGTGAGCCCTCCGCTCCCCCGCTTACTCGATGAAGATGATAAGGCCATCTGCAGCATCTATTTATCAATTACGACAACATTTCTTAGTAGTTATTAAGAACTACTTACTGTCCAACGTCTCGGTAAGGTTGTACCAACCATGGTCACGAGCTGATTTTATGTTTACAGCCTATGGAGCGCGGACGAGTGCTCCGCCGCCCCCACTTCTTGTCGAACGCGAATACCGCGCTTCGCTTCTTAGCAGGCAAGCGTATCAAGCTGGTAAACATCAATGCCGCTGACCTGGTGGACGGTCGACCCGCCGTCGTGCTCGGCCTCATCTGGACCATCATCTTATACTTCCAGGTAGGATGAACTGCGTTCTTGTGCCAACAAGTCTACATCGGACTCGGGACAGCGACTAGACAATAATGTCATCTAGATACATTACATTCTCAACAGGTGTTAAACCTTTTAAATGTCTTAATATTTTACAGTTTCCATCATTTGTATGGACTATAAATCCATATCATTTATAATCTGAAAAAAATAATTGGCAGTTTAACAGGAAATCTACGCTGCAAACCACATGGCAAGTGGAATTGTACTTGACAATGAATGCTCAAGCAAAAGTTTATTTTCAAAGTATTGAACACAAAGTTTTAAATTATTAGTGACCATAATCTGAACTGATATTTTTAAAACATAAAGAAAGTAATGATGGATAATAAATGACCAGAGATTGCAAAGTAATAAAATCCATCAAGGTCTACGAAAAAATCTGTTGAAAAGAAATCTAAGGAGATGACTTGTCAATCAATTATGTTGTCTGCGGCTATAAATTTTCTCTCGTCTTGTTGATTGTCATTCGCTGTCCTTTATAAAAAATGTAGTATCTATCTATAGTTAGAGTTCAAAATGGCGATTTGGGTAGCAAGCACCGGAGTGCTCCATATTCGGTAGTTCTTCGCACAGTATATCTATAATACTTATGACCACTTGATACCACCGTGTGAAATTTGGTATTTTAGTAATATCGATAGATTTTATTTACAAAAATGTTTTTATTTTCGCGTTATTTTCTGCTGACTATTCTGAAACTATTTACATCTATATTATGCACTAGCGGTCCCGGCGAACTTCGTTTCGCCTTAGAGAATTTTTCCAGTTTTTCTGTAGAAATTTTTCAAATTTTACCAAGGATCCCTAATTTTGTAGCCTATGTCAAATTGGAAGAATGTAGCATTCTATTGGTGAAAGAATTTTTTAAATTGGACTACTTATTGGAATTGAAATACTTTTTGAACCTATTCATTACAAACATACAAAAATAGGTACAAATCTTTCCTCTTTATAATATTAGTATAGATAAAACATTGTGCATATGTGCCCATTATTAATTCAAATCTTGTAAACTGAAGGTGTTAATTTTAAACTTTGGATCTTTGTAATTTTTTTTTATCCATTCAAAATTGTATTAACCTTAAATTTCATTTTCAATGGACATGGGCAGCCAATAGCAGGAAAACTTTTTTTATTTTTATCTTTTTTATTACTAATGCTGATCAGCCCCGTAACATGGATATATTATTTTTTAAATTATTTTTATTATCCATACTTTTTCCAAACGGTTAATGGAACGATCTACTATAATGTATGTTTATTGAAAACAAACAAAGTAATTGTACTTTGGTATGGCCGTACCAATTATTTGGAAAATATGTTTTTTTTTGGAACTTTACTATAAATTTAAATAAATATCAGATCGTTTCAGTAAAACCGAAGGTGAAAGCTAATTAGTGGCACTAATTGTCCATTTTAATGAGGATAAACCCTTATTTTTTCCATTTTATAAATGTTAATACAGATTTTACAATAATTTCTGATCCCGGTCTATTCTCATTTTAATTGGCTTGAACTCGTTTTGTTTGCGCAAGCTTCTCTCAATTTATTGGACCCACAGGACCGAGGACCCCAGGTGGGTAAAATATGCCTTCACAGCTTTTAGATGGTAAACTTACTCGTATTTTGTTTATTGAAACTTAAAAAAGCAGAACCGAAACTTTACAGTAGGGCGGCCACTTAAAAATCATGGAATCTTTAATTGCTTCAAATCATTTGACATTCCACCGTGTTGAATTTACGACATGATTTTTGGGTTAAACTTAACGATATTTTTTTCAATATTGTTAATGTTTTTTGTTCTCTGTGTGCCGTTTCATCTGCAAAGTTGAAAAAAAAAATATTACATTTATCTTAGTGCTGCATAGTGCAATACGTAGAGCTACTAAAGATTATTTTGTCTCAATTATATATCCTACTCTTCTACTATTTTTCTTCTGTTTGATTTCCAAGCTGTAGTTGTGCTTTTAATGTGTATTTAATAGAGTTTACAACATGTATGTGTACCTATGACATTAAATTTGTTGAAAGCAATATTTATATTTTTACCCTTCTCTGAATTTGCTTAATTATATCTATTAAATACTGTGCCTTCACTGTGTACCAAGCATTTATTCATTATATAGCGTTGCTTCTTCAATTTATGAGAAAACTGCTATTGGTTGACGACAGTGAATTGGACACCTAAAATCACATTCACGCACTTCATCATTTACGCAATCTTTTAAATAATTGTGGTTTTGTGTGTTATTTCCCACTTACACTTGTTAAGCATGCATTGACAGGTAGGTTATACCAAATTATGGTTTGTATAACATGTTCAGGAGACACCGGACAAATACTACTAAAGTATCTATAATAGCATCATCAGCAGGAAAAATTACACTTGATTTAGGTGTTTAAATGATTAGATTAGGTAAGCAAGAAAAATAAACTGTATGTAGATAAGTAAAGGTAAAATAATTGATTTAGAAATAAATATATTCTTTGTTTTCGAAGCAACTTGATCTCATTGTAGTCAATTATAAACTGTTACAAACTTTTCTTAAAGTGGAAATCAATAAGATTCTACTGAAACTTCACGGTCTGTAACTAAAGTATTTACAAGCCACTTCACAAATAGGAGAGAAAGAACAATATTACGATGCAAATCAGAGCTATGTCTAATGTCGTGTTTTCACATTGAAAAGCTTCAAGGTCAAATAAAGAGGCGACGACAAAACACTCGTCAAACCTGTTACCGGTTTCAAAATAACCGAAGACGTTGGTGGGTGTGTCACCAGTTATGTATGGTGATGCTGTCATTAATGCTAATAATGGCTGCCTAACCGCCAATTGTTAACGAAACCCTTCAACCCAAATGTAAACAGTTTAATCACAAATGGTTTTTTGTTCCAGAGGAATTCTGTTATCGTCTATCGTATTAAAGATATGCAATAAAATAATTAACGTTGCTACCTCACGTAATCATCCGGATATTACGAAATCTAAATTTAGCAAAATCACAGTTTATTTAAACCCTTACTAGGAAAAAACACGTTAATTAATCTACAATATATTTTAAATGCAGTCTTTACATATTTATCTCATAAATATTGAGATGCATTAGCTGCTACAAATGAAGACTGATTTATAAATGACAGTTATCCAAAAAACGATCCAATATAGATTTATTCTGAATATATAAAGTTTCACAAAGTTTGTAACCTTTTGTATCTGTTACAAAGTACTTAGTTTATACCAATTATACTGAAGGCTTAAATTGTTGACAGATTGAAGAGAACAGCCGGGCACTAGAGTACCTGGTGGGGTCCCGGTGCGCATCGGTCCTATCCCAGGAGTCGGGGACGGCCACCCCGACTCAAAGGGCCGAGGACCGATGGAAGCAAGGCGCCAGGAAGACCCTGCTGCAATGGGTGGCAAACGCTTTGCCCAAGTAAGTAACCTGTGACTAAACATTTATTAAAGGTTAGGGAAAGGATTTCTTTATAAATCTGCAATCTAATAGCAGAATTTGTTTTGTTACTTATTCATCTTTATGTTAATTTTCCAACCAAAAATAAGATTCGTGCACATATTATTTTTCTACCAATACTTATTAGAACTATGTAAAGGCAGGTCAAAAATGCTTCGACTGTCATAGAGTCAAGTTCTCTTTAAATAAATAGGGGTTATTGAGAGTAAGAATGACGTCCCGAAACTTAAATTTCGTACCAATTTCTTTATATCAGTGGAACCATGAATTATGTAGATCACAAAATCTTTTTATAGACACAGAAAAATTTCACCTCATCTTGCAGTGCAGCGTAATGCACTATAATTTATATTTTAAAAAACTTTGTCGTTGTGGTTTTATGCTTTCTGAACTACCATCTGCAATCCCCGAATCCTCTCACAATTAAATTTCATGGTGTTTATTCAAGTAATCGTATTTCCAGGGACTCAAACATCCAAGTGACAGACTTCGGCCCATCATGGCGGGACGGAGTCGCCTTCCTCGCCATCATAGACGCGATAAAGGCGAACCTGATCAACTTGGCAGAGATGAAGAGGAAAACGAACCGGCAGCGCTTGGAGCATGCCTTTGACGTCGCGGAGAGCGAGCTGGGCATCGCCAGGCTGCTCGACGCTGAAGATGTGGATGTGGAGAAACCGGACGAGAGATCCATCATGACCTACGTAGCCCAGTTCCTGCACAAGTATCCTGAACCTAAGGTAATGAAATTATCACTTATTTTCACAACCTAGGGAAGTAGAATTAAGTTATTACATATTATGACATGCATACCTACACGAATATACAAAAATAATGATGTTTCCGGATGGTTTTAGCAGTGTGAATTTTTGTTTAATAAACATTAAATCTTTTTAAGAATCTTACTCAGAAAACTGCATTATTTTTAAGTGACAGACTTAGAAATAATGCAGTTTTCTGCTGGTGAAAAAAATAATTCAAAACAGTTTTAGTAGACGCCGAAATTACTTTATAATAACAAAATTTAATATAAGTGTTAAAAAACTAAAAATGTTGATCAAAAATCTTCCTGTTACAGACAACAGGGCCTGATGCGGTAGCATTGGTACAAGAGGAGTACGAATCTCTTAGAATGTGGCTGACAGAGCGCGTCACCACAGTTCAAAGGCAATACGACTCGCGAACGTTGTCGCGAAACTACGAAGATTACGTGCGCGCCGAAAACGAAAGGCTCGCTCGCGAACTAACCTACCAGAAACTCGAAAAGTTGATGTACACACAGAGCCTAGTAGCAATAGCACCGAAATCCTGGCGGGAGCTTGTATCCCTCTGGGTCGAACTTGAAAGACTACACAGAAGGTGGCTTTGGCTTTTGGACTCGGAACTGCCTGGAGATTTCAAAGTAATAGGCGAGTGGCTCGCTAGAGCCGAATACCTGTTATACTTCGACGAGATCCCTACCAGCTTGGACGAAAGAACAGCTGCGATTGTCAGCGAAAAACTTGAAGAGCATAGCTCTTTCTTCGCAAGCCTTCCAGAGGTTATCGAAGGATTTGAAAGAGCACTTAGATCACCAGAAGCATCAAGAATACCACCAGAGAGATTGCAAGAAATGAAAGATAGGCTCGAGACTGTAAGTCGAAGAGCGCCTCAAAGGAAAGCCAGATTAAAGTATTTAGAGCACAAATGTTGTATTGTAGCATTTACCGAACTTACGAGAGCTAAGCTTGCCGCGTGGACCGGAAAATACGGTCGAATTGACCATGTTCGTGCCTTATTAGATGACTATGATAATTTCGTAACTAAAAATAAGATTTTCCAAGAATTCGATAGAGCATACGTCGATATTAAACAAGTTGCCGAAGAGTACAAGAGGGTTTGCGAAGTAGATAGGACAGAAGCAAGAGATATTGATTCATTTTTGAAAGAAGTATCAGAAACGTGGCGTAGGGTCGCATCTGATGTTAGATGTGCACGAAGCGTGCTTGAAGAAGTTATCGCTCATTGGGAGAGATGGAACAACTTAGCTGATGACTTTACAGCTTGGCTTGATAAGGCACAGCACATGCTAAGAGTCTCAGAAGACGAAAGATTAGAGTTCTTCCATGACTTGACTGTTTGGAAGGAAAAGCACCAGCTGTTGGGAGAAGCAGCTGGGTTTTTGGCTGCAACTTCTTCGGAAGATATCAGCCAGGAGATTAAGAGGAAATACGTTGAAATCACTGAACGTTGGGAGCGCGTCTGGGAAGAAGCTGAACGGTAAGTTATTGA
This sequence comes from Glyphodes pyloalis, assembly GCA_037074685.1. Taxonomy (NCBI): domain Eukaryota; kingdom Metazoa; phylum Arthropoda; class Insecta; order Lepidoptera; family Crambidae; genus Glyphodes; species Glyphodes pyloalis. The sequence goes on along the minus strand of JAYKKO010000003.1, from coordinate 1,935,664 downwards.
GCATTTTATGAGGTATTTCAAAAAGTAGTTCTGCGTTTTATGTTTTTCGTATATAATTTGCTACATTAGAAATACACTGTAATAGTTCATCTTTCATCAACATTTACTATTCATAAATGAAAGTGGTAGTCCATATTGCCCGGACCTGGAATCAAACCAGTGACACTTTAGACATGGCACAATACCATGGTCCGGCCTGCCCGACTCTGTGGAGGCAGTTCAGTCATACAACTAGTATCCATACTAATATTATAAATGCGAAAGTAACTCTGTCTGTCTGTCTGTCTGTCTGCCTGTCTGTCTGTCCGTCTGTCCGTCTGTTACTCTTTCACGCCTAAACGGCTGAACGTATTTTAATGAAATTTGGTATAGGTATACGTTAAATCTCAAGAACGGACATAGGCTTACTTTTTATTAGAAAATAAGGGGGGGATGGGTGTAATACCACCTTTGAAAGTTTATATGGAAAAATGTGTATTTTTGAAGTTAGAGATATGAAATTTGGCACAAATATAGCTCGAAACTTGGATTAAAATATAGACTACTTTTTGTTTCGAATATTAGGGGAGAAAGGGGTAAAACCGACCATGAAAGGATGTAGTCCACGCGAACGAAGTCGCGGGCACAGCTAGTATAACATAAAGTTATCATTTGAGCTTGTTATCGTAAAGTCGTCACCATGTTACAGCTACGTGCGTGGAGGCGATGCCTTAAGACACCGGCGCGAGCTGGCTTCCGGGACCCAAGCCCTGGACAACTGGCTGGCGTCGGCGGAGACGCTGCTCTCACGCCAGCCCCGCGCCAACACCGCCGACATCCAAGTCTACATCGACCAGCTGCTGCACCTCAACTCGGAGATCGAGCACAATGAAGAGCTGTTCAAAACTATTAGCAGGTAAGATTGGTGAATTGTCAGGAAACGTTTTCCAGAACCAAACAGATCCAAACCAGAAGTGCTGAGAAATTTCCACAGTTATGTTGTTGAGATTCCGAAAGCTTCTATGAATCATTCATTTTTAATATTTTTGATACGCTCTGCTAATGGGTGGAATTCGCTTCCAACCAACTCCTGAAATTTAGGATGTATGGATATCTGAATGTTTAGATGTAAATAATGTGTTTTATTGGACAACATCACATATCTACATTGCTCTGATTCTGTGGTAAGTAGCTAAAGCACTTGTGTTACAGAAATCAGAAACAACGACAGAACTACAACACCCACACCCGAGACAATATAGAAAAGTTCGTTTCCCATATTGACCCGACCAGGGATCGAACCCGCCACCTCAGAGATGGCGCGACGCTAAAGTCCGGCACGCTTGTCTCTCGGCTACGGAGGTCGTTTTATACCAAAATACTTAATGCATTTGTATTAAATTTGAAATCTAAGCCGATAATAATACCTTATACAAACAAAGAAAAAGCATACTTTTTATCCCATTTTAGGACAAAATATAATAAAATCGAATGCATTTAACCTATTAATAATTCAGTAAGCCTGAATTGAGTCTCGAGCGTTAGGTCCGAACATGGTTCCCCTAAGAAGTTAAGGCATATTCACTAAACGGAACCGGATTTGGAAACTATGCTTTATCTCTTTCTTAACACAAATGATTGGAGTGAGACAACTATATACTTTCCTTATAGAAATCCTTTCAGATATGTATGTATAAACTCAAACTTGACATACTTAAGATCGTGGTTAAGAATATAATAAATCTAAGGTGGTTAAGATTAATGATCCTATTTCAAAAATACTATGTTAATTAAACACTAGCTGGTAAATGATTTGCAGCTAACAGTCTTAACAAACAACTTATAATTCTAGAACCTTCCAAAACGCAATTGCCGAGTTGTCCCGCGACGAAGTGGAAGACAACATGGCGAAGCTAAAGCAGCAGAAGGAAGCGTTGGTCCGTGTCAGGGCCACTGTACCGGTCAAGCTGCATCAGTACCGGCAGCTGCTGGTACAGCACGAGTCGCTAGAGAGCGGCCAGAAGGAGATTGGGCAGTGGCTGGATAGAGCTGAGGACGCGTTGAGGACTGGATTAGAAACAAGAAGGTAAGGACGGTAGAAAGCACGTCAGACACACTTTAGACTTTGTACCGCCGAACTAAAGTCGAACTGCAAGTAACCTCGATGTCGATTTTTTATTTTTATAGTACTTTACACCGTACTAGCGAACTTTAAATATTGAAACAGATTTTTTTATCTCTCCTTGCGGTGCGGGAATCGAACCCACGACCTTCACGTGAAGATACGTATCGCGCGTGCTGCTCTTCTTCTTGCGCGATACGTGAAGGTTGTGGGTTCGATTCCCGCACCGCAAGAGGAGATAAACAAATTGTGTGTCTAATATTTACTATTTAACCTCAATATGCTGTACACCGTACGTAAGCTAACGACTGAAGGCTTAGGTCCATAATGGATTATTCACTTAGTATTTCTAGAGTAACTTGGACATAATCTACTATATAAAAATAAGTCGGGTGTTCCTTCCTGACGCTATAACTCCAGAACGCTCGAACTGATTTCCACGGCTTTGCTTTCGTTGGATAGGTCTCCGTGAGGTTTATAGCGAAGAAAATTCAGGAAAAAACAGCTTTAATGTTAGAATGCAGACACAATAGTTAAACACTAGCTATGAATCAAATCTGATTCCAAGAACAGGTCATAAATGCATATTTGTTTTTTTTTCCTACCTGACTATCGATAATGGCTGTGAAGCCTTATTACATTCACCAAACTTTCGGGGGAGCGTAGATCACTCTCACCCTTATGTATTTTAAACAGCAACCTAAGGGCGCCCCCTGACGGGGCTTGAACCTCAGCACGGGTGATAAAAAATGACGGGTTCGCCGTATCTAAGCTGACGACGGGAGATCCATGATGGATTATTCACTTAGTATTTCAAAAGTTACTTAGCCATAAAAATATAAATACAAATACAGACGCAGCGCATAAATAACAGATTTACCTACTGTCCAGACAACAGGCACAATAATTGTTAAACAATTACCGTGAATTAAATGTGATCCATGGGATGATTTTTTAAAAAAATAAATGAATATCCGGTCATTTCCTTACATGGCAATATGACCCCAAACTGTACAAGGCGTGTGGTGTACTGTGGCTTGTAAAAAACCTATGGTATTTATGGATTACAACATTTAGTGTAGATGTTAGGCAAATAAACGGCGACCGACGGTTTTTTTTTATATTTCTATACATACATTTTCTTCCTACTCAAAAACAAACTTATTTCAGTCTTTAGCATCTCAGCCTGTGCAAGATTATCAGTAGTGCAGCACTGGTATTTTAATGATTTTAATTTTTTTAACGTTGACTTATTTCAAATGTTTAAAATGGAACGCGAAAGACTTAAATTCTAAACATGTGCATAGCAATGAGATCGCCAGATCTATCGTCAACACTGACTCTTTCTTTCCTTCACAGGGAAATAGTTGAAGAGCGCTACGAGATCCATCGCTCGTTCTTCTCCCGCACCACGTACTACCGATCGATGCTGGAGAGCAAGAACAAGGTGTTCCAGAACATCGTGCGGTCCGCTGACGCTGATCGTAGCGCTGACGTCACTGACCAGGTCCGCCATATGAAGGACCTGAACGACAGGTGAGCTGTTCTATACAAAGACTAGCGACCGTCCGTGACTTCATACGCGTAAGTTTGGCTAATGTTGGTTTAGAAATAATTGTGGTGGTCCAGGCAAGGTTTAAAAGGTAAGAAAGTATAAAAAAAAATGGCGTTAGGTACTACCACTAAAAACTTTTGTTCGCAAAACATGCATAACTTTGACGAAGATGTTCAGAGCCAAAATTCACCAACGCACCTTATTTTCATCATCACCAATCAGTTACTCCGTCTTTAAAACTTCCTTTTACCACAGATTCGCCCACGTATCTTCGGAAGCGACCCGCCGTGAGTCCGAACTCCAGCGCCTAGTCAGAGCGTGGGACGAGTTCGAATCCAAGAAGCGCACGGTTGAGGAGTGGGCGTCCAGAGCTGAGGCCCTGCTGGCAGACAACAGGGTGGACTCCAAGCAGGCCGTGGACTTCCACAAGCGCTTCTTCCAGGGCGCCGACGAGAGAGCCGTGTCGGAGCTGGTCCGGTCTGGGCGAGAGCTGCTGGAGGTATGATATTTAATTCTTACAGTTTACGAAAATGTACTTAATGGGAAACAAAAATAACTTTTTTTAATGAAACTGTTTTGAAAGAAGTTTCTTTAAAATTTAATAAACGTGGAATTAGCGGAAAACCAGCACTACTCAGGATTTATTCCCGAGAGAGCATGAGTTGAGCTTTGTTTGTAAGTTGGGACAGCTAATGCTTTCTTTCTTTCTTTGGAAATCGTTGGGCACCGTAACATGAAAATAGCACTGCGGTTGACTTGATAAAAACGAAAGATTTTACTTTGTTTTTCTAATCTGTGCCTAAGATTAATTAGAGTGATAAAAAACAAACGTTTCAAAATCAACTTTCTTTGTTAGTCAGTAATAACATGAGCGATCATTAATGACCTGTGAAATCAAACAGACCGCAGTTTTATTACCAAAAGTAATGATCCCAAATATATTTTCTAATCATCAAAAAAAAGCTACAGAATTGTCCTGGACTTGGTGCATTATACCAGCAGTTACCTTATAGCTACGACATTGTCTTTAAAGTAAAGTATCAGCCTATAAAATGTCCCTTTGCAGAGCTTAGTTCTCTGTCATTGAAATCAACATTAGATACTGGCTTAATCTACGCTTACCAGATAAACCCTACTAGTATGTGCATTGCTTCAAAATTTCACGAACGAGACGAAAAAAGATACGATTCTGTTGATTGGCTAATAGTACACTGCACTCATATTTTCAGCCAATCAGCAGTACGCGCTCTGAGCATGAAATTTGTTTAGAGAACGATAGTATTAACATCCGAAGTGGCAAGAGGACATGAAATTGCATTTAAATATCATTGACCTTACCTTGCTCAAATTGTACCAATTGCTCTAGCTGGTGAACGAGGAAGACCGTCCCCGCGTGGTACAGACGGTGGAAGAGCTTCAGCGGCGCTGGCGGGAACTGTTGGACCGCGCACCGCCTCATCTCATGCGCCTGGAGTTCCGCCTTGACGAGGCCGTCTTCCACCACTGCATCAAGGACATTGAGAAGGAGATAGTTTATGAGGAACAGGTAAGCGTTGTTGACATTGGACAAGCACGAGATTTACAAAAAAAAACTGTTTTATTAATTCTACCAGTCTACTGTTAACTGTTTTATTAGTTCTAGTCGATCATAAGGAATAAGGTTTTGAAAGTGAATTATTATTTTTAATTCAGATTTAAACTCATAAGCTGAGTGTAGTCAAAGCCCACTTTGCTACTTTTATATAAGATTCAGAATTTTTGGTTGATGGTAGTATCTACTGATTGCGATGCTACTAGTATGAGAAAATCAGCATTATTATAATTTCTTCAATAAGTAGAAATCTCTCTTTGAATTTTTTTAACAATTTTTTTTAAAAGCCGATTTATTTTGAGAATATCATAATCATAAAAAAATAACTGAATAAATATATCACTGAAAGTTTTAGAACTCAATTGACATTATACCTTTTCATATTTTGATGTGTTTTGTACAGGCCTATAACCAAAGCGACGACGCCGACGGCATCCTTATAAGGAACGAAGAGTATTTCCGTAACCAAGGCAAAGTCATGCAAGTGGAACACTGTCTCCAAAACCTGAAGAAGATCGCGACTAGCTTCACTCACCAAACCGGAGACACGTCTCTGGAAGAATCTGTTAGGAGATGTGAACAGGAATGGGAGAGTACTGTTCATAGAGTAGAACACTTCAGACAGCAGTTGCAACGGATCCCAGCAAAGTGGGACGCTTACAGAGACAAGTTCAGGGAGATGGAGAAATGGATGGACCATGTTGACACGACGATGGACAGCATTGTAAGGGAAGTAGACTCGGCAGAAGCGTTTGAGCGAGAGAAGACCATCTTCCAGGTAAGTCTAGTGTGATATTTTGATATTAACGTAAAATTTTACTGAGTTGGTTCTTCAACTGATGCCCGGTCCCAATATTTGAAAAATGATCCGTTCTAGTACGACTGATGAGAGCTGGCATGAAAAGTAAATTATGGAACTGTATTTACGACTCGTAGTCGGTTGGAGCTAAACGGTTAGTCATTTTTGACACTTTACGAATTGTAAAATATTGGAAACGGGCATGAGCAGAACCTTTTAATATACGAATTTATTACCGTAAGGCGGGCGTACTTACTGTATCATTTATTTGTATTGAACATACTTCTTGGGCTTGTAAAATATCTGCAAATAGCCGGATCGCATATTGTGACATTGTTTACACATCATGAAAATCTTTCTGATTTAGTGAAAATCTGATTGTTTGATGTAGTTAGTTTATGAAGTCAAATTGTATACCAGTTGATCTGAAGATTTAGATGTTAAAATAGAAGGTTCATAATAAAAATATTTTAATTGCTCAAACTTTTATAAGAGATCACATAACCTAATAAATGCAACTATTTTTTTTAACGCTCCTATTGGAATCAGTTGAGGGAACTTATGGTAAATATTTAACACATGCTTGTTTTTGAAACCATTCTTAATTTACGACACCAATGAAAGTCCTTTGAGTAACAAAAGTCCGGTTTTTAGAATCTTGCTTTAAATTGAAAATGGTAAGTAATTTTGTTTCATGTTCTTTTCCAATTTTCTAGAACATTTGCCGCGAAGCCGATAAGAAACGCGAAGACATGAAATGGCTTGTGCAGACATTAGATATGCTTTCAAACCATTGCTCAGAATTAGAAGCTCAAGAGGAACAGATCAAACTGGAGAACCTGATAGCGAGGTACAAGAACCTTATACCAACAATAGAGATCACAATGATTAAAACTGAGACATACACCAGATGTTACACGTACCGAAGAGAAGTTCATGAAGTTATTTGTATATTGGAGAGTGCTAAGGAGCAAGCCATGATTGAGCCAGAACCGCAATCTCTGCAACATGTAGAACAGTTAGTGGTCGAACAGCAATCGGCAGTGCAGAAGCTCGACCGACAACGTCCTTCTGTAATGTCTATGCTCCAACGCGGAAAAGATCTAATCAAAGATGCTAATGCGCCTGCTTTTGTCAGAGAAGATGTTCGAAACCTTGAAAGTGGCTGGAACACCGCATACGAATCTTCCACTGACCGTCTGCACAAATTGCAAGACACGCAGAAAGTATGGTCTAACTATGAGTACCAGAAAGAGGAGTTGATGTCTGACCTTGATAAGATTGAAAACATTATTGCCCATCCAGGCTTAGAGCTTGGCGTGACTAATATTGGACGTGAACTCCAGGAAACAAAAATCCTAAGTTCTGATATTGAGAAGGCTAAATCTGAAAGATTGCCTCAATTACAAGAATCTTATGCTCAATTACGTTCTCTGACTGCAAACAAACCTAAACCGGTAATCGAGAAAGATTTAGAAACCATCGAACGTAAACTAGGAAGAGTAGAAGATGAAGTGCACACGAAAGTTGAACATTTGCAAAAGTTCAATGAAGAATGGGTTACGATCGAACGTAAACTGGAACATGTACGAGAATGGATCAAGAAAGAGAGTCCAGCGTTGATATCTCAAATTCAGTCAGAAAATATTACCCCTGAAGAACGCGTTGAGAAATCACAAGCATTACAAAAGGTGATCTCTGAAAAGTTGCACCTTGTTAAAAATATTGCGGATCAGGGTACTAAGTTAGCGACAGAACATAAAGTTCACGACGCTAATAGACTTAAAGGCGAAGTTGCTTTGTTAGAAAAAATGATGGCTGATCTTCAAAGATCCACAGAACATCAGACTAAAGTTGTCGAGCACGATCTTGCTAGTTGGCAGAAATATCAGAAAGGTGTATCTGAGATCAAACCATGGATTGAAGAAGCAGAGATGAAACTAGGAAACGTTCCAAAACCAACTAATTTACCTGAAGCTCAACAATTGCAGCAGCAATCACGAGCATTAATCACTGACTGCGACAAGCAACTCATGAATCTTCAGATCCTGTCGAGTGTTAGTCACCAATTATCAGGTAAAACTAGTGCTCCTGATGAAGTCGACGCCATACACTCTAGATGGGCAGTGGTCCATGATCTCGCTGATCAATGGAACAACAAGCTAGACAAGCTTGTCAATAATTGGGAGACATTTGAAAAGGATGCTGAAAAACTCGAAAGTTGGATTGAAAACGGTGAAAAACTTTTAAGTAGTCGCAGTGTGTCTGTCGACACGCCACAAGTAGAAAAATTAGACAGGGAACTTAACAAATTAAAATCCTTTGGAAACGAGATTTCACAACAACAAGCTAAAATAATTAGCTTATCTCAGACTTGTGATAACATTTGCCACAACATACAACCGGAAGGAGCAACTTTGCTGAAAAACAAAGTATCTGATATAAAGCAACGGACAAATTCGTTGGCTGAAACGGTGAGAGCCAGAGTAAACGAATTATCAGACAAGATCATTGTGAGACAAGAATTCATGACAAAATTACACAACTTTGACAACTGGATTACAGACTTCAGAAGAAAAACTGAAAGTTATGACCAAATTGGTGCAGACAAGGTAGAACCTACACTGCAGTCAATGCATGTACTATCTCAAGAGCATGCGGCCAAGGAACCTGAATTCACAGACATCTACAATGAAATCAAAAATATGACCCTTACGTCTCACCCCGATGAGTCCCGTGCTTTGAGTGAAACTTACTCGAATATCGCTCAACACTATCAGATCATAGAAAATAACATTCAACAAAACAAGGCTGTATTACAAAAGTGGTCGGAACTGTTGAATTGGTATGAAGACACAAAACAACAACTTGGACACATTCAATATCAAATCGATGGTCCAAAACTTACACCTGAAAGCTACGAAGTATTGCGTCAAGAGTTAGTAAATATTGTCACTAAAGTACCAGAGTGGAAAAGCCATGTTGCCTTATTAGATGGACCTTCAAGAGTTAAAGTGACAGACCAAAACTCGGGCAGAATCATGTCACCTACAAGTTTGGTTAAAGAAATTGAGATGAAAGCGGACGCCTTATTGAATCAGGTAACTACAAAGAGAGACTTAGTGCAAAAAGTGGGAGCTAGATGGGACAAATTTAATGTTCAACACAATGCTTTGGCTCAAGTATTAACTAACATCCAGTCCGTTCTCAATGACATGGCTCAGAAACCTGTACCACTTACTGAAGCTACTATACAAGATATGACAGAAAATCTTGATAAGCTAGATGCTGAATTAAAAGACAAACAATCAATTAGGAAAGAATTGCGAGAAGAAGGGTTGCATTTGATGAGAGAAGATCAACCAAACATGGGAACAATACAAAACGCATTATCTGCTGCAGATAATAACTGGGATCAAATTGTCAATTGTGTTCGTGATACGAAAAATAAGTACATTTTACTGTCGTCTACATTACAAGAACTCAAAAATTTCACTGTAGCTTTTGACAGGGAGATGAGTAGAGCTGAACAGTTATACAATGATTCAAAGGACGCTCCCAATGATTACGTGCAAACAGCACAGTCCTTGGAAAAGGCCAAGAAATCGTACGAAATTTTGAAAAGGTCAAAAGGTTTATTAGACCAGATGGACGTTATCAAGCAATCTGTATTAAAACAAGCTTCTACTCTCGGTGGATTTGATACAAGTCCTCTTGAAGAAGCATTCTTAACTTCACAAACTCACTGGGAAAAAGTAAATGATGCTGCTATTAAGAGAATACAAGATTTGGAATCCCAGCTAATTGTTTGGAGACAGATTGACGACACTAAAAATCAAGTAGTTACATGGCTCAGTGAAACCGGACAGAATTTGTCCAATGCATGTGATAATCTAGAAATTAGATTTGGTCAAAACCATCTTACAAAGTATAAGGAAGAGTTACCTTTATACTTGTCTTTGAAAAATAGCATCAAGGTTAAATGCGAACAAATTACAAATCTCAATAAGAATATTCCAGTGGAACAAGTTTCTTCCATTGCCAACTATTTGGAATCTGAATTTGAAGCGCTACAAAGCCTAGCTGATAATTTAGAAAGTGCTGTTTCATCACTAGGTACAAAGGAAAATAAGTTAAAAGATAACATCAAACGTCTGTCTGATAGCGTCAGCAAAATACGAGATGATATTATCAAATGTGATGATATGACTGGTGATAATTCAAAGATTTTAGATCGCCTCAAAAAATGTCAAGTGTGTAAAACAGAGCTACAAAACTTAAACGATGAAATAGACAATTTGACATTAACTGTTTCTGAAATGAATGCCAATTACCCTGGATTTTACGAATCATTGGTACCAAAAGAACTAAGTTCACTTCAAAAACGATTCGAAAGTGTCGTTATCCATGCTAATAAGACAGAAACTACACTCCTTACTTTCTTGCAAAAATTGTTTACTGACAAGCTAGCTATGTTCAATAGAAACTTAAAGATACTGGATGATAAAACAAGATGGTGTATTCCAGACGCAAGCAGTGATAAATATAATTTGGAAGTCAAAGCAGCAGCATTGGCTGATGTTGAAAACGGTATTGCAGAATGCAAGAGTAAAGTTAAGGAGTTGAAAGAAGCCTGCGATATTCTAAACATTGTAGCAGAACCGGCTTGTGCTCAAGAAGCTGCTGTACAAACTGATAAAGCTCAGAAAAATCTGGATGTACTGGTAGCTAATTGCGATGAAATTAAGAACCGATTAAAAGAAAACATAGACGCCTGGCAAGATTATGAAACTTTACTAGAAAATGTCTCAGACTGGCTGAAAGAAAAGGAAAATACAGTTCGGCTTGAAGCTGCTAATCTTCTAAATATGAACGAGATAGACAATAAAATAACAGAAATGCATAACTTGAACCAAGAGGTGAAAGATTATAATGATGAAATCAACAAGCTCACTACAATTGGTGAGAATATTTTGTCTCGTAATCCAGATTCCAGAGTTTTGCAATATATAAACCATTTAGTAACCAGATATCAAACGGTTGCAAAGTTTATGGATAACCATCTAAACAGACTACAAGACCTTAAAAATAACAAAACCAAATATGATCAATCGATTATTGACTTCAAAACTTGGCTTCAAGATGCAAATGGTAAGATTAAAGATTTAGCTGTAATGAGCAAACATGCAAAACCAACACCTGCAGATTTAGCACAAGTAAAAAAACTAAATGAAAACAAAGAAGTTGGTCAGCGACTACTCAATAGTGCTATTGAATCAGGTGAATCATTATTCAGTGGTATAACTCCAGAAGGCCGTGAACAAGTACGAAATGAGTTGAGGTCCTTGCGAGACTACTTTGAAGAATCAGTTGATTCACTGAACAACGTCATAAAAGATATTGAAACCACTATCAATAAAAGATCTTCTTTCGATGATACATTTAATCAAGTCCAGAAATGGATCAGTGATAAAGAAGCAGAAATTGGTGAGTTTAAGCTATGCCCAACATTACCCGAAAAGAAAGCACAACTTCATGCTAATAAGATTATGCATCAAGAAGTTGAGTTACATCAATCTATGCTTTCTCAGTTGACAGAAAAAATTAAACTAATGCCTGACGATGAAGCTGAAAAGAGCCTTTCCAAGACAATCGAGAGGTACAGAGGCTTGTCTAAAGAACTTGAAAAGCGGATCTCTACATGCGAGTCACACGTGGCTGATCATGAAAAATATGTTCAAGCATTCGAAGACTGCCGTGATCGTCTCAATCACATAATTGCAGAAAACAGCATGCTTAATTATGGCGTTGTAACACAAAAAGAAGACGTTGATTCTAAAATCACAGCTATTGGAAAAGTTACTTCTAAAGCTGATGAGGTTGAAAACATACTTGATGGTTTAAAGACAAAACTAAATACAGTTTTAGAAACAACAAGTTCAAATGGCCACCCAGTTTTGATAAGTGAATATGAACAGCTTCAAACAACATGGGACCAATTCGCCACACAGTGTAAAGAACAGGATAAAAAGCTTAAAGATACTCTGAAGCAATGGAATGAAAGTCAGAAAACATTAGATGAGTTAGAAGAATGGCTGAAAATAAAAGAAAATCAAGTAAGAGACCAAAGCTTGAAGAGCAATCTTGAAGCTAAAATTAACCACTTACAGAAAGTCAAAGAAATACAGAGTGAGTTGACAGCACGTAGCCCTGAGTTTGCTGCATTAACAAGTAATAAGCAGACTGTTGCAAGTGAATCTGATTTAACTAACAAGACATCAAAGTTAGCAACAAGATATCACACTCTCAACAATCTTGTCAACGAAATAATATCTAAATATGAAGTATTTGTATCCGAACATCAATTGTTTGAAAATGAGTATGACAACATGGAGAGTTGGCTAGTAGGAATGCTTGGAGAATTGCAAGATCTTAATGAAATTGTTGGTGACTATGCAGTTTTACAAGAAAAGCAAAACAAAGCTAAGGAACTGTACGAAACCAGAAATAAGAAGACTCCTGTTTTTGAAGAATTCTTAAGTTTGGGCGAGAAACTGTATACTCATACTAGCCCTGATGGTAGAGAAGTAATTCGTCAAAAGATTCGAAAAATCAGAACATTATGGGATAGTTTTGGAGACAGTTTCCAAGAAACCGTCAACAAATTGGACCAATGTTTACTGCAATTCTCTGATTTCTCCCTTGCTCAAGAACAGTTAACAAAATGGCTGAAGGACGTAGAGAGAGCAATGCAGAGACACACAGAATTAAAAGCTTCTCTTGAAGAAAAGAAAGCACAGTTGCAGAACCATAAGATAATGCACCAAGAAATTATGACACATCAACAGTTAGTCGAATCTGTTTGCGACAAAGCGCAGCAGCTTGTAGACCAAACTCATGATGCGTCTTTGAACGTTTATTTACAATCTATCAAACAACTATTCCAAAATATCGTCACAAAATCCCAAAATCTTCAGGATAATCTGGAAGATTGTGTAAAGAGACACGAGGACTTAGTACGTCTCATCCAGCAGTACAAAGACTGGCTCGGTTCTCAGTCAGAAAAACTTCTTGACATTGAAAATGCAACCGGAGAAAAACCTGAAATCATCAGAAAGCTACAGTCTGCTGTTGCCTTAAAAGATATTGAAAAAATAGGTGCAAGCAAATTAGATGAAATCAGAAATGTTTTTTCATCGGTCAGCAAAAGCACTTCAGAAGCTGGAAATGCTGCAATCAAAGCAGAAATTGATAATTTGTTAGAGCAACTACGTAATGCTGTACAAGGTATTGGAACATCTGAACAAAAATTAAAACACACATTAGAAATTTGGAATAAGTTTGACTCTTCTATAGAATCCATCACTGAGTGGCTTAAAGATATGGAATCAAAATGTCGCGATCAAAGCCTTTGTTCGACATTGCAAGAAAAAGAAGCTCAATTGAAGAGATACGTCGATCTAAGAAATGAAATAAATGCGAAAGAAAAAGAAATTGATGCTTTTGTTGATGAATCACACAGTCTTATACAACTCAGTGGAGTTGAGCGTTTGAAACCTCTTGTAACGCAAGTCAATAGCAGATACCAACAACTACATTTGATTTCCAAGGAAATCGTTAATCATTGGTCTGAGCTAGTCGCAGACCACCGTAAATATGTACAATTACGCAATGAATTTGATACATGGCTGAGTCCACTAGAAGAACAGCTGTCTCAAATAGTAACCAAGGAAGATAAACTTAGCATTGAAAGTAAAGGCAGCAAGCTTCAAGTATTTTTGATGGAAAGAGATAACGGCGAACACAAAATTGGCATACTAACAAGCGCCGGAGATAAAGTACTTCCTGAGACAGCAGCAAATGGTAGAGAAAATATTCGTGCTGAAATAAGGGCATTGAGAGAAAGATGGGATAAACTCAATGACACTATTCTCCAGCAACAAAAAGAACACGAATCTCAAACGTTGCAATGGTCTAGTTACCAAGACGTTCTGCAACAGACCCTGTCGTGGTTGGACGAAAAAGAAAAGGTAGTAGAGGCTGAAGAGAAGTCTGTACTAAATTCAGCTCAAGAAATTAAATCTAAATTGTTGAAAAATAAAACGTTATTACAAGAAATTTACTCTCATAAACGAGTGATTGAAACTGTAACCGAGAAAGCCAAAAATGTAGCAGCTAATTTACACTCAGACAAAGATGAGAGTGATGAAATGACGGCTATTATTCAATCAGTCTGGGACAGATACAACGCATTGACGAATAGGCTTTCAATAATTATTGATAATCATGAAAAAACGTTTGAAATTTACCAACAATTTACAGATCAACAGAAATCCCTCCAAGACTACCAAAAGCATTTATGGGATCGTCTTCATTTGTTATCAGACTTTAGCGGCAATAAAGCTGCCCTACAAAGCAAATTAGGTAAAATTCAAGAGTTGTTAGATGCCATACCGACAGGCAACAACAAATTGAAGATTTTGGCGGATCTAATTGAAAATAATTCTTCGAAGCTCTCACCTAGAGGTAGAGAGGGTATGTCCAGAGAATTGGCATTGCTCAAAGCAGACTTGGAAAAGTTCACAGCTACAGTTCACGACGTTAAGCGTGGTATTGAAGACAAAATACAGCAATGGATTGAATTTGAAAGTGCAAATGATAGGTTGCAACATTGGTTGAGTGACACAGAAATGAGTTTGAAAACATATACTCCAAAGGCAACGCTGGAAGAAAAAATTGATCAACTAAGTAAATATCAGGTATGTATTATTTTCTTTATACTTTATTTTCTCGCAGTATTACGGTACTAAACATGTTTGTTATAAATACAGGACTTATGTAAAGCGATTGATAATCACGAAAATGATTTGAGTGCTGTCATAAGACTTGGAGAGGCTTTGGATCAAGTAAGATTACAAAACGGAAACATTTTTATATCCTCAGCACTGTAGGATATAGTCTAATTTTCAGTAGTCGGTCTATTAATTACACAAAAGCTTATAAATGGAAGGCTAACAACAATTTAAATACTTCTCATGTATTTTAAAGAGTAAAATACGTAATTTTTGCTCCACTTTTATGTATTTTTATGAATTAAATACTAATTTTATTAGAGGCAATGGTTATTGGTATCCTTTAGTTCTGTTACATTTGGCTGGAATAAACTTTGATTCCTATATGTGACAATACTAATAGTAGTTGTCGTAGTTTAGTTTAAACCTTTTCTACCTCTAATTTTCTTTACTAAACTACTGATGGTTCAGTAATATTTTCAAAAAATAATATTTTTCAGGCAATCTTGGCTAATCTTAAGAAGACTGAAAATGATGTTGATAAATTAAGTGACGAATTCAGTGATTTAATCGAAAATTGCAATGATACCAGAATCACCATGAACCTTCAACAAATGACTTCACGGTTCCAATCAGTACAATCAACCGCTAGAGAACTTGTTAAAAAATGCGAACAAGCTGTTAATGATCACAATGCGTATCAAGAAAAATACAATCAATGCACTGACTGGATAAAAACCGCACAGCATAAATTTGAAGAATGCAATAAGAACTTGTCAAACACTCCAGAAGGTATAGGTGCAAAGCGTGAGAGCCTAAACGATTTGCTTAGCCAGCGACGCAACGCTACTTTGCTAGTTAACAACACATTTGAGCTAGGTGAAAAGTTATATCCTTCCACATCACTAGAAGGAAAAGAAATTATAGAACAACAACTTCACGATATCCAACAAGCTATTGATAACTTATACGATAGCATCACTAAAGCGGAAAGAGATTTAGATTCGGAACTGAATAAGTGGTCATCATTTGACGATAATCTTAAGGGTGTCAAGCAATGGTTATCGACAGCAGAAAAGAACTTGCCAAAAGAAATTGAACTAAAAGCTACATTGGACGAAAAACGTAATCAACTGAATGTATACCGAGGTTACCTCCAGGATGCAGTTGCACATCAACAAGATATAGCCAGCTTAGAAGCCCGCGCTCAAAGCTTGCCTGATGTTACCAAAGAAATCACAAAAGAAATTAACCAACTTAAACAACGACATGAGACTATACTTGCTCGTGCCAAATCGTTTGTAGAACAATATGAAGCTATTGTCAATAATCATCAACAGTACACTAAAGCAGTTATGGATTTGCAAGAGTGGGTAGAAGCTACTCACAATACGGCACAACTTTGGGGTGATGTTAACTTAGAACGTGTAGCTTTGAGTAGTAACTGCGAGAAGCTAAAGTCTTTACAACTTAGTTTGCCAGAAGAAAAAACACGCATTGATAAAATACGTTCCTTAGGTGAAAAGGTTTTGCCTGGAACAATAAGCAATGGGCAAGCAAACATCAGAAACCAAATAGACGCTTCTCATCAGGAATGGGAAGGTTTGGTTTCATTTATTAATAAGACCATCGAGTCCCTAGAAAACAAAATTCAACAGTGGAATGAATATGAAAACATGAAAGATCAGTGCTTGGCTTGGATAAGAAGCACTGATACTCAAATCCACGCTGTTGACCTGAAAGCCACTTTACCTGAAAAGCAAGAACAATTTAAGAAATTCCAAGAATTACAAGGAGAAGTTCGGGCTAAAGAACTTGAAATTGACAATATAACTGAAAAAGCACAACACTTGTATACCGGCGTTCTTGGACCTCGTGGTTCACAAATATCTGACCTGTCAGTAAAATACCAGACTTTGTCTCAAAAAGTTAAAGATCTAACTAACAGATGGCAGCAATACGTAAAAACACATCAAGAATTTGCCAGCAACGTCACTGAATGCTCGCAATGGATTGAGGAGTTAAGAGATAAGTTAGACTTCTGTGCCGATCTAAGTTCTAGTTCACAAGATGACTTAGAAACCAAATTGGTGTTGATCCAAAATCTTTTGCTGACAAAGGACGAGGGCTTCACGAAAGTGCAGTCTCTTGTTGAGTTGGCTCAAAATGTTATGGCCAATACCGCTCCAGCCGGTCACGAAGCAATTAATAATTCATTAATTGCACTACAAGAACAGTGGTCGGCGCTTTTGTCTAGAATGATTGAAACAAAGAGTATGTTGGATGATTCTGTAACAAAATGGGCTGGATTCTTAGAGCAAATCCAGTTGATAGAAAAGAGCAATGTCTGGCTTGAGAATATGTTAGCTGAACTAACTCCTTATGAAACCTCGATGTCTGATAAGAGAACGCAGCTAGAAAAATTAAAGGAAGTTGAAGAAAAAGCCAGATGCGATCGTCTGGATGTAGATACTTTAAAAGCTAAAGCTGCTGAAATGATCGCTAGTGGACAGCAAAATCAAGCAGCTTCAAAAGCACAAGAAACTTTAAACAAATTTGATACACTGTATGATAGGATCAAGAAGTTACTTGCTGATCGTGAAGAACAATACAAAGACCATAGACTATACAAAGAAGCCTATGACGAACTTATTCAATGGCTAGGTAGGGCTAGAGAAAAGGTTCCTTCCTTGAAGTCTAAGCCACTAAGTGACAAATTAGCGATCGAAAATTCAGTGGCTCCTCTTGATGCGCTCATAAATAAACAAGCTCAAGGAGAATTGCTTCTAGAACATCTACATCATACTGGAGAAGTCGTTCTTGCGAGCACTTCACCTGATGGTCAAGTGATAATCAAAAATGAGATGAAAGCTCTTAAAGAAAGTTTCGATGATCTATTTAATGATATCAAACAACAAAAGAGTCAATTAGAAGAGACAGTAAACCAGTGGCGAGAGTATAAAGACGAGTATGAGCGACTTTCAGATTGGTTGCAACAAAAAGAAATTCTCATAAAAAATCACAAGTTAGCCCTTCTTGGAACAGCCAAAGAAAAAGGTGCTCAGGTAAACGAAGTGAAAGAAATTGTTGATCATTTGGTTAAAGGAAAAGAAGATTTAGAAAATTTCAATGCTTCAGCAGCTGGATTACTTTCTTCACATCTTGATACATACGTGAACAACCAGCTACGGCATTTGAATTCAAGGTACCAAGTTTTGGTAAATATGGCTAACGACGTCCTTAAAAAAGTTGAAACTAACTACGAGCAACACCAAAATTATGATGATAACTATGCTAAAACTAAAAAATGGATTAATGACGCTTGGGAAATCACTCGCAGTGGTAGTGAAGCTGGAAGTAACAGCAGTAAGGAAGCGTTACAAAAACGTCTAGAACAAATTGAAGATTTACTTAAACGTCGCGAAGAAGGCCAAAATTTGGTACATGCTACTATTAACAGTGGAGAAAAGGTATTGAGAAATACAAGGTCTGACGGTAAAGATAAAATCAATACTGAACTTAAGGAACTACAAAATGAATGGGATCGCTTAGTCAAAAAGATGTCCACAGCTAAAGTACATTTAGAAACTGCACTACTTCAATGGGCTGATTACAGTTCAAGCTATTCGCAGCTGCAACAATGGATCTTAGATAGAGAAGCAAAATTACAAGAAGTGTGCGAGCAAAAAGTCGCCAAGTCAAAGAAGGGCCCAGACCGCTTGGCTGGTCTCACTACTGGCCTCAGTCTTGGTGAAAGAAAAGCTACTCTCCGTCAAACAAACAATATTGTGCAAGATATCGTTTCGTTTGAACCAATGATACAGTCTGTAACTTCTAAGGCTTCAGAACTTATGCAACAAGCTCCGGCATCTGAAATCACCAGCAAATATGAAACATTAACAAAACAAGCTAAAGATTTGTATGAAAAGCAAAAGGAAACCGTTGAACACCATCAAGCGTTTATTGAGGCTGGTTCCGATTTCGTCCAATGGATTAGGGCTGCTAAAGAAAAGTTAAGTAAGTGCTCTGATGCAACTGGAGACAAAGAATCATTAAGCAGTAAGATATCTCAGCTCAAAGTTTTGGAAAGTGAATTACCTGAAGGGCAAGCAAAATTACAAAAAGCCCTGGAACAAGGAGAGATATCTTGTGGTATAGCTGATGATGAAGACAGAGAAGAAATCGAAGAAGAAGTAGCACTAATGCAAGAGGAATACGATAACTATGTGTAAGTAAAATTAAAATTCCATATTGTATTAAAAAAAAAAAAAAATTATTACAAGGTGCGGTAATATATTCCGTATGTTTGTAGTGAGCAGCTAAATAACACTAAAGCGCTTATTGAAGGAGGTATCGTTAAATGGACAGAATATGAAGAGCAGTACAAGGAAGCCTTGGATTGGTTGTCGAAGACTGAAAAATTAGTACAATCATTTAACAAGCTGCAAAATAACTTGGAGCAAAAGAAAGTCGTACTTGAAGAGTTCCAGGTTAGTTTGGTTATAAGCGAACTACTTTTAAATGTTTTTCCCTAAGAATACAATTAATTAGTTATTTTTTTTTATAGGGACATCTTCAAACACTATTCGATTGGCAAGCCGAGCTCGACAAATTGAATGTTCGTGCTCAGACATTGTTAGAAACGTGTGCAGACACCAGAATCTCTAATGGAATTACTCAATTGACAACAAAATATAATGCTTTGCTGTCGTTGGCTAAAGAGGTTATGAAGAGACTTGAACTTCATTATCAGGTAACTTTAAACTATACATGCAAAAAAAAACTGTTATGATAATTCACTTTGTCTTTATTATATTAAAATTAATATTTTTCCAGGAACATCAACAACATAATGCTCTTTACGGCGAATGCCAAGATTGGTTGGACCGAACCCGAGAAAAACTCAACCAATGTGCTGAAATACCTAATACATTATCAGAAGTTAATAGTAAACTTAACACTGTAAAACTTCTGCGTCAATCTTTGGAACAAGG
Source organism: Glyphodes pyloalis (assembly GCA_037074685.1). Classification (NCBI taxonomy): domain Eukaryota; kingdom Metazoa; phylum Arthropoda; class Insecta; order Lepidoptera; family Crambidae; genus Glyphodes; species Glyphodes pyloalis. The sequence goes on along the minus strand of JAYKKO010000003.1, from coordinate 1,915,832 downwards.
TCAGAACAAACTGAGATATTTGTTAGAACTTAAAGAGAAGGTAATCATGAACACAGAACAAGTTGGTGCAGCTAAGATTCAAGAAGACACTGATAATTTGAAGCAAGAGTTTGATAAACTTATAGCCGATTTGCAAGATGTACGCAATAAGCTTACTAATAGGGCTAGCCAGTTTGATGATATTTCAAAGGTAAGTGCCAAATATTGTTTTACCTATACACACAATTTTGATATATTTCTGTGACATAAACTATCTTAATAATTTTTGAACACTTTTTTCTGTCTTTAGATTCATAAATTGTTAGTTGAGTGGCTGGATGATATTGATCAGAAGATACAATCTGACGACTCACTACTCAATGACTTATCTGAGAAGAAGGCTAAGTTGGAAAAATTCAAGACCTTTAACAGGGACATTGATTCCCACAACGACCTTATCAAAAAACTGAATGAAAAACTGAAGGAAGATGGATCATTAAAATCTAAAGAAATTGAAGACACCCTGAAACGCTATGATAATATTAGAAAAACAGTAAATGATATGATTTCCGTAAGTGTTTTCCACCTATGCTACATACGGCTCTCACACTTGAGTAACATAAATATTACAGTTTCTTTCATAATTTACTTGATTTAATTATTTATTACAGAAACTGGAGGACTATGTCAAATCCCACATTCAATACAAAGAATCGTACGATAACTTCTACGATTGGATTCGTAATTGCAAAATTGAAATTCAACAATGCTCAGACTCTCACGGCGAGAAAGAAGAAGTCCAAAAGAAACTTAAGAACGTAAACAAAATCATCGAATCTCTGCCAAAGGGTGAGGCTCTGTTGAAGAAAACCATTACCTTAAGCGAAGCTGTATTGAAAACAACAGGAAACGAAGGAAAGGATAACATCAACCAAGAAATCAGGCAGCTTCAGATCGAATGGGAAAACCTGCAACAAATATGTAAAGACACCAAGAAACTCTTAGAGAAATGCTTATCAGCCTGGTCCGACTTCTTAGAAACTTCAGAAAAGATGAGCAAATGGGTCAAAGATTTTGATAACAAATTAAAGGGAGTTCAGAAGGTTGATAAAATTACACCCGAGCACTTGGATAAATGCCGAGTAAGTAAAATTATCATTATTACATATTAAAGTTTTCGTATAGTCCCGATTCTTAATCAAAGCTTAAATGTATTGTTACAGGAGCTGTTATCAGAAGCCTTGGGTCACAAACATGTCCTAGAAGAACTTAATGACAGATGTGAAAACTTAATGGAGTTAAGTGCTTGTGCATGGGTACGCGATAAGACAGTTACTTTGCAGACAGAATATACAACTCTTCTCACTAAGATACAAGGTCTCGTTTCAAATGGAGAGAAGAATCTTTCTGACCACACTGAGTTCATTAAGGCGAAGGAAGAATTGCAGAAGTGGCTAGAAACAGCTCATGGAACTGTCCAAGACTCTATTGGAGTTGGTGACATTGAAACCACTAAGGACAAACTAGAAACAATTAAACTGGTCAGCAATAGAATGACCGAAGGACATCATTTACTAGTTGTATTACAAGAAGCATTTAAGAAAGCTCTGAATAATACTCCACCTGAGGAGCAAGATGGCTTACGAAATGATGTCAAATTATTGCAAGAAAGCTGGGACCAATTAAAGATTGATCTGAATTCTATCACAGTTCAACTCAAGGCTGCTATTGGCAAATGGGAGGACTTTGAAGAATCCAAAAACAAGATGAACCAATGGATTAAAGACACCGAACAGAATTTGGACAAAGTACCACCTACTACTGGTGAGCTGGGTGAAATGAAGACCTTACTTGAAAAATACAAGCACATTGAAGATGCAATTGATAATAAGAAACCTGAATTAGAAAGGCTAAAGAGTGAAGCTGCTGAACTAAGCAGTTGGGCTAAGAAACCCGCTGTAAAAGAATCTGTGTCAGAAATTGAGAAGAAGTGTAATGCTCTACGCGCAAAATGCGCTGCAAAGAAAGCAGAGCTCGAATCTGACATCAAAGACTACAACCAGTATCACCAGTCTTTGCAAGACACAGAAAAATGGCTGTTACAAATTTCATTCCAGCTTATGGCTCATAATTCTTTGTACATTTCTAACAGAGAACAAACAGAGGAACAGTTAGCTCAGCATGCCGTTTTGTTAGATGATATTCAAAAGTACAGGTCTACTCTTGACGATTTGGAAGCCAAGGGTCGCGCACAGATAGAACGATACCAAGCCACGACGCCATCTATCAAAGATACAGTTGGTAAGCAGTTGAAGAACGTCAATGACAGCCACAAATCGCTACTTGCCACTGCGTTGCAGATTGAGCGGCGTCTAAGAGAGGGTCTCGCTAAGTTCAAGGAATACGAAGATACCCTTGAAAGTATTTTGAACAACCTGGATGAGTGTGAGCCTGCTATCACTGAGCTAGACGTTCCTGTGGATGGACTATCTCATGGCCGCGAGCTATTAGACAAGGCTAGGGTAAGTTTGCGTCCAAATATTGATCGGTACCATTAAAATACAAAAATGTTTCTGACTTTCACCTTTCCATCGCAGTCTCTCCACAACCGTCTTCAAACGGAGAAGAGTCGCCTCTCAGCGGCAGTAGCGGCGTGTTCAGCAGCGGCTGCCTCGGTCTCCAGACCGTCGTCGCCAGCAGACACTGCCCCCTTGCCCATCCCCCCTAGGGAACTCCACGTCAGGGCCCGCCTTGAGGACCTCATCGACCAGGTACTGAACGCCTCCGCTTCCGTACTCGCTTCAGATGTGCTCACCTCTTTCTGAAATTGGTTTTAATTAATATTTGGATGCGTTTGGAATACTACTTACTTTTAACGTGACAAGGTTTAGATTTGGGTAAACGTCTCAGATTATTTGCAAATAAAATAGAACGGCTTTTGATCTGTCAAAGTCCACCGTATCGAGATTTTCAGAAATAGCATTTTAAACAACCTTTTGCTGATGACACGACAAGATTACAAAGGTTAGCAAAGGCAACCCACAATTTTTATTAAGATTAAATATTACGTAATGGAGGCAGCTATTGGTCACCCACTGGATATTTTAGCTGTGACCTTCAAACGCATTTTCAAGGGTGGAAACACCATATGTTAGGGCGTTGTTTGCGATTTGATGGTTCTCATAAGTGTGCCTTAATAAATAATTAATTGTGTTCGTGACGTAGTTCCTAGAATTTTAATTGTTATAGAACTTACTACTTTAACTATGAAGGTTCTAGTTTGCCAGGTCAACAAAAAGAACAAAACCAACGACGTAAGATTTTGATTTTAATATCAGCTACGGCATTTTGTCTGTCGTGTGGGATGCTAACTTATGTATCTATTACGCTGATGTTCGATACACTTTGGATCACGTGTGCTAGATACGTAAGAAGTCGTACACGACAGAAAAATGTCCCTTAGTTTTGATGAACTTGTAGATAGAGGATAGAGTAGTTAGTTAAAAAAGAGATTAATGTAAAGGCTTTTTCGTTGGCAATGTATTTTTGTGCACCTGGTAATTCGGATGACTCAAGACGATTTTACTGATAAACTGGTAATTCAATGGTTCTCTATATTGAATCGAGAATTTAATACAGTGTGCCGCAAACGATTTAAAAATAACAATTAATAAATAACATAATTGTAGGAGCATTGGAGAAATTGGCAGATTTGTAGTATCCTACTTCTATTGGTGGCCAAAGATCGTAACGACTTGAAGTCTGCTATAAGAAAGTTAATTAGTTAACAATTAAGGAAAGCCCCAAAATTAGATTCATTACTTTGCAGAAACTATTTCTCCATATAGGTACATTATTTTATAATGTCTTTCAGATCAACTCAACTTCGACAAGTTCTTTAATTAGTACATTTAGACATCATAAAGATAGTAGAGTTTTCAATATTTTTTGAACAGCCATAATAATCCATATCATTTATCCGTCTAAATGTTATTTTATTGCCAATTGTGAATGTAAATTTGGTAAAGGATGGGAACCACTAATTATATTCTGAGTATGAAAATAAAAATGTCATATACTTAGCTATATTCCTATATAACCTATTTAATGATGCGATAAGGTTCATCATAATCGTCTTGACTCAAGAGTTGATCCAAGTCACCTTGTTAGAATAGTTGCAAATTGTGTGAGTCACCAATTCTCTTCATTCATAGTGCACGCATAAGCAACATTGTTTGAGTGTGTGAATCACGAGAACGCTAATTTTTCTGCAAATTGATTTTATCTTGATGTTTAACATCACTTTTTCTTATGATATGACAGAACGCTTACTCTTTTATTAAGACAAAACAAAATAAGCTCAAATTCATAACCAGTTTTTTCTAGTAAAGTAATTTGAATCTGGAATTCATTGTGCCCTTTAATTTTCTGGAATAATTTGTGTCATTAAACACGATTTTTAAATAAAGTAACTTGTTGAAGTACCCAAGTACCATTTGGGACTGTGTGTACAATACTTACACATACAATGCATTAATTCATCCAAAGACATCCAACGGCGTTACATATTCTAAAATGAGAAAGATAACATTAATCCTATTTACGTTTGTCTTAGTACAAAGCGTTAGTGAGGCTTTCTTAAAGACAAAGGCACCGTTCTGTCTGATAACGCACAATGTATTAACAAGCACTATTGTTGTATGGTGTGATGCATGGTTTGTTTCTAGAAAACTGTGAGTGACGTCGGCAGTGTGCCCCGAGTCCTTACTATTCTAAAAAGCTTCGAAACGCCGGAGTTCAATGAAAAGTTGACGGCTTTCGAAGAAAGGGTAAGGCTTCTGCTTGCTTTTGGACTTAGATATAATACCTGCTGGAGAGGTCTAATGGAAGATACAAAAAAATAATTTGAACAATACAATCCATAGATGTTAAACGAAAGGCCACCAGTCACTGCCAAAACTACGTACTATGTACGTACGTTTAGGATAGAAGACCATAAGTAACAAGTGGCCTGGGAATAAAATCTACCGTTTGATCTTTCCAGTACAAAGTAAATCTCGAAGAATTCCAGATATAACAACCTAATCTGAAGTTGTGTCACAAATAAACTCATTGTTTGTTGATTGCATAAACAAGCAATTATGTTGTAAATACAATTTGGTATCCAAAACTTTGCACAGCACTTTAACTTCACTAAGGATTCAGCTTAACTTCAAACCTTACGGGTCTGGGCCGAAATAAAACGTAAACAATTTGAGAAAATATAACGTTAGAAGTTACAGTCCTGAATTTTGATAGTTTAAATGTCTTCGTGCAGGTGCAAAGCCACCTTGAGACTCTCGGTGATGCTGTGCACGGCATGGAAGAGGCAATGAAGCAAGTTGTGGAGATCCAAGAATGGATAAACGTCCACAATGCGCTGGCTCGAGATTGGCTAGCGAATCCTTCTAAGCTGCGCCCGGAGGCAGCTAAACAAGACATGGCTGCTATGAGCGATGCTCTAGTCTCATTGGGTGAAAAGAGAAATAGGCTGTTCACTGAAATACCAACAGACGGTACGTATACATTGAGTTGAATTTACAATTAAAGCGCTTTAATAATTTTATATAGCAGGAGGTATTTGCAATTTCACACACTTATGATTAATTATACGATAATCATACTCCTTGAAAAACGTATCATAAATAATTGTAAGTGATCATTTGCTTTACATATAAGAAAAATTCATGCTTCTGATAATAATATCATGTTTTAAGACAGTCAATAATAAAACCAATAATTTTAGGCTTAGAAGATGAAATCAACCTTGAAGAGGATTTGGATAATCTAGAACAAAACATTATTAAGGCTATAGAAAGAGAAAAGGGCAACCAGGCGATTATTGACGATTTCCGTCACAAATGCCAGGAAATACACGATTTATTCGATGCTGTGCTGAAAAAGATGTGTCTGGCTGACAAGGGTTCTGGACTCCCGTGCCCACAAAAATTAAGTGCCTTAAGGGAATTGTCTTCAGAATTTGGCCAAGCTGGAAAAGAAAAAGTCGATAACATCAAGACCGTTGGGCTGAAAGTTATCAATATCGTCAGCAATTTAGAATCACAGCAAGTAGAAGAACAAGTAAGTTTATTTTTTTTTTCTAATATTTATTACTTAATATTTCCACAATGTTGAAAATAAAAAATATTAAACTATTAGCATCCCTATTCAATTAAAATGAGCTAACTTTTAAAAACATCACATGTACAATGAGTTTAGGTATATGCTTTTTTTTAAATTGTGTTATCAAAAAAACATATAAAGTTTGCAAGACTACATATACAGGAATTATATAGTGACAAATGTACGTTATTTACAAATTTTATTTTATTTTAGATGAAATCGGTCGAAAGAAGGTACAATGACATCGCAAAACGCATTCAGCGTAAATTGCAGATGCTAGAAATTACGTACACAGCAATCGATGGTACGAAGAGCGAAGTCAACGCACAAAACGAATGGATGCAAAAAGAAATCGACAATATTTTACATCCAGAACCTCTTGGCTATGAAAGCAAATCAGTTAAAGAACGTCAAAAGAAGGTTGCCAATTTACTTAAAGAAACTGATGGCAAGAAGACGGTCATTGACTCCTTAGAAAAGAAGGTTAGCAACATTCAAGCTGAACTTGAGCCATCTGAACAAATGCAATTAGAATCTGAATTGTCTGAACTTGCCTCAAAGCAAAAGCAACTGGCTTCTCTCATCAAACAAGAAATTGAGAGGTTAGGTGGCTGTACAGAAGACAGAAAGAAACTCGAAAATGATATTGAGAAGGCTAAGAACTGGTTAAAGGCAAAACTTGCTGAAATCAAGAAGCTTGGTGGTCCAGTGCCATTAGAAGCATCTAAAGTTGAAAAAGAGATTGCGATACATAAAAAACATCAGGCTGAGCTATCTGACTTCCATAATGACACATTAACCGAAGTCATGCGTCAAGGTAATGCAGTGTCTAAAGACTGTTCCAGCGAAGACCGAGCTAAATTGCAAGCTATTTTAGAAGAGTTGAATAAATCCTATACATCAGCTAAAGTAGATGTTGATGATAAATTATCTGCATTGAATAAACTTTTGCAAGGCCGAAATGAGTTTGAATCTGAAGTTGCAAAGATACAAAGCTGGTTGAACGAAGCAGAAGTTGCTGCTACTCCTGAACTAAGAACCACAAGCTTACAACTATTAGAAGAACAACTAGCTAAGTTTGAAAAATTAAGCAAGGAGGCAGTTGATGTAGACAAGAACATCAAAAAGATCAAAGATAAATCTAAAGATATCATGGACACATTATCAGACTCAAATAAATTGCAGCTGAAAGAACAAGTCAATATTATATCTGATAAGTTTGCAAGAATTAACGCAATTATTAATGATAAGAAGGCCATTTTACAGAAACACATCAAGGAATATAAAGATGCGGCTGCCAAGATTGCTGCGGCATTAGAATTCTTGAATGAGATTCAGAACAAACTTAAAGCACTAAATAAACCAATTGGTAGTAAAGTAGAAGATGTGCTTCCTATAATACAAGCTTATGAATCTATACTCGCAGATCTCAAAAAGAACAAGGCGATGCTCAAAGAACTGCAAGGTGGCAACCTTCATGATTTACAAGATATTCTGACTCAGCAAGATGATTTAATGGACACTATTGATGATCAAATATCAAAACTTAAACAACTCTTACTATTACGAGAGCAATTCTTTGCACTTGTAAAAGAAATTGAGGAATTCATTTCCAAATACACAGATCTCACATCAGAAATTGAGAAGTCCAACGAAACTTTAGAAGATAAAATCAAGCGCTACGATGATATCATTCTTAAGATTCAAGGATGTGAAGCGACACTGGCCACGGCGACAGACAAAGGTCAGCAAATTGCGGCTGAAGGTACAGTCATCGATAGAAATAACATCACAGAGTTATTGCAGTCTTTGAAACAACAGCTTCTTGCTCTCAGGAGGACAGTAGAATCAAAACGTCAAGAGCATGAACGTGCAGCAGCTGAACATAAGAAACTAGCATCTGATCTAGCTGAAATACTACAATCTCTTCATGACAATGAAGCTTCAGTGCACTCGAGGCCACTTCTCAACAGAGATGTGGCCAGTGTTGATAAGAAACTTGTTGAACATGCTACATTAGCCAAAAACATCCAATCATACTTGGACAAGTTCACAAAGATCACTGACATTATCAAGAACGATGATGGCATTCCTGGAACGCTATTAGAAATGGTATCCGAAGGGAACTCGCTCAAAACATCGTTGCCCGCTGAGTTGGCGAATAGAGAGAAATATTTGCAAGACAACAAAAAGAACAGGCAACAGTACCTACAGTTGGTTGAGAAATTAAACATCTGGGTCAATGAGGCAAACATTCGCCTCGATATGGGCAAAAATGGAACTGACTTTGAAAACATAGAGGCAGATCTTGAAGAACACAAATCTTTCTTTAATACTAGCGAGCCAGAGATGAAAGACTTGGTAGGAAAGCGAATGCAAGATATTGTGGATAAGATCTGGCCTTCTCTAGCAGCGTCCGAGCAGGAAGAGTTGTCCAAAGACCACCAGAAACATAATCAGCTGTTGAAGAATACTTTGAACTCTGCGAAGTCAAGACAGGCGCAATTGGAGCAAGACCTGGATATCTGGAAGGACTTCTGCCAGCTGGTGGAGAAGATCAAGGCGATCCTGGATAAGAACGACATTGAAGACGAGGCAGTCAAGTCTGTTGATGAGCTGAGGGTCCATTTGGAGAACTTGAACCGCGCCAAGAGTGACTTAGAGGTGAGTGTTAGATTTTAATTCCTTTTATTGACTTTGGTTTATTAGATGCTTATAAAGCGTTACAAATGTAACACGTCTTCTTTTGTGTGGCTTACCCACTCAATGATATGAGAAGGTAATAGATACCTTCTTTCTTTGAAATAATTTTTATGGATGTTTTATTTTAAAAAAATGCACCTCTTGACGCCGATTGATTTGCTACAATAAGAAAAACATGGGATTGAAGTTTTGATAAAACAAAGGAAGCTTAGTATACTGGTCGATAATATTGGATATGCTACACTCATTGAATCGGCCTGATCCTTCTTTTAGAAAGAAGTTGTAAACAGGGCTATCTTTTGGTTTAAACGACACAAATTTTACATCATTCATCAATTTCTGCATACCATTTTGCACAATTGCAACTTGTTACTCTCACAACGATAATGTGAATCCATGGCCTTAATAACAGTTCTATTGTTAGCTCAATCACAAAATTAATAAAGAGAGGAGAATTGTTAAACAATGCCTAATAAGGCTTACTGTTAGAATATTAAAACTCTAAATCTGGTGATGCTATGTATTGTGTGATCAGATTGCATGATCATTCATTTATGACCAACTAATCATAATTGAAAATGCGTTTGATGCATCTCACATGATTATAATATGTATCACAACAATAGTCACGATTATCGTATAAGTAAAAGAAATCAACTCAATGAAATTTTTATTTTAGTTACTCGCGACTTCGCTTGCCTTATTTAAAAAAAATAAAAGTTACAAAAAGTTTAAATATTACATAGAAAGATATACTTTATTTCACAAAATCTTTACAGAAATAGAGTTCACAGATTAATTATAGTACAATTTAGACGGTCTTATCGCTAGGCAGACAACCTAAGGGTAGATAGAGGAAATAGTAGATGGCGAGAAATGGGTACGGCCGTGTAACATAAATAAAGTTTTTGACTTATTTATCTTTTTATTGTTAGAGTTAGACTTACTAAATTAATATTTATAAAATATCTTTTTTCATCTCTCTTTGTGCCAAATAAAATCCAAATTCGTTCAATAGTTTTTTGCGTGATAGAGTACCAAATATAAGGTACACAATAGGCCACAAGTGAGGTACAGTGCCACTGAGTTACATAGGCACATATATCTAACATATTTGAAAAAAAAAGGGACGTTAATAAAACTCCAAAACCGAAATTTTAATATAATCATATGCAGGTTGTGCTAGATTACGTGTTTCAAATCGTTATGTATTTATTAATATACTAGTGGCCGGCGGCTTCGCACGTATATCATCCCCTTTTTTTTCACATTTTCCACTGATCCTTCGGTCCTATTGATCGCAACGTGATGGTATATAGCCTATAGCCTTCCTTAATAATTAGACTATCCAACACGACTTTTTTTTCCAATTCCAACTAGTAGTCCCTAAGATTTGCGCGTTCAAACAAACAAACTCTTCAGCTTTATAATATTAGTATATTAAATAAAACATTTGTATGACTACTTACATTTTTATTTGTTAAAACGGTATTGCACCACTCTAGTGTACTGATCTGACACATATGAGTCGTCTTATATTGTCTATGGCGGATAAAAACCCTACTTGTTCTTAGTAGGAAATAGACTACCTATTACCTAACCACAAACTATTAAGTAGTGGCGCTTAGTTTAATACTTAGCGAGAATCGTGTGAGGTACTCTAAATACACTTGAGTACTTTCATAGGTGGTAACGATGTAATCTACATAAATATTATGTATATACATTATGTAGTATCTACTTACTAAGTATATTATAAATAAATTCTGCAGTAAGTACCTTATAATAAATTTCTTATCTTTCCACGTAACTTTATCATCATAGATAATGTTCTTTTCAAAAGTCAGTACTTTACAATGATATTGAAATGTAGGTAATGTTATCATAGTATACTTAACACATTGTATGTGTTAACTTAACATAAATGGATGAATTAATATTTGATCTTCAACCATTCTGACATTTAAAGCCTTACACGAAACATATTTTGATTTTAAATTTGTAAGAAGATTACAATATAATGACGTTTTTGGCATCGTTATTAATGACGTTTCTATTTAAATTAAAAACCTAAGAATGAATTTAAATTGAAGGTATTTAGGATACTTTTTATCTCGCAGTAACAAAAAAATTTACAGTTTGTTATTAATGCACCTTGAAATTAGTTTAGGAACTCTATTTTCCTTAAATGGACGCTCTCCGACGTTTAAGTTAACGCGGCGATTCCGCCTATGTCAACTATTTAAATAGTAGCTCTTACATTTGATACCTTTGATAAAAATTTAAGCGAAAATTTCAAGCCTTTTAACAAAAAAAAAAATAAAATCAAAAATTGTACATCCATCTGGGAGCTACCATGCCATAGACAGAGGCGTCCTTTTTACGTTTGTGTTTTATTTTTCTAATTGACATGTGATGATGGCCTCAGATGGTATCTTCAACTTCACCGAGCTTGGTCTAAGGAGAGCGGAAGGCTCTCACCCCCCAAATGTTGGTGGTAATAAATTATTCACCAGCGCCTCATGATACCAAGGTTTTGCTTGGGTTCCCAGATCGAAATATATTACATACAGGTGCACAACTTATTAGATTTTTGAAGGAAATTTGCACACTAATTGTCCTTGACCGCATCTCGGCTAGACGACTAAATATAGGCAATTTAAGGCTATCCTTAATAGGTTAATGCACTCCGTGGAGTCTGTTAAGGAGACGACGGCTGCGCAGTTTTGTATCGTGACAATGGAATTATAAAAACTAAATCGCTTTTGTTGCATAACACAAGCCGTGAGTTAAGATGACATCGATCGAACAATATTATTTGACCTCGATCATTTAATGGGTGAAACATGAAACGTATGGTCGTGGGTTCACATTTTTTCGTGTTATTAATATTTGTGTTTGACATGTGCCTTTTTGTGTACAACTACATCAGTTAGATATATTATGTAGTTTCACCATTATTTACAAAAGTTTTATAGGTATGTGTTTATAATGAAGTCTACTGTTTGTTTATTTCAAACTATTTCTCAGATGAGATCAACCAACAAAATATTTTGCATAAACGGAGATTATGCTTTATAATTTACTAGCTGACCCGACAGACTTTATCCTATCTTATATTTATATTTCTTTATTTTTCCTTTCATAAGTACCTTCTCCGGACAATAACAAACACAACAAATTTGGTCTGAAAACTGTTGTCAACTGCTTCATTCGTTTTATTTAGGTATTTAAAGAATCCTATTTGATAATATAGTATTTCATCTGTTTATCTTCATACCAAATTTCATCTAAATCCAATCATTCGTTTTTGCGTTAAAGTGTAACAGTCTTACATCTAGACATTCATACACAGTCATAAACTTTCGAGTTTATAATCCCTACTAATATTATAAATTGCGAAAGTACATCTGTCTGTTACGCTTTTCCGCTTAAACCTCTCAACCAATTTTGATGAAATTTGGCACAGACAATCTTTTGACCCTGAAAAAGGATATAGGCTACTTTTTATTTACCGCGAAAAAAACTCTGTAGTCTACGCGAACGAAGTCGCGGGCACAGCAAGTATTAGATAAAGTATGTATAGACCTTCGTAACTGCATTCATTTTTATTTGCATTATCAATTAAAATAGGAACTTCATACTCTCTTGTCCAATTTAAATTTAAATTAAAGAACATCTACTTAACTCAGTACTAATTCGTCCACAATATAGTTAGTATACATTACTTGAGCTGATAAGGAGAAGATAATTTATGCAACGAATTTATGTAGTATGGTAATGGTAAAGTGGTCTCTAGTTGTACCTGCACTCAGTCTTTTATTAATGAACACAAGCTGTAAATAGTTTGTTTTGGTGTTAATAATATTTATAAAACAAATAATTGTAACATGCCCACAACTAAAATAGGTACTAAAAAGGATAGGTAAAATATCAGTCAACATGGCAGATCTTAATCCTGGCAATATAATCATGATGGAATAAATAGGTAGGACAAATATAAGGATAATAATAGGCGCTCAAACTAAAGTTCATAGCATAACTGTGGGTATGTAGGTAAAAAAATTAAAACGCTTTCTTATGTTGTTGAATTTTTGAAGAAGTGTTCAAGCATGATAATTAAAATCAGAGATCGATTTCTCCCGTAACTAGCAAATTCAAAATTTATAAATTGATGAAAATGTTTCTGTCTTTTATGATGCTCGCATCTTTATATTTATGATATTAGTAGGATAAATTTGGGATGATGTTCGGTTTACATTTTATTTTTAGGATTTTTACTCCAGAAAGATCAAGAAAAGTTTTTTTAAATTAGCTAAACGTTATATATCACTACTATCGGTCCCGGCGAACTTCGTTTCGCCTTAGAGGATTTTCCCGCGCATTCGACGAAAGACATTTTAAGACTAATTTTTCGGTTACATTGTTCAAATTTTACCAAGGATATTTAATTTTGTAGCCTATGTCAAATTGGAAAATGTAGCATTCTATTGGTGAAAGAATTTTTTAAATCGGTTCAGTACTTTTTGAGCCTATTCATTACAAACATACAAACATACAAAAATAGGTACAAATCTTTCCTCTTTTTTTGTTAGTATGATAAACTATTCATATAGGCAGCACATACAACAGCTCTCAAAAGGTTTTTCGAATGACTCCATATCAGTAATCGTCTGTATTATACCGACCATAAACGAAAGGAAATTAATTTATTGGTCGTACGGCGGCCGAATGCCCGTTTCGCGCTGTGGTTCGCCTTAACAGCGAATGATGTCATGCAACGCGCGCAAGCCCTCACTTGCGTCCAGTACTCCGCCGTATACCAACGCAATGATAACCGAACACCAACAATTAACTATTTATTTCGTTCTGTTATTGTACAAGTGCGGAATCCACGTGACAACCTAGTTTATTAGTTTTGGACTGTTATTTTTTTTAGTTTTCTTAGTTTTTTATTTAAAGTTAGTCGTAAGTAAACAACCATTCCGCGTAAAAGGAAGGTGAGTGCTGTCGCGGAGTTTCAATCTTCGTTCGAGTTTTTTTTCGTATACTGCTTTACCTGTTTTTTTGTTTACGTCTTTTTTTTTAAACTTTCGAGCCGGCAAACTAAAGCGCATCAGTTACAAACATCTGTTTTTGTTTTTGCATAGGTAATGTCATATTGTTAAGCTTATTATTATTATTCATAAGGTTTACTTATGCAAAATAAAAACTATTTTTGTGTATTTAGTTTGCAGGTCCAACACGTTTTTTTTCGTGATGTTTGCATTTAAATAAATTAATATATTTATAATGTATTAATTATTTAATTCGTAGTTGATATTTTGAATAGCTTCACAAGTAAAATAATTGTTTTCTAGAAAGATAAAAAGATAGAAGTAAAAATGAAAATTGCAAATTCTGAATCGTTTCACAAAGTTGTGCAATACCTACAATTTTGTAACTCCATGTTAAGTATGAACATTTGTTCATACATTTTAATAGACCCATTAATTAGGTAATACAGAGTTATGCACTCTTTAGATCACAGTTGCAGTAATCATACAATTTGCTCATTTTATCAGTAATTTAATTTGGACTATGAATAATTTATTTGGTCTAGTCTAGTAGGCAAATATTAAGTTAAGACTATTAATTATTAATATATATATTATGGAACAGACTTTTGCAAACATACGTTCAGAAAATGTCATAAAAGGTTTTTTTTGAGCAGTAGTATCATTACTTTATTCGAATCAATTATGGAAACCTGTGTAAATAACTAGATAGGTAGGTACTTAATATTCGCAAACGAATGATCGTAAACTTTCAGCTGACTACTTTTAACTTTTTAGCACCCCTTTAACAATAAAACAGAAAGTAAATCGAAGGAAACTTGTCTTGAAGTATATAATTAGTCTGTTTTTAATCCAAAACATTCAGTCGTGTGTCCATCTTGTTTTCGCGGGCCGACTTTATCGCGAATGCACACTTTCAATAGTGACCCATTTTCTAAAAATGTATTAGTTTCGGTTGTTAACTGCACTTCTGTCACGGAAAACTTATTCTAATCGTAAAACCAAATATAATTCAACGGGCTAACAATAAATAAAACCGAGTTTCGACCCAAAATTGGCAATTATTTTCAGTTTTGCTAAAAAAACGCTTTGTAATATAAACTTTCAGGCTTTCGCGTTCCATTTTAAATATCTAAAATAATTTAACGGGTTAAAAGTGTCAGCTCGTGACCACCAAAACGTCGGGCAGTAAGTAGTTCGTTATAAATACTAAATAAAAATGGTGTCCCGTTTTGACCCGTTTAATTTTTTTAAATGTTTAAAACGCTTTGTATTATATTAAAACTTCTTCTTTTATTTTCGTTGTTAACAACGTTGTAAAACAATCTTGACGAAATCTTGTCATTGCCTAGTATGGTTGTAAAAAGCCGGAGAAACATCATATTTTAGTTTATTTTCCTATGATGCCGATAGTTTATTAATTTTCCTGTTCAATAACTCATACATTTTTAAATTTACTTTTCAATAATGCGTTCATTTAATTTATTTGGAACGTGGACAAATTAAATAAACCACTTTGACATTGGCAAGGACTCAATGTGTAATTAGATCTTGCTGCCTACTTTAAACGTACTTACAGTATGTGAATCAGATTTTATTGTGTTTCATGTTTTTATTTACCTTTTGCAGTAAATATTTTGATAGCGACATACCTATAAAATGTCTAACAACATCCGAATGTATAATAGGGGACAACCAAGGCTAAAATATTATTTTCCTAGTAAGAAACCAATACTGATTTCAGTTTTCCTTGCTATGTTTCTGTTTGTTTATAAATAGGCGTATGAGTTATGACAGTATGTTTTACCTGTAACTTTATCCATTAGATACTTTAGTAGGTAAAACGACTATACTTCCTCGGACGGATATACGGAAGTAGACATATTTATATACTTACTTGGTTCGACTTTTTTCACCTTATTTCGGATTTTTTTTATATGATTATCTATCATCTAACCACGGTGAAATTGGAGTTGATTTGAACCACCAAATTATGTTAAAATGTTAAAAGTTATTTTTTGTGTAAAATAGTAACAAAAACAACTTTTTCTTTAGACATTAGTAGAATAATAGAGTTGACGTGTTAAACTAGATAAATATATTGTACTGATAATTATTTGCATATTAGGACAGATTTTAAGCCTCTGCCCACGCAAGAAAACTAAAACCGGTTGTCATTGGCTGAACAATTTGGTGCAGCGTTTAATTTTCCGACACGACCCGCTTTCTCCCACTTAATCATTTTCATTAAAATACAAATATTGCCGAAACAGTGCACGATAATATCTGTGGCGCTGTTATATCTGCAATCTAAAGTGTTATCAGGCTGCTATCAGTCAACGGTCGTACCGCTGATAACATTGTAAACACTGGCCAAGGAATGCATTTTCACCGCGCGCTTAGTGATAAATCTTTCACACAATGCAAAGTGTTCTTCTCTGGGAAATTGCGTTCAGCAAGATTACTTTTTTAATTGAACATTCTGCTTTTTCATTCAGAATTCTTGTTCAGTTGCTACATGAAACTGTTTTTTAAACATAATACTATTGGAAACTCATATAAATGTTCTTTAAAACACTTTTGGGACTAGTATTTGTATTTGGACGTAAGGCATAATATATAGTTTAATAAGCTATGAATGAATGTTAGCAATAAAATCACCGAGCCCGGCTAATATTATAAACAAACTATGTGCACTTTCAGTTTGGATAAAATATTGTTTACTTTATCATGTAAAAACTACTAGATATAGGTATTAAAATGAAGTTTTGTAGGTAGGTACACATACTTTATAAACAGAATTAGTGCGAATCCCGGGAAACAATCTTATATATAAAAATGAATCGCTGTTCGTTAGTCTCGCTAAAACTCGAGAACAGCTAGACCGATTTGGCTAATCTTGGTTCTGAAATAATTGTGGAGGTCCAGGGAAGGTTTAAAAGGTTAGAAACTAAAAAAATAGGCGTTACGAAGTTCGCCGGGACAGCTAGTTTTAAATAAAAATCACTGACCATATTGTGCTCCAATTTAACTCTATTTAGTTAATATGAAGTGGGTATCCGCTAAAAAAGGATTTCCCAAATGTTGTTTCCCAAAGATAGGATGGAACGTTGTCTGAATTCCATATCAAGAAAGTCGTTGTTGAGTCGCATTTCGGAAAAGTTTCTTTTCAAATGTAACGAGCAAAATCTGAACTTATATTATAAAACTGAAGACTGTTTTTAATAGTCTGAACGCTCTTATCTCAAGATTTGAATTAAAAATATATTTTATGTTATATACGACATTAATCGAGGAAGGCTTTAGGCTATATTGACGACCTCGGTGGCGCAGTGGCTAAGGTAGGCGCCCAAAGCGCGTAAGGTCCCGGGTTCGATTCCCGGTCGGGTCAATTTGGAAAACGAACTTTTCTCAATTGACTTGGGTCTGGGTGTGCTGGGATGACGCCCCCAGTTAGTATCCGTCGTCTGGTGCTCATAGTACAAGGGAAAACCTTAGTTTGAGACCAGGTGATTGGTGTGATTGTCTGGCGCATTTATTATTTTTATATAACATCAGGCTAAGCCAAATATCAATGGAGAATGAGGAAAAAAATTAAATTTTACTCGTGCGAATCCGCTGAGAGGTTCATTAATTTAATACTCTAGAAACAGTGAAAAATCTTCTCTCGTAACTGGTCGTAATACGTATGCGCTAACGATAATAATAAAATGTTTTACTATAAACAAATCCCAAGTTTCGGTAAACAAATCTACCGCGACGTGTCCGCTTATTTGAGCACGTTTTAAGTAGGTACGATGACTTCATATCCCATTGTCGCCGGTTCACACAAGACAAGGTCACGGGCGACTAATAAACAAGTGTTATAGCGAACAAGATTGGCTTCCAGTACTGCATTAGGTTATTAGGTCTTACAACAAAGTTAAACGAAAGTCAATCTTCAATAAAATAATGCTCTCTTAAGAAAACACATACTAATACGTCCACCGCCTCTTATAAGACTTAAAAATAACGTCATGGTTAGAAAAGCTCTACCGGTGAATCCTTAAGGCCTTGGTTTTGCAAATTCTGTAGCATCCGAAATCATAAAAAAGGTAGGATTAACAATAAAAACCATGCGTTTCATAAGTAAAATAAAATTGTGTAAACGTACAGTTTCTCTTCGTTGACTTCATTAGTTCCAAACGTTATCGCAATCAATCACCATGTTAAATCAGCTGACAATTTTATTAAATAACCTTATCTCGATTGTATCACTATCGAAATTATCTTAAGCGGCGATAAATGTCAATGATACAAACATATTTACGGGAACTATGACGAATTCCTCGCGAAGTCGATGAAATCATAGTTAATTTAAAGTAAGGTCGACATACTGTGCGAAACGAGAAGAAATTAATTTGTGTTAACATGTTAGCACCGGCATTCGACCTACAGCCTGTGGCTATGTAAAATAACGAGGAAAACAACGAAATGATGCCAAAACTTCAATGCGAACGTGTCTGGCGACCTTCAAAGCATTTGATACTTTTTGACCATGAAATAATAAGCATAAGGCTTTTTTTTTCATCTAAGGTCTCTAATCTGGGTTTAAAAACAACGCAATGATTCCACCAATCTTAAAGCATAGGGCATAATACGAGTATTTCTTATTACATATATATTTGATAGCCAACAAATTTTACAAACGCTTTACTACAACAACATGAATCCTTATTTAAGCAAAGGTTTTCTTACAACTAACAAATATTATCATCCAGACTAGTACAGAAATAAAATGATCTACAAAATAGTCTATCTATCTTTTTTATGAGTTTTAAATTATAGCAACAGTGTATATATGTCGCAGTCATCTGGTTGAAACAGCTATTTGATTGAATCACTAGCGTGTTTATTAAATGACGACATGTAATTGAATGACTAGGCCGAACGTTGAATGAATAAGACTCACTGAACGTCCAACAAGTTAGCGGATTGTAACATAGCCCTTTGAACATAGCGGACGTAATCAGTCAGGTGATTGTAATTTAGTTTATTTTTTTTCCACTGCGGCGTTAGTGCTCATCAAAACAAAGATGGCGTCAAACAGCTGGTACAGATATAATCGAATAGCACTGCGTTGATAATTTTTAGAGTGAAATTGAGATATAAAGTGACTTATTCGTAAAAAAATATTTTTTTAGCCTAATTGTCTTAAGACTTAAAATTATTAAAACATTAAAAATCTTATTAGGGTGTGTTATGTCATGTCTTCATTTTTTTTTATCTAAATTTAGTTATCTTTTAAGTGGTGAACTTATGGTCACCTTAATCAAACATTAAAAAGTCAGCTATGTCCCATTCAACGACTATGCTAAATGACGTTCAGTCAAGAAGTTGAACGTTATATTAAACAATTTGACGAGTTGTCCTTTAGTCATTCAATTAAACGTCGTCATTCAATGAACGCGCTAGTGATCCAATCAAATAGCTGATTAAACCAGATGACTGCGACATCTACATAGGTTCGTCTTCGAGCATTCAAGCTACTTTTTTACTGTGACAATCGTGACTTCCTTATTTCAATAGCAGTACATTTTATTAAATTCACGACTTATTCAGTTTCGTGCTGATATCATAAGAAATATTATATATTTTAGATTCGTTACTTTCTTGAAATTTCGGTACAATTGACTGGGTAGGTAATCCAGAAGTTAACATTTTAAAATTTTGTTTTACTTTAGCCCATCAACAACAAATCCCAGTAGTATTTCGTCGAATAAGTACGTAAACGAGATCAGAATATATGTAGATTAATCGGTGATATGCTATACAAAGTAAACGTGTTAAAATAGTTTCAGGCCATATTTTAAGGTATAGTTTATATCTATTTAAATTGCTTCGCCAACCTAGAGCATTATTTAAAATGTGATGGTCTAAGTTAGTCGTAGCAGGAGACGAAGATAGAATGAGGTATTAAACAATATGCTCTTCATCATCAGAACCAACAGCCGCTCTTGGAGGTGCTCCGAGAGCGGGCACGCGAGCTTTGCAGCGGCGCCGACGCAGCCAGCGGGGAGAGGGTCGAGCAGAAGACCAGGGAACTAGCTGACAGATGGAACGTCGCCTCTGAAGGTACGTTTCATCAGCATCAGAAATCCTTTTATCATCAAATGTATTTCCATCATCACTAGGCAACGTTGTCAGCTATTTTGATCCCGTACAACTGTTATTAGTTTCTTAACTTTACCGCAGAAGGTACGTTAGTATTATCAACGACACAACCACTTTTATCATCAAATTTGTTTTCATCACCCCAGCAAGCAAAGCAGCCAGTTAGATTTCGATAGTACCATTTTTTATTTCTGTATTAGCGACTTTGGTTCAGTATTTCTTCATTAATCTCTTACTGGCTTGAAAACCTCATCAAGTTTCCATACTGTTCTCTGTTTTACTTCAACCAACGAAAAGTCAGCCTAACATAGTGCTCTTAGTGCTGAATCCAAATTTTGGCAATCAATCTCCAGCTGGTAAAATTATCATCTGTGTCTAATGACACCTACAGTTGCTGAAATGTTGCATAAGTTTCTTCTTAAAATAGTCACTAAGTTTCAACGAGCGTTGAAGTTGACGTTATCAATTTTTCTCCCAGGCTTAGCAAAGCGTGCAGCGACAGCAGACCACCAGCTTCAGCGTTGGAGCCAGCTCCAAGATGCCCAGCGAAGCCTGGCTGCGGCCATCACGGCTGCGTCAGATAGGCTGAGGCAGCTTGACGCTACTCCTAGCACTAGGAGAAAGGCTGCCGACACCAGGCATGCCTTGCAGGTATTTGGATTCATTATAGCATAGTTTCATTTATTTAAACCTCCCAAAACACTACATAATAAGCTTAGGATTGAGTCTTCTCTCTGTGTTCTACCAATGATGGACATATTCGAAAATATAATTCGTTTTATTTAACATAAATTCACAATGTATTGTAAAAATTAAGCAATCCAAATTCATCACTCTGTAGGTAACATTTCAAAACACCTAAGTGGCACTCATGTAAAATTTAAAGTAAGTCTTCAAAAATATTATAAAACCAATATTTATTGTTGAGAAATGATAACTGCAATAGTATTCACTATATTATTGATTTAGCTTTTAGATGTATAGTGTGAGGACTTTGCAAATATTTGTCAGGTGCGTCAAAGTTGCACAGTCATTGTTTTATCTATTAAAATACGTTTAGCAAAACTCATGTCATCAAAATAAACATCGCACCGATTCTATTGACCTAGTGTCATATTTATCTTGACATTTTGTCAAAATGGTACAAAAAGCAGTGTGAAATGTAAAGATTGCATGTTTTTGCCAATCACATTACCAGCAACAAGCTTTGTTTTTGAACAGGAACTACAAAACGATGTGAATGGCTTGGAAGAATCTAAGGATGAGTTGTTAGAACATGCAGATTTCATAGTCAGTCTATTGAAGACCCACTCTAAGGAAGCAGCCGAGGACACGGAAGCCACTGTCAAGGAGTTAGTGGAAGCCTATGAAAAGTAAGTTGTGTTTGTTGTTGTACTGTCAACGGCACATCACATTAAACATTTGCATTTTGGTATTGGTTTCTACCACGAAGACATAAGGGTCTATGAAGTCCAAAATCTGATATGCTATTGACTGTACAAATAGACTCAGTTGATATTTTGTTTTATTTTGCAGGGTTTATTTAATGCTGAATAATGTCGTTATATAACCTCACGCGTGTTTCAACCACAAATTTGAATAATAAACGTTTGTACGGTATTTTTGATTCATTCGGTACTATTTTGGTAATTTACCGGGGGCCTTACATAGGAAGTAAATTACAAAATTAATCGTAGTTAAATTTTTGACCGTGTCATTGGATATACCAGTTTCTTGTTCTATGTAAATACGTTTGTGACTGTGAGGTCTAATGTTATTTGCGTTCCTTCAAAATAAACCAGCGGCTAGAGTAAGTTCAACGACACTGAAATTATATGCATTGATTGTTGTTAATTTAGTTGTTTATTCATGATAGTAGATTGGGTACGTACCTAATGTAAATAAGTAATCGTCCCTTCAGAAATAGATACCGTTACAATTGCGTTTTCTAACATTCATTTATATTTCAGTCGTTTTATTTTGACATAAGCGTTTTACACGTTGTCTTTGCAATAAAATAACTGTCAAACCACGCGAAATTACCGTGTCATCGTTTTAAAAATGTGTCATTAGCCCAGTTTTTTTAAGTCTGCTTTCTTTTGATTTTGAAGATAAAGTGCAAAATTTAAATTTCGCTGATGCACCCGTGGCTTTGTGAGTTGCTTCTAAAATCAAATGATTTTGTTGCGACAAGATAAGACACATGTCAGGTATCCAAAAAAAAGTGGGAACACATCCAAAACGAAAACGGAAGAAAATAAAAACAAAAGTGATACGAGAAACAGAGCTCAACACAAATGATCACAAACTGATGCTTTCCTTTAAACCGCCTTTGATGTAATCACGATTTTTTGAGTTAATTACGCGAAACCAGACGAATCTGCATTCTTCAGAGGAGTTGCGGAGATTTTTGAAATTATTTCCGGAAGACGGATGAAAAAGTCAACGAATTCTGGCAAAACGTCAAATGGTTGTCAACATGGCATTGTCGTTAGTTTAGCGTTAAGGCGGACAAAATAATAAATACACACTAACCTACTAAAATATGGCGCCCAATGTCTCGAGACGAAAGACAAAGTCCTACATGTCACAGATAAATTTAGATATGCTAATAGGAGTTTTATAAGTATCTAAATCTTATTCTGGAATATAATTCATATTGGAATAATTTACAAAGGCAGTGTTATTTTTTTCTCATGATGCTCTATCGACTTCCGAATTCATTGGATTGAGAAGATTAACTTAATATTTAATGCTCACTGAATTTAATCAGTTGTTTGAAGGTTTGAACCTTTTTCATGTTTATCTTATTTTTCGGTTTTTGCTTAGACGCGTACTGTAAATTAATCCAGTGGTAACGAATTAAGGCTCGTGACCCGGAGATCGTGAGTTCGATCTGTAGAAGACATACGTATGTATTGATATGGTTTCTAATTAAGATGTTTTCAGAATTATTACATCATCTAAATATCTAATTAGAAATTTATGCGTGCTGTCGGAAGGTTGCGTCTGAACTTACTCCGATAGAGACGATCTGCCCGCTGCCGTCTCATCGCTTTAAGAGAGTGATGAAAGAGAGAGTACAGTAATGTTTTGCGCAAACGTTGGTACTACAAACTATAAACATAAGACGTACGTAATACGTTTTGATTCGCCGGCCAAAATAAATTGCGAAGTAGTTACTACGATAGGAATTTTATAATTCAAGTCAGAATTTGATCAGATGAACTAATGATCACAGAGTTTATTTGTTTTTCATAAATGGATCACGTAAAGTCACAAGCATTAAAACACCTGTATGGTTGGGTCCGGTTTTTCAATTGTTAGATACTCAATAAGTAACAGTCACATAAAGTAAAATACTTTTCTCTACTTGTTTTAAATGTTAACATAATATAGGTACTGTAACAAAATTTCTAAATGAAATTCTTGATTCAAACAGCTTATACCTACTTTGACAGCATATTAATTTTCAATCGACAATTAAAATCAGCCCTAACTTTACGATACGTTGTAGTAGGCAAATGATTGTCCATTAGGGAAAATCCCGAACAAAAATCGATACTGCAAAATAATTCTGATCATTCGTTCGAACCGCCATAAAACACGTTTGTTATTTCTCTGCTCCCACGACAACCGATGCGAAGAAACTTCTGTCGAAAGCATTAAAATTCCCAATGGAAGCCGGGACATTTATTGCCGAAATGCACGACTCGCGAAAACCGCAGACTCATTGCAATTTCGGCTCTAAATCGATCGTGTAAGAGTCTTATTTACGTGACTAATGCAGGAAGGTCTGATACGGTTAGCGAATTAATTCCATCGGTTTGCGAGGGTAGCGGCTGGCTGGGCATGAACCTTATTGTGTTTGGAATAAGAGCGAGGCATGTGAGCTGGTGCGGTGAAGTCATCGTGTAATTGGTGCGTTGTCGTTCGTGTCAGACACATATGGTGCGGTCAAGGGCACCCGGCGTGCCGGTTGACCAAAGTTTACTTAATTGGTAACTGGCCTAAGTATAGCCTCATACTGGATCGTGGAACGTGAGAAATTCTTGAAACTTTGAAAATAGTTCGGCATTACTTTGACATGACATACTCTGGAATGCGCTTACTTGACTTCTCCCAGAGTTCCCGTATATGTTGCGTCCTTTATATAATATCACTGCATTGTATAAAACATAATTGAATCCGGGTTTAAAGGGAAAGAGATTTATAAGGGGTATTCGTATAGAAATAAAAAGCTATATGTATTCGTAGATCTTTAAAAGTATGCAATGAATTTCGATTCAGTTTTTTAAATATAAACCAATTAAAAAGGAAGGTTCATTCGTAAATTGTAGTACAGAAATCTACATTGCAGCCGCTTATCTTAAAGACTTCTATGAATTATATAGAGTTTGAAATATGTAATTTTAGCAAAAAAATTGTCTTCTTAGAGGTGACTTCAGAAATGACATCAAGATATATCTAGTAAAATAAAATATAGTTAGCCCTGACGCAATTTACAAATTGCCAGACCTCGTAAAAATGATGTCTCATTAATATTAGAGGACGCTCTAGGAACTCTGCCCGTATGTACTTCAAATGCTTGAATCATGAAATCACCGGCGAAAATGTCATTAAACATAAATAAAAACCTATTCGATTTTTTCTTCGCTGATGTCACTTCTCGCTCAAGAGAATTTGTATTTCAACAACATGAGCGTAACGATTAAATTCGTTTGTTAAATATTTATAAAGGCGTCTAATTCCTATTCCTATGTCATTTTTGCTTACGTAATATGGTGACGATTGTATGTAGTTTTACTATAGATCGTTGGCTACAGTGTACGAATGGATTGTGTGGTTATAAAAGAGTAGCAATGGATGATAAATCTGTGCGCTGTTTCCGCGTGGCCTTGAGATTTGTATACGTGTGGTTTCCGAATAGTTATTTCGGCTATTTCGGGTTAATTACTTAGAAACAATTTGGGTGTGAACGCAAAAACCGTGACTGATGAAACTTAGGTAATAATTAAGTCCCTACTGAGACGGTTGGAAGTAGCTTTGAAACGCATTCGTAAGGAGGTAAAAATAAGCACCGGTTTTAGAAATATTGGGACGTTCATTTGGAATAATATTAACAAAATGTCAAATTAATTATCAGCTTAGTAAAAAGACCTTGTGACTGTCTAGGTTATGCCGGATACGTCAAAATACATGAAACAAATCCTGATTCTTCAAACTTTTCATCACATGTTCAGTTACTGAATGCAAAATGTTTGGTATTAACCTCCTAATGCCGATTGTACTTTCAAAATCCAGACATGATTGATTTTCTTTTGTGTCTACTTTTCTGGGTATGACAATCTTAAATATTTAGTCTTTAATTTCCAAGACCGCATGCCTATTTAATGCTAATTGAGAAATATACAAATCAGTCAAACACATTCAGGACCGAGAGCATTAAGGCATTAAACTAATATGTACATAAACGAAACCAACAACTGCGGAGTTGGACCAAGAATCCTGAACTTTTACCTGAAATTAGGCGGGAAAGGACAATGCCCAAATTACTATGGACGAATGTACTGACCTAAAGATTTATGTGTCATGATCAAAATAGCTTATTTAAAGTAAGTTATTTATTTATATCTTTCCTACGAAATTATACGTATTCTTGTTTCCGGAGTTTGAAGATATTAAAGAAAACAAATTGTATCGTAGGTTATAAAAATGACACTTAAAGGAACCTATTCTCTAGACACAGAGATATAATTTTAAACTTTTTTTTCCTGAAGAAAAAGATTGTGACACTACAAATTTTATTTAGAGTACTGGCTACGGGCAATATCCTTTAATCATTTTTTAATAAGCTCGTTCTATCCATCATTAACATACCAAAAAAATAGTTATTCGATTTGGTGCAGTATTCGTGAAGTTACACGCGCACTTACGTCTGGCCTATTCATTTAAATGCAACATACTCTTTCAAGTAGGTAAATCCTAAATGCAAAAATGTGACTTTCATGAGTTAGAACAGAATGTACAATTACATGTTCAATGCAAAGATAACTATTTTGAACTATCGGTTAATAGGCAGTAGGCATCTATTTCGGCATCTTCTATGGTCGGTGATGTCATGTGTATTTCCTGCGCGGATGCTTATACCACCACATTGTTGTAAGCCGGACGCAATATTTCAGTATGTAAAATTAGGTACCATGTTTCTATTATCATAATTTTCTAAATGCATTGGGGTTTTACTTACTATTGTGAATAGGGTTGCCACCTTTTATTTTTGCAGTTAAAGTACATTGGTTATTATAGGTAAGAAAAAAAAAGTACATAGTATCAAAATAAAGTACAATTTATTTTGCCTAATTATTATGTTTAAAAACATACTTTTTATTGCTTTTTGCAGTTTGTATCAAATTAGCATCTTTACTAAATAATTGCACAGCATCTTTACAGTCTATATTAAAATTAAAGTAAATAAATAATTCATTTTTTATTAAATTCAGAGACGCTTTGTTTCTTTCGTCTCGCCATTTGTTATTCATCACAGAAAACACTCTTTCTGTAAATGCTGACGTGGCGGGAATAGACAATAAAAATGAAATTACTTTATACAAGTTTAAAAAATTATCATCACTCTTACTAAATACTTGCTGCCATTTTTGTGCAGTTGATAGTTCTGCAAAACCCTTAGAAGTACATAACTGATTATAAAGTTGGTTTAATAAAGTGATTTCTCCGTAAAGATTATCCATATCCACATTAAGCCTTTGCAAATTTAAATTCTCAATTATGTTCACAATATTATCAAATTTTATATTACTCTTTAAATTTATATTACCAAGTGTAAATAACCAGTTTGTGTTATTAAAATCAAACCATTTATTCAGGTACTCTAGGGATTTGTCAATAAATAATAAAAAATTCCCTTGAATTTTCCTAGTCAGTTCCGGTGAAGATAACAGTTGAATTTTTTTGCCTGTTCCATAGCCAAAAAACATATCTTGTTTTCTTTGTGTTAATTGATCTCTAAGACTAACCATAATCCCATAAATATCTAAAATTGTTATGTAGTTGCCTTCTAGACATTTCACAGCTTTATTAAATAAATTTAATATGTGACTACAAAAATGCAAATAAATTTCAATCATATCATTCTCAGTTTCATTGAGCATCAATAAATTTTGTAAAACTATTGGACAATGGTCTAAACTTAAAAAATAGCTTCTAATAGGTGACCAATTCAATAATAATGTATCAATGCATGGCAAAAGAGAAAGCCATCTTGTTCCCACATGGCGTCGTATTTCATGAAAGTCTCCATCTACTGATGCTACAAATTTTTTCAGTTCCTCTCTTCTTACAGCAGAATGTGAAAAATGTGCATAAATTTTTAAAATCACATTTTCTATGTCATGTGATAAAAAACTCATTGCATGCCTTACACAATTATGCACTATATGTGCATGACAATTGCCTTTAATCAAATTTGGTACCATGTTTTTTATATTTGTGAATAAAGAATGATTAACGCCAAAATTAGCATTTGTATTATCAGCACTTAACCCAGATACATTATTAAAAGATAATTTGTATTGCTCTAATGACTTTTGAATTGCTTCAAACATACCGTCAGCAGATTCATTACTATTTTCATAAAAGTCAATTAATTTGTTTTCAATGCCATTTTTGGCTGTAAAATATTGTACCACTAATGGAAACAGTTTTATATTTTTTTTGTTTGAAGCATCTGTTTGTAAGCAGTAAAACAAATTGTCTGTATTAATAGTATCTATTACATTTTGTAAAGAATATGGGCCTAACACCTCTGTAACTAGTGCTTCCATTTTTGTTCTAGCTAGACGAATTGCTGTAGCTGTAGATGAATCGTCATAAATCATTTTATTCAATTTTATAGTACAATCCATGCTATTGTAGGACAAATTATGTTTTACTGTGTGATATGTTAGGGCTAACTCGGATGCAACAATATTTTCTTTATCACTGTATCGAGAAGATGTGGAAGCAGAAGAAGAGTCAAGAAATTTGTCAATTAGTCCAGTTGTTCTCCTCATTTCTACTTTTGATTTGTGTTGTTTGGTCTGTAGGTGTTGTTTAATCTGAAAATAATAAGAATAATCCTGTCACCATACCCATCACCTCCAGTCACCATCAAATAAATATGCTTTTAAAGTTTTTGGTAAAATCTCTGCATCATTATTTTAAATAAAATCAGATCATTTTATAGCATAGCACAGCATAGTTTAGTTTTGATATTTAATGCAACCATAAAAATAAAACACACACACACACCCATGAACATACAGAAAAAAAGAAAAAATATTACATACTTGTCCTATTCCTGCTGAGGCTACTGTAAATGTAATTCCACAAAATTTGCATTTTCCATTATATTCGTTTAGTGGATCATTAATTAACCAATCACCATGTTCGATTTCCCACTGACTTTTATACTTCTGCAATCGTTTAATTTTCTGTTTTGTCGGATCATTTTTTTTTAAATATTTTTTCGGTGTAGTATATTCATTATCTATTTGATCCGTTTCACAATCGAAATTACGTTTTGCAGGTGTATGTGGAATATTCTTATCCATAATGTGTATTTTAATTGCACCACAAAGTACTTTTATTTAAAGGAAAAATTGCACTCAAGCCGCTCCGCAAACAAACAAAAATTTGTGACAGTAAGTGGTGACATGACATGACAATTTGAGGTTAGGTTGCGTTCAGAAATTGTAAAAAACGAGTGCTTGAGTGATGTGGCGCTGGCGAGTGGCGACATCGATTCAGGACCAAATCACCAATCGATAAATTTCGTTAAACAAAATAATCGACTAAACTTTTCAAAATCTCGAAGAAATCAAATCATGCGAAATAAAGTATTTTTGTGTACTTTATTGTTCTCATAAAGTATAGAGTACAATTATCTAAAATAACGTACAATACTTTATAATAAAGTACGGGTGGCAACCCTAATTGTGAAGGTAACTGCGTCAGCTCATGTCAGTCGCAAAAAACTTCGCAAATCTTCTAATTTTTAGATATTAAATGATTCAACATTTAAAAGAGTGATTGTACTGTGAAGAGTTGCGATTGTAATTATACGGTTGAGTTTATCACGCAAACGATTTCGAATCTTTTTTTTTTGGAAATCTAAAAGTAAAGGATTTATTTTAAGACCCCAGCAAACATGATAAAAACGACACGTATTGTTATGTTGTATTGAAAATAACATAACTTATCACTCGAAGTTACATATGATATTTTCAATATTTTCTGTAGTTAAAAAGGTTGGACTTTTCACATCAACAGGCAAACACATGATTTAAAATCAATGCATCTCTCCCGATTACGCATGTCCTGCCTGAAGCGCGACGCCTAGGTCGATACCTGAGCCTGTCGTCCAGGCAACCGCCAGTTCCGACCTATCCTACGCCATTTTGTCAGCTGAATATAATCAATCAGCGAATCCACTAACAACTCGAAAACATCCTACCGACGCACGCGTAACGGCCTAAAACGGTTCCTGATAACAGGAAAATATGGTACGAAATTGAACGGTGCGCGATCCAGACGTCGCAGGGCACGAGGGACGTGTAATCGTTACTCAGACTGGCAGACTTCTATACCCGAAGGCGGAGCGCATGCGCGCAGCCGGCTTTGTAGGTCAGGGCCTCTCAGTCTGCACTGGAACCCGGCTTCGGCACAGGACTAAACTTAGAACATACGCCATCTTAAACTAAACGAAGTATACATTTTTCCGAGGCGAGGGTACCTTTAGGCGGGCGCGATGTGCATCCGCGGACGTGTGCTGGGAGCACCGGCGACACGTGGACACGCTTGCGGCCCTTCCCTTCCGCGTGCGAGCAACTCGCCCGAAACCGGCCCTGAAATCGGCCAACAGAGATAAACAGTTTCGAAACGCATCGCCACTACACGAGGAGACTGGGACGTGCCTACGTCGGCTTAGCTCGTTTTATATTCGCTGATTTATGTGATACGACTGTGAATGTGCCTGCTTGTGTCTCCTAACGATGAGTCACGGGATTAGATATTTCGGTGGATTAGTCGACTGCGGAGTTTTTGTACAGTGTAAGTCGCAGTTTTGGCAACGCTCCCTTAAATGTTTACTTGCGGAACAGAACTCGCGGCGCCGGCCGGTTAGGCTGGGCGCATTAGCGCATGTCGCTCACGTTGCGCAACTCTGATACAGCCCGCGACATTCGGCTAAGATGTGTAAGTTTATAGCTTGAGCGACGGTTCGCGTGCGAAGCCTCGTCCCAAGGCCGCGGCGCGTCACGCCGTTAGAGCAAACTCGATGTGTGCAAAACGTAAACACACCGGCATATGCACCGAAAAAACTCGCGCGCTCTGATGTCACCGTGCAAACATTAAAGCGTGGAATTTAAAATTAGATGCGTCCAGCGAATCTATCGAGAACGGTTCATTGAGCGACGGGCGGGCGCCGCGAGCGGAGCGCCGCAGGCAGACGAGCACGGACGAAGAGGTACGGGCCGCGGCGGCGCGCGACCTTGCCCCGTCACGGGCGCCGCGTCACGCCGCGCCGCCGGATTATTTTCGGCGCCTTTTGGCAGCTCCGCCAAACGCGTGCCCCGACTTCCACACTCTCACAATACTTACTGCAGTAACGTTCTAACATTGCCCCTCTTTTGCAGATTGCGACAGACAATAGCGGCGAGGCTCGCGGAGATTGACAAGATTGTTTCTGATTTCGACCGCGTGTCGGAGAAGATAGACGAACTCCGGCAGCTGATCGAAGTCTCTATCGCTAAAGTGAAGACTTTCTACGTATTTGGCGAGGACGAAACGGAAGGTGTGCGTGCGTTAACCAAGGAGGTATCCGATTTGGTGGAACGCACGAAGAAGTTCACTGAGGAAAGCAGAAAGCAATACGGCGGGTCGGCTCCGGCCGACGTAGCACAGGAGTTGTCGGCATTGGAGCTGTCTTCGGAAGCGTTAGCGGCAGCTATGGAGGAGAAGGAGAGGGAATGGAAGCGTGCGCGCACAGCTCGGTCTGAATACGCCACGGATGTCGAAGACGTCCAGGCGTGGATCAAGGCGGCTGAGTTGACGGCGCGAGACCGCACGTCTCCACCCGAACCCTACAGAGAGCGCCTGGTCGCGACCAGGTCCGAAGTGCCAAACGTCGCTGACCGAGTGGAGCGCCTGACGCGCAACGCGCGCGCTATCGTTGAAGGAAGCCGCGACGCCGGTGAGAGGCAGCTGGTCCAATCCACTGTCTCAGCCCTCACCGAACAGTTCGCCGCCGTGTGTAGTGAGCTGGAGGCGCGACAGGCGGCCGTCGAGGACGCCTGCGACGCCGTAGCCAGATTCCTCGCGTTATTGGAGAAAGTCCTACTTTGGGTCGAGACGCAACGTGCATTCCTTGCGCGGCCACTCCCATTGGCCGACTTGCAGGAGGCGCAACAGAAACAGACTGAATATGGGGTAAGACCTCACGCCCTTGCGAGTCATATTTTCTTTTAAATTTCATTCTAATGCTTTTTTTGAATTTACAGAATGCGCTCAAGAGTTGCAAGCAGCAAGCCAAAAACTTAGCGGATATGGCCAAAGAAATAGAGGCGATTGAACGCGTCACAAGCCCAGGAGATCTCCCTACAAGGCTTGAATCTGCCGAGAACGCTACAGTCGACGTTGAAAAGAGGCTTGCCAAGACTGTCAGTACCAATCACTCAACTTTACTTAATAAGTGGATCAACATCTAGAGATATTATAACTAACTGGGTTTTCCTTTACAGAATGGTCTGCTACAAGAGCTGGCTGAAGAGTGGGAGAGATGCGAGAAGAAGTTGAAGGATGTCGGGCACTGGCTCGAGGCGACCGCGCGGACATTGGAAACACCCCAGAATGCGAAAAAACCACTGCGCGATCGCCTAGCGCTTCGTGAGAAGCTCATAAACGACATCTCCACGCAGAAGACTAAGATCTCTTACGCTGTTGAGAAACTGAACGTGAGTCGGCGTTTAAATAGCAATTTATTGTTTGTTTGGTTACAGGTGGAGGATTTAGGCTGTTAATAAAGTGCTTGGGCCTACGGAGCTTTGTTATGGAACGATGACGAAAGCAACAGCTGTTGGTGGTTGTCAAAATTCTGATGAAACAAAATTTATAGGTGCACTTCGGGCCGGACGGTGTCGCTGCCGGGTCGCGCGGACCGGAAGGCGTGGAGGCTCAGGCGAGATCGCTGGTGCAGTCGCTGGACGCGCTGAGCGCGACGACGTCGGCGCAGGCGCAGGCTCTAGCGGCGGCGCTCGCGCAAGTCGAAGCGTACTGCGTGGACGTCGGCCGCTTGCGCGCGCAGCTGTTGCAGGCCGAGCAACAGCTGCGCCACGCCGCGCAGCCGCACTACAGCCCACGCGAGCCAGAACGAGCGCAGAGACAACAACAGGTACGTCCCTACTCTATCGTCTCACTCGCACATACCGTAGGTGGCTAGCGAACCTTCTAGTTTTGTTTATTACCGGATCACTGTACATTAGTCACAGGCCGCGCACACCGACTCTTATTTATTTCGTTATTTTTTTTGTTCTTCCCCTCCTCTCACCCCACTAACATCTCGATCGAAATCCTCTATTAGGAGTGTCGAGAGCGAGTCAAGTCGCTCCAGAGTAAGATCCAGGCGCGTAATGAAAGAATCAAGCTCCTAGTCCAGCGCGGAAGTCCTGACTCGGACCCGCTCCGGGACGCGTAGCTTCGCGTTTAGAATCTATTCCTATTTTAATTTGTAATTTTTTAATGATAATGTTGTCGTATTTGATGTATCGATTAAACGTATTCGACGCACCACAGCCACCGTCGTTTCCTTTCATCATCCTGCTTCATCGCCCGCGTCATTGACTAGCCAGTAACCCTTGTAAATTATGTATGTCCGTACTTGCGTATCAGGAGGTCGCCCGGCGAATCGAAGAGCTGACTCGGGAAATCTACGAGCTGGACCCCTACTTCGTGATGCCGGCGGGCGGCGGCGAGGCAGACGAGCCCGTGGCCACTCTGACCATGCTCGTGTCGAGCGGCGCCAGCGCGCGAGCCGCTCGCCGCGCACGCTCGCCGCTCCGCCGCGCCCGCAGCCCCGCCTGGCTGTCCGCCGCCGGCACCACCTACGCCGAGATAGTCAAAGGCTACGGCTCGCGATCTAGCTCTATAGGATCTAGACAGCCCAGCGCTCAAAGACAGCCCAGCGCTCAGAGACAGCCCAGCGCTCAGAGACAGCCCAGCGCTCAGAGACAGCCCAGCGCTCAGAGACAGCCTAGCGCTCAAAGACAGCTCAGCGCTCAGAGAGAGCCGAGCGCTCAGAGACAGCTCAGCTCTCAGAGACAGCCGAGCGCTCAGAGACAGTCCAGTGCTCAAAGACAGCCCAGTGCTCAGAGACACTCCAGCGCTCAGAGGACGCAGACCGAACTTGAGATCAAACCCGAAACAGATTGGAACCTATTGATGGATGTGGACGCTCGCCCGAGTGAGAATGTTAGTGTGGTCGTGCAGTGTGAACCGCCGGACGACGGCGGTGGGTACAGTGAGACTCGCGAGTGCGATGTCAGTGAAAGTGAAACGTGTAGGGACGACACAGTTTCGTATGGAGGCGTGTACTCCCGTGTTGCTCCCCTTAGTCGTGAAGTGCACGAATATTATGTGGAGACGCCTCATGTGGAGGTGTCGCCTGAAGTGCAGACTACGGTCCTTTCGGATGTAGAAACGGTTCAACATGTAGGGCATTCGCCGACACGGCTCGTCGAACTTAGTCCCCCCGTACGTGAACAGAGAGCTTCTAGCCCCGCGGCAAAATATCGCTCACAGGATCTATCATACGCCGAAATTTTAGCGCTAGGTTTGCGAAAGCAAGCTAAAAATCATGGCGTTATGTCACTACCGAAACCGCAGGTTGCTCAAGTGGAGTTAGTTAAAGAAATTATTGTGGAATGTGTTGAAAAGTCGCCACCACCACATAAAGCTCCAGAGCCTAAAACTGAGCGAATCGAAACAACTAAACTAAAACCGGAACGACCTGAGAAACCGTTCCAGCGCAGTCGCTCGAGGGATATGCCCCGTCAACGACGTGCACCTGAAAAGAGACCTACTAAGGCGCATGACGTACAGATCATGAAGAAGAAAAAGACTTCAAAGAGAGTTATTGAAGTACAAGAATTCGAAGATTCACCTGAATTTGACCAGTCTTTTGAAATCAAGATTGAACCTCTATTGTCCTTAAAAGCGCAAGAAAAAGAAACAACCGGAACAATAAACAAAGAAGTTACAAAAAAAATACAACATAGCGCTACTGTTGTAGAAACCATTACTGAGATAGTAGCAGTTGATGACTTTAAGTCAGATATTACTGTAATTGAAGACAAGAAATCTAAAAAGAAGCATAAGGCAAAGAAAAATAAAACAACAGAAGACGAAATATCAAAAGCCCTGAAAGAAATTGAAGAGTCTGATAAAAATAAAAGGAAAAAAGGTAAAGAAACTCGAGACAAGAGTATAGATACTTATCTGACAAGCATAGAAAAAAAGGATGATAAAATATCTGAGCAGGCAATCAAACCGGAGTCTGATCAGACTATAAAAGAAAGCCAAAAAAAGAAAAAGAAGGGTAAAAAGGAAGTAAAACCGCTGGACAAAAAACAGGACTCTATTGATGAGATAATAGTTATCAGTAAGCATTTTATCGATGCATCCGGATTAAGTACAAAGGAAAATAACGAGGAAGTATCAATTAAATCACAAGAATGCAAAATAATTGATAAAGAAGATAGCAAATCTGAACTTGAAGAAATTATTTCAGATAGTGCTGAAAAGGTTACTTCTGGCATTGTTGAGCAAGCTAGTATGTCGTTGAAAGACACAATTGATGATATTTCATCGCAATCGACTTCTGAGATCGAATCGTTACTAAGATCAGACTCAACAGAACAAAATCAATCAATACCTTCAACACTCAAAAAGAAAAAGAAAAACAAAGATAAACAAAAACTTGTGGATTCAACAAAATCGGAACCAGACAAAATAATAGATATTATTGATGAACAACCTTGTAAAGTCATATTCAGCTCTGTTAGCAAAGCTTCTCCTGAAACTGAAGAAATAAAACAAAAGAAAAAGAAGAAGAATAAAAAATCTGAAAAGGTTCAAGAGCAAGTTTTGTTTGAAACAACAGATGTAGTAGATCTCCCGTTGATAGAAGACGTTAAAGATATAGAACCGATAGTCAAGGAAATACCTAATGTAGTTGAACAGGTAGAGGAGTTTAAACCTGAACAAGAAAATCAAGAAAGAAAAGAACAAACACCAGAGCTTTCAATTACAAAAGATACAGTTGTAGAAGCCCTAGAAGTAGAGGAACAAATAGAGGAAGTAAAGATACAAAAGAAGAAAAAATCTAAAAAGCAAAAAATACAAGATGATGAAGTTGAAAAGGCTTTACGAGAAATAGAACAATCAGAATCCTCAAAAAAGAAACCAAAAGAAAAACATTCAAAATCAAAGGATAACAAACATAAAACACTAAAAGAAGCACAAAACAAGCCTGCAAAGGATTCTTTAGAGGCAGACAATATTATATCAGATATCAATACTGAAACAAAACAAATTTTTGAAACAGTCGCACTAGATAAAACTTTAAGTGAGACCCCGGAGGTCGACGATAATCTAGTTGAGGTAAACAAACAGGTTGCCATTGAGGAATCAACGTCCACGACATTTGTTTCCGATCCCAAACTGAACGTGGCTAAACTGGATTGGAATGCTCTTATTGCCGAGGAAGAAGAAAGCTTTTGTGAACCTGTAGTTGAATCCAAGAAGCAAAAAGATATTGACTTCGTATCTGATCCTAAGATACAACCAAACAGTCAGGAAATCGCTACTGAAGTGACAATATTACAAGAATCAAACATTTCAGATTTTGACGCTCCTCAAAAAGAGAAAATGATAGTAAAAGACGAACTTGCTACTAAAATTGTAACAGAAACAATGACTGAAAAAGTACACAAAAATAAAAAGAAGCAAAAACAATCAAAACAAGAAAGTTCATCTACCATAACAAGTCCATCTAGCGAGCAAAATAACAATGATAAATTCTTTACATCTGAGGATGTAAAGCGTGGTTCAATAAACATTGTAGAAGAAATTACTCGTTACGAAACTATCCCCAAAGATGTTGAAACACGCACTATCTACCTTATTACTCACGAAGAAAAGAAATTGCCACCCATAAGAACAGTAAAGGTATTCAGTAGTAAGAGCAATTCTTTAGAAGAATCTCCACCGAGAGAACTGGATACCAATGTGTTAGAAGAATCAGTTACGGATAAAATCAAAGAGGATACCGCTTACTTTTTTAAAGAAGATTTAAGTGATAAAACAGTAACTGACGACTTTTTTTCATCTAAAAAGGAAACCGTTGACCTAACTTCGCCAATTCAAGCGTTATCTGAACAGGTTCAAAATAAAATGGTAGTGAGTGAAGATAGTGTCAAAACAATTGATTCTATCAGCGAAAATGTAATTACAACAGAAATATCTGAAAGTAACGAATATTTAAGTAATCAATTAGTTGTAGGTGTTAACCTGCCACAAGAAACAACAAATACAACAGAACCTTTGAAAACTGGCCACTTAGAATTACAAACGAAAGAAGAACCAAACATAAATACTGCTGAGGATGACCTTGAAGTAGTTTTAGAAGAAGCTATATTTGGATCAGTCCAAGAACGTAAAAAACTACCAGATAAGAAAGGCACTGATGTATGTAATATACCTTACCAACAACTAATAGAAGAAATCAAAACATATTCACTTGAGTTAAATATGGATCAACTTGATTATGATTATCATCAGTTGGTTATTAAAAACAAAGAAAATTACCACACCTCTGAAACGTCTATTAATGATAATATAGAAAATAACCAAAAAGATTTATGTATAAAAACAAATGATCAAGATAAAAAAGAAATTCTTGATGAAAAAGTTATTGATTTGCAAGAAACTAATATGATAAAACAGGAATTCGATGTTCCAAAAGAAGAAGCCATGCACTTTAACTATGAAGAATTACGAGATGCAGAAACCAAACTTGCTGAGAAAACAACATCTGCAAACACTCAAATACCAATAAACGAAAGCTTAGTCGATCCAATTCATAAATTAGCTGTTGCAGAAAAATCATTCGTAAATAAAGAAAAAACTGAGAATGTTGATGATCGTCCTCAAGATATAAATCCTGTAGCTGCAATTGAGCCAGAGACTTCAAGGTTCAGCTATCAACAAATACAAGACGCCGAAATTGTATTAGGTCTAGTCAAAACTAATGAAATCACTAATATTCACAAGAAAGAAGACGGACAATCTAGTTCTGATATACTGGTAGATACTGATATTATTGAAGTTGAAACAATTAAAGAAGCACCAAAAGATGAATTTGATAAGATTCAAGTAAAGGGTGAAATAACTTTATCTAAAATAACAAAAGAGGATAAATTTCCTGAAGCAAACTTGGGCGTTTTGTCACCAGTATCTGGGGAATTTATTGAAATATATGAGTCTACTTCAATTGTGGATTCATCCAATTCAATTGATTCTAGTATAAAACCCGTAGAGACAAATCAAGGACAAATACCAGAACAAAACTTAGAAGAAAACATCAAAATTGAAAATGTTACTGGAAATAAAATTCAGAAAGAGCATACCACTTTGCAACAAGAAGTCCCTCGTTACAGTTATCACGAGTTAAATGACGCTGAAAACATTTTAGCTACCTTATCGTCACAGAAAAATGAGCCTGTAGTAGAAAAAGAAGATATAAAACCAGTTATCGAGAATACAATTATTACTCTTGATAATGAAATAAAAGAAGATAAGCCTGTGAACTTAAGCCGTGAAAACATTCAACCTTTAAGTTTACCAAGTGAACAAATACAGAGCTATCAGCAAATAAATGATGCCGAACATAGGCTTGCAACTATTATCACTAGAATAAGTAGAGAAAATTCTCCTACCTATAATGAAGATAATTTGAACAGTCAAGCAAGCGAGATTAGTATTAATCACACTAATGACGCTAGCAATGATGAGATATTGCAACCGGTGGAAAATACAGATAATCAGAATGTGCCAGAAACTAGAAATAGTATTTTTGAAGCTTTGAACTATAATTATTATGAATTAAGAGATGCTGAGACCATTTTTGCACTCTCACGAAATGTTGTAGAAGAAAATGTCGGTGAAGCCAAAAATTCTGAGGCTTGTTTAGTAGTATCTTTTGAGTCTAAAAATGCAAAAACTCAATCTAAAATAATTTCTGAAGCCATCTTGATTGAAAATGAAGCCATTTTGGAACCATCTACGGAAGAAAATGAGCCTGAATGTTCTATTGCAAGTGAACCCGTAATATATGAACCAGTACCTCATAGCTACCAAGATTTATCAGATGCAGAAAATAAATTTGCGTTAATGTTAACCGCCACTCCAAACGAACCAAACATTTCCACACAAACATTTTCAAGTGACGAAAATACGATTGTAGATAATGTGGTTATTGAGCATACGATTGATGTAACAAGCATTGAAAGTGCTACAGTACAGTCAACGACTGAAACGAAGCAGCAAGAAAATATTGTCACAGAGATGTTACCAGAAGAAAATCAGTCATCTAAATATATCGGTGATTCTCAATCGGCACCAATCAGTATTGATGATTCGTTTGAAGTAGACGATCTTAATAATACTCCTGTACCTGTAGTATACGGCGATGAGGCAGAAAATAATATCGAAACTGAAACGAGTGAAAATTCAAATTCACCAACTGGTGATTCAACAGAATCCGATGACTTATATGAGTCTTACGAAGATCCATTTTTGGCAAGCCATATGCAGATGGAAGATGCAATAGCAGAAATCAGAATGCAGATGCAAGATCCAATTTTAGCCAGCCGTATGAAAAAGCAAATGCAGGATGCAATTTTAGCACGCTGTATGCAGATGCAAGATCCAATGATGGCAAGCCATATGCAAACGCAAATCAGATTTTCTACTGGACCATCCGCACTTATAACTTTAGGAGAATTCGCTATAGAAGCTAGAGAAAATATGATGTTAGAATCATTAGCAAATAGGGGAACTTCCAGAGTTACAGAATTAAATATGGAAGAATCTGAGCAACAAAGAGAACAAGACAATGTTGAATTGCCAGTTGCGCCACAAAGCAATATCGATGTTATATCTCACGAAGCCACTCAAGAAACGTTTCAAAATAAAGATTTACACTTACTTTCGGAAGACATGACTAGTCAAGTGACAACTGAAGATCAAAAAGAAGGTGTAAAATTAAAAGAAATTACAGATATATCGACTAAATTGGAAAGTAACACTTCTTCAAAAGACGATCAAAACATCGCTGAAGACTCCGTTCTTCGACCCGCGGTAGATATTGATACGACTACAATTATAAAAGATGAATCATCATCACACACTATTCACACAAACGTTAATGAAGAAACTATTCAAATTAGTTCAACATTCGAATTCATCGATAATGAGCTGAAAGAAGCTGAAAAGTCACGAGAACTGATCTCTACCGATACAGCTGAGCCAACGCTAAAGCCTGACACTATCTCGGCCGAGTTCATACAAAGCGAAATCAAACATTTAATAGAGGACGAAGTAGTCCCATCCCAACCAGATAATACCGTTAATTATGTTAAAAGTACGGATACGCCTCTTGAACTTTCTGATATAGCAAACAAATTAGAGAATATAACAGAATCTAACATTCCTAAAACTGAAACAACCCCACGCCCTGAAAAATCTCCTATACATAGTTTGCATGATCTTCTCCCAGAGATTGATTCCATCCCCGAATTCAAACCATCCTATTCAAACACTGTATTGTATTCAAATTTGTCAGCTGACGCACCCGAATTTACACCGTCTTATATGTATCAATCTGTACAAAGTACTGTACCTCAAATACCAGAAAAAGATACAA
This sequence comes from Glyphodes pyloalis, assembly GCA_037074685.1. NCBI lineage: Eukaryota > Metazoa > Arthropoda > Insecta > Lepidoptera > Crambidae > Glyphodes > Glyphodes pyloalis. The sequence goes on along the minus strand of JAYKKO010000003.1, from coordinate 1,875,740 downwards.
AAGTCGATGATATTGCAACAGTAACTAGAAAACAAGAAATCGTGGAAGATATTCCAGAAAACTTACAAAACGTTACGCAAATTTCGTATTCTTCTGTAGTACAAACAAAGAAAGAAAAAACCAATTTCGATTCACAAGATACTGTTACACCAGATTTGAGCAAAGACACTGTGATACAAGATCCTGTATTAGAAAAACCTTCAACAGAGGTTGTTACTGAAAAAAGCAAACGTAACAAAAAGAAGAAAAAGAAGGACGAAAAGAAAGATGCTCTTACTACATCTGTGTCTGAAACACCGGTATTATTACCTGAACCTGATCATTTTGTATCGATTCCGGAACCAATCAATGTCTGGCAAAAAGCAGCTGATGATGGAAAATCTTACGCTGAAGTGGTTGCTGAAGGCCTAATTATTGAACAAAAAGATTTCGTTCCACTAGAATCAGAAAAAACTACTTCACCCGTACAAGAAACAGAAACAATTACCGTTTCTCAACAAAAAACTGGTACTGAAGCATCGCCATCAGAAGATGCAAGTGCCATTGGTTCTTGGGCTAAGATTGTAGCTGCAAATCGGCCATCCCCAGACAAGATACGAATAGAAATACAAAAAGAACCAGAATCGCTTGCTCCGGTACGTCCTCCAGTAATATTAGTAGACGAGTCGGATTCTGAACAGCATAAGCCAGAAGATTTAATCGATGCTGATGGTTTTATTACTGTTGATAGAAATAGAAGGTCTAGATCTCGCTCAAGGGATAATCGATCTAGATCAACATCAAACGTACCACAGCCTAGCGAATTAAGAGATACATCGAAAAATCGATTTGATGTTCTAACTGTTATTTTGAAACCTGAAGATGTCGATTCAGTCCCAAGTAGCCCGTCTGATGATGAAAAACATCCGTCAAAGAAAGAAAAAGGTAGAAAGAGCAGGTCGTCTAAATCAAAAGATAAAGAGCTCAAACCTAAAATTCCTGAAGTAGTTCCAAGTACATCAGATGAAGACAAACCAATACTAAAAAAAGATAAAAAGAAACGATCTTCAAAGTCCACTGAGAAATCAGAGCAACTAAATGACGAAAAGCAATTTACTGTCACAAAAGAAGTAGAAGAAATTGAAAAATCAGAACCCGAAAAAGAACTGGAGACAGTACAAGACAAGAAAAAGAATAAGAAGAAGAAAAAAGACAAAAAAATTGCTGTTCAAACTGTTGAGCCCAGTGATACTTCTTCTCCTGCAGAAATTACATCTTCGGAGCAAGAAATACAAGAACCGAAAAACCAAATCAAGACTTTACCGAAACCTATTGAATCGACTATTTCTACTCCAGAATCATCACATACACCTGTCAAAGATCGGCTATTTTCTGAGGCACAGTTCTGGAAAGTTGATCCTAGTACAGTAGTCGACTTGCCAAATCTATCAAAAGACAGTTTTGTTAAAGTAGAACGAACGGTTGAATCAAGAACAGAATCTTCCACACAGAATGATGACCATGATACTAAAATATTTGAAATTCCGGAGTGCTCTTTGCCTCAGACATCTTTAATAGAAGTCCAATCAAACATAAAAGAATTCATTGAAAATGAAAGAAGTGAAATCACCTCACCTCAAGAAGAACATGTTATAGATGAAAAAATAACAGAAGAGCAATCACTTGAAAATAAAATGGCTGATTTGCAAAGAGAAATTGAGGAAATGTTATTACCAGATTCATCGCAAGTTAGTGAAGGGACACCAAAAGAATTGATTGACATTCAATGTTCGTTAGAATATCCGAATGATGAAGTACCGGAAAATATAACACCAGGTCTCGCTTCTCCTGACCCTGAAGATGAATTAGGCTTCGAAGTACGTGAAACATTTAGAACTGTGTCTTCTATTGACCGCATTGTAGAACAAGAGCAAATACTTGAAATTGAAGAAGATTTAGACACTAAACATATAAGTGTTAGCATGATTGATTCACTTCTTACTGACTCTGAGCCAATCATCCAACACACACAACAAAGCATAGAAATCCCATCATCTAACACAGAAATTATTTCAGAAGTTACTAATGTGCAGCAACAACAATACAATACAGTACAACAACAGTTACCCACAGATACAATACAAGTGACAGAGAAAATAGACACTATTGAAAAATCTTTAGAAAATCATAACGTGACTCTCACTAACATTGATCCTAATATTGGTACTAACACTGCATGTTTGAAACCCGAAAATTTCTGGATTGATAAACATATTGTCGATGACGCGGAAAAACATATTCACGAACAAATATCCACTGTAACCTTTGACGATGCCAACTCAGAAAATAAGCAATTAAAACCCGAGTCACAGCTCGAATTAGAAACTGCGATAGATGAGGTAGTTAGTGTTGAAGATAATTTAGCTAAAGACACTACTTTCTGGCCTGACAAACATTTATATCACGACGCTGAATGCCATTACTTCCTCCAATTGGCTAGTAGGACTAAAGCTCATTCCCCAGTTAGGACAGAGATAGAAACAAAAGATCAAAACGATAAGGACAAAGACCCAGGCGGTAGTTCTGGTCATACTTCGGACACGGAGGAGCCAAAGGACCCTTGCAGTTCACCCTTTGACTCTAACTACATTTCTATGGACCTGCCCGGTGGCATATGTAGTTGGAAAGATCAGAGTTCGTACTTGAGTTTAGAGACGCCCACTGATTCGCTGACGTTCCTGTTGAGTGAGGACACACCTCGGTTAGGGATGGACACTCGAGAGGATATACTAACCACACCTCTAGAACCGGTCCCCCCACCCCCACCCCAACAGGAGCCGACGACAGCAGAAGCACCTGCCAGGAGAGCCAAGGTGACTGACCGCCAGTCGTATTGTACAATTTTCTACTTAATATTTTATGTTTGGCATGACATTATTACTAAATTCTTAATTTCACTTATTACGAGAATTTGTATCGTAAGATGTCGTGTAGCCACGCCAAATTTGCCGTTCGTCTTGTAGTGCCGATTTCTGGCATGCGCTGTAATGTCGGAGTATCTAGGATTACGCATTTTCAATTAATATTTAAATCGATCGATGTAGTGTGTTATTAACGTAGTCTAGTCATGACGTGTCTAGTCAGATTTATTAATTAGCTATTTTCTATGACTTTAGCTACATTTGTTTCTAGTCTTACAATGGTCTGAATAATTTTCTGTATTAATAAAATAAATGTTTATGAAGTTATTGTTTTATTTGAAGGTTTTTATTTATTATTTAAAAACCCTTTTCGTTACAAGCACAAAGCAGAAATTGATCACTACGAGACGACCGACAATCTATGATGCTTTATTTTTCTAGATTTTATTTTGGGCTTAGCAATGAAAAAGGATTAGTTACAACTTCAGATTTAGAACATTTTTCAGCTCAGGTCAGTTTTGCCTGTGTTGCAGTTTTATTTAAATTGTTGCTAATGAACTGTTAGATTGAATGCTGTTCAAATGTGTGGTCTTTTAGATGACCAATACCGTTATTAAAAATTAGTATAATTATTACATTAATTACGTAAATCATTCCAACAGTAAATTGTATATCCATGCTTGGATTTTATTTATTTGTTTGTATAGTGTCTGTTATAGTTTTTGTAAAATAATAGTATGCTGGTGATTTAGTGTCCAAGTTATTGAATTGACATATTTTTGCATCAAAACAGATTAGACGGTTAAGTTCAACTAAGTTCTAAATATTGGCTTACGATGTTTCAGTCACAAGCTTATACACACGCTTGACTCACTGAAGCTAACCGAAATTATTTCGATCTAAAATGTATTTTCTAAAACACACTACAATATTTCCTTGATTGGAATGAAGGAACTATTTACCAAAACTGCTAATTTTAGTATTTCCCAAAATGCGAACGCTTGAACAACTTTGTTGAACTTACAAAATTAATTTCTTGGCACTGAACACCGTATTCCCGTACAGAATGCGTCGCATCATTCATATTACATAGATTCTGTGCTGTGCAGTAAAGCCCATTACATGAATGATCAATAGTTAGACGCAATATTCGCATGATAAGAGCGACGTTCTCACTAATTGTTTGTGATTTTATGTTGTTCATCGTTTTGCTAACAGTCTTTGACATGGAATGCCAGCGTGGTCTGCCAGTTTCCCCTTACTTTCCCATTCAGTAATGTGAAATTTTAAAACCTTGTAGCTTCATGAAAATGAAGTATTATGATTTAAATTTTTAATATCAATGTTAGCTTTTAAACAAAAACATCTATTTAAATTAAGGCCGGCAGACTTATGAACATAAAATCCAAAAATTGTTTGCATAAATAAAATGTATGCAAAATTAAAACAATTTTTGTGACTTGTGTGGCTGACATCTCGGAATTGTTTACCCTTGCTTATGAGTGTTTAGATACTACAAGGTTTTAAAGTAACACGTTATCATTCACCGCTCATTTTTAAGTGTTTTGCTAATAACAGCGTGTGTTCTCAGGATGACTTGTCTAACGATATTGAAAGTCTGCTGGAAGAAGTGAGAAACGTACAGACTCGTCTCTCAGACCTGCCCGATGAGAGTCTCCACGCAATGGAGGAAGGTCTCAGGGTAAGTCCATTGTAAATACACCATCTCTGAAATAACACCCCGAGTCCCACTGACGCTGCGGTAGATGTAGCACTCATTATAAATTTAGACTTTCGTTTAAGCCAATGGCTATGCGTTCGTACTATTCTCGGATACGACGAACCAGTTGTTTTATTCGAGAACGGAACGAATTCAAACTCGTTCGGAAACGGAATCCTGCTAAAACGACGACAGGTTAAGTAAACAAAACTAGAATTTCAATCTTACATCACACACAATAATAGCCAGTTATGTCATTCTATTTTGTGTCACAGGTTTTAAGATAATGATGAGCATCTGTAAATAATGTGCTAAGGCCTTGACAATGCGCTATCCATGACTATTTATTTGACCATTCATGATGTCACCTATGTACACTAGTGTTACGACATGGGTTAATAATACACAAAGTAGTGTTTGGCACCATTCAGTGGGCCACTGGCGAACGAAACGATTGTAGGGCAGAAGCATCGAACGAATCAAATAAAATCAAACGATTGAGTACTGATCGAAATGTTGATTGTTTTCTGATCTGAAATAGTAGGATGACTTTTATATAAGTAGTGTTGGAAAACATTTGTGGATGTGAAAGTGATGTGATTGTGTGAACTGTTAATACTGCAGGTAAACATTTTGTTTCAAACAATGAAAAACAAAAAACAAGTGGATGTGTCATACTAATCTAATACAATCGGTGATTTCGGGACGACAAGCAAAAAAGTTTAGCATCTAATATAATTCAGTTTCAATACCATTAAAAAAGTTTATTTCGTTCCAAAAAGGTTAAAAGTTAAGTTTATTTTAATTACCAGTACAGAATTTTATTCATCTCTATTTGTTGAAATTATCCGGTTTGATTAAGATACCAGCGACGTAAATATTTTAAAGCAAAAAGCATCAGCCATTTCAATGCAAGTTTTGTATTTTATTTGAGATAACAATTTATAAATAAACGTTACTCATCATTAAGAATTCCCAGAACAAGTACGTACTGAAGCGTTATATATAAACTTAGAAGTAGGCCACAAAGTGGTGGAATGAGAAAGAAAATGTACTTTTTCATTCAAGATTGTTTCTATTGGCTGGTATATATATAGCTTTTATATCAAAATACATCCCAAGCTCGTTTTGCTTCAATATAATTAAAGGTGCTATTGAGCATTTATTTTTACCGAAAGGGGTATCATAATAAGAAACGTTTATGGTTATTATTTATTTGGAAACTTACGTAAACTAATAAATAATTAATAATTTTAAACACCTGCAGGATAACACGAACATTTTTATCATCTGGATCAACACCAGTACACCCTATTGCCCTTGACTAAGGTCCGCGTCATAGGTTGAATACCCCATTAAATAATAATAATAGTAATTAAATTCACGAGATTATTTTTAATTTGTCGTAAAACTTGGTAACACACCTTCTTTAAAATAAATAATATTTTTTTTGTTATGAAACCAATATTATTTTTAAATCTGCTATGAGCGATTCATTAGAATTATCGCGATTTAATCAATGTCTTAGAAATAGGTAAGTAGGTCAAATGTGAACTCGATTTAAGCAGATATTAATACATACAGTAGCCTTAGTCATTTATTTCTAACATGATTTAGTAACGTAAAATCGTGACACATATTACTTATAAGGAACACCTCATAAATATTTATAGCAGAATAAATATGAAGTCATTAACTATTATAGAAACAAGAAGGTGAATATTATTGAGCCTATTTTAAAGAGATAAATTAATTTATTGAATTGACTTCGGGACGATAAAGTCACGGATGCAAAAACAATATATGTATTGTCTTGAGTTTTTCTATGGACAAACTCTTTGGATTCGATTCCCAGTGAAGTTAAAAATACGGTTCAAAGTTGTATAATGTTATATTAGAAATTTAATTGAGATTTTATAAAAACGGACTAACGGACTTTAATACTTTTCACAAATATACAGTTCCATCAGCGTTTTTCGTTGGTAATGATCAGTTAGAAAAAAAATATCGGACAAAATCATATACGTTGCTGTGATTCTATGGTAAGCGGCTTCAGCACTTGTGTTACATAAATCATAAAAAACAAAGCTACTTCAAAACCCATACCCAAGACAATGTAAATTTTTTTTTACAACGTTTTCCATATTCAAGGCGGCTGCTGAAATTTAACTTAATAGTTCTGTGGAAGTTGTACCTTTTTTAAGCATCCAAATTATGTGGATGATTCAAAACTGAGAGCGTGTATAGTGAATTTTAACGGTAGTGTTAAGGAGGGAAGGGAGAGGGGCAAGGCACTCAGAATAGGGTGATTAAAAATATATTTAAAATAAAAGTAAACTGAAAAATATACAGTTCGAATAAAAGATAAAAGAAAAAGAAGAAAAATAAAGTAGATTAAAGTAGATAGATTTAAAAGAATATTTTAAAAAACATAACGTAACTTATAAGGAGTCCGTAACAGGCAGGTATCAACCCCCAATATTTGAGCACTCTCCATAGTATATTTAAAAGATGCAGATAGTTGCAACATATCTTACGTATACGGTGGTGTGTAGGTCAGAGTTCTACCAGATATTATCTTATGTCCAATGACGTTTCGCAGGAGGGCATCGAAGTTCTAGTCAAGTGTGAGGAGGCGGCGGAACTCCTGGAGACGAAGATCATGGAGTACCGCCAGGAGCAGGAAGTGCAGGTGCTGCTGAAGGACCTGCTCGTGATGAAGGCCAGAATCTCAAAGCTGTTGACCCAAGCCCGACAAGGACTTGACATCATCCAGGTAAGAAAGGTACTCGCTTTTTTATTTTTTATTTTTTTTAAAGGCTTTATATTATGTAGCTGAGAAAAAGCAATAAGTAATAAAAGTTATCAAATTGCTAAACATTTATAAAAGGCAGTAAACATTGAGCACAGCGATTACTGCTGTTTTCATAATATTATCATTGAGAACACTGTTTCCAAACTATTTATAGTATCGGTATTTACTATTGGATTTGATTCCCGGTCGGGTTAATATAGAAAATTAACTTTTTATATCATCTTGGGTTTTCTGTAACACAAGTGAGTTAGCTTATTACCATCTAATTAAAAAAATTATGTTATGATTTCCAGTACGTACTAATAACTTAACCTTTGACTGGCAACACTAATAAAAAAATTCAACGTTATAGGAAATTTAAAGTTTTGACTAACTTGTTTTTTTTTAATTTATGCTTGTTTAAAAGTAGATGTATTGTACAATTTTTTTTACAATAAAACAATTTTTATTTAGGTATTTACTGTTTTTGTTTGTAATTCCAGGAGGCCAAAGTAGAAATGGCACGACAAACCAAGGAAATAGAAGAAAATAAAGAAAAAATTATAAAATTGGATAACTGGCTTGAGTCAATAAATAACGAACTCAAAGAATCTACTAAACAATCCGAAGTTTTGACCGAAGAAGATATTGTTAAGTATATAGAAGTTTACGAGAAATATATCAGAGAATATGAAGAGTACGAGATTATATTGAAATCTATCACTGTGATAAGTAACGATGAATCTAGTCAATCGTTAAGAGAGAAGTTGAATGCGATGCAGAAAGCGTTGGAAGAAACAAATAATCTAGTCATAATAGAAATAGAAAGATTAAGACAGGTGTTATTGCACATAAGATCCGCACCAGAATTAGTTGAGGATGACATTTCTCAGACGGATAGAACGATTGACTCTACGTCTATGCCTGAAGAAGTGGTAGAGATTGTAAAGCAACCATCTGTGAAAGAAAGCCCAGTTAGTGAAGAAAAAACCAAGGTTGTAAAGTTGCCCTCTCCAGAACCGGAGGTCGCAAAGAAATATGTGGAAGAGGTAGCAAAGATGACTATTGAAACGCAAACGGGCAAAAGTCTGATCTCAGAGCCTCCTTCTATGGCAGATAAATCAGTGATCTGCGAACCAGTACCAGTCACAACGCATGATGTTTCCATTACATGCGCGCCGCCACGAGAGGTTGAAATTCAAACAAGCGAGCAACATTCTTCGGACAAAGATAAAGAGATACTTGAAAGTATACAAGTAAGGCAAACTATTTCCGATGGTCATGAAACTATCGAAATAGCTAGTCGACCAATTTTGAGAGACCAGACTGTCGATGAAAAGTCATTATTCGTCGATGCTAACTACAGAGATGACAAATACCTCAAAGATTCCCAACTCAACATTATTCACAGTTTGCCTCAATCTTTCGAAACTGTGATGGTGGAGCCGGATGAGACAACAACTGAAGTTGTTGTTGATGCTGATGGTACCAAACGAATCATAGTGAAAAAAGTACGAAAGACTTTAGTAACAAGACAACAAACCATTCAAACACGTCAGCAACAATCCCAAATACTTTCTGCCGAAGATGTTCCACAGGAAACCTTTTCACGTGTTGTTTTAACACAAGATCAAGGTGCAATGTCTACCACTCAGCCTGATGGTGGTATTCAACACATTACTTACCAAACGCATGATGGTCAAATAGTGTCTGGTATTCCTGGAGGCGAAGTTACTATCGAACAATATACATCTAAGCCTGATTTAGTTATCAGAATGGAAAAAGACATGAAACCAGAAGATATACTACAACTAACTGAGGGAGATATTCAACCGCAGATACTGACATCATCTTCAAGTGTTACTGCTGTAGTCCAACAAGTGACAAAGAGGATTGTGAAAACCAAGCGGCGAATTATAAGACGCGTTGTTATAATTGATGGTAAAGAACACGTTACTGAAGAAGTTATTGAAGAACCAGACAATGTAGAGGTATACGAAGAGCAAATTCCCAGGGTTTCAATAAATGTAAGAGATCAAGGCGGGGTGCAATTTGAAGAAATTGACGATTCGCACGATGATAATGATCCAAAACCACTTATGCCACCAGATCGGAAAACGGACAGTAAATCTCCCAAGGACGATAAAAAAGATGATAAATCTGATAATGATAGTCAAGATGACAAAAATAGGCCAACCGGTTTCCCCGGTGACAAGGGGACAACACAAGACTCAGACTTAAAGACCATAATGACTGAATTCATCCAAAAAGAAACGGAGCAGGTTCCTGATGCCTATTTATCTGAACCACCAACAGGTGTTTGGAAAACTGTAAGCAGGGAAAGCACACCTCTGCACACACTTCTCTTATCAGAAAGTGCTGAGATCCCAGCTGATATTTTACAAGGCTTTGAAACAGTTCCAGGCTTGTCACAAGATACTCAGACAGTTTTTACTGGAACCCAAACAGGACATTACGTTCATACTGAAACCTCTTCGAATATTGCTACTGTGGTACAAAAAGTGACGAGAAAAATCAGAAGGATAAGAAAAAGAATTATAAAGCACATACAAATAATAGATGGCAAAGAACACGTGACTGAGGAAGTTATTGAAGAACCTGAAGATGTAGAAATCATAGAAGAAGAACCCAATATCATTCACAACGTGCAAACACAAGGCGTGAAAACAAAACGTGTAAAAATAATTCGCCAAGTTCAAATTATTGATGGTAAAGAACATGTCACAGAACAAGTTGTGGAAGAACCAGAAGATGAGTTTGTACCTGAGTCAACAATAACGGCTGAAATAGATGTGAATATAAGTAAGCTCACTGACACTATCCCATGTGAAGAAGACACTACTGTTTACAATACTCAAGAAACAAAAGAACAAAATGTCAAAGCAAGTTCTACACAGCGTGAAGACGTTACTATTGTCGAAGTCACAAACACAGAGTTACCTGAATTAATTGATATGCATCCTTCTACAGTTGAACAAACTATAATACAGACAGATATTATTCCACAAAAAGATGTCACAACACCTGACGTTACAACGACAAAATTACCTGAAGAGAATATATCAGAAACACAGGATAAATTACCGATTATGGGTCTTATCAAAACAGTACAAGAAAAAACTTCTGATCCAACATTACCTCAGAAAGATGAACAACAAACAGTTCATTCGCCTGCTGTAGAGAAAGACCTATTTGCAGCAGTAGAAGAAAGTAATACTAAAAATGTTTCTCCTGCTCATGTTACATCACCAGTTCATGCATCTATAGATCTGATTGGTAGTGAAATCGGTCATTCTTCTATTCTCAAAGAGCCTTCATTAGTCGAGAAAGAAAAACAAGAAGCTCAAGTCAAAACACAAAAACAAACAACTAGTATCGAATCTGACATACCAACTGAAACTCTAAAGGTGACGGAACCTACTAAAGATGTTACTACACCCATTGCAGATCTTGTTGGTAAAGCATCAACTGAAGTTCCAGAAAAACCTAAGAAAACCAAAAGCAAAAAGTCTAAAAAAGGTAAATCAGACAATAAGCCCGAAACACCCAGTGTGTCTTCAGTCTCTGAAGATACCGTAACCAGTAGCGACAAACTTAAGAAAGAGGTCATTAAAAAACAAGATGATGAATTAAAATCACCTGTTTCTAAAGATACAACATTAGAGACTCATAAACCGGAGGACCATACACAGGAGATACCTGAATTAGAATTACCCAAGGCTGAGTCGCTTAATTCTCAGGTAATTGCATCAGAGGTACCTAAATCTGAAATTCCTACTCCAGTAACACCAAAAGAAGACTTGAATAAAATATTATCAATAGACAAAGCCAAACCAGAAGATGAATTGGTAACAGAACTTACACAAGTAACTAAAGAGTTTGTTATTGAGCCACATTTGCCGAAATTATCACCTGACGTGCTAAACCTGACAAAAGAGTTGCTAGAAAAAGAAAGCATTCATAGCTCAGATCTCAAATTAACGGAGGAAATAAGTGGGCCAGTTGAATTACCAACAAAATTGGACACGTCTTCAGCTGAAGTAAGTATTCCACATGATACAAGCTCTTCGCGCGAACAGGATATACCGATTATGACTTTGGCTGATCAAAAAGACAAGCAAGTGACAAAACAAGACATCAAGGAAACAACCACAGTTCAAACCGAAGATACTGTAAAACAAACAATTAACATTCCTGAGGTTGAAATCAAAGCAAACGAGAAAATTAACAACGGATTCGACCCTGAATTATACAAAACAGAAACGCAGGAAACGCAGCAGTCACAGTCTATTGACATATCGGTTTCTGTTACGAAAACCGATGTGAAAAAAGATGTTGAACCTAAAGTTGGAGCCGATGTTTCAATCATTGTTTCAGAATCTTTAGAACCTACTGTAGTAAAAAAAGATGTGGAAGTGATTTTACCCAGTGAAATAAAAACTACTACAGAATACAAAGAAACAACTATCCCAGATGTTGTAGAAAAACACACTGAATCAGAGCAGCCAATCAAAACCAAATCTGTCACTCAATCGCCTGTTGAAGTGGAACCACTAAAAGTCGGAGATGTGGTAACTATAACAGATGTATCCTCTACTTCGACGGAGCCACAAATTTCTTATGTACAACAGTTTGAGCCCCAAGTTCAAGGTTCTACAGACAGCGTTAATAAGCTATTAGAAACTCTCCAAGCAAAATCTGAGCCGGACGTGATGCCCTCAGATGTTCTTGAAAAAGTAGACTTATTGCTTGAAGCAGAACGTCATGACACACATTTGCGAGGACACAAACAGACGCCTATTAAAATATCTGAGAAAAAAGATAAGGGCAGTGAAGCTGACTTAGCTAAGCCTGAATTACAAGAATCTCAAAAATCTGTAGATATATGCGTTTCCCTGACTAAAACGGATGTGATTGAAGAATCAAAGCCCAAAGCCCGAGTAGATATCTCTATTGAAAGGTTTGAGACGTCAGAACCAGTTCTAGTCAGAAAAGATATCGAAGTTGTTCTACCAAGCGATGTAAAAGTAATAAAAGAATCTACAGCACCAAGTATTGTGGATATTGTAGAAAAGGGTCAAACTGTCAGTGAAGCCACAGTGGTTGACGTGGTTGAAAAGAGTCCATCAAGCGAGTCTCCCCAGGAACCTGTTAAAGAACATAAGAAAAGTAAAAAGAAAAAGAAGCATAAGAAAGGATCCGAAAGTGACACAACCGAACCGACTGATAAAAGTCTGACAGAAACAGATAGCTCATCTTTGAGCCATTATGTCCAATTGCCGATGTCACCAAAGGTAGAATCTCCTAAACCGACTGAGGACATTTTAGAAACTCCCATTTCTGAGGTCGAAGTACCATCAGAGAAGCCGAAATCTGAGACTCCACTAGATATAGTCGAGCCGGTTCTAATTGAAGAACCTCAAATTCAGTCTCCAAAAGAATCTATAACAGAAGCTCTTAAAGAAGCATCTCCTGTTGTGTCCCCGAAATTAGAATCTCCTAAAGTTGGGACTCCCAAAGTTCAAACCCCGGAGAAGACACCTCAAGTCAAGTCTCCTAAAGAAGAGCTTGTAATTGAATCATCAAAAGAGATATCAGATGCTGAATCTCCAGAAAAAGAACCTAAAATTGAGTCACCAATTGCGGTATCTGAAATTAAAAGTCCAGAAGATGAATCACCATTGCAAGATTCTGAAACGATTATTGAAGAAAAGGGATACGAAGCAGAACTATCCCTTGAACCAGTGCCAACAGCTGACAAAAAGAAAAAGCAAAAAAAACGAAAGCAGCAAGGACTAAGCGAGGTAACAACATATCCCAAATTGCACACAACAGAGTCAGACAACACGTCAATAACAACGCCGACGGAATTGGCTGAACCGGTTGTTGAAAAGAAGAAAGATAAGAAACGCAAAAAGAAAACTTCTGGAACCGATAGCTCGTTAGAGCCAGAACAAGATCCAGTAGCTGAATCGACACCGATTGAAGAAAAGAAGCCAGAAACACCTAAACTTGGTAGTGAGGTAGTAGACACATCACCTAGAGAGGAATCTTACCATACAATAAGTGAGACATCTGACATCAGCACTGTTAAAATTGTAGAAGAATGTGTACAAAGTAGTCCAGAAACGTTACAAAGAGAAATCACTACTACTGTCACATACCCTGTGCCTGTAGTCGAAGAAATACCAACTCAGGAGTATTCCGTTCAGACATCTCCCGAGCTCTCGGTCGATACAAGCGTGGTCGAACCAGTTCAAATTCCGAAACCCGAGACAGCTGATACCGATTTACAAACGTCACCCACACCAGTAAGTGAAATCCCGGTTCAAACCACACCTGTTGAAGATAAGGATGTCCATACGCAAACTGTCGAAGATGTTATAGTAGTTGAAAAGATAGAGATGTCTGATACTGAAATACAAACCAGTAGGACTGAAAGCCCAGAACCAGTTATTCAGACTGAAGTTACTACTCAAGTTGTACCGCAGGATATTTACTCTCCCGAAGAAAAGGTTTCACAAACATGGTGGACTTTCAAAGAACTTGCACCTGAGCATCGAGAATCTTCTGAATGGAAAACCATTGACCAGGAGTACCCCGAACTAACAACGTCATCTCAATCTTGGTGGCCTAAAGAAGAACGTAAGGAAGAAAGTCCGGAGCAAGCTCCAATTGAATTAGAATCTAAGGAAATGCAAACATCTCCAGTAAAATCAGTAGAAAAAGATGAAAAGAGTACAGAGATAACAATTGAAACGGTTGAAACTGATATTCAGACTTTGAAACAAGAGATTGTCGATCAAGAAACTTCTACGTCCCCTATCAAAGAAAAAGAGGTGTCTGAAATGAGTATGCAAACGCCTGAAGTGCCTCTTGTTAGTACTTACACTCAGTCCGATGAACCAGAACCTCAAATTGTAGAAGAAACGAAATTGAAATCTCCCGAACCAGAACCTATAAAACAAGAGGTTATTACTATAGACACAAGTCAACAAACATCACCTAAAATTGAAAAAGTTGAACAACCACCATCACTGGATGTTAAAGTGGACAAATCGGAAGTAATCACAATTGATATATCTCAACAGACATCTCCAAGGGTTATAATCGAAGACACACTTCCGACCACAGTGCTAGAAACAGCTAAGCCAGAAATTGTAACTGTTGATAGTACTCAACAAACGTCACCTAGAGTCATCCCAGACGATTCAACTTCAGTGGTATTGGAACAAAGTAAGCCAGAAATTGAAACAGTGGAGAGTATGCAACAAACGTCACCTAGGGTTCCAATTCCAGAAGACTCAGTTCCCACAACCGTACTAGAAGTCACCAAAACAACGATCAATACTGTTGATACTATTCAACAGACATCTCCAAGATTTGTTCCAGATGAATCAATACCAGTGCCACCCTTAGAACTGAAACCAGACGTAATCAGCGTAGATAGCACTCAACAAACAACACCTAGAGTTGAAGAAATGAAAGTTACAGAAAATGTAAAACCTTCATTCACGCTTGATTTAGAGAGAAGAGAAATAACAACAGTTGACACCATTCAACAAACTTCACCGAGAACATTCTCTGAAGACTCCATTTCTACATCAACTGATGAACCATATGAAGTTCATCTTCGGGCACAAATTACTATTCCACAAGCAACCGCTGATCTAATTGAAAGTGAAAGGCAGTTTGAAGAAACACTTCAACCTGTTCATGGAGACAGGAAACAAAGGAAGAGGAAACACAAGAAACGGCCTGAATCAACATATGTGCATTCTCCTGAAAGTCTATCCGATCCTATTAACACTGAGTTGTCTCTATCTATAACACCAACAAGTGAAGATATTTCAAGCAAGGACACTTCATCTATCGATGAAGGAATTGCGCAATTGGCTAGTCCCATACAGACAAGACCAACTTATTCTGATGTTGTGCAAAGGTCTAAGTCAAAATCACCATCTCCAAGCAAATCATTGTTGCCTCAGAAAACGGAAAAGGCCAGATTGCTCGATGCTCTTGAAAAACGTACACAGTCAGTTACAGAACCTGCAAGAAATACACCAGATGCTATGGTTGTTGCATTGTATGAGCCGTCAGTCCAAAAATCATATGGCCTTATCGTAAACAAAGAATTAGAAGAAGTTAAAGAGGCCATTGAAAACAACGATCCAACAAGGACTGAGAGAAGCGTTATTATCGTCATTGAAACTATATCTATCTGGCTAGAAGAAATACAGCTTAAAATACAGAGAGAAACACTATCAGGAAATAAACCAGCCGAAGAAAACGAACGTCTCAAATCATTGCAAAACTACGTCAAACACTTAAAAGAAATTATTGAAGTGACTGAAGTTAGTGAAGAAATAATAACTTTGATTGAAACTTTAACACAGCAAGTGGATGCCGTCAGCAAGCTAAATAGTCAAAGTTCTATCAAAGTGAAAGAAGTTGAAAAAGACTGGAGCAAGTTCTTGGATGAGACCGAAAAATTGAGTAAATCTGTCGAACTTGTCAAATCTAATCTCGAAAAGTTAATCGAATCTGATGCTCCCACTCAACAAAAACTTGATACTATTGACCAACTAGAACTAGAGAATATTGACAATTCAGACGTAGTCAAAAAATTGTTCAGAAGGTATCGCTCTATTGTAGAAATGAACCCGAAGCGGGAATGCCCTGAGAAATTATACATTTGTGATGACGACACGAAACAAATAGACAATACCCTCAATACTGAAAGGGACCGACTTATGCAACTTACATCATTAGCTGAAGAATACGAACAAACGCTCCAGGACTTTGGACAAATTACCGATGTAGCAGAAGCTTTACTGGATGGTAAAATTATTGTATCTAACTTGGAACACTTGCATGAAGAAATCCAAAAGCATAGAAAGTTCTTCGTTAACCTAAGCCACTGTAGAGCTATTCTTGAATCTCTAGAAGATAACTTAGACAGTGAAACAAGGGCAAAATATTCAGCATTACACAACTCGCTGCACGACAGGGCTACTGTCATTATCGATAGAGCAGCAAGCAGGGCCCAACAAATGACATTAGCAGCATCTCGATGGTCGTCCTTAGAACAAGGAATGAGAGAAGAAAAGCAATGGCTCGTAGTAGCTCAACAAAGAGTACCAGATCTTACCAATGTCACTTCAATGGACCACGAGCAGTATATTAACCTCTACCAATCAATAAGCCTGGACATCTCCCACCATTACGCGAAAATGTTACGTTTACTATCCATAACAGAAGGTTTGCAAAACCTAATAGTCTGTTCTGGATTAGAGAGCGAATGTTCAACAGCGTTAGACACATTGCTGAAATTACAAGAAGACGTAGACTCCAGACTAACACGGCTGACTGCGTTCAAAGAGAATTGGATAACATACGACCATCTTATTGATCGCATCGAAGGTTGGATGAAGATTGCCAACAGAGAGTTAGAATTCATCACACCTGAAAATATTACAACTACAGGTAATCTTCGGCGTTTCTGGGAGTTGAAGGCTCAGCATGAAGTCTACAATAACCTGAAGAATGAATCCGGAATGCAATTCGAAAAAGCCTTAGAAATTCTCCCGATTTCTGATGAGATGGTCCAAAGGCAGTTCTTCTTAAAGGTCGAAGACAAATGGCGTGATTTGGCTGTAAGGATGGGCGATTTACACAACACTGCCATACAGAACATTTCTGACCGCGACGTATCATCTGGTGAGAAGCTCAACATTCTGGAGGATGAATTACGGGAATTACGCTCGTCATTGGACTGCCTTAAAGGAGTTATCAAAAGCGAGGATGAACTTAACTTGTACATCGAGAGATTACAAGTTATGACTGGACGAATTGATAGGATTTTGAACGAGCTTGGAAGGCTTAGCTTGCTGCCTACAGCGGAATCTGAACGGCTGGGTGCTCTTTTGACACAGTCTGGTATTTTAGATGACCAGATATCGGAAGAGCTCGAGCGCAGTTTGTTGCTGAAGGAGAAGATCGTGCAAGTACAAACCGGGATACTGCGTTGTCAAAAGAGCCAGCGTCGAGCTCGTCTTACCCTCGAAGAGTGTGAGGCGGCAGAACGCCTGGGCAGCGACGTTGTCGAACGTGCTACAGAGAACTGCGAGAGGTTGTTAGATGATTTGTCATCTCAGTGGCGGGACATCTTAGCCTTGAGACAAGCTCTGCACACGCTGCCTACCAGCTTGAGGGTCTGCGTATCTCCTACAGGCATTGAAAGAGACATCTCAGCTTTACAGGTAAGCGATTCTCCCTAACTTGTTGAAATAACTTTATTCAAGTAATTCAAGTTTAAGATTGTAACTCAGAAAGATTGTTATGCTGGTATTAGAGTAATAAAGTATGTTCTTTACTTTGGCAAAGAGTATCAAATAGGTGAAGTTAGGATAGATGATCTATAACTCATGACGTTTCTCTAAACGTGAATTTCCCTCAAAAGGAAGCACACGCGGATTTGGAGGTAGCCGTGAACGACCTGCACCGACGACTCCGAGCGAAGGTGATGCTGTGGAGGCGCTTCGAGCGGCAGCTGGAGATGGTTCAAGGCGCCGTCAGGGAAGCCGACTACATGGTGGAACTGCTCACCGTGCAGGGGCAGGTCGACTACGACCGCTTGCTGAAAGCTACTGAAAAACTTGAGGTGAATTTTCAAATCAATACAATAAATTATGCGGACGAAAATGGGTTAATTGATGACACATGGGTCATTAAATTTAATAAATCTTTTTTTAGTTGCATCGCAGGGGGAGTTAAAATCATTACGACTTTTCCTTTCATGTTCCGTTATACGGATCTATGCCAGACAATCGTGGTTTTTAAAATGATATTCTATGTCTGGCATAAAACTTTTCAACGCTATATTTTCGTTTGTCTCCTTAAGAATGAACTAGATCAAAGTATGTGTGATGATTATTAGGAAAGTTAGCGCTATTGTTAGAAGAAAGTCGTTTACTGAATGTATTGAGCTCAAATTTTCTTTACCTGGTCTACATCAATAAAAAACCAGGTTTTCTATTGTCAGTTCCAGACTGTCAAAGGTTTTAATTTGTTTACGCTAACACGTACTTTCCTTCGCAGACCCTGAGCGAATCCCTAACCCGACGCAGCGGTGAGCTGGTTGGTGAGCTCAAGGATGCCGCGGCTCCTCTCGAATCCTCCACGGAGCCCTCAGTGGCCGCTCAACTGAAGAGAGAACTGGACGACGCGGCCGCGGCCTACGAGCACACTTGCAGCAACCTGACGCAGCTGTGTGACAAGTAAGTGACCTGAACATAACGAGAACCTTGTCACCCATGCAAAACTCCTTTCTCTTTCACATTTGAATCCAAATGAAATTTTCAGAAACGTGTGTAACTATAGAGAAGCCGACGACTTTATTTTAACGTTTTAGACCGATACACCATTAGTACAGTCTAATTTTAACAAAGATAATTCTATAGCTCCCTACTAATAACCGAGACCAATAGGCCTAGCATGCGCAATACGTCAAATTTATCGTATGATATGACAAAAGTTTCAATACTACTGATTGGCTAATAGCATACCGCACTCGTATTTTTAGCCAATCCGCAGCTGATGCACTGACTTCAATCGATTTTGACATTTGTTAAGAACGCGATAAAATTTAGTCGCGTTGCGCATGCTAAGCCTGCAAGATAAATATCGGGTAATATCGTATCTGGCACCTTCTGCAATACACACAAATATGTAGACTTTTCCTTCTATTTCTAATACCTAGTTTTGAAAGACCAGGTATGTCCTAACTATACTCTTCATCTCAGGTACCACAAAGCGGTAGACCTATGGAAGCGGTACAGGGACGCGGCTGCAGCAGTCAGGACCTTCGCCGAGTTCCAAGAGGGCCGCCTGCACGCGTTGCGACCTGATGACGCACCAGCGACAGCCCAAGTAAGTCTTAGCTTGTACTGACATAGAACACTAGGAATAGGTTAGGAAGATAAGAAATAGCTTAAGATTATTTTCCAAGAAGTCTACATTACCTTTGTCTTTTAAGTCCCTAAACAAACATTTCACCATAACTTTAGAATTTCCGAATTATGAATATATCAGAATCCATTAGAAGATTTTACAGTTTACCCTTTTCTTAATCAAAATTCCAAATCGAGATATCCATAATAAATTGGATGCTATCAGATAACTACTCTCTGCATTACCCAAGGGTTGACTGGTAAAGAATGAGAGCATGTCCCTAGCATTAATTCCACCTGTTCTACTTTTTTGTTCTAATTTTTAAATAAATAATAAGCAAAAAAACACAACCGTACCGCTTACATTGTACAAATCCTTATTTTCGATTTATACAATCATAAAATCCTTAACATAAAGTCATATCAAATGTATTAATTGTAGAATCGTTGCTATATTTTCTTATAAGGTACATGGAAAACCTTAACAAATAACTTCTATTACCACCTTATTCATACTTAAAACTTTACTTACCTCTGTGGTCTAGTGGAAACAAGCTTAGGTTTGTGATCCAGCAGCTCTCGGTTCGGGGTCAGCTTAGATAAGATTTTCAAATTAATCACCTAATAATGTCTGCTATGAATAAGTATCCGACCTGTCATAGGATATTAAAATAGTCGGTCCAACGCCTGACCTCTGAGTGAACGAAGAGAGAGAGTTCACTTTTGTATTGCTCAAACTTTCCGGCACTAAAATCCAAGTTCTATGTAATTGGTTGATCTCAAAGAGATTGGCCAACTTAGTCAAAAAAAAGTGGGAGCGTCGTCATTATTAAAATTATTACCTATACCTTGTCCTTTCGACTAGTTCCTAGGTACCAGCAATTCTTTGAGCAGTACGAATCCCATTGAGGAAGGAATACGCAGCTATTCTTATAAGGACTGTGATAAATCTTGTTAAAAAAAGCTGCCAGTTTTTAATTCTGAAAGAGTATTAGCAGGGCCGGAGTTAGGATAGGGCGTGGTAGGGCGACCTCCAAGGGCGCCAGCCATAAAGGGGCGCCGGAAATCTTATGTAACAGGGACAACCCCAAACCAAAGTTTTGGTTCACACACTAGACGGGACACTCCATGAATTTGGCCCAGGGCGCCAGATATACTAAAACCACCACTGAATATTGGGTAGGTATTGTTGTTTCGGTATTTTGCGCGACACACTAATGACTAAGGGTTTATCATCGTTTACGCAATCGCTTAATTTATCACACACATAAAGAAACAGGTTTTCCAGACAACTGGGGTAATCACATTGTGACTTTGTCGCGAATTCAACTTAAATGTCTTATTTATTACTATTATCACTTGGGTTGTAGCTGCCTACAGAAGCAGCGTCAGATAAATACTTGCATAATGTTGGAATGTATCAGTGAACGATACAATTTACTGAAGGGAGTATGGTAGGCATTTGGAGATTTCATTTTTAACCCAGAAGCAAGGCCTAGAATACCTACTTATTCAATGTTAAGGAAACATACAGAAGGTACAACTGAAATTGTGATAGACTAGCGACCTGCAGCGGCTTCGCACGCGTACCTACTTACCCCGTTTTTCCCCCTTTTTTTATATTTTTAGCTTCTTTTAGTGTGCGCAAATAAAGCCTTCCTTGGTAAATGGACTAGTATACAAAAGTAAAAAAAACTCAATTCTTATCAGTAGTTTCTGGGATTAGCGTGTTAAAACAAATAAACTCTTCAACTTCATAATACCTGAAATTATGATAGATTGCGATTGCTTATACAAGGTAAGTTTACCTACAGTTGTTCAAATAAAAGAAAGGAATACGTCCTGATTTATAAAGGGTTTGATAGCTCGTGTTATACCTCCTAAAAATATTTCTTTTAGAAATTTCTTGCGCTAAATTGCTTCCTGCTTTAAATATAAGCATTTCACATGTTTGCGCAATAGGATTATAGGTACTTACATAGTTAAAGTCTGACGTCACCGAGCTGTTTAGCCTGACTTCTGACATTAGTCAATTGTTATCCAATAATACCCGCCTTACAATAGTAGGCACCAAATAGTTATCCTTGAATTGCTTTATTCGCTTAAAATGATCAGTTCTTTTTAGGTTCAAATGAAAACGTAAAACATTATCCGCCACTGTCTTGGTAGGTAATTATGTAAATGCCTAACGAATCCTCCGAGATAAATAATTACTTGCTGGTAAATATTGAGTGGTCGATGCTTGCCAGTTTAATTTTAAATATTGTAATCAATACTTGAGTTTGATATTGGTTCTTGTCAAAGTCTGACGTGCTGTCAACCGTAAGTAACATAAGTCTTGTAATCTAGATTTTTCTTCTCATTTTAGAATTGGATCGTTTATAAATCAAAACAAATTAAACCTTAAAATGTTTGAGGCATTTTTTTACTGTTAAAATAATCAACAAATATCAATGTAACAAGCTCTTAGATTGTCAATGTTTGATTTCCAATGTAAGTATTTTTTCTTTTTTAAGGAAACAAAAATCTACTTAAAATAAGTCGGGTTTTCCTTCCTGAGACTATAACTCCAGAACGCATGAACCGATATCCACGGTTTTGCATTCGTTGGAAAGGTCTCGGGCTCCGTGAGGTTTATAACAAAGAAACTTCAGGAAAAAATTCAACAGAAAAGCGGGAAAATTCTCTAAAGCGAAACGAAGTTCGCCGGGACCGCTAGTGTACTATTAAAATTTTATTAAAATAAAGCGCACCGTTTTACAAACACAGCCCTTGAGCTTTGATGCGCTGTATTATGGTACATTTTTATTTAATTGCTAAAGCGAAAAATATATTACTTATCATTGTATTTTAAAATCAAACTGGGTGGACTAAATAGAATAGATGGTTTTATACTGAGTCATTATCTCTATTTTAAGTTGGGCGCGTTTTGGTAACAATAGAAGTCTTTGACTAGTTCACTGAATCCAAAACTATAATTTAATCGTCACAGCACGTCTGCCAGTTGATCTTTCGCATAAACCGTCGCCACTAGAGTTGCCTATTGATAATCTATCGATAGTTGACGTTATATCAACTATCGATACCATCGATATTGTTAAACAGGCTTTATTACTATCGAAATGATAAAATAGTATTGATACACAACAATTGTATTGAAAGTATTAATTCCAATAGTATCCGTACCATTTACGATGGACGATATGTTAGGAATTTAGGAATTGATTGATTAGGAAACAATAGTATCATTTGTATCGATGTTCAACAGTTTTAGAGTGGTAGAGCCACGCTGCCGTCAATCATGGCGGTAGCATGAATGGGTCGGCTCGTCCGGGGTAGTACCACCCTCTCACAGAATACCAACGTGAAATAATGGTTTTAATACTGTTGTGTTTCGTTTGGTGAGTGAGAGTGCCGGTGACCTTCGGGTGATGGTTGTCGCGGTACTAGGGAAACAGTGAAGGTTTCCGTCTATCCATTGTCGGGAGGAGTGAGCTGATCCGTCGGCCAGGGAGACCCGTAGAAACGGTTATTCCGCTGGCCGCCCGCGGTACAGTACAGGGGCCCAATCAAGTCTAACCAACCTGAGAGGCTGCCCTTTCATACCGCGCATAATCTCGGAGCAGAACGTCGTGCCGGTTGGTGACCGGATGGTGGGGACCAGGCGACTGCTTTCGGGGGGGTTCGGGGGCCCTTCCGTCCGACGGATCAGCGCATCTCCTCCGCAGACAAACAAATGGGGAAACAGACCTCCGCGCTTTTTTCCCTATATCGCGGCAGTCATCTCCCGCTTCACGCTTCCTTTCCCTTTCACAAAATGGATCGCAGAAATATGACGGGTCATAATACAGCGGTGCACTCCCCCACCACCCTGTTTAAGGTTGAGTTCGCTAACATCCGCGGACTCCACTCTAACCTTACTGCCGTCCACCAACACCTTGAGACAGCAAGGCCCGCCATGCTGTTCTTGACGGAGACACAAATCCGACGTCCAGCAGACACGTCATACTTACAGTACCCCGGTTACGTGCTTGAGGAAAATTTCCTCGCGAAAGCTGGGGTATGTCTGTATATCCGCTCGGATGTCTGTTGTCGCCGTGTACGCTGTTTTGAAGATCCATCCTTTTCCGTCCTCTGGGTGCACGTAAATGTAGGTTCCCTAAGCCGAATTTACGTGTGCCTATACCGATCCCATTCCGGGGATGATGAGACAACTCGACTTTTTGAGTATCTGAGTCGGGCGGCAGATGATGCGCAGGTGCAGTACCCTACTGCAGAAATGGTATTCCTGGGGGACTTTAACTCCCACCACGACTCCTGGTTGGGGTCCCCTACCACTAACCATGCAGGAAGGTCAGCCCATGCATTCGCTCTTACCCATTGCCTGACACAACTGGTTAGCCAGCCCACCAGGATCCCAGACGTGGAAGGACATGCGTCCTCTTTGCTTGACCTTCTGCTGACGACCCATCCTGCGGGTTATCGGGTGGTGGTCCAAGCGCCTTTAGGCTCTTCCGATCATTGCCTGGTATCCAGCACTGTGCCAAGTGCAGTTCCACCGCAACCCGCGGTGGTTAAGCGCCGGGTTTGGCATTACTCGTCAGCAGATTGGGATGGTATGCGCGACTATTTTGCGTCGATCCCATGGGGGCAGCGCTGTTTCAGAGAGAAGGATCCTACGGCGAGTGCCGCGACTATTATTGATGAGATTGGCCTTGGGATGGAGTATTACATTCCATACTCCAATGTTGTCAATAAGAGCCGGGGACACCCCTGGTTCAGCCGCGAATGTGCTGATGCTGTTTGTAGTAAACAGGCAGCGTACCGCGCCTGGACGAGGGGTCGTGCCATCAAAGATCCTAATATCAACTCTCTGAAAGCAGCCTATAACACTGCCACCAGGGTCTGCAAAAAGGCATACATAAGAGCGGATGCCCAGCGCGTTGCACGAGTAGGCATGGAGTTAGTTTCACATCCTACGGGGACAAGAAACTACTGGCGTTTAGCCAAAGCCGTGCAAGCCAATTTTTGCCAACCTTCTCTTCCACCGCTGAGATACCCCGACGGTTCACTAGCTCATCAACCGCAGGAGAAAGCCAATCTCTTGGCAAGGCTCTTTGCGGCGAATTCCCGAGTCGATGACTGTGGTGCGCCCCCACCTACGATCTCGCCTAGTGGAGTTGCCATGCCTGATATTTTTATCAGACATCGTGATGTGCGCCGTGAACTACAGTCACTAGACGTCCGGAAAGCTAGTGGACCTGATGGTATTCCAGCGATTGTTCTTAAAACCTGTGCAGCCGAGTTGTCTCCAGTGTTAACGCGCCTATATCGCCTCTCGTACTCATCCGGTGTTATTCCTGAAGCTTGGAGAGAGGCTAATGTGCAGCCTGTCCCTAAAAAAGGAGACCGATCGGATCCATCAAATTACCGCCCTATTGCCGTAACCTCAGTGCTGTGCAAAGTCATGGAACGGATCATCAATAACCAGTTGATCCGCTACCTAGAGGATCACTCCTTAATTAACGATCGCCAATACGGCTTCAGGCCGAAACGATCGACGGGTGATCTTTTAGCGTATGTGACGCACCTCTGGGGGGAGGCAATCGACAAGCATGGCGAATCTTTGGCAATCAGCCTTGACATTGCCAAGGCATTTGATCGGGTCTGGCACAAAGCTCTTCTCTCTAAGCTTTCGGCATATGGACTGCCCACCCGGCTTTGTGACTGGATTTCCGGCTTTCTGCGTGACCGTAGAATTCGCGTCGTGTCTGACGGATGCGCATCGCGGTTCATGACTGTTAATGCTGGAGTCCCACAGGGCTCCGTTTTATCGCCCACCCTCTTTCTTCTTCATATCAATGATATGCTACCGCTTGGGAACATACATTGCTATGCTGATGACAGTACGGTCCATGGACGATACCTCGGTAAACCTTCAGCTGGCAGGGCAGTAACGGATGAGAAACGAGAGAATCTTGTCGTTGAGCTGGACCGGGTGTTGAGCCTTATTAGCCAATGGGGTTCACATAACCTGGTTGAGTTCAATGCTAAGAAAACCCAAGTGTGCGCGTTTTCGACAAAATTGTCCCAATTCCTTCCTCTCCCCATTCTTCGGGGCACTCCACTTTGCCTGCGTAACAGCCTAAGCATGCTCGGCATGGATATCTGCTGCAATCTTAATCAAGGTCATTACATCGAGAGTCTCATCTCATTAGCATCCAAAAAACTGGGGATTCTGAACAGAGTGCGTCGGTTTTTCACGCCGGACCAGCTTTGTCTTTTATATAAGACTCAAGTCCGGTCTTGCCTGGAATACTGCTCGCATCTCTGGGACGGTTCCGCCAAATACCTCATGGATGCCCTTGATAGGTTGCAGCGACGGGCTGTGCGCATAATTAACGATGAAGAGATTACTGGGAACCTTGAACCTCTTCAACTACGTAGGGACGTTGGTTCATTAAGTGTCTTTTATCGGCTTTATCATGGGGAGTGTTCCGAGGAACTATTTTCCCTTATCCCACCCTCTCCTTTCCTACACAGAACCACAAGGGCCGGCCAACGATGTCATCGCTTCACCGTGGAAAATATTCCATCACGAACCAAAAAGTTCGGTAACTCTTATCTTTGCCGGACCATAAAGAAGTGGAACTCGTTGCCGGCTCATGTGTTTCCTCCTTCCTTTGACATGGATTCCTTCAAAAGGAGCGTGAAGAAACATCTTGCGGGCCAGTATGGCGATGCTAACGGATAGGATATTTTGATATCAAATCCGTTGTCATCGCGATGTGGGTTCCTCTATTGCTTACCATCAGGCTGGGAGGAGCCAATATACTGCGCTACTATAAAAAAAAAAAAAAAAAAAAACAAAAAAAAAAAAAAAATAATAATATACTGCGATAGTATTGCCTCTAAAAATCAGTTGCAAATCTAGTAAATATCTCATAAACGCATTGATAAAAACTTTTTATCCTAATGCGTATCGTACAACTTGCTATATCGTATAATTGGGAAACGATATTTTTTCAGTTATTCAATTACTATTCATTGATATGATGACGGTTCTTCTCGATAGAATCAACATTCCGAACACGGTGGTAGTATAATCTGACGATTCATAAATGCTTTTGTAAAAGTTTACATGAAAAAAGACATTTTCTATTCTATTATATTAATGCTTACAATCAAAAGTTTTTGTTAATTTGCAATATCGAGATTGTTACTAGTTTTCAAGGTCAACTGTCGATAAATACTATCGATAGTTGAGCAACTCTAGTGACTTCCTCCCATATTTGTCCACGTGAGTCAGCCACAGACCGCACCTCGTACTTCGGTCGATGCACTTACCTCCAAAACGGTGTACCACAGCGTGTGCAAGTAATAAAATGCTGGACGCTAACTAAACAATTTAAGAAGCTACGCTGACTGATGCAATGACGTCACTGAATATTAATAAAGACGCTATTTTTGCGCGCAGCGTCGAGTGTTAGCTACCTACCCTTATTCACTACTTTCACTAGTGTCAGAATCGATTCCGGAAAGTTTCAAGTTATGTCTTTGTCAAATCGTACAGGTCGATTTTCAGGCCGTGCCCTGAGTAACACCGTATCGTAATAACCTTGCACCTTAATTTTATTGCATTCAAATAAATCATTGTCATTTTAAACGGTAACTTATTGCTAGTGTTTAAAATTATTCATATTTTATGTGGGATTCCGGGTTAGTTGCAACTCGACACCAGAGGGATGGGAGAATTTTTACTCTAAAGCCAACCGTGTTCCTTAAGGAGACCGAGGTTTTTGTAAGGTTTCAGCCTACTGTATTAATGAACGCCAATGTGTACACTTTACTTACCTTATATGCTTTCGTCGTTAATTGCAAGCAATAGGTGCATTGTAACGGTCAAAGGCCGCTTTAATGCCGCATCATTCGCACAGAATATTGAGAGCTCAAGTTGCGAAACATTTGAAGGCATCTCCGAATCCAGCAAAGTATTGTGTACTTACCTAATTGATTAGCATAACAGCTAGCCGAGTACAATGACCGGTCGCACGCCCCTGAAGATGTTTGAACAGTACTACTTAGATCAAAATACTATTCGAGATTGCGTTTTAAACTTTATAATACTAGACTACACACTTTGGTTTTTGTAGCGCCTTTATTTCCAAGGCTTAAGACCGAATATCGAACTGCAAGTCTTTACATGGATGAGCTGTTCACCGTATTGACAGATGGTAGTAGAATATAGCGTTAGCGAATTGCCAGTATAGTGTTAAGGTAAAGGTAATCAATCAATTGGTCTGATGGGCCGACGGCTATCCTGTCTATTGAAAGGGTCGTGAGTTCATGTATAACATATGCGTGTCTTTATATAAAAACAAATATTTGACAACATCACATACATTGCTCTAATTCTGTGGTAAGTAGCTAAAGCACTGGTTTTTATTTGTGTACCTCTTTACCAGTAATATATTGTGTATTACTGGTAAAGAGGACTAAGGTTCTCATAACATACGTCACGTAGGTATGATACGTGTTTCAGCTGGCTGATGAATGTGATGCTATTAAAATCTTTTTTTTAGTAAAAAAAAATGATGTGTAAATCATTATGATATGCGCCGACTAAGTACCTAACTATAAACAAAATAATTGTTTATCAGTATAAACAATTATGAATGAGCAAAACAAGTGAAGGTACTTTCTTTCCCTCAAACATAATAAAACTTCTACATAAATAAAAATGAATCGTCAAAATGTATGTACGCACAATACTGAATCAAATTGGATATTTTTTTTTTATAGTCAAAATTGAAACAACATGGTTCGTAAAAAAATGAATACTGTCCGCGATCGTACGCCTGCAAAACTGCAGCGAACCTAGTTTAAAATAAATCGTAACACTGGCACTTATTGTATGTTAATTTTGACCCTAGTACCAATATCAGTAATTTAGCTAGGTTTAACCAAATTTACAATCATCGCGTTTTGCGTGAGCGCCATTCCAGCTTAAATTACTTCTGTAGCATTTTCAGACACGTGGTTTAACTAAATGTCAGTCTTTCAATCAACCTCACGAAAACTAAGCTTCAGTTAGTGGCCATTATTTTCATTTAGACTAGCTTTAAATATTGTTTTTCTTATGAACATTTCTTAAATTTATTCACGAAATGTTTCGTTGTGAGCTTATACAATTCATACTTATTTCTGAAAGTATAGGTAAGTAATCAGTAAAATGAAATCAACATTATGAGTTTAAAAAGGTAAATATTTCTTAATAATACACAAATGGCAACACCTGATGGATAGAATGAAAAACGAATCTTGTTATAAGTAATTTAATAAATATATGTTTTTCATGTGAACTCGCTATTAAACATTAGAAAAGGGTAAATGTTGTCATTACCATGTAATGTGTAATGTACAAAAATGTCTCTGTAAACTTACAGTACAGAAAAACTTATATATACGTAAACTATACCTACTAATATTAAAGATGATCACGAAAATAGAAGGACGGATGTATTTGACGGATGTAGCTAAAATTTTAACGAAACTTGGTTAACATATACAAAGAACGTAAGAGATTGTTTCCCGACAAATCGCAGTTAATACCTACATACACAGAAAAAAAACAAACCTTCTTTCTGGATAGGTCCAGCCTGGTAAAACAAAGATTAACTAAATTCTTAAACTTTAAAGGTTAAAACAAAATTCGACCTCGGTTTTCATGTTTTCAATAGTTTGACCTAACAGAATGAGGAAATCGCGATGTTTAGATAAGACTTTTACGGATTATTGTTTTGAGATAAGATTACTTTGAAACAGTACCTAGCTATCCGTGTTTTTATAGATTTAAACTAGCGACAGGCCGCGGCTTCGCACGCATACTGTCCTCGTTTTTTCCACATTTTCCTCTGAAACTTCGCTTTTATGGTTGCAGCGTAATTTTATATAGCCAAAAGTCATCCTAAATAATTACACTATCCAACACAGAAATATTTTTTAAATTCCAATTAGAAGTTCTTGAGATTAACGCGTTTTAAAAAAAATTCTTTATAAAATTAGTATATATGAATTTAAATAAGTATTAAAAGCAGTCCACGAAAAACGTATTATTTAAAAAAAGACAATTTAATTTCAGCACTAAATTGCTACAGTAAATTAATGCGTGATTCAGCTACAAAACATCATCACACGAGATCGTTACCAACTTTCACTAATCGTACAACATCGAACACATCAGTTTAATTACGAAGTGATATTAACGCATGCAAAATTCATTAATGAAATTCAATGTTGAATACAATACATTCGCACTACGTAATGAACTGATAAGATTTTGATAACGCTTAGCACCGCCGCTCAGTTGCGCCGCGGTCGTCCCGCCGCGAGGACGCGCAAAAGGACAAACAAAACGAACACACGAAAACAACTCGAATAAATAAACCATTACGAAACAAACTCGAAAAATCACTCCAATTTTTTTTCTCGAACGCACATCACGCCAAAAAGTTTTTCTCGAACAAAACTCGCGCGGGAACCAAGGACAACTTGTGACATCACCGAAGAATGCCCAAGTTGTACCGTATGCATAATTTCACTTGATCATTTAAGCGATAAAGTGCATACAATGCCACGACCTTGAGGCGTTACCATGACGTGTTGATGCCCAAATGAAAATTTTGAATTCCGCATTCAAACCAAATTGGATCGGAAAGCTCAACGTTTAGTTGCAAACTTTATTATTTAGCGATCAAACGTATCCACCTACGTTGTTTTTAATTTATTTATAATTAATTTTATCGCGACGCGATAAATAATTAATGATTTTAAAATAATTAATGAGCGCTTTAATGACTTTTGAATAATTAGTTAATAATAATGCATTTATTTGTGAAGTGAATTGTTGAAAGTGATTGCGTGTTGTCTTATATGACATATGATTTTGTTTAGTGATAACAAATATGTGTCAGAAGGTCTGCTTGTGATTTATCTGTTATCACAATGTCGCTTCAGGAGGTGAGTGATAATGAAAATCCGGATCATATTTTAAATGGAGGGTACAACAGATTTCTATACGAAGTAGACGATTAAATATTTTAATATTTGAATGATTTTTATGAATGTTTTCCTCAAATGTATTTGAGTTTTAAATTCACGGTGATGAGTGTGTTTGCTTTGAATATGCTCGTAACTACCTTTAACGGTAGAACATGTTTCCTGTTTAGGTTTTTCAAACAAGTCAAGGCTTTAGGTATTGTTAAATGTAACTGTTCTTTCGGCAGCTTAATCTTTGACTGTTGGCAAGTCAAATAGCACATGTAAGCGTCCTCTTATAACTAAGCCATAATGGTTAAACCAGGGGCTATTCATATTAGAGGACGAGGATATATATCTTTTTAAACTACATAAAACACTTATAAAAATGTGGGTCCTTTTAAAAACGGTTGCCCGATTAAATAACGTCTCAGTTTTTATTATTATTCCTACTGGCAGCTGTCAGCCCATCAAATTCTTAAATTACAGAAAATTCAAAGTATTTCAACTGAAACTCATTTAAATAGATACGTTTAAATTAAAGTCGAGTTATTTATCTATTAATCATGCACTGCCACATTTATGCTATGTACGATAAAGCATAAAATGACACTAAAATATACTAAATCTATGTTACATTTCCGATTTGAATGATAATTGATTTTACTTAACAATCGCTTGAAATTTCGGACACTATATTATTTTACAAAATATACTACAACACTACACGACTCTAAACTATTTAGTTTTTGAAATACCTATTCCTCCAGCCATCTCACTGACAACTACACAATTAGCACGTAATTTGTTTAATGACTGTAATCAGTCACCACTCGCAAAGAACATCTTTTAAAACGACTTTGGTTCTCATGAAAACGATTAACAGTAACTTGTAGATAAATAAGTAAAGCAAGTTAAATTGAAAATAATATATTATTTGGAACTTAAATCATTAGCACATAGCTTAATCATGTGCTTACCTAATTACTATCATAGATGTAAAAAAATGCAAATAGGTCATATTTCTGAACATTTTTATGCCAGGTCTCCTTAATCATTTCGTGTCTTGGTGCAAAATGTTGTACTAAAAAATATAAAATCGTACTTTAAAAAATGAAATTAATGAAAAACATAGAAAAGAACATTCAGCCGATCGTGGTCTTTTTCTTGAAATTCTGTGTAAGTCATGTCTATCGCTATTGATTTCTATGGAACCTTCAACTTAACTCATTCACAGTTCATCATGACTTTAGCTCTAAGACGCAATGAACAAATGACCATGAATTAACACTTGTACAATAAAATTATAAAGGAAATTTTCGTATTTTTGTATATATTTTTTTATAACTAACCCAAAGCCATAGGAATTTTTACCATTTGAATGATAACATACAAAAAATCTCTTTTTATTAAAGCTATGATACATGATCGTACATAATCTTTTTCCGTTTATTTTGCAAGATTACTCAAACAAAGTCACTGGTAACAACCATAACATAATAATTTATAACAAAACAAAATAACCCAACTATCCCACTTATTTGGCATGTTATCATCAGATCCCGAATTTAATAAAATAAACCACAGCCGAGATATATCCTTTTACAAATAAAACAAAATCATTCTTCATAATTTATAAAGATGGAGAAGAAGGATCGTTATTTATGCAAAAAAATAAACATAAACTAAATGAGGAACGTTTATTCTTGAACTCAGTTAATAACATAACAAATTTAACGCAACACTTGTAAAATGCATACTAACATTCGTGAATGTTTCATGAAAGTGTTAAATGCAATTTCAAATGTAAATTGGCTTATCTCTTCGAAGATACATAATAACCTTCAAGCGGAGGGCAATGTGAAAGAAATGAATATAAAAATAAACATAAACATGATGATGTGTTTTGTTTAACCAGAAACAACAGTGAGATTGTACGTTTACATTCGCGCTAATTTAAGTAAACTCTTTATAGCCGTCATTGAGTTTAAAAAGTTGTATTTCAAACATTATTTTCTATAAAACAAAATTGTCAACAAAGCATACTGCAAGCTTTTAAAATAATTTAACGGGTCAAAACGCGACACCATTTTTATTTATTAGTTAATACGAACTACTTACTGCCCGACGTTTCGGTTAGGTTGCACCAACCGTGGTCACGAGCTGGCTTTTTTATGTTTTGACCCGTTAAATTATTTTAAATGTTTAAAATGGAACGCGAAAGTCTTAAAATGTACATACTGCAAGCTGTTACCAGCACATGCCGGAACAAACTTTCTTTATGACCGGAAGAAAGATTAGTAGAAGATAATCCTATCAATATGTTTGTATATTATACTTAACTAGCGATAGCCCGCGACTACGTACGAGTTCGCTTAGCCTTTTTTAGCAATAAATATATACTATGTTACTCTAGGATAATGTCGTTTTCCAAGGGTGAAACAAACATACAAAAATTCAAATCTTTCCTATTAATAATATTCGTGTAGACTAGCTGTTGCCGGCGACTTCGCCCACGTCCAAAAAAAAATATGTTAGTTTATTAACATCTCAAGTATATTATCGCTCTACTTAACTTCATTCCAATCCATTGAATAGTTATTTTTATAAGGTATGCAATTATGAAAATGACGTTTCTCTATTACAGCTTAATCCTTCAAACGACCAAAACATATATTTTATTGGATAGTCAAAGAGTAAGAAAGTAAGCGACATATAATTATTTTCAAACTATAACTGGCAAAAAAGTGTATCCAAACATAAGCTAACGGTATCTTCGCTAATCGCACTGAGTATAATCACCATAATAATTATTTTCGCTCGCAGCAGTAATTAGCACAGCGTAAATTAGCTACTTTTCAAGGGCACACTTTCCTACTTTTGCCATTGTTGGCAGCAGAGCTACTAAATACGTAGACACGGCATAACAAACTAATCAGGATGGCGTGCGAACTACATTCAGAAAAGTAATTTTGCTTTTAGTTATATTAAAACTCTTTGGAAATAAAAATAAAAATGGCTAAACACTTTCGTCTTTATTTACATCTTGAAACCCATAAGTAAATCTTTAATTTATTAGTTATTTATGCCTAATTTAAATTCTAATCTAAAAAGTGAACAACACACTAATCCAAAAAAAAACATGTATATTTGAAATGTTTTTTTATGTTCACCACTGCACTTCAATATCAGCGGTTACTAGGCCTAGCATGCGCATTACGTCAAATTCATCGCATGAGACGACAAAAGATTTTATATCGTTGATTGGATAGTACACCGTACTCGTATTTTCAGCCAATCAGCAGTTGACCAATTAAATTTGACATTTATTAAGAGCGCGATAAAATTTACACGCGTGGCGCACGCTAGGCCTGTATGATACAGTTTTGGCTATCGTGTGTGCCTATTTCTCACGAGAGATCAGAACAGAACAGATGACAAATACTGTGGGCGTATACTAAAATACCCGCGCCAATTTCGAAAAGGTCGCTATAAACTGATTGCTACTGGGAACTGAAATAGTTATTATTGTTTGTCAAGCAAGGATAAGAACGAAGGTATTAAGGCAATATTTATATATTCAGAACATTATTCTGTCTCTCTTCAATGTTCTGTCACTGTTTCTGTGTCATATTAAATGGAAACGCATCAGCCCTGCTAACTCTCTTTATCTAGCCTTGTCTATACCTTCATAGTTCACTCGAGAAAAGTAGAAACGTCTTAATTGAGGTAGGCGCGAACACCGCGCCCTCGCCACAACTAAACATTTCCTGACCTTCAGCCCTTGATCAATACAACGATAAGTAGGTATATGCGTTAAACTCTACACTCAATTTGGAAACTCTGCGGTGGATGGGAGGTCGAAACTTAAGTCGTTTGAAAGTGATATCAATCGATTTTGAACTTGCGTAATTTTGATGGCTGAACTTGATATTTGGCTACAATAAAATCAAACGTCCGGGATTGGGACTAAATTTTGGAACGGCCGACGAATCAGAAAAAAGAAAATATATATCTATGGTCGAATTGAGAAAGTTTCTTTTTAAAGTCGGTAAAAAGCAACTCCATTAAAGTTTTATTCGGATTTACATTGAACGTGTCGGGGAGTTTAATTATATTTTCGGATTATTTTACACTGGCTCATAATTTCTACCGTATAATATGTCGTAACCAATAATATTTTATCGTAATCCAGGGTTGATTCTGGTTTCCATAACACATGTGCTCAACTAACAATAAGGTGACTATGGGATCAAGTCAATGTGTTTGATATTTTTAATTTTAAATGTAAACTAAGTAAAAGCACAAACATAGAAATTAAACATTTGAAACCATATTGAGGTACAACAATAAATTGAGATGTGTTTTTAACTAGAAGAAAGTAGGAAGGTACCTACATACTAGATTTTTAACAATTTAAAAGATATAAAAGTTATAATAAATTATTTATCCATCAAATGTATTTCCGAAATCTTTTAAACTATAATGGTAAGGGATGTCTTCATGAAAACCAATTAATTTAATCTTCATAAATCAGGAACTAGCGGAAATTGCTAGATATTTAATAATGATCTTACTTTAATGAAATCTGATCAAATTATCGGTTAGGCTTTCCCCAGTAAATTACCTTCAGATTTCTTGTCATTTTCGCCTGTAAATTACATCTGAATACTTTGTTCTGGTGCCCATTTTGGTACAGACCTTTGAATTTTTAAGTTTTTTTTTTCTTTCTGTTTTGTATTTGTTTTGTAATGTTTTGATATCTACAAATAAATAATTTTCTATTCTAACGCGTCATATACTTAAATATGACCTAGAATAATGAATATTATTCTTTGTCCTTAATCTTTGTTGCGAAATCCAATGCGAAAGCCAGTAGCTGCTAATTAAAAATATAAAAATAAAATAAAAAAAATGTTTTTCGGGAAGTTAAAACTTGCTGGATTCTACGCCTTATGCCAGTTAATATATATTAATATGCCAGCTGCTAATAAAAAATATAAAAATTTAATATTTATTTTTCGAGAAGTTCAAACTTTTGCTGGATTTCACGTATCTCAATTCCCTTTTTAGTAAGGGGTAGATACATTTGACCATGACCCATGGCAAGTCTGGTTATAACAATAGAGCGACGGTCATCTGAGCTCCGTAACTTAATAGGGGAACCAGACCGGTTCAAACAGAATTAGGTACACCCAAAAGTATCTCAAAATGTAGATCACATTTCTGTGTTTATCCACGGAACATAACTAACTTTTATTGTAATACTAGCTGTGCCCGCGACTGCGTTCGCGTGAACTACATCCTTACATGGTCGGGTTTACCCCTATCTCCCATAATATTCGAAACAAAAAGTAGTCTATATTTTAATAGAGCTATATTTGTGCCAACTTTCATATCTCTAACTTAAAAAATAAACATTTAGGTTTAAAGAACATTTATTTTCTCATTAAAAACCATACAGTCACTTACATGAGAAATTTACAAGAAGTGGGTAGATACATATAATTTGTCCGGTAGGGCAAATGTTAAGTTGGGAACAGTCCAAAACTTCGGTGTACTTACGCAGTGCATACAAGAGCTTACATCGTAGAATAGTGTTTAGGTTATATAACTATTTACTTTACGTATAGTATAATAACATAAACAACGCGCGCGTATGATCGGCTATATATGAAGTCCGCGAGCGACCGACTGACTGGCGCTGCGTAGGAGCCGCTGGCCGGCCGTACCGAGCTTAGGCTGTTCCCGCATAAGGATGTAACATGCAAATTTTAGACTTATAATTTAATTTAAATTTAGACATACATTTCATAAATGCACTATCCATGTTATACATTTTACATTTTCCCAAGTACAATTTTAAATTTAATAACTTAACAATTAAACTAAATGAATTATAATTAAATAATATATTATATTATAATCTGTTTCCATACCAATTACAAATTATTATTATTTTATCAATAACACCAATTTATTATTAAATATATATTAATACATGCCTTTGGTTGAAATTACATTATTATGAAAAATACAGTACGTCACTGGAGAGCCGAACCATGCAAGATGTAGTTTTTGAGTCTGGTTTTAAAGATATTTAGATTTTCTGAGTTTTTTATGTTGTCCGACAGTGCATTGAACAGTCGCGCTCCCTCATAGGTTATTACTTTCTGGCCGTATGTTGTTCTTGACTTAGGTAAAAGGAAGAGCTTTTGAGGTCTTCTTTGACTATATTTTGGTGTTTCATTATTAACAATAAGTTGAGTTTTAGTATGAATTTTATGGTGCATTATTTTATAAATCAATATTAAGGTTTGGAATATATAAAGTTGATTAACATTCATCAATTTAGTTTCTTTATATACTTGTTCTGTATTTGTTCGAAAATTGTATTTAAATAAAACTTTAATAATTTTATTTTGTATAATTTGTATTCCTTTTAGTTTTGATTTCGATGCAGACCCCCATATTTCAATCAGATAGTTGAGATGGGACTTAACAAATGAATTATATAACATCATTTTAACTTTACGAGGAAAACAACCTACATTATGTCGTATACCTCCAAGAAATGAGGAAAGCTTTGACTTAACGTAGTCAATGTGTGATGTCCAAACCAATGAGTTGTCAATCCTCAATCCGAGATATTTTTCCTCCTTTTTTTCTGTAATAATTTCCCCATTAATTACAATTTGTCTATGATTCGGAATGATTTTATTTTTAGGTTTAAAAATGCAGTAACATGTTTTCGAAATATTAATTGTCAATAGATTATATTGGAACCAATTAAAAATAGTGTTTAAGTCGTCCTGTGCATTATTCATTATTTCGTCTATAGAACTGCCGCTATAGAATAAACACGTGTCGTCTGCGTATAGAGTTAGTTTTCCGTGTAATTTACATTCTGATATATTGTTGATGTAAGCTAGAAACAGCAGTGGCCCGAGGATCGAGCCTTGTGGAACTCCGCATTCGATATGCTTTTTGGTACTTTTTATGTCATTAATTTTTGTGATTTGATACCTGTTACTTAGGTAAGACTTGATCATTTTATATGCTACATCAACTACACCAATGCTCTGAAGTTTATCCAGCAACAGTTTATGGCTCACCGTATCGAATGCTTTCTGCAAATCAATAAACACTCCTACAACAATTCGCTTATTGTCTATATTGGTTTTTATTTCAGTTATTAAGTCAAGGGTAGCAGCTAACGTGTTGGATTGAGCTCTAAAGCCGTATTGACAATCAGCAATAAAGTTAATAGAAGAGAAGTACTCATTTAATCGAGAGACAATTATTTTCTCGAGTACTTTCGATACAACTGGCAGTACTGATATTGGTCGGTAATTATTCGGGTCATTTGTAGGACCAGATTTATGAATTGGACACACCTTTGCTAATTTAAGGGAATCGGGAAAAGTGCCCTCAGCTAATAGGGAATTAAAACAGTCGCTAAATTGTGGAGCCATATGCTTTCCCATATAAACTTTCAAAGGTGGCATTACCTCCCCCCCCATACTTTCTAACAAAAAGTAGCCTATGTCCGTTTTTGAGGTTCAACATATACCTATGCCAAATTTCATCAAAAACGGTTGAGAGGTTTAAGCGGGAAAGCGTAACAGACACACAGACAGACAGACAGACAGAGTTACTTTCGCATTTATAATATTAGTAGGGATATTAGTAGGGATTTAAATATTATACTTCCTTTACAATCAAAAGTAAAGTTCCTATTACTATATATATGTCGCAGTCATCTGGTTGAAACAGCTATTTGATTGAATCACTAGCGTGTTTATTAAATGACGACGTTTAATCGAATGACTAGGCCGAACGTTGAATGAATAAGACTGACTGAACGTCCAACAAGTTAGCGGATTGTAACATAGCCCTTTGAACATAGCGGACGTAATCAGTCAGGTGATTGTAATTTAGTTCATTTTTTTTCCACTGCGGCGTTAGTGGTCATCAAAACAAAGATGGCGTCAAACAGCTGGTACAGATATAATCGAATAGCACGGTGTTGATAATTTTTAGAGTGAAATTGAGATATAAAGTGACTTATTCGTAAAAAAATATTTCTTTAGCCTAATTGTCTTAAGACTTAAAATTGTTAAAACATATTAAAAAATCTTATTAAGGTGTGTTATGTCATGTATGTCAACTATATCCCATTCAACGACTATGCTAAATGACGTTCAGTCAAGAAGTTGAACGTTACATTAAACAATTTGACGAGTTGTTCTTTAGTCATTCAATTAAACGTCGTCATTCAATGAACGCGCTAGTGATCCAATCAAATAGCTGATTAAACCAGATGACTGCGACATATATATATATATATATATATATATATATATATATATATATATATATATATATATATATATATATATATATATATATATATATATATATATATATGTATATATTTAACTGACTTAAAAAAAAGAAGGGGGGTCTCAATTCGACCTTATATATATATATTTTTTTTATGTGTGTTCGGGCATAACTCCCTGGTTTGTGAACCGATTTTGATTTTTTTTTTAAGTTTTAATGACTACATAAAGAAAAATTTCTAAAACTTTAGGTTTCATTCACATCATTGGTATATATAATGCTATTAAAATAACTTCGCATTTTCGCAGAGCTATTCTGTGTTCCATTAGGCATGACACTATTTCTAAACTTTGCTTCACTACTATTATAGGTATGATGTAACTTGCCTTGGATATTAGAAACACCTATTTTAATCTAATCTAAATCTATCTACACGAGCGGTAAAGCAGAGTAATCAATTATTTATAGCTTACTCGCGTAATCAAAAAACTAACGATATTTACTTTACGCTAATGTGCATAATAAAAAGCAAACGATGTGAAGTCTTATTTTCATATTTGTGCAACAGTAAAAAAATATAACAGTGAGGAAAGCATAGTTACGTGTAAGCAATTATTTTTAGTTCAATATGTTAATCTGATTATACCAAGGGCCTTGGCGTGGGGAAGAAAATAAGAATATATATAATTTCCAATTCATTTTACCAAAAATTAATGGTCACTATTTAATCGAGCATCAGAAAAATACTAACCTAACCTAAATAACAGGTTGACCGCATTTTTTTTAAGTAAGCCATTTGGGCTTGGGCGACTTGTGGCTCAGTCAGTATTCCTGTCGGCCAAATTAATAAAAAAGGTGTCTGTAAAATTCTCAAAATTAATTTAACATACCTACCTAGATTTTGAGAAAATATTGCATCTATATTTTTGAAAGTATCTTCCCTAACATTTCTTTTTTCAAAGTACAGTCAAAAGCTCATCAATCTGTATAATTAATACTTCCTACGTTTATGTCGTGGGCAAAAGAAACAATATTAAACTGCAAGTGTTTGACGTGGTTGACCGTTTCAATGTCGATAGTGTTAAGACTGAATCACATTTATTGGTACGTTTTAGTTAGATCGTAGATGCTTTACTGTCAGTCCCGCTAGTATGTTCATATATTACGTAATCTCAAATAACCTAGTTTTAAAACTGTTTGTGTGTTCACCTCTGTACGCGTTTATGACAGATCCCTTGATCTCCTGAAACGTTGCGAGATTGTTGCCCAATGTCGCCGGCAACAGGCAACTATTTGCTCTCGCTTTTTTTATCATGCGCGGTTGCAACAGAATTCGTTGCAATAATACATTTTGAACAACATCAAGTACATTTCTTTGACTCTCAAGTAATCTAGGTTGTGCACAAGTGTAACAGAAATTAGAAACAACGATGGTACCACTAAACCTATACCCGACAAAATATAGAAAAGTTCGTTCTCCTTAAAAAAGAGTATACTGTTGTAGCCTTAAAGTAACTCGCGATGTCATCTCCTGGAAAATCCTTGACACAAAATTAGCATACTCCATTCTGTGATACGAGTATGGTGTCTGCTAATTTTGTATAACGGACATTAAATGGTGTTTGCTCTCAAGATAGTCAATGAACACATGCGTATGGCTTACATCACGCAAGCAAACGCATTTAAGTATTGCGCACACCAATCAAATCGAACGCTAATGGAAACCGTGCGCTTGCGCATCTGGTGTCTGGTGAGATTATTTTGAGCTGAATCCGGTAGAAGATTCGCTGAGTGAGATAGGTACTTTAAAGTGTGACTTGATACAACTCGACGACCTCCGTAGTCGAGAGGCAAGCGTGCCGGACTTTGGCGTCGCGCCATCTCTGAGGTTTCGGGTTCGATCCCCGGTCGGGTCAATATGGCAAACTAATTTTTCTATATTCTCTGGGGCACTATTGTTGTGGTACCGTCGTTGTTTCATTCTGTGGTAAGTAGCTAAAGCACTTGTGTTACAGAAACAACGAAGGTACCACAACACCCAGACCCGAGACAATATAGAAAACTTCGTTTCCCATATTGACCCGACCGGGGATCGAACCCGGAACCTCAGAGATGGCGCGACGCCAAAGTCCGGCACGCTCTTTAAAATGTTTAGAACCTACGTTTTTCATTCATTTCCGCAAACGTATTAGTCTATAAGTAATTAGATTAGATCTATGGATATTGAATCTTGATTTCCTACAAAAAACATGATTAACATAGAAGTATGCTCGTGCCAAACATACTTTAGAAACCCTTACGTAGAACTAGCAATCCACGAACATGGTCTGGCAATAAAACGACAGCGAACCATATTAACCACTTCGCAATAGGTGCAGTCGAGCAATAAAATGTTAACTCTTATGACGTCCCAACAAGGTTTATTTTAGAACGAGGTCGTAGACATATTAGTGCTGTGCTTACACTCCCATCCGTGACGCACTAATGGAAATCACGCTGTTTGCAGGTGCAGTGTGCATCCGATTATTTTGGGATAGATCGGAAATGCCACAACATTCCTTAACTCGCAAATGCCGTAAACTTTATCTTACTAGTACCCTCCCGCGACTTTTTTTTTTTTATATTGCACTTCAAGATTGACCTCATCCCACCTGATGTTAAGTGGTAATGAGGTCCTAGCTTAAGGGTGACAAGTACAGCATAATACATTTGTTACTGGACTTGTCGCCCTTACCTTGAAGGCTTGACCCCTGCTACTAATGTAGCACCCCACAGGAGCTCTGGAAACCTTACTCACACGCAGGAACACAACAACACAGAAGTGATTGTTATTTGGCTGCGGTCTTCTGTAAGGTGGAGGTATTTCACCAGTCGGGCTGCTCCAGTTCGAGCAATAAATCGCTATGCCCTACCTCTCTTCTTCGGACTTCGTACGCGTGGGCTTATGCCCGGTTTCAATATGACTATCCGTTATTCTCCAACCGACTACGAGTCGTTAATTCTAATTTCAAATTTACTTTCCTTAACAGCTGTCATCAGTCGTCCATCTGTCGTTTTTAGCTTACGCCTCGTATAATTGATTACTATCCGTAACTAGAAAAGGTCGTTTTTCAAATATTGGAACCGGGCATTAGTGTTTTCAAGCAATAAATCGTCGATGAGCGTGCAATACCGCGTATCTACCGTTTGCCATAAAGATTAATGTTGTCTGCTATTCCATATTA
Organism: Glyphodes pyloalis; assembly: GCA_037074685.1. NCBI lineage: Eukaryota > Metazoa > Arthropoda > Insecta > Lepidoptera > Crambidae > Glyphodes > Glyphodes pyloalis. The sequence continues at coordinate 1,833,747 of JAYKKO010000003.1, read as the reverse complement.
TTTCAATCCAAATTGGAACTTACGGAAAAATGTACTTACGCGGTATTGCACGAGCGTCGACGAAATGTAAGGGTGAATGTAGCTTTCCAATGGTGAAATATTTTTTTGCGACTCATTAGTTTTGGAGTTTATTCTTTACAAACATAGACACAAAAATACAAATCTTTCTTCTTTATAATATTAGTGTAGACTAGCGACCTGCCGCGGCTTCACACGCGTATTATTCTTATTTTCTTCCACATTTTCCACAGATTCTACCCTCCTATTGTTCAGAGCGTGATGTTTATTAGCCTAAAACCTTTAAAAACAGGGAAACATAACTTTGTGAACGAAAATCACGCAACATTTTCTAGGTAGGTACATTATGCTACGCAGAATTTACTACAATCGTTAGTTTTTAGAGTCCTAAAAATGCGAAAAGCTTTTAAAGAAACGTAGGTCGAACACATCCGTTAGTTGCTAAGGCCTTTTTTAACGTTTTAAACTTGCTTATTTATTATTTATTAGGCAGCTTCATTTGTTTTATATAGAGACTGACTATTTGTAAGTAGGTATTACTAATGTAATCTATATGAATAAAAAAAAATTGACTTTGACTTTGCCTTAGTAAACAAAAGATTTTTAAGAAGAAGGTAGGTAACGCTGAATTAATGTTTTACATAACGTACTCGTAAAATAAGTGTCGCATTTTATTGCACTTTCTCACTTTCACTTAGGAACGCATTTGGAAGTAGACGTGCGTAAATTTCAAGTGAAAACGGTTATCACCCGAAAGGAGTTGCTTGGCCAAAAGGACGTCTTACTTATTATCAACTCAAAATTCTTCATAGACGGATTTATGATTTTTTTTAACGCACTTCAAGATTGACCTCATCCCACCTGATGTTAAGTGGTAATGAGGTCCTAGCTTAAGGGCAAAAAATATATCATAGTGAAACTGTTGCTAGACTTGTCGCCCTTACCTTGAAGGCTTTCAAACTCAAACTCAAACTTTAAATATTTCTTTATTCAAGTAGGTTACATGTAACACTTTTGAATCGTCATTGAATACAATGCAAAGTGATTCTACTTCCGGTTCGGAACCTATATCTACCGAGAAGATACCGGTAAGAAACTCAGCAGATAAGTTACAGTAGCAGTATCTAACTTATAGCTATGTGTAGAACACTTTGGACCAAGTCATATAGTTTTATTTTGATGAGTGAACTTTAACCCTGCTACTAATGTAGTACCCCCCAAGAGCTCTGGAAACCTTATCACACGCAGGAACACAACAACACCGGAGTGATTGTTATTTCGCTGCGGTCTTCTGTAAGGTGGAGGTATTTCACCAGTCGGGCTGCTCCAGTTCGAGCGATAAATCTAGCCCTGCCTCTCTTAAAAAAACTCTCTCTTTCTCTTTCTCATGTAAAGAGTAGGAAATGGTTTTGGATGATATTTAGTAGATAGATATGATATGATACATATGTAGTAGATTAACATATGGCATCTGTTGCCCGCGACTTTAATCGCGTCATTTCGGGATAAAAAAATATCCTTAAAATTTTATTGTCCCGATCTGCGACATTACCTACATGTCGACACAAATACAGCGTCAGCAGAATTGGCATAGTAAACTACGCTCAATACGAAATGCACGATTAGTCAATCGATACATCGATTCTACATCGAGATATCAGAGTTTTCGTCGCCACTAACTACTTATAGTTAGTGGAGTGTTGTACTTATACAACAAACCAAGAATGGTAGTAGGGCCTTGGTCCCCGAGCAGATAACCTAGCTAGCCTAGCTTGGCTGAAGTACTTCCACTTTTAGTAAAGAACATACGTTCCTTACATTTATCTCATCTCACTTCGTACCAAATTTCATTAAAATCAATTTGGTAGTGTTTGCGTGAAATTGTAACAATATTCATCTAGACATTCATTTCTTCTTTCATTAACCTTTCGAGTTTATAAAATGAGTTGGGTTAATATTCTAAAAAAAATACACAAGCGCTTATAGTTTACAAAAATATCGGTCGTATAACATTTAAAAATATACATATTTGTGTAGTTATATTTCGTAATGAGTTTCCTCCATAGCAACTCGGCTGATCGGATGTGGTCCGTAGAATCGCGTACAAAATATGCTTGCCTACGTGCTGAGCGATAGTACATGAGATCAATATTAAAATTAGAACACTATAATGAGATGTGGGCTTATTAATTAACGTCAATTCAAATGAGATTATATGCGTAAGAAGTACGGCCCGCCACATTGCTGTTAATGTGACTTGTATTATAACTAAGGAGGTTTAAATAGGCTAGTACTGGACTGTACTATAAAAGCATTAAGCTTTAGATTTTGAATTAAATAACGTTTAGTTGTTCCACAAGAACTGGCTATTAAAAATATACTATTTTAGTATCAAGTACTCCACTGATGTTCTAATTGTTTTTATAAGTAGTAAAGGCACAGGAAAATAAAATAATACCTACTGCAAAAGTCTATTCCACGTTTTATCTTTAATTAATTTAACATATCTATTTTTTTTAAGTTAACATATCTGTTACTGAAAATACCAATTGCCAAACAAAATAAATTAATAATAAAAAAATAAAAAAATAATAAAATCGTTTATTTCAGGTAACATAACCCATATCAATCACATTATTATTACAATTACAATTAATTAACAATTATGTCAAGTGTTTTCATTACAATTACATTAAATTACAATTAATTAATTAATTAACATTATTGAAATAAAAGAAAAAATAATAACTGGGGGATATAAATATAGAAATACAAACATAAAATTAAAAATTTAAAAAGGGATAAATTGATTGAATAAATATACAAAGACACAAATACAATTAATTATTTAATATATTGCGGCTCTACCCGTAACCGTGGCGACGGGCACGTGCCCGCTACAGCAGCTACGGATAAAGGGGCAATCGACCCTATCCGCGATCATCCTCAGGACTGCATTGGAGCTGCCCCAGACCCTGCGCACCAGGGACGCGCACCTCTTGCGCATGGTGGCGTGGAAGCAGTCCACGTGCGCCGCCGCAAACATGCCCGAAGCGCTGCAGCGGCGGCGCAACCCCATCACAGCCCTGAATGCGTTATTGAACTGGACGCGAAGGGAGCTGTACACTTTCTGCGAAAAGTCGGCCCACAGTGCACATGTGTAAAGGGAAGTGCAGTATGCTTGAAATAGGGTAATTTTAACCTTTTCTGAACACCGCGCGAACCTACGCGCCACCATGTTCGCTCTACGTGACAGCGCCCTTCGCTCCCTTTCGATATCAGCATGATCCCCGAGTCCAGTGGTCACTATATGTCCAAGATATTTAAATTGCGTCACTCGCTCTAAGGCGATACCGTTCAGCATTACAAGTGGTATATCCTCTGGACATCTAGCACCAGTGGTCTCAAACACCATGAACTGACTCTTCATGACATTGTATTTTAGGCCGTGTCTATGAACATATTCCTCACAGACCCTCATCAGAGTATTCAGACCGCAGACGGACGCGCTCAACAAGACCATGTCGTCAGCGTAACTTAGATTGTTCACACTGACATCGTCTATCTGGCAGCCGACATGTAAATTGCTGAGCGCGACTATCAGGTCGTTCAGGTACAGATTGAACAGAGTAGGTGAGGTCAATCCGCCCTGCCTGACACCGCACTCCATCCGATACGGCTCCGACATTGCTCCCGCCCATCGGACATTGTTGATCTGATGCGCATACCAATATTGGAATATATTTACTATTTCAAATGGCAAATTGATGTTTCTTAACTTTTCCCATAGGATATCATACGCAACCAAATCAAATGCCTTGGATAGGTCGAGAAAGCAGGCATAGACCGGTGTATTTCGATCAATGTAGTATCTGACGGTGTGCTTAAGGCACAGTATGGCACTTTCGGTGGATAGTTTCGGTCTAAAACCGAACTGGTTATCGTGCAAATTTATGCTTTTGTCTAACTGTGCATTAAGCAGACCATCAAACACTTTTGTTTAAACTTTTGACAAACACTTTTGTTTAAATTAAATTAGGTTAGTAAAAATGCTAGTGCACGATTAGATAGATATACGTAAAGAAAATAACCTATTAAATTGAAACAAGTTGTAAATTCCACGAAGTGTGAAATAGAATATTAAATAAGAAAAGATAAAGAATATTGAATAAGAATTTTAAACTGGATTTTGGTCTCGTCTTTATTTTTTATCTCGCCTTGGTAGGTACAACAGCCTTGAACTAAAATCACAGTTTGATAAAACCAACGGATAAAACTCTGTGTTTGACGTAAGCAAAATGACAGGTTCGACCTGTTACTAAAAGCTTTAATTTAATATACTTAAATAACAAATCAAAAAAGTTTAAGAATCCACAACATGTATAAAATTCTATGAGTAGGTTATGTTCTTTGGGTATCCCATTGTAAAATCAGAACAGCAAAAGGGATCTTGCTTGTAACTTATATACTTGCATAACCTTTATTGACAAAATGGACGTTAATTTTTTATTAACCAACTTCGAGGTGGTTCGTTAATTCGATTGTATCCTTATATATGTAGGTATTAATCTATTTCAACGAGAAAAAATAATTCGTGATATCACCACATTAAAACAACGATCAATATTTTACACTGCACACATATTTAGACAAACTATAGAATAATAATTGATTTGGATGGAAAACTTACACAATATAATGATATTGTGTAAGTTTTTCTTTTAGATTTTAATTAACTATCTTGCTTTTCCTCTCATTAAAATGTATTTTAGTGTAGGTAACTTTTAAGAATAATTTAGTCTGATTTTGTTTATGCTAGGCTGTTATAATATGCAAAATTTAATAATAAATAATAAACCAGGTTTCTTATTTCAAAGAGGTTTCCCTTCACGTAACCTTGATATTCATTTCTATATTTAAAATACGAAATAAGGAAAAATCCATTCGATCCAGTGAGACATTAACCAATGGTTTCAAATTTAAAAATAAAAACAATCTCAATTTATTTTCCTACCGTGATCATAATTCACACCTACTGCAACTAAAACAATGCATATGTAAGCATAACATTCATAGTTTAAAAGTTACGTATTAAAAATATATCCAAAATTATTTCTTGTTCCCTGACAAAAGGGTGGAAAATCGAATGTAGGTTCGTAGACTTTGGTAATTCCGTAATTACCAAACTGTACGTGTATGAAAATGACCGTCCATTGGAGACAATTTTATCAAATCCCACCATCGCCTATTTTATCGTAATAATAATAAAATAATAGGAAAACATCACATGCAATTACTTAACCTGTCAGGGCCCGGTCCATCCTCGCAACTTCAATTTAGCTAAAAGGAATGGCTAAAGCGTTGACCTAACATACAAATACATCACAGTGACTGACTTGATAGCGCATTTTATTATCTATGACCCTGCGTGCCTAAGGGTCGTGGGATCCGCACCCAGATAAAAATAAAATAAAAGTCAATTAGATGTACTTTCTTGAAGAAGATTACATTTATAACACTTGTGAATCACAACTCTACGGTTCGGAACCTATAACTACCGAGAAGATACCAGTAAGAAACTCAGTAGTTTTAAAAAAAAAATTAACTTATTTACTAACTAGCTACCCGCCCCGGCTTCGCACGGGTGCAAGTAAATACAAATGAAGTCTTCTGCCTTTCTGAACAATAAGGAAGGTTCATATGTATAATCCATACATAATGAATACAAATAAACCTTGCTCATACATCATTATATCAAAAAAACCGCATAAAAAACCGTTGAGTAGTTTTACAGGTCTAAGCATACATAGGGACATACAGAAAAAGCGACTTTGTTTTATACCATGTAGTGATTTTGCACCTAGACAGTTACACAGTTAGTTTGTCAATAGGCTACTCAACTTATATTATCTTATTTTTTAATGGTAATTTACATTTTTTCCAGATAAATCGAATTGCTTCGGATATAAAATGAACGAGCGCACATTTTACAATACCTTTTCAAAAACTGTCAAGTAGGCAATTGTAAAAAAAAATATAATTAACTAAGTAAAATGTCATCAAATAGGAAATGCAAAGCATGCGAAATATTTTGTTCATCGTTCTCGTAACAATTCCTTCGCCTGCGCGTGCACATTACACGCTCTACTTGAGGCGCGGAAGATCTCTAAACGATTGAAATGCAATGTAATTTGCGCTGTCATTGTATTGTGGAACTATTCGGATGTAAGGTCTTCATTGGAAAAAACTTTTTGATCACAACATAGTGGCTATTTAAAACATAAAGTATTTTTAATATTCACGCATTGAATTTTGTCATAACGAGTACGAGTACGAGTCAAGCACTTTTATATTATTTGAATAATAATAATAATTTTATATTATTTATTTTTATTTTAAGGAAACTGTGTCAAAATATGAAATCCGACATTTTGTGGCAGCCTTGGACCGACCGATCTTGACCGATTTTTATCAAATAAACCGAGTTAAAAAATCGTTCGACTAAATCAGCTTTTAAACAAAACAAAACGATCTAAATCGATTTATCCGTTCGGGAGGTACTATGCCACAGATAGACAGACAGAGACACGTCGAACTTATAACATCCCGTCGTTTTTGCATGTGGGCCAAAAACATAGTAGCTTCAACTGTTTGTACCTGTCGAGATTTTTAAAACTACGCAACGGATTTTATATATATATAATTAGCATAATTATGATAAGTCGATAAAATCATTATCTACTATCTACATTGCACTCGTGCGAAACCAGGGCGGGTCTCTAGTTATAAAATAAATGTGTATCGTGACGTAATCTAACTGTCAGATGTTCTCAGGCATAGTAACTGTCATTAAAAAACAATTTTCACAGTTCCATAATTTTACTTTTTAATACGATGTACACATGCAATTTATCTGGTACACGCAAATGAAACAACCAGTCAGTTTAGAAAATGGGTCAGCATTTAGCAGTTAATTGTTCAGAACGGCGAAGGAAATGGTACTAGGTATATCAGGTTTCATTAAATAGGGAATAAGTTAGGTGTTACATAAAAATAGTTACCTCTCAATGGGTCAACATTTTTTGTAAATTTCCAAAAGGGGAAATGATTCATTTAATTATTACGACAAAATGATTTTACAAAGCCGACATTCTAAAGGATTATTTTCGAAAAATCATGTTAAAAATAATGAGAAGAATATTTACTGTAAATATTTTCTTAATTTATGTTTGGCACGGCCGTTTCTGAGTATCTACTATTTCCTCTACATGAATGTCGTCTGGATGAGATTGCTTTCTAGCAATAAGACCGCCTTAATTGTACTACTATACTATATCTGTAAAACCAATTTCTGTAAATCTGTGCAAAGTGTATCTTTAAAGTGTAAGATAGATATTTTATAAGAAGAATATTTGGTTACCTAAGATTTACTTAACGACTTGCGCTGCAATTTGACACGCCAATAGATTTTGTTTACGTCACGTAAACTATCGCTATGAAAGAATTATCCAAAATTCACCTTCAAAGGTGAAACAGAGGTCCAAAGTACGACGCATGCGAGGTCGATACTACATATTAAATAAATGCACTGAACAGCCTACCTATAATAAGTTGGAGAGAATTAGATCATCGCTGGATATAAGCACGAACACAGTCACACTTAGGCAGTAAATATTCAAGTTACCTTCTATTGATTGCTGAGGTAATACGGACAGACAAAAGCACGTCTTAATAAACTCTTTGGACTCTGCACCGGCCTTATATCGAGCACATAAAGTCTAAAGTCGAGCGCAGTCTAATATCAAACTGCAAATGTTTTCTTTGACCTGCTGTTGACCGTAACATTAAAGATTCTACTAGTATTAGGGGAAGAGGGGGCAAGACGGGGTACTTAAGCTTTTAAGGTCAAAAGTGCAATAAAATACATAGTTAAACAATCATATTTATTTTAATCTCAAAGACTAATTATTCTTCTTCTTATATCTGACTAGCTAGACAACTTTGGATCACAATTTTCATAGAAAAAAATAAAAATATAAAAGATGTGTTTTGCCCCGTCTTACCCCATAGTGCTGGTAAGATGGGGTACCCCCCTGAGGTAAGACGGGGTAGTGAAAATCTTCATACAAAAAGGATGCTTATTTTTCCTGGCAAAACTCGCAGACGTGCGTTGCCTCGTCGTAATCATCATCGATACCTGCGCAGCTGTTATGAGCCCATTTACCGCAAGATAAGCATGAAATTCAGCCTTCAATGGAAACTGAATATACGTTCTGGCAATACATGCATGGCGTGTCTTCCTCCGTCGCTCTCATTGCCAGGTGATGAAAGTTTTCGACGTTTAGCAGTTTTCACTGATTGGTCATTCTTATTAGATTTTTATTAATGAGCTTTTTTAGTAGAGTCCTTCTGTTTTCTCAGTGCATCTTTTCTCTACTTTATTTCTTTTTTCTCTAGGTTTTTCTGTTCAGCATCTCTTTTTTCTGGGCGATGGCATCTAATTCTTGTTTGTAGGGAGACGACGTGACTATTGCTGTTTTGCCACGCTTTTTAGGAACACGCAAAGCAAAGCTACTCTCGCTTTTATCGCATGTGGGCATATTAGCTGGTTGTGGTGTTTCTAATTCTTGACTAACAGGGTTTTCTGATTTTGTTCTTTAGTTTGGTTCGATGCAGATACCCTAGGATTCCAGTGGGAACATCCTGGTAAAGAGTCAACAGCAACGACTCTGCTAAAAGTCGCAGCATTATGCTGGGTTGGAGGAATGTTTCTGCAGCTGCTGTGCCTGAAGTTTGAGCAGTAGTGGTAGTGCTTGTACCTTAAAGGACTTCATGGTTTGTGGCAGCTTGACCGTCATTTAACTGGATCTCGGTAGTCAAAGAAGGGTCAACATTGTTTTGCTGCTTTATAATAACCCATTTTTCTATCCAAAACCGCTTGAATTGCTTTCAGCATGGATTCGGACCACGACCCTCTATAGGTCTTGTGTTTGTACTCACGAACCATTTTAAAAAGGCAAAGTATAAAGCATAAGTTGATAACAAAACAAACAAATCAATTTTATTGTAAAACAAACAAGATTAACAACTCAAAACAAGGTTATTCTTTTTAGGGGTGAGATGGGGTATTCGTTACCCCATCTTGCCCGCAAGGCCATTTTCTAAAAAACCGATCAAAAAATTAAAACAGCCAACAATGATAAGGTAACGTTAAGTTTACCTTAAAAGAGGTTTGCTTTAGCGTCATTCATCGTAGCACCTCACCAGATAACGTCATTAAACACATCACAGTCACGTGTCAAAGTAGTAGAAAATATGACAAGAGGTTTGCATAAAAACACTTTTTAATATTTTTTTCGGACAATGTGCACTTCTGAACAATTAGCCTTCGCGGGACTGATAAGCATCACGGCGGCGCGTCATACGATGGATAAACGAATGTGATTGGTCAGTTCGAACTGCGAGTTTCGGCCGGTACCCCGTCTTACCCACAACCCCGTCTTGCCCCGTCTTCCCCTACCTAGGCTTCGCACTCTGCCTCTAAAATTTTGTATATAAACAAGAACCTATGAAAGATTTAGGTGACAGGAATACTAGGGAAGGGAGCTCTGAAAATGTTGCTCATTGTGTAAACGGAAAAATTCTTCACATACAGGCGTAACATGCGCAACGCGACAAAATTTTATCGCGCTCTTAACAAACGTCAAAATCGATTGAAGTCAGTGCGTCAGCTAATGATTGGCTGAAAATACGAGTGCGGTGTGCTATTAGCCAATCAACAGTATTCAAACTTTTGTCGTCTCATGCGAGAAATTGGATATTTTCATATTGCGCATGCTAGACATGATCATCGTTAACATAATCCGAAACAAATCACTTACCAGTCCTAAAAGCTACTATAAGAAAGATAGATAGATAATATATGGGTAATTGGTTTTACACTCATATTCAAGTACAATTTAAGCGTTTCTATTGCTAGAAAGCAATGTTAGACAACCTTCAGGTAGAGGAAAAAGTATTTTTATTAAAATAATAATATCCAAATACTTAAGTACCTTAAATATTAGAAACATAAACATAGCTTTCTAGCGATAAGACCGCCTAAATTGTACTATAATTTTTCTGTAAAACCTATTTCTGTAAAGATTTTTGTGCAATAAAGTATATCTATCTATCTATCTAAACATATTTTTTTATCTCCCCTTGGGGTGCGGGAGTCGAACCCACGACCTTCAAGTATCGCGCGTGCTGATCTTCCAACTGAGCTAACCGCAACTTATCGTAAGCGAAGAAATTATTCTGTGTCTCATATTTAAAGTTCGCTAGTACGGCGTAAAGTAGGTACTATAAAAAAATCGACTTAAGTTACCTATTAAGAATTTACATTCAGCTAGGAGTTTAAGTAATAAAAAATAAACTTTGCTAATCCGTCTTGTATGCGTTCAGCATATCAATGCGTTTGCGACCTGAATTACTAATCAGATATCTCGTCTTATTCTATTTAATACTCTTATAAAATACGTGTGCGTAACATTTTCTATTAATTTTAATCTTCAATAATATGGAAGCTAATTGAAAGGTCACTTCAATAGTTGAATAAATAGATCGTTACAATTGTTGATATCCTTGAAATCTCGACCTCACATTTGACACATTTATATTTATTTCATTCGATTAAATAAAATGTGTGTTGTAAACAGTTTATCGCGTTTTATCTGTTAATTTAGCCTAGCCTTAGAATATATTTCCACTGTATAACAAAACTCTTACTCAAGGACTAATCAAATAGAAGTAGGCATTGACTTAACTGTTCTTATTAATTTATTCATAAAATTTGGTTGTTGACACTTCTCAAATAATTTCATGGTACCTATGAAAGTTGTAAAAGTGGGACTTTTTTAATTATTTTCGCGATTCATCTTTAAAATGCCCCGAAACTATTTAATAGCCAGCCAGTTGAAATGTAAAATTGTGATTATAGAAAATCGATGAGGAAATCCTGTTTTGTCAGGTATTCAAAAGTAACTCAGTTGACTAACCAGTCAACTAAATTAATGAAATATATTTATTTAATCCCTATGATTTATATTTATACCATTCGTTAGTCAATATTACTCTTGGGCACTATATTTGTGTGCAACGAGTAATATTGTAGGAACCTTCTTTGGGGTAACATGGGTAGTTCAGTTCGGAAATGAACAATTTCACTGGAATCCGGAAGCATGAATTCCTTTTTAGTGCTCAAGTCCCTACACAAAGCTCATGTCCTCTCTTTTTATAATAGTGCTAACTTACTGTATAAATAGCCAATCATACCCATACTTACAAAAACTTTTTCCCCAGGCATGCTTAGAACAAGAGTCCAGGGTGGCAGAGCTTCGGTCCCTGGCGGCTCGAGTGGCTGCCGAGACCGGCTCAAGAGCATTGCAGGCCGACGCTGATGCCCTGGCTAGGAGACTTCAGCTCGTAGCCGGAGCAGTCCAGGCCTTGGCTGATCTAGGAGAAGCCAGGCAACTAGCAAGGGCGAAGGCACAGCATGCCAAAGAAAAGTTCTGCGATATGAGACAGGTCAGTAGATATACTTAGCAAATGGTGTTTTTATGTTTATGTTGAGCGATTGAAAACATGTATCAAAGGCTTCATAGCATACTCAGTGCAGCTATTCCCCTTGCCCGTTTTGTATATAAGATACCAAATAAATCGAGCAGTTTATACCGGAAACGTGTCGTATAGAATCGTTCATGGCTTTCGACACTACAAAGCTTACATTTAAATAGTCTGTTGCAAGAATAAGACTCGGATCCATAATTAAAAGTCATTGACACACCTACCTTGACCATAGTTTTATGGCCGCTGGTAATGTTTATTCAGAGATCCTCATTAACGGATTTACTTACTTATTTATAACGGAAGCTTAATGCCGTTCACACTTGCATTCTCAATGAGGCCCTAACGGTTGCCAATGATATTGATCGCTTTAACGTAACCTTATATCCCAAAGGATATTAATGTGAATTACAAGTAAATATAGTGTTAATGATGAGAAATTTCAAACACGCCGTTTCATTTTTATTAAAACAACAGCAAGACACGACACATTACAGTTAATTTACATTCGCAAGGGGAATGAACCTCGCCCACCCATTGAACTCCCTTATCTGTTCGACACGCAAAATGGACTCTTAATAATAAACATTGTACATTACAGGATCTGGCGCCGGTGCACGAAGATGGCGAAATCGTTGAGGACCAACTTATAGCTTTACGCGACAACCTGATCGCTCTGGGTAAAAGCGAAGCAGACATTGCCCCGGCGAAGGCTGAACTTCCAGACATAGATCGGGACGTATCTGACGAACACTCGATTGTAAGGATACTTGAGCTATGGCAGGCCATGTTCAGAGACACGTTCCTCCACTACCACAGGCTGTCCACCGCTCTCGTCAGATCAGGCGATGCGGCAACGGCTCTACGACTTTGGCACGAGTATCTTCTAGATTTGCAATCGTTCCTCTCAGGCTCAGTTCCGGCGGATTACGAGAACTTAACGGAACACCGAAGATTGTGCAGGGTACACAGAAACTTGCTTACATCACAACGCTCTGTCCTTATGAACGAGAACCGCGAAATGAAAAACAGAGATCTAGCTGACAAATTCGACACTTTAACCAATCTACATAATGAAACTCTGGCGAGGATAGTAGAAAGACACGACGAAGTTTGCACTCGCATAGCTACATGGGATGACTATAGAGAAGTGAACACGGAACTTTTACGTTGGCTTAAAGAAATCGAAAGGGAAAAAGAAAAACTACAACTTAGATATGTCCACATTAAGCGAATTCATAAGATATTATCGAAGATACAGAATCTCTCAGACAAAGTACCTGAAGGCAAAAAACAAGCGGATAAACTGTTAGCTAATCTCAAGAAAGTTCTCGAATTCACAGAAGAAGCGTACGGTGCTTCTGTTAGAATAGAATACGCTGGCATTGTAAAGAGGGTCGATAACCTACAGGCCAGCCTTGACACATGGCGAGATTTCTTATCTAGAATACTGGCACTGGTCGGAGAATATGAATCACTGACGAATGAACTCCAAAGAACTTACTCAAGAACCCAAGATGAAGTCAACTCTTATTCTGACGAAGAACGGTTATCGAGACCACAGCTCAAGAAGGCTATCGACAAGTTTACAGATATAAGAACAAAGATTGAGAAGACTGAGAACCAGATCGAAGCTCTGAGCGTCATCCAGGAGCAACTCAAGGAATGCTTAAGCCCTCAAGATATTAGAGTAGTCAACCAGAAATTATGGCAATTGCGACAACAACGAGCAGACCTTGAACACCAGTTATCAATCATAATTCACAGATTACAGGAACGATTAGAAATCTACACGATATACGAAACACGGGTAACTCGGTTTTCCGAATGGCTAGTCATATTAGAATCTCGTCTCGAAACATCTAGTCAGGGAAGCGAAATAAGCGCTCTTGACCCAGAAGACCTAATCAGACGAATAACTTCAGACATTCAGGCCGAAACTGCTATGAAAGAACGCGAATTCCAATGGCTCACTGAGACCGGCAGCACTCTTGTTGAACTATCCAAGAAAGATGAGAAAGCTTACAGTAAAAACACATCGAAACATCTCAAAGATGTACAAGAGCGTTGGCACAAAGTACAAGAAACTGGACGAAGCAGAATAGCTAAGATAACCGAATTACTTGAAACGATCATACAACTAGAGGAACGATTAACGGAAATTAGAACTAAACTTCACGCTATCGAATCTAGACTTACTGCTCCTATCGTACTAGAACACCTTACGACGAAGGTGGTCGATGACAAATTCAAAGAGCGTGATGATATCCATAAGAGCATTGAAAATGAGAGCGGAGAAGTAGGGGAAGCCTTGAATCTCTGCCAGCTTATCTTCAATGACCCTGACGTACTTAAAGGAAACTTCGACCTTCGCAACCTGCGCACTGGATTTGATATTGTAGAAAAGAAATGGAAAAACATCTGCGATATGTCAGAGCAGCGCAAGAATACCCTCAAAGAAGTCCGTAAGTCAGCCGAATTGGCGCACTCTTTGTTACCCAAAGTGGAGAAGAAACTAGATGCCATTGAGCGAAGAGTGGAGAAGATCGAGACGCGTAAACAGCGCGGTGAGCCCGAGGACGAGAGTGTCTCTAAGGCCGCGATAAAGGACTTGGAAGCTTTGGAAGGCGATGTCAAGCGGCTTGAGGATTCTTACAGCCGCGTGGCCTCTGCTCGTGGAGTTGAGCTTCGCGGCGAAGGAGCTGACGCTGCAGCAAGGTTACGCGCTGCTGTCCGTCGCTGGCAGCAGCTGCGAGGGCGAGTGGACGCGGCGGGAGCGGACTTGCACAGACAGTTTGTAGCTGCGCATGGTAGAGCGGTCGTCGCGTTGGCTGAGGCCGACGTCCGGCTGACTCGTGCTCTGCATCTATCGCCAATGCCGCTGGATAAGGCTGCTACCCTTAAAGAACTAGAAGTAAGTAGGAAATTTAGTAGAGAAAATATTCCGATTTTATTTTCTCTGAAGGATTGCTTATATTCTTTATTTTCCATCAGGGTGTCGAACAAGAACTCAGGGAGTGCGAGGCTCTAGTAGCTGAAGCGGACCGTCTGTCGACGGTGTCAGGAGTGTCAGACATGGTTAGCGAGTACCGGGCGCTGTACGCCGACGTGCGCACGCGTCTTGACGTCGCCAGAGCTGACGTCATCGGCGATGTCGATACTGCTGTACAGGTAATATTTTCCGGATTCCCCTTCAATGTGGTCGTTTACAAACCTAGAAATAACGCTCTAACTATGATGAAAGGATAGTTACTAAGCTCTTTGTTCATTAGGTTGACACTCTTAAATGGGAGACCGACGCATCACTCCAAGTCGACACGCTAACATCCAAAGAAACCTACAGAGCGGAACTAGTATCTGCCGTGAATGAAACCTCCGAGTCGCTAGAGGCTCTACGAACAGCACTGATGCAGCAGCCTAAAGAAAACGCCAGCAGCGACGAATTGGCAACGGCCGCCAAAGACATAGCCAAAGCTGGCGCCAAACCCAACCAGACGCTGGAACTGGCCAAGCATCTGTCGGAACTGCTGCTGACGGAGTGTGACGCGACGGAGGACGAGGCTATGCTAAAAGAAGTCGAGTCCTTGTCGTTGAGATATGAAGACCTATTAGCACAGGCGAAGAAGCGAGAGTTACAGATCAACAATTTGAGGTTGGTGCTTTACTGTTTGATGTTATTTAAAAGGCGTTAGATAATAAGGAAATAATGATCGAAGATGAGGAATGGAATCTTCAGGTGGCTGTTTCATTGTCTGGAAAGCACTATAGCTACCAACACATCTGGACGTGACCTCAGCCCCAGATTGCATTCCAACTATTGCAGCCCATAAATTTCTTCTATCATTTCATTCGCCTTCGATCATTGTTTCAAATATGATGTTGTTTATGTTTTATGGTAGCACTAGCACTGATTGCATTTTGGTGAAGGGGCTTGACAAAGCTGTTATTGAAACAGTGCATAAATGTTCAGGTAACGACACCGATGACGTCACTTCGGCACGTTTCTAATATTTTACTGAATATGACTTTCTTCTCAATACGTAAATTTTAAAACTAATTAAATATTTTACTTACACGTAAACGCATATTTTAAAACTTCAGTCAATTTAATTCTGCTCCCGAATGTACTATTATGTTTTTAATATTACAAATGTATATACATTAATTAACGAATAGTGCATTTCATGTTGTATGAAAATATCGTACCAAAAATATCAACTCTAAAAAAGGGAGTAAGTGAAAATTTTCCAAATTTTATTACCATTAAAATGGAAGCAATGAAAATAAATCAATCGGCAAGATGTAACTGATAAAGACCAATATGCCCCGTGTGTAACTGCTTCCTAACCTGGCATGCTCTAAATCTTGCGTTTTCTGGTCCTTTAGGTTGCCCCATTCTGCGTCGTACGCGCTCACGTGCGAACAGTGAGTACTGCTTCTCTAATTATATCTACATGTTTTTTGCTATCTGTAGAAGTAAAAATTCCGTAGACTAAAACTATGACCACAATATTACATTTGACATACTTTAGTGTAAGCGTTTGGTAGTATAATTATATTGGAAACATAAAAAATCTTATTTATCAAAAGTATTTTCATATGTTTTTACAATTAATACCATAAATAATATTAAAATGACATCCTAATACGTATTTAATTTATAAATAGTAACGCATGACCGTAAACTTTGAAATTTGTCGTTGATTTATATTTTGCACTTATGTCATTATTTACCACAACCGTCGAAAATTATGCACTGTAATAGCACTTTATGTTTTACTTGATTTATATATATTTTTTTATGTAATCAGATAGCAAAAAGCCTGTTGCGCATGAGTATTTAGTGATTGTAGTTAACGCACTTGTAATTTAGAAAACAAAGCACTTTATTTATATTAAAATCACTCACAGTATTAATTTAATGTATTGCACTGCACAGTTCACTACGTATTGCTTCATACAAAAATAAATTATTTTAATTAGAGCTGCATTTTAAAATAAAGCTGTCATTACGGTTATCGTTTAAAAGGCAGACTTGGCTTCATGTTCATGGTTTTGGGTATTGTAAAGTTAATAATAAAAGTGCCATCACGCAAAGATAAATTTGAACTTCATTTTGTTTTTATGCAGCATCTGCTGTTATTGAAAAACAGCAGAAGAAAAAGAATACCAGTTTTCATTGATAGCTACTCGCCCTGTCATTATGGACTGAAACATTAAGTTCACTGGCATCAATATTACCTACTCGTAGTATCGAAAACATTAACTTCATATCATCTGACATCGACATTAGCGAAGCCAAGTCGCACGCCCTTAGAATTTGTTTAACATACCTTTTGGCCCACAGCGAGACTGGTCGCCTAACATGCCCGCTGTGCTCGGAGCGGAACTGGAAGCAGCTTGACAATGACCTCTGGCGATTGGAGCAGTGGCTCCAGTTCGCCGAGGCCACTGAGGCAGCAAGGACAGATCCTCCCGAGCAATACGACGCGTTGGAAGACGCTATACAGGTACGTATCTTGCTATTGAACGGGTAACATCTTGGCAGTAGCCTTCGCGGCTTGAAGACTCTTGAAATTTGCTCAGGGCAGTTCAGACGTAGAACGGCGCCAATATGATAAATATGAGCATGTCCAATGGGTAGGTACATTGTTCTTTAATTGTTCAATAACAAGTCCGAGATGGTTCAATACCACCAGCTGGTTAATGATCTCACTAACCCAGAGCAGTAAAATATTTTTTGGTATTTAAAAAACAAGACCCTGTTTAGGGTCAATGGTCATGTCAGCTAACTGGAAATTCAGTTGACCAAGGATCTCCCTTCTCGTCTATTTTCTACTAAAGACGTTAATTTACTTTGTGAAAGATGACCCAATCAAAATCACTCAAATTTATCTAAATGAGAGTACTCGTAACGAAAATATCAAGAAAATACCTGATTAGGCATTCAATCTGACTGCTGCGTCGTTGAACCTTTTTACATGTCGCGTCAAGATCACAATTTGATTGTTAACTGGAACCAACTATCCGGATGATGTACCTGAAGAAGCCGGTCTAACCATTTGATGAAATTTTTAAATGGCAAAACCCCTCATTAGGCACGGGGCGAGGATTGTCTCCTCATAGAAACTCATATACAAGAAACTATATCAATTCTTCGCTCCACAGGACCACCGCGAGTTCCTCCTGGACCTTGACTCACACAAATCAATCGTAGTCTCATTGAACGTGGTGGGGTCGCACGTGGCTGCGCACGCCAGTGACGTCAACGACGCGCAGCGGGTGCGCGCGCGGCTCGCGGCCGCCAACAGCCGCTGGGACGCCGCATGCGACAAGGCGGGACGCTGGCAGAAGCGCCTGCAGAGAGCCTTGGTGCACAACCAGCAGTTCCATGATATCGGTGAGTCCATTCCTGTGTCGGACCTAACCTTTCATAGGATCCTAGGCTAAATACTGTGTTAAGTCGTTTTCAGTACTTTAAAAATCTAGATTTCAGGAGTTATTCGATTCTGAGCAACAAAGTACGATGAGCCAAACAGACGACCTTTTACTAGTAAAATTTTAGTTTTATAGAAACTTTACTTCTTATACTAGTTACACTCTTCGAACCCATCTGCAGGCAGTCATCTACCTATAAGTCTCCTATACCGTGCTGATTAAGGAACCCTGAGGTGAAAGCTATGCCTTGTATCTTCTTTGAATTTACTCATATTTATGTTAACTGAAGATGATATATATATCCGTGGAGGTTTTGTAGGCATCTTCCATTTTATTACGTTCTTTGGATTACCGACCACATATACTATACGAATCCATGTTATTAGCTTCATAAATGTTGTTAAGTTAATTTTTGTAATCTCTCTAGTTAGCCCTCAATGTTCCCATGCAAGGGCATGGGCAGGGTATCACATGTATACCTTTTAAATGTACCTGCCATCTTCAAATGTTGTAATGTCAAAAAGAACAATATAGATAATTTGTTTAAATACATCGGGGAAGCGTGGTAGACAAAGAAACATTTACTTTCAACACTGATTTCAGTCTTTACGATCGAAGTTAAATACAGAATCGATTGATTCGTACAAGGAATGCAACTACTTACAATTTATAAAATGCCGTGGGACATTTATATAAACAGTTCTTTATGTTGTTGTTACAGTTGTAGAACTAGTGGCGCGACTGTCAGCAGCGGAGCGCGGCGTGCGCGCACGTGAGCCTCTCCGCCTGTCCAGACCGGTGGAAGCCCTTCAGCGCGACTTCAGGCGGTTCAGCGAGCTCAGGGACGAGCTGGCTGCCGCCGAGCCCAGGGTCCTGGCACTGCATGAGTCCGCTCAGCTGCTGAAGGCAGACGATGCGCCACCACTCTCGCAGAATATTTGTCGCAGGTAACCATTTGCTTCTTATACCAGGTTAAAACAGATAAGCCATAAAGTCCTTATCGGCATTTGGCAGACAGACAACTTAAAGCAGCAGAAATGAAGAAAAACTCCTGTTTTGTGGCAATTATTCGAGGTTCTACGATATTTTTGTCTTCAATTCGTCAAAGATCTTAAGAGGATGAGGTTAGATATAGAGGATGATGCGAAGTCAGATTGTTTTTAATCTCATTCGTATATGAGGCTTTTATTACTAGCATACTATTTATTGCACCAGATTTTTTTTATTAATTTTGTATTGCATCAGTGATCAATTATGATGTTTAATGTTAATAACAGCAATTTACGACTTTTCACATTCGCAAAGCCTCCAATTTGACTTCAATATCGATACCAGCAAGCTTGTGCGAGAGCAAGGCTGTCACTCTTCACTATCAAAGATGGCTGCAAACCTTATCATTTGCAGCGAACTTGCTGGAGAGCAGAAGGCTCTTATTCGTAACTTTCCTTCAGCTTAATTACAGTCGCGAAAGAGAAGGAACCCAAGCTTCTAAAATGTTAAAGTTTCCAAGCAGCATTTGCAGTGGAAGAAACAGCGGTGTAAAGTATTGTTTGTGCGGGCAGGCTGGGCGAGCTGCGGCTGCGGCTGCAGTCGCTGCGCAAGCTGTCGGGCGTGTACGCGCTGAGGCTGGGCGCCGCCCTCGCGCGCAGCCCCGCGCGCCCCGCCCTCCCCCTCGCCGCCGCCGCCGCCGCCGCCGCGCCCCTGGTGCGTACAACGACCAGAACTATCTTAATAGGTTCACTGACCACCGTAGGAAGGAACACCGTACGATCAATTAGAAGTCGTAGATAGGAATTCACTTTTCTCGTTCGTACTGACGAGAATAAGACAATGAGATCTCGTCCGATTAAAATTAATTGTTTGTTATTCGCCACCAAGGCGATGTCATTCGAGTGAGTCGATACGACAGAAAAATTCTGACAGAGCCGTTATTAGAAAGTTTCAGCAGATTAAACGTTGAAGAATAAATAATAGTAATGATCAGTTTCAAATAAAATTACAAATTTTAACCACTGACGAACCATATTTATAATTCTATATAGAACCTAAAATAACGATTGAATGATCATTACGCAACTTTTTTATACAAGCACAAACGTTCATAGATCTTTTAAAACATATAGAACCATTTATTAAATTGCCCTGTGGCATTTTATAATATGTTAGTGGTTACCAACCTTGTACGTATAAAACTGAAACTAGTGTTGAAAGTAAATAAATACATTTTCCTTTGCTTAACCACGCTTCCCCGATCACAGCGCACCGTCAAAGTCAAACTACCCACAGCAAGCTTCGTTCCGTTAATTTGCCAGACATCGTTACTTTTAGACTAGCCAACCGGCAGACCTTTGTAATTAGAAAATAACGATTTGGGAAAGAAATTCAAACCTTAGTGATTTCCCTTTTTGTATGCAAACACTACAAAATAAATTCTTTAACATTACCTCCAATTACAATTGAGACGTGGAAATGGTAAATGAAGTACAATGATTAACTATTTTATCGATAAGACGGACAATGAATGGGTTATTTTACTATACCCGTCGTCGTCCGCACAAATCGTATCAATTTATAGTAATTTCTACGATTTTTACTCTTCGAAATTACATCACAAAAACTTTAATGGTTTTGTTTCGGTTAATCCGAAGAAAAAAAAACATTATTTAATTTTAAAGAAATTGTTGGATATAATTTTTGTAATAATGTCAATTGTAATATAACAATTTAAGTTAATAAAAAAAAGAGCTAACCTAAAATAATTTTTGTCTTAATCTCAGGAGGTAAGATCTTTGTAAGCAGTTTTCAATCACATTAGATTATAACACAATTGCCATAGCAGTCGAAATGTGTAGTGTTTGTGTACCAATTACCCGTAATACCACTGTAGTCGCTTCGCACCGTATGTTGACGTATTTTTCCTCCCCGTAGCTGATGGAGAAGGATGAGGAGCAGATCTCGACCTTGAACCTGCCCCCCCTCGACGAGTCTGAGTAAGTGTCACGCCTATTACCTAAACCTGGTTTCGTCTGCAGGGAACCATTAGCCAGCTCGCAATTATTAATTAAACATTAAAGCCCTTTTTATTCGATGATTCACAGTGCCGCATTAAGGCAGAGCGGGGCCCGTGGGAAATGTGAGCAGTGGCCCTAATCTAGTCCACATGTGGTCCTCGTGTACCTACCTACCTAACGCGTACTTATTTTTGATTAGGGCTCTTCTTAAGACGCAGAGCCTATAGCATAGCCGGGCCAGCATTGCGTATCCGCCAACATAGTTGGTTATTTAGAAGTCTCAATGCTTCTAAAATCCTTTATTCTACCTTTTTCTGCTACATCCATGTCTAAGGGCTCAGACGATTATATATATTCTGTTTTATATACAATATATGTATATTCGTTGGAAAATATTGAATCCATGCAGATATAACCAGGTTTATATTTAGTTTAAAATACTATTTAGACGCCTAACACCTCTTTGTTTGCATAACATACGTAGTTCGAAACACACGTTTATATAAATCAAATAATTTAAACATTAATTTAAAAATAAAAACGTTACATTTAACTTTGTTCAACCTTATCCTTGTCTCCACTTCTTAATTTATTTTTACTGATTTATATTTAAATTTTAAAACATCATTAAAGATGCATGTTCAAAAGAAAACCATCATTCTTAACATTAAAATTAATTTTGTTGCGCATGTCTATTTAATCAATTATAATAATTATATCAAGATTATTAAATATTACTCTATCTATAATCAAAGTTATATTAACATTTTATACAACCAATACAAATTAGCTGTAAATTTTAAATGGTCACACTAAGGGCGGCAGTGGGGCCCCTTTGTGCAACAGCCTATCCACCAAAAAGGAGTTATATAATTGCTTATGAACTTGATTAATGTTTTGAAATGCAATCAATCAAAAAGCCCCCTAACTACTAGATATTGGTAATGCGCGGTCAGTTACAGGTTTATGGAAATAAATCATTAAATTCTCATATCTATCTAAATAATCGACAACATTGACTGATTCTTCGACACTAACTTTGTATTTATTCCTTAGCGTGGACGTAAGTGAAGAAACGGAAGATCAGGAGCTGGGCCGGCTGCAGCGTGGACTACGCTTCGTATGCCGCGTAGCACGTGCCTCGCTGCCTTTCCAGGTAATAACCAATTACTTACTTGACTGACTTGGTAACCCAGGATTTATCTTAGCCTTGACATAAATAGCCACGATTGATTAGCCTGGGCTGTCTAAGATTTACCAATCGAGCATTTGAAATCCTCTAACAGTAATTTTCCAAAAATGTATACTCAATATCCCTTTATTATTAAATGCTTTTATAAGTGGGTTATTCTTTTGGGGTAAAAATTACATAATATCTTGACTATCTGATTGAATATTTTCCAAATCCAGTTTTTGTAAAACAGTTGCCATTAATATTATAACATAGTTTGTTTCTTTAAAAAATTAAATCCCTTAAATATATCGCAACATAGTTCTTAATTTTTTTTTGTTCTAATCAATATTTCCGCCCTTCCAGGCCCTCCTGTTGCTACTATTAGGCGCAGCAGCCCTAGCGCCACATGCGCACTCCGACTGCCGCGCCCCCGGCCTTGCCCTCGAGCCAGTCCTGCGTTACCCCGAAGGACCCCCGCCGCTCTGATACCGAAACCGAAAATGAACGAAGCGCGATAACGTCAAAAGAATTTTTATAGAAAAAAATGTTGGAAAAACAATTTGGGACTTCAAAAATATATTGCTGCGTAAAACACCAACTGTGAACTTGCTGCTTCTCATTTCAATGGTGTTGAGTAACTATGAGACTCTCAAAAACCTGCGACTTTGAACGTATTTGTCTGACACGAGTCGGGTGGGTTGATATGCCTTCCCTCTTACTACATCAGTCTGCCACCGTATTAAAGAAACTGCAGAAACTAGAGCAGTGGTGGTCGCTTTTCATGATGACTCGCCCCTCTTTGAAGGCAAAAGGTATCTTAGAAGTCTTAGTACTTACAACGCCATTGTGAGAAGAGATCGTGAGCAGATAATGTTTTTTTGACAGGTCGTTTTGAACGCTCTGACTAACCGTCGGGACCCTTACTAACAGAACCTAGCCAAAAACCTTCCGTAGATTTAAGAAAAAAGTGCCAACTCAAAATGATCTGATCTAACTTTTCAAACTCAACTAATATAACCTAGCCAACCTCCTTTCCTTTTTATACTCTATTGCAATTGATATAGAATAACTTTTACCGCGGTGATTGATTTTTGAAGTCGCAAACAGCCATCGGGCTGACAGGATTGTTCACAGAGTGAGCAATGCTGTGTCAAAAATATATAAAAAAACGAATCAGCCTCCCCTCTAGGTTGATTACGTACTGGCAACTTGTGAGTTCCGCCAGATTTGTATAAAGAATAAAAACAAAATGGCCGCTTTTGACGTTAGCGGGCAGCGCGCTCGCCATCGCGGCGTCCGAGCGCGCGAACACATTCCAGCGAGGCCCGGCCTGTGACGTCACGCACGCCGCGACACGTGACGTCACGAGCCGCGCCGCGCACTCTGGTGCTAAGCAACGCGTCGCGTCCGCTATCGCCTGTATATATCCAGTTTTTGTATATTTGTTACGTCGGTTAAGAAAAAAATAAAAAGACAAGGTCGCCGGTGGCGGACGCGAGACGATATACCGCGCCTATCGACGTATTTATGATAATATATTTATTATTTATATGTAAACTATATGAGAGGTGTATTAAAGGCGCCGCACAAACATAACGAGACGGCTTTCGATTCGCATTCACGCATTGTTACTTAACTATTAGATAGTAAGGACTGTTTATAATAAAGTCAAATAAAGCCTTTGCATTGATTAAATTATGACTTTTTATTTATATTTACACTACAAGTACTATGTACAAAATTGTTCGGATATAAATTAGCTTACTATACAAATATGGCTTCATACCGGATTCTGTATACTTTTCGTCGCACGAAAAATCTGGAATTAGAGATTAATTGGGGTAGTTTGAACAATGTATATGATGTTCACCGGTTTAGGATCATGCTTATTTAATTTCCCTAAAATATTATTAATACCTTACTCAAATAGTGTAAAAATAGTTACCCCCCTCAAATTGAACCGTATGACCTAAGACTTACCGGCGGAAACCAGTGACAAATTTCGATACTCCATGTTATATTAAGGGTTTTTAATAGTAAAAGGTTCTAGCTCACCACATCTCCGACAAGCTCGGGTACCCGGTGGAGCGGTGCCCCGCGAGCGTGCGCGTGCGCGTGCGGCCGCGTGCGCGTGCGTCGCGCGACACGTGCGCGCGCGCGCACAGCCGGGACAGCGCCCCAGCGCTCTCCAGCGCGGCGCCCAGCACCTCCTGCAATTTAATACCGCTACAATCAAAACAAATATTTCTGGGCAAAGATATATACATAATATGTAAACAGATATATATAATACATATATCTGTTTACCTAAAACATAAATAAATATCGGACAACATCACATACATTGCTCTGATTCTGTGGTAAGCAGCTTAAGCACATTTGTTACAGAAATCAGAAACAACGACGGTACCACAACACCCAGTCCCGAGACAAGATAGATAAGTTTGTTTCCCATATTGACCCGACCGAGGATCGAACCCGGGACCTCAGAGATGGCGCTTCGCCAAAGTCTGGCCCGCTCTCCTCTCGGCTACGGAGGTCTGCATTGTTTGCGCTATTTTGGTATATTAAATCTCACTTTTGTTATTTGCCATGAGCTATGTTACTTTACATAATAGAACATAAAATAGTCAGATGTAAAAAAATTGTCTAAGAAAAGTAAACGCGGCAAAACGGAGATAAGTATTTTCTGTTTTAAATATTTCCCTAGCATAAAAGTTATATTATCAACGTAAAAGTTGAGACGCTGGATGTATCAATGTTTGTTCGTCTTTCAAGCAAAAACTACTGAATGGATTTGGATACAATTTTGTAGCTAGACAGATAAGACATTATAATAACATCCTTAATACTTTTAACCCGAAAAATCGCGGACAATATCAATGGGTTATTGTGCCAATGTGAACAATTTTGTTAGACAAATCGAACTGTTTGTTTGATTGTCGACCACAAGACGCAGCTGAACACACAATAGGTATCAGTACTGTGACATTACTTAAACAAAATCACAATTCAATATATGAACGTTCACGTTTTGAAATCTTACAATTAGAAAGAAAGAAAGAAAAATATTTATTAGGTAGGTACAGTTTGTACATAATTAGGTAAATTAAACAGTATGGAATCAACTAACATGGTAGGTACCTAAAAGGTCTCCGTTCAACATATGTCGTGATGACGCTGTGCGCACTAAAATAAGTAATTGACGACTTCCGTAGCCGAGAGGCAGTTCGGGTTCGATTCCCGGTCGGGTCAATGTGGAAAACCAACTTTTCTGTGTGATCTGGTAGAAACCTACTCTTTTTTTAGTGCGAGGGAAATGCATTGACGTGATGTACCGTCTTAATACCCACTTAAACCCCCCGGTGGGCCTCATTGCCTTTATGGTGATGCCGTGGGAACACAAGAGGGTGCTTCGAAACACTAACCGGAGCTCTTGTCAAAAAAAATTTGCTATATACCCTTCTTGACCTTCGTATCACGGTATAGTAAGTTAAATCCACGAAAACGCGCCCCGTTCGATCTTGGGCCCCCTATTAGAAATGCGAAACTAACTCTGTCTGTTTGTCTGTCCGACTTCACGCTTAAACTACTGAACCGATTTTGATGAAATTTGGTGTAGGTATACGTTGAACTTCTAGTACAACGGAAATAGGCTACTTGTTGTATTGAAATTCGCCCTTGAAAGTTTATATGAGAAAATGTATATTTTTTAAGTTAAAGATATGAAATTTGGCACAAATATAGCTCGCAAGTTAGATTAAAATATGGACTACCTTTTGTTTCGAATATTAGGGGAGATAGGGGTAAAACTGAACCATAAAAATACATTTATATAGAAAACTTGTAGTCCAAGCGAACGAAGTTGCGGGCACAGCTAGCCCTTTATAAGGCACTGTGGACTACATGACCACCATAATTTAAACCCTAATTCCTTTAATTAAGGTACAAAATCAATGAAAAATGTGAACATGCTCTGCCGTATAAAGGGCTAGTAAAGTAAATAATATAGAAGATAGGCGGGGCGCATCTTCATGGGTTGAACTCCCTATGCCCCCTCGTACCTTTTCCTTGGGGGGAGCGTTGATGGCGTCGAGCAGGTACCCCTGGCCGAGGCCGTCGCAGTCGCCGCGCAGCACCCCGTCGCGGGAACTCGTGCGCAAGAGTTGAGTCAGTACCACTATGAACAACTGAAATAAAAGATGACGTGTTTATTTGGAGCAATGGCATTTTAATGATCTATTGCCATAATGTTGTAACATTGCGACATACACGGAAGTCGTCTGGGCATTTCTGTTAGACTTGGTTTAGGTTTTATTAACTTAGGTATTTGATTTTATGCATAGTATGTATTGCTGATACAAGTAATAGATAATATGTATGTATAATGGGACAAATAAACGTATTATTTATGTATCTATAATATCGTTTATTTCTTTTTAATGTATAATTCTCACATTTTATCCATTAAGCCGCATTTGTTTTGTAAGTAAACAATTATGTAGGTAATTAGTTCAAACTAAAAAACAAGTCAGGGCAATGATATAGTTACTATGACCACAAAGAAACAGCTACGGATGAAGTATAAACCTAACAGAGAGCCACGACTGAATTATTATAACTTTCTTTGTAATTACGGCCTAATCTTTTACACCCCTGATGGGGCTGGAAATTCAGCTCAGGCTACTACTGGGACTTTATAACCCAACGTACGTTTAGGGAGAAAAGCGACCACAGTACGTGCTGATAGCACCAAAGACCCCACTAAAGTAGGACGCAAAGGTGACGCCGAGCTCGGATGACGGCTTGTCAAGTTGGTCTATGATGCGAGCTTTAATGACGACAGTGACGTCATCCTCAGTACATAGGTACTTTCAGTCATAGGATCACGTGGGTAAATATCCAGCGCATCTAGCGCTGCAGCTGCCGTCGGTACTAGTGTACCTCACACTCGCCTGTAGCAGCAGCACGAGCGCGCTGAAGCAGTACAGCGCCAGCAGCGCTGTCGTGAGCGGCCGCCGCACCGCCTCCACGCAGCCGCGCGCGGCTGCTAACTGTCACAGCAGCAGTTTAGTCATCCTCAGGGCCAATGAGCATGAGGGTTAATATCCAGCGCATCTAGCGCTGCAGCTGCCGTCGGTACTAGTGTACCTCACACTCGCCTGTAGCAGCAGCACGAGCGCGCTGAAGCAGTACAGCGCCAGCAGCGCTGTCGTGAGCGGCCGCCGCACCGCCTCCACGCAGCCGCGCGCGGCTGCTAACTGTCACAGCAGCAGTTTAGTCATCCTCAGGGCCAATGAGCATGAGGGTTAATATCCAGCGCATCTAGCGCTGCAGCTGCCGTCGGTACTAGTGTACCTCACACTCGCCTGTAGCAGCAGCACGAGCGCGCTGAAGCAGTACAGCGCCAGCAGCGCTGTCGTGAGCGGCCGCCGCACCGCCTCCACGCAGCCGCGCGCGGCTGCTAACTGTCACAGCAGCAGTTTAGTCATCCTCAGGGCCAATGAGCATGAGGGTTAATATCCAGCGCATCTAGCGCTGCAGCTGCCGTCGGTACTAGTGTACCTCACACTCGCCTGTAGCAGCAGCACGAGCGCGCTGAAGCAGTACAGCGCCAGCAGCGCTGTCGTGAGCGGCCGCCGCACCGCCTCCACGCAGCCGCGCGCGGCTGCTAACTGTCACAGCAGCAGTTTAGTCATCCTCAGGGCCAATGAGCATGAGGGTTAATATCCAGCGCATCTAGCGCTGCAGCTGCCGTCGGTACTAGTGTACCTCACACTCGCCTGTAGCAGCAGCACGAGCGCGCTGAAGCAGTACAGCGCCAGCAGCGCTGTCGTGAGCGGCCGCCGCACCGCCTCCACGCAGCCGCGCGCGGCTGCTAACTGTCACAGCAGCAGTTTAGTCATCCTCAGGGCCAATGAGCATGAGGGTTAATATCCAGCGCATCTAGCGCTGCAGCTGCCGTCGGTACTAGTGTACCTCACACTCGCCTGTAGCAGCAGCACGAGCGCGCTGAAGCAGTACAGCGCCAGCAGCGCTGTCGTGAGCGGCCGCCGCACCGCCTCCACGCAGCCGCGCGCGGCTGCTAACTGTCACAGCAGCAGTTTAGTCATCCTCAGGGCCAATGAGCATGAGGGTTAATATCCAGCGCATCTAGCGCTGCAGCTGCCGTCGGTACTAGTGTACCTCACACTCGCCTGTAGCAGCAGCACGAGCGCGCTGAAGCAGTACAGCGCCAGCAGCGCTGTCGTGAGCGGCCGCCGCACCGCCTCCACGCAGCCGCGCGCGGCTGCTAACTGTCACAGCAGCAGTTTAGTCATCCTCAGGGCCAATGAGCATGAGGGTTAATATCCAGCGCATCTAGCGCTGCAGCTGCCGTCGGTACTAGTGTACCTCACACTCGCCTGTAGCAGCAGCACGAGCGCGCTGAAGCAGTACAGCGCCAGCAGCGCTGTCGTGAGCGGCCGCCGCACCGCCTCCACGCAGCCGCGCGCGGCTGCTAACTGTCACAGCAGCAGTTTAGTCATCCTCAGGGCCAATGAGCATGAGGGTTAATATCCAGCGCATCTAGCGCTGCAGCTGCCGTCGGTACTAGTGTACCTCACACTCGCCTGTAGCAGCAGCACGAGCGCGCTGAAGCAGTACAGCGCCAGCAGCGCTGTCGTGAGCGGCCGCCGCACCGCCTCCACGCAGCCGCGCGCGGCTGCTAACTGTCACAGCAGCAGTTTAGTCATCCTCAGGGCCAATGAGCATGAGGGTTAATATCCAGCGCATCTAGCGCTGCAGCTGCCGTCGGTACTAGTGTACCTCACACTCGCCTGTAGCAGCAGCACGAGCGCGCTGAAGCAGTACAGCGCCAGCAGCGCTGTCGTGAGCGGCCGCCGCACCGCCTCCACGCAGCCGCGCGCGGCTGCTAACTGTCACAGCAGCAGTTTAGTCATCCTCAGGGCCAATGAGCATGAGGGTTAATATCCAGCGCATCTAGCGCTGCAGCTGCCGTCGGTACTAGTGTACCTCACACTCGCCTGTAGCAGCAGCACGAGCGCGCTGAAGCAGTACAGCGCCAGCAGCGCTGTCGTGAGCGGCCGCCGCACCGCCTCCACGCAGCCGCGCGCGGCTGCTAACTGTCACAGCAGCAGTTTAGTCATCCTCAGGGCCAATGAGCATGAGGGTTAATATCCAGCGCATCTAGCGCTGCAGCTGCCGTCGGTACTAGTGTACCTCACACTCGCCTGTAGCAGCAGCACGAGCGCGCTGAAGCAGTACAGCGCCAGCAGCGCTGTCGTGAGCGGCCGCCGCACCGCCTCCACGCAGCCGCGCGCGGCTGCTAACTGTCACAGCAGCAGTTTAGTCATCCTCAGGGCCAATGAGCATGAGGGTTAATATCCAGCGCATCTAGCGCTGCAGCTGCCGTCGGTACTAGTGTACCTCACACTCGCCTGTAGCAGCAGCACGAGCGCGCTGAAGCAGTACAGCGCCAGCAGCGCTGTCGTGAGCGGCCGCCGCACCGCCTCCACGCAGCCGCGCGCGTGCAGCGACGCGGGCAGCAGCGGCGAGTCGCGCCAGATCGAACGACATTCGCTCTGGAATAAATAAATAATCATTGGACAACATCACTAACATTGCTTTTCAGTGGTAAGTAGCTTAAGCACTTGTGTTACAGAAATCAGACCCGAGACAATATAAAAAAGTGCGTTTCCCATATTGACCCGACAGAGGATCGAACCGGGAACAAAGAGATCGTGCGACGCCAATGTCCAAAAAATGTACAGAAGACCGCAGCCAAGTAACAATCACTTCTGTATTGTTGTGTTCCTGCGTGTGAGTAAGGTTTCCAGAGCTCCTGGGGGGTGCTACATTAGTAGCAGGGGTCAAGCCTTCAAGGTAAGCCTTATTACCACTTAACATCAGGTGGGATGAGGTCAATCATGAAGTGCAATATAAAAAAATATATATATATACCACACGAATATGACATCCACGCCGCGTAATTCAGTTAGGAGATATCATATATCATAGATAGATTATTTATAATAACCACGGCACTACCGGCAAACTTACTAAGGTTTAAAGAAATTATCGAATGGTTAGTAAAGTAGGTAGCAGACGAAAGCTAATTTAGCAAATAGTAATGAAGTACGTAGTAGATGAAAGCTAATTTATCGAATGGTGATGAAGTAGGTGGCAGATGATAACTAATGTAATATTAAGATACCTGTTGCAATGGGTCGTGGAAGCAAGGCGCAAGGACACGAGGTGTGCAGCAGGAATATGGAGTCACAGGCGGCAGGACCTTGCCATCAGCGCCGGCTAGTCTGAAACCAATCACACATCCGTGACGAGACCTGGTGATGAAGTTGTTATACTAAGCGTTGATCCTACTACTTTTATAAACGTGAAAGTTTGTAAGAACATATGGATATCTGATATATGGAGATAGATTAATTTAGTATGTTAATCTTGCTAGATTATTTGCTAGAATACTTTTTATGCCGAAATAACGCGAAGTCGCGGGCAACAGTTAGTAGTATACTAAAGTAAATATAATAAATAATAACAAGAAAGTTAATTAATGGAATGATAATGAAGTAGGTAGCAGACGAAATCTAATTTATCGAATGGTAATAAAGTAGGTAGCAGACGAAAGCTAATTTATCGAATAAACAGATTAACAAGAAATTGGAATGCTCTTAAAGTGTCAAGGAGAAAGGAATGCTTGACTACAAGTTTTCTCTATTGTAACCAGAATATGTACCTCATAACTAAGTCAGAGTCCTCGTTAAGGAAGTCCATATTAATCCATGGTATCTCATGCCAATCGCTCGGTTTCTCGACACCACAGCAGCTCAATTCCACCTGAAATTCAAATAATTTTACTCATATTTTAATAACGGAGTCAAACGAGGTTACCCTTCCATGCTGATACCTACTTACATTAATTTATCATCGTCACCCATTGAATTTGAAATCCCCAGCGCTAGAGTACAGTAGCCATTATTTAAGTAAGAGATTCGTTTTTTTTTTAAAACATTTGGATTACATAATTAAATACATTTTGTCTATAAAAAGTTAAATACAAAATAAATGCGTTCATCGCCTTCCAGCGCCAGCCACAACAAATAGGCAGGGACATTGTTCTGAATTTGAAGTACCTCGCTTAGACGCTTGTGTTACAGACCTAGACGCAACACACCACAACACCCAAGCATCTTAGATTCTTAAGTCGTAGACTAAGGTTTTCAGAACTAGGAGTACAAGTGAGACGGACACTCGGGACGTCAATTCAGACTCAAGCTCAAGACTCATTCCAAATCGAATCGAAACCGGGATCTTTCATGCTTGTGCGTACATACCTGCATAGTGTCCATTAGTCGCTTCCACGTAGGTTCAGTGAGGTACTGCGATATGCCGATTCGTAGTGAGGATGACAGTTCTTTCATCAGAGCCTGAAATAAGGATAAGAATTTGTTTGAACGCGATAACATCAGTAACTACTGGTTCGAATTGAAAAAAATATGAAAGTCCATTTGTTGAGAAAGGCTTTAGGCTATATAACATCATTAGGAGCGAGGAATCAGTGGAAAAAATGGAGATAGTACGCGTGCAAAGCCGTGGCGAGTCGCTAGTGTCTTTATACAAGCAAGACACAATAGCTTTTATATTTCACTTCAAGATTGACTTCATCCCACCTAATGTTAAGTGGTAATGGGGTCCTAGCTTAAGGGCGACAAGTACAGCATAACAAAATCTGTTATTGGACTTGTCGCTCTTACCTTGAAGGCTTGGCTCCGACTACTAATGCAGCACCCCCCAAGAGCTCTGAAAACCTTACTCATACGCAGGAACAACAACCCAGAAATTATTGTTATTTGGCTGCGGTCTTCTGTATGGTGGTGGATTTTCGGGTTGTTCCAGTTTGAGCGATAAATTGCTATGCCCTACCTCTCTTCAAAAATGTGATGAATGGGAACACTACAATTAGATAATCAGGAATACAATACAAGCTAATCAGGAATGTACCATCAGAGTTCCTCTGCAAGCAGCATATACGAGCAAGCCGTTACAGGCAACGATGGTACCGCTAGTAAGCCAGACCCTCCCGGCGAGGGAAGCCCGAGGCCAGTGCGGGCACTGGAGCAGCAGAGTGATGAGCCGAAGACCACTGGTGTAGTGGAGTTTCATGCAGTAGGCTTGTAACAGGATGAGTCCGTAGAGGAGGAAGACTGTCACCTAGTAAAGGTGGTCTATTAAAGATTTTTATAAAGTCAGTTACATGCAAAATATAAACAACATTTATATATAACCCCAACGAAGTCATAGGGAAGTTTTTGGGAGTAGATTGATAATGGCTAGTAGGCCTACTCCCAAAAACGAAACGAATAAACGAAAGGTTTCGTTTTTGATGATTTATCGAAAATTCAGGAGTAGAAAACGTGATTTTTATTTGCCTAAATAATATTTTTTTTTACGCTTTAATCGCATTCGACGTGAGTTGGTTACGTATATGAGAATTAAAAATTGCTATCCGTTGTCGAATCCGGCATATTCCGTTTTTGGTAGTAGACCCCCTGAATTGCCACGAGAAAAGAATGGTAGGTACGGCCTATATAGCGGGCAATGATTACCTTATGAATGTGCATCAAAAGCAGCATGACCCTCATGGAAGTGTTGTAGCAGAAAATGACCATGCACAGGGAGACGACCAGCTGAGCGATCAGCAGCCCTCTCAGCACCGCGGCCACCTGGCGTTATAAGATCATATTTAATCCGATACTAAATATCAAAACAATGGACTGCATTCATACACTTATTCTTACTATTACAATATTAGAAAACTTTCTACATATAGCCTAAGTAATATCATCAAATAAGGGGCCGGTTTTGATTAAATTATTTCATGCTTTCATTTTCTACGAGGGTAAGAGCAACGTAGGTACAGTAAAGTTTCAGTGCGGGCAATAACTTCCCAGTCACTACTGGTGGCAACTGGGAATAGACTGGGTACGGACGGGTACCTGTGGACTACTTGCTCGGGACCCGATAGAGATAGATCACTAGATCACAGGCACTATCGGGCAATCCTACAAGGACTCCTACGAAGCTATAGAGCATCCAACACACGTATTTAATCGAATTTCATCAATTCTTACTTGACAATATTAAACACTACCCGTCCCGACTTCACACGGGTGCAAGTAAATACAAATGAAGTTTAAGTCTTTTCTGTACCTACATTTACTTCCTCATACATCACTATCTACGCAAAAATCGCATAAAAATCCGTTGCGTAGTTTTAAAGATCTTAGCATACATAGGACATACAGAAAAAGCGACTTTGTTTGTGAAGATTAACGATCCAAATATCAACCGGCCTACAGTAAAAAAACGTTAATATGATGTACTGTTGCATTTTTAAAATGAAAAAAAAAATACCTGCTGCCTGCCATCCTTACTGAATGTGAAAACGCCCCACGCCATAGAATGACATCTTGCAAGGACATGCTAGCTGCCTTCCTACAAAATATAAAAGAAAGAGTTAAGAAACTAAAAATAAATCTTTCATTTTTATGTTAAATTTCAAATAAATTTTTATTCACAAACAATTACTAAACTTCTTACCCAAATAACAATTTGAGAAATTATCACGACGAGGCCGGGTTATTGTCTTGACAGATTGACATTTAATGACGAAAACGAAACTGTCTAAATAAAGTTTATGGCATCCGCGACCAAGGAGTATGTAACAACAACTGTTTCAAAAAGTTCTAAGGTGGTTCACGCAGATCGTAGTTTACAGCTGCTAAGCAACGTTGGATCGATATTTAACGCGATATATGAGTTTCGAACGCTTCAGCTTATAAAAATAGAACGTAAACTATGGAAGTTTGAATTCAAAACATAAAACCAATTTAAAATTAAACGCAACCGCTAAGCATTATTACAACCTACAAGGACGCCATTAAAAATACGCGGGAAACTCAAATTGAACGTCAAAACAGTCTATCTTTTGTTTTCCATTCATGGGAAAACATGGATTTCATTGACTGAGGAATTTATAATTTCTTTCTCATTGATTCGCGTAAATATTAATTAGGTTTCCCTTGAGTTAAGTGCGAATTTAGTGATATTGTTTTTGTTAGTGTCAAAATGGCGAAGAGAGTCAAAGTAGCATGGAGTGACGACCTGAGCCATGACTCAGAAGAAGAAAGAGGTAATGAATCGATTTTTTTAAATTACACTATTGGTCAGAATTTTAAAATCCAGAACACAGACTATTATTTTTTTCTTCCATAGATTACCATTCCATAAAGCAGTTTTAAACTTTTAATATACGGTTTAAAATTATGACCAGTAGGTACCTATAGTTAGTACTTTACAGCACGCAGGGTAAGTGCAAAAAAATAGCAAATTTTATAGCTCTAACGGAAAGTTAAAACCCTCCAGGAGGACTCCCAACGTTCTCCCAACTCATATTGGTAGATAAAACTTGCAATGTGTTACGTTTGCTCTTGCCTCAAGGATTAAATTATCATCTCTTGCCCATGGCTTCCCTCTATGGGAATCTTTACGACGAATACGTCTCCTGTTTTCTTTCACGCCTATTCTTTTTTTCTCATGACAATGCTTTCTGTTAAAGCATGAAAAGGCAACAAAAGAACATAGGTACCTCTATATCTATACTTAGTTACTTACGAAGAGTTTGTATGTTTGTTTGAACGTGCTTATCTCTGGAACTACTGGTTTGGTTCAAAAAATGAACGCTGCGACCAATAAGAGCTAAGAATAAGTGGAAATTGTGGAAAAAACGGGATTGTATGCATGCGAAGTCGCCGCGACTTAGTAAGATCCAAAATCCTCAAAAAAAGTACTAAGATCCAAAATTGTATACAGAACGCGAACGCCTAGCTCAGCTAGAGCGCGAACTCGCCGAAACCCCTGTCAAGCCGACGTACTCCCCCGAGGAGCTTCAGAAGCTGATCACGTTCATCATGCGAATGACCACCCTGTACGACCTCCGCGACGAGGACTGGACCGAGGACGCGAAGCAGGGCGTCGAGGACTGGCTGATGGAGCCGCGCTCGCTGATCCTCTCCGTCTACTTTAAGGGGGAGCACCTAAAGGCGACCAGCGACATCCCGCTTACCCCAGTCTTTGATCTGACCTACTTCATCAGACAGCCCGATTACATCTTCAAGGTAAGCGAGACGTTAGGTAATAGCTTGGTCGCCATCCAATAACTAATCTCGAACGGAACACATAAGTCAATACCAAGGCCATTGTGTATAGAAAGTTCCCTTGATGGCAATAGATAGGTTATGGGAACCGTTGAGCAATTGTAGTTGCACATACCAGATACACAAACCATAGCATTAGATCTCAGAATCTTAAAATCACAGTATTTAAGGTTTTGCTGGTAGCGGATATGATATTAATTACTTGTCACACATTTTAAACTACTGTAATGGTGCTGTTTTAATCTATAGGCATTTCTCCTCTTTTCGCTCTCCAATGACTGCATCAAACCAAGTTAGAAAAAAATCTTCGTTCTAATGAAATTTTTAATAATTGCAGGTTGAGACGTTTCATGACGAAATAATTTTTGGTACGTTTGTGGATTCAGTGGAGTCGAACATGATACAAATACTGGAGAACGTATATGCTCCCTATTTTTTTGCCATCACTACGTGGCCTGAAAGTAAGAGTATATTGTACCGTATATTTATATTTAATTTAATTCCATTGACTAAAACCATGAGACGTTACGTCATCGCTTTTATCTATCTCTTTTTTTTATCAATTAGCAGTACTGAGTGTGAACATTACTTTAATCGGTTGTCCCTATATTTTTCAGGTGTCAAAAGTGAATTCTGCTCCCACATCCACACTTTTCTGGCAAAGCTGACGGATATGTACTACAAAATGCTCGGTCTAACTGTCCTTTACATACCTCGTGAAGGCCAACAGCTGACATTCGAGAAAGCTAGCGCAGACCGTGAACTGGTGAAGAGACTAGAAGGAGTAGTAGTGTATTGGACCCATCAGATCAAGTCGTGCTTGGAAGATCAAGCTTTTGTTGCCTCGCAAAACGAATTGTTGTGTCCGAGTGACGAGTACGACTTCTGGATTTATAGACGTTAGTATTTTTATTAATACTTTCGTCATTCATTCCCTAATTAACACCAATGACGCCTGCTTTATATTCTCAGACGAAAACCTGAGCGCTCTACGTCATCAGCTACAAAATCCAGCCGTGAGACATATAACCAAGATTTTAGTGACGACACATTCAACCTTCATCCATCAATTTCAATCCTTGTGCCTCGAAATCACTCAGAAAGTCAGGGAGGCCACATCTAACATAGAGTATCTTCAAGTGATTAAACAACCTTGTGCAATTCTAGAGTGTGTGGTAGACCCCGATGAGATTGCCAAGCACATTCCCCAAATCATCAATCTGTTTAGATTTATTTGGATGGAATCGCCTTATTACAATTCAGAAGCACGCATCACGAATCTGTTCAAGGCTTTGAGCAACCAGATCATCATCCTCTGTAGAACGTACATAAAATTGGAAGAGCTCTTCGACGGAGAGACGAAGAAGGCTTTGGGGGAATTCACCAAATGCATCGACTGCTGCAAGAAATATCGTGAAATATACGATGTTATGGCAGAAGCTCACAACGATATTAAGCCTCAGAGTTGGGAGTTGGACACAGGGTCGATTTTTAATTACATAGATTCGTTCGTTCAACGATGTTTCGATATGTTGGATGTCTGTAATTGCATGATCATATTTGGACGGTGAGTTAATTTGTCATTGCAACTTGACTTTTATTTATTTACTCAATGCAACTTAGTTAAACTAGATAAGTTACATAACTATAGGCACATCATGAGCCTTGATATGGCATGACTTTTTACCTTAATAAAGAAAATCTTGCTCAAATTATCTAATTGTAATCTACAACTTCTACCTCCATACTTCCTCCCAATTTTAGGCATTGATAAACGAAATTAATACTTTCACTAGTCTTTAGCTACTCAAGCCATATATTCTTTTCTTTACAGACCCTCTCATACCCGGTTCTAATATTTTACGATTCGAAATGTGTAAAAAAATACTATCAGTTTTTCACCAACTGACTACGTCGTTAAACAATACTTACATTTCCATACAACTGTCATCAGTTGTAATTTATTACTATCCCTTATTATAACGGATCGTTTCTTAATAATGGAACCGGGCATCAATCATTTCCATTTCTACATAACTTTCTTAAAAATATTGATTTAATTGGGTACTGGCGCACTATTCCAAATTTGGAGTTTCCAAAAGTTACTTCTATTTCAGTATCGACGAACTAGAAGTGATCAACAAACCGATGTTCGCCGGCGCGCGCGGCGACATGTTCGAGGCGAAGTGCGACCAGATTGAGCACATGTTCTACGACGCGCTGGATAACGTCAAGAGCGTGTCCGGCACCATCCTAGACGTGCAGGCACCGTCGTGGTACGACGATGTGCTGCAGTTCAGGACTATTGTCAAAGACATTGAGGTAAGAGCAGGTTCTCCCCTAAGTCCACTGCGAGAGAGGCAAAACTTCAATCATTAATAATATTGAAGATTCTCTTCGGAATTTTTAAGATACCCTCAGTGACTTACCCGTATTAAAATGCTATCTATTAGAGCCCTCTCCCTTCAGGTAATGTTTTTTGTACGTCTAAGTATCCATTTCGAGGTCACATCCTTTAGCTTAAATAGCTTGATCAATTTTGAAGTGCGAGATGTCGTTCGATTTTTGTACTTCTCTGAAAAGTCTTAGACTAGTGCCCGTACAGAATAATAGTAATATGGTGGAAGTAACCTGTCAAAACTGGCCTAGGTAAGTTAGCTTGTAACATAAATGTATTCCTTAAAAAAAATATAATTGTTGTAGACTATCATAGAAAATTTGGTGGAATCGGTATTTGAAGGCGTAAATCATGTGGAGGAAGCTGTGATTGCGCTCTACTCCTTAAATAATTATTCTAAGAGGAAGAACTTGAAGCGTATTTTCAAGAGAAAGACTGCTGAGGTACGTTAAATAGTATCGTCTAGGACATTGCATGTACTGGAATAAAAGTGACTCAATTTTTTACAATGACTGATGATTTTCAACATTTCAACAGGTGTGGGCGATGTTTAGCGATGAAGTACAGGAAGCTAAGAAAGATATGGTATCCACGCGCAGTCAGCACCCTGCAGACCTGCCCTCTTTCTCGGGAAGAGCAGTGGTTTTGAGAATGAGAAAGAACCGGCTTGTTTACTTGAAAAAGGTCTAACATAAATTAGCATTGAAATATACAGTCACCTGCACTTACTCTCGTATATTTACGAACACATTCTAAAGTAAATCTCATGTTAACGTGATTAGAACTCGTGTATTTAAATTTCATTGCTGGTGATTGTACTGTCCTACTTAGACATCTGAAAAATTTGAAAAACGAGAACAAAATGTGTTGCATTTCTTTTCATATACCTACTGAAATAAACGAGATGACGCCAAAGATGTCACAAGAACTACTTTCTAAGGAATACACTTACTATTGTACTTTACTGATGATAAACCGTCCAAAATGTTGCCGTTTGTGTTTTCGAATTTCTTTTCTCATTCATCATTGTGTCTAAAATTTTCTTTCAATATGTTTAAATTTTTTACAGATTATGACCGATGCTTCAGTGTGGTTATTACCTTGTAGCAATTCAGAAGACGTAATTATGCACGTAAACCGTCTAATGGGAGCCATAGACGTCGCTATCAGGGAGTTGTGGATTTCATGGACGGTAGTTATATTTTCTTAACTCTAATTGAGGATGCTTAGCTTACCTCTCTTGAAATTTTTCCTTGTCCAAATTCCAGCATTTTTTTTACAGTAAACTCGTACGTTTTTTAATGTTTCTTTTAGCACAATTTGGACGAAAAATGTGGAGCAGGATTGAACAGAACGCTCATGCGAAAAAGTGTTGAGAATCCAGGTCTAATGGAGTGCAACATAGATGTGTAAGCACAACTGGACGAAGTATTTTATTTTGACGTCAACGGCATAGGTGGTAATGTAGTTCTATTATTCTTTCATTCTAGGAACATATTGGAGCTAGGCAAAGAAGCCGCTCATTGGGAAAATCTGGGACTGGATATTCCAATGCACGCTCAAGCAGTATGTCGTTTTCTGTTTATTAAATAACATTATTATCACTATCTAATAATAGCAAGATTTGCAACTTCTTATCGTGATTTCAAATTGACAGATCATATACTTCGGTCGTAAAACCGGCCAGAGAAATTTAAAAAAAATACGCGGAATATGATTAAAATAATACGCTTTAAAAGTAATACACGTTTGAAGTTTTCTAATAAATTACGAGATTACTAGTGAATACAAAACAAATTTGACCAAATATTCTATAAGAGTTTATTTAATTATATCTCTATCATCTACATCATCATCAGGTCTACATGAAGATGAAAACAGTTCTATATGTTTACGAAAGCGTATTAGCGGTCGTCAAAGGATACAACAAGATATTAGATTCATTGTCTGATGAAGAGCGATTACTTTTCAAGCCATTAACTACCGTAAGTACTTTAAGAATATGTTTATTTAAATAAGATACCTTATTTTATGAGAATATTATTTTTTATTCTAATATCACAATGTTTTTGTTACAAAATCACCTGCCAGCAAAGGCGTAATAAGTATTTATAAATTACATAACAATATTATTATTTTTAAACATAATAAATAACTAAATCGATCTCCATAACTAAATACCAACAATAAGAATTCCTGACACATCTTATTATGTGGAAAGAAAATTAAGTTATTAAGTTAAGCAGTTGTCCAAATGAGCATTCATCTCTGACATTTCGATCATCTCAAGACAACAGGGACATGGAGTTTTAGTACCAGTAGCATTCAAAGTCAATGTTTCGTCAAAAATGTCATCATCATCGTCGTCTATGACTATAGTATTATTAGCAAAACTAGTGGAGGCACCCTCTTCAGGCATTGTTGTGTTATTATCAAAGAATGAGAGGCATTCATCTAAATGTTCTGCCATAGGTTTATCAATCTTGTTGCCACAACATGGACATTTCTGTTCAGTTAAAAGAGAAACAACTTCTTTACTAGTGCCTGGCTCTATTTTAACATTTGGAGCTTTGATTGCACAACCTATGTCGTCGAGGAACGACGGCAGAAAACCACAATCAACATTGTTTGGTTCTTCTTTTACAAATACAAAGTTATCTGACTTTCTTACATGTTTATCGAAGTTAATTTTTTTAACTATTGCTTTTACTTTGTTTATATCGTTGGAATCAAAATTGACCACCGATTGGTTATGTAAATGGTTGATATCAGTAATATTGTTACCTATATTCGTCAAATCAATAGATGCATTGGCACTAATGTTTGGTTTGACATCGCCATTTTCTTCTTTGAACATTTTGGGAAAATTAATGGTATCTGATTTAAATAGAGGTATTGTTGGTAATGGTCCAACAATATTTTTCAAATTATGTTGATCACTGACACTGGAAGACTGCCTGACATCAACTATTCCTATGTTATCTTTACTAAGTTTTTCAATCACATCTTTATTTAAACATTCATCTAAATGTCTGTTTATATCACTACCGTCGACTTTTTCACTGCATATGGGACATTCCACTAAATTAATTTTCTTGGCAACAATTTTATTATCATTTTGAGTTAGTCTAAAATCTTGCCCGTAAACATCTTTTAAAATTGATGTTGCTGCGTTTTTAAAGTAGTCGTCTATTTTTTTTATTTTAGCAGGTGGGGATTCAGACTTATTTGTTTCTGTTTTTAGCTTGTTAGTTTTTGTAATTGCATTATTGTTGTTGTTGTCGCCAATATTACTGCTACTTATAGATTTCCTTTTTGGAGTGACTGATTTACTATTAGCTAAACTGGGCAGTTGTTTGTTTGCCCAAATATTTCGAACAGCCTCGACAACATCAACAGAATTAGTCCTTTTTCTTCCTCCATTAACTGTTTGTCCTTTGCCACTAAAAATATGCGGCGGCTGGGAACTAGTTGGTTTTGAAACAGGACTATTTATTATACTTTTTTGATTTATAACTACTGTATTCCCTCCATTTGATTTCATCTTACTACCAACACCATTTACATTTTTTTCTATTGGTATTAAAGGCTTCCTGATCTCATGTGGCTTATTATTACTAGCAGTCTTATTAACATTTACATACTTGGTTATATCACCAACTTTTTTAGCATTTTTTTCAGCTGCACTCTTCTTGGTCTTCTTTTCGGGTTCCTTGATCTTTACAAATGTCCCTCCACACATCTTCTGATGCGAAGACCACCAGCAGTCGTTAGGGCCCGGCGCTCTGTTCTGAGAACGTCTCACTATGCCAAAGTATGGTTTCCGAGTTTGACAGGGACCATCACACCTCCACCAATGGGTTTGGTATAGCTTAACCTATGAACAAAAATGAATATTCAAATGCATGACAATCATTTCTAAATATAAAAATATTTCACTGTTTGTCCAGATCATCAGGCCTAGCATACGCAATATGTCAAATTTATCGCATGAGACGACAAAAGTTTCGATACTGTTGATTGGCTATTAGCACACCGCACTCGTATTTTTGGCCAATCAACACCTGACGCACTGACTTCAATCGATTTTGACGTTTGTTAAGAGCGCGATAAAATTTAGTCGCGTTGCGTATGCTAGGCCTGCATGAGTGGTTTTGTTAAAGCCCCACAAAACAAAAACTAGCAAACAAATTTATCAATTTATGTTCAACTGCTGGCACTCAAGACTATAAAAATAATGTATTGGATATTTTTTTCTATCAGTAGGTATCCCATTTTGGCTGTACAGTGTCCAAAATAGTCTTTGTTGCACTTCCTACAAGGTACTTAATACAATATTTAAAGTTTAATGCTAATTATAAAGCAAACTAATTAAAAACCATAATAGTTAAGATTTTATATATCATGGTCCTCAGCAGCCCTTACGACAGCTATAATATTTTTCCAACCGAGGCGTTTGTCCATATTTCTTCTCTTTATGTTTCAAAATAAGTACAGGCGTCAGCTTAATTTGGTACTAGGCTGACTTTTGTGAGTACATCACAATATTGTAGAATTTTCTTAGAATATCTTGACAACTTTCTTACCTAAGAGGCTAGCGGATTTTAGTGTAACACCTTATCAGGTTTTATTCCTATCTGGGATATGTAAAAAACAAACTTTCTATATTGTCTCAGGTCAGAGACCTGTCCTGACCTGACTAAAGACAGAGATGTTTTCTCTGTTTTCTGTAAAACAAGTGCTTAACCTTTAACTGGTGACAAGCGGTCTCACAGGCCGAGCGGTGTCAGTGAAACGTCATTTCATCCCCTTCCCCGCGCTTCCTTTGTTTCAACATCTGAGTAGCTGCAAATTTACTTGCGTCCACGCCGTAGATAGTGACAGTTGCGTCGTATTATCCTATATTCGTAAATTACAACAACATAAAATTCGGCAGCGGTCTCTCAGACCGTACGTCACCACTGACGTAACTTTTTAACGTTATTTTGATCTATTGTTTTTTCGTGTTTTTACGTTAATAACTAAAAATGAGTAATTCTGCACCTCCAAAAAAGAAGCGTAGGGAGTCGGGAGTTGGAAATGTACTGTCAAATACAAATTGAAGCGTGTCTGCCACAGGAAGATTCAAGTGGGTCGGAAGCAGAAAATGTTCCTGAAAATTTAATCCCGGTGCAAAGTGATCACGACTCGAATAGCGAAGAAAGTGCTACTGAAGACAAAGAAGCAATTCAATCGCAAATGAAACATGTGTGCTTGCAATGTGCCAAACAATTATGGCCCGGCTGTCAATAAAAATAACTAAAGTTTGACCAATGCCAGTTTTTTTAAATGAGACCTTTGATTAAAAGAATATTTTTTTTTATTGATGAGAGTATTGTGACTATAAGGAAAAAAAGTATTTTTGTTATAATTATGTTGATTTAACTTTTTTTGTGTGATTTATTGATCTCATCTTTATATTTTATATTTTCGTTCCTACTTACATTTTAATAGCATTTTAATAATTGAAAATTACATTTAGAGTCTATTGGGTGGTTTTATTTTATCTTTTTACACATTAATCAACTGTTTTTAAAAACTGAGGTAAGCTAGCATAAACCCTTTCGATGCTATACACCGCGACTTTTTAGTGGTTGTTTTCCCGCAGTAAATATCCTAATCCCGGAGTAATTGTTCAAAGTGTAAACCACTGCGTTCTACACACAATCGTGCACGTTTTAATTGATTTGCTTTCAATTTCAATAATGTGTCTCTATCACGTCTAACCACATCAAAAGCGTCCACTATCGCACTTTTTAAGGCGTCCCGAGTTTGGTACTCTTCCCGATACACAATCCGCTTAACCTCAAACCACAAATAAAAGTCCAACGGAGTAAGATCCGGGCTTCGTGGTGGCCACGGCACTGGCCCGCCGCGACGGTTATGATGTATTCGTCAAGCTCCAAAGAATAAATGGCCGGGTGACCTCTGCC
This sequence comes from Glyphodes pyloalis, assembly GCA_037074685.1. Classification (NCBI taxonomy): domain Eukaryota; kingdom Metazoa; phylum Arthropoda; class Insecta; order Lepidoptera; family Crambidae; genus Glyphodes; species Glyphodes pyloalis. Next base: position 1,789,894 of record JAYKKO010000003.1, on the reverse strand, counting down.
TTGGGCATGAGCTGGCGTCTGGAACTGCCCGTGATCGAGTAATCGCTGGGTTGCGGCTACGATCGTCCAAGCCTGTGGTACTTGCGGTTTCAGAACACCGCGAAGACAAAGGGACTCCATGTGCTGCGGCTGCGTAAAGCCGACGAGCGGCATGCGAATCATAATTCGCTCTCGCGTACAATTGCACCATAGCGACGTAGGTACTCCACGACGTAGGTAGGTTGAAAAAACGTAATGGCGATGCATTTTGGCGGCAACAATTATAGCGCACTGGGGTTGAGGAGTTGCGCGGGCGGCGTTCGCGGTGCACTGGAGTAGAAATGAGTGAGTGAGACAGTCGCACGAGCGCTGCGAGCGGTGCCTTTGTGTCTGTGTCGTTTGTCACGAGGCGGTTCGTTTCGCGGAGCGCGTGCGTTGCAGTTTATGCTGTATTGCTTAGAACTTAAGAGTTTTTTTTGTTTAAAGAAGGTTTTCGTGCAGAAAGAAGTACCTTCGTACGTCAGAATCTCGGAATATAACTATTCGTTTCTCACGCTTTCGAGTTAATGATTATTTGTTTGATTAATTGAAAACTAAAATATTATTATTTAAAAAAAAAACTCGCACTATTCGATAGTGCTACTAAAGGTTAATCATTCTGCTGCGGGAAAACAACCACTAAAATGTCACGGTGTAGACCATTTAACAGTAGCGACTTCTCAGGCAGACGTCACCAGTAACGTTACACAAAAACCATGTCACCAGTCAAAGGTTAAGCTACTTACCACACACATCACAGCAATGTATGTGATGTTGTCCAAAATTGATTTAATACTTACTTCATCATGGAAATCATGATAAATGCTTATGTTCAACCCGGCAGCCTTGTTTATTCTATACATATGCTCTTTGAAGTTCGGTCCATGCCCATCTCTGTCTTGGTCCCTGCATGTTATGAACAGAAACGCGTGGATCATTTCATGGAGGAGGGTTTCTATAAGGTCTTTGCGAGGTCGCAGCTTTAGGAGAGGTTCGCTGAGGGCTATATCGCACAAGCCTCCTCTGCCTTCATATCTGGAAATATAATAATATTAAAATTTTTGTAATATAGTACATATTTACCTACAAATGTATATTATAGTTCATTAATATATTGACTTAACATTATTGTTAAGAATAGATATCTAAATCATATCAATAAATAATATAAGACTTCAAAAGCTAGGAAAATGGATAATAGATGCAGGAATTATCACTTCAATTCGCTACTCACGTTTCTGAGTTTTCTTGGTTTACATACGTTAAAAACTAGATGGTACTTACGAGCATACTCCAGCACACGAGTACATTCTTTTGCTCCATCGCACAACGGCTCGGCTGGTCAATTTAGCCCAGAAGAAAACTTTGTCGAATTGGATGAACAAAGAATGAACGTTCGGCGTCGGATCTATGAGCTCCAGCTCAGGATCGGCTAGATTCATCTTCTGCTTTAATTTAAATTCTCATTAAGGGGTCAAAATGTGTATTAGGCCCAGAAATAAAATAAATAATAGTTTTTAAAATTAAATACGCGGCTATCATATCAGACTGTTCGACATTTGCATTTGACACTGACATGACAGTCTGACACTGACTTTGACAAGACACTTTTGTAACGTACCTAAATAAAAGTAATGTTCAGTCATGAAAGTAACAGCTATTTTATCATTGTTATTTATCTTCTGCCAAAGGTTAGTTTCGGAAGCCTGTAGCCTTATAACGCGCCACGAATATTTTATTGCTATATCAAATCCTTCAAAAATATTAAATGTGGATGAAATGTTTTAAATTTCTAAAATCGATAAAATTCAATTAATAAACTGCTGATTGGTTGAAAATGATGAAAAAGATGATAATGAAAGATTGAATGTTTGCGAATACGAAGGAAATAGGAAAAAGTATATGTGTGGTACATATTATTGTTAATTATTTATTTTCATTAGATGATTAATTTGCTAACAGGCTTGTGAAAAAAAAGTACAACCAGGTATTACTAAGCTGACATGGACTTCAACTATGTCTGATGCATATATTGCCGACTGTGTAACACAAATTGGAGAAGTAAGTAATTTACTAATGAAAACATAATTAGACAAAATAAATAACACAACCACAAACTGTTATTTGTACACTGTTTTAAAATAACAACAAAGAATATTTTATTTGTAGCTGCAAGATTTTCTTACAACATACAAAAATTGTAATGTTAATTTGGTGAAAATCATGGAGAAAATTTGTGCAACTGCACTAGCAGAATTTGATGTTTATAATGTATTTGACATTAAAGTTTTAAGAGAAAAAATACGTGTAATGGAAGCGGTGGCCATTGAAAAAATCTTAGATATGTACAAAGAAATTATAACGTATCTTGTTATCGTATACGAAGGCTTTGAAGCTTACATAGGTCAGGTTAGTAAATCAAAGTATATTTACTTTTTGTATTCAATATAAATTTATATCACACCTTAAGTGCTTTTTGACTATCGGCTTTATGACTATCAGTTGACCAAAGAGCATAAATGTTCTCGCCAATAGATATAAATGGTTGTATTTTGTTATTGTATCAAATAAATCTTCCAATCAGCAATTAACGGAGCACAATGTTATTTTAAAACTTCCTGATTTACAGAATGCCTATAAAAAAATCAAATTAAATTAAGACATATTTTTCCAGATGGCTGAACATTGGGTAAAATATGTAAGAAGGTTTGATCGGCTCCTAGAAGATGCTTTACGTTTAGCCATAAAGGCGACGATGCAAAATTTGTATAAATGTGTTCATGGCGATGGTAAAGTTATATTAATATTCTGAATGGCATGTTAAATTGATTGATAAGATTTTCTCATTTGACATTTAATTGAAATTAACAAAAAAATATTATAGACCCTCGAAAATTCTTAAAACCCCAATAATTTTCCAAAATGGGCACAATTTTTATGGGAATAAATCATGTGATTTGTTCCGTCTATTTTATTGTACAGTTTCAATTTATTGACAATGTGTTATTGTAGATTAATTACAAATTCATATCTTTCAATTGTTTATTCAGGAACAATGGCACCAGCCCCTCTCATCAAAATGAGTTTGTATTTAACTGGGAAAGATATAATCTATTTGCCAAATAAGCACGAACTTTACGATACATTCACAACCATTTTGGAAGAGATTGTTCACATCATGAGTACAATGCCAAGATTATTTGAAAAGTTTGCATTACCAGCTGGAGGATTAAAACGTTTCACGGAAGTAATACAAACAGAGCCGGATTGTAATAAACTGCAGGCTCTAATTGATGAAGGTATTTTAGAATATTCAGACATCATGCTCCCCAGCAACCTTAGCAATTGGCTACTTGACAGTGTAAACAATAAAATAGGAAAAGTGTTAGATATGTTAGCTTATTAAATAAGTAATCATTTTACATTTTTACTTTTTAATTAAAAGCATAGTATTTTAGTTTTGCAAAATAAATTTTAGTTTTTTTATCTGTGGAACAAAAGAACCGAAACGGGAACCACCATTGCAATTCGGAAATTACAGCTGTCGTCGAAAATTATTTATTTTAATGTGGCGAAACAATGATTCTTTTACCGATTAAATTGAATTATTGTGTCTCTAATCGTATTAAGAATTTATTAAAACATTTTCCGTTTATCTAAATTAAGTCGTTCCTATGCGTATCGGTTCGTTGTCTTCCTAGACAACGTTGTCGTTGACGTCATAATTGCAACAGTGACGTAACTTGGCGTTTTTGCGCGTTTTTTAAATGTGTTACACAAAATCTTATTTTTCTCTGGTTATTTAGATTATTTCCAGATAAATCGGATTGCTTGGGATATAAAATGAACGGGCGCACATTTTACAATACTTTTTCAAAAACTGTCAAGTAGCCAGTGAGCAAGAGTTTTATTTAACTGTACCTGCGATGCGGCCCTATTTAAGAAAAAAAAAATACGATATTAATTAACAAACAGTATTCATGTAATATTAAAAAAATCTAAACGTAATCAAAATATCTACCAGAGAAAAATAATACATTTTTGAAAATCAATAATTAATCCTTACACAAAGTGTTACTGTTTTTAGAAATTGAATATAATCTCAACCTGATTCATGAACATATTAAAATGTGGGACCCTTATTCGCATATCTGGAAAGTTGATAAAGATGAATTCATGATCAAATATCGCGCGGAAGGTCACGTTGCTTCTGATTTTGATGATTTAATAATTAACTACAGTGATTTAGCTAATGCTGTGCAGATTCAGGAAACTGTGAATCAGGTATGCCTAGTACTTGATCTTAAAAGTTAGGCTCAGTTGCACCAACTTCACTTTAACGATTAACTATACATTTACGATGACGACGGACGGTTGCTATCATAGTTTTGACTGCTGTCCAATCAAGTTAGTGCGATTGCGCCTTTGTATTTAATGTGTTATGTTTCATTATGATACAAAATAATGTTTTGTTACAGATACATTTTATAACCCTAAATTCTAGTGAACTAAAAAAGTCAATAATTGCTCATTGCTTAGTTTGGCAAACTAAACTAGGAGAACTTCTTCGAAAAATTACTGAATACGATATAGACGAAGTGTACACATACGTTGAAAAAAGTAGTGAGGATGCTATGAAGGTAAAACTTTTAATCCAGCATTAATTTATTGTGTATTGCTTTCTACCATTCTGAGATGTACATTTATTTGAATACTTGAATTACAGATGCCATCAGATCTGAAGGAACTAGCATCAGCGATAGCCACATATGAACGATTGATGTCAGATCTGACCAGTTTTGAGAAAACATTCCCACCGATTACTGATAAGATGAACACACTAGGTGAGAATTTATAAATTTTAGGATCAGCAATATAGACATTGTGGTTGATAATAGTTTTGATATTTATTTAATTGTGTTATTTTTATATGAAGGTGTCAAAAAACGTTTCTTTTCAGCTAAGTTTGAAGTAGAATTAAGCTCGGACATGGTAACACGTCATGAGAATATTCCAGTTATTTGGACAGACTATCTCAATTTATTAGAAGAAGCTAAAAAAGCACTGGAAGCGAACAAGGACAAATTTAAGGCCGAACTTTTAGAACAAGCAGAGGTAATCCTTATAAAAAATATCTGATTATTACTTTTTTAAATTCAATTATTGGGATAATACTTTGTTTATGTTTAAAGACAGTCGGATCGTGGTGCTGTATAAACAGCACCATCCAAAGCATCCGACCACCTTGAATACCATAAATATTAATTTTGTAGCTTTATTCACTCTCATTTATTTATATCATTTTTGATTCAAGTCTTTAATTTCTATAATTTCATCGTTCGATAGGAGTTTAAAGAAGCAGCAAAAGAATTTTGTGAAGATTTTTATAATACTGCTCCCTGTAGCTCTGATGTTAGCGGAAAAGATGCTATGGCACAACTTAAAGCATTCAGAGAACAATTAAATGCTCTGCGAGCACAAGAGCAACAAATCCGAGATGGTCTTGCAGTTTTTAATTTAACGTAATTAGCATTTTTATAGATATTCAAAGAACTAGTTTAATTGATCAAACAATAAAATGTATTATGTAAATGTTCAGATTTGAGTATTTTAGAACAGAGTATTTTTGTGTAGGTGAAAATTTTTTGCACAATTTTAAATAAATAAATAAATAACGGTCACCTAAATCTTGGAAAACATTTGTTGAAAGGACGCCTGTGAATCTAGATCTTCAGAAAATGGAAAAGGAGTTGGAGAAATTGGAGGAAGTTTGGGGCTTAGTATTCCAGTGGGAGGAATCATGGGAAAAATATAAAACACAAACATTCTGGGAAATGGAAACTGATGAAATGGAAGAAAATGTCATGTTCTTATTTAGGTACACATATTATTGTTTTGTCATTTCACCAGCATGTAACTTCACTCTTCAACTTACTGTGAAATATGGATTGTAATTTACATTTTTTAAGGAACTTCAATCGACTTTCACGTCAGCTCAAAGATAAGGGATGGGATATTATTGATACAACAAGAGTTAAAGTCGATGCTTTTAGAAGAACTCTACCTCTTATTGGTGATTTGAAGAATCCTTGTATGAGAGAACGTCATTGGGATAGAATAAAAGAACTAATGGGAGTGTAAGAATTTGCTTCATAATAAGTTTATTACGACTTAACAATTTTTGAATAAATGGAAATTGAAAAATAATGTTTTTCTTGTTTGAATTATTATATTCAAATAATTTTACTTTTCATAGGGACTTTGATCAAAATTCAGAAGACTTTAAATTAGAAGTAATTATGCGTCTTAACTTCCAAGCATATGCAGAAGATATTGCAGAAATATCCAATGCAGCAACAATGGAATTAAATATTGAAAATGGACTTAAAACTATCAGGGAAGTGTGGAGTAATACAACTTATGAAATGCAACATCATAAGGGTGATATGTACAAAATCAAAAACGTAGAAGATGTAATGCAGGTTCGTTGAAGTTAATACTTTTATTTAAACTGAGAAAAATTTGTGAAAAAAACACTAAATATGATTTAAAAATCTTCTTCAAATAGTTTTTAGAGGATCATCAAGTTCAACTATCTTCGATGAAATCCACTAAATATGTGGAACCTTTCATAAAAGAAGTAGATTACTGGGAAAAATCGTTAGGATATGTTGCAGAATGTATTGAGGTACCTATTTGATTTACTTTTCGAGTTAATTCGTTAAAATATACTTTTGTTTTATTGTTCATAACAAAGTTTTTAAATATTATGCCTAGTATTAAAATATTTTCAACTGTCATCATATCTCACTTCAGTACTCGTATTAGCTAATAGGCTAATAGTATTCCTTGTATACCTTGAATTCATTTTGACAAACGTATGTCTTTAGCTCGTAGTTCGTCTTTACTTCGTTATTTTATTTGTATAGATATCATTACAAGTGCAACGTCGATATCTCTACCTGGAAAGTATCTTCAGTGGGGAAGACATTAGAAAACAGTTACCAAGTGAAGTTAAAATATTTGACGCTTTGACAGCTGATTGGACAGAAATTACAAGCAAGTAAGCGTACTTTTTTTAGAATTGAATTGGTTATGTAAAAGTAAAAATAGTAAAGTTTTAAATATATTAGCTGCCTTCATAATTTTTCACGTTTTGTATGTGTCGCCATTGTATAACTTAATTTTATATATTAAGTATCTAATGTATTTTTTTCTGGCTATTCTATGAATAAATAAATTAATATTTTGTTGATTTAGTTTCTTATGTCTCTAGTTACCATATTTAATCTAAATCCATTTGGTATTGGTTGTGTGAAAGTGTTTACTACATACAACATACGTTCTTAGAAACTTTCATGTACATTATATTAGTGATTATTTGAAATAAATTTGAAGATATCAACTGATGTTTGTTACTGAAAAACTTATTTTAATTGTTCTTTTTAGTATGTACGCTGGGAAAAATGCTATAGAAGCCTGTTTATATAAACCAGCCCCTTATGTTTATAACATGTTAAATACAATGGTTGATAACCTTGATGGGATATTGAGAGCTTTAGAAAAATATTTAGAAACAAAGAGGATGCTATTTCCAAGATTTTATTTTATATCAAATGACGACCTTTTAGAGATCCTTGGAAATTCAAAAAAGCCACAACTAATTCAAGTCCATCTTAAGAAATTGTTTGACAACGTCACCAAAATTAGGATTGATAAGGTATTTCTCACTGCATGTTTTACCTTTATTAATTTTTCAGTTTACTTACATGTAATCGGTAATCTATTTATTATTACCTATCTGTTTATGACTAAAGTTAATACTTTGTTGTTATAAACGTTTGTTTAAACTAATACACAATAGCTCATTAGATATTTCATTAATGCACACGTATCCAGCAATTTACACTAATTAGTCACAATTCCCCAATTGTTAAAATAATAGCAATAAATCGAAATGAAGTCGGTTGATGTGCGTAGGATTATCAATAATATCATATGAAAATAAAGTGACTCTCCGACATCACTAAATAAAACTGATCCATATCTATTCCGTATGTTGGCCATCTTAAGTGTTTGGTAATATCGATTTACCGACTAAAAGCAAAAGTTGAGAAGCAAGTTTTATTATTTAAAATGCAGGAGTTATATTTTTAAATTATGAACAATGTTATGCAATTAGAATAAGAAATAATCAGCTGCATAGTTCACTTGTGTTACGGACGACGTGACTACATAATATCTGGTACAGATGGGACGCACTATAGGTCAAACAGGTTCAAACAAATAAAAAAGTAAAAAGTCATAACATCCCGCCGCCCGCGTGTTCGTGCCCGACCCGATGTTGGTCATCGGTTTGGGTAATCATTCAGTTTTACTATTACTTGAATATTGATTTTGCTATACATCGAACAATGAACCCGAGACAAATTGCGAAGTGCCAATTCGTTCCTTTACGTTCTATCGTAAGTACTGCTTTTTTAATAATTAATTTAAACTCGAGTCGATGGCTTTTGACTATAATAAACTGATATCTTTGGTGGGGTTTTAGGAAAAGGCGCTTAGCTACCTAGAAAACGAGAAATTATCAAACTTTACCAATTGCAATCGTGACCTTCGCAAGTTGCAGCGGGATTTTATAACGGCTAACCGTAATAACAGGAGAATTAAGGTGATGATACATAAGTACCACCTTGCTTTGCACAATGCTATTTACTCACACGACTGGAACAAGCTACTCTATCTTCTGAAGAAGTCGCCTGTTTGGGAGTGGCACCCTATTCAAAATGATGAGATGCCTATTTATGTCAGAGTAAGTATTTTTTCTGGATTTTTTATTTTTCGGGCAGCAACAATCCAATAAGCTCATTGAAAGAACATAATTATAATAGAGTATTCAAAATGAAAAAATAATAATTAGACTGGCCTTCTTTTCTTACAATATCTTTTATGTAAGTTTTTTACGATACTCAAATTCAGGAGATTTTCTTCAAACAAAACTATCATTAGTTACTAATTAGTCTACCTCTTTTAATTTATATATGTAAAAAATAGTTCATCTTTTGTACTTTTTTATAATGTTACAAAGTTTAATTAATTAAACTTCATGATGTTTATTTAATTGCTTCTAATTTTCAAAAGGATTTGTTTGTTTCTGTTGGGTGTTGTATAATTAAATAAACAAAACAGAAGTGGCTTAACTGAAGATGTATGTGTATATATGGCTTTTTACAGGCTCTAGTAATTCTGCTGATGAATCACCCCAGTGCCCAAGCCCAAGATCTTCTCATGGAGTACTTCCACATGGTTAAGACATGCCGCACGGATGTGGAGAAGAAAGCCCTTATGAAGCTGATTGTATCCCTGCCAAAGTCTTTCCTGAGGTATGATTTCTTTAGAAAAAAAATGGACAAGAAAGATGATGATTGTGAGTAGTTTAGTTTTTTAATCTAATTACAATTAAAAATTACTAAATATACATAACTATAAATTCAAAAAAGTTTTTTAAAATGTGATATCACTACCAACATTTGTTGTTTATTGGCTGTACTACTGTAGTAATATTGTAATTGTAGTCTGGATAAAGGTGGCCCAATTTCAGGACACAAATAGATTCTCAATGGCTCAAGAGATCAACTTAATGCATCTGTTTGATGGGAGTTGCGTTATGAGGTGCAGCTTTTTCAAGATTACGAATTTTCAAAATTTTAAGTCTTTATCAAACAGCATGTTGCCTTGGTCTAGAACTATGTACCTTAAGGTTGTAAGAGTCACATAAGCAGATACAATAGAAAATTTACTTTGTGTCTACTAAAAAATATTCAGTCTTAGAAGGATAAAGTGATGTAACCCTAGGAATTCATGGTATGGGGTTCTGGTAGTAAAACTAATGTAATAATGAATTGGGTCAATACACTATGATGTCTTTGTTATTCTACTAAAAGTATATTTACAGCACTAACCCTGTTCATTTCTTGACCGCTAAGTTTGTTTTGTTCTTTAAGATGTTGAAAATTCAATTAACATTTTAAGCAATTCATATCTCACAAAAATGAATATGTGACAAGATTTTTGTATGTAAATGATTTGCAATTTTAATTAATAGGTGAATGTATATTGCTATGATCGAATAAAACGTTAGCCGCGCGTGTTTGACTGCATACTGAGCGCATGTTTTTAGATTAAAATGTGTGTGTGTGTCTCAACATTTTCATCTAAAGCATTCGCCCGGCATCTGCTAAATGTGCATTCATTGAAGTAAATTTTTGTATTGTAAAAATATTAAGTGATAAGTAAATGTAAAAAAAAAATTGTGATTGTAATTGTAGAAGTATAGTTCATGTAATAAATAAGTTATGATTCTAAATGTTTTGTTTTATTACATTATTTTGTTACACATCAGCGTAAATATTTAATACAGTACAATATTGTTCTTATGATCAAAATATAAAGGTTCAAACATTAAAATGACATGTTTCTGTTCGTTTCTTCAGTCCAGGGCCAGAGCTGCAGGCTAACTAAAATAAATTGAAGTTATTAAGACATATAAAATGATAGTGAGGTTTATTTATTAAAGTTAATTCCACTGACATTTTGGGGTTGTAATTACTCATTAAAGTGTGGCAGATATAAAAAGTATATAATAAATATATTGATTTTACTCTGTCTGATCTCTGTCCAAATTATGTTTTCCTTCCAGAATGCTTTAGGTCTCCCAGTGGCCAAAGCTATGATGTCTGATGATGGAGAATGTATAGAATGGAAGTATAACCTCATTCTAGATGGACCAGCAGAGGTGTGGTTGTTGGGCTTAGAGCACACTATGAGGGTAGTGCTCAGAGAGGTAAAATTGTATCAAAACATTGATGTAGTTAAAGGGATTCCAAATGTTTCCGGTTGGTTACATCAAAAATCATCATCTTGTTTTTTTTGTATCAGACGGACGATCTTTATCATTCCGGGTAATGCTCTTTAATGCACTCTACACTAATTTATTGTAAATTAACATACATTTAAACTTAGCCGTTTATTATTTTTCTAAAGCGAATTGTGGAATTATTTATTTAATTATGGAATAAATTTTAGCAATTGATTCAAACGCGCGCTGCTCTTCGTAAATGTCGTTATCAGAGAGAAGAATGGATTAATAATTGGCCTGGACAACTGGGCATCACATGTAGTAAGGTTATTATCATTTAAATACATTTTCATACTTATTTAGAAATTTAATATATAAGTTACATTTCTCTGTTCATTTATAATCTTATCTAGTATATATTTATATCAAAGGTTACCTTCCTAGATATTTTTATTATGAAAAAACTTGATAGATTCAGTGGACATCAGACTGTACCCGAACGCTGTGTCGATGTGAACTCATGGGAGAAAAGAAACCTTTGAAGAAACTGCGTAAGAAGCAAAATCAGATTTTGTCGACGCTTCAGATGATGTCACGAAAGGAGATCTCTAAAATTTTGCGCTGTAAAGTCAATGCTTTGTGTGTGATTGAGATTCATTCTAGAGATACTGTGGACAGGATGTACAAGTTAGGTAAGCTACAAAAACAATGACATAATTGGGATACTAAAGCGTCACTCAAGGAGGTTTACTCTGACCAAAGTTTCTTATACCTAACTGAAATAAGTAACTATTTTCTTAGGGTGTATGCATGTAAGCGCATTCGAATGGTTCTCTCAACTCAAGTTCTACTGGGATCGTGAGCGTGAAGACTGCTACATAAGACAGACTAACACTAATTCAGTGTACACGTATGAGTACATTGGTAACTCTGGACGGCTTGTGATTACGCCTCTCACTGATCGGTAATTTGGATGGTTTAAAATTATTATGTAGTTATCCAATGTATTTTTGATAAAAATAACAAAATGTTACTAGAGTCTTACAAATTGGTCTTGTGCAATTGGCAACAGTTTATTTATATTGACGGTAATCTTTACTCGGCAAATGATATAGGCCTGTACTTATATTTCATCCGCAAGGTGCTACATAACTCTGACTACGGCGTTACACCTGTTCCGCGGCGGCAGTCCTCAGGGACCCGCTGGGACGGGCAAGACCGAGACTACCAAAGATCTAGGCAGAGCGCTGGCGAGATGGGTGGTCGTCACCAACTGCTCGGACGGGCTCGACTACAAGTCTATGGCTAAGTGCTATGCAGGTGCGTGATCGTAGTACACACATCTGTTGCGATATAAGTATTATAACTCGGTCATCTTTATATTTAGGTCTAACTTTGGATCGAAGCCTTAAGCCTTGTGCTGAGTAGGTAAGTGTTCATATGTATGCGATATTCAAGAATTTTTAGTATGCTACTTTACTTCAAGGAAAAATCAAATGTAACAATTTCATTTCTTTAAGCGTGTAGGTAAGCGTGTATATATGCGTTTGGTCTGCACAAAACTAAACGTTTTCAAATTAATCAAATAAACTATGTTTTATTAATAAATTACAACGTGTTAAAGTTAAAATAATCCGAATAGGTACTAACCTGCGGCCTTCTTTATTTTGACAAAATAATGAAATTGATAAATTAGACCCCATTCTTGCAAATTTGAACGTTGATCCTCAACACAAACTTTAAGCACAATAAGACCTATGATGATCTAAATTCTAGAAGACCATTATGAAGATTGAGATATCTAATAGGTTTCAGAGACGGACGGCTTGACGCGAACGAAAGAGTGGACTTGCAGTACTGATTTATTGATTCAGGCATTGCCCAAAGCGGGTGCTGGGGTTGCTTCGACGAGTTCAACCGCATCAACATCGAGGTGCTGTCCGTGGTGGCTCAGCAGATCCTTGCTGTTCTCCTGGCGCTCTCTCTGTTCCTCAAGCGGTTTGTCTTCGAAGGCTGCGAGATTAAGTTGGATGCTAACTGCGGTATCTTCATTACCATGAATCCTGGGTATGGTACAAACTTCCTATTTATATTTTACACTTTGTAATCTACACCTCTTTCACTGCGCTAGGGATGACAGGCAAGAAAGGAGAGAAAACGGCAGCAGACAAGCCGGAACCCATCCTACTCCAAGCATTCGCCTCGGACATTACCGGCTTTGAGTCCTACCAAAATACCGTTGCCGCCATCTCTGATACGATCAATGATGTTCTAGACTTAAATAACAAAAGCATTAGTAAAGAAAGCCGGGCTGTCATTAAGTTGGCGACAGCAGAGATTAAGAAGTGCACCAAGGTACTTACCTCGATCCTCAACGCCTCTTCGTCTGGCGACGTTACGGGAATCCTGAAAACGGAAATAATAGCCTCAGTCCGTGACGAACTCAAAAAATTTAAGGACTAGTTGACCACTGCTAAAGGCCCACTGCTCATAACGTGTCTTATGCTTCTGTTACCTCCAACCCAACTCCCATTATAAACAACGTACCCACCAAACCTGCAATAATAGTGAAAGCCACAGACACGAATAAGAAATCCACTGACGTTTTGGAAGAGTGGAAGAGGGTGGTATCCTTCAAAGGTCATAAATACGTACCCGCAAAAATTCAGACTGGGTCAAACGGTAAGCTCCGCGTCGAGTTTGATAATTCAGCACAGTGCGCAGAAACCATAGCACGGACTAGAAAGGCTCCAGGCCTGGATGCCGAAGAAGCGAGACGTCGGCCTCCGCTCCTCATAGTAAAAGGTATCCCTAAGACTATTAAGCGCGAGGACCTGGCTGAAGTAATACAGAGTCAGAATACTGTCGCAGACTTGCGTGTATGCTTCTTACTATCGAATCGTAACGATAAATTATACAACGCGGTTATAGAAGTGCGGCCGGAGTCTCGCCGCGCCATTGTCGATGTTGGCAAAATTAATATTGAACACCAAAGAGTGCATGTGGAAGACTACTCACGTTTTATGCAGTGTTACCGCTGTCTGCAATACGGACACACTCGCGCGAAGTGCACTGCAGAGATCTCCCCGTGCGCCTTCTGTGCTAAAGAGGATCACACCTCACTAAATTGCCCACAAAAGGATAATACGAATAAGCGAACTTGTTACAACTGCAAAAAATTCAACATCAAAACAGGAAATAACATAGACATCCACCACTGTGCAACTGATTCTAGAAATTGCACCAGAATTCATTACATGAAAAACAGAATGGACTCTCAGGTCGACTATGGCTACTAACAAAAATTCGATCAAAGTAATTCAGTGTAACACAAACCGATGCTATTTGGCTTATCGTGAATTTCTTCAATACTTCATATCTCATGATTTTGCAATAGCTCTTATTTCTGAACCATATACTGGAAACAAACCTACTGTAGCCTCAACTCCCGATATTAACATATACCAACTCAACTCATCTGAAAGGGTAAAAGCCTGTATCTTGGTTAAAAATAAGTTTGGTTTTGCTCTTGGTTTATCGCAATTTTCTAATTCCAATCTGGCAGTAGTAACAAATAACTGTTGAACAACGTAAACTATACGTAGCATCCGCGTATATTGAACCAAATTCTGATACTTTTAATACACTGGAAGCCATCGACAAGTTTTTAACGGCTACTGCAGGTTCTCTTTGCATTCTCGGTGGTGATTTGAATGGTAAACATCCAGAATGGGGTGAGATCGTCACTAATAAACGAGGGGAGGATATCGTCGACTTGGCAGCTGCTCATAACATGACAGTAGCTAACACAGGGCACACTCCAACATTTGAAGCTAAGGACATTACAATTGGAACGTCAATCTAGTCGCTTGCCCAACCTCTGACCACAACGCAGTAAACTTTACAATCCTAAATAAACACAAAATAAGCAAACCTATTTCTACAACTACATTCAAATATCACACTACGAATGCAAACTGGCTTCTCTTCCAAGAAACTCTAAAAACATTAATGTTACAGAATGGACTAATGAACACTTTAACTGAAACTTGCAGAAGTGATGAAATAGACACGATAATATCAGAGTTAAACAGTGTAATAAACCACGCATGTGAGGAGACCCTTCCAAGGAAAAGACCTAATGCCCAATATAATCTCTGGTGGAATGAACAGCTTGAAGAACTCAAAAAGGCGTGCATAAAGACTCACCACAAGCTTCACGATCTCAAAGCAGGCAGGCAGGCCTATGGAGGAAGCAATAGCCCAACATAAAGAGGCTAAAACTACCTATGCGAAGGAGCTTTCTAAAGTTTCAACGCACCACTTCAGAGAGTTTTGTAATAAACAAGGTAAAAAAAATGTGTGGTCGCTCACTAACAGGATCATCAAAGACTCCCCTAAACATCGACCTCCGCAAACTCTTAAAATTGACAATAACTTCACAAGCACCACCCAAAGCACTGCGGATGCCTTACTGCAATACTTCTTCCCCAATGACTCAAATAATGATACCGACAGACAGAAACACTTACGCGACCATTACAGGGCGCCAGTTAATACAACTGATGATCCCCCCTTTACAGAAGATGAGATCAATGAGTGCTTCAAGTCAATGAATCCCAACCGTGCCCCAGGAACCGATCACTTTACTTCGGACATCTGCCATCACGCCTTCATGACTTTTCCTGACTTTTTCACCAGGCTGTACAACCAATGCTTTGCGATATCGTATTTCCCCAACATCTGGAAAAACGCACATATTAAAATCCTGCCTAAACCCAACAAAGACGACCCGAATGACCTTTCTTTATACAGACCTATCGGCCTCCTGCCGGTGTTTAGCAAGTTGATGGAAAAACTGATGAGCAAGCGTCTGGTGTACCACCTGGAGAAAGCCCATAAATTTTGTTCCCAACAATATGGCTTTAAGGAGCAAATCTCAACTGTGGATGCTCTCCAGGACGCCATAAACTTTGTGAGCACAGCAAAAGCTAATGGACAGCAAGTGATCGCAGTATCTCTTGATATCAAAGCTGCATTCGACCACGCTTGGTGGCCACTACTCATGCACCGACTCCGCTTATCCGAGTGTCCTAAGAACTTGTACCTACTGATACATAGCTACCTGGAGAACAGCCAGTCTACACTACGGTTTGGGAACTGTACTGTATTAAAAATAACATCAAAGGGATGCATCCAGGGCTCTGTGTGCGGACCTATTTTCTGGAACCTTATACTGGATGAGCTGCTGGAGAAGGATTTACCGAGGGGGGCCCGAGT
This sequence comes from Glyphodes pyloalis, assembly GCA_037074685.1. Classification (NCBI taxonomy): domain Eukaryota; kingdom Metazoa; phylum Arthropoda; class Insecta; order Lepidoptera; family Crambidae; genus Glyphodes; species Glyphodes pyloalis. The sequence continues at coordinate 1,773,738 of JAYKKO010000003.1, read as the reverse complement.
ACAGGCCTTTGCAGACAATGTACTACTTCTCGTTGAAGAAAATACTCCCGGAGCAGTAGAGGATATCACTAATCAGGCCCTTCAAATAATCAACGAATGGGGCAAAGAGGCCAAATTGGCCTTTGGTCCTACTAAAACCCAAGCCATAGCATTTACACCTGCCTCTAATCTGGCCAAGCTTAAGATGGACGGAATCCCAATCACATTCCAAACTGAAATTAAATTATTAGGAGTAATACTAGATTCGAAACTCAAATTTATCAGTCATAGCAAATATGTAATTAACAAGGCCACCAAACTTTTCAAAAAACTTTTTCTATTTGTAAAACCAACATGGGGTGCTCACCCACAAAATTTGGACACTATTTACCGACAGGTTATACAGCCCATGTTCACATATGCGGCGGGTATATGGGGGGCGCCACGAAGTTCTATGCTGTAAGAAAGGCTTTAAGATCATTCCAAAGACAATTCGCCATACGATGCATCAGAGCCTTTCGTACGGTGTCAGCCGTGTCAGCTATAGCGCTCGCGCAGTTTACCCCGTTGCATATGACGGTACAAGAGGCTATGGAAATACACCAAAAAAACGCCTCTGGCATTTTTGATGAACTTCCAACTGACATTACCTTCAGAAGGAAAACTCCAGTTTGTAGACTGCTTCACCCTGCATCAAGAATAACTGTGACGTACGAGGAAGCTCACACTCAAGAAGAAGTAGACGCACTCACAGGAAATACACCCATCAAAATTTTCACCGATGGCAGCAAGCTTGATGACGGTTCTGTCGGTTCAGCTGCTGTCATATTTCAACCCGGTCATGACCCAATCGTCAAAAAGAAGAAACTCCCTCGTACCTCAACCGTTTTCATCTCCGAACTAACAGCCATAGAAACGGGGATTTTATGGCTGCTACAGAATAGATGGAAACACAACACCGTCATCGCCACCGACAGCTTATCATCTTTAAAAGCACTTCAGGATAGAAGTAATACGGACCCTACAGTCTGCTCTATCCACCATTTGCTCCACCAACTCCGTTCGTGCTATTCTATCATCATCTCCTTCATTTGGGTCAAAGCTCACGTAGGCATAGAGGGCAATGAATTGGCCGATATTCACGCGAAGGTGGCCGCCCAAATGCGTGTAGCAAATGCTATCAATGAGTTCCCTCTGTCCTACGCTAAGCGCGAGATTCGCAAGAGGTTGGCTGCGGAGTGGCAAGAGGAATACGCCAGGGAAGCCAGGGATTCAAACATATTCACTTGGTTCAAAACCATTGCAGAGATTGGCGAATTCCGCAAGGCGTTTCCCATCTCGTTCGAACTGACTCAAGTCATTACGGGACATGGATATCATAAGCAGTATCTACATCGTTTTAAAATTATAGACCACAATACCTGCCCCTGTGATGATACTAGCATCCAAGATTTGGAACACCTCTTAGAAAGTTGCCCAATCTTTGGTAATGCCCGACTCAATCACACAATAGTATGCAATAATTTAAAAATCAATCCCTTCAACATCAATCAAATAATCACTAAAAACGAACCGGTCGAAACTTTTCATAATCTTATACACACAATTATTCGGAAACTTAAATCTATTAATAAAACATAAGACTATCTCAGTAAGCACCTCAATAGATCTCTGTATCCATTAGCAGAGATCTCCTTATGGGAGATAAGAATAATTCAACTAGGATATAATCACAAATTCTAATAAATAAACTAAATACTTTCTGTAATGAGTCCAAAAACCTTTAAAAAAAAAAAAGTATCTTCATTGTTATGAATCCTGGGTATAGTAGGTACCCCTACCCATATTTTACAGTTTTGTACTCTATAGGTACCTACCCTATTATCGTAAAAACCAGCATAATCTAATTTATTAGTAAATGTTACGGAGGTTCCTCCTTCTTCCACCAGCTACGCCGGGAGGACCGAGCTGCCCGACAACCTGAAGTCCATGTTCCGACCCATCGCCATGTGCGTGCCGGACTCGCTCATCATTGCCGAGAACACACTCTTCTCCGATGGGTTCACGGCCTACAAAGTGAATGCGAAGAAGGTACATCTTCGTTTTCGACAGTTAGTTAAGCACAGACAATATAATACTTTGTATAAAAGGTTCAACAGTGTGATTGAACAGTGGTAGTTTATTCATTTCCTTATTTAGCATATGATTGGTTCGTACCTACCTAGTACTTATTTGCTGGCCCGCAAATTTTGTTGGCTCCCTTCCCCCATTCCATCCCATTCTGTTGTTATGTGGAATATTTGATGAAAAATCAGGGCCTGTTATTGCTGAATTGAAATATTTGCAGCGAAAATCATAATTGTGAACACCAACCAATTTTATATAGTTTTGTTTCATAAAAAAAACATCATCACATTATCATTGCTTGCGAGGGTACGGCAGAGTACCAACAGCATCCTGAGAGTTTTTAAAGACAAGCCATCGTGTCCTATCTTTAAGCACTGGATTCGGTTACACAAGGAAGGATCCACAAAACATAGCTTATGAGCACACGCCATCTAATTTTAAGCTATCCGTACTATTATTATTTTTATTTTTCTTTTTATTAACATAATTTTAATTGGTTTTTTACTAACAAGATTGTATGGATCTATTGGTCTGAAATAAAATTTATTATTATTATTATTATTATCTCTTTTTGTACTTAAATGTAATAATTTTAACCCCGATAACGCTATTTCATATTTAGTACCTACCATGGGCATCGTCCTACCGCGCTGCCATAACGCCGCTTTTGTAGGCATCCAAACTAATCTAACAATAAAATAGAGTTTCTCTCAAAATCCTTGTTAGCTTACGATGAAATTTTGACTTGCTCTTTGAGCTTACATCGACGTTTCCTCCTTCGTCCTGGGCAGGTGTTCACGCTGTACCAACTAGCGATGCAGCAACTCTCCAAGCAGGACCACTACGACTTCGGCCTGCGGTCCATGGTGGCTCTCCTACGGTATGCAGGGGTCAAGAGACGCGCTTACCCTCATCTGCCTGAACAAGAGGTTTGTCATTCAAGTTTTGCTATAAAATGTATTTTGATACTAGAGACCGATCCTTATTGAAACGTCATTGGGATGAGAGTTCAAACTCAATCATAGTATTCGATACTATGTAAACTATCTAGGTATGGAGACTTAGCCAAGACGCTTTTATCAAATGTCTGCATCGTTTTGACAAACTTATATTATTGAAATCTTAAAAATAGTGATGTGGCATTTATAAATAATTTTAACGTATCATAAAAAGGCGTATTTTACTTCGGCCATACTGTTTTTTTGCAAATTGTCTTCAGTATGCTCCGAAACAATTAAATAGTGTGTTGAATGGAAAATTGTGACGTCACAGATTGCAGTCATCGTACAAAATCTATTAAGGACTATTGTTTGACAGGTTTTTAAAAGAATCTCAGTTGATAAATCATCAAGTCTTTAAGATCACGTGACTTTTTAAAAGAAATACCATTATTGTACATTGCTTTCGAATTTTGATTGCGCGGTATTTAATGGAATTCGGTATCTATTTTATATCTCTTATAACAAAAACAATTAGACAGAGTCAAAACATAGGCTATCCGAGTAGGAATCGTTTCTGAAGTTTTTGAATCACCTCTTAGCTCTTAGAGACTCGCTATACGGCTTTATACACTAAGCAAAGTATTTACTTAATGCTTTTGCACGGTTTGAACTTTGTATCGTCCGTATCTTGTAAGAATAAAGACTAATATTGCAATGCAAGTGTTAACCACGATATTCTGTCTACCGTACATTCGTATGAGGAACGTATGTGTAATGGTAGTGTTCCTCATGTACTAGTATGTTTTTTTTTATATTGCACTTTAAGGTTGACTTCATCCCACCTTATGTTAAGTGGTAATGAGGCCCTAGCTTAAGGGCGACAAGTATAGCATAATAATAGCTGTTACTGGACTTGTCGCCCTTACCTTGAGGGCTTGACCCCTGCTACTAATGTAGCACCCCCCAGGAGCTCTGGAAACCTTACTCACATGCATGTTATACTCCAGATGGTAATCCTGGCCATGCGAGATATGAATGTTGCCCGATTGACGGCCAAAGACGTCCCGCTATTTGACGGGATCATGCAGGACATATTCCCGGAGGCGGAGGTGCCGACCCTGGACTACGATATGCTGGAGACGGCCATATCGGCGGAGATGAGGATCGTGGGCCTGCAGCCAACGAAGGCAGCGCTACATAAGGTCATACAGACGTATGAGACCAAGGTGAGAAGAGTGCCCCTAATATATTGATAGGTGCAGCTTATCTGTCGGTAACTGGGTAATCATCACAGACTGATGACAATTATTACAAGTGCCTTAGCAATGGTGTAACTTATCCATAGAAACATCTATAGATGTAGGCAGGTTATACAGTTGTAATATTCCTTAAAACAATAGATCAAACCAGGTTAAAGATTGCAATGAAACACGTCTGTAAGAGACTTCTGATCCACGATATTTCTTTAAAATGTCTGAGTTGTGAGATTGCGGACACGCCATAATCGTAATGTTTCACACTTTGGACGTTCACACTTTGGACTTGCATAGCCATTATGTATCTAATATTGAACAAGTGTTTACCTGAATGTCGTACCTTTAGCGCGTTATCGTTGACACGTATCACAAAAGTCGTCTCGCCTGGACAAGGTCTGAACGGTTTCAGAACTCCCGTCACTCGAGCATCCTCCTCGGCGACACGAACACCGCCAAGTCTGTCTCGTGGAAAATGCTGGCGGCCACCCTGAGCCGCCTGCACCGCGAGAAGGTGCCCGGCTTTGAGAACGTGCAGCTACACCCTATGAACCCTAAGGCGTTGACCTTGGGAGAATTATATGGGGAATATAATCTGGCGACTGGCGAGTGGAAAGACGGGGTGCTGTCGTCTATCATGAGAACCACTTGCCAAGGTACGTACAATTATTCAGTTGGAAGAGCAGCACGCGCGATACATGAAGGTCGTGGGTTCGAATCCCACACAAGAAAGCTTTGTTTTTGAACCCCAAAAGGTGCTGCTTGTACAAACTACTTTTATGGGTACTAGAAATTATCATATCAGGCTATACCTAATTAGTAGATATTAATTTCTGAGGTGTATGTCACTCATGAACAATCGGCATGTAAGCTTTACTTCAGTCATATATTTCATAGATTCCAGGTTCCACGCAAAATACCTTTTTAGGGCGGAACTTTGCATCTACAAAAGTTTTGATCGAGACAGCTGAACCACTCAAACCCAAAAGGGGGATAATATTGAGTGTGCTACCACACTGGTAGTATATATTAGCACTATATATTGACTTTTAGTATTACTTAGTACTTACACGAAGTAATGTCACCTCGCCACTAACTCTCTGGGAGAATGATACACCGGGAGGGGAGAAACATCTCTTGACTATTGGCAATTTGAAAGATAAAGTCATAAATAAAGGCCTTGTGATTATGTAAATGGAAGATTAATATCTTTCAGACGAGTCTCCAGATCAGAAATGGATTATCTTTGACGGCCCTGTCGACGCTATTTGGATTGAGAATCTGAACTCCGTAATGGATGACAATAAGCTGCTCACCCTGGTGAATAGTGAACGGATTTCAATGCCTCCAATGGTACGTGATAGATCGCAATAAGTCTAATGTTGATTAAAATAAACCCCTTATCTAGATTCTGTTTCGCAGACTTACTCGCTGCCAGTGCCGGTTTTACATTACCGGCTCTCTGGCCTAATTTATTCCAGGATTTCTTCTTCCATGGTTGAGAGGTCGGTCGTGTTTCAATAGGTTTCCGGCGCATCATAGGTACGAAGACGATGGTCTGGCGTTTAAGAGGTACGACGACCTTTTTTTTATCAAGTAGGTAATGCCTCCCGCACGCGTACGCTCCGCGGGGAACAGAGCGTGGTGTGTCGGGCTCGCACCGATTAAAACCCCGAAACTTCAAGACGAGCGGGGAGGCCCCTCGTACCAGAACTTCGACCGTCGATTAGAGAGATCCTAAAGAGGACGTCGCTTGCCTCCGTTGCCTTTGAATTTGAATTGAATCAAGACCTTTACATGTTTTTGAAGCAGTGAACCCCGGATGGAATCATATAATAGTGGCGTCATTCCCATTGTTTCAGGTGTCACTCCTGATCGAGACTCTTGATCTGGCCGTGGCGTCTCCCGCTACGGTCTCCCGTAACGGCATGGTCTACAACGATTACAAGGACTGGGGCTGGTGGCCTTTCGTTAACTCTTGGTTGGACACCATTGATGACCCTGAGTATAAAGAGATTGTGAGTAGATAGGTATTATTTTCTACGAGTGGTTGCATTTTTGCAAAGCACTTAGTGCTGTGGTATTTTGCCAACGGTAATTTGCATATTCTGTTACGTTATTTTATTTTTGTACCAAATTTAATCCAAATTCATTTAGTAGTTTTTGCGTGAAAGAGTCTAGATGTCCAGTCTCCAAACATCCAGACATACCTTCAAACATTCTTATAAACTTTGGTGTTTGTAATATTAGGTTGTATTTAATTTTATTAAATGTTTAAACAATCGTCGTCCTTTGGCCAATTATAGACAAGAGAGTCAATCATTGAATCTTGGGTTGGTAATGACTGATATTCTTCATGAGTAGGTATGCCTTTTTCTATCAAGGGGGAAATGCCTCCCACACCGTCACTCTCTGCGGAGAACAGAGAGTTGTGTGTTTGGTTTGCATCGATTAAAACCCCGTTGGTGGCAGACGCTGCGCATTTGTGTAGGAGTCGGGATTCCTTGCGAACTCTGCACAGGCTTCACGGCAGCGCCTACCGCTAAGCGGCTCTGACACGCCCGACCCCCTCGGAAGCAGGCTTACCCCGCGCCTGGCGTCGCCGGTCCCAGCAGCGCCTCTGCTGTGCGGCACCGCTGCCTACTGCCTCTGCGGACACCCGAGACTCTCCCTCCGAGAGCTAGATGGAATGATGAGATCTACCGGCCGCGGAGGTCAGGGAGGCCGGCAATGAAACACCCAGGTCCTCCTCTTCGTCCGCGATCCACCTCGGCCCTTGCGGGCTTGCCGCAGAGAGCCACCTGCTCTCCGCTGTGAATCAGTTTGTTTCTTTAATGGGCAATAGTAAAGCTGAATATCCGTCAGCTACGGCGCAACTTCCTGAACATCCTGACGCCGGTGCTGGAGCTGAAGCGGCTGGCGCTGGTGGAGGGGCAGAGCGTGCGCGGCCAGGAGCTGACGGGCGTGCGCTCCATGTGCCGCCTGCTGGGCCAGTGGCCGCCGCCCGGGCCGCCCGGGCCCGAGGAGGAGGACAACGAGACCTTCTCCAAGATGCGCTTCCTCTTCTCGTGAGTCGCCGCTCTATTTATACTGACGGGCGTGCGCTCCATGTGCCGCCTGCTGGGCCAGTGGTAGTTAGTGGTAGGTCCATATTATTATAACAGACGAAATTGATCTTTATGGAAAATTCTAATATTTAAATGTAATATGTATGATCGAATGACGTTCTCACTTGATTAGAATATTGTGGACATTCATCATTATTGCCATATATAAGAAACTACCTTCTTCCTATAATTGTTGTGTCCTTTGCAGCATGATCTGGTCCGTCTGCGCGACGTTGGAAGACGAGCCTCGCAGGAAACTGGACAACTGGGTGCGCGAGCACGAAGGCGTGTTCCCGTTGAAGGACACCGTGTACGACTACTACGTGGACGAGCGGCTGCGGCAGTTCAAGGGCTGGGAGGAGAGGCTGCCCGACAATTGGCGGTTCAACCCTAAGTGAGCATTCAAATAATTCATTCTGCGGGGAAACTAGTTATGCGAATACCTAATTCAATTCGAGGGGAGATGACGTGTTGCTTAATTAGCGACGATTGCTCCGGTGATGCTGTAGTAGCTCTTCTGCAGTGTTGGCATTAATCGATTATTTTTTATCGAGTTCGAGTTTTTTTTACTAATTATGGCCCTAAAAGTATGAGAGTATGGATTTAAGACGCAGTGCTAATAAGACAATTATAAAAACTCGTAGATTTTTTAATTTATTTTTAATGCTTCACGCCGCACTAGCGATCTTTAAACATAAAAGAAACAGATAAGTAACGATAAGTATGTAGTTCTAAACATATTCGGCGAGGGCCAATACGACTGAAAGAATTACTCCGCCTACGATAACTTGCGGTTAGCTCAGTCAGAAGAGCAGCACGCGCGATACGTGAAGGTCGTGGGTTTGGGCCCACGCCTCAAGGGGAGCTGAAATGTTTCTGTTTCTTTAAAATATTTAAAGTTCGCTTGTACGGCGTAAAGTACTATATAATAAAAAATCGATTAAGTCGTATGTTCTTTCGTCTCCAGCCTTGGCTTCCACAACATCCTAGTCCCGACTGTGGAGTTCATCCGAGTCCAGTTAGTTGCGCTGGACATGCTCAAGAACAGCTACGGAGTGCTGATCGGAGGGCCCACCGGAACCGGGAAGACTTTCCTCATACAGGGCACGCTGGCTAATCTGGACCCTTCGAAGTTAGTGTTCCGAGTACTAAAACTAGTAAACTTGTTAGAACTTAGGTTTACGACATTAAAAGTTCTGTCGTTCAAAATCCTACTTATATTGTAAGCTACCTGTCGCCCACGTTGTTGATCCATACATTATATGCCTCTATCACGTATGCAACTCAATCACGCAAAAAATGCTGAATAATTTTGAAATTTGTATTGAATTAGGTAGTTAGACATATTAGATACTGGTTTAACAGAGCTCCTGGGGGGTGCTACATTAGTAGCAGGGGTCAAGCCTTCAAGGTAAGGGCGACAAGTCTAGTAACAGATTTATTATGCTGTACTTGTCACCCTTAAGCTAGGACCTCATTACCACTTAACATCAGGTGGGATGAGGTAAATCTTGAAGTGCAATATAAAAAAAAAAACTTATATAAGATGGTTTGTACCTCGAAATAACATGATCAAACCGCGGGCAGCAACGAGTTTTTAATGTAGACTTTTAAGAATCAAAGGGTATAGAAGATATTGCTTTATTTATTTATTTATTTATTTATTAAAAGATGTACAAAACAGGTTACAGCCAAACATGAAGCACAAAATAAATACCTATGTATGACTTAGGAGCTAGGTTGAAACCCTTACATATGTACACACTATGTAGATAAACTATAAGCAGACAAAATTTTACCTAGACAATAATTAGAAAATATCCTAAAAAAAAACTTAATAAAAAGAGGAATACAAATAATAATAATAATTGATGCTATCAAGTGAGTGAGACAATGTGAAAACTTGTGGAAATTGTGTTTAATTAACAAACACTACTTCTTATTTCTCTCTTGAATTGAGACTGAGAGAAGCTAAAAATGTAAATACTTTAAGATACTATTACTTTGTGGAAAGTCAAATTGCAGCAGTCCTAGGAAACGAAGATTAGATTCATGTGTGTAGCGCATCATAAACGGCAAGATATTAACTCATATCTTGCATATTAAATAAATAAATAAATAAATAAATATTCATGTGAATCATTTTTATACAGCTCGTAACAAATGTCTTAATCGATAAAATTCAATTGCTCTGCTGCTGGTTAACTGAAAATACAAGTGTGTTATGTTAATAGCCAATCGTAAGTTTATGTCGTCTCATGCGACAAATGCGAACGTAATACAGGGCTAGCATGCGCTACGCGACTAAATTTTATCGCGCTCTTGACAAACGTCAAAATTGATTGAAGTCGGTGTGTTAGCGCCTGATTGGCTGAAAATACAAGTTTGGTGTGCTATTAGCCAATCAATAGTATTGAAACTTTTGTCGTCTCATACGATAAATTAGACGTACTGCGCATGCTAGGCTTTATAGTCAAGCCAGCGAGTAATTTACGATTTGTCGTATGTCAAAACGGTAATGATAATGTCAAAGTAACTAGGTTACACCGCTGAGTTGGTATCGATTTGACATACCTACATTAAATCAGTAATTACTCAATGGCTTGACTTTGAAGTCCATGGGCATGTCATATAAGTTGCGTCTGTACTGAATATACATTTCTAAACGAGTGAACACATGGTATCAGGTACAGTCAGCAAGTGATAAACATGTCGGCGCAGACCACCGCGGCCAACGTTCAGGACATCATCGAGGCTCGGCTTGAAAAGAGAACTAAAGGGAACTATGTGCCTGCTGGAGGTACCTTCATTTACTAACTTTATCAGTTCAGTGAAGAGTCCATTTTCCGAACGTCGACATATTCTAACTATTACGCCCGTTACATGTGGCGGAGATTTGTCAAAGAATTTAGATTGTCACGAATTATGAATATCGATAGCTATTTTCACAGCGTCATGTCGTATGGTATGTAGGTACTTTTTATATGTTAAGGTGTAAAATTAGTAGAAACAAAAAATATTTTTTAATAAATCTACTGAGTTTCTTGCCGGTATCTTCTTGGTTGTTATAGGTTCTAAATCGGAGGTAGCATCATTTGATTTATATGGAGACTTCATAAGTGTTGGTGTTAGAGCATAAAGTTTTGATTTGATGATTAATGCCTGGTTCTAATATTTGAAAAACAATCTTGTTACGGATAGCTATAAATTAAACGAGGCGTAAGCTAAAAACGACAGACGACTGATGACAGCTGATATGGAAAGTAAATTAGAAAACGGTAGGTACTAAGGACTCATAATCGGTTGGAGAAAAACGGAAAGTCATTTTTGTCACATTGCGAATCGTATAATATTATGATCGGGCATAAGCCCACGCCTTTTTGACTAACGAACGCTCGCGACTTGTACCTACGCATGCAGTTAGTTATTCGCACATTTTATTCCGACGCGGCCCGGTCCACGCTAAAATACTCCTTGTAGTCATAATAAAACGTCCCTCTTTACATTAAGTGCTAGTTTCCAATATAATTGGCGAATGGAACCGTTCGTGCATCAGGTAAGAAGATGATAGCGTTCATGGACGACATAAACATGCCGGTCCGCGACGCGTACGGGTCGCAGCCGCCGCTGGAGCTGGTCCGCTTGTGGCACGACTACGGGTACTGGTTCGACCGCGCCAAGCAGTGGCGGAAGAACGTCAAGGTAAGCTATACTGCCGATGCCAGTTTTGTGAATTCCCCACAAAGCTGACCACAATTCCCAATATGAGGAAAATAATCATAAATTTAGAGGTTACATTAAAATTTTGTAAACTACTATTTCCTCTACCTAAAGGTTGACTGAAAAGATTGCTTTGTAGCATAAAGACCGCGCAAATAATACTTGAATATGTCCGGAAACAAATTCCTGTAAAGTTTCTGTGCAATAAAGTGTTTCTATTTATCTTTCCAGTTCTATGAATTGGGGAACGAGATTAGAATTTTTTCCCATACTTGGTGGGGACCAAGTATGGGAAAAAATCCTAATCTCGTGAATATTAATTCTTTTTAGCAATTACATTAAAATGTTGTAAAGTACTGCCATCAGACATTTGTGGAAAATCTCGAATGACTTTTATTTTTGAGGTCCTTCATTGGTATTTCACGAATAATTGTGAAATTCACGATTCCCCGCATTAGGTACGTTTACGTTTTCCCCACACCTTACATATTTGGCTTCCAATTCCCCTTATTTTAGGTAATTCTTTACCATAGTTATTGTTAATTTACCTTTGCACAAAAGTAAGACACTTGTTAAAAACATCTTTTTAAAAAAGGATACTACAGAGTGAAAAAGACTATGTTGATGACAAAGGTGTGATCACTAATTAAATAGTATGTTCATCCTTATATTAAAATTTTACATATTCTGTTTGTACAAATTTCTTTAAAGTGACAGAAACTCACAAGTTGGCAAAATTGTTGTTAAGCAAAATGCTGAATAGGACCTATAGTTGGTTTATTAATTAACCGACTTCAAAAAAAGAGGGGATTCTCATCGTGGATATGTTTCTGTTTTTAAAATTGGATAGCCCATTTATAAGGGAAGATGTTAGGCCATTTAATACTACGCTGCGACCAATAAGTGGATTTCGTTAATAAACGGGGATAGTAGTCGTGGGCCGCTAGTGGTATATCCAGTAAAGGCAGTAAAGGCAGTAAAGGCAGTAAAGGCAGTAAAGGCAGCAAAGGCAGTAAAGGCAAGCGTGGGTAGGACATGGTGCTGTGCGGCGCGGCAGGCCCGCCGGGCGGCGCGCGGTCGCCGCTGCCGGCGCGGCTGCTGTCCTGCTTCCACGCCTTCTACCTCACCGCGCCCACGCACCAGCAGCTCATCAAGATCTTCGGCACCATGCTCAGCCAGCACCTCAGCGACTTCGACGAGGAGACCAAGGGCGTCGGTCAGTGTTACTTGCGGTTCGATCAGTTCTGTTTGTTCGGCATGGTGCTATAAAAATAGAAAAATCATTTAAACTAACATTTTTATAGTGATTCACGCAGCACTAGCAAGCCAGTAAGTATGTAGTTCTGAACTGTTGACGGCAAACGACAAGACATTAAATGTATCGCCGTTAAATATTTTAAAGAAACAGAAAAAATATATCTTAATTATTATTTTGAGAGAGGTAGGGAATAAAATAAATAAAATAAAATAAATAAATAAATAAATATTGGACAACATCACATACATTGCTCTGATTCTGTGGTAAGTAGCTTAAGCACTTGTGTTACAGAAATCAGAAACAACGAAGGTACCACAACACCCAGACCCGAGACAATATGGAAAAGTTCGTTTCCCATATTGACCCGACCGGAATAGCGATTTATTGCTCGAACTGGAGCAGCCCGACTGGTGAAATACCTCCACCTTACAGAAGACCGCAGCCAAATAACAATCACTTCTGTGTTGTTGTGTTCCTGCGTGTGAGTAAGGTTTCCAGAGCTCCTGGGGGGGTGCTACATTAGTAGCAGGGATCAAGCCTTCAAGGTAAGGGCGGCAAGTTCAGTAACAGATTTATTATGCTGTACTTGTCACCCTTAAGCTAGGACCTCATTACCACTTAACATCAGGTGGGATGAGGTCAATCTCGAAGTGCAATATAAAAAAAAAATCTCCCCTTGTGGTGCGGGAATCGAACCCACGACCGGAATTTTTTCTGTTTCATTAAAATATTGAAAGTTCGCCAGTGCGGCGTAAAGCACTATAAAATTCATAAATATCGCTGTTATTTTTTAATTAGGTGAAAAATACAAACATACATGTTTCATATATTTGTGTAACAATAAGCGGAGTATAAAATAATTTTTATTCGGTGTCCCTATTATGGGCTTTGGTTGTATATTAATTTGTTCGGTATGATGTCAGGCAAAGTAGTGTTGGTGGCTACGATAGACATGTTCAACAATATCGTGGCCAAGCTGCTGCCCACGCCTAGCAAGATGCACTACCTGTTCAACTTGCGAGACATCTCCAAGATATTCCAGGTTAGTGCTGGCTACTTTATTCTAAAGTGAATTTTATGGTTATGTCATAAGAGCTCAATTGTTTACAATATGTACTCTACCAACTGTTATAGAAAAGATTAGGTTGCCAATGGTTTTTAAGTACAATGAATGTGAATCATCACATTCACAAAGCTTGTGTGTTTTCGGTATGGTGCCCAAACATATAATAGACTTAACTTACCTACCTAATAGACTTAACAACCTATCAGCTACGCCATAGAAATAGACTTAACTTACCTATCTCACGAATGTCCCTTTACGCCAATAGCCCCTACGTAATGTCTATCAAAATATATAATAAATTGCCTAAAATAATAAAAGACCGACGAAAAACATTTTATTAAAGTATTAAAAGATTTTTTAATTAATAAATCTTATTATAACATTAAAGAATACTTAGAAGAAAAAAACTCCTAAATGTACTTCCGACAAACCAAAGTACATACACGCAGAAACACACACACTCGCTATTATCAAATTAATTCCTTACAAACATACCTATATCTTGCGCAATATGTGGGTTTATCTGTGTTTATGTATTTAATTTTATTTATTTATTTTTATTAAGTGTCGCCTTTTTGTCAGACAATTAAGTTGTTGAAACACGAGCGTCCTCTCTCACATTGCAGTGCCCTAACGGGGTCTATAATGATCTAACTATAAGCATAACATCTGTACTGTATCTACATTATAGCAGCAATAAAAGATTGAGTATTGAACATGGTGTGGAACATTATTTTTTAAAATAATATTGGGCCATATAACATACATTGCTCTGATATTGTTATAAACAGCTAATGCATTTGTATTCTAAAAATCAAAAATACCGACATACAACAACCCCCAGACTCGAGACAATATATTATGTAGAAATGATCGCTTTCCATATTGATCCGATAGGGAAAAGAAACATAGACCTCAGAGATAGCGCGATGCTAAAGTCGTTGATTTATTTTCGCACAAAAATGTTTTCAGTTTGTTATAAAAATACGGTCCTTGCCTATCGTAGCAGATATTTGTGGTTTAATGGTTAAAACAACCAAAAACCGGAGGTCGCGGTTTCGAATCCCACGGCAACAGTTTCACTTTGACATTATAGTTAGGACGTTCTTTGTTTGAATCTCTTGATTTTCTGATAATAATGATGATTAAGCTCTTGGCCTCGACTTGATCCAAATAGTCTGGTTATCATAAGCCACATAAGGCGCCACTTGGACAAGTCCTGATAACCCTGCTAGTGAGACCTGTAGTTGCAGGATTTTCACGCCTTTCAGCGTTGACACACAGCCGCGCTCCCCGCAGTCTCCCTTCGTATCACTTACGTTGTTAACACCTAGTGTATCCGCCTTCTCCGTATTTACTGTATATTAATAAAAAGTTATTAATTTCTAGGGTTTATTAAGAAGTAACAAGGACTATACCAATACAAAACCAAGATTCCTTCGCTTGTGGATTCACGAATGTTTCAGAGTATTCTGTGATCGGCTCACGGAAGAGAAGTTAGTTCTGAACATGTTTTTTTATACTTTACGTCGTTCTCAAGTCATGACATGCGATAGGGTTAATGACACTTGTCATGAAAGGCTTCGCATGTTAAGCTGCTTTATGTGTGGCAACTCTTTGTTTTATGTTATTAAATATTTTTATTTGAATATTTCAAGGATCTGCCTGTTGCTGCTATCGTCGGAAAAAACGAGCGAAATAAACGAGTTTTGTGTGTTTATAGAACCAACAACGTAGTCTAAAAGTCTCAACTCCAATGATATGGAGACTTTTGATATGCAGCATCGAGTATCTCAATTATTTACTGACTAGTTTTGCCTGCGACTTAAGCTTCAAAAATGTTAATTCCTCCATATAAACTTTTATCCCCACCAGTTTCCTTTTATTCCTGTGCATAATGTAAGTCGTTGATGGTTGCCAGGGACCGCGACTGGTTCATGAACCACATGGGCGACATGCTGGGCAAGCACTTCGAGCTGACGTTCCACGCGCTCTGCCCGTCCAAGAGCCCGCCCATCTTCGGGCACTTCCTCAACCCGTTCGAGGTATATGACGACCTCGTCGATGCGGCCGCTTTGAGAAAGTTAGTTTAACCAGTTTTTAATGCATTACGCAGCACTAGAGAACTTTAAATATTTAAAAGAAACAGACAAATTTCATCTCTTCGTGGAGTGTGGGATCCGGGCCCATCTTCACATGCAATACATGCTGCTCTTAGAACTGAGCTTACCGAAAGTTATCGTAGTAAGTAGTATCGTATAATTACCTTTTGAACGTGCCTAAATGTCTTCTGCCTTCAGTTTCGTACTACATAGAAATTGTGTGTTCGAATCCTAGACTGCAATGGTAGATGAAAAGTCGCCGTTACTTTAAAATATTTGAGGAGATGAGTTCAATGGATACGAATACAGTGTGTGTATACACTTGAAACTTCTAAGGTTAGATGTTGACTGTATTTTGACAGGTATTTAAAATATTAGAAACAGAAAAAAATTTCTGTTTCTAATATTTAAAGTTCGCTAGTACGGCGTTTAGTACTATAAAAATAATAAAATCGAGGTATATATATAAAGTAAAAGTTGATTTTTTCCGTCATAGTCATTCTATGGAGATAGTATACTGTGACGTCATAATTTTACTTATCAAGACTACGATTCTTAAATAATTTCAGAACATTTTAAAATAGCATTTCAACGAAAATGTACTATGATACATGGGTTAAAATTTAGCGCGACGTTGCTTATTAGCACAGTTTTTTTCAGTGGTGTGTTAACGTCCCTTATCAATCATGTTTTATATATTTGTTGTAACAAATAAAAAGTTTCATTGAAATTTGAAAATCGAACAAACGGATTAAAGTTATCGCACCTTCGGTAGAACAAGGGCACAATTATTGCAATATTATCATATTGGTCTAGCTCTGTTATAAATACTTTAAAGTTGTGCTCCTTTACAAGGTATACAGGCCTAGCATACGCAACGCGACTAAATTTTATCGCGCTATTAATTATTGCCTCGGTACTGTAGCGCGTCTGGAATGTTTGCGCATGCTAACACAGACGGTTTCCACGCAATTATACGCAAAAAAATAGCTTCGCTGCTAAGAAGAGTCAGAGACAGTCCAAACAGCATTCTCCAAACGTTTGCGGAGAATCATTATTCTCCCATTTTAAAGAAAATGCGAACCACTCTGTATAAGTTTAGTACTAACACTAGGTAATAAGTAAAATTTTTGTTACTAACATTTCTATGGATAATTTTGGTCCGAAATAAATAAATTATTATTATTATCTGTTTTTTTCCAATATCTCGGGATTACAGAGTCCCGGACTTTTGGGAGGCGTGCATGGGGCCGAAGCCAACACGTAGAGGCCCTTTAAAAAACAAGTATGATCTAAATGTAATGTGACACCGACTGACGATTATCTCTGTATACACTATAAAATGCAGCCAAGGACAACCCCCGGTCAGTGCAGGACTATGGAATGGAGTGGAAGAACAAAGAATCTGGGCTATTGGGTTGAGGTGCTAATGGACTGGATAACCGGGACTATGGGAAGGACTATGGCACCTGCCCGATCAATGTTTAAAAACACGATTAAAATGGGCAGGTGGTGACTCGCCATCTCACTGTCATGGGCCCCCCATTGGTCGCCCACTCAAAGCACGAAGCAGGAGCGACGGGGAGCAACATTGTGTGAGCGGCTCAGGGTGTGGAGAGGTGTGCACCGCTTTCTACCCAGTGGCTTACGCCACTGTGCCAACTCGCGACTTAGGCATCTTTCACTTCCACCCTGCGAGCATAGCTCACGCCCCACTCTGGACGGCCGGCTAAGGCAAGCCAGAGGTGAGAGTCCTGCGGCCCCTGTGGGGTCCACTCCCACCGGCCAACTAAGGCAAGGGCCTGGTCGACTCTCAGGGGCACGGGTCCCAAGGGGTGTCAATCCCATTCAGCCCGCCACAAGCTGCCCTGGGGAGACTGACTGCACTGATAGAGAGTTGTCGCTCTTCATGGTGCGAAGATCACCAACTCACACCAGCGGGCGATGGGCACGTCACTTCCCTACGCCATTATTATTATTATTATTATTAAATAACGAAGTATTTTTTGTATTGCTCTGTAAATATATATATTTTCATTAACAAACGTCAAAATCGATTGAAGTCAGTACGTCAGCTGTTGATTGGTTGAACATACGAGTGCGGTGCGCTGTTAGCCAATCAACAGTATCGAAACTTTTGTCGTCTCATGCGATCAATTTGACATATTGCGTGTGCTAGGCCTGATAAACTATCCCTACTAATATTATAAATGCGAAAGTAACTCTGTCTGTCTGTCTGTGTGTCTGTTACGCTTTCCTGCTTAAACCTCTCAACCGATTTTGATGAAATTTGGTATAGGTATACGTTGAATCTCAAGAACGGACATAGGCTACTTTTCATTAGAAAATAAGGGAGGGGGGAGGGGGGTAATACCACCTTTGGAAGTTTATATGGAAAAATGTTTATTTTTGAAGTTAGAAATATGAAATTTGGCACAAATATAGCTCAGAACTTGGATTAAAATATAGACTACTTTTTGTTTCGAATATTAGGGGAGAAAGGGGTAAAACCGACCATAAAAGGATGTAGTCCACGCGAACGAAGTCGCGGGCACAGCTAGTATTCTATATTATTTTTAGACTCATGTGCTTTACAAGAATTACCTAAGAATTTTCAGTTTTTTTTTATAAATTTTGTTTTTAAAGCAGTTTACAATTGTGCCCTTGTTCTTCGGAATGTGAGATTATTGTTTCACTATGAGATCATAACTTCTCATTATGATGCCGGTCTCTTCCAGGTACATCTCGAACCAGATGGAGGAGTACAACAGCTGTCCGGGCGTGGTGAAGATGGACCTGGTGCTGTTCAAGGACGCGATCGAGCACATCTGCCGCATCGTGCGCGTCGTCTCGCAGCCGCGGGGGAACGTGCTCTGCGTCGGAATAGGTCAGTAGATGATAATAATATAGGACTTCACCGTGCACTAGCGAGCTTTAAATATGTTAAGGTAACAGGAAAAAAACATCCCCTTGCGGTCTTCGGAACCCACGACTTTCACGAATCAAACATTTGACGATCTCCGTAGCCGAGAGGCGAGCGGGTTGGGCTTTGACTCCGAGGTCCCGCGTTCGATTCCCGGTCGGGTCAAAATGGGAAAAGAGCTTATCTTTATTGCCTCGGGTCTGCGTGTTGTGGGACCGTAGATGTTTCTGATTTCTAGAACACAGGTGATTTAGCTACTGACCACAGAATCAGAGCAATGTGTGTGATGTTTTCCAATATGTATTTATTACTAGGCTGAAAATCACCAAGGTTGCGAATTTCAAGATTGATTTTATGCCAAAAAAAATTTCAAGGTATAATGATGACTCTTAGTTTATACTGTTGCAAAATTTGTACGTTAATAAACTTTGACAGGGCAGCGCACAGAATTTTATACTTTTTTTGTAATATTGCTTTTTTGGAGTTCTTTTTTTATTTTTTTGTTTATCAGGAGTCTTCATTACGCTGTAATTAAAAAACAACGAATTTGTCAAATAATTTAATGAAAAAATGTAAGTGAATCGTCATTGGGAGCGTACCATCATGTCCGGGAACGTTTCCAAAATGACCGTTCTCGAAATGACGATTTCAAATAAGCCCGCGCTTTGATAATTCAGCAGCCATCTTAAATGCGAGCTGGCTTTGTCAATAGTATTATATTTGAGGTTACTTTGTTATTCCGGGTTGTAAAAAAGAATCACATCAATAATTAAATGTAAAAAACACGTTCACGAATTGACGGACTATTGATGTACGCTCTTCGAATAATTAATGGAAAGGTACTTACCACTTAGATATTAATTTATTTGCCGATAAATATACTGACAGCCGGCTTTGTTGTTGTTTGCTTCTTCATTCAAGGTTGACACAGAATAGCTGCGTAAAACTTAAAACTATTTTTATTCAGTTATCAATACGTTCACTGAAATGACTTATGCGCTATTGGACAAACTATTTTTGCAATGAAAAAAAATATATCTTTCAGTACCCTTTTCGAAACTAGATTTTGTATAAAAAATACGGTATACCAAGTAATGACAGAAGTTGAATTCCTTAAATTTTTCATTAGTATTTTGGACTTGTTGATAAAGATCCTGCATTAGGACGCATTCCCGGAATGACTTTCTCTGTATTTATATTGATTTAACTAAAAATTTACTTCTTTAATAAATTTTATTATTTTATTATATACACACAAAATAGGTTAGTTGTAATATTTTATTAATTTTTCTTTCTCGATAAAGTCAAGATTTAAGGCATTAAATTACTAGCAAGCTAATTCTGCACCTTGATGATTTTGAGCCACTAGCTGTGCCCGCGACTTAGAACGCCTGGACTACATACTTTCATGGTCGGTTTTAACCCTATCTCCTCTGATATTCGAAACAAAAGTAGTCCTTATTTGAATTCAAGTTTTGATTTGTATTTGTGCCAAATTTCATCTCAGTAACTTAGAAAAATAATATTTTCCCATATAAACTTTCAAAGCCGATATTACCTACATCCCGTCTTAATTTCATAACAAAAAGTAGCCTATGCCCGTTCTTGAAATTCAACGTATATCTATACCAAATTTCATCAAAGTCGGTTCAGTGATTTAGGCGTGAAAGCCGGACAGACAGTTACTTTCGCATTTATAATCTTAGTATAGATTCGGAAGATATTATGCATTTAATTTTTCACTTATCTCTGGTTTTGTAGTGCATTTAATGAGGGTGTTCCCGCATGAAAAATCCACTAGATGGCGATACGTAGACGTGGGGTCCAGCTGTTAATTGATTGGTGATTTAAATGTCATGGTGACATATCCGTCAATGTCATGTAAACCATAACCAATCACGTATCAGTTGGACCCCACGCCTACGTGTCGCCATCTAGTGGATTTTTCGTACTCGAACACCCTCATTGCAATTAAATAGGTGGTTCCGGGCGGCAGAGCTTGACGCGCGTGGCGTCGTACATCTGCGAGTGCAACTCGTTCCAGGTGGTCGTCACCAAGACCTACGGCATCAAGGAGTTCAGGGAGGATTTGAAAGTAAACCGGTCACTTTAGATGTTTAGTTGGCTATCGTGCCTTGGGAATACAACTGGACACTTTAACAAAAGCTGTATTGTACTTAACTTTGTTTCGGTATGAAAGTAGCTATAAAATTTCATCGAAATAATTTCAGTTGTTTTTACGTGAGTAACAAATATGAATAAATGAATCTTTAAAAATAAATATGAATCGCCAAAATGTATGTAGAAATACTGGATCATATTGTCTATGATTCCTCCTTACAGCATCTTCGTTCGTTCAGAACACTTACCACACCATATCCAAAACAATACAAATTCTATGAAGGAAGTGCGATGTCCTTTGATTAAAGATTTGGTAGATATAGGTACACTTCCATGCAGAATACAAATGAATTAATGTCGCCTGCGACACGACTTAGATATGCGTCTGTATGTTAACCAAAGCATAGCAAAAAAGGCCTAAACTGTCATATTATTATTGTAGTCTAATTTAATTTAAACCTGATGTAAATAAATAAGTTTTAAACGTAATATATCACGCGCAGCCGTAAAATTGTGAAAGAAAGCTCAATCCTTTAAACTTGTTTTGCTGGTGCCAATTTTAGTTCGCAACTGTGCATAGCTACAACATATTTTTTTGAAGGAGGTGCATTGCTTAGCTTATAAAGGCATCACCCTACCTGGATGGAATACATACTGCTTTATGAGTTGTCAGTAAGGTCCGATATTTCCACGGCGCATCGAAGTTTAAGATGTTGTTTTCATTTTAAATCATTCATTGGTCCTTCGAGCTGCATTATCTTCACATACAGTTCGGGGCTATTTTCCCCGAACTTTCAAGCACAAAGTTAGGACCTACCTTCAAGCCAGATTCTTTTCACATGTACAATAGCTCCGAGCTTTCAAGCACAAAGTTAGTATTTGTTATTTATTAAGTAAGTAACATTGGTAAAGTAAAAATATAACATCTTGTACGCAGCTTCTGTACACCACCACGGGCGTGGACGCAAAGAAGACAACGTTCATATTCTGCGACACGCAGATCGCCGAGGAGTCGTTCACTGAGATCATCAACAACTTGCTGAGCAGCGGCGAGGTCACTAACCTCTTCAAGCCTGACGAGTTTGAGGACGTGAGTCTCATACTAGTTATATATGGCAGTGTGGGCAGACGGAGATGAAAGAGAGGTAGGGCATACTGATTTATCGCTCGACCTGGAGCAGCCCGACTGGTGAAATACCTCCACCTTACAAAGGACTGCAGCCAAGTAAGTAGCCGAGAGGCGAGCGGGTTGGACTATTTTATTTAAGTACCTAGGATAAGGGAGCATTGTTACATTGAAAAGTGTCGAGTTTCTTCTCGACACCTTCAATATTCCGAACACGGTGGTAGACTACTTAATTTGTACAGATGATTTATAAGTGCTTTTGTAAAGCTTACATGAATAAAGATGTTTTCTATTCTATGGTGTTGCGCCATCTCTCAAAATCCGGGTTCAATCCCCAGTCGGGCCAACATGGGAAACAAACTCTTCTATATCGTTTCGGGTTTGGGTGTTGTGGCACCATTATTGTTTCTGATTACTGTAACACAAATGCTAAAGCTACTTACCACAGATGTGATGTTAACCAATATATATTTATTTACTATTATTCTAGATAAAGACTGGTCTGGAAAAGCCGATGAAGAACGCCAACATAACGCAGACGGCCGAGGCGGTCTACCTGTTCCTTGTGGACAGGGTCCGGACCAACCTACACATAGTGCTGTGCTTCAGCCCCATTGGAGACGAGTTCAGGTAAAGACTAATAAATATCAGATGTCAGACCTTACAGATGACCGCAGCCAAATAGCAATCACGTCTGTGTTGTTGTGTTCCTGCGTGTGAGTAAGGTTGACAGAGCTCCTGGATGGTGCTACTTTAGTAGGAGGGGCCAAGCCTTTAAGGTAAGTGCGACAAGTCCAGCAAAAGATTTATTATGCTGTACTTATCGCCCTCAAGCTAGGACCATCATTACCACTAGTCATTACCACTTAACATCAGGTGGTATGAGGTCAATCTTGAAGTGTAATATAAAAAAAACTTGTCGTATGGAATGATTTTGCTAAAGAAGCTATTAGTCGGCTGACGTCACTTTGACAGGATATCTGTTTTAACTTTGTATAATTCTGGCAATAATCACTTCATAGTAGATATAAAAAAGTAGCTTTCGTCTGGATGCCCCTATGTACGTATGCGTTTAATTCGGTTATTTTTATTAGATAGTTTAGTTCATGAGAAAGGTGTAGAGGTAAAATACACACATATAACAAATATACAGAAAAACCACAACGTTCATTGGTATCTGTAAAACCGGGACGAGTCGCTAGTTAAACAGAAAAATTGTTAAAAAAGTCTGCGTTTTTCTAAGCTATATTTTACATGATGTTTATTTGTGGCGAAGGAACCGCATCCGTCAATACCCGGCGTTGATAAACGCTACGACGACAAATTGGTTCCTGGAATGGCCGCGAGAGGCGCTGCTGGAAGTGGCCTACAAGTTCCTCGAGGGCGTCGAGCTGCTTGCGTCTATCACTGGTCCAAGAGTACGTAAAAAGCACGTCAGACTATAAGAACTAGTTTCGAGCTGCAACTATTTAAATGGTCGTGTTGCTGACTGTACAGGAATGGGATAGGGATGTTGACTGGATAGTCAACTGAGCTGTGATACTTTTGAATGCCTGTCACAGGACGATGCCTTTATAGATTGTATATAAAGAAAGCGCATAGTGATTTCACGCAAACTGCAAATGACTCCTTTGAATTTGAATTACTACTAAATAGATTTGGAGAATTTTATAGATAATTTGCAAAAATCTAAATGGCTGATGTCCCATAAAGTTCTGTTTTAGGGCATTGAAATCACAGGCCTAAAAATATGTGTGAATTAAATAAAAAAGTATGTCAAATACAAAATTTATATAGAGGAATAGCCAATGGGATTGCTATTCCTCTTTATTAATTTAATCCCCGTAACAATACTCCCCCCCTTTATGACATTTTCTTGCGTAAATGTCGATCCTTCGGCCCGTATGGGCGCCGAAACGTTCGCCGCTGGGCTTATTACTATGCGAACTCTGTTGACGCTATATTTGTGTTGACTTGTAGGTAATGTAATCTTCTCGAAGGTCGGTAACAGGTTGTCAAAATATCCGCGTGATTATCGTGCCGTTCTCGTGTTCAGATCCGTCGCAAAGAGTCCCTGATCGAGAGCCGAGAGGACACGCTCCGAGCGTCGGTGGCGTCAATCATGTCGCTGATCCACTCGTCCGTGGGCAAGTACTCGGTGCGCATGTGGCAGGAGATGAGGCGCACCAACTACGTCACGCCCACCAACTACCTCGAGCTCGTCTCCGGGTACAAGGAGTGAGTCACGCTCAGTGCTAGCTAGCGCCCCCTGCTACTACCAGGACAGATGTAAGCACGCCGCACCAACTACGTCACGCCCACCAACTACCTCGAGCTCGTCTCCGGGTACAAGGAGTGAGTCACGCTCAGTGCTAGCTAGCGCCCCCTGCTACTACCAGGACAGATGTAAGCACGCCGCACCAACTACGTCACGCCCACCAACTACCTCGAGCTCGTCTCCGGGTACAAGGAGTGAGTCACGCTCAGTGCTAGCTAGCGCCCCCTGCTACTACCAGGACAGATGTAAGCACGCCGCACCAACTACGTCACGCCCACCAACTACCTCGAGCTCGTCTCCGGGTACAAGGAGTGAGTCACGCTCAGTGCTAGCTAGCGCCCCCTGCTACTACCAGGACAGATGTAAGCACGCCGCACCAACTACGTCACGCCCACCAACTACCTCGAGCTCGTCTCCGGGTACAAGGAGTGAGTCACGCTCAGTGCTAGCTAGCGCCCCCTGCTACTACCAGGACAGATGTAAGCACGCCGCACCAACTACGTCACGCCCACCAACTACCTCGAGCTCGTCTCCGGGTACAAGGAGTGAGTCACGCTCAGTGCTAGCTAGCGCCCCCTGCTACTACCAGGACAGATGTAAGCACGCCGCACCAACTACGTCACGCCCACCAACTACCTCGAGCTCGTCTCCGGGTACAAGGAGTGAGTCACGCTCAGTGCTAGCTAGCGCCCCCTGCTACTACCAGGACAGATGTAAGCACGCCGCACCAACTACGTCACGCCCACCAACTACCTCGAGCTCGTCTCCGGGTACAAGGAGTGAGTCACGCTCAGTGCTAGCTAGCGCCCCCTGCTACTACCAGGACAGATGTAAGCACGCCGCACCAACTACGTCACGCCCACCAACTACCTCGAGCTCGTCTCCGGGTACAAGGAGTGAGTCACGCTCAGTGC
The DNA here is from genome assembly GCA_037074685.1 of Glyphodes pyloalis. NCBI lineage: Eukaryota > Metazoa > Arthropoda > Insecta > Lepidoptera > Crambidae > Glyphodes > Glyphodes pyloalis. The sequence continues at coordinate 1,748,823 of JAYKKO010000003.1, read as the reverse complement.
TAGCTAGCGCCCCCTGCTACTACCAGGACAGATGTAAGCACGCCGCACCAACTACGTCACGCCCACCAACTACCTCGAGCTCGTCTCCGGGTACAAGGAGTGAGTCACGCTCAGTGCTAGCTAGCGCCCCCTGCTACTACCAGGACAGATGTAAGCACGCCGCACCAACTACGTCACGCCCACCAACTACCTCGAGCTCGTCTCCGGGTACAAGGAGTGAGTCACGCTCAGTGCTAGCTAGCGCCCCCTGCTACTACCAGGACAGATGTAAGCACGCCGCACCAACTACGTCACGCCCACCAACTACCTCGAGCTCGTCTCCGGGTACAAGGAGTGAGTCACGCTCAGTGCTAGCTAGCGCCCCCTGCTACTACCAGGACAGATGTAAGCACGCCGCACCAACTACGTCACGCCCACCAACTACCTCGAGCTCGTCTCCGGGCACAAGGAGTGAGTCACGCTCAGTGCTAGCTAGCGCCCCCTGCTACTACCAGGACAGATGTAAGCACGCCGCACCAACTACGTCACGCCCACCAACTACCTCGAGCTCGTCTCCGGGTACAAGGAGTGAGTCACGCTCAGTGCTAGCTAGCGCCCCCTGCTACTACCAGGACAGATGTAAGCACGCCGCACCAACTACGTCACGCCCACCAACTACCTCGAGCTCGTCTCCGGGCACAAGGAGTGAGTCACGCTCAGTGCTAGCTAGCAGGCCCTGCGTGCGCGTAGACACGCTTTTTACTTTACATAGCCCTTATGTCATGCGCATAAAAACTATATCGAAATACAAGTTTTTACCTTGACATGCTATCGAACATACATTATTTTATTCTACCATTTAAAGTTTCTACAGACAACATGTGATTAAAAATAAGCCTAATGAAAAGTATTGTATTTGTATATTGCAGAATGCTAAAAATGAAGAGGCATGAAGTTGCGTTACAAGCCAACAAGCTAAGGAACGGCCTCGGGAAAGTGGAGGAGACCACTAAACTGGTCGGGCAAATGTCTGAGGAATTGGCTATTGCTCAGGTATTATTAAAATTAATTCTGTATGTATTATTAAAAAATACCCAATACGTTAATTTATTATCCCATCTCTCATTTTACAAAATTTCTTCCAAATATGTACAGTAGTTTTTGCATGAAAGAGTTACAAACATACATCCAGATATCTAGACATCCATAACTTTCGCGTTTTAAATATAAGTATGATAACGACCCACCCTGGCTTCGCACGGGTGCAATCAAGATACTAATATCTAATATTTCAGTACAATACCGATAGTTAAGCTACGCCGCGGTATGGGATGGGTGACCATGCAGATGCATGCCGAATATGTATCTAGTGACATTTATATTCCGTGCTTGGTATGTCACTTTAAGATGTTGTACGAATCATTCGTAAGTAGTTTGGTTGGGGAGATCAGATTGCAAACTGCAGTTGGCAGCAGAACCGCACTTTTGGGAGTTGGAACCGGAGACGCTAGGCGTGGGGTAACGAGACTGAGGGTGTCAGGGGGAGACTGGTACTCCTACTGGTAGGTGGGCTGGGATGGGCGTAGTGGATGACCCTGGAGAGTCTGCGTGGGTACAAGTCACCGCCACAACTGCGTTGTTTTATACCCTAAGGATAAAAACCTCCTAGATTGTGCAGGTTCAGCACATCACTCTTCGCTTCCTGCAAGGTAGCACATTCTTCCCGTCGATGGTCAGAGGTATATGGGATATATTATATGGAGAGATATCCACTAGGTTTTCAACTTAGGTTATACTGGTAGCGAATTCTGGGCGTGGTGAATGCACGAAGAATAGAATTCATAACCCTGATCTAGATAATCAGCAAGCAGAACTGAAAACCTTTGGGGTAAACGAGTTCTGTAGAGGAGACCGCGTCCCGATAAACGTAGTGTGGGACGCCCTCGAGCTAGGTGGAGTGACGATCTCCACAAAAAAGCTATCAAGGGCTGAATGCGAGGAGCCCTGGATAGATCAAAGTGGAAAAGTATTACAGAGGCCTATGTTCAGCTGATCATGACGATCTTTATCACCTAGAGCAAGTAGTATAAGTTGGTGTGGCGGTGCAGGTGCAAGTGGCTGAGTACACGGAGCAGTGCGTGGAGTACATGGGAGTGATTAACGCGCAGCAGCGCAACGCGGACGAGCAGCAGCGCAGCGTCGCGGCGCGCAGCAAGAAGACCATGGAGGAGGAGGTGCAGTGCAAGAAGCTCGCCGACGCCGCGCTGCGCGACCTGGCCTCCGCCATGCCGGCGCTCGAGGAGGCGGTCAAGGTATATACCGTACTAGCTGTTGCCCGCGACCTGGTCAGCAGCAGCGCAGCAAGAAGACCATGGAGGAGGAGGTGCAGTGCAAGAAGCTCGCCGACGCCGCGCTGCGCGACCTGGCCTCCGCCATGCCGGCGCTCGAGGAGGCGGTCAAGGTATATACCGTACTAGCTGTTGCCCGCGACCTGGTCAGCAGCAGCGCAGCAAGAAGACCATGGAGGAGGAGGTGCAGTGCAAGAAGCTCGCCGACGCCGCGCTGCGCGACCTGGCCTCCGCCATGCCGGCGCTCGAGGAGGCGGTCAAGGTATATACCGTACTAGCTGTTGCCCGCGACCTGGTCAGCAGCAGCGCAGCAAGAAGACCATGGAGGAGGAGGTGCAGTGCAAGAAGCTCGCCGACGCCGCGCTGCGCGACCTGGCCTCCGCCATGCCGGCGCTCGAGGAGGCGGTCAAGGTATATACCGTACTAGCTGTTGCCCGCGACCTGGTCAGCAGCAGCGCAGCAAGAAGACCATGGAGGAGGAGGTGCAGTGCAAGAAGCTCGCCGACGCCGCGCTGCGCGACCTGGCCTCCGCCATGCCGGCGCTCGAGGAGGCGGTCAAGGTATATACCGTACTAGCTGTTGCCCGCGACCTGGTCAGCAGCAGCGCAGCAAGAAGACCATGGAGGAGGAGGTGCAGTGCAAGAAGCTCGCCGACGCCGCGCTGCGCGACCTGGCCTCCGCCATGCCGGCGCTCGAGGAGGCGGTCAAGGTATATACCGTACTAGCTGTTGCCCGCGACCTGGTCAGCAGCAGCGCAGCAAGAAGACCATGGAGGAGGAGGTGCAGTGCAAGAAGCTCGCCGACGCCGCGCTGCGCGACCTGGCCTCCGCCATGCCGGCGCTCGAGGAGGCGGTCAAGGTATATACCGTACTAGCTGATGCCCGCGACCTGGTCAGCAGCAGCGCAGCAAGAAGACCATGGAGGAGGAGGTGCAGTGCAAGAAGCTCGCCGACGCCGCGCTGCGCGACCTGGCCTCCGCCATGCCGGCGCTCGAGGAGGCGGTCAAGGTATATACCGTACTAGCTGATGCCCGCGACCTGGTCAGCAGCAGCGCAGCAAGAAGACCATGGAGGAGGAGGTGCAGTGCAAGAAGCTCGCCGACGCCGCGCTGCGCGACCTGGCCTCCGCCATGCCGGCGCTCGAGGAGGCGGTCAAGGTATATACCGTACTAGCTGTTGCCCGCGACCTGGTCAGCAGCAGCGCAGCAAGAAGACCATGGAGGAGGAGGTGCAGTGCAAGAAGCTCGCCGACGCCGCGCTGCGCGACCTGGCCTCCGCCATGCCGGCGCTCGAGGAGGCGGTCAAGGTATATACCGTACTAGCTGTTGCCCGCGACCTGGTCAGCAGCAGCGCAGCAAGAAGACCATGGAGGAGGAGGTGCAGTGCAAGAAGCTCGCCGACGCCGCGCTGCGCGACCTGGCCTCCGCCATGCCGGCGCTCGAGGAGGCGGTCAAGGTATATACCGTACTAGCTGTTGCCCGCGACCTGGTCAGCAGCAGCGCAGCAAGAAGACCATGGAGGAGGAGGTGCAGTGCAAGAAGCTCGCCGACGCCGCGCTGCGCGACCTGGCCTCCGCCATGCCGGCGCTCGAGGAGGCGGTCAAGGTATATACCGTACTAGCTGTTGCCCGCGACCTGGTCAGCAGCAGCGCAGCAAGAAGACCATGGAGGAGGAGGTGCAGTGCAAGAAGCTCGCCGACGCCGCGCTGCGCGACCTGGCCTCCGCCATGCCGGCGCTCGAGGAGGCGGTCAAGGTATATACCGTACTAGCTGATGCCCGCGACCTGGTCAGCAGCAGCGCAGCAAGAAGACCATGGAGGAGGAGGTGCAGTGCAAGAAGCTCGCCGACGCCGCGCTGCGCGACCTGGCCTCCGCCATGCCGGCGCTCGAGGAGGCGGTCAAGGTATATACCGTACTAGCTGTTGCCCGCGACCTGGTCAGCAGCAGCGCAGCAAGAAGACCATGGAGGAGGAGGTGCAGTGCAAGAAGCTCGCCGACGCCGCGCTGCGCGACCTGGCCTCCGCCATGCCGGCGCTCGAGGAGGCGGTCAAGGTATATACCGTACTAGCTGTTGCCCGCGACCTGGTCAGCAGCAGCGCAGCAAGAAGACCATGGAGGAGGAGGTGCAGTGCAAGAAGCTCGCCGACGCCGCGCTGCGCGACCTGGCCTCCGCCATGCCGGCGCTCGAGGAGGCGGTCAAGGTATATACCGTACTAGCTGTTGCCCGCGACCTGGTCAGCAGCAGCGCAGCAAGAAGACCATGGAGGAGGAGGTGCAGTGCAAGAAGCTCGCCGACGCCGCGCTGCGCGACCTGGCCTCCGCCATGCCGGCGCTCGAGGAGGCGGTCAAGGTATATACCGTACTAGCTGTTGCCCGCGACCTGGTCAGCAGCAGCGCAGCAAGAAGACCATGGAGGAGGAGGTGCAGTGCAAGAAGCTCGCCGACGCCGCGCTGCGCGACCTGGCCTCCGCCATGCCGGCGCTCGAGGAGGCGGTCAAGGTATATACCGTACTAGCTGATGCCCGCGACCTGGTCAGCAGCAGCGCAGCAAGAAGACCATGGAGGAGGAGGTGCAGTGCAAGAAGCTCGCCGACGCCGCGCTGCGCGACCTGGCCTCCGCCATGCCGGCGCTCGAGGAGGCGGTCAAGGTATATACCGTACTAGCTGATGCCCGCGACCTGGTCAGCAGCAGCGCAGCAAGAAGACCATGGAGGAGGAGGTGCAGTGCAAGAAGCTCGCCGACGCCGCGCTGCGCGACCTGGCCTCCGCCATGCCGGCGCTCGAGGAGGCTGTCAAGGTATATACCGTACTAGCTGATGCCCGCGACCTGGTCAGCAGCAGCGCAGCAAGAAGACCATGGAGGAGGAGGTGCAGTGCAAGAAACTCGCCGACGCCGCGCTGCGCGACCTGGCCTCCGCCATGCCGGCCCTCACAACTAAATTTAACCCGAATCTGTTCTGTAGTTTGTGCATGAAAGCGTATTTTATATGCTATTTCAATGTGTGTTACAGGCCTTAGACGCATTGAACAAGAAGGACATTACTGAAGTAAAATCCTACGCCAAGCCGCCGCAGAAGGTCGAAATGGTTTTGGAAGCTGTACTGATTTTATTACAAGTAAGTAACACTAAACTTTTCCGTAATTTGGAAAAGATCAATTCACATGTAGGCCTGACTATACGTAAAAATAGTGATAGGTACTAAATGTACCCACTGATGATGTTGCGCGACGATTCAATTCAATGTATCGCCATTATTTTTTGATTAGGTGGAACGTGAACTTATATTATTGGATAATCTAACATACGGTTTAGAAACCAATTATTAGTCCGGCTTCCTATTTTGGAAATCTCTTATAGAAGATCTAAAACGACTTTACGAATGAGGGTGTTTGCGCATAAAAAATCATCTAGATGCGATACGTAGGCGTAAGGTCCAACTGCTACGTGATTGGTTATGGCGCATTTACACATGCCGCTGGTTTTCAGGCTGTTTTGCCGCTGACTTGCCGCCGGCTTTTCTGCTACGTGTCGAAGCCGCATGCCGGCGGCCCGTGCCGGCGGATATATGTGGATGCGTCTTTTATGGCTTATATGACTTTGACAGATATGACGTTTAAATTACCAATTTCATATCAGTTGGACCCTACGCCATCTAGTTGATATTTCTCATTAAAATTGACCTTGACCGGCGATTGTAGAAAGAGCCGACGTGGGCCGAGGCGAAGCGGCAGCTCGGCGACCAGTACTTCCTAGACCGTTTACGAGAGTTCGACAAGGACAACATATCGGACAAGACGCTCAAGAAGATCGGCACGTACACCGCCAAGCCGGACTTCGACCCGGAGATCGTGGGCACAGTCTCCTCCGCCGCCAAGTCGCTCTGCCTCTGGGTGAGAGCCATTGAGAAATACGGGAAGGTCTATAAGTGAGTACCCAAATAATAAAATGATGATGTAGTTTCATTCACAGTTACTTTTATTATGATGAATTGGGTTAACACCATTCACATATAATTTTAAGTTATCGATGCTGTGAATATAAAATTAAAATAAATAAAATAAAATGCTGTACATGAACTTTACATCGGCCATATTAAGTTTTTTGCAAATTTTAAACGCGATTTCATTTTGCCTCGGAACTATTTAATTCAGTTTCAATTATCCAATCAACATTCCTATTACATACACATCTAATAAATAAAAATAGATGATAAAAAATATATTGAAAATTTTTTTTAGCTAACTTTATTATTTATTAAGTAAGAGACTCATGATCTCACATACAAACTAAAACTGAAAAAAAATTAAACTGAAGCCAGCTCGTGGCCATGGTTGGTACCTATAAAACCTAACCGAAAAGTCGGGCAGTCAGTAATTTTCATTAAGTACTAAAAATATTATCGCGTTCAGCCCCGTTACCTTGTTTACATGAAATGGCAGTATTACCAAAAGTACACACATGTAATACTTGCTCTCAGAATCGTGAAGCCCAAAAAGGAGCGTCTAGAAGAAGCGCTGGAGTCATTGCGCATGAAGCAGCAGATCCTCGCCGAGGCCCGCGCCAAGCTGCGCGAGCTCAGCGAGATGATCGCGCGGCTGCAGAAGGAGTACGAGGAGAAGGTCGCGCAGAAGGACGAGCTGGAGCGGAAGTCGCGCATGCTGCAGCTGAAGCTGGAGCGAGCTGAGGCGCTCATCACCGGCCTGTCGGGTGAGGAACTGTCGTCATTCGTTGTTTAATAATTGAGATGATCGCGCGGCCGCAGAAGGAGTACGAGGAGAAGGTCGCGCAGAAGGACGAGCTGGAGCGGAAGTCGCGCATGCTGCAGCTGAAGCTGGAGCGAGCTGAGGCGCTCATCACCGGCCTGTCGGGTGAGGAACTGTCGTCATTCGTTGTTTAATAATTGTCAAGTCCAAGAAGGCGCGTTGGTGAGCTCAGCGAGATGATTGCGTGGCTGTAGTACACAACTCCTAACACTCTGCTTTGCTCCATCCGAATCTGGTTATCTCCATACTAATTCTACTCAATTCCATCTGAATTAAGCTCAGTGTCGGCTTGCAACTATTCTTTTTTTTTGTGGTTCCCTGTAGGAAGGATCGGCCTAGGTAAGCACTCCTAGAACCCGACGTTCCATGTCACTATGACATTTACCCAAAAACTCGCGTCACCATTGAACACTACACGCCGTCCACTATTCTTTACCCCGCCGGCGGGGGCTAGCACCGCGTGTTCCCATAACAGTAAGACCCTTTCGTGTTACCGGGTCGATTTTGTCTCTATACGTACGTCAGGTTATAAAGTCCCAGTAGTAAGCCTGAGTTGAGTGTCGAACCTCGTTAGGGTGTGCTCTCCGGTTGTTGCTTAAATTCATAGCCATCTGCGCTCTCCCGAGAGCTCAATGAAGATGATAAGGCTTCGCAGCCATCATAGATAGTAAGTAAGGAAAATAAATACACCAAACAAAAAGTTTTCTACATAAAATTTGCAAAAACGTATTGGTTTTTATTAGGCCTACCATGCGCAATACGACAAATTTATCGCATGAGACGACAAAAGTTTCGGTACTGTTGATTGGTTAATAAATAACACACTGCACTCGTTATTTTCAGCCAATCATCAGCTGCCGCACTGACTTCAATGATTTTGACGTTTGTTAAGAGCGCGATAAAATTTAGTCGCGTTGCGTATGCTAGTTGAGCCTGATGCTGTGAATAAATATACGGGGGGAGCTAAATAAAACCGTTTAAAAAAAAATGCATTTGATGAAGATATTAGAAAATTTATGATTCTTTTGACGCACAAAACCGAATTAATTTGAATGAAACGAAGCTAAGAGAAAAATTTAGTACCATAATTGTAGGATACTTTTTGTCCCGAAGTAACGCGAACGTCTTCCTATATTTGAATTAAGGTTTAAAGTTATTGTTTTGTAACGTCAACTTAGTAGTAGCCTGCTGTGCGGTCGTCGCCTTGCATATTCGTTCGTATCAACTTAAGTCGCTTATTATGAAACTCTTGCGTCCAGGTGAACGAGAGCGTTGGGAGCTGACAGTAGAGCGTTTGGACCGCGAGTTCGACCACCTTCCAGGGGACTGTTTGATCGCTACAGGCTTCGTCGCCTACCTCGGCCCCTTCGTGTCCGAGTACAGGGAGTCGCTCATGGGCGACTGGTTCATGGAGGTAACATTCAACAATTAAAATCGTCGGCTCAACTCTGTTCACAAAACATATGTGGCACATAACTTGACGGGCAATACTGTAAGAACTAGTAGTAGCAGTAGACGAAGAAACAGAAGTGGAAGAAGAAAAATAAGACGAAGAAGAAGACAAAAAAGAAAAAGAAGCTAAATAATATCAATGGAAACTTAATAAGTGATTTTATATTGAGAAGATATAGTGTTCTAAATATTACTCACCAATTCTCCATAGAATTATGTCGGTGATTAATGGACCACTACTTCTGCTAAAAGCAAAATGATCATGAACGAGAGATAACTGAATTAATTGGGAAAATTAAAACTGTACATAATAATGAATGGTTTATTCAAATGCCCTACGCTTTACAGGTCTACAATGAAAATGTACCCGTTACTATGGATTTGAGCATGAAATATTTCTTGCTCGATGATGCCACTTTGAGAGATTGGAACTATATGGGCCTTCCGGGTGAGTTGATCGACTTCCAATAAAGGTTTTATTTTATTTATTTTATTTTGCTTTATTAGGATAACCAACAAGAAAAACGCTTACAATACATATTAAGGAAGAACATAAACTAAAGGTTTTTTTTTATTATCTTGGATTTTTTTACTTAAAGCACAATCTTGAAAGCCTGATCCGGCTCGAAGGATCAGTGGTCCGTTAAATTGTTATTGTGGCTGTGCCCACATATTACAGAGTTGCCAAGTGTCTCACTTGTCCGGCGTACGCTACAGATTTTGATTATTATGATTATTAAATAGTTCTTTTTCTGGTAACAGGGCAACCATAGTCCAATTGATTTGATTGGTCTGTTGTCGTACAGTTTAAAAATGTTAGTAGTATTTGTGTTGCAAACGGGAATGAAATGTAAAGGCGACCGTTTTTAACTACTACTCCAATCCAACCGTTCAACCGTTCCAACCGTTTCTATACAACTCCAATTTTTTAACTGTACGACAACGGACCATGACGTGAACTTAGTGATGTGCTGTCGGTTCCAGACGACAACTTCAGCGCGGAGAACGGCATCATAGTGGTGCGCGCGAACCGCTGGCCGCTGGCCGTCGACCCGCAGGGACAGGCCCTCATATGGATCTCGCGCCTCGAGGAGCACAACGACATACAGGTACAGCGCTGCACTCGTTGCATTAGGTGCACCGGCACTCTCGGGGGACCATAGAGAGAGGTGTGTCGGGCTTGCGCGGATTCTATCCAGGCTCCCCCACCACGCATATCGCTAATCGACCCACCTCGCCAAGACCGTGTTAGAATTACCGCGGTCTAGAGGGGGTGTCAGGTGGTCTGGCACACTCAACTTAGCGGTAAGCGTTGTGGGGGAGCCTGTGTAAAATCCGTGAAGGATCCCGCCTCCCCCACAACTGTTTACGTTGGCCACCGAGGGGGTTTTAGTCGGTGCGAGCCCGGCACACCACTCCCTGTTCCCCGCTGAGAGTGACGGTGCGGTAGGCATTTCTCCCTCGACAAAGACAAAAATATAAAAGTACCCTACCCCACGCATGACATCTCCGGTCTCAGTTCAGTCGGTACCACTACAGCAAACACCTTAGACTCCAGCTTTTCATCTTAAAGCCTGGATGAGTCCCATCGGCCGCGAAAGTTAGAGAGGCCTAGCAGGTACTCTGAGGTCCTGCTCTTCTTCGGCGATCCTTTGCGAGCTTGCCGCGCAGAAAACCACGTGATTTTCCGTGGTTCACCTCAAGATCCGTGTTGCATAATACTCAATTCATAAGTATTACAAATATAGTGTACATGAATAAAATGATTATTATTTTTTATAAGCCATGTCGTTTTCCTCAGATTGTTGACTTCGGCCAGCCCAACTACCTGAAGATAATGGAGACGTCCCTAATTCAAGGCACTCCGGTGATCGTTCAGAATGTCGGCGAGATTCTGGACCCGTCCATCGCGCCTATCCTGGACAAAGCGATCGTTACCATTGGCTCCTCCAAGGTCATCAAATTCAACGAGAAGATGGTGCCCTACAATCAGAATTTCCGCATGTATCTCACCACTAAACTCGGTGAGGATGCTCTTTGCGTTTCTGTTTTTATTTTGAAGTGGGGGAAATACTTTTCGTGCCATACCGCTGCCGTGAAGACGACAGCGGCGTGTATGGAACTCCTCCGCTCGTAGGAGTAAGGAACGCTAACTTAAAATCCCACCCACCTTCTTATCGCCTATTGACAGCGCCATGGGAAACTGGAGACCCATAACAGCAATAGCGACATTTCTGTTGCCCTGGTTACGGCCATAATAATTTCTTGTTAGTCGGTACCAGACGAAATAAACTCTTCAGCTTTAAAGCATTAGTACATTTAGGGTACCACTTACTGTGCAGGCAACCCAGTGTACACCCCGGAGACCCTAACTAAGACAACGATGGTAAACTTCGCGGTGAAGGAGCAAGGGCTGACGTCCCAGCTGCTCGGGATCGTGGTGCGCAAGGAGCGGCCGCAGCTCGAGCTGATGAAGGACAACCTTGTCATGACCATCGCGAACAACAAGAAGACATTGGTGAGCGTGTGGTACCATATATAGCCAATGAATAAAGCTACAATATGATATTGAACACTATTCAAAAAATTTATGGGCGGTAGCATCGTAATAAAAATGAATTCATAAAATAATTTTCCTGAACAAACTTTCAATTTACCGTGGTTACCATTTCTTACGTAAAAATCTAGTTATAATATGATAAACGGCTGTGAGACGCGAGCGGCGCGAGCAGCGGCCTCTCACTAAATCAGTTTTATAGACGTTTCGACGCCTTCCACGACACATCTAAATATGAGTGTTACTAAAGCAAAAATTCACAAATAGCGATTTTCGCTGCAGAGATTCTTATTAAAATTTGGACAGTTTCAAAAGTCGTGCTGTATAAATATTTATATACGACGTTAAAATATAGGTACATTTGACGGCCTCCGTAGCGCGAGCGGGCCGGCCAAGACGTCTCGGGTTCGATTCCGGTTCGAGTCAATATGGAAAATGTACAGTCGCTGTCAGATATATCTGAGCAGACTAAGTGACCAAATACTTCTGAACATAAAAATTTTAAAACTTTCGCGTTCCATTTTAAACATTTAAAATAATTTAATTTAAGTAGGTCGTATTAACTACTAAATAAAAATGGTGTCGCGTTTTGACCCGTTAAATTATTTTAAATACTTCTGAACAGTTAAAATGTCAAAAAGTTCCATACACCACAAGTTACCATATTTGAACATTCATACTTTAATAATATCTGACGGCGACTGTACTTTTCTTAATTGTCTAGAGTCTAAACGTTGTGCTATGCATATATTATACATAATAAGGTGCTATCGTCGTTGTTTCTGATTTCTATAACACAGGTTCTTGAGCTACCATAGAATTAGAGCTATGTGTATGATGTTGTTCAGTATTTATTTTGCTTGTTTATCAAGGTGGACCTAGAAAATGACCTCCTCCGCATCATGTACGAGTCCCAAGTGCCGCTGCTTGAGAACGAGGAGTTGTTTGTGACGCTGCAGACCTCGCAGCGGACCTCCCTCGAGGTCAAGGAGGCGCTCATCACCTCGCAGGTCACAGAGAAGGAGATCGACACAGCCAGGCAGGTTAGGAAGTGTTGCCTGCTTGTATGCTAGTTGAAGATGATACTGCTAAGATTACACCGCCTGCATCGTATGTTCTCCTGGTACTTTCGAACTCTGAATTTATAGAGCACGTACGATTTTTAGGAGTCCATGAAGATTACTATGTTGATTGATTTCGCCGGACGAATGACTACCTTCCTACCCTTGGTTTTACCCTAGATTTTTATCCTGAGACGCAGAAAGTTTGATGACTGTTTACCTACCTATAGTGGCATTGTAGAAGTGAAACGTGGGTTTTTATTATTTGAAGTGGTTCTTTGCTTAATTGGTTGGTATCGGTCCAGCAGATTATCAGCTCTTATCGGAGGTCGCGGGATGATACTGCTAAGATTACATCGCTTGCATCGTATGCTCCTGTACTTTCTATCCGCGAGTTTACAGATACCACATCTACATAATACATTACAATCGATTTACATACATATCTAAGAAATTTCCTGCACTGCATTTGTATTCTTATCTCCAGGGTTATGTACCGGTGGCAGTCCGCGCGTCCGTTCTCTTCTTCGCGCTGAACGACCTGTCTCGTATCGACCCCATGTACCAGTTCTCGCTGGACGCGTACATCGACCTGTTCAACTACTCCATCGACCGCAGCCCCAAGAGCCAGGAGCTGGAGGACCGCATCAACAACCTTAATGAGTTCCACACCTACGCTGTCTACAAGTGAGTGAGCCTGTTCTTACACTTCGCTTATGCTGTTCTTATATTCTACCTCTCTTCCGTTCCCATTTGTCTCATCCTCGACTCATTTTCGACTCTTACTCCACTCACATTCTACTCACACTCCCTTCACGTTCTATTCACACTCCACTCATATTCTACTCTTACTTTAATCACATTCTATGTTCGATTCATACTTCACCCATAAATCTACTCACATTCTACTCACACTTCTTTTACACTCAACCAACATTTTGCCCATACTTTTCTTATACTCCACTAACACTTCACTAACATTTACTCTCACTCCACTAACATTCTACTCACACTTCACCCACATTCTACTCAAACTCTACTGACATTCTACTAGTGAACCCAGTAGCACTCTGGTTCGCCTTAGAGGCAACAGATATGAGAAATTTTGGATTACTGATTATTGATTTTTAACAAAATGTATAGTCATCAAATGTTCAATCTTACTGAACCATTTTTTTTTTTTTTGACGGGGGGAATGCGTTGATGCACCGTACCGTCACCCCGAGGGAGGGTGACGGCGTGTGTGGGACTCCCTGCCCTGAAAAGGGCAGGACTACCCACTAAACCCCCCGGTTGGACCCTCATCGCCTAAATGGCGGCGCTGTGGGAAATCGGCTCAGCCTTTGCTTCCACAGCGCCGCCGGCAATCTTACTGAACCATGACATAAGAGTATCCTACGTCTGTATCCTGCCCTACTAGCATACGCAATACGTCAAATTTCTCACATGAGATGACAAAAGCTGTATTACCGTTGATTGGCTGATAACACACTGTGTTTGTATTTTTATCAGCAGCTGGTGCATCGATTTTGAAATTTGTTAAGATCGTGATAAGATTTACTCGCGTGGCGCATCCTAAGGACTGGTTTTAAGCTACCTCCTCCCCAATTGACAGCCATATCAATACAGTCGTTCTTGAGTTATAAATAGTGTAATGTAAGACGACTTTCTTTTCGATGTGCATAATATGTTTGTTTCTGTAGGAACACATGCCGGGCGTTGTTCGAGCGGCACAAGCTGCTGCTCTCGTTCCACATCGTGTCGCGGATCCTCTTCCAGATGGGCAAGCTCTCTATGCACGAGTACCTGTTCCTGCTGAAGGGAGGCATCGTGCTCGACCGCTCCGAGCAGCCGGAGAACCCCACCAGTAACCATTCATGTTCCTCTTTATTAGGCTGCAACAAATCCTTTTAATTTTTAACTCACAATTCTTAATGGAGATGAGATAATAGATTAACAAATAGGATACTTTTTAACCCGAAATGCCAAAAAAGCCGGTTTATAATATATCTATGTGTTTATACCAGCAACAGCAACGTTCACCAGTCGCGCGTACTTCCACTTTTGAATGCGAAAGGAACTCTGTCTGTTTGTGTGTCCAGCTTTCACGCCTAAGCCACTGAACCGATTTTAATGCAATTTTGTATAGGTATACTTGAACCTCTAGAACGGACATTGGCTACTTTTGTTTTATTTATTTATTTATTATGGCATACACAACAGGTTACAATCATAACAAATTTAATTAAAAAACTTAAAAATTATCGATCTAGATTACAACCCAAAACCGTGTACACACAGCATGATTAATCAATAGCGCGTAAACTTATACTAATGACAATTAGGTTTTGAAAATAAGGCGGATGGGGGTAGCCTTTGAAAGTTTAATTGGAAAAATTATTATTTTTTAGAAATATGAAATTTGGCACAGATATAGCTCGAAACTTGGATTAAAATATGGACTACTTTTTGTTTCGAATACCTATTAGGGGAGATAGGGGTAAAACCGACCGTAAAAGTATGTAATCCACGCGATCGAAGTCGCGCACAGCTAGTAGGTTATATACGAGCAATGTTCGCCAGTCGCGCTGCTCATCTATCTTACTATCGCTTCATTATCATTCTTATAGTTAGCGCACCCATAAACCAAGTGTTGACTAGTAGAGCTCTTAGCAATAATTTTTCACCTTTTGTACTTTTTTGTGCATTTTATAAATTAATAAAATTTCAAAATATCGCTAGTATAATGTTGTCATCAGATTGGATGCCAGACGAGTGCTGGGACAACGTGACGGAGCTGGACAAGCTGCCCGGCTTCCACGGCGTCACCGACGCCTTCGAGGTGTTCACCAAGGAGTGGAGGGACTGGTACCTCAACCCTGAACCGGAGCTGCAGCCTCTCATCGGTGCGTGCTATATACAGGGTCTTTCTAAATTAGCTGCGTTCCTTTTAATGGCGGCTATTAATTTTTACCTACTTTTGTTAGAAAACATAACTTTGTAAAATCATAATAAAACACCTACTCAAATTTTGTGGACGTATTTGTTATAACGTATAATCTATATGATGTTAACATTAAAATAAATATCATGCTGTATCTTTTACTAACACATCATAACTGCAGGGTATTGATTGTGTACATGCATACAACTCACACTACTACTGTACGTACACAATGGACTGTTTGGTAGTTTACGCACACACGGAACGACTATCAGCTGATGCCCTACTGTGACTAATGATAGCTGAAAATTCGGATATTATCCGGCTCTCACACACATCTAGCGTCCGAGAAAGAGTGAAAGAGATGAATACAGCGGAAAATGCTCATATCTATAATAATAAATAATAATATAGCCTTTTATTCAGATCTTTTCTTTTTTTTTTACAATATATCTTACAATGAATAATACTAACTTATAATTTAACTTATTCTAGTATTTGCCGCTTGCTTGTTTTTTGAAGGTCTGTTTGCCAATCGGCAAAGGCCTCCTCCAACCTTTTCCACTCCGATCTGTCTTGGGCCACTCTGTTCCAAGTGATTCCTGCCACCTCTCTAAGGTCATCCTCCCACCTTTTTTGGGGTCTTCCTCTCTTCCTTTTACCTCTTCTGGGATACCATTGTGTCAATCTTTTGCTCCATTTGTCGTAACCTCTTATCATGTGCCCGGCCCATCTCCATTTGAGTCTTCTGATTTTCAGAGTTACATCTAAGATTTTGGTTTTCTCTCTGATGACACGGTTTCTTAGTCTGTCTGATCTTTTGACGCTTAGCATACTGCGTTCCATTGCGTGTTGACAAGTTGCGAGTTTTCTTGTCATTTCATGAGTTAGAGTCCATGTTTGGCAGCCGTACATAAGGATGGGTAATATGCAGGTGTTAAATAATTTTCTTTTTTATGTTGATGTGCAGATTTTTGTCTTTCATTGCCTCTTTCAAGTCCGTAATTCGTCGTAATTCTTCTCTCTACTTCTTTGCGTATAGGCTCTTTTTGAGTGATCAGCTGTCCCAGATAGATATAATCCTCAGTGTATTCGATTTCCGTGTTGTCAATTTGAATCCTGTCTTTGTTTCCATTTGTGAGTACTCTAGTTTTTTCTGGGTTCAGCTTTAATCCTACTTTCTCGCTTTCTTTCGCTAGCTCTTTTATCATTCTATTGATGGCTTCGGATGTTTCAGCGAAAAGCACTATGTCATCTGCGAATCTTAAATGTGACATCGATACCCCGTCTATTTTGATCCCGAGATTTTCCCAATCAAGTCGTCTAAAAATAGATTCCAGTACCGCCGAGAATAGTTTTGGAGATAGAGGATCTCCTTGTCTTACGCCTCTTCCCACTTTGAATGGAACTCCTTTCTTTTCTAGTTGTATGCTAGCTGTACTATGAGTATATATATTCCTTATAAGTCGTATGTATTTGTGTTCTATACCTTGTTCTGCTAATGCTTCCCATATGTTTCCATGTTGTAAACAGTCAAAAGCCTAGCTGTAGTCTATGAAAGCAATATAGTATGTGATGTGGTATTCGTTGAATTTTTCTAGAACTTGACGGAATATGAATGTGGTCCATCACCGAATAGTTTTTACGAAATCCAGCTTGTTCTATAGGTTGATGTTCGTCTAGTGTCATTTCAATCCGTTTTAAAATTGTCTTCGCGAAGATTTTGTATATGTTGGACATAAGGCTGATAAGGCGGTAGTTTCCGATTTCGTATTTGTCCCCTTTTTTATATAGTAAGATAATATTAGACTCTGTCCATTGTTGGGGAATTATTTCAGTAACTATGATGTTGTTGAACATATCGGTTAGGACAGGTGTTAAGGTGGCCTTGCTGTATTTTAGGATTTCATTACTTATACCATCGGGACCTGTTGCTTTGTCCACATTTTGGCTATTTATAGCTTTCTCAACTTCAGATGGCATAATGCTTGGAATTTCGCTGGTTTTTGTTAGGTCGATTTGGCATTCTGTTGTGTTACTTTTGTACAGTTTCTTATAGTATATTGTAGCTGTTCCCATTATATCTTTTCTACTGTGACTCCAATTTCCAGCTTCGTTATTCATTTTGACAATCCAATCTAGCGAATTTCTCAATTCTTTGTACGCTTTTTTGGTTCCACCTGTTTTCCTTATACATTTTTCTATATTTTCCATTCTGTGTTGTTTCCTATCCTTTCTTATACTTTCTTTTATGTCTTTGTTCATTTTCGTTAAATGTTTTCTTCTATCGTGTGCTTGTCTTGTGTTAATTAGGTCGTTTCTTGCTTCAATTAGTTTTTTTGCTTTTTGTTGTCAGCCATTGTTTATTCTTTTTGGTTTTGGTATTTCTGGTCAGTTGCATTTGGATTTTAATAGTATCTTCTAACCAATTGTATTTTTCTTGTGTTTCTAAATCTTTTGTGATAGTTTTGAAATCTGTGAATTTGTCCTTCAGAGCAGTTGATATTTGTTCTAACTGATGTTTTCCTGATTTCGAATTTCCTAAGTCTTGTCTCGGTCTAGGCTTTTTTGGTTGCTACGCAACCAGTTCGGCTCTTATTAGTTTATGGTTGGTATTAAAATTAAATTTGTTGATTACAGTAAAGTTACTGAAAAATTTGTTTTTGTTGGACATTATAAAGTCAATTTGATTTTTAGTTTTACTGTCGGGCGAGATCCAAGTCCACATGTTTTTCTTCTTTTTCTTGAACATGGTATTGATGATTGTTAGGTTATTTTCGAGTGCGAAGTTCGTGATATGTTCTCCATTTCTACTTCTTGGCTTGGCACTATATGTGAATGGCCCTAGCATGTTATTTTCTCCTGGGCGTCTTTCGCTAATTTGTCCATTATAGTCTCCCATTACTATAAGATTTTTATGACCATGTTCTTGGATAGCTTTATTTAGGGTAAGGTACTAGGTTGTAAATTAGAATTAAAAAGTTAGGTCTTTAGTCAATGAAAAATCACTACCTACAAAAAATAAGTTTGCGACGCGTAAAGCATCTTTATTTGTTTTTAATTGTTTTTTACTTGTAAAGCTTTAGAGTCTGTCAGCTAGCTGTTGTGTTAGGTACCTATTTTGTCTTTAGACACTTATTCACTTATGTGTCAACAGGCGATTGGAACGAAATCTGCAACGACTTCCAGCGGATACTGTTCGTGCGGTCGCTGCGCGTGGACCGCGTGTCGGCGTGCATCACCACCTTCATCATCAACGTGCTCGGCCCGCGCTACGTGGAGCCGCCCGTGCTCGACATCAAGGTCTCTAAGATGCAACGACTTCCAGCGGATACTGTTCGTGCGGTCGCTGCGCGTGGACCGCGTGTCGGCGTGCATCACCACCTTCATCATCAACGTGCTCGGCCCGCGCTACGTGGAGCCGCCCGTGCTCGACATCAAGGTCTCTAAGATGCAACGACTTCCAGCGGATACTGTTCGTGCGGTCGCTGCGCGTGGACCGCGTGTCGGCGTGCATCACCACCTTCATCATCAACGTGCTCGGCCCGCGCTACGTGGAGCCGCCCGTGCTCGACATCAAGGTCTCTAAGATGCAACGACTTCCAGCGGATACTGTTCGTGCGGTCGCTGCGCGTGGACCGCGTGTCGGCGTGCATCACCACCTTCATCATCAACGTGCTCGGCCCGCGCTACGTGGAGCCGCCCGTGCTCGACATCAAGGTCTCTAAGATGCAACGACTTCCAGCGGATACTGTTCGTGCGGTCGCTGCGCGTGGACCGCGTGTCGGCGTGCATCACCACCTTCATCATCAACGTGCTCGGCCCGCGCTACGTGGAGCCGCCCGTGCTCGACATCAAGGTCTCTAAGATGCAACGACTTCCAGCGGATACTGTTCGTGCGGTCGCTGCGCGTGGACCGCGTGTCGGCGTGCATCACCACCTTCATCATCAACGTGCTCGGCCCGCGCTACGTGGAGCCGCCCGTGCTCGACATCAAGGTCTCTAAGATGCAACGACTTCCAGCGGATACTGTTCGTGCGGTCGCTGCGCGTGGACCGCGTGTCGGCGTGCATCACCACCTTCATCATCAACGTGCTCGGCCCGCGCTACGTGGAGCCGCCCGTGCTCGACATCAAGGTCTCTAAGATGCAACGACTTCCAGCGGATACTGTTCGTGCGGTCGCTGCGCGTGGACCGCGTGTCGGCGTGCATCACCACCTTCATCATCAACGTGCTCGGCCCGCGCTACGTGGAGCCGCCCGTGCTCGACATCAAGGTCTCTAAGATGCAACGACTTCCAGCGGATACTGTTCGTGCGGTCGCTGCGCGTGGACCGCGTGTCGGCGTGCATCACCACCTTCATCATCAACGTGCTAGGATCTCATTACTACTTAACGTTAAATGAGGTCAATCTTAAAGTGCAACATAAAAAAAATAAAGCACACAAGCAATAGATACACAATATAGTAATAAAGTATCTACACTTTAAAAAACCTTTGAGGCTAACGCTTTTAGGTCGACAAATAGGTAGGGTTCGTTATTTACAGCATTTCATAGAATGGGATGGAATAGCCGCTGTGATTGGTTCGCGCATGTGACTTGTTGTGCCCTAGCACACTTTTTAATGCCACGCCCACCGTGCCTTACTTTTAGCGGTGCCGTTTTCAAGCGTTAAAAATGCTTTTTTTTCTTTCACTGAAGATGTTCTGCGCACTACAACTTACTCCACGCGTATTGCTTTCATACATCCATACTAATATTATAAATGTTTATCTGTCCGGAATGTTAGGGGAAATAAGGGTAAAACCGACCATGATTGCATACTTATCCTCTGGAGCATCCTCCCACCGTTATACGGTGGAATGATAAACCCCAGTAAAGCGCCCCGCCACCGTTATACGGTGGTCACGACATTGTGCTAAATAATATTTTTTTTGAATGCCAAAACAATATTTGTCTTTGTCTAACGTATACCGTATTGAAGCGAAAGAAACGACGCACCTAACTAATACAAACACGTGTATTATTTCGTAGGCTGTCCAAAAAGACCAAATAGAGCTCTGAACTCGCATCTGTTGCAACGACATATATTATTTGCTTTTAGGAGTGTTGTTTTAAATTATTTTTCAGGCTAATTATATGCCTAAATAATGCGTGTATTAGAATCAAATAAATAAAACAGCAAATAAATAAAATAATAATAACTTTTATTTTGCATTTAAAGGTTACCATCAGTTATTATAATGTTTTTTCTGCAAACATGTATCGAATTCTACATATATTTCAGATTTAATAATTTATAATATTTATTACAGTTATTTAAATGGGATCCAAACTATTTGTTATTATAGTAAATTTTATGGCCATTCCAAAAATATAACTTTATACCAGGGTATTCATACAAATTTCTATACAAATCAACGTTTAAACGCAGCACGTTAATTTAAATTCGCATGAAAAATTCGAGTCGGGCGCTTAACGACTTTTTGAATTTTGACGTTTGGGCGCTCGAGAGGTTATATGGAAAAAAAATTGCGCCTTAATCGCCAAAATCATCAAACTTGATATGGGTATACCTTAAATATCTGAAAAAGACACAGGTTACTTTGAAAATAAGGGGGGATAGATAGAAGTGTAAGTTTTTAAAAATGCATGGATGTACGTTTGTAACTTTTTTACGCAGAAACTACACAGCGGATTTGTATTTAATTTGGTAGGAAGCGAGATAAGTTAACAGATAAACATATAGTATACTTTTTATCCCGAAATAACGCGGGCAAAGTCACAGGCAACAGCAAGAGAGGTAAGGTTTATCGCTCGAACTGGAGCAGCCCTCCTAGTAAAGTATCTCCACCTTACAGAAGACCGCAGCCAAATAACAATCACTTGGGTATTGTTGTATTCCTGCGTGTGAGTAAGGTTTCCAGAGATCCTGGGTGGTGCTTTATTAGCAGCAGGGGTTACGCCTTCAAGGTAAGAGCGACAAGTCCAGTAACAGATTTATTATGCTGTACTTAAGCTAGGACCTCATTTCAACTTAACATCAGGGATGAGGTCAATCTTGAAGTGTAATATAAAAAAAAGTTACAAATAAAGCTGAAGCTAAAGCTAGTTGTGGATGGTAGATGGCGTGGGAGGAGTCTTCGTGGAAGACGTCTCTCCTGTTCGTGCTGTCGCCGGGCGTGGACCCGACGGCGGCGCTGATCCAGCTCGCCATAGACGTCAAGATGTTCGATAAGTTCGCCTCGCTCAGCCTCGGGCAGGGGCAGGCGCCCACCGCTGCCAAGTGAGACAAACCTCCTTCTGTCATAAAGGGAATTTAGGGGAACCCTTAGGGGACACAGACATATGCTAATCTTCAGCTGTTTAATCTCTGACAACCCATCCGTGGATAAGCAGTAACTTGACACATAAACATAAAAAGAGTACGTATGCACATCACACTTTCTACCCCCTCTTTCTCTTCTTTCTTCTTCTCTTCCTATTAGTTCGCGTGCTCACGGTTTATGAAAGTAGTTGTTAATTTGTCTTATTATATGAGCCTGCGGTGGCTTCGCGCGTGCGAAGTTCTTGTTTTGTCCACTTATTTCACTGATGCTTCGTTCCTGTTGGTCGAAGCGTGGTGTTATATGAAGAAGAAAGTATAAGAAATTCACATACATCGCTCTGATTCTGTGATAAGTAGCTTAAGCACTTGCGTTACAGAAATCAGCAAAAACGATAGTACCTAGATAGTACCAGTAATATAGAAAAGTTTGGATCAATATTGACCCGTCTGGGAATCCAGCTCATGACTTTAGAGATGGCGCGACGCCAAGGTCCGGCCTCAAATCTATGTAAACCACTGATTTGTGCAGGCTGCTGTCGCACGGCATGAAGGAGGGCGGCTGGGTGTTCCTGGCCAACTGCCACCTGGCGTGCGAGTGGCTCGGCTCCTTGCGCGGCTTCGACAACCCGCGCATCCACCCGCGCTTCCGCCTGTGGCTGTCGTCCATGCCCGACGACAAGTTCCCGCTCAACGTGCTGCAGCGGAGCATCAAGATGACCACCGAGCCGCCGCAGGTCACCACGCTCTACTTATCTAACACCCGCGCTTCCGCCTGTGGCTGTCGTCCATGCCCGACGACAAGTTCCCGCTCAACGTGCTGCAGCGGAGCATCAAGATGACCACCGAGCCGCCGCAGGTCACCACGCTCTACTTATCTAACACCCGCGCTTCCGCCTGTGGCTGTCGTCCATGCCCGACGACAAGTTCCCGCTCAACGTGCTGCAGCGGAGCATCAAGATGACCACCGAGCCGCCGCAGGTCACCACGCTCTACTTATCTAACACCCGCGCTTCCGCCTGTGGCTGTCGTCCATGCCCGACGACAAGTTCCCGCTCAACGTGCTGCAGCGGAGCATCAAGATGACCACCGAGCCGCCGCAGGTCACCACGCTCTACTTATCTAACACCCGCGCTTCCGCCTGTGGCTGTCGTCCATGCCCGACGACAAGTTCCCGCTCAACGTGCTGCAGCGGAGCATCAAGATGACCACCGAGCCGCCGCAGGTCACCACGCTCTACTTATCTAACACCCGCGCTTCCGCCTGTGGCTGTCGTCCATGCCCGACGACAAGTTCCCGCTCAACGTGCTGCAGCGGAGCATCAAGATGACCACCGAGCCGCCGCAGGTCACCACGCTCTACTTATCTAACACCCGCGCTTCCGCCTGTGGCTGTCGTCCATGCCCGACGACAAGTTCCCGCTCAACGTGCTGCAGCGGAGCATCAAGATGACCACCGAGCCGCCGCAGGTCACCACGCTCTACTTATCTAACACCCGCGCTTCCGCCTGTGGCTGTCGTCCATGCCCGACGACAAGTTCCCGCTCAACGTGCTGCAGCGGAGCATCAAGATGACCACCGAGCCGCCGCAGGTCACCACGCTCTACTTATCTAACACCCGCGCTTCCGCCTGTGGCTGTCGTCCATGCCCGACGACAAGTTCCCGCTCAACGTGCTGCAGCGGAGCATCAAGATGACCACCGAGCCGCCGCAGGTCACCACGCTCTACTTATCTAACACCCGCGCTTCCGCCTGTGGCTGTCGTCCATGCCCGACGACAAGTTCCCGCTCAACGTGCTGCAGCGGAGCATCAAGATGACCACCGAGCCGCCGCAGGTCACCACGCTCTACTTATCTAACACCCGCGCTTCCGCCTGTGGCTGTCGTCCATGCCCGACGACAAGTTCCCGCTCAACGTGCTGCAGCGGAGCATCAAGATGACCACCGAGCCGCCGCAGGTCACCACGCTCTACTTATCTAACACCCGCGCTTCCGCCTGTGGCTGTCGTCCATGCCCGACGACAAGTTCCCGCTCAACGTGCTGCAGCGGAGCATCAAGATGACCACCGAGCCGCCGCAGGTCACCACGCTCTACTTATCTAACACCCGCGCTTCCGCCTGTGGCTGTCGTCCATGCCCGACGACAAGTTCCCGCTCAACGTGCTGCAGCGGAGCATCAAGATGACCACCGAGCCGCCGCAGGTCACCACGCTCTACTTATCTAACACCCGCGCTTCCGCCTGTGGCTGTCGTCCATGCCCGACGACAAGTTCCCGCTCAACGTGCTGCAGCGGAGCATCAAGATGACCACCGAGCCGCCGCAGGTCACCACGCTCTACTTATCTAACACCCGCGCTTCCGCCTGTGGCTGTCGTCCATGCCCGACGACAAGTTCCCGCTCAACGTGCTGCAGCGGAGCATCAAGATGACCACCGAGCCGCCGCAGGTCACCACGCTCTACTTATCTAACACCCGCGCTTCCGCCTGTGGCTGTCGTCCATGCCCGACGACAAGTTCCCGCTCAACGTGCTGCAGCGGAGCATCAAGATGACCACCGAGCCGCCGCAGGTCACCACGCTCTACTTATCTAACACCCGCGCTTCCGCCTGTGGCTGTCGTCCATGCCCGACGACAAGTTCCCGCTCAACGTGCTGCAGCGGAGCATCAAGATGACCACCGAGCCGCCGCAGGTCACCACGCTCTACTTATCTTACACCAGTAACAGATTTATTATGTTGTACTTCTCGCCCTTAAGCTAGGATCTCATTACCACTTGACATCAGGTGGGGTCAATCTTGAATACATTTCGAAAATAAATGACCAAGAAAAAAATGACCTACAAGTCGACACAAATACGGCGCCAGCAGAATTAGCATAGTAATCAAAGCAGATAACACCTAGCTCGGCGGTAGTACTTCCACTTTTACTAAAGAACATACGTTCCTTACACATTACAAGGTTTTTCTATATATTTTTTTCAGGTTTACCCCTATCTTCCCTTATAGTCAAAACGATCCATATTTAAATCCAAATTTCGAACTATATTTGTGCCAAATTTCATATATCTAACTTTAAAAAAATCCCATTTACCTTTCAAGAGCGGTATTACCCGCATCCCCCCTAATTATCAAAACAAAAAGTAGCCTATGTCTGTTGTAGAGGCTCAACGTGTACCTATATCAAATTTTTATAATATTAATAATATTGGTATGAACGAATCCCTATTTTCCATGGTCACACCATCACGCGTGAACGGCTGGACCAATTTTCATTTTTTTTGTTGTATTTGTTATTGTTAGGAGAAGGTTCACATGAAAAAAAATATATGACAAACGTCTGTCGCGTCAGCTAGTCTTACATAGATATCGTTTCCACAGAGAGAAAGCAACACATTTACCAAAGAGACCCGGTCGGGTCAATATGGGTGACAATCTTTTCTATATTATCTCGGGTCTGGTACTATCGTTGTTTTCTGATTTCTATAACATAAGTGCCATAGCTACTTACTACAGCATCAGGGCAATGTATGTTATGTTCAATATTGGTATTAAACTTAGATTGTTCCTGTTCGTTTCGCCAGGGCCTGAAGGGCAACATGGTCCGTTTGTTCGCGAACATGAACGAGGACAAGTTCGACGAGGCGACGCCGATGTACCGCCGGCTGCTCTACTGCGTCGCGTTCTTCCACTGCACGCTTATCGCGCGGAAGAGGTTCCGCCAGCTCGGGTACAATGCTGTCTACAGCTTCAATGACGCCGACTTTGATGTGAGTCTATACACATTTACTTGTGAGTCTTGCCCACCCCCTTTCCCTTACTTAACAATTGAAGCTAAGCTAACCTTCTTTTTTATTGTCGAGGGGGAAATGCCTACCGCTCTGTCGTTCACTGTGGGGTATACAGAGTGGTGTGTCGGACTCGTACCGATTAAACCGCCTCTGTGGCCACCGTGAGCAGTTGTGGGGGAGTCGGGATCCCTTGCGGACTCTACACAGGCTCCCCCACAGCGCCTACTACTAACCGGTCTCCTCCTGGAGCGTGCCAGCCCACCTGACACGCCTTACGCCCTCGGCAAGTAACGGACGCCAGGTCTACCCCACGCTTGGTTTCTCCGGTCCCAGCAGACTCTGGTCTCGGGCGAAATTCTCTCTTCAAGAATAGGAGAGGGCAGCTCCTTGCGCCAGAACTTCAGCCGTCGACTAGAGAGTTCATTAATAGGACGTCGCTAGCGTTCATTGGCCAGGGTGCACCAGGCCCGCTGGCTACCACTTCCGTCGGATTCGCGAGATTCCTTAGGAACCACTAACAAGCAGGCACACAAGGAGGTTTTCCGACTTAGACCATCCCGAGGCTTTAGGCTATATTAATAAGCTGCAACTTACCCTTCGGCCTCCGAAGAAACCGAAAAAATATACTAATTACTAAGCAATTTAATTTGTATGAAATATTTAGTATGATCCTAAGTTGGTTGGTCGACATAAATCATTTGTTGTTCCCTCTCCAGGTATCAGACAACCTACTTGCGAACTACCTGGAAGAGTACGAGGAGGTCCCGTGGGACGCCCTCCGGTACCTGTTCGCGATCATCAACTACGGAGGGCACATCACGGACGACTGGGACAAGCGCGTGCTGATCGCGTACATCAACCAGTTCTTCTGCGAGGAGGCTCTTGACACGCCCTTCTACAGGTCAGCAGGGCTGGAGGTGGAACTGAGGGTCAAAAGAGATAAGAAACAGCATTGAAAATAAAGTATAAAAAACTAAAAAAAAAACCACTATTTTATAGCATGAACCAAAAATTACAAAACTATCGGACATTCGTATTCTTGACAGCAAACCCTTTCATTTGATATCCATATCATGGGGGTGCATTTGAAATTAGCCAATCCGCCATCCTGGGAAGGCCATCATATTGGATTTGTAATGACGTTTCTTAGCTAGTCGTGTATGGTCATCATAACTTAAAGCTTGTGCAAAATTTCATTCCTAATCGAAGACTGTTATTTCGCGACTAAGTATCCTATATGTCAATGTAGTACCTATCTTGTCTTTTACCAAATTTTATCTAAATCCATTCAGTAGTTTTTGCTTGCAAACGCTCTCCGGATCCGGATGTCTATTCATACATTCAGACAAACATTAATTTAGACATCCATACAAGTAAATATCCATACATTTATTCATCAATACATACAGATGCAGATATTACGTTAGACCGTAACAGGTTTGTTGTCGTGTGGGCAGGCTGTCCTCTATCCCGTCGTATCACATCCCTCGCGACGGCAGCCTGGAGTCGTACCGCGACTTCCTGGACCTGCTGCCGGCCGCCGAGCGCGCCGAGTCCGTCGGCCAGCACGCCTCCGCCGACGTCGCCACGCTCGCGCAGGTACCACCCCTCCCTAACCTCCCTATCCCACATTCCCCCTAAATCTCCGGCCCCTGCCCCTCCGCTGCCCCTAACCTCTCCCTCC
The DNA here is from genome assembly GCA_037074685.1 of Glyphodes pyloalis. Classification (NCBI taxonomy): domain Eukaryota; kingdom Metazoa; phylum Arthropoda; class Insecta; order Lepidoptera; family Crambidae; genus Glyphodes; species Glyphodes pyloalis. Next base: position 1,721,925 of record JAYKKO010000003.1, on the reverse strand, counting down.
ACCTTCCACCTAACCTCTCCCTCCCCTTGCCTTTAGCTTCTAGGTTACACGGGCGAAACGCGCTCGCGCTCCTCCGTGCCGCGTTGTTTTACTTCCTTCGATCGAAAAGGTTTTATGCCTTCTTTCTCTCTAAGTCGAATTTCGAATTAGATTATTCTTTGGCATTTTAAACTTTTTTTATATTATGTACGTAATAGTATCCACACAAAGCGGAGGAGTGCTGTCCTACCCAGGAATTAGTAAGTAGCATGGCTGAAATAATGATTAGCGTTCCTAGCTTTCAAACAAGTGGTAGGAGGTTCGATCCTACCGCGAGGCAGAGGTGGTCAAGTTGCGTCTGCCATAACTACTCTCTCCTCGACTTTTATGGGGGGAGGAGACGGGGCGGCCATTCCGTCGATGGTGGATCAGGTGATCCGATTTCCCATAACACCACCACAAGGCTATGAGGTTCTATCGGGGGTTTTAGTAGGTAGTCGTGACCTTTTAGGGCAGGAAGTCTCACACACGCCGTCACATCACACGGGTGACGTTATGGTGCGTCAAAGCATTTCCTTCCGTCACAAAAAAGGGGGGTCGATCCCCACCCAAAACGAATGTTTCTGTGACGAACTTTTGTGTTAGAGTGTTTACAAATGTACTACTGGATGTATTGTGGCATCTTGTTATGTCTTGTATTTTAAACATTTAATTAAAAATTTCGGTTTTCTATTTATATTTGTTTTTAGGATGCTCTCATAATGTGCTCGACGTTGTTTGCATTGGCGTCAACTGGGGGAGGCGGCACAGGAGGAGGCGAGGACCAAAAGGCGAGTCTTATTTTTTTCATGTAGTTTCTATTCCAATACATTGAATTATGCATACAAATATTTCTTTATAAGCAAGCGTGTTTTCTATGTAATAATGGTACGTGTTCTACTAATATTCTAATACAAGTTATTGAAATAATAGAGAATAAGTATGTTTGCTTTGCTGTTGTTAAACTTGATTGCATTCAGACATGATACCGTAAGTTTGTAAAAATGATTGTCTAGATGTGTGCTTGATAAACTCATTTTATCATTTTCCTAAGTTTCATCCAAATCTATTCTGTAGTTTGAAAAAATAACTAATATCCATCAATATATCAAGACATCCATCCATCCAGATATCAGCGGTCTTCTGTAAGGTGGAGGTATTTCACCAGTCGGGCTACTCCATCTGTACATTTTTTAAAACTTTTTTATAATATTAGTAGGATGATTTAAAAGTGTTATAATTAACCTAACGCGAAACCGCGCAAGTCTGGGATGTATTTCACCAGTCGGGCTACTCCATCTGTACATTTTTTAAAACTTTTTTATAATATTAGTAGGATGATTTAAAAGTGTTATAATTAACCTGACGCGAAACCGCGCAAGTCTGGGATGTGTGGCGTGATCACATATTGGAGGCGCTGAACCATCAGAGTAAGTATAAGTAATTAAGTAGCCTATCTGAATAAAGAAACATTTGATTTGATTGTTGAACTAGGTGGACGAGCTAGCAGCCGAGATGATAGTGAAGCTGCCGTTCAAGATTGACGTGGAGACAACGGAGCGCATGATGGGCCCCGAGATCGTGATGCCGATGTGCGTCTCTTTGCTCCAGGAGATCGGCTACTACAACGTGCTCATATCTAGCATCACCGCTGGCTTGAAGGTAACTGATGCTAGTATATAAATAAAAAAAGGCCTTTCATTTGATTCTGCTACATTGCTACAATTTAATAAACGTATAACAATATCACTATAATTAATTATTAGGTCAACAAGGTCCCCAGATTGAGTAAAGGCCTCCTCCGACGATGACCACTTTATGTTTGTAATTAATTATAATAATTATACTAGTATACTTGGCTCCAAATCAAGCTATCTTTCAGGGCGTAGACTGCCCTCTAGTGGAAAACCCAATTTAACGTATTACATATGTAAGTCATAAGTCAGGGTATTATTATTGTTCTATTTCAGGAGTTACGAAGAGCTATTGAAGGCCTTGTCGTAATGTCTGATATGTTGGAGATTATGTATTCCTGTATCTTTGAAGGTCGAGTGCCATCGTTTTGGCAAAAGGGTAAGTTTTTTTTATCTTGCACTTCAGGATTGACCTCATCCCACCTGATGTTAAGTGGTAATGAGGTCCTGGCTTAAGAGTGACAAGTACAGCATAATAATTCTGTTACTGGACTTAACGCTCTTACCTTGAAGGCAAAATACATCTCTGCTATGTTTAAAATAGATGGCACAATTTTTTATTAATGTCGTTCATAATTTCGTTAGAGGAATGCGTAAAGTCTAAATATTGGTGAGAATTCATGAGAAATGTTTAACATTAACATCAGAATACGTTTCAAATTTAAATAATTATAATCTGCAAATAATAGCTTTATTCCTCACTTGGCCAAAGGTGTATTTACGGCTTCGTAAATACACCTTTGGCCAAGTGAGGAAGATAATAGACATAAATAAAAAGAGAAGAGTTCCGAGTATTGACCCCTGAGGCACTCCCTATGACTAGTTTTGCGACGGAATAATTTGATCCGTTAAGATATTTTTTTGTCTTACTTACTACATATGATTAAAATAAACATTATTGTAGAACTTAAAACATCATAGTGTTGACGTATCAAAATAAAGATTTCCATATTGACACAATCAAAAGCCTCAAAAATGTCAATAGAATGCAGCTTACTCTCCCATACGGTGAATGTATTAAATAAGTGGTAAAACCAAATTGTTTTTGATGCATCGAACCAAGTGACCGGCTGGTAGAACAGGAATAGGTCAATAGTAAGATTGGTTACTTCTTACCCCTGACTTGAAACAATGGCAAATATAATAGTTTCTTTAGTTTTTAAGAAATCCCCAGTGAATCTACAGTTTTATATGGTTCAAAAAAGTATCAAAATGAATGCGGGTTAATTGAAATTTGTTTCATATTGTAGCGCGTCCGTCGATGAAGCCGCTGGGCGCGTGGTGCCGCGAGCTGTTCCTGCGCGGCGCGCACCTGCACGCGTGGGCCAACGCGCCGCGGGCGCCGCCCACGCTGTGCTGGCTGCCCGCGCTCGTCGCGCCCACCGGCTTCCTCACCGCCGTCATGCAGGTCCTGTGCAGCTCATACCGACGCGCCGCCCACGCTGTGCTGGCTGCCCGCGCTCGTCGCGCCCACCGGCTTCCTCACCGCCGTCATGCAGGTCCTGTGCAGCTCATACCGACGCGCCGCCCACGCTGTGCTGGCTGCCCGCGCTCGTCGCGCCCACCGGCTTCCTCACCGCCGTCATGCAGGTCCTGTGCAGCTCATACCGACGCGCCGCCCACGCTGTGCTGGCTGCCCGCGCTCGTCGCGCCCACCGGCTTCCTCACCGCCGTCATGCAGGTCCTGTGCAGCTCATACCGACGCGCCGCCCACGCTGTGCTGGCTGCCCGCGCTCGTCGCGCCCACCGGCTTCCTCACCGCCGTCATGCAGGTCCTGTGCAGCTCATACCGACGCGCCGCCCACGCTGTGCTGGCTGCCCGCGCTCGTCGCGCCCACCGGCTTCCTCACCGCCGTCATGCAGGTCCTGTGCAGCTCATACCGACGCGCCGCCCACGCTGTGCTGGCTGCCCGCGCTCGTCGCGCCCACCGGCTTCCTCACCGCCGTCATGCAGGTCCTGTGCAGCTCATACCGACGCGCCGCCCACGCTGTGCTGGCTGCCCGCGCTCGTCGCGCCCACCGGCTTCCTCACCGCCGTCATGCAGGTCCTGTGCAGCTCATACCGACGCGCCGCCCACGCTGTGCTGGCTGCCCGCGCTCGTCGCGCCCACCGGCTTCCTCACCGCCGTCATGCAGGTCCTGTGCAGCTCATACCGACGCGCCGCCCACGCTGTGCTGGCTGCCCGCGCTCGTCGCGCCCACCGGCTTCCTCACCGCCGTCATGCAGGTCCTGTGCAGCTCATACCGACGCGCCGCCCACGCTGTGCTGGCTGCCCGCGCTCGTCGCGCCCACCGGCTTCCTCACCGCCGTCATGCAGGTCCTGTGCAGCTCATACCGACGCGCCGCCCACGCTGTGCTGGCTGCCCGCGCTCGTCGCGCCCACCGGCTTCCTCACCGCCGTCATGCAGGTCCTGTGCAGCTCATACCGACGCGCCGCCCACGCTGTGCTGGCTGCCCGCGCTCGTCGCGCCCACCGGCTTCCTCACCGCCGTCATGCAGGTCCTGTGCAGCTCATACCGACGCGCCGCCCACGCTGTGCTGGCTGCCCGCGCTCGTCGCGCCCACCGGCTTCCTCACCGCCGTCATGCAGGTCCTGTGCAGCTCATACCGACGCGCCGCCCACGCTGTGCTGGCTGCCCGCGCTCGTCGCGCCCACCGGCTTCCTCACCGCCGTCATGCAGGTCCTGTGCAGCTCATACCGACGCGCCGCCCACGCTGTGCTGGCTGCCCGCGCTCGTCGCGCCCACCGGCTTCCTCACCGCCGTCATGCAGGTCCTGTGCAGCTCATACCGACGCGCCGCCCACGCTGTGCTGGCTGCCCGCGCTCGTCGCGCCCACCGGCTTCCTCACCGCCGTCATGCAGGTCCTGTGCAGCTCATACCGACGCGCCGCCCACGCTGTGCTGGCTGCCCGCGCTCGTCGCGCCCACCGGCTTCCTCACCGCCGTCATGCAGGTCCTGTGCAGCTCATACCGACGCGCCGCCCACGCTGTGCTGGCTGCCCGCGCTCGTCGCGCCCACCGGCTTCCTCACCGCCGTCATGCAGGTCCTGTGCAGCTCATACCGACGCGCCGCCCACGCTGTGCTGGCTGCCCGCGCTCGTCGCGCCCACCGGCTTCCTCACCGCCGTCATGCAGGTCCTGTGCAGCTCATACCGACGCGCCGCCCACGCTGTGCTGGCTGCCCGCGCTCGTCGCGCCCACCGGCTTCCTCACCGCCGTCATGCAGGTCCTGTGCAGCTCATACCGACGCGCCGCCCACGCTGTGCTGGCTGCCCGCGCTCGTCATAAGGCCTGGTTTCCACTAAAGCAGAGAGGAGAAGAGACGGGAGGAGATGTGCTGCAAAGCTGGCAGGTTATTTCCACCAAAGCGGAGAGGAGATGTGAGCTTTGTGTATCAAAGATGTGAGCTATGAGAGACCGAAACCAGTCACGCTCTGTCTACGAAAGGAAGACGTCATGTCGTACGCCACCCGGCCGCCCGACTAGACACTTCTCCGCTCTACCACGCCGCTGGCCCGCTCGCCGCACAAAATCCTATAGAAAATAAGACATCTCCTCTCCTCTACGCTTGATCCATTTCCATCGAAGCTAAGCGGAGAAGAGATGTGAAAATAAAAATCTGATTGGTTTATTCAAATACATATCCTCCCGTCTCTTCTCTCTGCTTTGGTGGAAACCGGGCCTTATACCAGCAGAAATAAGATAACTATAGAATTAAGTTATACATTTGGTATTTTTGCTACAATAGTTGATTTTTCTTTTTGTTAGACCACGGCTAGAGGCGAGGGCTGGCCGATAGACACGCTGGCCTGGGAGTTCACTGTGATGCCCCTGGAGGAGAGTGGCTTTGTTCGTCCGCCTAGAGATGGAGGCGTTTATGTCAGGTGATTATTACTTTTTATTGATTTTCACAGTCATGACGTAGCACAAGATTAATAAAACCAAAAGAAATCAAAACTATTCAAAACACCAACAAGCTCACTGTTTGTTTTCGCGCAATTAATTGACGTTGACGTCTTTTTCTGAGCGCCAGCCATATTGCTAAAAGTCGCGTTTTGGCGGCATATTTGTATATTGCTTTTCGTTTTTGATTATTTATCATCTGAGTCTGTGAATGATTTTAGCACGAAAAGTAGTAAAAAAATATACATGAGATAAATATAAAGTACATATTCAAATTAATTGCAGACGCGAAATAACAAGATTTTATATTTCAATTTTCACCACAGAACTACGCCTGATCCAAATATTTAGCAAAGTTGATTTTATGCATGTCATTAGCCAAATTTAATGATAATGTTGGCCCTTATCCTTAATTCTATTTGCTTAGTAAAAAGTTATCAAAATTCTTAAACTAGAAAAGTACTTTTAATTGTACGGTAGACTTATTATGCACCCATTGTGCACATTATTTTAATACGGATGTTAATATCCCCTTGGTTACAAATTGACGACTTATGTTCTAGCTAAGGCTTGAGAATGAGAACGTGTTTGATGTCTCTTAAGGGGCCAGTACCTGGAGGGTGCGAGCTGGTTCAAGAAGGAGGGGCACTTGCAGGAGCCGCTGCCTATGCAGCTGGTGTTCCCGCTCACGCCCATACACTTCAAGCCCATCCGCGCTACTGGTAGGCGGCTGAAGAGTGAGTACCGTTCGTTTGTCCAGCTGTCTCCCAGCAGTATTGTACTGCGGAGCTGAATCAAGGCCCGTACAGTGTCTGGTTAAAATCAAATCCCATCATAGGAAAGCGGACTGGATTGAAAATACCTGATTGTTTTTTAGTTCGTTGTATAGCTATTCAGAAAATATAAGACTTTAGGGTTCAGGGCACGTTAGTAACCCGTTTAGGGTATATCTCAGGGTTTGATAGTGAAAACACGGAGTGTAGGTAACTTACGAGTTTATTGAGAGAGGGTATCACACACTTAAGTACACTGTTAGCACAATTACAGTCAGATAACAGAAAATATAAAATAAATAAATGCGCCAGACAATCACACCAATCACCTGGTCTCAAACTAAGGTTTTCCCTTGTACTATGAGCATCAGACGACGGATACTAACTGGGGGCGTCATCCCAGTACACCCAGACCCAAGTCAATTTAGAAAAGTTCGTTTTCCAAATTGACCCGACCGGGAATCGAACCCAGGACCTTTCGCGCTTTGGTCGCCTACCTTAGCCACTGCGCCACCGAGGTCGTCATATGGCGGTAACGGTGGTGGCCGAGTGAAGGTGAGTCGCGTATACATATTATGGACACCCGCGCAGAACTGACGGCTGGCTAGCAAGCGACGCTTGCGATCACTTGGCCACAGCGATGCCAGACGTGACCTGGCGGCCTAGGATTGGCTACAAGCTCCCGCCATGCGAAAACGTTTCGGGAGGACGCCACGATTCGTCTTTTGCCGTCGTGTACCAACGTTACGATATAAAGGGTCGCTAAACGGTTGTTGATGTTAAGGTCTGTTTACGGGGTTTGCTATAACACGTATTTTTTAATTAATAAAATACTTCGATGGAAAATATGCCAAGGGGCCTCGTTAACGTAACTGGTGGGTAATAAATATACTCACTTATGATGACAATTCAATTCTATGTATTGCCGTTGTCTTTAGAAGATGTGGAAAATACAAAAATACGTGTCCCATAGTTTTGGTTAACTTAACAACAAACAGCCGTCCAATGATCGCTGAATGTAGACACAGGGTTAAGATAACGTGTCCCGTCCCCAGACCGGTACGTGTGCCCGTGCTACTACTACCCGCTGCGCAAAGGCGCCTTCGTGGTAGCGGTGGACATGCCGGCCGGCAAGGAGTCCGCCGACTTCTGGGTCAAGCGCGGCACGGCGCTGCTGTGCACGCTCGCCACATAGCCTTCCAGTCGCGCGTCCAGTCGCGCGTCCAGTCGCGCGTCCAGTCGCGCGTCCAGTCGCGCTTCCAGTCGCGCGTCCAGTCGCGCGTCCAGTCGCGCGTCCAGTTGCGCGTCCAGTCGCGCGTCCAGTCGCGCGTCCAATCGCGCGTCCAGTTACGCGTCCAGTCGCGCGTCCAGTCACGCGTCCAGTCGCGCGTCTAACCGCCCGTCGGTGCAACTCTACTAGGCCCAATATAATATTAGTACGTATACCGTTGTTTTATTTGAAAATAGAGGGCCCACCGCGGGTTGGTGCGCTTGATGTTCCGATAATTGAATAACCTTGTTTAATAATCCTAGTAATTGATATTTATTTATTTATTTATTAAAGCATACACAACAGGCTACAATCATAACAAATTTAATTAAAAAACTTAAAAATTATCGATCTAGATTACAACCCAAAACCGTGTACACACATCATGATTAATCATAACGCGTAAAATTATATTAAAAGACAAATGGAATAATTTTCTGTAAGAAAATTAAGGATAGCTCAGTTGAGGATATTTTTTACTTTATGCCTAAACTTAAGAATTTAGGTGTGATGCTATCCAGCACGACCACGGAGGATTATCTTTAATCAAATAAGGCGTAGATAACATTGTCCTTTATGTTCCGCAAAACCAAAATTGCTTTATAACGGGTTAATGATTGCTTAAAATTGTCAATGGTATGGAGTATATTCAAGTACAATTAAATCAACATAATTTTTCATCATAGAGTATATAAACATACCTAAAATCAATAGTGGTCGTGCCAGGAAGTGTCCACCTAGCACGACCACGGCATATGTGTTATAATAGCAAACGTATAAGAAAACATAATTTAAATTGTGGAGTACATAAAAATACATATTTTTTAATGAATATGTACCGCATTTGAATTAAGATAATCCTACGTGGTCGTGTTGGATAGCATCACACGAATTTAGGCGGGATACTGTCCGGGCTAGGGCCTTTGTTTGTATCTAAGGCTTTCAATTATTTACCTACCTAAGTTCCTCCTCACTTGTCAAAATAATACCAGAAAGACAAGAGTCAGAAGCCGGTAATCTATCAACATCTAATGGAGGTTGTTTATTGGATTCAAATACGGAACTGAAAAAAGAAGAAAACAGTTCACACACATTTTCGCCATCAGAGGCTGTTCTGCCTTCGTATGTCATAAATTGAGGATGTCTTTGTTACCTTTTCTGCCGTTAATATATTTCCAAAATGATTTAATGTTATCTTTAACACATTCCTTCACTGACAAAACGTATGCATTATAACATTTTTAAATCAAATCTTTGCAAGTTGTGCGAAGAGATGCAAACTCATCGTAATCTCTAGAGTTACCGTATTTCTTGTTCTTTTTGTAAAACTTTGATTTATCCCTTAGATACCTTATTAGTTGGGTCGAATACCATTCCGGATAGCAGCTATCGGCGTGATTAATGGTATGTGAAAATCCTCCAGCGCTACCGGAATAAAGTTTAAAGATCTTGATCAATGTGACGCGCGAAACATGATGTTCAAGTGGCTAGAAATCGCAACAGTCAAAAGAAAATAAAGGGACGCGACAACACTTAGAGTGCCACTTCACTCAGCCCGCTACACATCTTATTACAGAAGCAACTGCTTATTGTATTTAGGCCTTAAAACTATTCCGATTAGCCTTGACTAGTGTTGCCGTCGATTCGATTGTATATCGATTATAATCGATTATTCCAAAAGAGGCCTGAATAATCTAATAATCGATATGAATAATCGATTATATCGATATCAAGTTGAAAGCGATACTATCGATATAATCGATTATTCGATTCGAACAATTATCGCCATGATGGTACAGTTCAGGTAGGTACCAAGAAACTTAGCTATCACGTTTTATGAATAAAAAGTTAGGGTATAAATAACTTTTTCACGGTTTCATTTTGAAGTTATGCCTAAGAAGACATTATATGAATGACGATTATTTAATCGTCAATTAAAAAATAATTGCAAATTGATCGATTATAATCGATTAATTGATTATATCGATCCCTTTTTTATTAGTATTTTTTTAGATAGTATCGATATAATCGATATTCAAATCGATTATTAGATTATTTGAGGGGGGGATAATCGATTAATCGTTAATCCGTTATCCGGCAACACTAGCCTTGACACAAAAATGTTTATTATACGCCAATATAAGAGGCGACACATCACAAGATATGCACTATTCGCAAGCAAAGCTTAAATTTCTTTTTCATTAAACCCAATAGGATGATGTAGATATTAAATTTTGGACCGCTTTTACAAACATCAGAAAAAAAAATTGTTACGGAATATTTGGGACTTTATAAAAATATTTTACAAAAAGTCGCATTAAACTATCTTACACTGATATTTATCATCAGACAATTGAAAAACTGGGACGTGAAAAGAAAAAAAATATCGCATGTCTAAATTAACGACAATAATTAATCACAATATTCAATGAACATTATTTATTATGTATATAAATATTGGAAAGATAAATGCTATATTTATATTAGAAAGAAAACCAAGAACGAATATTGAAATTTTAATAAAAAATGTACCTTAACTAATTAAAATAAAGCTTACCTCTGTAGGAATAATAAAATAGGCTTTCAATCTTTATCGATTACATATTAATATTAAACATGTGTATACAAATATCTTAATTACTAGCGGCCGCCCGCGACTTCGTCCGCGTGGATTTCGGTTTCCATACAAACTTTCACCCCCCTTTTCACATTTTCCATTATTTCTTCACTCCTGATAGTTGCAGCGCGATGTTATATAGCCTAAAGCCTTCCTCGATTAATGGTCTATTCAACACAAAAAGATATTTTCAATTCGAACCAGTCGTTCCTGAGATTAGCGCGTTCAAACAAACAAACAAACTCTTCAGCTTTATAATATTAGTATAGATTAGTATAGATATAGAATGAACAGTGCGCAATCGTCAATGGTTTATAAGACAGTTTTTCCAATACAGTAGATAATCTAACTAAGAAAGTGAGAAAGTGAAAGTGTTTTTCATCGTACCTACTCGTACATTATAATTAAGACTTTTGCAACCAATTTAAACATTTACTAAGATACATTGCGTTAAAATAAAGCGCGACGTCACTTATACGTAAATACTGAACGAATAAGTGATACCGCACTTAATTTTAAACACACCTCTGCACTGAACTTTATTTTGCGCCATCAAGATAAAAATTGTTAATGATTACCATCATTTGTTTTTGTAGAAACAAAATATAAATGTTTAAATGGCTAGGACTATTTCAAATTATTGGTTTGTTTTGTTTACCGAGTCATCGTTCCAAATAAACACACTCATGAAGGGGTCTAGGTGTGTGAAACGTACGTTTTGCACTGGAAATACAGTCTAAAGCTATGGTCGTCAAGGTCTATATCCGTATGGTCTGGTCTTCCACGGCGTCGACGAAGAATGGCCGCTTGTTGTTCTCACAGGAGCAGTAGCAGCGCCCGCGGCCTGTCTTCTCGTCCGTCACGACCAGGGTCCGCAGATTAATGGTTTGCTCCACTGCTTTCTCTCCTGAAAGAAACAAACACTCAGGATTTGTGTTGCAGCCATTGGATTTATTATCCACTAGCTGTGCCCGCGACTTCGTTCGCGTGGACTACATCCTTTCATGGTCGGTTTTACCCCTTTCTCCCCTAATATTCGAAACAAAAAGTAGTTTATATTTTAATCCCAGTTTCGAGCTATATTTGTGCCAAATTTCATATCTCTAACTTCAAAAATAAACATTTTTCCATATAAACTTTCAAAGGTCGTATTACTCCCCTCCCCCCTTATTTTCTAATAAAAAGTAGCCTATGTCCGTTCTTGAGACTCAAAGTATACCTATACCAAATTTCATCAAAATCGGTTGAGAGGTTTCAGCAGGAAAGCGTAACAGACACGACAGACAGACAGAGTTACTTTCGTATTTATAATATTAGTAGGGATTTAACTATCTCCTTATTCAAAACCGTTAAAATCGATTCATATATATCAATAATATGTTTTGTTTATGTCCAATCGTTTAAAGTAAAAAAAAGACATCATAGTTTCCGAATTCGAATTAATTTATGACGTTTTGTGGATATTACCACTGGATGCCTAGGACGTTAATTAAGCAGGAAATTTATACAAAGAAAAAAATCATTTTATCCCGACATATGGGTGATGCAGAAAAGATAATGGGGCTTAAAAATTTGCTAGATGGCATTACATGGGCTTGAGGCTGAACTGATACGTTATTGATAATTTTAAGTTGACATGTCCCTCAATGTCAGGTCAAAAATAACCAATCACGTATTAGTTTAACCTCACGCCCACGTGTTGCCATCTGGTGAAGTGACGGCCGATAGTTAATCTAACGTTGACTTTGTGTATTGGTAGACTATCGGTTCTTAGGAATGTGATTCTATGTTTTACCTTTATGAATCTGAACCCCTTCTCCGCGCCTGTAGCTCAAGAAGTTTCTCAGGTCATAGCGAACTTTTTTCCTGTATTCTTCTTCGTCATCCTCTTCTTCTTCGAAGTAGTAGTCCTCAAAGAAGTCTCTAAACCTCTGTCTCCTGTAATCAAATATCACATAAGTAACGTAATAAACGGAAAAATCTTCATGTTTAATGATATGTACCAGGGAACATCGGTGTTTAATAATTGATTTTTAGTAGTGTATTACATCGCTCCAACTAATTTGTAAGTGTCGTACGTACTACGGGCCGATTAACATGGAGTTCAAAATTCATCCGCACAAGCACTTTTTTTGTATTGGCAAAGGAAAAATGTCACTGTCACTCTGCAGGAACAGAAAATGGTGTGTCGCGCCCGCATTTACTTAAACCCCCTTGATGGCCTACTTTGCACTTGTGGACGAGTCGGGTTCCTTTGCGGATTCTACTCAGGCTCCCTCACACCGCTTCACGCTAATCGGCCCTCCTCTCGCAACCAGAGCGTGTCACGTGGTCTGGTCTCCTCGGGATCGACAGACGCCAGTCTTACAGAGGGTACCAGATTCTACAATAACTTTAAGTCAGCCCACGAGTTATACGTCCGTATGTAAGGTCCGTACATTAAGGGACACTGCAAGAGGAGATGAGATAATCTCATTTCATTTTTAACTATTTGACGAATAATCCTCACCTGATCCTTCTGTTCCTGCGTTGTACCAACCACTCCTCGAACTCTTTCAAGTCTTCTTCCGTTAAATCTTCGATATCTTTTTTTATAACTTTTGATCTCTTCTTTGTTCTTCGTGAGTGCAGATCGGTTGATAGTGTGCCAGGAAGTCCTGGTGTCCCTGGTTTACCTGGTGTTCCTGGTTTCCCTGGTGTTCCTGGTTTCCCTGGGGTTCCTGGTTTTCCTGGGGTTCCTGGTGTCCCTGGAGTACCTGGTTTCTCTGGCGTTCCTGGTTGCTCTTGTCTGCCTGGCCTTCCTGAGGTGCTTGGTTGCACCTGTTTATTTTCTTTATCTCCTTTTGTTATTTTCCTAACATTTTTATTGACTTCTGTAGACTCTGATTCATTCAATGTTTCTGAATGGGTTGATGAACGAGATGAAATTTTGGTTCTGGTCTCATTAGAAGTATCTGGTTTGCTTGGTTGACCTGGGGCACTAGGGTGCTCTGGTTTCCTTATTTTCTGAGTTTTATCAGCTTCGAAAGTGTCCTTTATTGTTTCGGAAGACTTTGACTTCCTTGATTCAGAACTGCTTGAAGATCGAGATGTTTTTTTAGTTTTAGTCTCTTCAGTATTGGAAGTATCTGATTTGGCAGGCTGACCAGATTTTCCTGTTTCGTCTGGGGTGCTCGGTTGCTCTGGTTCCCCTGGTTTGTTAAGTTTTAATGTTTTCTTAGTCTCCTCAGAAGATTGTGAATTATTGGATTTAGTACTACTTGATCTTGATGATTTTTTGTGTATAGTCTCGTCTGTTTCTTGACCTAGCGCTCCTGGTTGCTCTGATGCTCCTGGTGCTCCTGGTTGCCCTGGTGATCCTGGTGCTCCTAGTGTTCCTGGTTGCCCTGACGTCCCTGGTGCTCCCGGTTTCCCTGGCGTTCCTGGTGCTCCTGGTTGCCCTGGCGTTCCTGGTGTTCCTGCTCGCCCTGGTGCTCCTGGTATTCCTGGTTGCCCTGGCGTTCCTGGTGCTCTTGGTTGATCTGGGGTTCCTTGTGTTAATGGTTGCCCTGGCTTGACTAGCTGTTCAGGAGTGCTTGGTTTCTCTGGGGTACTTGGCTGGCTCGGTTGATTTGGCGTACTTGACTGACCAGAAAAGATTGGTTTCTCTGGTTTGCTTGGTTGGCTTGGCGTGCGTGGCTGTTCCGGAATGCTTGGTTTTTCTGGTGTGCTTGGCTGTGCTGGAATACTTGGCTTATTTGTCTGACTTTGTGTGATTTCTTTTGTTATTCTATCATCACTTTGTGTCTGAGTTTTGGCGGTTTTCTGGGATTTCCTTGATGATTTGTTTATTTCTTCTTGAGATTCAGCAGAAGATTTGTGTGATTTCTTTGAGGATTTGTTGCTTTCTTCTTCGGATTCAGCAGAAGATTTTTGTGATTTCCTTGAAGATGTGTTAATTTCATCCTGAGATTCAGCAAAAGATTTTTGCGATTTCTTCAAAGAATTGTTGCTTTCTTCTTCGGATTCTACAGAAGATTTTTGTGATTTCCTTGATGATTTGTTTATTTCTTCTTGAGATTCAGCAAAAGATTTTTGCGATTTCTTTGAAGATTTGTTAATTTCTTCTTGAGATTCAGCAGAAGATTTTCGCGATTTCTTTGAAGATTTGTTGCTTTCTTCTTCGGATTCAGCAGAAAATATTTGCGATTTCCTTGATGATTTGTTAAATTCTTCTTGAGACTCAGCAGAAGATTTTTGCGATTTCTTCGAAAATTTGTTGCTTTCTTCTTCGGATTCAGCCGAAGATTTTTGCGATTTCTTTGATGATTTGTTAATTTCTTCTTGAGTTTGAGCAGAAGATTTTTGCGATATCTTTGAAGATTTGTTGCTTTCTTCTTCGGATTCAGCAGAAGATTTTTGCGATTTCCTTGATGATTTGTTAATTTCTTCTTGAGATTCAGCAAAAGATTTTTGCGATTTCTTTGAAGATTTGTTAATTTCTTCTTGAGATTCAGCAGAAGATTTTCGCGATTTCTTTGAAGATTTGTTGCTTTCTTCTTCGGATTCAGCAGAAGATATTTGCGATTTCCTTGATGATTTGTTAAATTCTTCTTGAGACTCAGCAGAAGATTTTTGCGATTTCTTCGAAAATTTGTTGCTTTCTTCTTCGGATTCAGCCGAAGATTTTTGCGATTTCTTTGATGATTTGTTAATTTCTTCTTGAGTTTGAGCAGAAGATTTTTGCGATATCTTTGAAGATTTGTTGCTTTCTTCTTCGGATTCAGCAGAAGATTTTTGCGATTTCCTTGATGATTTGTTAATTTCTTCTTGAGTTTGAGCAGAAGATTTTTGTGATTTCTTTAGAGATTTGTTGCTTTCTTCTTCGGATTCAGCTGATGTTTGCGATTTCTTCGAAAATTTGTTGCTTTCTTCTTCGGATTCAGCAGAAGATTTTTGCGATTTCCTTGATGATTTGTTAATTTCTTCTTGAGTTTGAGCAGAAGATTTTTGCGATATCTTTGAAGATTTGTTGCTTTCTTCTTTGGATTCAGCAGAAGATTTTTGCGATTTCTTTAAAGATTTGTTGCTTTCTTCTTCGGATTCAGCTGATGTTTGCGATTTCTTCGAAGATTTGGTGCTTTCTTCTTCGGATTCAGCAGAAGATTTTTGCGATTTTCTTGATGATTTGTTAATTTCTTCTTGAGTTTGAGCAGAAGATTTTTGCGAATTCTTTGAAGATTTGTTGCTTTCTTCTTTGTATTCATCAGATGATTTTTGCGATTTCTTTAAAGATTTGTTTATTTCTTCTTGAGATTCAGCAGAAGATTTTTGAGATTTCTTTGAAGATTTGTTGCTTTCATCTTTGGATTCAACAGTTGATTTTTGTGATTTCTTAGAAGATTTGTTAATTTGTTCTTGAGATTCAGCAGAAGATTTTTGTGATTTCTTTAAAGATTTGTTTCTTTCTTCTTCGGATTCAGCAGAAGATTTTTGCGATTTCTTTGAAGATTTGTTGCTTTCTTCTTCGGATTCAGCAGAAGATTTTTGCGATTTCTTTAAAGATTTGTTAATTTGTTCTTGAGATTCAGCAAAAGATTTTTGTGATTTCTTTGAAGATTTGTTGCTTTCTTCTTCGGATTCAGCAGTTGATTTTTGTGATTTCTCAGAAGATTTGTCAATTTGTTCTTGAGATTCAACAGAAGATTTTTGCGATTTCTTTGAAGATTGGTTTCTTTCTTCTTCGGATTCAGCAGAAGATTTTTGCGATTGCTTTAAAGATTTGTTTATTTCTTCTTGAGATTCAGCAGAAGATTTATGCGATTTCTTCAAAGATTTGCTGCTTTCTTCTTCGGATTCAGCAGAAGAATTTTTCAATTTCCTTGATGATTTGTTAATTTCTTCTTGCGTTTGAGCAGAAGATTTTTGCGATTTCTTTGAAGATTTGTTTATTTCTTCTTGAGATTCAGCAGAAGATTTTTGTGATTTCTTAGAAGATTTGTTGCTTTCTTCTTCGGATTCAGCAGAAGATTTTTGGGATTTCTTTAAAGATTTGTTGCTTTCTTCTTCGGATTCAGTTGATGATTTTCGCGATTTCTTTGAAGATTGGTTTCTTTCTTCTTCGTTTTCAGCAGATGATTTTTGCGATTTCTTCGAAGATTTGTTGCTTTCTTCTTCGGATTCAGCAGAAGATTTTTGGGATTTCTTTGAAGATTTGTTACTTTCTTCTTCGGATTCAGCAGTTGATTTTTGTGATTTCTTTGAAGAATTGTTTATTTCTTCTTGAGATTCAGCAGAAGATTTATGCGATTTCTTTGAAGATTTGTTTCTTTCTTCTTCGGTTTCAGCAGAAGATTTTTGTGATTTCTTAGAAGATTTGTTTCTTTCTTCTTCGGATTCAGCAGAAGATTTTTGGGATTTCTTTAAAGATTTGTTGCTTTCTTCTTCGGATTCAGTTGATGATTTTCGCGATTTCTTTGAAGATTGGTTTCTTTCTTCTTCGTTTTCAGCAGATGATTTTTGCGATTTCTTCGAAGATTTGTTTTTTTCTTCTTGAGATTCAGCAGAAGATTTTTGTGATTTCTTAGAAGATTTGTTGCTTTTTTCTTCGGATTCAGCAGAAGATTTTTGGGATTTCTTTGAAGATTTGTTTTTTTCTTCTTGAGATTCAGCAGAAGATTTTTGCGATTTCTTTGAAGATTTGTTTTTTTCTTCTTGAGATTCAGCAGAAGATTTTTGTGATTTCTTAGAAGATTTGTTGCTTTCTTCTTCGGATTCAGCAGAAGATTTTTGGGATTTCTTTGAAGATTTGTTACTTTCTTCTTCGGATTCAGCAGAAGATATTTGCGATTTCCTTGATGATTTGTTAATTTCTTCTTGAGATTCAGCAGAAGATTTTTCTGATTTCTTTGAAGATTTGTTGCTTTCTTCTTCGGATTCAACAGAAGATTTCTGCGATTTCTTTGAAGATTTGTTTACTTCTTCTTGAGATTCAGCAGAAGATTTTTTCGAATTCTTGGAAGATTTGTTGCTTTCTTCTTCCGATTCAGCGGATGATTTTTGTGATTTCTTTAAGGATTTGTTTATTTCTTCTTGAAATTCAGCAGAAGATTTTTGCGATTTCCTTGATGATTTGTTAATTTCTTCTTGAGATTCAGCAGTTGATTTTTGTGATTTCTTTGAAGATTTGTTGCTTTCTTCTTCCGAATCAGCAGATGATTTTTGTGATTTCTTAAAAGATTTGTTTATTACTTCTTGAGATTCAGCAGAAGATTTTTGTGATTTCTTTGAAGATTTGTTGCTTTCTTCTTCGGATTCAGCAGAAGATTTCTGCGATTTCTTTGAAGATTTGTTTACTTCTTCTTGAGATTCAGTTGATGATTTTTGTGATTTCTTTGATGATTTGTTTATTTCTTCTTGAGATTCAGCAGAAGATTTTTGTGATTTCTTAGAAGATTTGTTGCTTTCTTCTTCGGATTCAGCAGAAGATTTCTGCGATTTCTTTGAAGATTTGTTTACTTCTTCTTGAGATTCAGTTGATGATTTTTGCGATTTCTTTGAAGATTTGTTTATTTCTTCTTGAGATTCAGCAGATGATTTTTGTGATTTCTTTGAAGATTTGTTGCTTTCTTCTTCGGATTCAGCAGAAGATTTCTGCGATTTCATTGAAGATTTGTTTACTTCTTCTTGAGATTCAGTTGATGATTTTTGCGATTTCTTTGAAGATTTGTTTATTTCTTCTTGAGATTCAGCAGAAGATTTTTGTGATTTCTTCAAAGATTTGTTGCTTTCTTCTTCGGATTCAGCAGAAGATTTTTGCGAATTCTTTGAAGATTTGTTGCTTTCTTCTTCCGATTCAGCAGATGATTTTTGTGATTTCTTAGAAGATTTGTTGCTTTCTTCTTCGGATTCAGCAGAAGATTTTTGCGAATTCTTTGAAGATTTGTTTACTTCTTCTTGAGATTCAGTTGATGATATTTGCGATTTCTTTGAAGATTTGTTTATTTCTTCTTCCGATTTAACAGATGATTTTTGTGATTTCTTCAGAGATTTGTTAATTTCTTCTTGAGATTCAGCAGAAGATTTTTGCGATTTCTTTAAAGATTTGTTGCTTTCTTCTTCGGATTCAGTTGATGATTTTCGCGATTTCTTTGAAGATTGGTTTCTTTCTTCTTCGTTTTCAGTAGATGATTTTTGCGATTTCTTCGAAGATTTGTTCCTTTCTTCTTCGGATTCAGCAGAAGATTTTTGCGATTTCGTTGATGATTTGTTTAATTCTTCTTGAGATTCAGCAGAAGATTTTTTCGAATTCTTGGAAGATTTGTTGCTTTCTTCTTTTGATTCAGCGGATGATTTTTGTGATTTCTTTAAAGATTTGTTGCTTTCTTCTTCGGATTCAGTTGATGATTTTCGCGATTTCTTTGAAGATTGGTTTCTTTCTTCTTCGGTTTCAGCAGATGATTTTTGCGATTTCTTTGAAGATTTGTTGCTTTCTTCTTCGGATTCAGCAGAAGATTTTTTCGATTTCCTCGAAGATTTGTTGCTTTCTTCTTCGGATTCAGCAGAAGATTTTTGCGATTTCCTTGATGATTTGTTAATTTCTTCTTGAGATTCAGCAGAAGATTTTTCTGATTTCTTTGAAGATTTCTTGCTTTCTTCTTCGGATTCAGCAGAAGATTTCTGCGATTTCTTTGATGATTTGTTTACTTCTTCTTGAGATTCAGCAGAAGATTTTTTCGAATTCTTGGAAGATTTGTTGCTTTCTTCTTCGGATTCAGCAGAAGATTTTTGCGATTTCTTCGAAGATTTGTTGCTTTCTTCTTCGGATTCAGCAGAAGATTTTTGCGATTTCCTTGAAGATTTGTTGCTTTCTTCTTCGGATTCAGCAGAAGATTTCTGCGATTTCTTTGAAGATTTGTTTACTTCTTCTTGAGATTCAGCAGAAGATTTTTTCGAATTCTTGGAAGATTTGTTGCTTTCTTCTTCCGATTCAGCGGATGATTTTTGTGATTTCTTTAAAGATTTGTTTATTTCTTCTTGAGATTCAGCAGAAGATTTTTGCGATTTCCTTGATGATTTGTTAATTTCTTCTTGAGATTCAGCAGAAGATTTTTGTGATTTCTTCAAAGATTTGTTGCTTTCTTCTTCGGATTCAGCAGAAGATTTTTGCGAATTCTTTGAAGATTTGTTGCTTTCTTCTTCCGATTCAGCGGATGATTTTTGTGATTTCTTTAAAGATTTGTTGCTTTCTTCTTCGGATTCAGTTGATGATTTTCGCGATTTCTTTGAAGATTGGTTTCTTTCTTCTTCGGTTTCAGCAGATGATTTTTGCGATTTCTTTGAAGATTTGTTGCTTTCTTCTTCGGATTCAGCAGAAGATTTTTTCGATTTCCTCGAAGATTTGTTGCTTTCTTCTTCGGATTCAGCAGAAGATTTTTGCGATTTCCTTGATGATTTGTTAATTTCTTCTTGAGATTCAGCAGAAGATTTTTCTGATTTCTTTGAAGATTTCTTGCTTTCTTCTTCGGATTCAGCAGAAGATTTCTGCGATTTCTTTGATGATTTGTTTACTTCTTCTTGAGATTCAGCAGAAGATTTTTTCGAATTCTTGGAAGATTTGTTGCTTTCTTCTTCGGATTCAGCAGAAGATTTTTGCGATTTCTTCAAAGATTTGTTGCTTTCTTCTTCGGATTCAGCAGAAGATTTTTGCGATTTCCTTGAAGATTTGTTGCTTTCTTCTTCGGATTCAGCAGAAGATTTCTGCGATTTCTTTGAAGATTTGTTTACTTCTTCTTGAGATTCAGCAGAAGATTTTTTCGAATTCTTGGAAGATTTGTTGCTTTCTTCTTCCGATTCAGCGGATGATTTTTGTGATTTCTTTAAAGATTTGTTTATTTCTTCTTGAGATTCAGCAGAAGATTTTTGCGATTTCCTTGATGATTTGTTAATTTCTTCTTGAGATTCAGCAGATGATTTTTGCGATTTCTTTGAAGATTTGTTTCTTTCTTCTTCGGATTCAGCAGAAGATTTTTGCAATTTCTTCGAAGATTTGTTGCTTTCTTCTTCGGATTCAGCAGAAGATTTTTGCGATTTCCTTGATGATTTGTTAATTTTTTCTTGAGATTCAGCAGAAGATTTTTGTGATTTCTTTGAAGATTTGTTGCTTTCTTCTTCGGATTCAGCAGAAGATTTCTGCAATTTCTTTGAAGATTTGTTTCTTTCTTCTTCGGATTCAGCAAAAGATTTTTGCGATTTCTTCGAAGATTTGTTGCTTTCTTCTTCGGATTCAGCAGAAGATTTTTGCGATTTCTGCGAAGATTTGTTGCTTTCTTCTTCGGATTCAGCAGAAGATTTTTGCGATTTCCTTGATGATTTGTTAATTTCTTCTTGAGATTCAGCAGAAGATTTTTGTGATTTCTTTGAAGATTTGTTGCTTTCTTCTTCGGATTCAGCAGAAGATTTCTGCGATTTCTTTGAAGATTTGTTTACTTCTTCTTGAGATTCAGCAGAAGATTTTTGTGAATTCTTGGAAGATTTGTTGCTTTCTTCTTCCGATTCAGCGGATGATTTTTGTGATTTCTTTAAAGATTTGTTTATTTCTTTTTGAGATTCAGCAGAAGATTTTTGCGATTTCCTTGATGATTTGTTAATTTCTTCTTGAGATTCAGCAGAAGATTTTTGTGATTTCTTTGAAGATTTGTTGCTTTCTTCTTCGGATTCAGCAGAAGATTTTTGTGAATTCTTGGAAGATTTGTTGCTTTCTTCTTCCGATTCAGCGGATGATTTTTGTGATTTCTTTAAAGATTTGTTTATTTCTTCTTGAGATTCAGCAGAAGATTTTTGCGATTTCCCTGATGATTTGTTAATTTCTTCTTGAGATTCAGCAGAAGATTTTTGTGATTTCTTTGAAGATTTGTTGTTTTCTTCTTCGGATTCAGCTGATGTTTGCGATTTCTTCGAAGATTTGGTGCTTTCTTCTTCGGATTCAGCAGAAGATTTTTGCGATTTCCTTGATGATTTGTTAATTTCTTCTTGAGTTTGAGTAGAAGATTTTTGCGATATCTTTAAAGATTTTTTGCTTTCTTCTTCGGATTCAGGAGAAGATGTTTGCGATTTTCTTGATGATTTGTTAATTTCTTCTTGAGTTTGAGCAGATGATTTTTGTGATTTCTTAGAAGATTTGTTGCTTTCTTCTTTGTATTCATCAGATGATTTTTGCGATTTCTTTAAAGATTTGTTTATTTCTTCTTGAGATTCAGCAGAAGATTTTTGCGATTTCCTTGATGATTTGTTAATTTCTTCTTGAGATTCAGCAGAAGATTTTTGTGATTTCTTTGAAGATTTGTTGCTTTCTTCTTCGGATTCAGCAGAAGATTTCTGCGATTTCTTTGAAGATTTGTTTACTTCTTCTTGAGATTCAGCAGAAGATTTTTGTGAATTCTTGGAAGATTTGTTGCTTTCTTCTTCCGATTCAGTGGATGATTTTTGTGATTTCTTTAAAGATTTGTTTATTTCTTCTTGAGATTCAGCAGAAGATTTTTGCGATTTCCCTGATGATTTGTTAATTTCTTCTTGAGATTCAGCAGAAGATTTTTGTGATTTCTTTGAAGATTTGTTGTTTTCTTCTTCGGATTCAGCAGAAGATTTTTGCGATTTCTTCGAAGATTTGTTGCTTTCTTCTTCGGATTCAGCAGAAGATTTTTGCGATTTCCTTGATGATTTGTTAATTTCTTCTTGAGATTCAGCAGAAGATTTTTGTGATTTCTTTGAAGATTTGTTGCTTTCTTCTTCGGATTCAGCAGAAGATTTCTGCGATTTCTTTGAAGATTTGTTTACTTCTTCTTGAGATTCAGCAGAAGATTTTTGCGAATTCTTTGAAGATTTGTTGCTTTCTTCTTCCGATTCAGCAGATGATTTTTGCGATTTCCTTGATGATTTGTTTATTTTTTCTTCGGATTCAGCAGAAGATTTTTGCGATTTCCTTGATGATTTGTTAATTTCTTCTTGAGATTCAGCAGAAGATTTTTGTGATTTCTTTGAAGATTTGTTGCTTTCTTCTTCGGATTCAGCAGAAGATTTCTGCGATTTCTTTGAAGATTTGTTTACTTCTTCTTGAGATTCAGCAGAAGATTTTTGTGAATTCTTGGAAGATTTGTTGCTTTCTTTTTCCGATTCAGCGGATGATTTTTGTGATTTCTTTAAAGATTTGTTTATTTCTTTTTGAGATTCAGCAGAAGATTTTTGCGATTTCCCTGATGATTTGTTAATTTCTTCTTGAGATTCAGCAGAAGATTTTTGTGATTTCTTTGAAGATTTGTTGTTTTCTTCTTCGGATTCAGCTGATGTTTGCGATTTCTTCGAAGATTTGGTGCTTTCTTCTTCGGATTCAGCAGAAGATTTTTGCGATTTCCTTGATGATTTGTTAATTTCTTCTTGAGTTTGAGTAGAAGATTTTTGCGATATCTTTAAAGATTTTTTGCTTTCTTCTTCGGATTCAGGAGAAGATGTTTGCGATTTTCTTGATGATTTGTTAATTTCTTCTTGAGTTTGAGCAGATGATTTTTGTGATTTCTTAGAAGATTTGTTGCTTTCTTCTTTGTATTCATCAGATGATTTTTGCGATTTCTTTAAAGATTTGTTTATTTCTTCTTGAGATTCAGCAGAAGATTTTTGCGATTTCCTTGATGATTTGTTAATTTCTTCTTGAGATTCAGCAGAAGATTTTTGTGATTTCTTTGAAGATTTGTTGTTTTCTTCTTCGGATTCAGCAGAAGATTTTTGCGATTTCTTCGAAGATTTGTTGCTTTCTTCTTCGGATTCAGCAGAAGATTTTTGCGATTTCCTTGATGATTTGTTAATTTCTTCTTGAGATTCAGCAGAAGATTTTTGTGATTTCTTTGAAGATTTGTTGCTTTCTTCTTCGGATTCAGCAGAAGATTTCTGCGATTTCTTTGAAGATTTGTTTACTTCTTCTTGAGATTCAGCAGAAGATTTTTGCGAATTCTTTGAAGATTTGTTGCTTTCTTCTTCCGATTCAGCAGATGATTTTTGCGATTTCCTTGATGATTTGTTTATTTTTTCTTCGGATTCAGCAGAAGATTTTTGCGATTTCCTTGATGATTTGTTAATTTCTTCTTGAGATTCAGCAGAAGATTTTTGTGATTTCTTTGAAGATTTGTTGTTTTCTTCTTCGGATTCAGCAGAAGATTTCTGCGATTTCTTCGAAGATTTGTTTACTTCTCCTTGAGATTCAGCAGAAGATTTTTGCGAATTCTTGGAAGATTTGTTGCTTTCTTCTTCCGATTCAGTGGATGATTTTTGTGATTTCTTTAAAGATTTGTTTATTTCGTCTTGAGATTCAGCAGAAGATTTTAGCGATTTTTTTCTTTCTTCTTCGGATTCAGCAGAAGATTTTTGCGATTTCTTCGAAGATTTGTTGCTTTCTTCTTCGGATTCAGCAGAATATTTTTGCGATTTCCTTGATGATTTGTTTATTTCTTCTTGAGATTCAGCAGAAGATTTATGCGATTTCTTCGAAGATTGGTTGCTTTCTTGTTCGGATTCAGCAAATGATTTTTGTGATTTCTTCAAAGATTTGTTTATTGCTTCTTGAGATTCAGCAGAAGATTTTTGTGAATTCTTGGAAGATTTGTTGCTTTCTTCTTTTGATTCAGCGGATGATTTTTGTGATTTATTTGAAGATTTGTTTATTTCGTCTTGAGATTCAGCAGAAGATTTTTGCGATTTCTTTAAAGATTTGTAGCTTTCTTCTTCGGATTCAGTTGATGATTTTTGCGATTTCTTTGAAGATTGGTTTCTTTCTTCTTCGGTTTCAGCAGATGACTTTTGCGATTTCCTTGATGATTTTTTAATTTGTTCTTCAGATTCAGCACTAGATTTTTGCGATGTTTTCGAAGATTTGTTTATTTCTTCTTGAGATTCAGCAGAATTTGATGATTTTTGTAATGTGTCTGATGATTGGATTTTGTTTTTTTTGGTTTCTTTATTTAATATTTCTTGTTTAGATTGAGCAGCTTTTGTCAGTGTTTCTTCTTTACTTTCAGCTTTTTGGGATTTCTGTGATGTCTTGGACAATGTGTTGATGTTTTCGTTAGTTTTAATAATGTTTTTTTCATTTGCAGACGGAGCAGCCTTCTTTCGCGTTTCATCTTCAGATTCAGATGAAGATTTTTGAGATCTCTTTGTTGATGATTTGTTGGTATCTTTTTCTAATTCAGTTGAGGTTTTTTGTGATCTCTTTGATGATTTGTTGATATCCTCTTCAGATTCCGTTGAGGATTTTTGTGATCGCTTTGACGACCTGTTGATATCTTCTTCAGATTCCGTTGAGGATTTTTGTGATCGCTTTGATGACCTATTGATATCTTCTTCAGATTCCGTTGAGGATTTTTGTGATCGCTTTGATGACCTATTGATATCTTCTATTGATTCTGATGATAATTTCTGTGATTTCTTTGCTGATTTATTGATATCTTCTTCAGATTCAGTTGAGGACTTTTGTGATCGCTTTGATGACCTGTTGATATCTTCTTCAGATTCCGTTGAAGATTTTCGTGATCGCTTTGATGATCTATTGATATCTTCTATCGATTCTGATGATAATTTCTGTGATTTCTTCGCTGATTTATTGATATCTTGTTCAGATTCAGTTGAGGACTTTTGTGATCGCTTTGATGACCTGTTGATATCTTCTTCAGATTCCGTAGAGGATTTTCGTGATCGCTTTGATGACCTATTGATATCTTCTATCGATTCTGATGATAATTTCCGTGATTTCTTTGCTGATTTGTCAATATCTTCTTCAGATTCCGTTAAGAATTTTTGTGATCGCTTTGATGACCGGTTGTTGTTTTCTTCAGATGCAGTTGAGGATTCTGGCAAAGATAGGAGCTCTGGTTGTGATGGTAGCTCTGGTTGTGATGGTAAGGCTGGTAAGGATGGAAGTTTTGGTATGGATGGTAATTCTGCTCTAAATGGTGGTTCTGGTATGGTCAGCGACACTGGTTTTGATGGTAATTTTGGTAAAGAGGGGAGTTCTGGTAGTGATGGCAGCTCTGGCAATGATGGATGTTTTTGTTGGGTCGGTAGCCCTGGCAATAAAGGCAGTTCTGGTTTTATCGGCTGACCTGGTGGAAACGGTGGCTCTGATTGGGATGGTGGTGACGGTAAAGATGGAGAATCTGGTTGTGTTGGTAAGCCCGGTAAGGATGGAAGTTTTGGTTGGCCTGGTAAATCTGGAAAAATTGGCTGTTCTGGTAGGGATGGTAACCCTGGTACAGTTGGTATTTCTGGTCTAAATGGCTGTCCTGGTAGTGATGGCAGTCCAGGCAAGGATGGAAGCTTTGGTTGTGCTGGCAAATCTGGCAAAGCTGGTAGTTCTGGTTGGGATGATACCCCTGGTACAGTTGGTATTTCTGGTCTAAACGGCTGTTCTGGTGTTGATGGCGTCCTTGGTGGCGATGGTAGACCCGGTGAAGATAGAGAATCTGGTAGTGATGGTAGTCCGGGCAAGGATGGAAGCTTCGGTTGTGCTGGCAAATCTGGCAAAGCTGGTAGTTCTGGTTGGGATGGTAACCCTGGTACAGTTGGTATTTCTGGTCTAAACGGCTGTTCTGGTGTTGACGGCGTCCCTGGTGGCGATGGTAGACCCAGTGAAGATGGAAAATCTGGTAGTGATGGCAGTCCAGGTAAGGATGGAAGCTGTGGTTCTGCTGGTAAATCTGGCAAAGCTGGTAGTTCTGGTTGGGATGGTAACCCTGGTACAGTTGGTATTTCTGGTCTAAATGGCTGTTTTGGTGCGGACGGCGACCCTGGTGGTGATGGTAGACCCGGTGAAGATGGAGAATCTGGTAGTGATGGTAGTCCGGGCAAGGATGGAAGCTTCGGTTGTGCTGGCAAATCTGGCAAAGCTGGTAGTTCTGGTTGGGATGGTAACCCTGGTACAGTTGGTATTTCTGGTCTAAACGGCTGTTCTGGTGTTGACGGCGTCCCTGGTGGCGATGGTAGACCCGGTGAAGATGGAAAATCTGGTAGTGATGGCAGTCCAGGCAAGGATGGAAGCTGTGGTTGTGCTGGTAAATCTGGCAAAGCTGGTAGTTCTGGTTGGGATGGTAACCCTGGTACAGTTGGTATTTCTGGTCTAAATGGCTGTTCTGGTGTAGACGGCGTTCCTGGTGGTGAGGGTAGACCCGGTGGAGACGGAAAATCGGGCAGTGATGGTAGTCCAGGCAAGGATGGACGATTTGGTTGTGCTGGTAAATCTGGCAAAGCTGGTAGTTCTGGTTGGGATGGTAACCCTGGAACGGTTGGAATTTCGGGTCTATACGGTTGATCTGGTTCTGATTGCGTTTCTGGCTGTGTTGGTAGACCCGGCACAGATGGGAAATCTGGCAGCGATGGTAGTCCCGGCAAGGATGGAAGTTTTGGGTGTGCTGGTAACTCTGGCAACCCTGGTAGTTCTGGTTGGGTTGGTATCCTTGGCACGGTTGGCAGTTCTGTTCTGAACGGCTGTTCAGGTGTTGACGGCAGCTTTGGTTGTGATGGTAACCGCGGTAAGGAGGGAATCTTTGGTTGGAAAGGTAGACCAGGCAGAGATGGCAGCTCTGGTTTAAAACGCTGCTCTGGTATGACAGGTTGGCTTGATTGAAATGGATTAAAAGGTTGCAGAGGTTGTAAGGGTTTTGATCCGAACAGATTTTGGAATTCTGTAAAAAAAATATTTATGCAACGAAACATCTTACTAACATTGTATCTTTTCGGATGGCATCAAAAATTAAACTTAGGGGCTGCGTCAACCTTCAGGACGGCACGGGAAGGGAATTTTAGTGACAAACTGCAATGTACCCTCTGTTTGTAAACTACATTTCAAAATGCAATGACAGTTTTGTTAAAGCATACGCGACTTGCTAAAACCATTTATATGGCAATAAGTACCTTAGTTTATAATCTCACAAGGTATAATCTTGTTCCTGACCTAAAAATCCCTTGCCGATCCGTGCCAATAGTTTTTGTCATTACATTTGCGCAATCATAAAAAAACATTTGTTCAGACGATAACGTCACACGGTTTTATAGGAATATTTTTTTATAACACGTGCAATATTGTACTAAAAGATAATATATTCAGAATTTTATTTGAAAAATCTGTTATTTAAATATAATGTAATGTAGATGTGATTTACATACCATATGGCTTCGCATGTGCCAAGCTGGCCTGGAACAGAAAACAATCTGTGATGATATTTCATATCATTGTATTGTACCTTGTCACATCAAGTTATTTGACTTACTTTGGTACAGTTCCACCACATTAACTTGTACGGTAACTGGCGAGTTGACGATTGTCAAATTGGAAAATATGTATGGGTTAAGATTGTTTGGACAGGTGTCAAAAGTCAGTTAATGTAGGTGTAGCTGAACCTTAGTCCGATGGAGGTTTATTGTGACTAGGTACTGAAGTGCGTAAAACGAATGATGTTGTACACAGAACTATTAACAATATTCTTCTTCATTCAGCAGTATGTATTACAAGAAGATAATATAGTAGGTAAGGATGGCATGGCTGAAGCATTCCTATAAAACTGATTGTAATCCTCCATGGAGTGTATTCACTTTCTTCAGAATCTTCTACAGTTGCATGCTAATAGAATGATGATGTTTAATCTCCAAGACGATTCATTAAATTGTTTGCGCTCCATTGTTCGAAAATCCGTTAACATCGAAGGATGCTCTTGACATATTAGCTCTTCAATGCTCTTCTAGTCCTTCAATTGCCCTCTCTAGGGTAGTCACTTACTCACTACTATCTACACTTTTCTTTTAGTTGTCATTTAAACAATAAAGCTAATTAAATGATTTTGTTGTTGATGTTCGATGTTTAACAACCACTGTACTTACAAATGCTAGAATGGCCGCGATGGCGGCGCGTAAGGCCCTCATGATTGGCCAAAGACAACGTCTCTATGGCCGGACGGATACCGTATGTCCTCCAGGCATGATGCACAACTATATATATCCTTCGCATAACAACGCATATAATTTGCGATCCAGACGGTTAATTGTGAAATTTAATTATAATGTTAACGTCAATTGATACATCTGATCAAACATGCTTGAGCGTGTATTAAGTTGCGGCACAAAATTGAACGATTTCACAGAGATTTTCACGTCCACGCAGGATTTAGTTTGTCGAATTATTTCACTCTCGCTGGCCTGATGTGGTCGTGATTTTGACACATCTTTACAAATTAGGTATTTTTTATCTTACCTTTATGTAATAGATCGGTTGATCGGGCAACATTAGCTGTCCAATTAGGTCTTTTCTCCAGCCTCCCAGCATACATTTTCCTATATCGTAAACTAGCCGCTGCTCGTATCTTTGTTCGTGTTATTTCAAAATAAAAAGTATTATATACGTTAATCTACTATATCATCTATTTTTCTACCCATTATCAACCAAATCATCCAAACATTTATGCATTTACACAAGCTTTTGCGTTTATAGTAAACGTAATTTGGAAAATAATGCCGAGTCTGCTTGGGTCTCGTTGATCAGGGTTGACGCTTACCTCAATTACCCATAACCGGATTTCAAAGTACAAGGAAAAACTGTGGTCTGGTGTCTGTTTTCGACTTTTTCGTTACCTTTTAACCGACTTGAATAATAGGTAAATATATTATTTAAAATAACGAGTCCAATTTTGCTTCTTGACATTTGGTAATTATCTTCCTGTCAATAGAGTTTATTTCATGGACCTAAATATATTAAGTCCATGGTTTATTTTATCATCATCATCATTATCATCTGTTGGCATGTTACTATCAGTACGTCAGTAGGGCTGAATTGGTGAACCACGTCTGACTAAAATTTTATTACGTCCTTGTGTATGATGTTTGTAGTAGGTTTGTAATTGCTGCTTTTATTTTATCCAGCTTTTTATTATATTTTGCTAATGATTATATTGTGTTCATATTCAACGCGTTAGGATAGCTGATTTAGTCTGTACTTAATTACACTCGCATAACTACTGGAGTGAAACAAATATCACTACTTCGAAATTTGGCTACTGTGCCGATCATCACAGATCATCCTCTTATTAATTTGCCTGTAATTTCATCTTAGCGCTCGTGACAAAAGACTTTTGTGATATTTTAATAAACTCGTACCACAGCCATTCTGTAGGTATACCACGAGTTAAAGCTAAAAATGATGTTAGTTTTTTTATGTTTATAATAAATTTGCTTTCCCGGCGCATTTCGTAATACCTATTTGTTTTTTTAACTTCAAACTTTTTTAACCTTCCCTGGACTTCCACAATTATTTCAAAACCAATATTAGCCAAAGGTCTAGCCGGTGCAGAACTAACGAACAGTTATACATTTTTATAGATTAAACCAATTTTTAAAACTGATATCCCACCCTGCTAAGTAAATAATAATTAACTTTTGGACTTAAAATCAAGGACGTAATTTAGTACTGAGGCGTAGCCAAGTGGCAATTCGACAACTTCGATATGGTATTAACAAATTTATAAATCTATACGTTTAACAATTCAAGACTACGTGACTTATTAAAGTAAAATGTTTATTTAATAATTTCAGAACAAATACATTTTCGAATAAATTTGGCGCCCAACGTGGGTTTTACTATTGAATATTTTGGGAGTGTTATATTTACTATTGAATTAAAATGAGTAATAGATAATGATCTTTTCAAATACATGCTAATATAGTGTAAGTACTTAAATTAGTAGCAACAAACATTTATAGACATTCCAATATTAAGTTGTTTGTGGCTTCTTACCCTTAATATCGATGACAGTTTGCAAATTACGTAATGAAATAAATGCACCTACTTAAATGTTTAATTTTAATTAAATGACGAGAAAAATAAATGTGAATGCTTATTGGCCGCAGTCCGTTTCATGGTGAGTCTTGCAGCCACTTGTACAAACGAATTTAGTCCGCCATGACTGTTTATAACATAAATTCTGTCTTGTTTTGAGTTCGATATTTAATAACCTTGTTTGATTTTAAATTGGTATTATGACGTGTACTGTTAACTATTTGTATCTTGTACAATATGTTAATGATTTTTGTTCATTGTATGTTTACAAAAGCGCATAGTAATCTGAAACGCATTTTGATAAATAACCATCCAAGTATCCAAGACCTGCATTCTGTTGAAATATTACTTTCTTGCTGTGTGGATTATATCAGGCAACGTTAAAATATTACATGAAAGATGGTATGATGAATGAATTTTTCATTGCAACTAATGTAATGGAATCTTGGTTAGTCATAAAAATCTTTAATATTTTATAACATAATCCTTATTAGTCATGGAATAATATGAAGGAAATAGGAGTTTTTGAGAATGAGAATCAAAATTGTATGGTTAATATTGAAAATGTATTATTTTTCTTCTAAACTGTGCATCAGGTTTGTGTATTTATATTTGTTTTGGAAACTACTAGCGCCGCAGTGGGGAAAAAATCAACTAAATTTAAATCACCTGACTAATTTTACGTCCACATTCAAAGGGCTATGTTTCAATACGTTATTAGTTGAAAGGTCACAAAAGGCATTGCAGATACGCAAATATCGGCTAAATCGTGTTTGGAACTATCATCAGACCATACACCAGTAATAATAACCTTAAAAAAAGGTGCTCAGATTACGCATAAACAATGTAGACTTCATAGCCGCAAAACAAACTGGTCCCTTTTCCGATATTTAGTGTCCTCCAAAATTAATAAAAAAATGTCACTTAAAACAGATGAAGACATTACAATTGCAGTGGAACATTTTAATAGCTGCATTCAGACATCGGCATGGGAGGTAACTCCAGATCAACAGGATTCCTCTTCAAACTCCTGTCCGCAAAGCATAAGAGAAATAATCTCTGAAAAACGGTCTGTTAGAAAAACCTGGCAACAGACGAGACACCCTGAAGACAAGAAAAGGCTAAATTACATCACATCTAAACTTAAGCGAGTGCTTGCAGAGTACAAAAATTCAGACGTCGAAAAATATCTGACCAACCTTGACACTACGCAGGCAACGGACTACTCTTTGTGGAAAGCCACAAAGAAATTAAAGCAACCCAAGTTATACTCGCCTCCCATACGTAAGTCAGACAATTCATGGGCAAACAGTGATTTAGAGAAGGCTAAAACATACGCCTCGCACTTAACAGAGGTGTTTAAACCGAACGAAAACGAAGGCCCTATTGACACTGCTCATAAAATTTCTAAAGCACTATCTACAACTTATCAGCTTGACCCTCCTTTGAAGAAATTTACCAAAACTGAGGTGCGTGACGCCATATTAAAACTAGATCAACACAAAGCACCCGGCTATGATCTAATAACGGCGAGAGTTTTAAGGGAATTACCCTTAGAGGGTATTGTCGTACTGACGCAGATATACAACGCAATATTGTGTAGAAATTACGTCCCACCGCAGTGGAAGGTCGCCCAAATTATCATGATATTGAAGCCAGGAAAAAGTGCTGAAGAGCCAAAATCTTATCGCCCAATAAGCCTTCTACCGATAACGTCAAAGGTCCTGGAGATTCTGTTCCTGAGCAGAATGAATCCCATACTTAAGGAAAGGAAACTCATTCCAAACCATCAATTCGGATTCAGAAGTGGTCATAGTACAATAGAACAGGTCCATAGACTGGTGGATAGTATATACACTTGCTTTGAAAATAAACAGTACTGCTCTGCGGCATTTCTGGATATATCTCAGGCGTTCGATCGAGTATGGCATGAGGGCCTTCTTTATAAAATAAAAGAAATGCTCCCAATAAACCATTTCCTTTTTCTAAAATCGTACCTAAACGAACGCCGTTTTTTTGTAAAACATGGTGAAGATACTTCAGATCTCCAGGAGATTTATGCTGGTGTTCCCCAGGGTAGTGTCTTGGGCCCAACATTGTACTTACTGTTCACATCAGATTTACCAGTGACTGAAGGTGCAAAAGTCGGTACATTTGCTGATGATACAGCTATTCTTGCTGTGGACAAAGTGGCTGCTAAAGCTTCGTACCAGCTCCAAAAGAGCCTGGATAACATCTCGTCATGGCTTAAGACATGGCGTATTAAAGCCAATGAAACCAAGTCAGTGCATGTCACCTACACACTGAGGAAAGAGACCTGCCCAACTGTCACATTGAATAATGTTGCTATACCTCAGGCCGATGAAGCGAAATATCTGGGACTGTATTTAGATAGACGACTTACGTGGAAAAAGCACATATTTACCAAGCGCAAAGCTCTAGGCATACAGCTCAGAAAATATTACTGGATACTAAATAGAAATTCCAAGCTGTCACTTAACAATAAATTGCTCGTTTATAAGTGCATTATAAAGCCGACTTGGACGTATGGAATTCAGTTGTGGGGCACTGCATCTAATTCCAATCTGGAAATATTGCAAAGATTTCAGTCGAAACTCTTAAGAATTATTGCTGACTCACCACGGTACATGACAAATCAGAGATTGCACCACGATTTAGAAATTCCAACAATTAAGGAAGAAATAATGAAGGTGACACCAAAGTACAGAGACCGTATACTAAACCATTCCAACGAGCTTGCTGCAGAGTTGATGAAGCCGAGAATCATATTCTCAAGACTCAAAAGGAAAACACCTTTGGATTTGTGTCAATAACACAGCAGATAAGTCTGGGACATTAAATGTACAAATGTCATCTACATTGAAGTGGCTATGTCGCTGGATATAGACCACATAAGAGTTGCAATAATAATCTTCATACTGCTAAATGTCCATTAGGAGACAGATTGCAGTAATTTATTTAAATTAAAAAAAAAAAAAAAAGTTGAAAGGTGAGTAACGCTTGTTAAATCAACTGTCGGCCTGGTCATTTAATTAAATGTCGTCATTCAATGAACGCATTAGTCATTTAATGAAATAGCAGATTCAACCAGATGACTGCGACATTTTTACCGGATGATTGGGTGTTTTAAGCCTGCAATGTCGTAAACAAACAGGAAATATCTCCCAAAAAGAAATTTTCTTCCCGAGATTTGAACTCACGTCCTATACCCGTAAATTATTTTGGGGATGTAGAATGCGGATGTTATTATTTAAAA
Source organism: Glyphodes pyloalis (assembly GCA_037074685.1). Lineage (NCBI taxonomy): Eukaryota > Metazoa > Arthropoda > Insecta > Lepidoptera > Crambidae > Glyphodes > Glyphodes pyloalis. Next base: position 1,688,528 of record JAYKKO010000003.1, on the reverse strand, counting down.
ATCCTGTCGCAATTGTCTATGATTGTTTTAATTTGGGCTCCCCAGAATGCCAGCGGTCGTTTTCTGACATCACAGTTGTAAAATTGAACGGAAACCATTTTGCTTCTTACCTTTAAGTTTAATGTATCTTTTATTTTTAATACGCTTAACTATTTGAAACAAATAATACACCTCAGATTTCTGTTATAACTTTATTTACAACTTACACTTACTTAATTAACTTACAAGTATGAAAATAATTATTTTGTTCCGTAACTAATTATTATGCAAATAAGCGATAGCATAAGTACATAACCCTACTTAAAATAAATAAAAATTGTATCAATGTACAATAAGTAAACGATTACTTACAATGCAGTAAACATTATAAGTGGCATGTCTCAATGACATATGGCACAACACATAACAATAAAAGTAGAATACAAAGAGGATTTCTAGAAAATGCTTTACATCGATACATTTAAACGTAGCCTATAACTTAAAATAAAATTGCTCAAATTATTGTAAATAATTTTAATGACTCAAGTGTGTACGTCAATCCGATCATTAACGTCAATGCATTTACGAAATGCTAATAATGAAATCCGTTGTTCAATTATTGACTGATTTATTTATGACAAGAGCCTTCTGTCTCTTTCTAATAGTAACTATTGATGTTATTTATATAAGATTAAAAAAATTAAGTTTTATACAAACCATATTAAATGATTCGATGGAATTTATCGCAGTATGGTGAACATAGGAAACAAAATGTCTATCGATTAAAATCAGCGGGATTCCATTTAGTAAGTAGGTACTTGATTAAATGAATGAAAGTAGTTTAATGAACTCGAGAATATAACTTCGTGACACACAAATCGCACCTTTTAGTCAAAATATACATGTTTTGAAACTGGTTTTATACTTAGAATGTATGTGTTATTCAAGTCGACGATTAATTTCGGTATCTGTAAATTTTGACACACTGAATCAGGGCTGTCCAGACCACATGTGATCCGGGGCCAATTAAATCACTGAATAGATAAATAAAGTGTTGCACGCGAGGCCTGGTTTGTACAGGCTGAATATAGCCACAATGGTTAAGAGAATTCGAACAAAATTTCTCCTAGTTCCCACACTGAATTGTGTTATTGATATTGTTCAATATTTATTTAATTTTAAGGTATCAATACCATAAAAAACTATACTTTAAATCGACCATATTGGTTAATGCAAATTAACTTTGAAATTTGGATTTTAAAATGCCCCGCGGCTACTTAAAAGTCAGTGTAATGAGACGTAAAATTGTGACGTCATATATTGGTATAATCTATTAAGGATTCCTGATTCCGCCAGTCAATAGCAGACTACTGTTCGATTCTGTTAAGTTATTTAATCGTCATGTAAATTGGTTGCAGTTTTTATTATTAATTCAGACGCCGCAGTTATACATTCTCAATTTTGGTCACTTTTAGGTATGAGATAGGAGCATATCCGCGAGATTTATTCAGGAAAAATATGGCTTGATTTATACATAGTTTGCTCAAACCTTAAATACATTCATGTCGTAGGTACCTGTAGGTAGTTTGACTCAGGGCACCTTTCTGTTTGACCCCTGGGCTCGCGGTGGCCCATAATTAATTATTCATAGACGCTGTATTAGACTAAATTATTATTATTGACTGTATTATTGTAAGCTAAAACCGTTCCAGCCTCGTAGTCAGTTGGTTGGAGAAAAACTGATGGTCATTTTTAACACGTTACGAATCGTAAAATATTTGAACAGGGCTTCTACTCTTGAAAACGAAACGAACAAACGAAAGGTTTCGTTTTTGAAGATTGATCAAAAGTTAGGGAATTAAAACGTGATTTTTGATAATATTTTGTTTTTTGATAACGCTCTATTCGCATTCGAAGTGTGTTAGTTGCGATAATGAGCAATAAAAAATACTAAACGTCATCGGATCCGACATATTTCGTTTTCAAGAGTAGACGCCCTGGGCACTAGTCAACCACAGACTTTAATAAAAGAAATGGCGTCAGAAATCTAGCGAAGGAATAACTTCCAAGTTGTAATTATTAAGATTTATTCAAGATGAAGATGTAATCATTGAAAATTTAGTCACTGGTATTTTACGATCGAGGTATTAGATCTGTTCGGGCTTAGTGTCAGGACAGCGTTGGTAGGTCCTCCTGTAGTTACAGCACCAACACGTTCCACTGTTTGTTTAGGCGTTGCAAACACAATAAAGTGATTCTAAATGAAAAGAGAATATACTTTAAGAGCAGACTCGCCGCTAAACTTAGTGAACAGTTTGCTCAGAGGTCTTCAAAATAGGGAACAAGTAGAAAACTCCTCGAACAGTCTCTAGTCACTGGTGTTTTCAATTAACCTACGGCTGTGGTGGTATCTGATCCGCTTGTATTGCTGCCTGGGGGGGCAGCGGCCGGTGGTCCTCTCGTACTCGCCATACTCGCAAGTAGGGGAGTTGCAGTCGCCATGGTCGATGCAGACGCGGTCGCTCATGCCGAAGTGTTCCCTGCCGCGTGCGAGAGAGAGACAGCCGTTTTTGCGCCTGTGGTCGGGCCAGTCGCACACGCACGAGCAGAGGCCCTCCTTGAGCGGCTGCGCTAGAAATAGCTTGGGGCATGTGCACCTGAAATGATAATTTTGCTCAGATTATTTCACAGACGGGGTTCTCTCATCCAGAGGCATCTCTTACTCTAGTTTTTTTTATAGTAGCCCAGTATATTGTCTCCTACCTCATGTTAAGCAAGAGAGGAACCCACTTCGTGATCACAACGGTTATGATAACCCAGGTGATTTATTTCCGAGGTGATCAAAGTGGACTAATCTATTCCACTTTGGTTGCGTTCCACTTAGCGCTCAAAACGCTGAAAATGCTCCATTAGCCGTTCCACAAGGCGACCGCGATCGTTGTGGTCGCGGCGAAAACGTCACTCATGACGTCATTACTCTCGCTCACGCCATGCTCAAAACGAGGTGGGTCGAAGTGGACGTTGAGAAAATTTCGGCGCCATATTTAAAATTGTTTTGAAATAATATGATCTTTAAAACTCGGAAAATGGCGGCGATTAAATTCACTAAAATTGTATTATATGATTCGGAAAAAGATATTGCAGTAGAAACTTTTGTTTCTTTCACCTGAAATGACTTTTGAATTCTTCTTCGGAATAAAGATTAATTACATTCTCATAATCAATTATTCGTGGCCTAAAGTTTTCGCTTTTCACGATTATAATTTTGCAAAATTGCATTCCACTCTTCATCTCAACTAGATGAAGTAAGTAGTTTCTGGAACATTGCGATGCACCAACAAATATCCCACTGCCGTAAAAGACATTCCGATTATATTAAATCTCGAATTGTTTAAAAACTAATCTTAAAATAAAAAATAAATTATTAAATTGTATATTTTTTTAAATATAAATCAAGTTAGCCTACAACAATTAAAGTTCATTGTTAATAATTACCAAATTTTAACCTAACCTCTTTAAGCTCTTACTTTTTGTTCCAAAACTCGCCATTGATGTTTACATGAACGCTTGAAACGCTCCAATAGCCATTCCACTTGAGTATATGATATTAACGCTGACAAGCAAGAGGAACGGAAAAAACTGCGGTCGTAAGCGTTATCGTTCTAAGCCCTTTGTGGAACGCCCCCTTTGATCACCCGGGTGATGTCACCCAGTTGATTTATTCCCGAAGTGATCAAAGTGGAATAATCCGATACTACGGTATCCGTTATTTAGATTGGTATTGGTGGTACCGAACCCTGGGCTCCATAATGAACGCATAACCAGTATATTTATTAAGGTAGCAATGTCAATTTAAGACCAAGTTAATGTATATGTTTTTTTGCTTTAGTCTAATATTTTGATCTGTTATACATGCTTTACCTACGTAACTGAGGGGGAGAGGTGTGCTCCTCCTCCCTCTCGACGCTGGGCTCCTCGGTGGAGGCCCGCCAGTCGTTCTGCCGCTGCCGGGCCTCTTCGCTTGACTCGTAGCTTTTCCTTCTTGTCACGTGGTCTACCTGCAGCAAACAAGCGGGAGGCGGTTAGTCAAAGGACGATATAGATAAGAGAAGTTTGCAAAATTTTTGTTGTTCCACTGATACTCTTAGTAATTTGGCGGAGTGACGGTCTGCGCAAGATTCAGCAATAAATTGCTATGCCCTACCCCTCTTAAAATTTTAAAGCAAGCGACATTTTTTGCATTTTTCACTTAGATGTACAGCCAGCATTGTCACATTAAACCTGTTAAATTAAATATGTAGTCAGTAACACGGTTACCTTAATGTGACAAGGCACTGAGTTGTTTACAAAGTAAAAATTCTGACCGTATAAAAGCTAGCATAAGCAATCAAAAACCGGCCAAGTGCGAGTCACACGAAGGGATAATTACGATTATCTATTCAATATTAGACACAATTATCTATTTTTGAACTTAACTAAATATTCTGTGAATATTTCAAGTATTGAACAACAGTTTTTATTAAAACCGAGCAAAAAAAATAACACGTTTTTTGTATAGGATGGGATGCCTCCCTTTAATAATTATTTTATTTGGTTTTTAGTCTTTTGGCGGCTACAGAAATACATAATATGTACAAATTTTAATTGTCTACTACGGTTCTTGAGATAGGTACAGCTTGGTGACAGACAGACGGACGGACAGACAAACGGCAAAGTCTTTGTAATCCGGTCCCGATTTTACCCTTTGGGTACAGTCAGCGTCATATAGTTCGTGATACTCAGGGTACTCTAATAAATAGACGCAACTAAAAAGTCAATAATATCGGTACACACAAAGTTTTCTTATTGTTGTCAACAGTTTTGTCGCTCAAAAGGTCGACACACCTAAAATGTCATATAAATCGGCTCAGTCTAACTGCCATAAATATGGTAACAGTCTTCCCGCCAATGGTATCCAAACGTTCTAAGTGTTCAAAAATATGAAACACATTAGAAAAATACGCCAGCATGAAACCTCATTACGCAATCGCGTATTGAGGTTTCATGCTGGCTGATGATTTTCACACTAGATTTAGTGTTTGAATGTAATTCTATTATCTGTCAGTTTATGTCAACTAACCATCAACTACCCATCAGTCGTATCAATGTGAAGTGTAATATTAGAGACAGTGCAGTGAAATAGCCAAAATAGGTTTATTATGCGATTTGGATTTTTTATGTCTTTTGTTACGTTCGAAAGTAGCTTTATCAGAACTGCTCAGTTTATCGTTAATACGGAATGTGTTCATTTCAGTTAGGTACACAAGTAAAATTAAATACGAAATATACCTCATAACTCATATTCATTATCATTGAGGTTAACGTCTATTTAGCTGTAGCTGTTTATTGCTTATATTTTTTTAACATACCTTGAGACATATCGTCCGTACTGAAAATTCAAGTTTCTAGTTTTGTCTACAAGGAAGCTATAGGGGATCGAAAATGGCCTGATAAGGATGGTACGGCCGTGCCGGTTTTTTTTGCTTGACTTGGTCCTCCCCACTGCCGTGCCCCCAGATATCGTAAATGGCTATGCAAGAAATTCTGAAGTTCTATACAAAACAAAACAGAAGTCTATGACGTCGGGCTTAAAATGAAAAGGACAGCAGTAGTTTCTATCGCTTTCACTTTGTGTTTACATTTTTTGAAACTAATTGATTAGGAAAATAATATTTAAATAGTATAGGAGTAAGGTTTATTTTTCTAATGTGTTTCATATTTTTGAACACTTAGAACGTTTGGATACAATTGGCGGGAAGACTGTAACCATATTTATGGCAGTTAGACTGAGCCGATTTATATGACATTTTAGGTGTGACGACTTTTTGAGCGACAAAACTGTTGACAACAATAAGAAAACTTTGTGTGTACCGATATTATTGACTTTTTAGTTGCGTCTATTTATTAGAGTACCCTGAGTATCACGAACTATATGACGCTGACTGTACCCTAAAAAGGATATCCAAAGTCATTTCAAGTGGATGAAGTTACTGGCACAGCTGGTATAAAAAAAATGTGCCATACCTCTGCCCTCGAGCGCACGGTGGTCTGCAAGGTCTCTCGAGAGACGCACGCGCAGTGAGTGTGGTTGAAAAAGCGCATGCGCTTGGCGCTCCGGCTGCCGTCTGCCTTTTGGAGCTGGGGATAACAAAAGTATTTCATGATCACCATACACGTCACATAAGTTCTTAACTATACACACAGTTACTACGGGTTAACTAACTAAGGGATCCGGTGGAGGGTAGAGGAAAGAAAAGCACAGACCAAAAAATGTTAGTCAAATGTAATGAAAGAAAGAAGAAAGAAAACATTTTTTTGGCACCCATAGACTCGCACTAACTTTATAACAGTACGGTAGATACACATAAATAAGGTATATTTACGCCAATCTGCTGTAGGGGGTCTAACTTCACGGGTAAGGGTAGCTATTATTGGCATTCGGGGTTTGTATAAATGGCTCAAAACTTTTGTCGCAGGCCCTCACCATAAGGCCTGCCCCTTAGAGGTAAAGTAGTGAAGTTTTTAGTAGGTGCGAGTACTACGTACCCGTTTCCCCAAACGGCCGATGGTGGCATTTATAAATTTTTCCACGGTAAAAAAAATATTAAGAAGGTACAAACAAAGAGGCAATAAAACATGCAAAGGCAAATCAACAATGTCTTGAGGAAATTTATTAAAAAAGTGATATTTCAACCAAAGAATTAATTACCAATTTTAAGAAGTCTACGTTTAGGTACTGCAAGCTTGTGTTCATTTCTAGTGTTCATGCAGATAGCGTCTGATTTTTTATGGAGCATAGCATTTTTAAGAATGGCTACTCACATAGAAGGGTATTTCGACGTGTTCCCCGGCCACGGGGGCGCACACCTCGTTCTCGTCGTAGCAGCAGCCGGAGTCAGGTGCACAGCGATGCAACTGCACACACGGCGGCAGGTATCTGGAATGCATCAAATTAATTTTGAGGGTACCGTCTACTAAAAGCCTTACTATTTTTTTTCTAACTTGGTTTAAACCACGCCGACTGTGCCTTACTTTTCATGGTGTCATTTTCAAACGTTACAAATGCTTCTATGTTTTTTTGCGTTTATTGGTAGCTCCCATAGGAAACATCGGCCTAGGCCGGTGCTCCTAGACTCCGATGATAACTCTCGATATGACGATGGCTATGTACCTAATTTTACACTGATACGGCAGAGAGCACTTACCGTAGGCTAAGAAGTTAATATAACAGAATAGCGGTCCCGGTGAACTTCGTTTCGCCTTAGAGGATTTTCCCGCTTTTCTGTTGAAAATTTTCCTGAATTTTCTTTGCTATAAACCTCACGGAGCCCGAGACCTTTTCAATGAATGTAAAATCGTAGAATGCGTTCTGGAGTTATAGCGTCAGGAAGGAAAACCCGACTTATTTTTATATAGTATATAAATGAATTGCCTGAGATGACTTGCGGTTAGCACTATTTCTAAGAGCAGCACGCGCTCTACGTGAAAGTTCAATTCCCACACCCGAGTGAACGAATTTTTGATGATTTTTTTCTGTTACTGTTTAATAATCCTTCGTAGAGCTGTAAGGGGTGAAAGCCTTCCGCTCTCCCGCAAGCCCGGTTAAGATGAAAAGGTCATCGGCGGCCATTATCTATTGTCAGTTTGGAAGAAAAAACTTTTCGTTCACTGGGAGCTACGAAAAGGATGCAAGTGTATGGTGGACTTACACTATATTAGAAACAGAAAAATTTTATCTCCCCTTGCGGTGCGGGAATTGAACCCACGACCTTCACTGAGCTGAGCTAACCGCAAGTTATTGTAGGCGACGAAATTTTTCTGCTGTATCAACCGTTAGCCTTTCGGTAAGTGCCCCCTGCCGAATATGTTTAGAACTACATACTCATCGGCCCGTGTCTGTTTCTAATATTTAAAGTTCGCTAGTACGGCGTTTAGTACTATAAAAATAATAAAAATGGACTTACACTATGTTGGCAGATGGCGCTAGGTGCCTCACGGTGAACCAGCGCGGCTGCGGCCTTGTGCACTTAGCTGATTTGATGACGGCTGCGATGTTGGCGAATGCTGCGCGCTGCAGCGCCGTCCGCTGCCGGGCAGTTAGGTTCGCTGGAAACAAAACCAGGAGTGTTTTGATCACATAACCATTGTTGTATTCTTACAAATCACGGATGGAAAACAATTTGTTCCACTTTTCACTTTCTTACTAAGTCTTTTATATTTTTTAGGGTTAAATAATACTCACCATTATTGATTTTTGTTTAATTTTAGTCAAGTCGATCGATTTTTTTAGAAAAAAAATTGCAAATTTATAAATACGAGTAGATTGCAAGAAAGTAATCGATATATGACGATAGCATTGGCTTTATTCTAGGATCATTTTAAACGATATTTATGACAATACGTTAATCCGGATAATTATAATCTATTCATTCATTATTGTAGTCGGTATTGCCTGTATAATTTGATCAATTTAGATTATTTGGGTTAGTCACAATTGATCGATATTCTGCAACATTGCTGTGAATTTAAATTGGTTTAATCAGTGAAACAAACATGGTCTATGAAAATCTCTGCAAAAACAGAGGGTCTGTTCCCAAAAACGAAATATGTAGAATCTGAAGACCGAAAGTAATTTTTAATTCTCATAGTCGCAATCAAATGCCCTTCGAATAAAAATAAGCGTTTTCAAAAAACGGATTAGTATATGCATATCAAAAACGACGTTTTAACTCCCGAACTTTTGATTAATCTGCAAAAGCGAAACCTTTCATTTGTTCGTTTCGTTTCGTTGGTAGCTCCCATAGGAAACATCGGCCTAGGCAGGTGCTCCTAGACTCCGATGATAACTCTCGATATGACGATGGCTATGTTACACTGACACGGCAGAGAGCACTTACCGTAGGCTAAGAAGTTAATATAACAGACTAGCGGTCCCGGCGAACTTCGTTTCGCCTTAGAGGATTTTCACGCTTTTCTGTTGAAAATTTTCCTGAATTTTCTTTTCTATAAACCTCACGGAGCCCGAGACCTTTTCAATGAATGTAAAATCGTGGAATCTGGAGTTACAGCGTCAGGAAGGAAAACCCGACTTATTTTTATATAGTAGATAAATGAATTGCCTGAGATGACTTGCGGTTAGCTCAATTTCTAAGAGCAGCACGCGCTCTACGTGAAAGTTCAATTACCACACCTGAATGAACGAAGTTTTGATGATTTTTTTCTGTTACTGTTCCTACGAAACCTTTCATTTGTTGGTTTCGTTTTTGGGAGTTAGACCCCAGGTTCGGATTCAGCACTTACAATCATCCAGTATCGCGGGCCTCTCGTTGGTGGCCGCGATGGGGTCCACAGCTGACACCACCGTCTCCTGGAACCTGGGCTTGATCAGGTCTGAGGGTGTGATCACAACGGGCCTGGACGTCGACGCGCTGTCGGGGTCCTCGTCAGCATAGAAGTCCGCTGGGTAGTCTCCCTCTGGGGGATCCTGGAAATTGGAAATAGATTGTAAATTTACTGTCCAAGTTTTTGATTTGCTAGGAACATAATTATGTTATACTAGCTGTCCCGCGACTTCGTTCGCGTGGACTACATCCTTTCATGGTCGGTTTTACCCCTTGCTCCCCTAATATTCAAAACAAAAAGTAGTATATATTTTAATCCAAGTTTTGAGCTATATTTGTGCCAAATTTCATATCACTAACTTCAAAAATAAACATTTTTCCATATAAACTTTCAAAGGTGGTATTACCCCCCCCCCCCCTTATTTTCTAATAATAAGTAGCCTATGTCCGTTCTTGAGATTCAACGTATACCTATACCAAATTTCATCAAAATCCGTTCAGCCGTTTAGGCGTGAAAGAGTAACAGACAGACAGACAGACAGAGTTACTTTCGCATTTATAATATTAGTATGGATTAATGACTAGTTTTTTTCTTTTTCTAACCTTTTAAACCTTGTCTGGACCTTCACAATTATTTCAAAACCAACATTAGCCATATCTTTTTAGCAGTTGTCGAGTTTAAGTGAGACTAACGAACAGCGAATTGTTTTTATAGATAAGAAGAAGATAAAAATGTTTGGACTTGAAAGCATTATTATTTATGTACACTAGACATAAGCTATATTGTTTATATATCTCTTTTCTTGCATGTTTCTATATTTGTAAGGTTTGCAAAAAGTAGCTATCGAATTTCTTGCATATTCTTCTCCATAGCATCAACATTCCGAGCAGAGCAGTAGTTTAAACATAATATGACGATTCATACATTCTTTTGTAAAAGTTTACATGAATAACGATATTTTCTGTTCTATTCTATTCTACTGCATGATGACTACGTAAATGGTTGATTTGCCAATATGCTGAGAATATTCAAATTTTAACCTAGTTTTCATTTTATTACAGATAAGTATTTTTAGTTCCGGCTAATACCTACTCAATAGACTTGAAGTGTTACTTGTAACCTACATGAATAAATGAATTGACTTTGACTTTGACTTTAGACCTCGTTACCCGCTAGTATGGCGGAACACACGTCATACTACACAGTTTGGACATTGTATAGCCCATATGTCGTGGGCGGGTGGGTTTTAATTCTTATTAAAATTGAACTAAGCAAACATGACTACTTTCACACTATTATAAGAAACACACTCTATTTCCGTACTAACGGAGTTCCAACAAGCGCACAAAATGCATTGCCCGACGCAATTCCAAAACAATTCCTTGTAAAGCTTAGTCAGTGTGCAAGAATGCGCCTGCGCCGGGAGTCGAACGCCGGACCGAGAATAGCAGCTATTTCGAGACACCGCGCCTGTTTCTTTGCGTCTCCGATCGATCGATCGATATAGCATCGATACGAAAGATCCATTGAACTTGCGCTTTGATCTATTTCGGTTATCAATTACGGTTTATGATCTAGCTATCTGCATCGTAAATCTGGAATATTGGTTTAGCTTACATTTCTGATATGAACAAACAAGGCATTGGTTGTTCTGATTGTACTTTTAAAAGCTTTTTAGTAGACGTAGGGCCGTTTTAGGGATTCATTGATTGACCACCCACGATATGTAAAGAACTATGTTAAAAGTGCCACTGCTTATTATTAAACCCAATAAAGTACCTAATGGTTCGATTCTCGTTTTTTTTTATTTATGGTTTCTATTCCGCGTTAAAAAACAACCTTAGCAGCCTTAAAAGTTAGTAAATTTATGAAAAACAACACAGTGATTCCGCCAATGTCAAGTGTTTAGAGAGACACGTCACAAGAGGAGACTGCGCAGTGATTTGAGCTAATTTGATTCTGAGGTCTTCATTAAGAACCTCAAACGAACACTAAGAACACATTAAAGACAACACAACATTTATGGAAGAAGGGAAGAGAAAATCATAGCCTAATATATCATACATAATACCTAATTACTCACACGTAGGAACACAACAACACAGAAGTGATTGTTATTTGGCTGCGGTCTTCTGTAAGGTGGAGGTATTTCACCAATCGAGCTCCAGAGAACTGTGCTCCAGTTCGAGCGTCAAATCGCTATGCCCTACCTCTCTTAAATATTCTTCTTCTTAAAAAAGAGTTAAGATTCTCGTTTGGGGTAGGTAACTGACTTATCTAAAGATACCGTTTGACATTTCGATACTGTTTTCCATAGTTGATTAACCTTTATTTTGACTGTCTAAATCCAATGAAAGTTCTGTACAATTTTCGTTCCTGCTTTAAGCAGCAAATCATATTACCCGCATTTCTAATATACCTATCTATATATGTGCCTAATAAAAACATGTTAATACAAGTTAGTCGCCAAACCCCGAGGTCAGAAGGAAAGTGAGATTGCAGCAAGTGAGCCAGAGGTTATCGCAGCACCGCGGGTAATTAGACACATTTAGCGCAATCTTTATAATCACACAGCATGGAAATAGCGTATACACCATGTTACTATGCGATATTAACAAATTTAAAAGTAGTGACCTTTTCCTATAATTCTAGGTAAACTAGAGACTCCCATAAATACTAAATATGGTTTTGCAGTATAAATAGGAACTAACTTGAATGAATGGGATGTGGACTGGGTGATCAGCTGAGACACACTTTTGAATACCTTTCAAAACACGATTTCTTCACTTCTTCAATTAGAACATGGATAAAGAATTGGTATTCTTGAGAGTGTTTGCTAGTTGCTAGTTCAAAAGTTGATTAGTAAATTAAAGTCAGAACGGTCATCAATAAACTCAAACTCAAATATTTCTTTATTCAAGTAGGTTACATGTAACACTTTTGAATCGTCATTGAATACAATGCAAAGTGATTCTACTTCCGGTTCGAAACCTATATCTACCGAGAAGACACCGGTAAGAAACTCAGCAGATAAGTTACATTAGCAGTATCTAACTTATAGCTATGTGTAGAACACTTTTGACCAAGTCAATATAGTTTTATTTTGATGAGTGAAAAAAGCATTAAGTATTATTTTATTTTAAGAGGTAAGCTGGAGCAGACCAGTCCCCAAAGGCGGCACCTGATCACAAGCATGACGTATGTGCCAGCCATCGCTTCACTCAACCATATTGAAGGGAATGTAACGACCCGCCACATAGCGCCACCACCCCAGTGACATTTTAGTGAGCATGACTAACTCCCTACTCCCTTTGGAAAGTAATTACAATTTAAGTCATCAAACCAACTATAGGACCCGGAGCACGAAGTAGTAACCTACCTACATCTTATTCTGTTAATTTGAGACTACTTAATAATTCGTGATAGCCATGTCTATCGTACAAAATTACCAATAACAATGTCATTTTGTTAAATGAAAATTAAAAATATCGACATGTCACATAATTAAAATAAAAGAAAATAATAATTTATGTCTACTTAGATAGTATAAAATTAAGAATGTCATTTTGTGAAATAATAAATATTAAATTATCGAAACTGGCGCTTAATTAAAAAGACAAAAAAACGTTTCAAAACATGTGCTGTCACGTTAATTAATATCAGGCCAAATATCTTTATCATTGAGATAATAATTTACTGTATAATAGCCTTTTTTCATAAGAACATTTTTAACGTAGAACTTAAACTTGTGCGTAGGTAAGTTAACAATAGTTTGCGGTAATTTATTGAACATTTTTATGCTTAACCCAACGAATGAAATTCCAATTTTATGGAGTCTACGATTTGGAACAGCAAGTTTATTTTGGGTGTTAAATCGATGAATGTCTGATTTTTTAGGAATTTTGTGCAGGTTTTTGTGAACGAACAATAGACAGTCGAGTATATATTGCGATGAGACTGTTAGTTGTTGTTAAAGCGGGCAGCCCTGCTATCTCGCGAGATGACCCCAACAATCGCAGCAATAATAGCCGGCGTCCGGCAAAGCGGACCAATTTGTCCACAACCGAAATTAAATACAAGTAAAATACCTCTCTGATTGTGTACCTGGAAGCAATTGGCTTCTGCAAGATAACTGCTTTTGAATAGGGTTGCCAAATAAAAGTGTAATGGTAAAACACAAAAAAGAAATATTAATATTTATTACAACAATGATGGCTATGTTAAAAAAAGGCAGTGAGTAAGATAAACAGATAGATATACTTTATTGCACAAAAACTTAACAGAATAGGTTTTACAAATTAATTATACTACAATTTAGGCGGTTTTATCGCTAGGAAGCGATCTCTTCCAACCAACCTTAAGGTAGAAGAATGAGTTGTTGATAATATGAAATTTAAAGTTTACATAAAGCGTTTCGCTTCGTCATTGGTATTGCGCGCTAAAACTCCCTTCACTGTAATTATGGATAAATACGACAAATACCTAATGAAATAATAGTCTATTACTGACAAACTTTAGCTTCAGCCATACATATACTGTCGATACGATATTGAAACCTCGATATAGTACTTAAATGGAAAAACATAAGGAAAGCTCATAGGAAATAGACGCGTACTAGCAAGAACTATGCATGCCACAGTTTTGTATGTTCGATATGAGTTGCGCAATCAGTGTTTCGGAGAGTTGGTCAGTGGGCACAGTTCCAGCGGCGTAAATCAAATGAATTACTGGAGTACGTCCAATAGATCCATTCACAGAAAGCCCTAAGAGCTTTCGCGTGTACTTTGATAATAATGTTTCACATATAACATTCGCAAATGCATTTTATCATCAAAGTCATTGTGCATTGTAATGATGATATTGCAAAGCAGAAATAACAAACGTGACGTCTGTGAAATCTTATTCTTCATCATATTTTTATTTTGTTTTAAAAACAAAAGCGCTTTTTAGTTGTTTTTGTTTCTAATTGATAATAAGTAATTTATTTTGTTAAGCCGTAACCGATAAACCCATAGTTAAGTATAGGTAGCTACATTAGAATTTAAGACAGAAAATAAAAGTGTTCTCTCTTGAGGAATCAATAAATATTGCGTTATTTATGCCATTGTTTTCTAGTTACATTTCTGTATCCATAAATTAAAAATATGAATATTAAAAACCACCCGACAGTGTATTATAATTGCGTACAACAGAAAAGCCGACAAAGTCCAAATTATCACGTACTCGCCATTTTGTTTTCTGATGGTTGCCATCTTGGAATTGAATTGCAAGGTGTATATTAACTACTTATCAAACCCTTTTTTGAGGGAGTTGGGTACAAATCGATATCGGTTCGTTGATTGGGAGCTAGGCCACCATCTTGGATCTATTCCCATCAAGCATAGCTAGTTCACATTTAAAACAAAAATAAAATTGGTTTACCCGTATGGGACCTACGATGCCATAGACAGAAAGTCATAGTCATAAAAAAAAAATTATAACACCCTATCGATTTTGCTTCGGGGTTCAAAATCTCTTATCACGCAGGTGCGCCGGCGCAGGAAACGCATCATTACCGGCCATGTTCAGCAAATCACGTGTCTTAACCGTCGAGCTTGCAACCTATCACTTAATGCGACCACCGAGCCATCAACCAATCATGTGGCCGGACCGCCGTGCTTTCGTCGCCCGTCGGCATTGATAATGTCGCCTGTCAAAGTATTGGCGGTTGAGATTTATGTAGCCGGACGTTGATTGATAGGCGTTCACAGTATCGGAACACGGAGACAGACTAAAGGCATTTTCAGCTGTAGTTTTATAACCAATTCATTTAGCGACTCTAAAATAGGAGGAGGTTCTATGTTCAAAGGTTTGCATTTTTTTCCCTTATGTATGTTCACTGGTTTCTCCATCAATTTATTTTATTTTATTTTTACTGTCATAATCAAATTCTATACTTGATCCAAGGATTGACAGGTAGATAATGCTCCGAGCATTAAGTCCATATTTGTACTTTTTTTTCAATAACTTTTTAAATGAAAAAAAAAACAGCAAAATTGAGGGAAAAGCGTTTTGAGTTTTTACTTCAACAACTGATCAAATGAGATCACTGATTGGTAATGATGATTGATTAAATTACAGAAACGTTGACTAGTATATCTAGTTTATTGCCGGTTCCTCTCGAAAACATGAACATTCTGAATATTCTGCGGCTGTAATTATTTTTACTTCTCGTGCTTGGAGAGATCTTTTTTAAACCCCGAAAAAAGAAGGTAGTAAGGATTGTTTATAAACTATAGATGGTATTTTAAATTTTTAATCCAATTTATTATTATTTTCTGTGGATCTCTGATCTCGCACAAAATGCAGCATATTATCGCCAAAGCTACGTCATACTCCTTGAAGCTTTATTCATATTCATTGAGTGAGCAAAAACTCATCATGCGTTACTATTCCGGTTCGGGACACCTGCATAGTGTAAGAGAAACAGAAAGGAAATAAAATATGTAAACATAAAGTTCATTAAGCAGTGAGCTATACTATGCAATCGAAATTTCAGGTGCACGGAAAGGGAGCTTTGGAGGGCAAGCTCGTTCCTAGCTAAAAATCGATCTAGCGGTATTTTACCATGAGGGTAAGTATGGTATTGACAATATAGTATAAAAAAATATTTCTATCGGTATGCTTAAATACAATTTGAATCTAAGATAATTTCGGAAACAAATCTAAAAAAAATGTATTTACTCGATTTGCGCATTCTAAGCCGGAACATTTGGCCGGGCTATTGGACCTCAAGCCTACGTATTGCCACCTAGCGGAGATTTCATGCACGATAGCATTGGTTGTTCTAACGTTAATGATGATGGATTTAAATAGGGCTGATAAAATTATGACGTCCTGAGAGCTTTCATCGAAAATACTGCCCAAAGCTATAAGGTAATAGCGGGCTGTTCCTGCAACTTGTCCCTGCTCTAGCCAAAAGTGTAGTGTTATCAAAAATAACTGCTTAATTTCGTTTGAGATGAATAAAAATGTACGGTGGGACTGTGTTTCCTTCATGGGCAAACGAAAAGTGAGCGAACTTTATCTGCTTTGTGTTGCTGAGTCACCATTCCGTTCGTTGCTTCCTCGCTGGTCTTCCTTCCCGTGTGATCCCGGATTGCAAGCCACACACATCGGGGCAATGCGCCGAGATGGGATCGCTCACCGACACAATACAACAGCCGAATTGGGCTGCGTTTGTATTGTAATTAAGCGATCAGGAGATACAGAGCGGGGTTCCGTAGGCTTGAGATGGTATTATATGCTAATTGAAACATTCAGCCGAACAATACAGCGATCATAATATTTGAACTCGAAATAGACTGGTCTTTTCCAAGGCAACTAAACAATGTTATCAATTATGCCCTTACGATTCGTAATGTGTCAAAAATGATTATCGGTGTTTCTACGAGTCGTTAATTCTTATTTCAAATTTACTTTCCATATCAGCTGTCATTAGTCGTCTGTCGGTCATTTTTAGCTTACGCCTCGTATAATTGATTACTATCCGTACCTAGAACGGATCATTTTTCTAATATTGGAACCGGGTATCAAACGGATGCTGCTATTAGTATTAAAATAATCAAAATATAATGTTATTTCCCTTTTTTATAAAACAACATACATTGCTCGGATTCTGTGGTAGGTAAGTAAGCACCTGTGTTACAAAAATCAGGATCAATGACGGTACCACAACACCCAGAGACAACATAGAAAAGTTCGTGTCCCATATGGCCCCTACCGAGGATCGAGGAACCTCAGAGATGGCGCGACGCCAAAGTCCGGCCCGCTCGCCTCTCGGTTGCGGAGGTCGTCAAACATTTTACATCGACGCTCAACAAATTGAGGAGAAAGATATACAAGTACAGGCTCTTGCAATGATTGATGGTCAATGTTTTTATTACAGGAACAGGAATGCAGTAAGACTTCAAATAACGGGATTGCACATGTTTAACCACAAATTCCATCAACACGATTTCTCGATGCTAAGGCGAAATTCAAAAGGTAAAGTTTCGAATTAATATATGTATAACTAGCTGTGCCCGCGACTTCGTTCGCGTGGACTACATCCTTTCATGGTCGGTTTTACCCCTTTTTCCCCTAATATTCGGAACGAAATTAGTCTATATTTTAATCCAAGTTTCGAGCTATATTTGTGCCAAATTTCATATCTCTAACTTCAAAAATAAACATTTTTCCATTTAAACTTTCAAAGGTGGCACTACCCCCATCCCCCCTTATTTTCTAATAAAAAGTAGCCTATGTCCGTTCTTGAGATGCAACGTATACCTATACCAAATTTCAGACGGACAGACAGACAGAGTTACTTTCGCATTTATAATATTAGTATGGATTTACCTTATACATTGAATCACATTAAATGTAAGTGCATGTGCAATGGTGCAACATTCTAAAGATCTATGTACTAAGTCGTAGAATTAAATATGTAATATTGAAATACCTTCATCAATTTTAATCCTAACAGATAACTTTAACCCTACTTGCGTATGCGTTAGTTATCTTCAGAGTAGTGTTGCCGTCGATTCGATTGTATATCGATTATTAATCGATTATGCAAAAGGGACCCAAATAATCTAACATTCGATATGACAATCGATAGAATCGATAATATCATTATTAAATATAATCGATTATAATGCGTAGTCAAATACAGTTTAATCGATAGTATCGATATCAAGTTTTAACAAGTGTTAAGAACCGGAGGTAGCGTCATTTGCATTATATAGATGTTTCATAAATATTACTGGTGTAATTTACATGAATAAAATAATATGGATATTAATTTTAGGTCGATATAATCGATTATTGTCTGTATTAGACAATACTATCGATCAATATCAACGATATCGATTGTTAGATTATTTGAGGGGGGGGGGGGGGGATTAATCGATAAATCTATATCCGGCAACACTACCTCAGAGGTCAGAATTAGGTAGAGTAATTTATGTACGGTCGAGACTACCCATGCAGTTCGATATTAGTTCTTATGTGCACAGCATAAGGGCGGTACAGAGTCCGAAGTGTGTCTAATTGCATTAATATGAATCGGCCCAGAATTTATAATGGACAACTCTGTGATGGGAGGTCAATCTGGTCGTTAGGTAAGAGCGGAGTAGGAGCACTATGTTGCTAGTGATTGCTTTTTTGAACAAGTTTGTATCAGAATTCAGAACATCGTAACTGGATATCCGATGTCATTGATGTAAGTTTGGCAACGTATGCAAAATTGAGTAAAAATATATATATTTTAAAGGAACACATAACTATAATAAAACCTATAATTAAATAAAACAACAGTAAAATCTCTGATTATTACTGCAGTCATAGTTGGTTTTTTATATTTTTTTATAACACTAATTTAAAAAGTGAGCCAAGGCCTAGGCGACTTGTGGCTCAGTCAGTATTTCTGTCGCCAAATTATTCAAAAGGTGCCTGTGAAATTAATTCTTGCTTTTTCTGCTCTCGAAAAAATTAATCTCGGGATTGATGCATATCTACTTAATGCATTCGCTGTATGAAATCAAAAGTTACACAAATAACTCTACCTAATTCTAACCTCTGTTATAAATCGTATGTCCAATAACGAGTATTTTATCTAATAGTATTATGTCACTTCATGCAAATGTTTTTTAAAGTAGCGAGGAAACAAAATAACAAGACAGCACAATGAATAAATAACCGCTACTGGCTTGAGCGCCATAAAGTTACGATGCAGAGTCCCGACATACGTACGTACAGACAAAATCACGTCAGACTATACACTATGGACTTTGTATCGCCCTTATGTCTTCCGCGTAAGAACTATTATCGAGCTGCACGTGTGTACCTTGACTTGCTGCCGACCGTATATATCTACAGGTACGGGTAATGCAGTTGTAAACTATCTGTCTGTAGCCAGGGTTCACAGTTGCGCTCCAAAATAAGTTGTCCAAAGTAAGGGACGGGATCAGACTTTAGCCTCGCGCCATCTCTAAGATCCCGCGTTCGATTCCCGGTCAAGTCTATATGCAAAACGTACTTTTTTTTGTTGTTTTAGGCCTGGGTGTTGCTATATCGAAGTGGTTTACAAAATTTCCTCCTAAAAAAATAAAGTCCATTTTGCGTGTGTCACATTCAATTTAATCGTCGTATGACGTCATCAGTTAATAACTTTATAGCTCACCAGTGACGTAAAAAGCCAATTAAATTGAGTATAATTGGGTACACATCACTATTATTTATTTTCGCTTAAGTGGTGGTACCAGAATCATTACAAATGTCAGTCTACACTTAATTAAAAATCTAACTAATGTTGTGTCGTCTTTATTGTGCATTTTTTCTTGTTTCACGTGATGTGAGAAAATGAAGATCTCATTTCAGGCACGAATAATTTTATGCATTACTTCATGTTACCTAAATATTATTTTTAGCTTTTTAAATCTCCTTTGAAGTAGGTTTAATTTTTTGTTAAAAATTATTTTATTTCACATTTTTTTGTTGTGTGTATAAAGATACTACTCTTTAAATGTAGATACGATGGTTACTTGACACTAAAAATGATAGATGAAAACTTTTAGAAAATAATAAAGATATAAGAGTACACATCAGATAGTTGTTGTAACTAAAAAAAAATAAAAACTAAATAAGCTTTCATAACCGGTATTTTTTTAAATAACGACGTGTCTATCCAAACACTTGATATTGGCGAAACTCGATATTGGTTGCTTTAAGTCGCGAATAAGTAAAAAAAATTACAAATTGATTTTGTTTGTCGCAGTGAAATTAACACAGTTCCATAGTCAGCCCTACGAACTGAAAGCGAGCGGCGCACCAGCTAGACGAAGTCCATATTAAGCAATGTTTAACCATCCAGCGATTGTCACGTTCCTGCCTTGTAAGTACTGCCGTCGAATAAGCGACCATTCGGCTGTCAGGTTATACGATATTAGGATGTAAGGTCGGAGAGGTTGCAGTAAGACACGCCACTTAAGAACAAACAGGTAACTTCAGCTACTAACGAGAGTGAGTAGGTTCATGATATTTGCAAATTAAGCGGTAGGATATACATTTGTTACTTGTATTTGCATGCGCACAATCCTGGCTAATTCAAATGGTGCGAAATAGGTGCTAAAAGGATATGATAAATCAGTTGAAAACAATTAGTGATCCTGAAGTTTTTCCCACAATTTTGACGATCATTTCCAATGAGGGCTGGCCATATCTGCTGCACAACCACCAAAAGAGTTCTAGAATGAATGAAGATGCAACATACCGCATTGGATTTTCACTTAAAACATCGAGAAATCATGTTACGGTATGTCATCAAGTAAGCTTATTTTTTTTTATAATGCACAATAATATTAACATCATCCCACCTGATAGTAAGTGGTAATGAGTTCCTAGCTTAAGGGTGACAAGTACAGCATAATAGAGCTGTTATTTGACTTGTCGCCCTTACCTTGAACGCTTAACCCTTCTGCTAATCTAGCACCCCCCAGGCGCTCTGGAAACCAATATCACCCACGCATTTGTTATTTGGCTGTGGTCTTCTGTAAGGCGGGGGTATTGTACCAGTCGGGCCGCTCCAGTTCGAACGATAAATGGCTTTACCCTACCTCTCTCAAAATTACATAAGTACCTATTGTTACATTAAGCACTAAGAAATGTTAGCAAACATGAAGCAGACACTATTCTTTAATATGTATTTTATACTTCATGCTCCGGGTCCTATAGTTGGTTTGATGACTTAAATTGTAATTACTTTCCAAAGGGAGTTGGGAGTTAGTCATGCTCACTAAAATGTCACCAACCCGCCACATAGCGCCACCACCCCAGGGTGGTGGCGCTATGTGGCGGGTCGTTACATTCCCTTCAATATGGTTGAGTGAAGCGATGGCTGGCACATACGTCATGCTTGTGAACAGGTGCCACCTTTGGGGACTGGTCTGCTCCAGCTTACCTCTTAAAATAAAATAATACTTCATGCTTTTTTCACTCATCAAAATAAAACTATATGACTTGGTCCAAAGTATAATACATACATATTAAAGTCAACATACACATAGCTATAAGTTAGATACTGCTACTGTAACTTATCTGCTGAGTTTCTTACTGGTGTCTTCTCGGTAGATATAGGTTCCGAACCGGAAGTAGAATCACTTTGCATTGTATTCAATGACGATTCAAAAGTGTTACATGTAACCTACTTGAATAAAGAAATATTTGAGTTTGAGTTTGAGTATGTACGTACGAGTACCTATTACGCGCAAGGTTCAAGATCTCATAGCGTTTAGTGCCTCGTAAAACGATTACGAACCTGTCCAGACGACATTAAGGTGCGGGTAATGCAGTGATGTTATATGTAGAAAATTAAATATAGTTTTGGTTTTTGTCGAAACGTTAACAATTTTGGTTTAGTTACGACATAATTATAGATACTTTCAGAATATTTAGATATTCGGAATTTGAATTCGCTGTTGTGTTTTCACTTAGTGTGTTAATAAAATAAAGTCAGGGTTCTAAAAAAACGTGATAAATATCTAAAATGTACAAAATATTGGAATATCAGCTTAAATTATTTCGACGATTGCAGGCGCCATAGATCTATTGTATCCTTATCTTAAGGTTCTTGTGCCCGAAGTCGAGGCTATAACATGTCACAATATTAAGTCAGTTTTCCGTCCCTGACACACTGTGTGTAATCTCGGAAGATTAAAGGTCGTAGGTTCCAATCCCGTAAGCGGCAAATATTTATGTGATAAAATTAAACCCGGGTCATTGACGTTTAAAAACGATTGAGTATTCTATTCATTATTCTAGTACCTAAGATTGACACAACTACAATAAATTATGGTCAAGTGTAACATTTAGGTATTTATTAATCGGAAACGAATAGTTTTCCGGTTACGATTTCTGATTTCGTTTCAGTTTCGAGTCTCAATAATATCTCTTGCGTTTTGCAACGTGCCGGAGATTTTGTATGCGTTTTGCTACTTGACTTGACTTTGAAATGTTTGCGGAGTATTGTGGAGCTGTAATTTATTCTAGAAATGCAAACTGACAGTGCAGCCAGCTTTGTTTGCGTATTTCGAGAGGGTGATGACAAAGTGTTAACTATCAGTTGCTTCATAGGAAAGGCGGTTTGTTAATAGAGTTGAATGTTGTGTTCCTGCGTGTGAGTAAGGTTTCCAGAGCTCTTAGGGGGTGCTACATTAGTAGCAGGGGTAACGCCTTCAAGGTAAGGGCGACAAGTCCAGTAACAGATTTATTATCCTGTACTTGTCTCGCCCTTAAGCTAGGACCTCATTACCACTTAACATCAGGTGGGATGAGGTCAATCTTGAAGTGTAATATATAAAAAAAAATAGTTTTGTATGATTATGTGTACATTGGTGGTTATGGCTGCATTTCCCACAGCATCACCTTAAAGGCAAATAGGTCCAATTGGAGGGTTTACTGGGTAATCTCTGTCTTTTATAGGGTAGAGGAGTCCCACACACGCCGTCGGCTACATCCAGGTGGCGGTACGGTTTGCAAAAGAATTGAACTGAATTGACACAATTACAACTACAGTGTTAATCAAAAAGTATTTATGACTAAGCTAGGAAATATTTGACAATTAAATTTGAATTAAATTAAAATTCTGCCAATGAATTTGTAGTTTGAGGCAAAAATAAGACAACAGTAATAAATATAATCAATTTTAAAATTTGCGCGCGCCAAATGGGAGTTTAATTGAACCGAGTGAGTCGGCCGAGTGGTCGGTTGAGAAAATTTAAGTGAGTAAAACTCGGTAGTCGTTACTCGGCAAAAGTGTTAATCTGCGCATCTCTTATGAATAACAAACTCGCCACTAAACCTTGTTGCATTAAAAGCTGTGAAGATTTACGACCATTTTCATTTTAACTTGAAGGTTTTCTAATAACAACTTACATTTTAACTGTTAAATGTCAGAAGCTGCGTCCTATTGTTACGTTGTTGTGTTTTACAACTAGGTATTACTGCATCTTCACAATTTTTGCTTTGAACTACTTACACAACTTACTTACCTACTTCATGATAAGTTTAATATTTTCCTATCGTCAAAAAGACGGTGAGAACTTTCAGCAAAACATGTTGCAGCTTAATAGGTCTTACCTCTAAAAACTAAAACTATCCGAGGTTCTTGGTGTAAACATTGGGATTTCAAGATGTCGGCATTTTGATGTTAAAATTTCAAGCATAATTTGACAACTAATTCCCAGTTCCAATATTAAAAAAAAACGGTCCGTTTTAGCTACGGATAGTACCTAATAAATTATATGAGGTGCAAGCTAAAACCGTTCTAGACTCATATTCAGTTGGAGAAAATCGGATTGAGATATTTGACACATTACGAGTCGTTAAATATTGCAACCGGGCATAATTTAGTCAACTCAATTAAATTAATTAATAAAATTAAATGACAAACTAACTGTAGGTACTTCTCTTGGGGCAATGTTTTTAATAAGTTAAGCTTTTTTTGTAAAAGAGTTTCTTGCCTGTCTCTTCTCGGTAGTTACAGGTTCCGAACCGGAGGTAGCACCATTTGATTTAAATATACACTCTTCATTAGAGTTACTTATGTAATATATATGAATAAAAATATTTGACTATTGATGTTTTTTTTTATGAAACTTTCAACACTTGCGGATTATTGCAGGGCCCATTTTAATTAAGGAGATTATAATTATTATGAATATAAACCACTTCAAACGTAATCTTCAACCCAAGTATTGTTATTAGACGAAATCCAATTATAGAATGCTTTGAAAAGAATTGGTACAGTGAGCCTCGTAAAATGTTGAAGTGGTCTGATCATCATCATTTCAGCCAAAAGATTTTCTGCTGATAAATGGCCTCCACTCACAACTTACAATTCTTTATCATTATTATGTTATTTAATAAAGATAAACGATTCATGCATATAGGAATGAAATTATGAAACACTAGCTGTTGCATGCCACCTAGCCCTTTATTTCGGCATAAAAATCTTATTATTTACTATTTTATTTATTTATTTATTTGAGTTCAAATAAAACGGCAAATGCCAGTTACATTAATTGAATTAGACACATAAAAATACAAAATTACAATTAGTTACTTTACAAAGGACAGGCACTCTCATACGTCTCGCTCACAAAATCTCAGACATTCAGCTGACAATCTCGTCCATGCGTCCGCGAACAGATCACACTGAGGGTTGGCATTCAAGAGTGCGTTGAGTGCAGCGATTACCCTTACCCTTATATTTTAATAAAGTACCTATTTCATCTTTATTCCTACCAAATTTCATTCAAATACGTTTAGTTCATAATATTAGTAAGATGCGCCAACGGCCAATTTTAATCAAGAATATGATTTATTTTTTGGGTCATGCGTGTCACTTTTTTCAATAACTTTTAGTTACGCATCCATTTACTGAGTCCAGGGTCAACTGCAATTACGATCCTGATTTGACAGACTTAGCTATTGCAATCTGAACATCGCTATACTTAGAAAGGAAAACAGATTTATTGGATTTAGCCTCGTCGCTATTAGTAATAGAACTAAATCTCTAATTTAAATTTTTAAAGTTGTTTTTGACACACCATAGTAAACAAGCAATACGTTGCCATGACAACGTGTTCTTCTCTTGGTTTATGTACATAATTCGTATATAAAATAATAAATAGTATATAAGTACTACAAACAGTTACCGAAAAAAGAAAGGAATAAAACAAGTAGCACTACTAATTATAAAAATCACTTCGACGTTCGTTTTTGTGATGGTCGACTGTACCGATAAATCTTCTTTAAGACAAGTCTTTTGAAACTTACTGCAGATGTGGCGCAAGCGCATATCTGCCAATTATAGGTTATTCTGCGGTTAGGCAAGTGGGTGATATGCACCGAGTTATTACAGGCGATTAGATAACATTGGCTCCTCGCTGCTAGAGTTACGGTGAACTGAGATAGCGGCTTCTTAGTTGCATTAATTACGCGATTAATTGTTGTCATTCTCGGTAGCTCTGTTGGCGTCATTAAAAGTTAGTTTTAAGTTAACAGGCTTCAGGAGGTGCTTAAGATTAGTCCAGATGTATATCTCGGTGTTAGCCGATTATGTAGCTAATAAAAAAGATTTTACAAATATTTATTATTAAAGTACAATCTGCGTAGCCGAGGCGAGCTTTCCGGACTTTGGCGCCGCGCCATCTCTGAGGTCCCGGGTTCGATCCCCGGTTGGGTCAAAATGGTAAATCTACTTTTCTATATTGTCTCGGGTCTGGGTGATGTGGTACCGTCGATGTTTCTGATTTCTGTTACACAATTGATTCGGCTACTTCCCACAGAATCAGAGCAATGTATGTGATGTTTTCCAATATTTATTTTAATAATGTATTTATTTATTACGTTCCTATTATAACATCAGCATGGCATAACTAATAATTAGGCATAAAATATTAGTAAGCTTATTTTTTAAACGTGTTAAATTAATGAATAGGGGTGTGCTTTAATGTAAGTTCAAGCGGTAAAATTACTCATTAAAGCTCTCAAATGACTTTTTTTTTAATTCTTGCGTCAAAAATATTTAAAAATGAAGGTCGTCTCGTCTGTTTTGTTTTGTCTACCTGAAAATTATTGGGAAGAGATCGTTTTGTGCGATAATATTGCTTTGAATTATACTACAACTAGCTGTGCCCGCGACTTCGTTCGAGAGGTTTAAGCAGGAAAGCGTAACAGACAGACAGACAGACAGAGTTACTTTCGCATTTATAATATTAGTAGGGATATATGTGTCATGTCGCGTACGTTTCTCTCAATTTACTGTGCAAAACAATTAACATACCTATATCTATATATTTCTCTAAAGTGCGAGTAAATTAATTACGAGAGACATTTCAATTTTCTCCTAAACAAAAGCAAGCAGCTGTCAGTTTTCTCCACAGAAACCTGACTCCAGTAATTAAACACTAACAGTGTCATAAAACAAGTTCCCGGTAAGGGATCAAAGAGACAAATTGCATCTCTAATTGGTGCATAAAACGCATGCTGTGTGTAGGGTTGACAATATTTTTAAGGAAATGTAAAAAAAAAGGTCGATGACCAAGTTAATAGTGAAAAAATATTCAGCAGTAATAAATTCTTAGTCACTAAATAGCCAGTTTGTAACATAAAAAAAATTTTTTTTAGTACTAAATGCAATTTTTGCACGGTACATGTGTCAATATATATATTTTTTAATTTTGGTCTGTCTGTCTGTTTAGTAATATATTCTTATGAATATAAATAAAAATAATATTTCACTCAGACGGAGTTAAGGGCGCCGGTATTTGTACCTATAATAATTATAAAAAGGGCGGACTTGGTACCTAGTCATTATCTACGGCTCAACTATAGAAATTAGATGGCGGGTACAAGCGAAATTTTTAGAAAAGTCTCATGAAAAATATTCTATTGTACTATGTCAATTCACAGACAAATAAAAAATAAAGTAATTTATGCTCTTAGATACAAGAATTTCATCATTTTAAATAAAACTTTATTGTACTCCTAAAATTAGATTGAAAATTTACTTTAATATCTTATTTACAATAACCTTATCTATCCTAAAGCTACTTTTGAAGTATGAATCTAAATTTGACCTTGCTGACAGCATAATAATATTAGTTAAAAAATCTGAAACGTCGTTGACAACCCTGTGGTGGAAAGCTTCGAAGATATTTTATTAATTTGAAGATTGACGGAGACGTCTGGGATAAGATTAAATACATGTTTCAGACAAGGTACTCCTCCACATGTTACCATGGAAATTAATAATTAGTCATATAAGTACTAGTGAATTTTATGAATTTAAAAATATGAGCAGACGAATCAAAGACTGTACTGCAGAGTGCGGGATCATTTTAAATTTTACCTGTCATTTATTACATTTATCTTTGGATGACTCGCAATATATGGTTTTAGTATTGTATAATCGTTTTTATAACTAACATATTGGACATCATCACACACATTGCTTTGCTTCTGGGGCAAGCAACAAAAGCACTTGTGTTACAGAAATCTGAAATAACGACTGTACCACAACACCCAGACCGATCAAACGTTTACCTATTAATAATTCCATTTGGTTTCATAAAATTAATGTCAGATGATGTACTTTGCAAAGCGTTTAGGGTGGCCTCCACGCCTTTCAACAGGAATATGTTTTGCGATTTCTGATTTATTAAACACAAGTGCTTTAGCTGCTTACTACAAAAGCAGATTAATGTATGTGATGTTGTTTAATATTGTGTTGAACTTATTTATATTTATATGTTTATACAGATGCACTTTCCAGTTCGAAAGCTTTTTAATACTTTGCCAAACGATTTGAAGGCTTGTGAAAGCTTACTCAGCTTTAAAAATAAGTTAAAATCATACTTACATAGTAACAGCTAGTACCAGTGCATGATTTATAGATATTTTATTTATTATGTTATAATAATAACACTTGTATCTCATTTTAAGTGAAGTGTAAATTTCTTATTAGAATAAAAAGATCTTTAAACATAAAAACTTAAGCCATTCTAAAGGAATGGCATAAAAAGTTTAGTTTAAACTCTGAATTGCAAAAGAAACAGAATAATAGAACCTCAGATGTAAACACAGCCTATTTGCTTAAATCAATAGTACGGCGATTTACAGGGCTACAGTCAACCACTTGCTGTTTGATTTTAAATCTTATACCAAGGAATTAAGGCCGATGAACCGGCCAAAGTGCATGGACGTGCGTTTAGTGTACTAAGAAATTACGCATGATTTCGTGGCGAACGGTGCTCGTAGTAAATTGATAAGTAGTATCCAGTTTGACACCTCGGGAATTCCTAGGCGAGGCCCAGTGACTGGCGATTGGGCCGTGACTTCGCGGCTGGTCTCGTGTACTTTGGAATGTCTAGTACCTACAGGTCTATATCATTTATTGCATAGTAAACTCAACGAGTAGGTACGGCATTTCAGTAGATATATAAGCACCAGTACTTTGTCACAGGGGCGGTATAGCATGGGGTTTAAGGGCAGGACTACACATTCTAACATCCCCGGTTGGACCTCATCACCTTGAGTGGTGTTATTTGTATGATGGTCGATTCAACTGTATCATCCCCACTTGGAATTCCGTTGTTACCCCTGGTTGTAGCACACGGGAGGACCGCTGCTTTGTTACATATAATCACAGTGAAACGAATTAAATCCTATCTACTATTATAATAAACGAGAAAATGTGTATAATAAATGGATGTTTGTTTCTTTTTCACGCAAAAACTAATAAGCTTACAGAAGACCGCAGCCAAGTAACAATCACTTCGTTGTTGTTGTGTTCCTGCCTGTGAGTAAGGTTTCCAGAGCTCCTGCGGGGTGTTACATTCGTAGCAGGGGACAAGCAGGGCAAGGGCGACAAGTACAGTAACAGATTTATTATGCTATAGGTACTTGTCGCTCTTAGGCTAGGACCTCATTATCACTTAACATCTGGCTGGATGAGGTCAATCTTGAAGTGTAATATATAAAAAAATTAATATAAGTGGATTTGTTAAAATTTGGTAGGAAGAGAGATGTTAAACTAGATTAACATATACTTATTATATCGAAACAACGTGTACGAAGTAGCAGACATAGTTTTTCATAAATATATAGACCGTCGAAAATATTAAGAAGAATCAATCGTCAGGATCAACAACAGATTAGCATATAGGTATATGGTACAGCAAAATAAATAGTTATCATTTTGAAATCTAGAAACAAAGGCATGACAATTATATTTCGGTAACCCCCGAGGACAGTCTCGAGAAGATTTATACATAGACACGAGAGTTCTGCGTATCCATAAAGTCTGGCATTTAGTGAGATGCGCGTGCGCACGTGTTGGTGCAGGGTTGGGCAAAACAAAAAAAAACATATTGGACAACATCATAAACATTTATCTAATTCTATGGTAAGAAACTCAAGCACTTGTGAAACAGAAATCAGAAACATCGACGGTACCACAACACCCAGACCCGAACAAAAATTAAGAAACTAACTAGAAATACAGCGTATAGAATACTTCCTTATTCCACGGTTAAATTGTAGTAATTAATAATTGAATAATTGTATTTCAAAAAATTTAAGCAAAGTGAAATTAAATAATGCATCCGCATGTTTAATCTCCCATTGCGATTCATAAATGCTTTTGTAAAAGTTCACATTAAATAAAGACAATATTTCCATTCTATCCTATTATAGAATACTAGCTGTGTCCGCGACTTCGTTCGCGTGGACTACATCCTTTCATGGTCGGTTTTACCCCTATCTCCCCTAATATTCGAAACAAAAAGTAGTCTATATTTTAATAGTGCTATATTTGTGCCAACTTTCATATCTCTAACTTAAAAAATAAACATTATATAAACTTTCAAAGGTGGCATTACCCCCCCCCCCCCCCTCCCTTACTTTCTAACAAAAAGTACCCAATGTCCGTTCTTGAGGTTCAACGTATACCTATGCCAAATTTCATCAAAATCGGTTGAGAGGTTCAAGCGGGAAAGCGTAACAGACAGACAGACAGACAGAGTTACTTTCGCATTTATAATATTAGTAGGGATAGTAGGGACTATGGGATTTTCATTTTGATTAATTGCAAAATTTTTAATGTACCTAAATTGAGCAGCCCTGATTGGCTAACAGTTGGCGCGAGAGGTTTGTTTGGGTCTGCGGTACGCCTACTAGGATGGGCGACGTTGCTGACATAGCAGGAATTATTTCACGTTAACAAAGGGAGAGTGATGTCTATTCCAGGGCTAGACTAGACTAGCTTGTGTCCATTTTAAAGTTTCTACGGTTTAGTTTCAAATATTGTAAAGATTATAACTACTGAGTTTCTTGCCGGATTCTTCGCGGTAAAATTAGGTTCCGAACCGGCTGTAGCTTCAATTTAGGTTTATATTCATTTTGACGATGCAACATGAATAAATGAATTGATTATGATTAATTAATGTAGGTATCAAGAAAATTTGACCGCAATTATTTTAGTTGTTCTTTGATTCATACACTCAACATAAATATTCTAAATTTGAAGCTTCTATATCTGCTAAAAGTGCCTTAGAAGTTAATCGATGAGTGAGTGACAAAACTAAAAAAAAAAATTGGATAATAGTAGTTGATAAAGAAATTTTTTCCCCAATGTCCACCAGTGGTTGACATAAAGTGGAGGACATCACGATTATCCGAAATTCATCCGTCCAGTTTTATTCACAACAAAGATAGATAGATAGATACACTTTATTGCACAGAATATTTACAAAAATTTGGTTTTACAGACATATTCAAGTACAATTTAGACGGTCTTATTGTTAGATAGCAATCTCTTCTAGAAAACTTTTATGTAGAGGAAATAGTAGATATCGAGAAAGTTATAGGAGGGTCGAAAATAGTCAATGTTGCTTCGAGCAACATTGATTATTTTCGACCATATGATACGACTATGCCGTTTTGCTTGATTTGGCGGGGACACTGTCGTGCCCCCAGATAACTAGACAGGGCACTGAAATAAAATGATGGGAATCCCCGCACTCGACCGTTCCGGCGCAAAATATAAGTAACAAAACTAGGGAAGTTCTTTTTTAATGTCCACTCGAGAAAAGACGATTCGATATATCAAAACTATTTATAAGCATGATTGTTTGTTACTGTTTATTGATAACGTTATCATCGATGCAGAAGCTGCGGTACTTATTTACAGATCGCTCTGTATTTCTTTGATTTACTATGTTTTAAGCTTACAGTAAATTATTATTTATTTACTTGTAATACCTACATTTTTATTGTAATTGATGGTTTACCTTTGCACAAATTTATGACACATGTTAGTACAAAGTGGAAGACTATATATTAACGACAATGATGCGTGGACTATCCCTACTAATATTATAAATGCGAAAGTAACTCTGTCTGTCTGTCTATCTGTCTGTCTGTCTGTGTGTCTGTTACGCTTTCCTGCTTAAACCTCTCAACCGATTTTGATGAAATTTGGTATAGATATACGTTGAATCTCAAGAACGAAAAATACTTTTTATTAGAAAATAAGGGGGGGGGGGGGTAATACCACCTTTTGAAGTTTATATGGAAAAATGTTTATTTTTGAAGTTAGAGATATAAAATTTGGCACAAATATAGCTCGAAACTTGGATTTAAATATAGACTACTTTTTGTTTCGAATATTAGGGGAGAAAGGGGTAAAACCGACCATAAAAGGATGTAGTCCACGCGAACTAAGTCGCGGGCACAGCTAGTTATATATATGCCACAGAATATAATTTGAACATTATTTGTTTTAATAATACTATAAAAATCTAAGTGATAAATAAAAGTTAAACTAGTGTCCCGCCATAGTTTCGCGGGGGTGTAAAATATATTTAAAATTTTTTTGTCTTTCCTATAATATATAATACAGAATGTAATATACTGTACTGTAATATATTGGTTGCCCGCGACTTCACTTGCATTATTTCGAAATAAAACGTAAACTATATGTTTATCTAGTATGTCCCTTCCTACCAAATTTTATCAAAATCCGTTCAGTAATTTTTGCGTGAAGCAGTAACAAACATCCATACTAACAAACTATCACATTTATAATATTAGTAGAATTATTAAACACATAAATCTTCCCCTTGAATCATTCAATATATTTGAAAAAACGCATCGAAATCCATTGTGAAGTTTTAAAAAAAATAGTAAAATAGGAACAGATTGTGGAAAGTGACTTTGTTTTATACTATGTAGTGACTATAATTAAACGTGCTTTTATGTAAAAAATATAATCCCATTTGGTATTTACTTAAAATATGTAGAAGCATGTTCGTATCTTGTATTAATTAAAATAATTTATGTATAAAAAGTTCTGCAAGTTTAAAAACGGTAAAATATTTCATAGTTAATTTTCCTGTAAAATATTATATTCTGCTACAAATGTTAATTTGAAAGATGCGGAAAACCCATAGGTATAGGATAAAAATAAATTAAAGAGTAAATTTTAATTGAAATGTAAAATACACCGGTAAATTTTTAAATTATAGTTTGATATACATATATTTAGAGAAATACAACCGATATATTTTTATATAATCTCTGGGAAAATACTAGTTAAAAGGGAAAAATAAAATTAAAAGGAAAATGCCCAAACACAAAGTACAGATTGATAAAATTGTCGTCCTCGGTAGCGTTGTGGCTAATTTAAGCACCGTCATCGCGAAAGGTCTCTGGTTCGATTCTCAGGCAGGTCAATTGGAGAAACGTAGGTACCTACTTTGTGAATTGGCTTGGGGGCGGCTATGAAGGATTGATATCCTAGTTAATAGTATGTCGTCTGGTACGGGGGTAAACCTTCATTTGGAAGCTTGATTGGTGAAATTGTCTGGCGCATTTATTAATTACGTCGTACGCGTGTACTTAGTATTTTCTAACAATAAATATAGATAGTCTGTTTTACCCCTTTCTCCCATAATATTCGAACCAAAATTAGTCCATATTTTAATCCAAGTTTGTTTTTGCCAAATTTCATATCTCTAACTTAAACATTAAACATTTTCCCATATAAACTTTAAAAGGCGGTATTACCTAAACATTTTCCCATATAAACTTTAAAAGGCGGTATTACCCCCATCCCCCCTTATTCTCAAAACAAAATGTATCCAATGTCCGTTCTAGAAGTTTAACAAATACCTATACCAAATTTCATCAAAATCAGTTAAGTGGTTCAGGTGTGAAAGCCGGACAGACAAACAGACAGAGTTACGTTCCCGTTTATAATATTACATAGTATGGAAGTATGGACTGGCTCGTGATTTTGCCCTCGTTATGTAGAGATAAAAACGTAAATTTCTTTATGTTAATCCAGAAAGTTATTTCTATTCTTATCCAAATTATCTAAATCTGTACAACATTTTTTTTATATTACACTTCAAGATTGACCTCATTCCACCTGATGTTAATATAATAATGAGCTTAAGGGCGACAAGTAGGTACAGGATAATAAATCTGTTACCGGTCTTGTTGACCGTACCTTGAAGGCTTGACCTCTGCTACTAATGTAGCACCCCCAAGAGCTCTGGAAACCTTACTCAGATGCAGGAACACTACATCGTAGAAGCGATTGTTATTTGGCTGCGGTCTTCTGTTAAGGTATTTCACCAGTCGGGCTGTCCAGTTCGAGCGACAAATCGCTATGCCATGCCTCTCTTAAAATTATTCTAATATTTTTTTTTACATTAAAGAGTAATAAAAATACATACAAACATCCATACATTAATATTATTAGTAGCATAGATAAAACGTAACCCATGTCATTATCCAACTCAACCCCACACAAAAATTACAACAAAATCGTTCCGTTTGTAATTAAAAATGTAAACAAACTAACTGACCTGACAGACGTCCTGTCTTAATGACGACAATTTAATAATATATTATGTTAATTGTGTCATAAGAACCTTTTCCGGGCAATAACAAACACAAAAAAAAAATTTGAAATTAAATTAGTCCAGCCGTTCACGCGTGATGGCGTGACCAAGGAAAATAGGGATTCATTTTTTTTATAAATTAAGATAAAACCATTTTGTGTTTAGTTAATTAGTGAGTATTTATTTTGTCAACCATAAAACCTTACCTAGCAGTAGATTATATCTTTTTTATTAGTTTAGCGATGTCAAGGTTAGAGTAAGATTCTCAACAATGTTTTTTGTAAATTGATACACCTACATATCTAACATTGCAGACATTTTTGTCTATTGTTACGAGCATGTAAAATTTATTTTAATGAATGTTTATTAGGCGAGTCACTCATTTTAATGCGCAAACGCATGACAGTAAATTGGAATTGGATTGAAACCATGACACTGGAATTTGATTTGGGAAATTCTCGAAAACTGTTCTGAATTCATTTCTGTTTTTATATTATAAGTTTTTAACAAATAATTAAGATAATCTACGCAGATGTACTTTGTAAAATCATAAGGTAGGTAATGTGTCAACAAACTTGTATACGCAATCTGGGAAACTTATCACGTGTAGAACTGCTATTATCACAAAATGCGAAATTGCCAAGACTCACCCCATCACCCCAATCACCATCACTGTCTTCCCCCTCGATTACCCCATCACCTTTGCCGTAATCCTCCCCCCTCACACTCTGCAGCTCCCTCACAACGCTCTGCATCTCCTCCGAGTCCATCTTCCCCCACAACTGCATCGCCTGCAACAGTTCCTCATCGTCGTCCGTCAACTCTCCCCCACTAGGTGTTAAGGCGTTGAATTTCTCTAGCTTCTCGTAGAGTTCGTTCGGAGAGTTGAGGCGGTCCAGCTTTTCGTAGAGGAGGTCGAAGGAGGGCGTGAGGTGCGCGGGGCATGTGTAGTGTAGCAGCAGCAGGAGCGCGGCGAGGCGGGTCATGTTGCGCGCGCGGCGGGCCGTCGACTGGCGCGGTGCGCGCGCGCACATGGCGGACACGTTGCGGCTCCCGGCTCCCGTCTCCCGTCTTCCGTCTCCTGGGTGGCTTGTTTTGCGAGTGCTGACAGACGCGGGAAACCCAGCCGATTTAGAGAGCAAATCGCTTCGCGAACTTGTGGACGCGCGAGCTCGGTGGAGATGAAAGGCCATCTGCGGCTATCATTTATAGTAAAAAAAAACGTATTTGTCATAATGTCTTAGTTAGTAAGTTTTACTAATTACAACAGACAAAAAAAAATAGTAGTATATTTAACACTACAACGATGTTTTAAAGATGTTAGGTAATAAAATAATAATTATTATTGTTTTTTAATCCTCACCATAATCATACATGAACAGTTATATTTACAACCAATAAGAGCGATGTATCAGCAGAAAATGTAGAAAAAACGGTGATAGAACGCGTGCGAAGTAAAATCGATTCAGTAAACTGCACCTAGCCACATCAGACCACTATTAATAAATCCAGACATTGATATATACCTATAAGATCTATTATCAGGCGTATAAATATCCGGCGCTTAGGTATTCTTAATGTCGTCTGGTCACCTTCGGCCCAATTCTGAACGGTTATATTAAGAGTCGCGCTCACTCGCCCATTCATGATGTCTGACGCTCCATGTGGACATTTTGGAGATGTCAGGGTATACACAAAACGTCTGGAGGTCTATTCCCAAACGCATTAACGGCTCCGATGACGGTGGGCAATTTTTAATTCGCAATCGGAAGCAATTCACTTCGGATAATAAGGCCTTTTCAAATAACAAAATATTATTTATGCAAATCAAAAACTACGTTACTGTTTCCTGTACCTACCCGGACTTTCCATTTATCTTCCAAAACGAATCCTGTCGTTTGTTATTTATTTATTTATTTAAAAACTTTATTGCACAAAAAAAAAGTACAACAGGTGGACTTAATGCTATGGGCATTCTCTACCAGTCAACCTTTGTTAGTTTCGTTTTTGGCAGTAAAACCCATAAAACGGATTTGAATCAGTTCTCTTTTTTTAAGATTGATCGACGGTACGACGGAACAGAGGTAGGGCATAGCGATTTATCGCTTGAACTGGAGCAGCCCGACTGGTGAAATACCTCCACCTTACAGAGGACTGCAGCCAAATAACAATCACTTCTGTGTTGTTGTGTTCTTGCGTGTGAGTAAGGTTTCCAGAGCCTACTAAGCAGGGGTCAAGCCTTTGACTTGCCTTTTAAGGTAAGGGCGACAAGTTCAGTAACAGATTTATTATCCTGTACTTGTCGCCCTTAAGCTAGGGCCACATCACCACTTAACATTAGGTGGGATGAGGTCAATCTTAAAGTGTAATATAAAAAAAAACGGTTCGGAATTTAAAACGTGATTTTCGATTTGCATAAGTATTATTTAAATTTTTTTGAAATCGTTTCATTCGCATTCGAAGTGAATTAGGTACAAATACGAGATAGAGACGTTGCTATTCGACATGGATCGGAAATGTTTCGTTTTTCGGAATAGGCCTCTAGATCAAAGTATTTCTGTGGTGCTGAAGAAGCTTTGTGAAGATTTACTTATAATAAGTTGCTTGTCTATTGCATTTGGTCAATTCGTACAAATTGATTTAAGCTTTGAAAATAAATCTACTATGTAAAAATAAGTCGGGTTTTCCTTCGTGACGCTATAACTCCAGTAGGTCTACTCCCAAAAACGAAATATGTCGGATCCGACGACGGATAGCAATTTTTAATTCTCAAAATCGAAACCAACTCACTTCCAATGCGAATAAAGCGTTATCAAAAAACAAAATATTATTTATACAAATCAAAAACCACGTTTTAATTCGCAAACTTTTGATTAATCTTCAAAAACGGAACCTTTCGTTTGTTCGTTTCGTTTTTGGGAGTAGACCCCCAGAACGCACGAATCGATTTCCACGGTTTTGCATTCGTTGGAAAGGTCTCGGACTCCGTGAGGTTTATAGCAAAGAAAATCCAGGAATCATTTCAACAGAAAAGCGGGAAAATCCTCTAAGGCGAAACGAAGTTCGCCGGGACCGCTAGTTAATAATAAAACATAGGCTTTTATTTTTAAAATATATTTTGTATCTAAATAAATCTTAATATAAAATCCACGTGGACTTAGTTGCTGAAAGCGTTATTTGTTAAAAAAGAATGCCCATCCACTTAAATGATACATTATGATGATCTTTTTCGTGGAACTGTGACATTGTGCAATTTCTCCGCGAGAATGAAGGTCGCATGACACATCGCACGATTACAAGGGCTGACTGGAACCAACCACGACCAACAGTTCATTAGAGTAAGCACTTCATTCAAGCATTCGTTTAGATATCGGAAATCAATCAACCAAATTAAACATTTCTTTATTCAAGTAGGTTACTTAAAACGCTTTATGTTTCCCGGTACGGAACCTATATCTACCGAGAAGGTACCGGTAAGAAACTCAGTTGATTAGTTGCTGTAGCAGTATCAAACTCATTGCAATATACATGATAGATCACTTTGGACCAAATCATTATAGTTTTTTCTTGACGAGTGATGAATCTTTATGTATTTATATTTGAGAGGCATACTGGATCACTCACTCACTTTACTCAACCATATTGAAGGGAATGTAACGACCCGCCACATAGCGCCACCACCCCAGTAATGTTTTAGTCAGCATGAATAACCCTATTTCCCTTTAAAAGGTGTCAAAAATTGAACTTAATTAATTTCGGATATGAGGTCGCAGGCAATCTCAAGACAAACAGCGTATGCACAATGTTAGTCTCAAGCTTATCTAATCTGCGTCATCTGACCGCATTCAGGTCGCCGGCTCTGCATAAACATTACTTATTCACTAATTAAGGAAAATCAAATAGAGTATTATGTCACGGCTGATTTCATACTTGCTTTGGTGACATAATGCGAACAACGCAGGTAAATACACGAAGTACATATAGCCTAAAATCTTATCGGTCTATTTGGCAGGCATCTGATTTTTGGCGAACTTTCATTTATTAACCCCCGACGCAAAAACGAACGAACTTACAAAAACGGGGTGTTATAAGTTTGACGTGTCTACATAGACATGTGTGTGTGTGTGTGTGTGTATCTGTCTATGGCATCGGAGCTCCCGGACAAATGAATCGATTTTTATTTTTTTTCAAAAATGGATAAATCGGGAGTGTTCTTAGCTATGTTTGATAAAAATCGATCCAAGATGGTCGACGTCACAAAATTATGGATTGCATGTTTTAACACAACTCCCACAACATGGGTATCATATAAAAGGGTTTGAGTAGCAGAATATATTCTTAATGACAAATTTCAAATCTAAGATGGCCGCCGCCAGAAAATGACGGATATCCTAGATTTTTTTGTCACCATACCAAATAAAAGGGCTTTTTCACACTTTTTTTGTGAAAAAAAGACACTTTTTTGTGAAAGTGTCGGGAGTTTTATAAAATTTCATTTCATATTAATTTTGAAAGTTGAAAAAGTGTGAGAGAGCGTGAACAGCGTGACGTAGCGCATGTGTCGCGTGCACGGGACGGGATGGGAGTGTGGGGAGAAGGTCGCAGGGGAGAAGCGTAGCATGGTGCAAGGAGAGACGGTGGCCTTATGCAGTGGGGGAGTATAGTAGCATGGCGCAACCTTCTTTGTACCTACCTTCTGTTTACTGCAATACTTTCATGAGCTGTCAATTAAAGTATTGTGTATCGCATTTGTAGTTTAGTACAGTAATTGGCCCAAATAATTAAAACAAGGACCCACGGACCCACTTTAAAATAAATACGAGTATTTATGTGTATATAGAAGATGAACTTTATATTTTTAATTTGAATTTATTATGGTATGAAAAACTACCAATTACTACTTTCCCACCTAATGAGCAATTGTTATTTTAGGGTACCCGGTATTGTATTGATCGCGCCACGATTATATTTTACTTTGGTAGAAAGGTATGGATTATATTTTCCATCACACCTATTTTTGATCAAAATGGGACCTTCATTTGGTTGATCTAATTTTGCCATCGAGACCTGTTGATTTTTATCGCGTGTTCTCGCTTAGTCTAAGTTGTATCCTTAATTAAAACATTCGCCCGATGCTTTCAAATGAGATTTATAACCGTATGTGTACAACAAATATATAACTCAGTCCGGAAGAAAGACGGAAACAACCGATACGGTAACAACTACAGGCATTGTTTTATCCCTACTAGTCCCTACTATTAATATTATAAATGCGAAAGTAATTATGTCTGTCTGTCTGTCTGTTACGCTTTCCCGCTTAAACCTCTCAACCGATTTTGATGAAATTTGGCGTAGGTATACGTTGAACCTCAAAAACGGACAAAGGCTACTTTTTGTTAGAAAGTAGGGGGGGGGGGGTTTATGCCACCTTTGAAAGTTTATATGGGAAAATGTTTATTTTTTAAGTTAGAGATATAAAAGTTGGCACAAATATAGTACTATTAAAATATAGACTACTTTTCGTTTCGAATATTATGGGAGATGGGGGTAAAACCGACCATAAAAGGATGTAGTCCACGCGGACGAAGTCGCGGGCACAGCTAGTTATAAATAAATAACAGCATCACGTCAAGAGAAACACTTGCAGTTTAATATTAACGCGATAAGTGTGTAGTTTTTTACATATTCAGCAGAGGGTACTTACCGGAGGCTAACGGGTTGATACACCAGAAAAAATCATCACGATAACTAGCGGTTAGCTCAGTTGAAAGAGCAGCGCACGCGATACGTGAAGATCGTGGGTTCGAGCCCCGCACCGCAAGGGGAGATGAAATGTATCTCTTTCTTTAAAAAAAACAGTTTAATATAGTTCTTAAAACTGTGCAATAAGGGCGTTGATAGCAAAAACAGTATACGGACACGGGGCACGTTGCAGGGTGGTGGTGGTGCGTGGAGTGGTGTAGTAACATTGTATGTTAAATTAAGATACTAACTAGATAAAACCAACTCAAGCACCCAAATCAATCGTGGGTTGACCTGATTGACCTGACTGATAATCGAAATCGGAATCTTTCGCGTATTGGGCGCCTACGATTATCACTGCACCATTGAGATATAATGCCCGGTTCCAATATTTGAAAAACGATCCGTTCTAATTACGGAATTCAATAAATTATATGAGGCGTCAGCTAAAAACGAACGACGGATGACTGATGACTGATGACAGCTGATATCTATATTATATAAAGCTAAATTACCACTGACTCACTGACTGACTCATCGGGGGTTTTTTTGGGGGTGTTCCCGTTTTTCTACCTCTTTGGAATGTTCTAAGGGGGTGAGTTATTTTTCAATCAAAGCAGGTTTTTCCATTTTTTTTTTCCAAAATCCAAGATGGCGGCCGATTTTGCTGAATTGAAATAAAAAAAATGTATAGAGTGCCCAGGCGGTTTTTACTTTTTTAGAGAATTGTAGTGAAGAAAAGTACACTGAAAAAGTAAAATGTCAAAAAAACAAGATGTCCGCGCCGCCATCTTGGATCGAAAATTCGATTTAGAGCTGTTTTTGCGGGGTCGTGGTGGAGAGGTTTCCAAAGATAATTGAAAAATTTTTTTTGAACTCTGCCGGCAGTATAGTCAAATTGACAACCTCATCCATAGATTATAGAGTTTGGCCATAGAGACGGCGCTGGCGGCAGTTTTGTAGGGAGCAAAAATTTCGTCATTTACAAAGTCGATTTTGAGGGGGATGGCAACACCGGGTCGAATCGGTTTGTATAGGGCAGTGGTAGGTTAATTATCTGTCTATTGTTTTGAGAAATAAATTCTACCAAATTCATGGTAGTTTTTGCCCCATGGCCCTGAATGGTAGAAAAAAAATTTACTCTTGTAGAAAAAAAATAAATATGCAGTGGGGTGGCCATAGAGGCCCGAAGTGACAAAAAAGTAGTTTTTCAAAAAAATCCTGGCAACCCTGAAAATGGCGGGGAAAAACATTTTTTCGACATGGTTTTTTCCAAAAGTTCTTTTGAAGACTGGGTGGGAGTGAGAAAAAAAATAAAAATAAGGTTCAGTGCGGTATATAACCTAGAATATGGGAAAACTATAGACTTTTCGATTTACAAGATGGCGGACCCCCTTTCGGCCATTTTGAATTTTTCACGATTTTCAAAACCGTTTTTCGGGTACATGGCAACATTTTAGCGAGTCGCAATGTATGGAGCGGTTGCATGTTTAGTTTATATGTGTTGTTAGGTGAAATAAAATTTCTACCATTTTTGGTAGTTTTTGACTTTTGCCCAAAAAACGAAAAAAAAATTTTTTGACATTTGGTCTAAATGTTTACCACGTTATTATGGCAACCTTATGGCCGAATGATATTTTACTAATTTTAGCCCAATCACCTGGCCACACTGGGTGCCAGAGCGAAATATATATTTTGTGACTTAGTCATTTTCCAAAAATTCTGACGGCAACTGGGTAAGAGCGAGAAAAAAAATTAAAATGAGGTTCGATGTCAAATATACTCCAAAATACAGGAAAAATACGAACGTTCAAAAATACAAGATGGCCGACCCGCTGGCGGCCATTTTGTAAAAATTATGTGTTTTTGAAAACGTTAAATCCTAATTTTCATATATTTGGCAACATCTGAGCGAGTCGCAATATACTATGCGGTTATGTATTTTGTCATTGTGTGTTGCCAGGTGAAATAAAAATTCTACTATTTTTGGTAGTTTTTGACTCAGGTCCCGGCGAAAGTCGAAAATAGAAATAATGACATTTCGCGCAAACCATTCCCATGTGCCTTTAAAACATCCCCATTGAAATGACATTTGACTATTTTTATCTCTGTGACCTGGCAACACCGGGAGCTGTTGGGACAAATGTGCAAAAAACATGGTCACCTTCCCGAAGTCCTGTAGGCCGCAGGATATAAAATTTGAAAAATGTAAAAATGAGGTTTGATGCAGTATATAACCTAGATGAGATGTTATATTATAGACTTTTCGATAAACAAAATGGCGGATGCGCTGGCGGCCATTTTAAAAAATCTGCAGAATTCAAAATGTATTCCCTAAATTTCGGGGTAGAAGGAGGGGTCGTAGGGCAAATATGCACGAAGCTTTATTGGAGGTTTTTATGATGCCGCAGCAATGGTTCAAAAATTTACCCGATTTTCGGGGTAATTTCGGAGATTTTGGGCCCGACAGAAAATGCTCGAATTTAAAAAAAAAAAGTATGAGGTCCTGTCAAAAATGTCCATCCGTGGTCAATTGACCCAAAAAAAAGCGAGTAAGTACGAAATTTTAGGAAAAATTGGAAAATCAATTTTCT
The DNA here is from genome assembly GCA_037074685.1 of Glyphodes pyloalis. Taxonomy (NCBI): domain Eukaryota; kingdom Metazoa; phylum Arthropoda; class Insecta; order Lepidoptera; family Crambidae; genus Glyphodes; species Glyphodes pyloalis. The sequence continues at coordinate 1,646,338 of JAYKKO010000003.1, read as the reverse complement.
ATGGAGTACTTGGCTCCCCATACATTTTGTACTGAAATTGACCTTAGTAAGAAAATGTATGGAGAAATTGTTGCATATTAATGTAATGCTGATTATACTTGGAAATGGTAACTTTGCGAGGCCGGAGGCCGAGCTGCGTTGCGAGACCGTAGGTCGAGCGCCGCGTAGGGCGAAGCTCGAAGCGGCTATATTCTGTGTAACTTTCGCGAGGCCGAAGGCCGAGCTTCGAATGCGAGGCCAAAGGCCGAGCGCCCGCGTAGAGCGAAGCTCGAAGCGGCTGCCATCAAACACTTTGGACCGATTTAGACTACACAATTTATCAAGTAACCTACGCGAGGCCGTAGGCCGAGCTGCGATGCGAGACCACAGGTCGAGCGCCGCGTAGGGCGAAGCCCGAAGCGGCTATATTCTGTGTAACTTTCGCGAGGCCGAAGGCCGAGCTTCGAATGCGAGGCCAAAGGCCGAGCGCCCGCGTAGAGCGAAGCTCGAAGCGGCTTCCGTCGAACACTTTGGCCATTTTATTTAAGTGCAACACAAGTCACCTTAGGCGCGAGGCCGCAGGCCGAGCTGCGCCGCGCAGGGCGGAGCCCGGAGCGGAAAGGCTCCTTAGGCCACAGTTGAGAAACTCTAGCGCCGTACAAAAAAAGCACTAGGCCCCCATTGCGGACGGTCAAACACCAAAAGTCACACCCGCGAGGCCGCAGGCCGAGCTGCGTATGCGAGGCCGAAGGCCGAGCGCCGCGGGAGGGCGAAGCCCGGGAGCGGCCAGCGCCGCAGGCCTAGCTTTTAGCAGACTCGCGCGAAGCGCGTGCTGCAAAAGCTAGTCTATCTATCTATCTATATTATATAAAGCTAAATTACCACTGACTCACTGACTCACTCATCGGGGGTGTTTTTGGGGGTGTTCGGGTTGTTTTACCTCTTTGGCATGTTCTAACGGGGTGGGTTATTTTTCAATCAAAGCAGGTTTTTCGTTTTTTTTTTCCGAAAATCCAAGATGGCGGCCACTTTAGGGGAACCAACTTTTTTCTTGTCTATGGAATGGCCAGGCGGTTTCTACTTTTTTTAAAACTCCCATTGCTATGTATTGTTGTGAAAAAGTAAAATGTCAAAAAAACAAGATGTCCGCGCCGCCATCTTGGATCGAAAATTCGGTTTAGAGGTGTTTTTGCGGGGTCATGGTGGAGAGGTTTCCGTAGATAATTAAAAAATTTTTTTTGAACTCTGCCGGCAGTATAGTCAACTTGCAAACCTCATTCATAGATTATAGAGTTTGGCCATAGAGACGGCGCTGGCGGCAGTTTTGTAGGAACCAAAAAATTTGCCATTTTCAAAGTTGATTTTGAGGGGTATGGCAACACCATGTCGAATCGGTTTGTATAGAGCAGTGGTAGGTTAGTTATCTGTCTATTGTTTTGAGAAATAAATTCTACCAAATTCATGGTAGTTTTTGCCCCATGGCCCCGAATGGTAGAAAAAAAATTTACCCTTGTAGAAAAAAAATAAATATGCAGTGGGGTGGCCATGAAGGTTCGAAGTGACAAAAAGGTAGTTTTTAGGAAAAATCCTGGCAACCCTGGAAATGACGGGGAAAATCATTTTTTCGACATGGTTTTTTCCAAAAGTTCTTTTGAAGACTGGGTGGGAGCGAGAAAAAAAATAAAAATTGGGTTTGATGCAGTATATATCATAGAATATGGGAAAACTATAGACTTTTCGATTAACAAGATGGCGGACCCCGTTTCGGCCATTTTGAATTTTTCACGATTTTGAAAACCGTTTTTCAGACACATGGCAACATTTGAGCGAGTCGCAATGTATGGAGCGGTTGCATGTTTGGTTGATGTGTGTTGCCAGGTGAAATAAAATTTCTACCATTTTTGGTAGTTTTTGATTTATGTCCAAAAAACGAAAAAAAAATTTTTTGACATTTGGTCTAAATGTCTACCACGTTATTATGGCAAGCTTATGGCCGAATGATATTTTACTAATTTTAGCCCAATCACCTGGCCACACTGGATGCCAGAGCGAAATATATATTTTGAGACATGGTCATTTTCCAAAAAATAATATGGCAATTGGGTGAGAGCGAGAAAAAAAATGTAAATGAGGTTCGATGTCAAATATACTCCAAAATATAGGAAAAATACGAACATTCAAAAATACAAGATGGCCGACCCGCTGGCGGCCATTTTGTAAAACTTTTGTGTTTTCGAAAACGTTAAATTCTTATTTTCATGTATTTGGCAACATCTGAGCGAGTCACAATGTACTAGGCGGTTATGTATTTTGTCATTGTGTGTTGCCAGGTGAAATAAAAATTCTACTATTTTTGGTAGTTTTTGACTCAGGTCCCGGCGAAAGTCGAAAATAGAAACAATGACATTTCGCGCAAACCATTTCCATGTGCCCATGAAACATCCCCATCAAAATGACATTTGACTATTTTTATCTCTGTGACCTGGCAACACCGGGAGCTGTTGGGACAAATGTGCAAAAAACATGGTCACCTTCCAGAAGTCCTGTAGGCCGCAGGATATAAAATTTGAAAAATGTAAAAATGAGGTTTGATGCAGTATATAACCTAGATGAGATGTTATATTATAGACTTTTCGATAAACAAAATGGCGGATGCGCTGGCGGCCATTATAAAAAATCTGCAGAATTCAAAATGTATTCATCAACTTTCGGGGTAGAAGGAGGGGCTGTAGGGAAAATATGCTCGGAGCTTTATTGGAGGTTTTTATGATGCCCCAGCAATGGTTCAAAAATTTACCCGATTTTCGGGGTAATTTCGGAGATTTTGGGTCCGACAGAAAATGCTCGAATTAAAAAAAAATAAGTATGAGGTCCTGTCAAAAATGTCTATCTGTGGTCGATCGACCCAAAAAAAAGCGAGTAAGTACGAAATTTTAGGAAAAATTGGAAAATCAAATTTCTATGGAGTACTTGGTTCCCCATACATTTTGTACTGAAATTGACCTTAGTAAGAAAATGTATGGAGAAATTCTTACATATTAATGTAGTACCGTATTGAGTGCTATTAAAACTTGGAAATGGTAACTTTGCGAGGCCGGAGGCCGAGCTGCGTTGCGAGACCATAGGTCGAGCGCCGCGTAGGGCGAAGCCCGAAGCGGCTACATCCTGTGTAACTTTCGCGAGGCCGAAGGCCGAGCTTCGAATGCGAGGCCAAAGGCCGAGCGCCCGCGTAGAGCGAAGCTCGAAGCGGCTGCCATCGAACACTTTGGGCCGATATAGACGAGACAAATGAACAAGTTACCCACGCGAGGCCGGAGGCCGAGCTGCGTTGCGAGACCGTAGGTCGAGCGCCGCGTAGGGCGAAGCCCGAAGCGGCTATATTCTGTGTAACTTTCGCGAGGCCGAAGGCCGAGCTTCGAATGCGAGGCCAAAGGCCGAGCGCCCGCGTAGAGCGAAGCTCGAAGCGGCTTCCGTCGAACACTTTGGCCATTTTATTAAAGTGCAACTCAAGTCACCCTAGGCGCGAGGCCGCAGGCCGAGCTGCGCCGCGCAGGGCGCAGCCCGGGGCGGAAAGGCTCCTTAGGCCACAGTTGAGAAACTCTTGCGCCGTACAAAAAAAGCACTAGGCCCCCATTGCGGACGGTTCAACACCCCCGTGTCACACCCGCGAGGCCGCAGGCCGAGCTGCGTATGCGAGGCCGAAGGCCGAGCGCCGCGGGAGGGCGAAGCCCGGGAGCGGCCAGCGCCGCAGGCCTAGCTTTTAGCAGACTCGCGCGAAGCGCGTGCTGCAAAAGCTAGTCTATATTATATAAAGCTAAATTACCACTGACTCACTGACTCACTCATCGGGGGTGTTTTTGGGGGTGTTCGGGTTGTTTTACCCCTTTGGCATGTTCCAACGGGGTGGGTTATTTTTCAATCAAAGCAGGTTTTTATATTTTTTTTTTCCAAAATCCAAGATGGCGGCCACTTTTGGGGAATCAACTTTTTTCTTGTCTATGGAATGGCCGGGCGGTTTTTACTTTTTTAGAGAATGGTGTTGAAGTGAAGTACACTGAAAAAGTAAAATGTCAAAAAAACAAGATGTCCGCGCCGCCATCTTGGATCGAAAATTCGGTTTAGAGGTGTTTTTGCGGGGTCGTGGTGGAGAGGTTTCCGTAGATAATTAAAAATTTTTTTTTGAACTCTGCCGGCAGTATAGTCTTCTTTTGAATGTTGGTCATAGATTATAGAGTTTGGCCATAGAGACGGCGCTGGCGGCAGTTTTGTAGGGACCAAAAATTTTGTCATTTTCAAAGTAGATTTTGACAGGGATGGCAACACTGGGTCGAATCGGTTTGTATGGAGCGGTGGTAGGTTAGTTATCTGTTTGTTGATTTAAGAAATAAATTCTACCAAATTCATGGTAGTTTTTGCCCCATGACCCCGAATGGTAGAAAAAAAATTTACCCTTGTAGAAAAAAAATAAATATGCAGTGGGGTGGCCATGGAGGTCCGAAGTGACAAAAAAGTAGTTTTTCGGAAAAATCCTGGCAACCCTGGAAATGACGGGGAAAATCATTTTTTCGACATGGTTTTTTCCAAAAGTTCTTTTGAAGAATGGGTGGGAGCGAGAAAAAAAATAAAAATTAGGTTCGGTGCGGTATATAACCTAGAATATGGGAAAACTATAGACTTTTCGATTTACAAGATGGCGGACCCCGTTTCGGCCATTTTGAATTTTTCACGATTTTCAAAACCGTTTTTCAGGCACATGGCAACATTTGAGCCAGTCGCAATGTATCGAGCGGTTGCATGTTTGGTTGATGTGTGTTGCCATGTGAAATAAAATTTCTACCATTTTTGGTAGTTTTTGATTTATGTCCAAAAAACGAAAAAAATTTTTTTTGACATTTGGTCTAAATGTCTACCACGTTATTATGGCAAGCTTATGGCCGAATGATATTTTACTAATTTTAGCCCAATCACCTGGCCACACTGGGTGCCAGAGCGAAATATATATTTTGTGACTTGGTCATTTTCCAAAAAATAATATGGCGATCGGGTGAGAGCGAGAAAAAAAATGAAAATGAGGTTCTATGCCAAATATAGTCCAAAATATAGGAAAAATACGAACGTTCAAAAATACAAGATGGCTGACCCGCTGGCGGCCATTTTGTAAAATTGTTGCGTTTTTGAAAACGTTAAATCCTAATTTTCATGTATATGGCGACATCTGAGCGAGTCGCAATGTACCAAGCGATTATGAGTTTTGGTTGTGTGTGTTGCCAGGTGAAATAAAAATTCTACTATTTTTGGTAGTTTTTGACTCAGGTCCCGGCGAAAGTCGAAAATAGAAATAATGACATTTCGCGCAAACCATTACCATGTGCCTATGAAACATCCCCATTGAAATGACATTTGACTATTTTTATCTCTGTGACCTGGCAACACCGGGAGCTGTTGGGACAAATGTGCAAAAAACATGGTCACCTTCCAGAAGTCCTGTAGGCCGCAGGATATAAAATTAGAAAAATGTAAAAATGAGGTTTGATGCAGTATATAACCTAGATGAGATGTTATATAATAGACTTTTCGATAAACAAAATGGCGGATGCGCTGGCGGCCATTATAAAAAATCTGCAGAATTAAAAATGTATTCATTAACTTTTGGGGTAGAAAGAAGGGTCGTAAGGAAAAAATGCTCGGAGCTTTATTGGAGGTTTTTATGATGCCCCAGTGATGGTTCAAAAATTTACCCGATTTTCGGGGTAATTTCGGAAATTTTGGGCCCAACAGAAAATGCTCGAATTTAAAAAAAAAAAGTATGAGGTCCTGTCAAAAATGTCCATCCGTGGTCAATTGACCCAAAAAAAAGCGAGTAAGTACGAAATTTTAGGAAAAATTGGAAAATCAATTTTCTATGGAGAACTTGGTTCCCCATACATTTTGTACTGAAATTTACCGTAGTAAGAAAATGTATGGAGAAATTGTTGCATATTAATGTAGTACCGTATTGAGTGCTATTAAAACTTGGAAATGGTAACATTGCGAGGCCGGAGGCCGAGCTGCGTTGCGAGACCAAAGGTCGAGCGCCGCGTAGGGCGAAGCCCGAAGCGGCCATATTCTGTGTAACTTTCGCGAGGCCGAAGGCCGAGCTTCGAATGCGAGGCCAAAGGCCGAGCGCCCGCGTAGAGCGAAGCTCGAAGCGGCTGCCATCGAACACTTTGGGCCGATATAGACGAGACAATTGATCGAGTAACCTACGCGAGGCCGTAGGCCGAGCTGCGATGCGAGACCACAGGTCGAGCGCCGCGTAGGGCGAAGCCCGAAGCGGCTATATTCTGTCTAACTTTCGCGAGGCCGAAGGCCGAGCTTCGAATGCGAGGCCAAAAGCCGAGCGCCCGCGTAGAGCGAAGCTCGAAGCGGCTGCCACTAAACACTTTGGACCAATATAGATGAGACAATTGATCAAGTAACCTACGCGAGGCCGTAGGCCGAGCTGCGATGCGAGACCATACGTCGAACGCCGCGTAGGGCGAAGCCCGAAGCGGCTATGTTCTGTGTAACTTTCGCGAGGCCGAAGGCCGAGCTTCGAATGCGAGCGCCGTAGGCCGAGCGCCCGCGTAGAGCGAAGCTCGAAGCGGCTTCCGTCGAACACTTTAGCCATTTTATTAAAGTGCAATCCAAGTCACCCTAGGCGCGAGGCCGCAGGCCGAGCTGCGCCGCGCAGGGCGGAGCCCGGAGCGGAAAGGCTCCTTAGGCCACAGTTGAATAACTCTTGCGCCGTACAAAAAAAGCACTAGGCCCCCATTGCGGACGGTCAAACACCAAAAGTCACACCCGCGAGGCCGCAGGCCGAGCTGCGTATGCGAGGCCGAAGGCCGAGCGCCGCGGGAGGGCGAAGCCCGGGAGCGGCCAGCGCCGCAGGCCTAGCTTTTAGCAGACTCGCGCGAAGCGCGTGCTGCAAAAGCTAGTGACAGTAAATATAAAATTAGAAAGAAAGAAAGAAAGAAACATTTATTATTTAAAAACATCACAACATTGTCACATATATAAGTACACATATACAGAGAGGAGACAAACAAGAAAACAACAAAAAAAATAATAATAATAATTATATACATACAAAAAACAAAGCGTGAAATAGATCTCTCCTCGTCAACCGGGCGGTGCAGACCATTGACATGTCGTAATGTTCCAAATAAAATGGCCTCACTCAGCATAAGTCATGACCCACGTCGCAGGCCATGACGCTAAATTAGAATTGGAGACTCGTAGAAAAACGTATAGTCATTTTGAAAAATCACAAATAGTAAAATATTGGAACCGGGCATAAAATATTTAATTTTGACATTTACACACACAGCTTTTGACCGAATTTTATTGACCATTTCGACATTCATTTCGTACTGTATAAATATTAGTTGTGCGGTTTATGTTTCTCCGTAGACTCAGTTCCGATAACTGTCGGTAAAGTCAGGGGTCGCCAACACTCGAGCGTGCGTTTATGATCTCTTTCGGTGCCTTTGATGTGCTGGTGATACGAGTTTTATTATTGTTTAATACGCGCTACGATCACGATGTGATAAATGGTTGATGTTTAAATTGTAGATATTTTTGTAGTGCTCTTGTAACACTTGATGGTCAAGTAGATTTAATAGCATGTGCTTACACGCACACATTCATACACACACAGCCACACAAACGCATTCACACAGTCAGAAACACACACGCATACAATCAGTCAAACATATGGGATTGAGTTTCTTTTTTTATTATTGACATAGTAATAAATAAATATGTTATATTCATTTTCAATTACAAATCTATCTTTGAAATTATATACTATTGAGTCAGCTTCTTCTGTCATCAAAACTACTGTTTAAATTCACATAATTTATTTAAATCTTGTTGTATTTAAAAAATAATTATTAATACATAATGGTTTCAAAGTAATATCTTTCTTTTTTTCCTTCTAAATGATGATCGTATGATTACGTAACCTGAGAATGATCATAGCCGGACACGCCCTTGATTCGTTTATATGTTTTACTTCCTTAGCAGAAATTACCATCATGCCCACATATCGTAGCGCAACCATAATTTTATGACCATGTTTACAATTTTCCATTAAAATTAACATACTACCTATTTTTTATGAACCAGCCGTAAATCCATACATCCTTATCCACGGACCATAAGTACCAGGATGGTATAAATATTATTTCCGTGCATAAAAGCATAACAACGGTAAACTTTAAGAAATAAACGTCATAATATTTATAAACCTGCTAAGAGCAAGTCTCATTTTTAGGCCAAGGTTCCGTGCAAAGCAACCATCCAAAGATGAATATATTAGAAGTTTGACGACCTCCGTTGTCAAAAGGCAAGCCTGCCTCATCTTTAACATTCCGGGTTCGTTTCGTGTTTTACAATGATTCGCTTAATGTGATGATCATTTTCATAGCACACTTCATTCATAGATGTAAAAAGAACAACCCTTTGTGACTTAGAAATAACTTATATTAACCTACAAATTAACAGGTTATAAGTATCTTTCAAGTGACTTGTTCATGGGAAACTTTTCATGTAAATTATCTTTATTAACCAAAAACCAACTATTGATGATTGATAGCCGAAACCAACGGAAAAATTAAAAAAATATATATTTAGTTTCTGCACCGTGTATTTATTCATCTTTGAGCATTTATTAAAAAAGGGTTATTTTGAAACGGCAAACAGGTACTTCAATTTTATTTGTATAGATACACTAGCTGTTGCTTGTAACTTCGCCCGCATTATTTCGGGATTCTATATGTTAATCTAGTATGTCATCTTTCTTCTTACCAATTTTTATCCAAATCTGTTCAGTACTTTTGCGTGAAAGAGTAACAAACATTCAAACATCAATACTCACAAATTTTCACATTTATAATATTACCTATTAGGATATAAGTTTTTTCCAACCCAGTCGGTATGTACAATTATTGATTACGAGTTCATCAACCTTGTCATAACACGTGGTTCCGTCGGCTGTGGAATCCTAAAAAGCACCATAAACCTGTCGCCCGCGTCAATGGAGAGATCAAACGAAAATGTTTTCGGTCCCTTGCCGGTAGATTTATTCGCGTCGCTCGCCCTACATTGCTGCATACAAGCTCCCTTTGGTACCTTGCATAATAGAAATACTAATGCAGTCCGGAAGATTAGTCTAAATGCCGGAAACGATGAACGCAGTCATAGATAAACAAATATTGGACAACATCGCTCTGTTTTTGTAGTGAGTAGCTAAAACCGTTGGATTTAGAAATTAGAAACAATAACGATACCACATCACCCAGATCCGAGACCCGATCCCACCTAATTGGGAATCGAACTCGAGATCTTAGACATGGCACAACCCCTAAGCTTGTTCCACACACCGGCTACGGAGTCATGTGTAACAAATCGAAGGCACCATTATTTCTCTGGGTGATGGCTGCAACTAGTTTTATCACCATAAGGTTTTTTTTTGTTGGTTGTATATATTTTATATATATATATATTTTTTTTTTTTCCGTGACCTATCTGCAATCAGTTCTTTTACTTTTAGCAGGTGCGTTGTTGTTTCAATGGATACTTTTATATATATTTGTATATATTTCTAATATAAATTTCATACATCGCCACTATATTTTTCGTCTAAATCTGTGGGATTGACTGGTAAAGGTATTCAGTTGAATTTTTTTTTCATGCAGTAAATAAATAAGATAAAACGGAACACTAGTTTTGTTGATATTTATCCTCTGTTTAGTATTTGGGTCAATCAACTTTTATTTGTCCTGTAAGTAATATGTTTTGTCCCTGACCAATAATCGCAGTTCTAAAGAAAATTAAGTGGTTTTTTGGCATATGTCGCATTTATATTATTGTTAAGCAAACATACGAGTAATTTATTTTAAATAAATCACTATTAAACTGGAATTTTAATGGTTGTCCAGGTGACAAAACATCTGGATGTAGTGTTTTTTTATTTGTCCCCCAGTCGCTAATTATAATGAAACATTACTTTATACAAAGAAATACTATATGGCAATTAATTACGCTTGTACATAATTATTCATTACAGTGTTCACTAAGATGCTAGCATATAGATTTTTGTTTGTTTCATAATTTTACCGAATTTTTTGCATGTTCGTTTTGGTCCCTATTATATTTTATTATTCCGGTTTCCACCGGACAACGGTAAAAAAGTTCCGAAACCAAAACATAGATGGGTTGATCAGTGCCTTGACAATAAGTCGGTCGATTTGGTGACAACACTCATCTAACCGCTATTTTTATTTCATCATTGCCGCGATGTCAGTCGGTCGCGCGCATTTTGAAAAATTGGGTGGCTTTATTGTGTGTCTACCGGACAACCAGCACAAAAACGTAAATATTTGATATATCGTAGTAAATAAAAGTGAAATATATTCTATTTTATCTATATTTTTCACTGCGCGTAAGACCTAATTCAAAATATAATTATTTTTTATCAGGAAGCGCAAAGACTGATAAATGTCACTCGGACAACCAGTCACTTGGACAACCAAAACCGTTGTGCGTGGGAAATTTTGGTTGCCCATAAGACAATTAACGATATAATCAGCATAAAGCAATACTTTTTCTTTCAATAATTAGTCACTAAAGAGCCTCTTACAAAGACTAGAGCATTTAATCTAAATTAGATTGATATTTTGACCAATTTCAACTTTTTACTTCTTTACGTGTGGAACACCGAGTGGATGAACGATCCGATGATCTCTGGTGTCAGAGTTTTCAAACCACCTACTACTAGCAGTAGGCCTCTGTCTGACATGATTGTGTAACGACTGCCATCTAATTAATCAATAACTAGAGTCATGTGGATTTCAGAGTCAAATTTACTATTTTATTTAAATAAATCGTGCTGCTCTATGTGGATTCTTAAAATATAAATAATTCTCTAAAGAAAAAATGTTAAAATATAAAAAAAAACAATTAAAATTAAAAAACTAAAATTTATCATTGATGTACACTTAAAAGTTGATTGACCCATTTACTGACATATAAATCTAAAAAATAAGACTATGCGATTTGCCTAATTTATGTTTATTTTTCCCGGAAGCGCAGTATCGCTTTTATCAGTAGTCGTTTCTGCTATTTTTTCGTACATTACGGACTTATGCTGTATTTGTATTGTGGCATGTAAACGTGTTTACCGCGCGTCAACTTCGCACTAAATGCGTTTTATCGATTACCGAAACCAGGAATCGGGCACAGGAATAAAACGGTTACTAATTTAGCGTAAAATTTAAACAAACATGAGAATTATTACATATTATGAGTATTTAAAAGCGTATATGGGCTAAACTGTATTATTCATTAATAATAAATCAAATGGAATAAACCGTGTTATTAAAGACTAGGCCTGTCAAATGTCTGTAAGCATTATTTTCTAAACATAACATCATCGCTGATCATCAATCAAACAACATATTCTAATGAAATTGGATTGTCTGTTTGTTATACTAAAATATACGCCTTTTACTAAATAAGTACATACAACAAAACTGTTTGTTTACCATTATTTTAACAATCGCGAGCGAATTTGCATATCCCAAATTTAACAAAAAAATGCACCACATCTACCTATCGTCCATTTAAAAAGAAATGTATGGTGCTTGAAACTCAATATAAGTATGGATGACATTCGAAATATACCTCGCATGAGGTCAGATACACGCACACACAGACATACCTATTCCTGCTTAGTCACTAACTAGTAAACAATAGCGTCCCAGGAGCTAACTGTAACGGAAGGGTGGCCGCTGCTTCCTGCTTAGCAGGCGATCTGCTTCACTGGAGAGCAGTTCCTCTGCTGATGAGAGACTTACTGAACGTCTCTACACTTTAAATATGAAGAAAGTCATAGGCCTTGTGCAAGGAGACTTGTAGCGACAGAACACCGTGACGCCTAAAAACGAGTGGAATATCAATTTTTTTTTCTCGAAGGGGAAATGTCTGTCGCACCGTCACTTTCTGCGGAGAACAGAGAGTGGTGTGTCGAGCTCGCACCTTTCAAAACGCCAGCCAACATGAGCAAATGTGATGGAATTAGGATCCTTTGCGGATTATGTAGGTACACACAGGCTCAACCACCGCGCCTGCCGCTTAGCGGCCCTAGAGTCGGATGGAGTCCCGGGACTGACCGGCCGCGGAGGATAGGAAGGCTGGCCAACGCAATACCGCATCCTGCACTTCCTCCGCGGCCCCACCACGCGCCGCTGCCAGGTAGCGGAAGACATATCAAGGTCCTCCTCTTCCTCGGCGATTTACCTGTGCCCTTGCGAGCTTGCCGCACTTTTTGTTGCAAATACCTTTAAAAATCAATTTTAACAAAACTAAGTTATTGTGTATAGTTCATAATTAAAATTCAAGACGTCATCGTTTTGTATTTAACAAAAACCTACGCAGAAATCGTGTTGTTACTTTTTTTTCTGACAAGGGGAAATGCTTTGACGCACCGTACCGTCACCTGAGGGAGGTGTCGGCGTGTATGGGACTCCCTGCCCTTACAACGGCAGGACTACCCACAAAACCCCCCGGTCGGACCTCACCGCCTGAGTGGTGGTGCTGTGGGAAATCGGATCAACCTAACCAACCACAACAAATCGTGTTGTTACTGGTGCATAAAAGAGTCTTATTAATTAGCATATCATTTAGCCATAGATTACCCATCATTGTTTTGATACAAAACGATTTCATAAATACAATCTTACTTGCTCGGGGATAGCAAACATACCTCAATATCGTTGTCCTACGAATTCAACATCCAACCCACAATATATGTGTGATTGTAACAGGCATTATGCGCGTGTCACGGGTCGCCGTATATCATCGCCAGGCGTGGGGGGGACCTCTCCAGAGGTCGTGTGTCACATACCAACAAGCCCCAAAGTATTTGTATTTCACAACTAACAGGTGGGAGCTTCATCGAGTAAAGCACTTGGTGGTATTCAGTGACATACATGGCCATTTCTAAAAAAATATAATAGGGAGGCCGGGGTTCAAAGTGCCGGAGGCAGTGCCTCATCAATTTTCTAGCTATTTGTGTGTTACTTGCTATTATCTGTCGAGCAAACTATAGTGATTAACTTTTTAATATCATTTTTGGCTTTTTCAAACGTATTCTATTATAATTAGATGTTACTTTAGAAAATGGAATTTGGGGTTCCAAGTTCCTCTGGCGGGGGGCTAGTTGTTCCGCGGAACAACCTGCCCCGTAACGAACACGTAAATAATAAAATGAAAATTTTGTTTTAGGATGAAAAACTATAAACGAAAAACCGAACGGGGCAAGGTTTCAATCGAGTTTTTGCAGCAGGCTACTGATGCCATTATTAAAGACGGTCGTAAACTTAAGACGGTAGCTCGGGAATTAGAGATATGTCATATGACATTGTTTCGCTTTGTCGAAAGCTGGTGTAACACCTACTGTGGGTTACTATTCTAGACAGGTGTTCAACCAAGACCAAGAGAAGACATTGGCGGATTATTTATTAAAATGTTCATCAATTTACTTTGATCAAGAAAAGTAAAGAGCAATAGTAAAATAAAGACAAAGGAAGTTGAAAAAAGAGTCGGAAAGAATGAAGTAACTGGTAAAAACAAGCGAAATTATAAAGTGGCAAGTAAATCCGCAAATGGTGAAAAGGAAACTCTTGCAAGAAGATGATCATGGAAGTGATTGTGAAGAAGAGACCATGGAATGGTATTGTCTAATATGTTGCGATTTATATTCCAACTCACGACCAGATGAACAATGGATTGAATGCGTCATGTGTAAGAATTGGGCTCATTCAAAATGCCTGAAATCTGAAGATGTTCATTCTTATGTTTGTCAAAATTGTAATTCTGACGACGACTCTGAATATTTTTTTTTAAGTTACTAAAATGAATCTGTTGTTACAGAGTAGGTTATAAGTTTAGATTATTGATCTCAGTAAAGTCATTGCTATAAGACTGAATTAAACGTTTGTCAAAGTTGATTGGGTAATATTAAAAATGTTTATTATTCTTAAGTCTATTAATTAGGTTGTACTACACCATTAACTGGTAGTTAATGCTTGTTATTATTTTATGTTTGCAGTAATGTTCATTACATTTTTTAATTTTGTTGAAAAGTTTGTAAAAAACATTAAGATTTTGTACTTTTCTAAAGAAACTCTAATAAATATTCAATTACATATACCTAATTTATTTTATATAATACCTTTCCAACCAATACTACATTATTAGGAACTGAAGTTGATAAGCGGAACAACTTACCTCAGCTGAGGAACAACCAGCCCCTTTGTGGGGCGAGTTGTTCCTTGTCGACTTTTTACAGTAAAAATATCCTGAGCAATAATATATGCTTATTTCATAGAACTTAAGTTTACAATTTGAAACAAGTATAAATTATGCACTATTTTATATAGGCATCGTTGATTTTAAACATCTCCATTACATTTATATTGCCTCCGACTCCAAAATCGGAACGTCGAACCCCGGCCTCCCCTATCCTAAAAATATACGTAAATAAAGTATTTTTATAAAAAAATCACCTCAGAGAATAATTATACTATAGAAATAATGAATATTATGGAAATGTAGGCCACACAAATTACAAAAAGCCCCCATGTATACCAAAATTTTGAGTTTTTTCAATGAGTTACTAAATTTTACTTCATATTGAAACTGAATTATGTATCATCTTAATTTATGGGAAAAAATAGGTAGGTTACTAAAAATTTGTAGGTTACTAACGCTTTGCTTTCGTCGGATTAATATTCAAGAACCCGGTCAACTTTGAAACACCCTAACACTACTAACGAACATTAATGCAAAAGAATAAGGGTCAGTATCGCTTAAAAACCGCCTTTAAGATCGTTGAGACGTCATTTTATTATAAAACGATAAAATAACAAAGAAATACCATAATTTACTAACACAAAAAAGGGGTCATACAATTTGGTGCAGTCGTTTTGAAGATAATTACGAGTTAGGTACACTTACTGACATTTAGCATTTTTTTTATTTATATCTGTACTTATATTTTAAAACCCAAGAAGTTTGATTGCTTGTTTGATAGCACTTATTTCAGAAATGATTGGTTCCAATGGAAAAAATATGTTTGTTTTATATAGTCTTTATCAAGGAAGGCTTAGGGTAAGGATAGCCTACTATCACGCTGCAATCAATAGGATGATTCAGTGAAGATTTTAAAAATAAAACGGGAATAGTAGATACGTGCAAAGCCGCGAGGGCAGCTAGTAGACGATATGGAGCCCTAAATTCTTGAGTCCGACCCGCACTTGACCATTTTTAGGGTTCCGTACCTCAAAAGGAAAAAACGGAACCCTTATAGGAGCACTCGCGTGTCTGTCTGTCCGTCCGTCTGTCACAGCCGATTACTCTGAAACCACTAGACCAATTGAGATGAAATTTGGTACACATATGTAACAGATTACACATTATTTCATCAACTACGGATTTCCCCACGAAGGGGGATTTGTGGGGCGAAGAATTAGGGCCACGAATTTGGTACTTTTTAAAAGAGAGAGATGGAAGATAGAGAGAGACAATTAAGATATTTCTTTGTTTTTCACAATCAAGTGAAGGCAGTTATTGTGACCTATGAGCCCAACGTTCGGAACCCTCTCCACGCGAGTCCTACTCGCACTTGACCGGTTTTTTTGCTTCGTCCTTTAATGAGTTCATTACCGGGCCAGTTCCCGAGAAAGTTGCGAACAAGGGTACGCTGTTCCTGTTAATAGTTCCGAGGAACAAGCAACAGTTTCTCAGTGTTGTTCTGGGAACGACTTGTACTGTGAGTAGGTTGTCGGTAAGAATTGCTTTATCCTGGAAGATGCAACATTTCTCTATGTATCCTTTGGGACACGTTTGATCTGATTTTGGTGGCGCAGTAGTTGCGATTCTTGGTGAGAACAGTTTGTGAAAATAACTTTTCTGATTTGGTTTTCTATAAGAGTTTTTAAGCTCGTCGTTTGGTGCTTATAGAAACCTTAGTTTGCAATTCCATTGCTTTAATGGTCTGCCGCATTTAATACAGATTATTCTCCCTGTATACTAGGTAGACCAAGCAGCCGCTCGCAACTGTCTGAACGCAGAGTACCTAAGTATTTTCTAGCAATAAATATAGCCTATGTTACTCAGGGTAAATGTAACTTTCTAATGATGAAGGATTTTTTGAAATCGGCTCAGTACTTTTTTAGTTTATTCAAAACAAACATACACTTATAAATGCACATCTTTCCTCTTTATGTTATTAGTGTATGTAAACCGCATTGTGAACGAGAACGGCTTAGCACCTTTGGCCTTTCCCGCCATTCCCCCAACAAGCGTGGGGGACTAGATGGAGCCGCCCCATAGGGGCAGCTATTCCGCCGACGGCGCTGTGGCTGCTATAGATAATCTTTATTCCCATGGCGCCGTCATTAGGCGATGAGGGGTGCGGGGGGGTTTTAGTGGGTAGTCTCACGGGTAGGAGGTAGGTAGGAGTCCCACTCACGCCGCTGCCTCCCCCAACGCAGCGGTACGGTGCGCCAATGCATTTCCCTCTCTAAAAAAAAAAAGGTAAACCGCATTGTCACCACTAATTTATTAAAAGTATTAAATATTTTTTTTAATTAGAATCACATAACTGTTTCTTTTCTTACACGAAGTGACAGAGACAAAACTAAATAGGCTTTCCGATTCGTCATAATCGTTTCTGATGTTTGTCTATCAGCATCCAAGTCCTTCAAAACTATGATAACTGGTTGACATAGTTTCCCAAACTGTAGACGCCAAACAGTCTGCTAGTGTAACTCAAATTACCGCAAAATGACACGGACGTTAGGACGTTAGAACGTTGCGAAAGTTTTATTTATCGCTCTAGTGATCAAAGCGAACTAAACTGTTACAGCGCGAGGAGGAAACATTGCGGAATTCAACTCGGATTTAGAATTTCAATTGCGTAGAAAAATAAGGGCGATCCCGAGAACAAATGGTTCGGAAATGTTTTGTAACATTTCGAATTTAAAACTTTTGGGTCAGAAAAGTTTTGAATGCGAACGTAGCTACAGTTAAAAGCACGGCTGACTATATAAACTTTGGACTCATAGTGTGTATCTAACAAAATATTATTCTAGCACATTTCTTCAAATTACCAAACTTAAACTAAAATTACAAGTGTTTCAATATTTAATGATTGATTTATCTAGTTGTAATTGGCGAACAAGTCTTTTTATGGAAAAAATGCTATACTGCTAGGTCGCTGAGGACAGGAAGGCCATTCCTGGTCCACCTCTGCTTTTGCGAGCTTACCACCGAGAGCCACCTAGTGATGAAAGAGACTTAGTTCCTCAAAGCGTATTGAAAAGACTAGACTAGTTTTTGAAGCCTTGCGACTAAATTAGTCTTGTAACCCTTTAGTCTTTATTCATAAGACTGCAAACTTAACCTTATAACGTAAAAGGCTTAAACGACTAAAAAGACTAAAAGGACTAAAACGCCTTATCGTCTTGGGCTGGCGTGTCATATAGGAAATCGAACGTTATGATAATTCATAAGAAAAATAAAATCGGGAAAAAACAACATTTACGTTTTTTTTAAGATAAAAACACATTCCATGTAAGGTATGAGTCATGTTCATGTATAATACTCAGGCGTGAGCCCTTTTGAAAACAACTGTAGTCGTTTTAGTTGCTTAGTCTTTTAATACAACGGCTAAGTCTTATTAATAAAAATTCGAACCTTTAGTCTTCATCTTAGAGTCGAGTAAGATGGAGGCTAGTCGTTTTAATAGGCCTTAAAATACTAAGTCTCTTTCATCGCTAGAGCCACCTGCACTCCGCGGCCCATATGTAGATCTGTCTTGGCTTCACCCCGTGCGGCATCCGAGACTGGGTGGTAAGGCCAGCCTCAATGCATCGCACCACAGTGTTACTGGGCTCACCGTGACAAGATGCAGAATCCACCGGGGGTACCTAATAGAAAAGGTATTTTTAGAAATTTTTGTGGTACGTTATTGTTTTACTGATACTCTAGTTGCATTTACAGCTAACATCAAAGATTTGCCATTTCATTAGCATTCCTTTTAATGTGTCAAAATTGGTAATAATTACACGTTTTATGTTTAAATTATAATGGTATTTAAATTATTATTTTTTCTTGTCGCTAACGTCTTCATCAAATCAACATAGTGCAAACATGTATTTGAATGACAGGAACGTGTGGATCAGTGACTAGTGTGCTCGCCTGTACCTACGTGTTTTATACTATTTTACAAATATATATGTAACGCATTTTCTCAATCAATGTCAGAATTGGGCGTCGATTACGCATGTGAGTCATACAGTTAATTTAATTTACAAATACCTTTGCTTTATTATTATTATTTTTTTAATAATTGATTTTAAATTTTTGTTTTAAAATTGACAAACTAACTGTGTGTCTTAGTCTTACTTAGTGCAAAATTAGTAATAAGTGTAGCTTTCATTTGTAAAAAAACTACTGAGTTTCTTGCCGGTATCTTCTCTTTAGTTATAGGTTCCGAACCGGAGGTAGCTTCATTTGCTTTATATAGAGACTATTCATAAGTATTACTAATGTAATCTATGTGAATAAAAAAATATTGACTTTGACATGTTATCGTAGGTAACCTACCGAAGTACCTAGGTATCAACATGCCTAAGATAGAGTCAATCAAATGCTTGAATACCTACAATCATCAAAAATAAGAAACTTAAACATGATGCAGATATTATTTTATTTTATTTCATCAAGTTATTAAATGCTCTTAGATATAAAGACTTATTCATACGTAAAGACGCGTCTAAACTGTGGAATGGTATATAAAATTGCTTTATACAATTTTTAAACGAATTTAGTACTTGGTATATGGAATTGTTTAGATTTTGACAAATAAAAAAATACGTGTCTAATTTTTTAATAACTATTTGACGGACTAAAAAATCTGGTATTTTTGACCCAGTCCTCTCCCTGTTGACTCTTATCTTGGTGAAAATTGGTTATTAATTCAGCCTCATTTGTTATTTATTTATTTACTCATATCAATACAAATAACAAAGTTACACAACAGAGCAAGTTATATAACTAAAGGTATATGAAAGGGTATGGCAAGACGCTGTGTCTTAACGTAAACAATAACAAAATACCAAAATTAGAATACATAACTAGTAATTGGGTACTTGACAGTTTTTGAAAAAGTATTGTAAAATGTGCGCCCGTTAATTTTATATCCCAAGCAATTCGATTTATCTGGAAATAATCTAAATAACCAGAGAAAAATAAGATTTTGTGTAACACATTTAAAACGCGCGCGAAAACGCCTAGTCGCGTCATTGTTGCAATTATGACGTCAACGTCCTAGACAACGAACCGATACGCATAGGAACGACTTAATTAAGATAAATGGAAAATGTTTCAATAAATTCTTTATACGATTAGAGAAACAATAATTCAATTTAATCGGTAAAATAATCATTGTTTCGCCAGAATAAAATAAATAATTTTCGCCGACAACTGTCATTTCCGAATTGCAATGGTGGTTTCCGTTTCGGTTCTTTTGTTCCACAGATAAAAAAACTAAAATTTATTTTGCAAAAATAAAATACTAACTATGCTTTTAATTAAAAAGTAAAAATGTACAATGATAACTTAACTAATAAGCTAACATATCTAACACTTTTCATATTTTATTGTTAACACTGTCAAGTAGCCAATTACGATATTGTGTTCAAATTAACATTTTACAGTTAATCTGCTCGTACAGGTAGGTAAACATGGGATAAAGCTATTTGTAAAAATCGTGCAGGTATGTCATAGAAAGATTTTTTAAAAGCATGTATTTTTAGGTTTTAATTACCTACTTGTACTTACCTACTTGTGTTTTTTTTGTACATTTCAAACTTCGGAATCGTATGCCGATTTTAGTCATAGTCTTCTAAGTGGGGTTCGCTTTATTTAATTTATATAGAAAATACACGAGTATTTTTAGGTTTTCCCTTGCCTCTAAGGTATGGATCTGATTATCACCCTGCACAAAAACAGCGTTTTGCGTATCGGAAACAGCGACACAGACTTGTATTGTTATTAACGCCCACACACTATACTATTGTCTATATACGCCATATGTACTTAAAATGGCGCCACTCTGCAAAAGTAATTGATTTCCTATAGTAATTCTTTTAACGTCTTCCTCAAGTCTTTCATTACTAACTTTATTACCTGAGTTAATAAAACACATACAATTATTTGCATAACTTACGATCGGTAAGAACGCTCAATAGCAAAGCACTTGAAGCAAATGTTGACGACCTCCGTAGCCGAGAGGCGAGCGGGCCTGACTTTGGCGAGCGCCATATCTGAGGTTCCGGGTTCGATCCCCGGTCGGGTCAATATGGGAAATGAACTTTTCCATATTGTCTTGGGTCTCGGTGTTGTGGTACCGTCGTTGTTTCTGATTTCCGTAACACAAGTGCTTAAGCTACTTACCACAGAATCAGAGCAATGTATGTGATGTTGTCCAATATTTATTTATTTATTTATTTATTTAAATGTAGTTATATAATACTTAGTTCTTATGCCCACAACAGGAGAGTGTTATAAAGTCGTTCATACGTTTATATTCTGACTTTTGACTGTACTATTGCTCAGCCAATATACAGGTCGATATTTTTGGGTTGTCACAAACAATACCAGAAGTAATTTTCATATAATTATACAATACTAGCTGTCCCGGCGAACTTCGTAACGCCTATTTTTTTAGTTTCTAACCTTTTAAACCTTCCCTGGACCTCCACAATTATTTCAGAACCAAGATTAGCCAAATCGGTCTAGCTGTTCTCGAGTTTTAGCGAGACTAACGAACAGCGATTCATTTTTATATATAAGATAATTTTAAGTTTATTCTGTAGCAATAGTAAATATTATATATGTATACATATTTATTTCTTTAAGCTTATTATCGAATTCGTTAAACTTATTTTTGTCACCAAGCTACAATCGTGTTTTTTCATGGATGGGAATCGAACCCACGACCTTCATTCGACAGTCAGGCTGATTATTGTTCCAATAAGGCAGTCGAAATCGCCGGTGATGTTGTGGTGGTTCTTAAAAATTTTCCCACAGCATTACCATTAAGGCGATGAGGTCCCCCAGGGGGTTTTAGTGGGTAGGCCTGTCCTTTTTAGGGCAGGAGAGTCCCACACACGCCGTCACCTCCCTCGGGTGACGGTAAGGAGCGCCAAGCATTTCCCTTCGCCAAAAAAAAGGCAGTCGAAATCGTTAACAGTTCCAAATAAGTGGTACCCTCCCAAAAATGAACCGAACAAGCGACATGTTTTGTTTTCGAAAATTTATCAAAAGTTCGGAAGTTAAAACTTGATTTTTGATTTGCACAAATTATATTATGTTTTATGAAAATGCTTAATACACATTCAAAGTAAATTGGTTGCTACTATGAGAATCAAAAATTGCAATTCGTTTTCGGATCCAACATATTTCGTTTTTGGGATAAACCCTAAGGTCACAACATTCCCATGCGGGAAACCCCAATACCGTATTAATAAACAGCCCTACGCCAACTACAAATCGTGAATGACAATCGCTCATGGTGCGAACCTCACCGCTCACATGCGCGCCACATGTCTAAGGTCGACACCCTTTGCGCAGGCGCATCCAAACATCTCCCCACCCTTAATTCCTCTACACAAAGTCCAGAATCCTTTGGCATACCCACGTGGCGGAAGGACAAAGCGGCTGCAAGCTCTCGATGGGAATTTCAATAACAAGGACTCGGGAACTCGGTAATTGCTGTGAAAGTGATGAGGAATATGTCTATAATAATTTGTTGAGCCTTGATTACTTGCCCTTTTTAATAGTATAGTAAGTACTAAGTGTGCGTAATTATATCTCGTCCATACTAATACTATTGATTGGCTAATAGCACACCGCACTCGTTTTTTCAGCCAATCAGCAGCTGACCTACTGACTTCTATCGATTTTAAAGTTTGTTAGGAGCGCGATAAAATTAAGTCGCGTGGCGCACATGTGTCTATCTTGGGTATCCCATTGCATATTACCTTCTACTTGGCACACACATCCATTCTCCTAGTGTGTTTTATTTCTTTTTTAATTTCACTTAAAGATAGACCTCTTATCCCACAAAATGTAATGATTTAGCCCTATGTTATGAATGAAACTCGACTAACAAACTATATGCTTTATTCAGTTCTTAGGCAGACGCAGCTTGTCGGCTAGGTCCTTCGGCACGTCAAGGTAGGTCCGCTCCAGGCCCACCGTGAGCAGCAGCGCCTTCAGCCGGTCCACCTCCACGGTGTCGCCCTCGCTCGACCACACCGTCATCGAGGAGTTCAGGGAGGCGCTCTCTCGGAGGAGGTCGAGGACCACCGGCTGGCTGTTAGAGGCTATGCTGGCGCGGAGCTGAAAAAGAATCAGACACCAAAATATGTACAAAATATAAGAGGTATATGCCATGGTCGTAACATAGAAGCCAGTAATGGAACAAGATTAAATTCTGATAGGACAAGGTATACATAGCCTGACTAGATGTGCTTCGTTCGCATGGACTACTAATTTCATCAAAATCGGTTTAGGCGAGAAAGCCGGACAGCCAAACAGACAGACAGACAGAGTTACTTTCGCATTTATAATATTAGTATATAGTATAATAGTATGGATGGTGCAAGAATGATTGTCATTTAAAAAGCTAGACAGGTGCAAGTTGAACTCTTTCACCGTGGCTTCCGTACAAACTTTTTTGTGATGGATCAACAAATTAATGATATTCTGATATTACTCGCTGCTAAGTTTTTGGCAAATTTCATGATTCTAGGTTACAGGAAATATCCTATAGGTTTTGATTCCCCTGCGAAATATATGGAAATAAGTTTCAAGTCGGTTTCCAGATTTGAGGCATTGAGGATGAGCCGTGAGACTCTTGTACTGCCAGGCCCTAGGCGGTGACACAAGGTGCCCGGACACACCTAACGTGCCTTTGCTGGAAGGCGCAGAGCCAGCCCTCAGAAATAGTTGTATGTATGCCATTGTAGGCAAACCACCCAAAAATCGGCCAAATAAGAATCGATTTTGTGCTTTTCATATATTTATGCAAGGAATGTACCATAGGCCGGTTAGTATGTAGTTCAAAACTCATCCGAGGCAAAGGGTACCAACCTAAGGCTTGGAAATTATTTTAACAGAATAACAGCACCGACAACATCTTTTGGTAGCACATTCTATACGTGAAGATTGCGGGTTCGAATACCACACTGCTTTTCACGAGGGATTTCATCCACGTCCCGTGGAAGACAGCTATTGAAACACTTACAGGGAATGTGACGGTCTGGTCGACGTGATGTTCATGCAGCATCCTCAGCATGGTGCCAATCTGCTCACGGCTATACTCCCCTTCCGTAATGTTACCCCCTAAGCGAGTCGTCCACCCCACGGACAGCACGCAGCGTTTGTGCTGCGACGCCAGCTTTAGGAACTTGGCTGGGTCTACTGGAGTAGTGGTGGCCTCCACCGGCCCTGGGAGGATGTCAGCATTCAGCCAGACGGGGAACGTCACCTGAAAGTATGTTTATGTTGGACGGTCTATTCTTACTACTGTTATGGAAGTTCTTTATCTACTGCAATTGTCTACGTGAAGCGAACCATATTTACGACTTTCGTAGCCGGGAGGCAAGTGTGCCTGACTTAGACGTCGCGCAATCTCTGAGGTCCCGGGTTCGATTCCGGGACGGGCCATGAAAAACGAACTTTTTTTGGAGTATGTTGATTCGGGTGTGGGTTTTGTGGTATTTCCGTTGTTTTTGATATCTGTAACACAAGTGTTTTAGCTACTTACCACAGCATCGGAGCAATGTAAGTGATGTGCTCCTATTATTTATTATTGTCGAACCATTCTCTGAAATGCTGATCGTCATTTAAAGTCCGACGCGGTACGGCAAAGAGTTAGGTTGAAAAAATGCGGCTTCATAGCAAAAGCTCGATTACACTTGCTAATGATACGTGGAAGACGCGCTGGTGCAGTACCCAAACCTATAAGAGGTAGGGTCACCTACACTGGCAGACACGAATAAAGTCGGTAGCGCTTCTAGGCTTTATAGTCTTCACAAAAGATCATCACTACATTAAGGAGATGTTCACAGATTGAGGAGTTTTATGGGCCAGACTAGTTGAACTACCGGAAATCTGGTCTGCCCTCAATCTTTCTGTCTTTATCTTAAGCTGAAGAATTTGTTTGATTTTTTGAACGCGCTTATCTCAAGAACTGCTGGCTCAAATTGAAAAAATATATTTGTGTTGATTAGCCATTTTGATTGAGGAAGTCTTTAGGCAACATGGACGCTGCGACCATTAGGTTCGAAGAATTAGTGGGAAATGTGAAAAAAACGGACCGTACGCGTGTGAAACCGACCGCTAGTCTTCTGTAAATCCATAATACCCATTATTTTTCAAACCATTTTTCTGCGAGACTAGTCGCAGTAATCCTGATATCTCTATACCTCGACTTTACCCCTGCTCTGTTATTGTGATAAACCAAGCTTTCTGTTGCGTGTATTTTCATAATTGCTCAACTGCCCATGTGATAGTGGTAACACGCTTAGCTTCGTGATCTAAAGTTCGTTCGTGGGTTTGATTCACAAAGGCAACGTCATTGTGTGCTGATTCCAGTTTGTTATAGCATTTTCAGATTGATTACCTAAAATAATAAAGAAACTGGTCCATGATTGGTAGGGCATGTAAATAGTCGGTCCTGCGCCTAATCTCATTCTGATCGTGTTGGTTTACCTTCCCAGCTGATTATGAGAGTGAGGGAAGAGAGACTTTTGTATTGCTCATCCGTTCTGGCATTTTAAACCGTGCGTAATTGGTTGGTCTCAAATCCCAATGAAATAAAATAGCAGGAAACTTATATAATAAATAAAGATATTATGTTTTCCTTATTAGAACTCTCATTGTCGCCATTTTATTATATTACAAGAAGATTGGCAACCTTAACTCGACTGCTTAGGAATAAGGGTGGTTCATTCATACATATGACTAATCACTAATAAGTTAGCATGAAGACATTCTCTTTCATTAAGCCTTAGCCTTGAAGCCCCTTAAATCGGTTTGTTAGAGCTTAAAGTATTACTTCGTACATAACGTAAAAAAAAGTAAGTAGGAAAAATATATTTGTTGGAATTAGTGTCATAGTTATACCTGTTAATGTTAAATGTTCCTCACAGGACAGGCTTAGCCTAGTGTGAGGACCAGCAAAAATGTAACATGTATTATAATTATCGAAATGAATAAATAAATAAAAAAAAATAAAAAAAAAAAAAATTGAGAAACCTCTTCTTTTTTAACATCGGTTAATAATACAATCCAAAAATTAACATAAGATTGAATATTAAACTGTACGTAACGCGGAGCAACGACAAAGAAAAAACAAAACAGCATCCCTTTAAGAGAACACTAACTTTTTTTAATATTCAAATTATAGAACTGGCCTGTTATTGATAAGAAATTTTGTTAATTTCATTGATAGGATTTAAAATTCGAACATTTACAAACTACATACCTTTTGTTCACATAATTTAAATCACAATTCAGCCATATTCAAACTGAGCTTTTTTATATTGTCTGGGGTCGTGGTGTTGTGACACCGTTAGCAATGTTTGTGGTGATGTCCAATCTTTAAGTTACATATTATTTATATTTTTGAACGTAAAACTTGAAAAAAAAGGTACAGTTTTGTGACTTGGATACTGATACCCCTGGTTATCTAAACTTAGGAGCATGTTTACTGTATGCTTACCAAATTGAGTCTTAATGTTTCATATGTCAAATATGACAAAAAAGGATCTGTATACGTTCCAATCAATCTCCATGGAACTCCAATTCAAATCTTACTAAACAAAAAAGTAATTGAAAGTCAAAAGGTGCCGGGACGTAGTTTTTTCAGAAAGGTCTCGAACGAACACCGTCGCATGTCTGAACGGAGCTACGACCACACATGGCGGTTGGTGACGTGACAAATTCATAATTCACGCTCTGTCACGTCCTAATCTAGATGTCCACACAGCCCAACACTTTTTCAACCTTAACCAAAAACAATAAAGCACAATATTCTCCAACCTCACACAAATCGGTAAATATTTCTCGTAAAACTTAATTACCCGTATCATCAACTGCATTGGGTCGATATTTGTGTGCCATATTTTACGAGATGATTAACAAAACGTGGGGTTGGTTTTTAAGTCGATTTTAATTGGCCATGTGTGGCGTTTAACTCAATTGGTTTGGGAACTTCTTTATTTGTGTTGTGACTCACATGAATGATTGCTCCGTTTCAAGGAGGTATATTTTTATGATTACTTTGTTTTGTATCTGGAATTTACGAAGGACGTAATACTCATATTGTATACATGTGTTTGCCCTACATTATAATACTTTCAGAACTGGAGCAAATACAAAAGGGAAGTCGACTAAATATTGTTTAGGTAGACTCTCTGTTAGACTAGCCAAATATGGGACACTTATATTTGCATTTTCCACATAATAAAATAATTGTGATACATCGATTTGAAGTGTTGCATGACGTCATAAGTGGGTACATTTTGTAAGCACCAGTAACGTAACGAGGCTTAACCCCGCAAATTAGTAATGTTTTATCTGAGTATGTTTATATTAAATTGGAATTATTTTTTTTTGAAAACGCTTTTTTCGCGTTGGTAGTGAGTTCGTTATGATTGTCAGAATTAAAAATAGCTGTAATAATCGTTAGTATCTATTTTACAACCTCCATAGCTTAAAGGCAAGTAGGCCGGGTTTAGGCGTAAGGGAAACGAACTTTCCTATATTGTCTCGGGTCTGGGTGTTGTGGTACCGTCGTTGTTTCTTATTTCTGTATCACAAGTGCTTAAGCTACTTATCCCAGAACCAGAGCAATGTATGTGATGTATTTAATATTTTCAAATCAAATCAAATATATCTTTATTCAAGTAGGTTATATGTAACACTTTTTAATCGTCATTGAATACAATGCAAAGTGATTCAACTTCCGGTTCGGAACCTATATCTACCGAGAAGACACAGGCAAGAAACTCAACAGATTAATTACAGTAGCAGTATCTAACTTAGAGCTTTGTGTAGAACACTTGGGACCAGATCATATAGTTTGGTTTTGATGAGTAAAGCATTAAATATTTGTTTTAAGGGGTACATAAGCTAGAGCAGCCCAGAGATGGCACCTGTTCACAAGCATGACGTATGTGCCAGCCATCGCTTCACTCTACCATATTGAACATACATATTTCGTATTTGGTAATAGACCCCCTGTGACCTCTTACCTCAGGCTTGCTGTAGGGCGCGATAAGGCTCTGCGCCTTCTCGAAGGCGTCGATGGACTTGAAGTCCAGCTTCACACCCTTCTGCTTCGAATTCACGTTGTTGTACTGTGCCACCGTCGACAGGAACTCAGACAGGCTCAGGTCCGAGGTCGTGGCTGGTGGGTGCGCCATCACTGGTATGGGCGGCCCTTCCTTCCCCGTGACCTGGCCTAAGACTACGTCGGCTTCGAGCATCGCGACGTCGCCTGTGAAAAAATAAGTTGATATTTTTTTTATATTACAGCTATTTCAGGATTGATGGCCTCATCCCGCCTGATGTTAAGTGGTAATGAGGTCCTAGCTAAAGGGCGACAAGGAGAGCATAATAAATCTGTTCCTGGACTTGTCGCCCTTTGAAGGTTTGACCCCTGCTACTAATGTAGCACCCCCTTAAAAGCTCTGGAAACCTTACTCACACTCAGGAGCACAACAACACCGTAGTGATTGTTATTTGACTGCGGTCTTCTGTAAGGTGGAGGTATTTCACCAGTCGGGCTGCTCCAGTTAGAGCGATAAATCGCTATGCCCCACCTCTCTTTATGTTATCTTCTGTGGCAGGGGAGAGAGCCAAACTTTGGGGTTGCGCTTTCTATAAAGTCCTGGGTTCGATTCGCGGTCGGGTCAATAAGGAATATGTACTCCGCAGTATTTACCATGGAAACCAGACCTAATTGGATCTTAGTCCCGACCAGCGACTTAAAGTTCATGCCAAAGTATGGATTAAGCTTCGCACGCGTACTATTCCGGTTTTCCACATTTTCCACTAATTCTTCGCTCCTATGGGCGCAGCATGATGTTATATAGCTTTAAGCCTTCCTTGATTAGTGGACTATTCAACAAAAAAAATATTTTCAATTCGAACCAGTAGTTCTTGAGATAAGCGCGTTCAAACAAACTCGTTAACTATATAATATTAGTATAAAGTATAAATTTCAGTACATTTCCAGGACGGATAATATTCGTAAGCTTGAATCACCTACCTATGCTTTGATGTCTTAATTAAGCTGTAAAAACTACACTTAATGGGGATATTCCCCGCAGGCCTCATGAAATATGTCACACACCCTGCAGCTTTGGAGCGCAACTATAAAATCATCACAGATACAGTTATGATAAACGAATAATTTGGTTTGCTTTCTTAATCCAATATGAGCACCTCCGGTGTAACAATGGCTAAACATCCAGATTAATGCCCCCAGTACAGCTGCCTCGAAGACGCCTATCACTTTCGCTACCAATTAGTCTCCATATTCAGCTATGATCTCATTCATGTAAGCTCGTGTTACTTCATCAGCAATTAGCTCAACAATGAGACGTGTGAAGCCTAAATCCGTCTCGCTAATTGTTATTAAGTGCGGTTCTAGGAACGTGCGCGCGCTCAACTCGGAATCTAATGGTGTAAACTATTTGCAGAGACTGGACAAGTTACGAGAATCGAGCACTACTATGTTTGGGCTATTGAAATCTACGTATAAGTATATGAATGTATATAAAAATATTGAATAAGAGCACATACGTTGCTCAAATTCTGTCGTAGTGAACTCAAGCAGTTGTGTTACAGAATCCAGAAACAATGATAGTAACACAACACCAAGACCTAAGTCAATATAGAAAAGTTCGTATTACATATTGACCTGACCCGGAATCGAACTCGGGATCTCAGAAATAGCGCAATGCCAAAGCCGCACGCCTCTTGGTTACAGAGATTATCATATGAATCCATTTTTTTTTCTAACTGATTAAAGATGATGGTCGCAGATAGCCTTTTGCGTGGTAGCGGAGGGCTCTTGCCTCTAGCAAATGAATCCATAAAATTTACAAATGTACCTATGTAATCACAATTTCAAAAATTGCATCATCCTACTTAACTACAGCAAAACAAAGTAGCTTTTTTGTAAATGCTAAGATCTTTGAAACTACGCAACGGATTTTTATACATTATTTTCGATAGATAGAGTATGGTATGAGAAAGGTTTATACGTATAATTCACCTTTATATTAATGTACAGGAAAGCCGAAAACTTCATTTGTATTTACTTGCACCCATGTCCAGATGCAAGTGTGTTTGTTACCTTTTTTATTATTAAAGAAGCACACTATGTTGGCTCCTCCCAGCTTGATGGTAAGCAAAAGAGGAACCCACATCGCGATGACAACGGATTTGATACCGTTATGTCATATCCATACTGGCCCGCAAGATGTTTCTTGACGCTAGTTTTTCACTCAAAAATGATTGAACGGATATGAATGAAATTTGGTACAAAATAACATATACTTAGTATGTGATTTTCAATTACCAATTTTTTTTGGTAAATTAAGTAAGTAAGTACACCTGTTATTTTAGGTTGATAACGAGAAACGCGCTTTACACACTGTTCATAATACTCCGCGATTTAAATACACTTGTGATAATATTTGCACACTGCTGCCATAATTAATTATTTTTAGATGTAGGTATTTTTTCATGACGGTCAATATGCCAATGACCATTATCATCATTAATCATCAACTTGCCGATTTAAATAAAATAATATTTGCTAAAATAACGAAGGTATTAATACTACACAATAAATTTAAGATTAGTATTAAACATACGTAGAGAAGTTTCAAGACACCGCTGTTAATTATGAAGTTTCATCACAGGTATATGCATTTTGCTCATATAGTTAAATGATACCTCAGTTAAAAAACAAGGACTCTATTAGTAAAATTATGAATAATATATTATATAATTTAAACGTGTTGTTGATTCAACAAAGAAATAAAAAATGATGATGATACATTGCCTCAAAGTCCGGTGGTGAGTTTACGTCACTTTTTCGTAAAAACTGTACTAAGAAGTGACGTCGAGCTAAATTTTAAAGCAATCCAAGTCAATTTTGGTTTATAGGACAAAATAAGTATCTTATATTTTATAGTTATCTTATTGATGAATCAAAAACATTTTTAGTCATCTACTCTTTAACATATGACCAACTTATGTGCGAGGTGGCGTTATAAGGAACTATTTAAGTAAGTATAAAATATGACAGTCAACTGACACTAATGCATAGACAGTGGCGCCGCTCTCTGTATACATTTCAAGATGTACAAGTGTATCCCGCATGCACCAACTCATGTCAAGTCGTACTTATTGTTTTCGCTAGAATTGCTTTGTTGTCCTTCTCATAACACCCGCAAAAGAATGAGAGAGACAGTTTTTACAGTCATTTATATGAGTATGTAATAGGTCTGCAGCTGTGGATGAGGAATGTAAGATGACCAGTAATTTATTGGTCTAGCCGGGTTTAAATGCGGTCAATGGAAGGAGATTGCATATCGTATCATTGTCGTTGTAGAATTACACTGATACAAAATTACTTTATATATATATATAATAAAATACTTAATAAAATTGTTTTTGTTCTTTAAAAAAAAAACAATATTAAAACTTCAAGAAATATTTGAAACTGCTATTAAACATCTAAAAGATAGTAAGAACTGCATATAATACATTTTTGACGACCTCCGTAGTCAAGAGGCGTGCGTGCCAGGCTTTGGCGTCGCTCAATCTCAGGTCCTGGTTTCGATCCCCGGTCGGGTCAATATGGGAAACAAACTTTTCTTTATTGTCTCGTGTCTGGGTATTGTGGTACCGTTGTTGTATCTAATACTTGTAACAAAAGTGCTTAAGCTACTTACCACTGAATCAGAACAATGTATGTGACGTAGTCCAATATTTATTTATATTTATCCTCAATTTAAAACAGATCAGCACAGTTAAGTAGGTACATTCATATTTACAGTTCATCAACATTTCGTATTAAATAAGTTCTCACCTAGATTTGCAAACCCTAGTGCCCTCTGTTGGCGCATTGGGAAAACTTCGCGTTAACGTAGGTAAAGTAAGCAACTTACCAAGAAACAATGAATCATGCAAATACAATAAGTCGACGAAAACAAAAATGAAACGAAATAAAATTAATCGTTATTGTTACCAAATCTCGCAGTACTTACTTTTTAATGCTGATTCTAATAGTGACTTGCTGTTCACAGCATGGGCCCAAGTTACTGTAGTCAGATTCTTCATTGTGTCTTCCTCGCAGCTCACCAGAGTGACTGAAACAAAAACAACACAATAAAAAAAAAGAAACACTATTATTCCGAATAAAATTTTAAGTGAAGATCAATATTCTTAAACTAAACAATGACACAATCTTTGCGCGTATAATGGAACGTATTTGAAACGTCATACAACAAAGAAATCACTTACGTCAAATGATGAAAACAACAGCTGATTATGTTTGCTTGTGGAACAATTATAAAATTCTTGGTAAGTATAGAAAACTTATTTAATTTATGAAACAGAACTGATAGTAGTACCTACTCGTTTAAAAAGGTAAGATATAAGCGATGTTTTGTAGATCAACTTCTATGACAAAACATGAACAAATCTTCTATAACAATTGTGTCGTATTTATTTTCAATTGAGTAGGTATGAGTTGTAACAAAAAAAAAACACAATACAAGTTTTAATACTCACAAATTGGACGGTCAAAAATTAAAACTTGATCAAAACACAAAGAAATTAGGTACACAAACAGTGATTTGACATTTATCATCTATTTGACACTTGACGGACTGTGGCGCTAGTGGTACGGTATTATAGATTAATACTAAATCTTATGTGTGTTAGAAATAAAGCTTGTTTTTCAATGTTATGATTTTTCATACTAACAGTTCAGTAGTTCCAATTTCGGCCACATGTTCAC
Source organism: Glyphodes pyloalis (assembly GCA_037074685.1). Taxonomy (NCBI): domain Eukaryota; kingdom Metazoa; phylum Arthropoda; class Insecta; order Lepidoptera; family Crambidae; genus Glyphodes; species Glyphodes pyloalis. The sequence goes on along the minus strand of JAYKKO010000003.1, from coordinate 1,614,150 downwards.
AAAAGAATAGCAGCAATCATTATAAATCATTTATTTACGGATTACTTACAATAACTTATGATTACTAATACATTACCTTAAAATAAATAAAAACAATATAAACGATATCATTAGAAAAAAAAATTTTTTTTCAGTACATAAGAGAAATAGTGCAAAAATTTTTAAGAAAAAACAAAACGTAATATACGAACCGAAAACTAAAAAGAGTATGAAAAATTAATATACACTAAAGTAGACAAAGATGTTTTGTTGATGCTTTGTCTGCTAAAAATTGGGACTCAGAAAAAAAATATATGTACATTACCTAAGTACTCGATTCGAGAAAATTAACTGTTTCTTTTACCGAAGAGGCCATCAAAGTAAAATTTATTTTGCACCGCTCTGAATGTGGTTCTAATTTACCTTACTTTTCCTTTTATATTCTACTCATATTTCATTCATATGTAACCAATGTGGTTACCAAGAATGATACCTATTTTACTTTCTCAAGTGTTTTAGACCTTGGATTACATTGTTGGAGTTATTGGATGATCCTAATATTCTTTTTTTTTATATTAATATTATAGCTTTTTATACACGGGGATAGTGTGGTTCCAAAATGAATATTTCCAATTAGTTCAGTAGTTTAATGCAAACAATCAAATCTTTTCCTCTTTCTTATTTTAGTATAGACTAACTGTTGCCGTCACTTAGCTTGCGTTATTTCGGGATAAAAAGTCTTCAATCCTTTACGTTAATCGAGTATGTCATCTCTCTGTAGTAAAACTCAGCTCTCCAAATAACACAGATATTTATTTTCTCAAGTACAAATATAAGTTACACCGTAGAACACCGTTACACTCTCCGATATTTCTTTAACGTCCAGACTACACGTCCGTCATGTTCGGGGCGCCAGAACCAGAATGCCCCCACTCGCCGGCCGCCATACTTTTCGCTCGGTAAATTCAATAATCGAATAACCGGATATCGACTATTTTTAATTTTTAATTGGCAACCTTACATATCTTTCTACCAAAATTGATCCAAATCCGTTTAGTAGTTTTTTCGTGAAAGAGTAACCAACATCAATTACTCTTACAAACTTTTGCATTACAATTATTGTAGAACTAGCTGTCCCGGCGAACTTCGTAACGCCTATTTTTTTAGTTTCTAACCTTTTAAACCTTCCCTGGAACTCCACAATTATTTCAGAACCAAGATTAGCCAAATCGGTCTAGCTGTTCTCTAGTTTTAGCGAGACTAACGAACAGCGATTCATTTTTATATTTAAGACTAGCTGTCCCTGTGAACTTTGTAACGCCTATTTTTTTAGTTTCTAACCTTTTAAACCTTCCCTGGACCTCCACAATTATTTCAGAACCAAGATTAGCCAAATCGGTCTAGTTTTAGCGAGGCTAACGAATAGCGATTCATTTTTACATATAAGATTAGCATGCTTCTATGAATTCTGTCATTATGACAACATTAATTGCCAACTATACAAATATTCCTCTTCAAAATAGGTACAGTCAACAGCGCATAAAGGTAAACACTAGCAGTTCAATATTGAATCTTATTCGCACGATATAAGGGAGGTGCAAAGTTCAGAAAGTGTAGTCTGAAGTGACTTTGTATGTACGTCGCCGGATCATCTCCGCTAAATAAATGTGAAAACCACTAATTAACACCTAAATCCGTAAACCTATTTTTGCTCATTCCACATCACGTTTCCTGGCAAGATTCTAGCTCGCCATATCCGTACTCTAGATCTGATGTGGATAGCTCACATCGTATCCGGTGCGCATAAAGGATACTGTGCATTTGGTATCGTATCTAACAAGAGTTAAAATTAAATAAACGTTTCAAAGTCAAAGTCAATATTTTTTATTCATGTAGATTACATTTGTAATACTTATGAATCGTCTCTATACAATGCAAATGAAGCTACCTTAATTGCAATATCAATGATGACTTGGTAAAAACAATGTTTTTTTTTTATAGGAAGTACGTTCATTATTATTGCACAATTCAACTAATCATAATCAATCCATTTATTCATATTGGTTACAAGTAACACTTATGCATTGTCAAAATGAATATAAACCAAAATTGAAGCTACAACTCTTGAACGTAATCTTTTTTCTATGAGGGGAAATTTTTTGACACACCGTACCGAGGGGACGGCGTGAGTGGGATTCTGCCCTAAAATGGCTAGGACAACTCACTAAAACCTACTGTTTGGACCTCATCACCATTTGGTGGTGTTTAGGTGTTTATAATCCTCCCTGCACCGCCATAAAATAAACAAAATAAGTCGATATGTCAAATTATCCAAGAAAAAGCTCAGACCAAAGATTTATTTTCTCATTGATAAAAAGAGACATCTCGGTTATTTTTTTTTATTTTATGCCGGTATATTATCGGCTAGTATAAACAAAGAGGTTTAGATAATACCTTTTAAAACTGCTTATCTAGTATGAAGAACAATCATATTCTCAATAAAGTCGCTGAAGGAGCCGGTGTGCAACCACCCTAAAAAGTAAACATCTAATATAATAACCGCAGTCTGATCGAAATCTGGCTATTTTGACGGTAAACCACCACGCTTTGATGTCAAATGTATGCTTATTTATTTATTTTATTTAAAAACTTTATTGCACAAAAAAAGTACAACAGGTGGACTTAATGCTATTATTATAAGATGTTATGCTTGAGACTATATGAAAGTTCTTTGATGTTCAGGCTGATTAAATCTAGACTAGTGGTCACCAAATAATGGTCCGCGGACCAACGGTGATCCCCAAGACTTAAAATTTGGGTCGCAATAAATTTCGAACTCATAATGATCCCATCACCGGGGATAATTATGAACTGCACGCATTGAGATGTTAGAGCGTGAAACTACGACAATATGACCTTTTAAACCAAAGAGAAGGGAGGTAGGGCATAGCAATTTATCGCTGGAACTGGAGCAGTCCGACTGGTGAAATACCTTCAAACCGCAACCAAATAACAATCACATCGGTGTCATTGTGTTCCTGCGTGTGAGTAAGGTTTCCAGAGCTCTTAGAAAAAAAGTTCCGCTTTACCCTTGGAGTATTGAACCCTAAATCTCATTTGAAAACGCTTGTGCAAAGATGTCCTACTGTTGTTCAATCGTACTGTGACTACACATGAGATCACCCGGAAACCGCTGCAATCCGATGTGTTCCTCTTTGCTCAAATTGAACAATAGGGCGACTATCAATGCAGGTTTCCGAAGGATTTTTTGTTTCTTCATATACTTATTCACTTATCTAAAAAGAACAAAGGCGAACGTACGCCTATTTATTTATGTATATAAAAAGTACAAAAGGCGGACTTAATTAATTTATTTCTTTTTTAAGAACTTTATTGCACAAAACAGCCATGGCCGGACAGCACCTGCACCAAACGGAATGACAAAAATCCCAATTTGCGCTCGAGCGATCAAGGGTCCACCGACCCGACGGAGCCACTCGCAGGGACTCCGCCCAACGCCGGACCAACTCTTGGTGCGCCTCTCAGCGCACACGCGACAGGTCCACCGGGTAGAAGCGCTCCCCGGAGGCCTTTCTTAGGGCTTGCCAGTGATAGGCTCTTGCCAATGCCTAGGCCTCTTCCTCCCATGGCGGTGTCCCAGCGAGTGCGCACGCCGCATCAAAACCAACTGTGCGGTATGTTTTGCACACTCGCTGGGCGATAGCTCGTTGAGGGCACCTCAATAGTCTTTTGTTCTCCCTAATGTGGATTATGATTAGAGGTAATGAGTTCCTAGCTTAAGGGCGACAAGTACAGCATAATAAATCTGTTACTGGACTTGTCGCCATTACCATGCAGGCTTGACCCCTGCTACTAATGTAGCACCCCCCAAGAGCTCTGGAAACTTTACTTAAACGCAGTAACACAACAACACAGATTTGATTGTTATTTGGCTGCGGTCTTCTGTAAGGTGGAGGTATTTCACCAGTCGGGCTGCTCCAGTTCGAGCGATAAATCGCTATGCCCTACCTCTCTTAAACTACGGAGATTATAGTCGGTGCGAGCCCGACACCGCTCCCTGTTCCCCGCAGAGAGTGACGGTGCGGTAGGGAAATGATGTCCGCACCGTCACTTAAAAAAATATTCCTGATATATATCTAAGAACATTCGCACAAAGTACAATAATGATACCTACATACCTTTTCCAGCGGATATCTTAAGTTTTACATCGCTCATTAAATGCAAGACAGACGCAATCCCAAATACCTGTATTTTAAAGGACGTGAAAACAAAAGAATAAATAAAACTAATTGAGGTAAGTATTTTTTTATAGTTTTAGTTTAATTATGTATAGTATTGTATGTATAGTACCTACTTAACCTAACTTATCTGACATTCTTGTATTGTATCAATGTCTTCTTTTTTTTTTATCCATCACGACTGTTCGGAAACTCACAAGGAACATTTATCTTAATAGTGTATCCGTTTGTAAGAGTTCATGTGATATTTAACATTTTATTTGTGCTAACATTGAACTTGATTATGATGATATACAAAAAAGTTAAGATATTTAGAGATATAGGTTTGTCATCAATATCGTTAATGCTTTCTTCATTGTATGTATTGTATAATAATTGTTTACATTCTAAAGCCACTCTTATGCGTGGGGAACTAGCAGGAGCCAGGGCTCTTGCTATTTTCCCAGGCAGTTAGTTTCCACCAGAATACCAGCGCTGCTGCGGTGTTATACATGCCGTAGCAGCATTTGCTGAGGTGGAACCCAAGTTGGCCTCACACGATACCTATGTTTTGTGTAGACTTTCTAATATTTTGTGTGTTCGGTAATTGTGTGATCGTCAATAAATGAATTTTCTTTCTTTCTTTCTTTAATTATGTAGGTATACTAAAATAGATAAGCTTTAAAAAAAAAGTACCTCAATTCATTTTATTTATGTTTGTTTTAACAGTCCTGTTAAATAAAGTTATTTGGGATTGCGTCTGTTTTGCATTCAATGATCGTACATACTATATATTTTCATATTATGTACTTACCTAGTCGTGTTTCCCAATTTACAACTTGAGTATTGGCACCCCTATTCACACATGCCACACAGAAAATTGGGTTATCTTGTGGAAACATGTAATGTAAACATTTTAATGTTTTGAATTAGTGAGTAATTCATTTCTAGGAAAGATATTACCTATATTTGCGAATATTGTGTATCATCTTAGTAAGAAACAAGTAAGAAATACAGTCAAAAACAAAATATAAACAAAATAAAATATAAACAAAAGTTTGTTTATATTTTATTTTGTTTTCTTGCTGAGGCCGCGAACTTTTCAATTCACCCTCGTACTACATATATTAATCCGGTGCATAAGAGGATGAAACTAAAACATAAACACAGTCCACTGGATGTGAAGTTAGCAAATTTTAATAATCTGGTTGACAGTTCTGGGTGACATGGCGTTGATATTTAAACATGAACTAGCGGTCCCGGCGAACTTCGTTTCGCCTTAAGAGGATTTTCCCGCTTTTCTGTTGAATTTTTTCCTGAATTTTCTTTGCTATAAACCTAACGGAGCCCGAGACCTTTCCAACGAATGCAAAACCGTGGAAATCGGTTCGTGCGTTCTGGAGTTATAGCGTCAGGGAGGAAAACCCAACTTATTTTTATATAATAGATGAGTGTCAAAAGTATGAAAAAATAAATAACAACCAACAAGGTGTAAATCAATAGTTTTGCAAACGCCTGTGTTTTATTGCAGGCAAAGTGCCACCAATATAAAATTTGTGTTCATCTTTCAAAAGTGTTTTACTTTGATCAAAAATTAAATTTTGGAAATCCTTTTAAATTAAATATAAGTATAGTTCTTTCCTAATTTATTAGCTTTAAGACTCTAAAATGCTCTCCCTCCCCATCTGTGTATGTAGAGTTACTAATATACTTTTAAAATTACTGCGGGCCTCGAGAAAAAGTTTCTCAAGGGTTGCTTTCTGATTTTTTACACCGTGTATTTTCTAAGTAGGCATTGTTACTAGTTTAATTTATTATTGTTGATTTATAGTCACATACTGTACCTAGGCTTAATATGAAGATACAAAGACGTTCTCTGCACAGAAAAGTCACGACCCACCGTGAAAGCAAACTTGCTTTTAAACATTTTGTTTGGTGGAGCGGTAGGAGTGGGATTAATTTTTTTGTAAGTAAATATTAATTGTTATGCTTTTACATTCAAAAGATTTTCAACTTTAGAACTATTCGATAGGTCAATTTTATTTTATTTCAGACAACTGTATTTTTTTTTATTTATATATTACGCGGGCGAACAGGTAGGTACGTTTACGGTACAAGGGGTGAACTACATGGGGTTAACAGAGATTATTTTAGAGTTTTGATTAATATAATTTAATATATATGTATAAGGATTGTTTTTTGCACTAGAAAGCATGATAAATATTCATTTTTTACTTAATTTCATATAGGTAAGTGATGTCATGTATGTAGCTAGTAGGTAATATGTTTTTTCGTCATATTTTTATTACTTGGCGCTGTTATGAATAACAGAACTGGCCTAATAAGTTTAGACCTTAACAACTATTGTAACCATAATAATAAGTTGGCTGTTGTTATTCTTTTTCAATAAATAAAAAATAAAACAGGTACGAGATTGTGAAAGAAGGCTAAATAATTGCCATTAAAAAATATTCTCTATCGTCCACGCCTTGAACGCGCAACTGCGCTGTAGAGGTAGCCTATCAAATCAGCGTCTGTATTCGTTGCACCAATAAATCATCTCTAGCGTCACATCCTGCTGCGCCTGCGTCATAGTTGCGCATAGCGCTTCTAGCAGTAACTAGTTGGACAATACAATTTATAAAATAGTCAATGGGGGATGATAACTCGTAAAAAATAATGTTTCGATTGCGTCCGTCAGTTAGATTTTGAAAATACAATAAAAACCTATTTTCTACTTCGAATAATGGCTAAAAATCGATGATAATAACATTGTGCAACTGATGATTAATTTATGTCAAAACTAACATAGTTTTAGCTTGTTTTAATCTTATTAAGAGGGTTAGGTTATTGTGTGTCCGCCCTAAGCCCCAAGCCATAAGCCGCCCCTTTCTCAGCATTCATCATATTATAGACTACATACTGAAATTACTTTTTTTTTAATACAAACCTCTATTGTGGCGAAAGGTTTAATACGCCATAATAAGATTATTGTCACGATTGGGGCCGCCCCTAAAACTGGCCGCCCTAGGCCCAGGCCTACCTGTTTTAATAAACGGGAACAGATCTGTACGGGCCATAGTGTTTTTTCCGTGTGCCAACATAATAGATAACATAACAAAGTTCAGTTCAGGGGTGTGTTTACGCTATTGTTTTGTAAAAATTGAACCTAGGCATATTTTGATTCGCACTTTAAAAGAAAAACCAAGCGCCTTATGCTTTTGGTAATTTAACTGCCACACCAAACAAAAATTTTAATCTAACTTGTTTGGGTCCTATAAATCAATGCACTCATCACACGTCACGTTATGTCGTTCATCATCTGCGTCATTACGGGATTAAAATGAGTAGAATTTAAAAACTATTGTTATAGTATCATCTTATTTAACAGCGAGCACGGTAGTGCCCCTGCCAAGTAGTGCCAAAAGGGGCCTTTGCTCTCAGGTCAGTTCTAGATTTTTATATATTTCAAAATATTGCACGAATAGGTCTAACTTGTCGATTTAATGCAAGGAGTATTTTCTCTGCCATTCAAATTTTGAGTCCAGCAGATGATTTGATTTGTTCATAGATGCAGGAAAAGGTGGAATTGGTCTCTGATCCCAGTTTTGGATTGGGACGAGATGTCACCTAACCCGTAACTGGTAACATGGGTTATTATGTGTGTATGTATATGGATTACAAAGAAAATAAAACAACAATAAAGTTAATCCTAAAAATAATATTGTAAGTAGGTAAGTAGGTACTTATTATAAAATACTAGCTGCCGCCCGCGACTTCGTACGAGTCTTTTCCAGCAATAAATATAGCCTATGTTACTCAGGGTGAATGTAGCTTTCTAACGGTGAAAGAATTTTTGAAATCGGTCCAGTAGTTATTCATTACAAACAAATTAGTAAAGATATAGATAAATAGACATACCTACCTTTATAATTAAGTATAATTTATTTTAATATGTGTAAAGTTAAAGTTTTACTTTAGCTTAATGTGTATATAAAATAAAACAAATATACAATTGAAGTAAATCGATTTAGGCCAGACCTCGACGTCCCATGACGTGTAGAAAAATTTACGAATACTCATTATAGAAATTTCCGTGGACAGAGATTATCAAGAATCAGTGGGGTGTTCCAAAGCCGGACGGCTTGCATACTGAAAGAATTGGAAAATAAGTTACAATGGCGAGGAATATTTACGCGAAGATGGTCTGAATGTTGAGGAGACTGCACGCCAGGATGATAATAGTGTGTTATTGTGGTTTTAGAGTGCCGTACAAAATGCGGTAAAATTGGACCTTATCAATAAGAATCCACTGCCCGTCTGTCTGTCCTGCTGTCAGCAGGCAGCATCTCATGACCCGTGATTGTTAGACAGTTGAACTTTTCATCTATGATGTATTTCTGTTGCCGCTATAACAAAACGTACTAAAAATCAGAATAAATAAAACTTCAAGAGAACTACAAACTTGATTTTAGCTTATTTTTTTCAATATTCACAAAGGTCACACAGATGTACGCAAAATATATTGAAAGTATGTTTAGTACATAGTTGTTTTATTTAATTTTGTATATTTGTACATATTACATAGTACCTGTTTGTTTTGTAAACACAACTTTGCTATAAATTCATTAAAAAAATCTATAAACTGATTACATATCTGCATGACCCAAGAGTCTGGTAGAGAATTCATTCGCAATAGAATTTGTAAATAATTAAATGGAATCAAGTATAAAAATAGACATCACACATAAACCTACCTACCTACCTACATTTTTTCTGATTTTGTGGCAGGTAGCTTAAGCACATTTATTAGCTACAGAAATCGGAAACAACGACGCCACCTCACCCCGATACATTATAGAACTTTACGAAATGGTGGTCATTAGGTATATTGTTTCTTTGCAAATGATCTTTAGGATGCGATTTTAAAACTCACAGAAGCTATTTAATAGTTATGTTGATAAGAAATAATAGTTACATCGTCAGTTCCTTGGAAGCTTCAATTTTGGTGTATATTATTTCTGACGATGCACAAGTGGTACTTGTAACCTACACGCATAATTAATTGATTATGATTTCATTTTTCGTATAGAAATTTAATGAAGTAACCGTATGTTGTCAGGTGTTTCAAAGTATCCTAATGACAAGCCAATTGTCACCCTTCAGCCGCTTGGGATACGCCATGCGAGTAAATTTTATCGCTCTCTTAACAAATCGTCGGTGATAGTGCAATACCGCGATACGACTCGTAGTCGCTTGCAGAAAAACTGATAGTCATTTTTGACGCATTACTAATCGTTAATATTGGAACCGGCCATTATGGAGGTGGTAACGAAATTTCAACTGATCTGCCACAGCAACAAACAGAGTAACCAACATCGCATTGGAGTTAGTCCTCTCGTTCATCGATGTTACATCTCGCGGCGGGAAGAAGCGCCGCAACGAACTCAACAGATATCTTTTACAGTCTTATATCTGCTTCCAATATTTCGAAGAATAACGATCCGTTCTTGTGACGGCTACTATTGGTTAATTAAAAACGACAGGCAGACGACATTGACAGCTGGTATAGAATGTTAATTATGGACGTTTGGAGAAAAACAGATAATAATTTTTGACACAACGAATCGTAAAATGTTAGGGCATTATAGAGATAGGTAATGAAAGTTAGACTGACCTGCCACAGCAACAAACAGTGTAATCCACATGGCGTTGGTAGTTAATCCTCTCGTTCAGCAGTGTCTCATCTCGCGGTGCTCCGTCCGTCGCAGCCAGCGGTACTGTGGCCGTCACCTGCTGATTGGCAAATTGACCAATTGAGTACTCGGATAGCGCGATTTGTTGCAAGGACTCGAGGTGGAAGTGGGCAGACGTCAGGCTTGTTAGCCGCAGCTAGTGGGGAGCCCTGGCTGCACTTGGAGATTACAAAATTTGGTATCAAAGTGATATGATAAAAAAGTTGGTTTTGATTTTAAGATTTGGTGGTAATCTGACTCGAAAGTTGAGTTTAATTTCTCGTTTGAAATATATAGGTAAACCATTTATTTTGGTCTTAAAAATACAAAAAACAGTTCGTACCTACTGACGACCTCGGTGACGCAGTGACTAAGGTAGGCGCCGAAAGCGCGTAAGATCCCGGGTTTGATTCAATTTGGAAAACGAACTTTTCTCAATTGACTTGGGTCTGGGTGTGCTGGAATGACGCCCCCAGTTAGTATCCGTCGTCTGGTGCTCATAGTACAAGGGAAAACTTAGTTTGAGACTAGGTGATTGGTGTAATTGTTTGGCGCATTTATTTATTTATTTTTTTTTTTATTATAAGGCCGCGCGTGACTGGGTACTCGTGGAGTAAGTTATGTATCTATTCAAAAAAGCTAACTTTCTAATAAGTATAAAAAATAAAAAAATATAATTATACCTATTTATCCCGATCTCGATCGTATGAACATGCATTTAAAATTGAAATCTCTAACTTCAAAATCAAAAGACTTTCATATCATTTTCTAACCCTCTGTTTACCCTCTCAGGGCATGATTTTCATAAAATCCGTTCTTATCGGACCCCACAAGGAATCTAGTTACCAAGTTTGTTGGTGTTAAAGTTTTTGAAATTACACGATTACCCATAGACAACTTAATACACTATAAAACTAGCGTAGACCTGAGTTCATTCTATACCTACAAGCAAAAATATTTTAAATCACGGTTATCTGATTGTACTCGTATTTTATAAATCTGCATTTTCACTCTAAATGGATAAAAAATAACTGATGATATGCTTAATGTAATATTATTATATTGCGTACCTTAATAACGTACCTATGTATTTTGGAAAGCAACCTGTAATATGTCCAATTTTATTTTTGCAGATGAGTTGACCTTTTAATAATCTGAAATACAAACCAGTTAATGAGGAAAAAAACGAACGCTCGTAGGTATGGCCGAAAGCACGTCGCTACACACTTTGCACTTTGAACCGCCCTTAATGTCGCAGGCATAAGAACTAAATACCTACCACAAAACATTTTACTTGCAAATATATAAGAATAATACTTTCTACTATAATCCATTAAAAATGTGTCATTACTTTAACGAGTTAGTAAGTCAACACTCACATTTGGATATATTCGATCCCAGACTACATATGTTCAAAAAGTCTGCCATGCGTCTCTATTAAAATACCTATGAAAATTTTGTATTTAATTATTGACATTACTTTTAAACATTTAAAATAATTTAAAACGCGAAAATAATTTTAGTTTGTAATAACTACTAAATAAAAATGGTGTCGCGTTTTGACTCGTTAAATTATTTTAAATATTTAAAATGGAACGCGAAAGTCTTAAAATGTACACATTACTTTTGTTTTTTTTACTTCATTTTCAAAAGTTCATAATGATGTGATAACAATTTAAGGATTAAAATCTCGATGTAAAATCTATTTGTCTTTGTACCTAACATTTAATTGTACCTAATATTTAATAAATAAATTCAATTCAAAGTGTTTACCTCGATGTGATGTTCACTGTACTTACTTTTAAACTAAGCCGTGAAATCCAACCTGTAATACTAACAAAATTATTTTTTTAAATAGTAGGTAAGTACCTAGGTATTGAGCAAGTCAACACATTTGATAGGCTACGATAAGTACTTCTTCAACATTCCGTTTCAAGATAATGTAAGATTTGATATCAATGAGATGATATGATCTTACTAATCAGCATCTGTTTGATGTTTTAGTCCATCCTTATCCTACAATTTTATATTTTTAGATCCTACCTTTTTTTTTTCGAGAGGGAAATGCCTACTGCACCGTCACTCTGCGTGGAACACAGAATAGTGTGTCAGACTCGCACCGGCTAAAATCCGCTCAACGGTCGGGATTCCTTGCCCTACCACACCTCACCGAGCTAAACACGCGTGGCTGGAGCGTGCCAGGCTACCTGACACGCCCCAACTCCTCTGGCCGAGGAAACGGATGACAGGGTTACTCCACACGTAGTATCTCTGGTCCCAGCAGTGGAAATGCTGTGAGACTCCGCTATCTATCACCACTGGGGGCGCCCAAGACTCCTCTCCCTCCGAGAGCCGGATGAAATCCCGGTACCCACCGACCATGGTGCAATACCGCAACTTCCTTTACCTCTGCGACCGCTCCACGAGGCTATTCACGCCAAGCGTGGCAGCGCACTGCTGTGTCGCGGAAGACAGGGATGTCGGCAACGAGACACTGGGGTTCTCCTCTTCCTCCGCAGTCCACCTCTGCCCCTGCGCAGAAAACCACTCTACGGCCTACCTCGGGGTCCGACTTGGCTTTACCTTGTGCGGTATCCGATACTGGGTGGCAAAGCCAATCCAACAGACCACATTGTTACTGAATCTTCACTGAGCCTGTGTAGTGGAATATGGGATACTGCTGAATTATTTCTTAAATTATTATAAGGGGAGCGACACAAGAATAAAATTTTGAACCAATAGCTACTATTTTCGAGTCATTTGTGGGATGAGAACGGCTGAATTATTGAATAAATTACAAGTATGGGGGTGAGACAGAAATGTAATATCTAAACAAAAGCAGAAGTTTATAAGCGTATACAATTGGGTTTAAAAGTTAATCTAAATTAAGATTTTTGTCTTTGAGAACAGAACAGACGAACAAACTCATTTTTATATTATACGCGCTGGCCGTTTACTGCGCAAGAACGGTTTGCACTTGGCCAGATTTTATGATGCTGTGTTTTTATTTAAACTAAGCAAACATAATATTTACGTAACGATTGTGTTGTGGTTAAGACATATAATCAGAGGCCTTGAAAAATTGATGTCTTTGAACCTTACGAATTTTTTTTGTTGACGTTACAAAACGTCATTTATCGTTAAATTTCGACGACCTCTTATTGTCGTATGTCGCCAATTAAAGCCCTAATATTGTCTGCAAATATTCTACAAATATAATAAACGTAAACGTTTGTAAGAATGTATGGATATCTGGATGTATGTTTGTTACTCTTTCGCGTAAAAACTATTTCAATGAAGTTTGGTAGGAAAAAAGGAGAAACAGTAGATTAATAAATAGATACTTTTGTCCAAAAATACTGCAAATGAAAGCGAGGGTAACTGCTTGCTTTTTTCATGAAGTACACGACTTACTAACTTGTGAAGTTTTTTATAGCTGGATAGTTTCACAAGCAACAACGTACGTTAGTTCTTGTTATTTGAACTGAACCTTAAGTTTATACCGTATTGCATTACGAAGTTAAGCATAAGAAGCATAAAAATATAACCTGGAGATTTGATGATGTTCTTTAGACCGGTACCAGGTACCACAAAACTTTGAGATTAATGTACAGCGTCGGTGTTCCCATTCAAAAACGTCTTGAGTACTTTAAACAAATAAAGTATGTTTGAAAACCTTCCCTGGACTTTTGGACTAATATGTACATCATTAATATCTCTTAGTTATGTATAATAAAATTTGAGGCACCTGAATACAGAATCGTTTTCTGTAAAAGATGAATTGAACTATTTCGGACCAATTATTCCGTTCTTACCGGTCCATTGTAGAATGAAAGGCGCTTAAATCGTGGATGGGCAATTTAATACTTATAAATCCATTACGTTGCGAATATATTTTGTTGAGTCCAGTTCGTATCAGAGCTCGGCTTGTTGCTTCCAATCTTCTGTCAAGATTTATGTCCCGGAGGCAAGTATGCATTTCCTATTTAGAAGATGCCGCTGGAGCTATGTACCTATCCGTTTGTGTAGGTTTGTCGTGTGCATCTACTAGCCTTTATTTAGTAGCATCTTCGTAGAAAACCACGGTCCTTCCCCAAACAAAACTACTTGCAGATTCACTACCTTAATCTGTCGGTCGGGATCTTACCTACAAACCTCCATTTTGAAAGGGAGTTTGTGGTAGTTACTCAGACTGAGTCCAGGGAATACTGAATGTTTGGCAGCGATACAAATGGATGTACAAAAGCTAGACCACTAAAGTACTTAGCTGATCTAGTTACAAACGACCGGGTCAAGCGTATATAAGCTGTAAAACGGACGATTTCATTACACCAATTTGCATTTAAACACGTGAGGAGAACAGCTAAAGGGTTCAACTCTGTGCCGAGGGTGCAGGGTTCAGAATAGGTCGTCTGGTTTCGAAGATGGCGCGATGGGACAGCTCCAGATTAAGCGCTGCACGTGAATGGCTTGGAAATAAATCTTTTCGACTGCTGGTGGGTGCTTCCCAATGCCCGTTCGCTTCAAGGCACGTTCTAGAGGTCATTGCTTTTTTGAAGATTGAACTGCTTAAATGAATAAACGCTTTCTGGGAAAATAGTCTTTCAGCGAGCGATACAATCATTTTCCTAATTATAGCTAGTAGTGGATTTGGTATAAGGTAAAATAGACTCTGTAAAGATGCATAAGCTTAAAGAAGTTACACAAATCCACAGGTGGTGGCAATTTGACCCAAATTAGGTTGTCCCACGACGATTATAAAGCTGAAGCTGAGTTTGTTTCTTTGAACGGGCTAATATCATGAACTGGTTCGAATTATAGACCATTTATCGAGGATGGGTTTAGAGTCTAAATAAAAAGTTAGAGTCTAATAAATATTTGCAATTCGATATATAGTCTAAACTTTAGACTATATATCGAATTGCAAATATTTACCTTGAGGTGCTGTAGACCGAATATATCGCAGGTGTTATGTGTGATCTGTGGAAGCAAAGGCTGAGCCGATTTCCCACAGCGCCGCCATTTAGGCGATGAGGGTTCAACCGGGGGTTTTAGTGGGTACACCGGGTTGGTTGGTTGGAAGGGAGTCCCACACACGCCGCCACCCTCCCTCAGGGTGGCGGTACGGTGCATCAAGCATTTCCCCCCGTCATAAAAAAAAAGGTGTTATGTGTGATTCCGCGGTTTCCATACGACACCGCCACGGATATCCCGCGCCACACACAACGCGACTATTTGCCTGCATAGATGCGGGTACTTTTGTACACTAATATTATAGAGGAATGATTTGTATTTCTATATGTTGGTAATGAACAAACCCAAAAACTACTGTAATGATTTCCAAAATCCCAAAAACCAATGGAAAGCGACATTCGTCTAGAGTATTCAATATTCAATATCTTTATTGCATTTCACATGGAGTAAGTTGACAGATTTTCTTAAGATTAAGTACATGTGAAGCCCTGTAGAGGGCGTTGCAATGATTCTATATAATGTTTTTATAAAATGTATTAGAGGTTAACACTTTTTAAACTAGGGAGGTACTCTAAGATAACATTAAATAAATCTAATAACTTTATATCAACAAACTATTAACTTTATATTGCACGGTTAAGAATGAAAATCTCGGTGGCTGTAGGTAAATTATTATATTCTGTCCTCAAAAAAGTCTGAAAGTCTGAGTAACACAGGCTATATTTATTGCTGGAAATACTAATGCACGGTTCCAAGTTTTACGACGCGTAATGTGTCAAAAATGATTATCCGTGTTTTCTTCAACCGACTACGAGTCGTTAATACCTTTCCATAATTTAGGTACTTTCCTTGTCATCAGTCGTCTGTCGGTCATTTATAACTTACTAGCTGTGCCCGCGACTTCGTTCGCGTGGACTACATCCTTTCATGGTCGGTTTTACCCCTATCTCCCCTAATATTCAAAACAAAAAGTAGTCTATATTTTAATAGAGCTATATTTGTGCCAACTTTCATATCTCTAACTTAAAAAATAAAAATTTTCTTATATAAACTTTCAAAGGTGGCATTACCCCCCCCCCCCCCCCTTTACTTTCTAACAAAAAGTAGCCTATGTCTGTTCTTGAGGTTCAACGTAGGTATACCTATGCCAAAATCGGTTGAGGGGTTTAAGCGGGAAAGCGTAACAGACATACAGACAGACAGACAGACAGACAGAGTTACTTTCTCATTTATAATATTAGTAGGGATGCTTCGTACAATTTATTATTTTCCGTAACAAGAATAGGTCGTTTTTCAAATATTAGGACCGGGCATACGTGAACGAAGTCGCGGTCGATCGCTAGTTGCATATAAATTCGAGCTTCTTTATAATATCTATATTGTGGCAAAGTAGATGTGATCATAATGGGTTGAAAAATCGCCAATATCACCCCACTTAAATGATAATGCGAATTTGAGAGGTTTTGTGGTGTAAATCGGACTTTGCTTGCTATTAAACTAGTATGTCTGAAATCAACCACATAACAGTCAACGGCGGATCCAGGGGGAGGGTCATGGGGGTCATGACCCCCCCCCCCTGAAAGGTGCAGTGCAAAAATTTTAGAAAATAACCATTCCCGCTAAACGTAAAACCGACCATGAAAGGATGTAGTCCACGCAAACGAAGTCACGGGCACAGCTAGTTAAATTATAAGTTCTTGACTTGACCACGACTATGTGACCCCCTCCTGGCGCCTAAGCTGGATCCGCCCTTGATTACAGTCACGTGCACTAACATTTTGTAAGGAACGTATGTTCTTTACTAAAAGTGGAAGTACTTCCGCCGAGCTAGGTGTTATCTGCTCGGGGACCAAGGCCCAACTACCATTCTTGGTTTGTTGTTTATATACTTAGTGGCGACGAAAACTCTGATATCGCGATGTAGGATATCGATGTCACGCATTACGTATGGAGCGTTGTTTACTACGCCATTTCTGCTGACGCTGTATTTGTGTCGACTTGTAGGTCATGTCGTAGGTCGGCACAATTTATACAAACTAATTCTAAAGTGAACCTTACGGTGATGTCATAAGAGCTCTAGTTTTCGCATTGTATTGGTCGTGACTGAATCACATTCTGGATCATTCCCGCCGGCTTAACGAAATCTAAGCATTATAAATTATTCAGGTTATGGAGATAAATCGTAACTAGTAAATTTCATAAATTCTGAAAATAAAACGAGTGTGTAAAGTAATCACTTTATTGTATTCATTGAGGGATATTTACTAATCTGTAACAAAATATATTTTTCTTAATTTTGTAAATATTTTTTGTTTGATAAATCTTCATGCAAGAGATACAATATCGATTAACTTAGTTATTTTATAAACATAAATTTTACTACTAGATCCTAAATATTGTATGATGGAGGTGAAATATCACAGAATATCTATGTTACACATAACAGCTTAGTTCATACTTATTTCAATAATGTATAAAAATATTTAAAATATAATAACATTTTCATTCAATTTGTTCCCTTCATTTAAAAAAAAATACAAAACTGTATCAATAAATTCATAAAATAGACAAAAATACTTATTTTTTCATATGATAAAAGTAAAAGTTTAAATATCTTAAAAAAAAAAACAAATTATATCTCTTTCAAGACTTATTTAGCCACAAAAACAATCAAATTGTCTAAAGTAGTTTACAAAATATGTTTATGTAAGAAATAATTTGTTTTAAAAGAAATTCGTATATTGTCATAATTTTTCAATTGGCCCCAAATTCAAATGGACCGTAAACATTGTATTAGTTTAGTTAACTTTTAGTCAACATTCATCACTTATAGTTACTTAATGTCTTCTTTACCCTGTAAACAAATAAAATTAATCTAGTTATGTGAAAACAAACATATTTTTATATAATCATTAATTAGTATTTACACAGCAGGTGTATTATGATCATGTGATGATAAATATTTTTGCCTTTGGTATCGTTACTGAGACATGTTAGTTAAGTCAGTGGACAAAGAAATCTAAACTTATTATACAGTACATATTATTTGTGTATTTACTACAATGACAATCGGTATCTTCTCTGTTTATAAAGGATCCAAAATCGGTTATAGAAACTGTGATTGTATAAAAATAAATAGCGATATTATTTTCTGTGTAATATCGAAAATATATGTCTAACTTCAAGGAAAAGAATGCCTTCGCATCATTATTTCTAATATAACAATATCTTCACCTATTGTAGAGAGCGAACTACATCCAATAACTTTGACCAAACAAGATATGTAAATCGCACAAAACGGTCCTTCGAGCCCGACAGTGAAAATACTTATTATTTTTGAGTTTTTACTGGGATTACGCAACCTACTTTACTTGATCTCTATTTAAATCAATTTACAGTATATATCAGGGACCTCGTAAAGAGGGTTAATACTGCACAAATATATTTGTGGAAATAATATAGTTTGACCCTCCAAGAACATAAAAAACTTATTTAATCTACTTAACTTAAATCTACAACTAAAATGTACAAGTTTTATAAAGTAAACAGATTGTCTTTAACTTCTAATATTATGGCACATTAAATGACACCCATTCATACAAACTACTTAAATAGATAACTGTTTCAACTGAAGTAAAAAAAAAAGATACTTATGCGTAAAATGATAAAAAAAATGCCTTTACACATATGTAAATTAGGCTACAGTAAACAGTATTATTGACATACCTACTCTACAGCGCAAAAATTAAGCATTGTCATTTTACAATCATGTTATTTTAGATGTGAAATCATTATAGTTAAATCTTGATAAATACAAGTTTTAACATTTTTAGGTCCCTTAATGTCTTCAGAAACGCTTCTTTTCCAATACTGCAATAATTTACGATTCGTTATGTGTCAAAAATAGCTATCAGTTTCTCTACAACCGACTACGAGTCGTTAATTGTAATTACAAATTTAATTTTTTATATCAGCTGTCATCAGTCGTCCATCGGTCGTTTTTAGCTTACGCCTCATTTAATTTATTACAATTTGTAACTAGAACGGTATATCAAATATTGGAACAGAGAAGTAGACGAAAAATTGGTTTCCATCGCCAACCAACGAGTCATTAGCACGACTCCATAAACATAATTTAAACGCTTGACATTCCTTCAACTTTCTTACCTCACTCGCATCTTGATGAAGTAAATTTACTTCAAGGTCGAGAAGAATTCCCTCAGAACATTCGGGGGAGAGTAGCAATACGCTTTGCAGAACAACACTTTATGTACTTCCTATTACAGTTCCATCTGCCAAACTCGCTTCTCAATCACACACTAATGTTTGTCCACAGGGTTCAATTTCATCTCATCTTCTTTCAACTTCTCCGCAGCAGAGTCTACTTTGAACTGCTTTTCTTTTCTCTTCGGGTAACAGGTGGCGATGGCGGCGATGGTAGCGAAGGCGAGGGCTGCGCCCGCGCAGACGGTGCCGCCCCAGTCCAGCACACTGCGCACCATGACCAGCTCCTCCACTATGGACTGGTTGATCAGCACACGCTGCTGCACCCAGAATACGGGGAACAGCATGCGCGGGACTTGCTCGTAGAGACTAGAAATTGAGATTTAAAAATATTAACAAAAAAAAATAGAAAAAAAAAATAATGACGTAACAAACCCTAACGAACTATTTTTTTTATATTACACTTTAAGATTGACCTTATCCCACCTGATGTTAAGTGGTAATGAGGTCCTAGCTTAAGGGCGACAAGTACACCATAGTAAATCTGATACTGGATTTGTCACCCTTACCTTGAAGGCTTGACCCCTGCTACTAATATAGCACCCTCCCTCCAGGAGCTCTGGAAACCTTACTCACACCAGGAACACAACAAAACCGAAGTTATTGTTATTTGGCTGCGGTCTTCTGTAAAGTGGAGGTATTTCACCAGTCGGGCTGCTCGATTTATCGCTTAACGGGCAGGTACCACTTAAACCCTGTCTATTTGTCGACCTAAACGCATTATAGCCTTAAAGTTTTTTATCAAGGGTCGGTACTTTATTACTACATTGCATATCTATTGCTTTGATAGGTACTTTATTTATTTATTTATTTAAAAACTTTATTGCACAAAAAAAAAGTACAACAGGTGGACTTAATGCTATGGGCATTCTCTACCAGTCAACCTTTGGGTCATGCGGAGAGTACATGACATACATTTGTATGTTTTGGTGCTGATATTCGAATGAAGTCAGTATAACGTGAATTCTTCCATGTTTTTTTCGTTGACTGATCACTATCCAGTTAATCCCAGCGACACGAAATGTAGTGTACGGGAAACGTAGAAAGTATGTCTCTAGGCCAAGTATTCTCCAAACTGGTTTGACATCCCGCCGCTACACTGATCTGATGAACAACGCCTCAATCGATACATTGACTCCGAAGTACCATTATCTACCGGTAATCGTTGTAAGCTAATCTTAATAAACCAGTTTTGAATAAAGTTAACCTACTGAGAGGGAATTTTGATGAGATGAGAGCAACTAGACGAGACATTCTGTCGGCATTACTATGTTATTATTACTATATTATAACTAGCGGCCTGCCGCGGCTTCGCGCTCGTACTACCCCCGTTTTTTCTACATTTTCCACTTCGTTTGTTTTAGTCACAGCGTGTTTTATTATAGCCTAAAGCCCTCCTCGATACGTGGATTATCCAACATAAAAATTCTTTTTCAAATTGAACCTGTAGTTTTTGAGATTAGCGCGTTCAAACAAACAAACTCTACAACTTTATAATATCATAGTTTACATAGTTTATAGAATTTGGATGTCATGGTGTTTGTAGCCTTTTTGGCGACCTCCGTGGCCGAGGGCGAGTGGGCTTTGGCGTCGCAGCATCTTTGAGGTCCCGGGTTCGATACTCGGTCGGGTCAATATGAGAAACGAACCTTTCCATACTGTCTCGAGTCTGGATGTTGTGGTACCGCCGTTGTTTCTGATTTATGTAACAGATGTGCTTAAGCTACCTACTTACCACAGAGTCAGAACAATGTATGTTGTAGAGAGTTTGAGAGAGGTAGGGTATAGCGATTTATTGCTCGAACTGGAGCAGCCTGGCTGGTGAAATACCTCCACCTTACAGAAGACCGCAGCCAAATAACAATCACTTCTGTGTTGTTGTGTTCCTGCGTGTGAGTAAGGTTTCCAGAGCTCCTGGGGGGTGCTACTTTAGTAGCAGGGATCAAGCCTTCAAGGTAAGGACGACAAGTTCAGTAACAGATTTATTATGCTGTACTTGTCGCTCTTAAGCTAGGATCTCGTTACCACTTAACATCAGGTGGGCTGAGGTCAATCTTGAAGTGTAATATAAAAAAAAAGCCCAGGAGCATCTTAACATTGAAACTCTTATTTCACTGACGGAAATTGCGGCGATTAGAAGAGAGGCCCAGGAAGAAATGGTTGTGCAGTGGCGGGTGAAATTGGACGAGGCGAGACCTAGGGGGCGGGTGTTAGATGCCGTTGGCCCGGTTTTAGAAGAGTGGTTGCACCGGAGCCACGGCTATCTGTCTTTCAGACTGGTGCAGATACTGACCGGGCATGGATGCTTTGGTCAGTACCTGCACCAAATCGGGCGAGAAGAGTCGCCGTCGTGCCATGCTTGCGGCGCGGCGGCAGACACAGCGGACCACACGCTAGGTATGTGTCCAGCCTGGGCGACCGAGCGGGCCGAGTTGGCCGCTATTGTTGGAGGTGATTTCTCGCTCTCAAGCATAGTTATAGCCATGCTTGGGAGCGAGGAGGCCTGGACGGCAGTTGCCACCTTTAGCGAGCAAATAGTCTCGAGAAAAGAGACCCTAGAAAGAGAGCGAGAGGACGACCCCCTCGCTCCACCTCTTCGTAGGCGAAGAAGAATGCGTGCGAGGCGTCGCTTTGATGCCCTCGCGCTTGTTAGCGGGGACCAGCCGGCCGCGGGTGTGGGGACACCCTGGCCGGCCTTGCACGGTACTCCGCAGATGCGCGGGAACGGTTTAGCACCTTCGACCGTTCCCGCCAGTCCCCCGACCATCCAGGGGAGACTTGGCGACGCCGCCCTGTAGGGGCAGCAATTCCGCCGACGGTGCTGTGGCAGTCATGGGTCGACCGATATCCCATGGCGCCGTCAATAGGCGATGAGAAGGTGGGGAGGTTTTTTTAGTTCGGGTAGTCCCCGCCCCCTCTGGGCGGGGGAGTCCCACACACGTCGCTGTCGTCCCCACGGCAGCGATATGGTGCGCAAAGGCATTTTCCCTCCCTCAAAAAAAAAAAAAAAAAGGATCACGTTACCACTTAACATCAGGTGGGCTGAGGTCAATCTTGAAGTGTAATATAAAAAAAAAGCCCAGGAGCATCTTAACATTGAAACTCTTATTTCACTGACAGTTTTGTGTGTTTAGATAAAATTTTCTAAATCTACAACTTACCTAATAAAATTTGTTAATCATAGAGAATAGAGTTGGTGAGTAGGTATTTAATAAAAAACAGAAAAAAATAACATCCCCTGCAGTGTGAGATTTAAACCCACGACCTTCACGTATGCCGCTCTTCCAACTGCGGTGAGGTTTGAATCGATGTGCAAAAATAAGTTTTTGATGGAAGGAATTTTAAAAACTCTTTTTTTTTGTCACTATTTTCTTCGGCAAAATTCAGTGCTTATAGGCTGGTAACTTAAAATCAGAGCAATTCACCTAAAACATTAAGAAAATAAGGAATAATACTCACGCTACATTCGGATTAGATTCTATGTACATGTTCAGTTGGAACCTTGCCGCCACATCCAACGGGACTCCTAATCTCTGAGGACAATAGAGACAAGGTTTAAAATTACTTAACATTTAATGGAATTATGGTCGTCAATATATGGTGCACTACGCTTCGGGCTAATCACAGATTTTATTGGTATGACACAAAGTAACTAGGTTGGTTTTCCCTTGCAATTTCTTTTGATGCTCGAAAAGTTCAATCTTAGTGTTATTTTGATTGTTCAGGATTGCTAACTGGTAGACTACTTCCACATTCAATTTTGGAAATATATTTTTACTAGCTTTCCCGCGACTTCGTTCGCGTGGACTACATACTTTCACGGTCGGTTTTACCTCTTTCTCCCCTAATATATGAAACAAAAAGTAGTCTATATTTTAATCCAAGTTTCGAGCTATATTTATGCCCAATTTCATATCTCTAACTTCAAAAATAAAAAAAAATCCATATAAACTTTCAAAGGTGGTATTACCCCCATCCCCCCCTTATTTTCTAATAAAAAGTAGCCTATGTCCGTTCTTGAGATTCAACGAATACCTATACCAAATTTCATCAAAATCCGTTCCGCCGATTAGGCGTGAAAGAGTAACAGACAGACAGACAGACAGAGTTACTTTCGCATTTATAATATTAGTATGGATAATATAAATCAACATGACAAAAATAAAAGACTGCTTATTTTCGGAATAATTATCATTACTTATGTGTCTTTATCGAATTACTATTGATAGATGGTACTCATTATTGAAATGACGGCTTTTGTTCTACGAAACATTGCTACCATGAAGAGTATCATTGATTAAAGTTTCAGTGAAGCGTGTAACTCTCTTCTTTTAATAACACTTATAGGCTCTTAAAATAAGTAAACGGGTCACAACGCGACAACATTTTAGTACATAGTTAATACGAACTACTTACTGCCCGATCGATCAACAATAGTTTTGGATACTGTTAATGTCGTGTGTCGAAGTGACTTCAATAACATTTTTATGCAAGAATGTGAGGGTGGATGAAGATTTGCAAGCTCCCCCGAACAGACAAAGACGAGCGACACCAGTCAGCTCGTGACCACGGTTGGTGCAACCAAAACGGCAGGCAGTAAGTAGTTCGTATTTACTACTAAAACGCGTTTCGACCCGTTAACGTGTTTAAAATGGAACGCGAAAGTCTTAAATTTATACTTATTTATACTTACGGGCTCTACAGCGAAGTAGAAGGAGTGTTCTTCTTCTGTGGGCCTCATGCCGGAGACAGCTTCTATCAGCTGTGGGTCACCGTGCAGGAAGTGCGGCAAGGTGATGAAGGACGGTGAGCCGAACCGGCATGCAGACACGTTCATCACCCCACTCCACAGACACTCGCCGCTGCAGAAGCACGCGTTGTCCCCGGACAAGGAAGCTGAAAAACATATATATTGGACGAAGGTCTTGATGGTATTTTTTTGAATATATATATTAGACATCAAGATTGATCTCATCCCACCTGATGATGACGTAGTAAGGTAAGTTTACCAGGAAATCTAGTATTGTGCCTAGATTTTGAATTAAATAATTCAGGGTTAGTTGTGACAAAAAGGCACAATTCAAAGATATACAAACATGGGACTGTCAATAATTCGAGTTTCTTAAAAAATGGCCGACAAGATGTTCTTATATCGATGTTGGTGATAGCTCGAACACATTATTTCTGTGCTATAAGCGCTCGATTTGCATGGTAAGATTTATCCTAAAGCAAGATAGCATATCTTAAAAGGGAACCTACATAGCCGTGATATGCTTGTGTTGCAGCCTTTTTGCTACTTATTTTAGTCAGGCGCCAGAGTGCGTAAGCAAATGAATTTATTTTACTGCACAATCTGTCAATTTGGATTTGATACAATTAATTATGTACAATATAGCTAGACATATGCTACATATATTGTTTATATGTTTTTTTTCTGCATATAATTTTTGAAAAAAGTAACTATCGAGTTTCTTGGCAGTTATTATCGATAGCATCAACACGGTGTTAGCTTAACATAATCTGACGGTTCATTAATGCTTCTGTAAAAGTTTATTTGAATAAAGACATTTTCTTCTCTACATATTTATATATTGATAAGTTATATAAAAATATTTGTTAAGGATGACGTTGGAACCTCACAGTTGTCGAAGCTGTTCACTCCGAGCGCGTACTTGTGGTACTGCAGGCCAGCGACGTCACCGCTCGCCGCGTACTCCATGGACACGGTGCGGCACAGGTCCGGGATGAACATGGACAGCACCGAGGACTCGCTCAGGTCCCGGGGCAGGAACTCGCCTACGCTACCGGAGAGCTGACAATGACAGATAAAGATGAGCGCCTCGTTGGTCGAGCGTTTTCACTATCATGTTCTCAGGGGTTCGATGCCTTAGTCGGTGGTGCTGTAGCAGTTATAGCTGAGCTGAGTTTCCCATAGCATCACCTTTACGGCGATGAGGTCCAATCGGGGCGTTTTAATGGACAGTGCTCTTCTCAGGGCGGGGAGTCCTACACACGTCGTCACTTCCCTCGGTTGACGGTACGGTACATCAATGTATTTCCCCTCGTAAAAAAGGCGGTTCAAAGCCCGGGTCGAACATAACCCGTACATGTGATGGTTAAGCATAATTTGTTTTATTGATAACTTGATTCCGTGATTTAATAGCAATTCTAAAAACCTATCTCAGTTGATACCGAGTATAGACGTTCTATATTCCAGGATAGTTTTAAGCAGCTCATATCAAGACATTCGAAACTAATATTCTTAACACTCATTATAGCTAATGATAGCATGCACCAGTATTCACTTTGAAACCATAATTACATCTTAGTGGAAATAGTGAAAAATAATATACAGAAATTATCCAGCACAGAAGAAAACTATGGTATTTTGAACTGCGGTATAAAAGACCGTGTGCAGTCTTTGATCTGTTGATATAGTGTGTACTAGTTGTGTGCATCTCTAGGCCTGCTTCATAACTCTTCAAAAGAAATGATTTAAAAATGGGTTTAATTCGGTCAAAAAAAAAAATTTTTCTGCTTGCCAATTTTCATCGTCCCAGCGCAACGAATGCCTATTTTCATTCCACTTGTTTGAAGCCTCACCTTTGAGCACTCTCCCTCGTAAAATGGAAGATGGTCTTCGCGGTTCCACCGAATGATCTGTCCAGGGAGCGTGCCTCTCACCTGCCCTGTCGACGTTTCCATGTACCCATCGTTATCCAAGGAATTGTTTCTCTGGAAATGAAAACACAAAGTCACAATTTCGTGTGATAGCTTTCCTTTAAAGGGTAGAGTCAGTAAATACTCTCACATCCACGAACATAAGTAGGTAGTTTATCGATATTTAGAGGATCAACTTTGATTGTGTATACAAGTCTGAAATACTACTTTCTGCTTATATAGAAGTAAGAGTTTGGATTTATAATTATATTTGTTACTCTTTCAAGCAAAAACTACTAGGTACGAATGAATTTTGATACAATTTGGTAGCTAATCAAATTAAAGACTATATAGAAATACATATAAGGACAAATATGTATCTAAGCAGAGTAATACTTTCAAAAAAAAAAAAAATAAATAAATAAATATTGGACAACATCAAAATACAAAAGTAAGTAGTTCGTATTAACTACTAAAAAATGTTGTCGCGTTTTAACCCGTTAATTTCATTTAAATGTTCAAAATGGAACGCGAATGTCTTAAATTCTATAATGCATCTATCATTTGTTTTTATAGTAGCGTATTATATTGGCTCCTTCCAGCCTGATGGTAAGCAAGAGAGGAACCCACATCGCGATGACAACGGATTTGATATCGAAATATCCTATCAGTTAGCACCGCCATACTGGCCCGCAAGATGTTTTTTCACGCTCCTTTTAAAGGAATCCATGTCAAAGGAAGGAGTAAACATATGAGCCGGCAACGAGTTCCACTTTTTTATGGTCCTCACACATACCTCATAAAAAAATCCAAATCTATCAACGGGCGGCGCGCCCCCTGTCGTGCTGGCGGGAAGACTCTTCGCCAGGTCCAGGAGCGGGTCCTCGTAGCCGTCAAACAGCAGTTCCCTGGCTAGCTTGGTGACGGAGAGCCGCTGCCCGAACATGGCCAGGCCCATGGAGAGGCCTTTTTGCTGGAAGAAACCCCAGAACCTGGAGCGGTATACTGCAGACTGCAAAAGAACATAGTAATTGGTATTAAAGAATGTTGTATATATGTCACCGTAAGATTGTAAAAATCGTTAGATTACAATCTATCTCGCGAGATTGTAAACTGTCGACAGATTGTGAACCGTAACATTATGATTGCAATTTAACGCATTATTTTTCGTTATATTGTAATCTATCGATGGGAATCGGTCAAATTGTGAACTGATGTAGAACGAAATGCATCTCGCGCGCTGATTGGTTGAGAGATATGTGCCCCCCGCCGCCCCGTCATTCGCCATATTGTTATTTCGTTTGTTGTCTTTATACTATTAATTTATGGTATGTTTAAAGGACTAAATATTTGTTTATAAAAGTTTCTTAAAATTTTCCAATTTTAATTTGTGTTAAAAGACAAAATAATTGTTTCATTTTGTTGTAATTTTCAATTAATATTTTGAGTGTTTGAAGAATAAATATTTCGGTACAATTATTTCTCAAAGTATGTCAGGATTATTGATTACCTAGTAAATAAATACTTGAAGATATTTTGAAGTGCATTTATTTTATTTAAACGACATCTCTATTTTGTTAAATAAAAGAAATGATTTGATTTGAATTTCATTCCTAACTTTACGGGGACATAGAAAGGCTGGTCGTGATTGGTCGCTCATACAATAAACCGACCAATCAGGAAGAGCTTTCGGACAGTTGACAGTTCGACGCCGCACACTGGTCCGGATTTTTAATATGGAAGACTTAGGACCCAATGTCAATATTTCGGGCTGAAAAAAATCATGTGGATAGATAAATGAACGTTCATCAACGTTTGTTCTAGCAGTTTTTATGAAATTGGTTATTTTTGCGAAAAAAAAAACATTGAAAAAAAATTTGTATGGAGAAAAAGTGAAATATTTTTTTTTTTCGAAAAGTTCAAAACTGTTAGCAGTGAAACCTTTTGTGTGTTATTGTATTACACTTATTCGTTAATTCCATATTTTTTTTATTTGCATATACTTGCAGCCTTGGCCAAAATATGCATCGGAACTTTCATTGTATTTATTTCAACTATTTGTGACAATTTAATTTTTTTATTGATTTATAGTCACATAATTTACGCATATTTTCAATATAATAAATTTTAAAATCCATTATTTGTTGACTATGAATGATTTTGAAAAATAGATTACAATTTAATTTAAAAAATCAAAATAATATTTTACTTCTCATGGTTAGCTGTTGCTTAAAGCACAGCTAGTGATCGAATGAGGCATTGCCTGCCTGCTAATATTCTCCTATTCCCTAATATAGCTATCACTTTTATTTTCTACTATTGCTGTCTCTTTCATTCTCTTTTGCTCACTCTTTTTCTTCTTAAGACAAGTGGTGTTCCACGCTTATAAATCAGATAAAATAGACAAGAGCTCTACTGGTAATACAAAATATTTACTTGCAGCTTTGGCGTTTATTTCGTTTATCCTAATATATATTTATTTAAAATCAGTACTTTTGCTTCTTTAAGTGGTTTCGGGAAAGTAAATTCGGTACTAAGATAAAATCCATACTAATATTATTAATGTGAAAGTGACTCTGTCTGTCTGTCTCTCTGTCGCTCAATCACGCCTAAACTACTAAATAAATCTATTGTCCCAAAGAATATCTATACCAAATTTCATCTATATCGGTTCAGTGGTGCAGCGGTAAATTTAATGTAATGTAAACGACCTTCAATTATTTTTTATTGTACTGCGAGAATTGTGCAATAAACTATTTCTGGTTATTTTGTTATACATTTTGAAGTTGATTTATGAATAACTAGTGGCCATCCGCGACTTCGTCCGCATTAATGTCGGTTATCGCGACGCTATTCACGCGGACGAAGTTTTAAGTAGCATAGGGTATGTATGTAAATGTATTACAAAATAACTAAAAATTGTTTATTGCATAATTCTTGCAGTACAATAAAAAATAAATTGAAGGTCGTTTTCATTACATAAAATTTAATACATTTTTTATCAATTTAGTACATAATAAATAATAATAAAATAAGTAATTAAATTAAAAATAAAGTAATTAACTAAAACTATCTATACATAACATACAAATTAATATAAATAACTTAAAACTACAATAGAAAATAATTGAAGGTTGTTTACATTACATTAAATTTAATACATTTTTCATTAATTTAGTAAATAGGAAATAATAATAAAATAACTAAAATGAAATTAAAACTAAAGTTATTGACTAAAACTATCTATATATAACACGCAAAATAATAGTTATAAATAACTTAAAACTTATTCTAAAGGATCTGGCACATTTTCTGGAGCTTCTTCATCAACTTCAATTTCTTCTTCAACTTCTATTAATTCATCTGATAATATCAACTGCGTAGCTTCTGGAAACATCCTTGATGACTTAAAATTGGTGTATTTAGGTTTCAGATGAGATATATATGGATCTGATGATATCAAAAAATTGTGTATAATGTCTTCATTATTTTGCAGTCTTCCTGTTTTCCTCGTGTGTCGCTCTCTGGTATTTCGAAAGTCCTTATTTCTTGCTTCTCCTGCTTCTTCTGACAAAATTCCGATAGGAAGGCAAGAGAAATGTTTGCATATGTCAGCGCCATGTATCAACATTTTGTGTATGCTGGAAGGCATATTGTACCAGGGGTAGTGATGTACAAAGATCTCAGCAGTCTCCTTGCAGTATTCACGGAAACTATCGATATTGACAGCCTTTCCACAAGATAACACTTGCAATATAACTGCGAAGTGCTTTATCAAATCAGCATCAATCTTCGTTATTTGAGCACTTTTTTTGTATTCCCGAAAAAATCTTCTGGCCGTGTTTCCGTCATTAGTAGTTCCAAAGCCCTGCTTTACAACATCAATCAAAAGTCCCATTTGTTGTTTGAACTCCGATTGCACCATATCCTTCCTTAACTTCTTAAGGTTTTTGTTGTCACCTCGTGCACTCCACATTTTGAAATCTAAATTATATGAAATATGTAAAAGACACTCCATGCTTCGAATCCACATATGGAGTGTTGATAGTCCATATTGATACACATCGTCCCGTACAGGTCTTGAAAACATTTCTGAAAGATTATTCATCTCACTAGGTTTTGCAAGACAAACATTGCACGTAGCTGCAGATGGAGTATCTGTAATAATTGTAGCCACTTTCCCATCAATCATTGTCATGTGCAACTCATGAGTAACTTCCAAGTTTCCGCAACTTGAAATAGTCAAATTTCGTATTTCTTCCTCCATTGCCGCTTGTTCTTGCTTAACAAATTCGGTCGTTTCCTTCGCAAACTGAAATTTAATAGGTCTGCAATAAGATGTTGAAGATGGGTTTGGATTATTCCAAATAACAACATTGCCGCTCTCGAGCTTCAAAGGAACGAGGCTCGTCATGAACACAGAGGAGTCGTCGAATTCTGCCAGTTCACTTCTTTGCTTGTAGTTGCTCTGTGCTGAAGAT
Organism: Glyphodes pyloalis; assembly: GCA_037074685.1. Lineage (NCBI taxonomy): Eukaryota > Metazoa > Arthropoda > Insecta > Lepidoptera > Crambidae > Glyphodes > Glyphodes pyloalis. Next base: position 1,583,799 of record JAYKKO010000003.1, on the reverse strand, counting down.
CCATCGAATCCCCACTTGGAGGTAAGCTTCAAGTTTTCACTGCACATATTTAAATCATCACCAACGACTTGCAGTATTCTTCGAGTTGTCACGTCTAACAGTGCTTGTAGTTTCACCTTCACTAAATGTTCTGATACTTCAATATCTCTGGTATCTGGATAACACCTCTGCTTAGCTTCCAACAACTTGTAGTAAGACGGAAGCTTCAATTGCTGTGACAATGCTGACCGTAAAGTAAGATACTTCCACTTTGACAGATCCAATGATGCAGTAAGGGCCAACGCTTGATCTTCCTGCATAGTGTCCGTCTTCTCGTTTGTTGATAAAAGTGATTCGACAGCTTCAACCTTTTCAGGATTCTTCACAAGGTGATCGATGATGCGAGCAAGACCTTCTTTCCCATTAGACTTTAGCTTCGTGACAAAAGCAAAAGTCAGTTCCTCTTCCGGATAGTCGAGTAATGTACCCGATCGCCTTTTCTTCTGCTTATTCCCCAAGTCTTCAAATGGCTTCCTTGATGCAATGTCTGTAGATGTTCCAATGTCACTAGTCGCCTTCGAAGTAGATGGAATGGGTTGAACAGCTGCTTCTTCTTCTGTAGAACGAGGATCCAAATTTTCGGTCCCTTCAAAAATTTCGGTGAGATTTACTGATTCACATTCAGGCCACTTAATTCTTGTTTCCAACCAGTTCATATGCTTCTTCATGAATGTTTTTTGCACCCTGTGTGCCTCGGTCCATCGACGATTTAAGTTCACAGTAAAAGATCTTGCAAAATTCAATAATTTTTCTGAATCTTCTTGCGAAATTTCAAGCAAAACGCAATCCAAAATTGCTTGATGCAGTCGTTTGTAATCCTTGAGGTCCTCTTGTCGCAGAAACACGTAAATGTCCAGGTTAGTGCCAAATCCAGCCATGATCAAGTTGCTAGATTATTCACGTTAAAATTTCCAGGTATGTTGACTCTTCAAGGGTTGAATGTCTAATGACGCTCCAACATGAGCTCCCGTCTGTTTTATTTGATTCATAAGCGCTCAACTAGCAAGGGTTTCAAGGAGCGAAAGAGAGAGAAGTATGGAATGAAAGAGATAGCGATAGTAGGAAATGAAAGAGATAGCAATATTAGGGAATGGGAGGGGAATATTAGCAGGCAATGCCTCATTCGATCACTAACTGCGCTTTGAGCAACAGCTAACCACTAAGAAGTAAAATATTATTTTGATTTTTAAAATTTAATTGTAATCTATTTTTCAAAATCATTAATGGATTTTAAAATTTATTATATTGAAAATATGCGTAAATTATGTGACTATAAATCAATAAAAAAATTAAATTGTCACAAATAGTTGAAATAAATACAATGAAAGTTCCGATGCATATTTTGGCCAAGGCTGCAAGTATATGCAAATAAAAAAAATATGGAATTAACGAATAAGTGTAATACAATAACACACAAAAGGTTTCACTGCTAACAGTTTTGAACTTTTCGAAAAAAAAAAAATTTCACTTTTTCTCCATACAAATTTTTTTTCAATGTTTTTTTTTTCGCAAAAATAACCAATTTCATAAAAACTGCTAGAACAAACGTTGATGAACGTTCATTTATCTATCCACATGATTTTTTTCAGCCCGAAATATTGACATTGGGTCCTAAGTCTTCCATATTAAAAATCCGGACCAGTGTGCGCCGGACAGATTGTAATTTAACGGTTTCACTTCGGTAGATTACAATACAGCGAAAAATAATTCGTTAAATTGCAATCCCAAGTTACGGTTCACAATCTGTCGACAGTTTACAATCTCGCGAGATAGATTGTAATCTAACGGTTTTTACAATCTTACGGTGACATATATAAAGGAATGCGAAATACAAGATAAACACCCGCTGACATGTAGCGCACTGTTTATTGGTTCCTAACTGTGCCCGCGACTTCGACCATAATACTCGAAACAAAAAGTAGTCCATATTTTAATCCAAGTTTTGACCTACATTGGTGCCAAATTTCATATCTTTAATTTAATAAAGAATCATTTTCCCCCAATCTATACCCCATTTCTTTTTAATTTAGGATTTTTTTTATCTTCTAAATAAATTCAAAATCCTATAGTCCGCGCGAACGACTTAGCGGGCACATCTACCTAGTTCTTTCTATGAGGTTGACTTATTACTCACTAGCTGTGCCTGCGACTTCGTTCGCGTGGACTACATCCTTTCATGGTCGGTTTTACCCCTTTCTCCGCTAATATTCGAATCTATATTTTAATCCAAGTTTTGAGCTATATTTGTGCCAAATTTCATATCTCTAACTTCAAAAATAAACATTTTTCCATATAAACTTTCAAAGGTGGTATTACCCCCATCCTCCCCCTTATTGTCTAATAAAAAGTAGCCTATGTTCGTTCTTGAGATTCAACGTATACCTATACCAAATTTCATTAAAATACGTTCAGCCGTTTAGGCGTGAAAGAGTAGCAGACGGACAGACAGAGTTACTTTCGCATTTATAATATTAGTATGGAAACAGATATAATAAGTATGGGTAAGGCGCTGGTAGGAAAAAATAATTGACGTGCAAAAGAATTTATTGTAAATCCACTTGCAGAAATAAATCATTTCATTTCATTTCATTTCATTTCATTTCATTTCATTTCATTTCATTTCATTTCATTTCATTTCATTTCATTTCATATGGATAACGAGATTGATCATAACAACCTAATTAAATTTAACGTAATTTTTTATGTTAATATTATCTCAATGCCTATATATTTTGCACGGCCGTACCTTTTTCTCGATATCTACTATTTCCTCTACCTCAACGGTTGTCTGGAAGATTGTTTTTTTTTAACAATAAGACCGCCTATATTGTACTTATATGTCTGTATAACCAATTTTTGTACATTTCTATGCAATGAAAAGTATTTGGCTATCTAATTTTCAAGGTTTATTAAGAGCACTTTTCTTATGTTGTTTAAATTGGGCATTTGCACGATTTTCTCTTTAACTTATTACAACGTTGACAAGCAGGTGGGTCAGGCGAGTTATGTCATGGATTCGATCATATTCACTTTTATGTTCCGACAGTATTACACATTGTGACAGACGGCGCATTACACACCCACGGGATGACGGGAGTCGTTAGGAGTTTACGTAATCCCCTTTTGTGAATTCCTCCGATCCCGGGATTACATACTTTTAACGAGACTGGTTGGGGAGATGAATGGTGAAGTCAGAATGCATTGTTACGTTTGTATGGGGCAGGTGAGGTCGTTTCATAACTTTTTGTACAATTACGAGTAAAATTTAATGAAGAAGGAATGGTCATTTTTTTCCTGACTAGAGGTGATGGCTACAGATGGACTTTTCATCTTCAACGAGCTAGCGGGGTAGCAGAAGGCTCTCACCATGGTCATGTTATGTTTCTTGGCGCGGTAGCGACCATGGTTCGGATGGGAAAGGTAAGCTACGCAAGCAACGGTCAGGAATTGGATGGGAGACCATTTCAAATGCAGGACCGAATATCCCACACATATATCTAAATGCAAGATCTATAACTGCTATGATAAAGGGCTTATGCGAAGGTAATTTTTCACTATAAAATGTGTTGTCTTCTATTTTCTCTTCGCGTGAAGGTCCCCATTTTTGTGTATCCTTACGATATTGTTTTCCATTTGAGAAGCCTACAATTGCCGTCTGACCTGGCGAATCCTTACAAGGGACCTTTTGGTATCATAGACAAAACTAACGGCTTTACGGGCACCGAAGCACGGGTTTCTTTACAAAGAAGTTGAAAATATATGGTAGCGCTATGTGGCGGGTCGTTACATCATTCCCTTCAATATGGTTGAGTAATGCGATGGCTGGCACATAGGTCATGCTTGTGAACAGGTGCCACCTTTAAGGACTGGTCTGCTCCAGCTTACATCTCATAATTAAATACTTCATTTTTAATTCACTTATCAAAACAAAACTATATGACTAGGTCTAAAGGTCTACATATAGCAACAAGTTAGATACTGCTACTGTAACTAATCTGCTGAGTATCTTGTCGGTGTCTTCTCGGTAGATATAGGTGCCGAACATCAGTTCGTCGTGACGTCCTATATCTATCTATCAGAACATAGTAGAATTACTTTGCACTTGAATAAAGAAATATTTGATGGATTGGGATATCAAGGTCACGTGCCTTTTTGTGATAAGAAGTCTACTCACAGCAGCTATGACGTTGAGGGTGGTGATGTTGTCTGTGAGGGACCCGTTGCTGGTGGGGTCGAAGTACCAACTCTTCAGGTTACGGTAGCCCACGGAACCGTTGTTCGGGTGCCACGTGATGTTCACATGCTTACGGACCTCCCGGAACTTGTAAGGACCTGGAATAAAAGAAAATGTAATAAATTGTTTCTCTTAATTGAATATTAATTGTACTGAAAGGAGTGCCACAAACAGAGTCCAAAACAGCGCGCCTGCGCAATTCACATCAGCTGTCTATAATCTCATGCAGGGGATCCCTAAAGAAATGAATTAATCCTGACGATCCTAATCAGGAAAATGGGAATTTTCAAACAAAATCACATACATTGCTCTGATTGGTTGTAAGTATAGTGCATGAGCTACCGTACCAAAACACGCATACCCAAGATATATAGAAAAGTTAGTATTCCCACATTGACCCGATAAGGAATCGAACGGAGACCTTAGAGATGTCGAAAGTTTATCCCGCTTGCCTCTCGGCTACGGAGGCGTACGGCTTACCTCCGTTGTGAAAATATATCTCTTTAGGTATGTCCTACCGTAGCATATTTCACAGAGTGATATTTTCACAGTCCGGCTAGATGAAAGGAAAGCTCAAACTGGGTCAAAATACCAGATCCACACCAGTGCTAAGTTCCTTAAATACTTTTAAAACAAATAGAGCCGTATTTTTTCTCAGATTAAAATAAAAAAAGCTCCAAAATGAAAATGCTATGCCTATAAAAGCGTGTTAAAATATTCTACCAGTGCATAGAATAGAATAGAAAACATCTTTATTCATTAAAGCTTCACTAAAGCACGTTAGGTTAGGTAATAGTCTATACGTATAAATAAAATTGGAGTGTCTGTTTGTAATATTTAAATAACCGCTTTTTACTACATACATATTAATATGTATACGGTATATTTACCAAAATAACATGTTTTACAATTTTTGTCTGTCTGTCTGTTCCGGCTTATCTCTGAAATGGCTGGATCGATTTGGACGGGACTTTTACTGGTAGGTAGCTATGTAACTTTGGCTACTATTATTTTAGTATTAATCGAAATCATGCACGCGAACGAAGTCGCAGGCACAGCTAGTGGCAAATAAATTCTTTATTTGATTCATTGGGTAGATACCTAATGACGTCAGATGGCGAACTTTGGATGATAATTCGACGTTTATTGGCAGTAATAGATATTGCTATTGAACTTGATGCGTATATGGTATGGTCTGATGCCACTCCATCAATTAGTTCAGTAGTTTTCAATTGCAACAGGAAAACAAACTTGCTGACAATTTTATTATTAGATGTCTATTGCTTTAAATATGCAGTGTATGTGGGACTGGTTTGATGAAGATAATATTTTTATGAATATTAAAACAATGTCTGATGTTTCACCGCTTAAAGATTCTGTCAGATAAACCAATAGTCCTTGAAAGTTTGTCCTGGATGGGCATCGAACCTAGGACTTTGTGATAGACATTTGTGATTGTTCCGAATCTGGGTGATTATTAATAAAACAAAAAAAAACTGAAAATATCTACTGTCTAGCTAACGCGGTTCATGAAATACACCCTGGTGACAGAGAGTCAGACAGACAGACATCTGTCTTAGTAATAATAAGGTCCCGCTTTTACCCTTTTAGTACAGATCCCTAAAAAAATAGGGTCATTACGACCTTTCCCAGGGTGTTGCATAGGGTTTAACCGCAAAATGTCCACTGCCCGCAATGTCATCAGTGTAAGTAATGTGTCTCTCTTATCATGTAACCAAATAGCTTAGCGTGTTAGTGGTTATTGGGTTCTAGAAACCTAATAACTATATTCTAGAAACTCATTCTGAAGATTTCAAAGAAGGAGTCTCAGTATACTTACCCAACTGCTCCAGATGTGGTTTCTCCTGTGGGAATTTCTCAGCGTTTGTCCAGTTGAACAGGTACACCTCGAAGATGAGGGGAACGTCGGGAGCTACCCAGTTTTTGTAGGACCGCGATGTGGGAGTCAGCGCCAGTTGCTGTCAACAAATGAAGACGATTAGGAGGGTTTTTAATATATAAACCTTGGACAGCATCACATTAATTGTTCTGACTCTGTGGTAAGTAGCTCACTTGTTTACTGTAACACTAGTACTTGCAGTTTCAGTCTTATATTGTAGGCATTCCTTCATTACGCACGAAGCAATTTGCCTCTTCTTTCATTATTCACACCGCTTTAGAGTGGAACTCTATACCGAAGTCAGTTTTTCCAGAACGGTATAATCTGGATGACTTTAAGGTCAAAATGAACACTTTCCACTCAAACGTGTACAGACAAAAGCGCATCAGACAACATACTTTGCACCATCCTGGTGTCTTGTGCATAAGATCTATTAACGAACTGTAAGCATGCTGTTATCATACCGTATTAGACCGTATTAGGCGTCATTTATACCTGCCATCCAGGTGAGTCTGAGATTGATGTTAAACCTCTTTTATATACAAAAAAAGGTCAGATTTGCTCGTTTGATTATCTAGAGCAATGGTTCTTAACTAGTGGTACGCGGACCACTGGTTAAGAACCCCTGGTGGCCCCTGGAGGCATTCCAAGTGGTCCTCGAAGCCATCCTAATAATATGTGACGTGACGCAATGAGTCGAAGGCGAAACGCGGTGCACAGCGGTGGGGTGGTGGTTTTAGCGGCGCGGTTTGCCTATCGTCACTTGTAGTTACTAGGTAGTCCCCGGCAAGACAAATATTTGGTAAAATGGTCCTTCATGACTAAAAGTTTAATAGAGCATTCTAAGAGTATGTTCTGAGCTGTCCCATCTTGCTCTACGCATCACACAGTCGGCTGGGATACCTATGTTAAAAAGGTATTCTTAACAGCCGATACAAATTAATATAGCTTAGATACACATGCAAAAACTGTACCAATGCGAATTCATAAAGCTGAGTTCAGAAGTGCTCAATTAATCAAGGAGTTGTTGATTCCTGACGCAACCCCTGAAGTGGTCTTCACTAATCAGCCTTCAATTGCGGCATTGGCTCATATTACGGCTCCAATTGGCACCAGGCCGCAGATGGCTGATTAAAAGCTTATCCCGAACCAATTGTGGAGTCACGGTGAATTGGGTGCAATTGAAACGCAAATTCATTGATTAGTTCGTACGACAGGGATTGCAATTAGTGACAGAATATGATGTTACTTTTGCAACGAATGTACCACGGGCCGATAAGTATGTAGTTCTAAACATATTCGGCAGAGGGCACTTACCGAAGGCTAACGGGTTATAACAGCAGAAAAATTTCATCGCCTACGGTAACTTGCGGTTAGCTCAATTGGAAGAGCAGCACGCGCGATACGTGAAGGTTGTGAGTTCGATTCCCGCACCGCAAGGCCAGATAAATTGTTTCTGTTTCTAATATTTAAAGTTCGCAAGTACGGCGTAAAGTACTATAAAAATACAAAATCGATTATGATGTTACTGTTTAAGGCTACGAAACTGAAGAAGGAACCCATACAAGATCAATATGTTCTCATCGGTAGGCACTTTATTTAAGAAAGACGTAAATTTTTAAGGAAGGTACAGAGAAAATTAGAGATATTGGAACCGGGCATAAATGCAGTAGACATATGTAAAGTCAAGTAAGTATGATGCGTGATTAGCATGAGACCATTTATCATAAAGAGATAACGTTTATCGTTTTTATATTAAAAACAATGCGATTAGTTTGTAAATATTTCAATCTTTTCCAATGTACTTGAACTCGGGTCATTAAAACAATGTTTATTGTTTAATTTTTAGCGAATTTATAGGCTAACCAGCCAGGCCAATCTTACCAACTGACTTATCATCTGTTGACATAGGAAGAGGACTGCCTAAAACTCATGTCACGCTTTTGTAATCATTAATCCCAGAATGTTTGTAGCAATGGAATCATGGTAGATGGAAAATGAAGGAAAGCAAATTGTTAATAAACCAAATATACCAGCTTTAAGAGAGGTAGGGCATATCAATTTATCGCTCGAACTGGAGCAGCCTGGTTGAAATTCCTTCACCTTATAGAAGACCGCAGCCAAATAACAATCACTTCGGTGTTGTTCTGTTCCTGCATGTGAGTAAGTTTTATAGAGCACCTGGGTGGTGCCACATTAGTAGCAGGGTTCAAGCCTTCAATCAAGGTAATACAAGTCCAGTTACAGATTTATTACGCTGCACTTGTCGCCTTTAGGCTAGGACCTCGTTACCACTTAACATCAGGGGAGATGAGGTCAATCTTGAAGTGTAATATAAAATATAAATAATTCATCGTCCTTAACGTCGTCATTCGTTTTTCAAATCTAACCGTCACTCTCTCTATTCGTATATTAACACGTACAATCATCGCTCATGTATTACGTTTCGATACATCCATTATCCTACAATGTATATAACTAATGATAGTAAAAAGTTATAAAATTAAGTTATTCTTTACTAGCTGTCCCGGCGAACTTCGTAACGCCTATTTTTTTAGTTTCTAACCTTTTAAACCTTCCCTGGACCTCCACAATTATTTCAGAACCAAGATTAGCCAAATCGGTCTAGCTGTTCTCGAGTTTTAGCGAGACTAACGAACAGCGATTCATTTTTATATATAAGATTTAAATGTAAATAAATTACATCAAAAAGGATTTTTCAACAATCAGTTATAATTACTAAGTCAATCAGTAATAAGGCAAAACATTCGTGGCTCAAATTACATGCAGGGCTTCGGCACGTGTCAAGGCGCCCTAATTCGATTTGTTAAGAATGCACGTGGTTTCAAACAATTATAGGAGTGAATCTTAAAAACTCACCCCTCAATATATTTGCCGGATTCACTTCTCGAGTTTGGTTTTCTTAGGGGCTCATAGGCAACAAAACTAAAAGGTCGTTTGATTATTGACAATTTGGAGTAGCACAAAATCAATATTTCCTTCTGATGAAGTTTACGGTTTAATCAGCTCGTTACTTTTTTTAACGACATAAAACTCTCTTCAGCAGCATTTCTCAGCGAAGACAGATTGAGTGGGACTTTCGGGGGGCAGATGTTACCCTCAACACCGCCTGATAGGGACAGGGACTACCCAATAAAACTTGTTAGTGGACCTCTAAGAGTACTGGTGCCGTGGATATTTAACGTACAGACGTTGGACCACCACAACAAGAAATAGCTGCGTAAGCAACTCCGACCCATCCCCCAGTAATATAAGGGGAGGAATAGAAACCGCTGGTCCATTAGGACTCGTCCCGTCTCACGTGAACCAGGATTTATGCTTTATTTTTTCGAAAGCAAATGCCTAATGTACCGTCACTCTCTGCGGGGAACAGAGAGTGATGTGTAGGGCTTGCACCGACTAAAACCCCTCGGTGGCCAACGCTGCGCAGTTGTGGGGGAGTCGGGATCCCTTGTGGATTCTTCCAACCTCCCCCACCGCGCCTACCGCCAAACGGCCATTCTCCCATATTATAGCTGCGTTATTTAAAAAACAAATGATTTTATTTCAATTTCTTTATATTATACTACATACCCCAGCCAATACGGAGTCGAAGATAGCGCTCCAAGCGAGGGCGGCGCCCAGCGCGGCCACAGCGAGCAGCGCCCCGCCCCCGGCCACGATCCAGCGCCAGCGCGGCGTGCGCCCGCGCATCGCGCTCTGTAACAACCGACCACACACTCAGAAAATAACGTCTAATGCCCGGTTTTAATACTTGGAAAACGATTCGTTCTTGTTTCAGATCTATAGTAATAAATTATACGAGGAGTAAGCCAAAAACAACCGACAGACGACTGATGATCGCTGATATAATGAAAGTAAATTTGAAATTAGAATTAACGACTCGTAGAAGAACGGATAGCCATTTTTGACACATTACGAATTGGAACCGGGCTTTCATCAAAATGAATTCAACTCGTAAAATATAGTTTGCAAAGTCTTATTCAGCTCTCGAGCCGTCTACCACATCTACTTAAAAGCTGAGTAAGTATATGAATACCTATATTTATATACATGGGTATCTAGGGTTTATTACTACAATCTACCAAGTGTCCCATTCAGCTCCCGAACCAGCCAACACATCTTTATGCTAATATTATAAAGCTGATGAGTCTGTTTGTTTGTTTGTTTGTTTGTTTGTTAGACGCGCTAATCTCAGCAACTACTGGGGATCTATTCCCAAACACGAAATATGTCGAATCCGATAACGGATAGCTATATTTAATTCGTATAATCGTAACTAACTCACTCCAAACGCGAATAAAGTGTTTTAAAAAAAGAAAACATTATTTATGCCTCAGATCATAGAAAGAATTTTAAAGATCATAGAAAGAATCATAGTTTTTTTTTTAAGTTCTGTGAAATCACAGAACTTAATAGGAACCCCACTGTTGAAATACTTCCACCTTACAGAAGACCGCAGCCAAATAACAATCACTTCTGTGTTGTTGTGTTTCTGCGTGTGAGTAAGGTTTCCAGAGCTCCTGGGGGGTGCTACATTAGTAGCAGGGGTTAAGCCTTCAAAGTAAGGGCGACAAGTCCAGTAACAGATTTATTATGCTGTACTGGTCGCCTTCAAGCTAGGACCTCATTACCATTTAACATCAGGTGGGACGAGGTCAATCTAGAAGTGTAATATATAAAAAAAGCCACGATCGTCAATTGCTCATTTACATTTGGGAAGAACTTTCGAGAACACGTATTATGTTATTTGCAAGCCTACTTATTTGTTTGGAGCTGATTGGGTAGCCTTATCGTTATTTCGTCGCGTCGATTGATAAAATGTCATACCTTTGGTTGGGCCCTTCGTTTACCTATCTGTGATTAGAACACCTCGACCAGCGATTGATAACAATGTTTTGGTGATAATATACTTACATATCTGTTGGTGTCAAGTTTTGTATTTAGATACAAACTCAAACTCAAATACTTCTTCATTCAAGTAGGTTACTTAAACCAGTTAAAATGGTCAATGAATATAATGCAAAGTGATTTTACTGCCGGTTCCGAACTTAGGTACCTATATCTATCGTTAAGCCCGTAAGAAACTCAGAAGATTTGTTACAGTAGCAGTACCCATCTAGATTATTTATCTATGTAATCGAACTTGTTTCTAAAAGAGGTACATTGGAACAGTCCGACTGATGAAATACCTCCACCTTACAAAAGACCGCAGCCAAATAACAATCTTTTCTGTGTCGTTGTGACGTGTGAGTAAAATTTCCAGAGATCTGGAGGGCGCTAATTAGTAACAGCGTTCAACCCACATTAAGCTTTACCACTTAACATCAGGTGGGATGAGGTCAATCTTGAAGTTTAATATAAAATAAGTGTATATCAATTTTTACCATTGAGTCATATTTTTTTTCGAGACAAACATAAATAGTATTGTTAAATAATTTCCTCCTGCATCGCTGTATTTCCTAATCACTTATCGGTTATGTACTAAGTACATAATAAAACTAAGTGTACTTAGGTGCTCTTAGATATATTATAAGTGGTGATCTGTTTATCTTATCTATTTAACCTAGAGATGGACTTTATTCATTGATCTGAGATTAGGCGTGACTGTATGCAAGATATTTCACAATAATAATAAAATAGATAGATAGATAAACTTTATTGCACAGAAAAAATTACAGAAATTGGTTTTACAGACATACCTATTCCAGTACAATTTAGGCGTTTTTATTGCTAGATAGCAATCTCTTCCAGACAACCTTTAGTTAGAGGAAATAGTAGATATCGAGAATAGGGTACAGCCGTGCAAAATGGTAAATTGAGAAAATGTAATAATGTTGTTAAACAACCTGGACCTGCGACTTCGTTCGTTTGCATATATTTTAATGTACCTAAAAAATAATTTAAGTATTAATATATTTAATAAATTAGTAATAAAATAAACTATTGCTTAAATAAAATTTACCTTCTCGTTGTTAGGTACATCGAATATGTGTCTGTGAAAGTTCTGTCATAATCGGTCTAGTCTATTCAGATATAATCCGAAACGTACTGACAAAAAATTGTAAGAACATATTTGGGTATGTACCATGTATACAACATATTCATCATTGTTCAAAAAGAGTGCATTTAATGATTAAGATCAATAAAAATGACATTGCATTATTCGGATGTCATTTCAAAGTCACAAACATTATTTGGTTATTCTTGTATTACATTAATGTTTTAATTGATATAAATCAGCAAATAAAGACATTTATCTTATCATGTATTAATTTTTTTTTATACACAGCAGCATGTGAACTCCTCTTTTGTCCCTTAGAGTAATTCCTGATATTCTCCCCCAAAGTGAAACAGTGCAGTGCTAGTATTAAGAATAAGATAACATTATACAGTTAAATAGTTTAAAAAATTAATAATAACGTAATTCAGTATAACTTTTAAATATTATTTTGTTTTGTTTTTACATTTTTTTAATTTTTTTTTACCAAAAATTGTGTACATTATTCTAGTTCAATAATTATGTTAAATGAGTTTAAGTAACCGTATTTATTTTTTTTTTAAAGGGGGGTGTAATGTTACGTCACGCACGGGTCATTGAACTAAGTTGTTTTAATAACCATTTGACCTAGTTGTAAGACGACTGTGTAATTAAGCGATATAATAAAATTAGTATGAAACCGAGGTTGGTCTTGATCACTTGTTCCCTCACACATACTCAACATACCCAACACACCATTAGCTCTACATATTTATCAGGTCAATACGGAAAACGAACTTTTCTAGATTGTCTCGGTTCTGGGTGTTCAGGTATTGACGTTGCTTCTGTTATAAAAGTACTTTCACAACTTACCACAGAATCAGGATAATGTATCTGATGTTGTTCAATATCTGTACTAATATTATTAAGCTGAAGAGTTTTGTTTGTTTATTTGTTAAGAGAGGCAGGTCATAGCGATTTATCGCTCGAACTGGAGCAGCACGCCTGGTAAAATACCTCCACCTCACACAAGACCGCAGCCAAATAACAATCACTTCTGTGTTGTTGTGTTCCTGCGAGTGAGTAAGGTTTCCAGAGCTCCTGGGGGTGCTACATTAGTAGCAGGGGTCAAGCCTTCAAGGTAAGGGCGACAAGTCCAGTAACAGATTTATTGTGCTGTACTTGTCGCCCATAAGCTAGGACCTCATTACAACTTAACATCAGGTGGGATGAGATAAGAAAACATAAAAAAATGAAAATAAATCTACTGCTTTTATTTGCAAAAAAAATCTTGTGTTGGATCTATTTATTGATGAAGGATTTAGGCTATATAACATCGCGCTGCGGCCATGGAAGCGACGAGTCAATGGATAATATCGGAGCCGCTAATTTATTTAATTAAGTACTTATTTTTCCCAAACAATTTTTAATAAACACTCCAATAATTAGGTATCTGACTTAATTGACTCAATGCTAATGACTGATATGGCTATCTTACAAGAAAACAGTGTTTTGTTTTAATTTGAATGGTATTACGTTTTTATTAATTGCCACTAATTTGTGGGTTTAATTACGATCTAAAGTTGACTTTTTATTGAATGAACAAAGATGTCGCAATCCTTGTTAATGTATACTTATATTATAAAGCTGAAGAGTTTGTTTGTTTATTTGAATGCGCTAATCTCAGAAATAACTGGATCGATTTGAAAAAATATATTTGTATATTTATAAAGGAATGTAAAATATATTTATAAAGGAAGCATACGCAACGCGACTTAATTTTATCGCGCTCTTAACAAAAGTCAGAACCGATTGAAGTCAGTACGTCAACTGTTGATTGGGTGAAAATACGAATGCGGTGTGCTATTAGCCAGTCAATAGTATCGAAACTTTTGTCGTCTCATGCGATAAATTTGACATATTGCGTATGCTAAGCCTGTATATAACACGCTGCGACTGTTGGGAGCGAAGAAGTGGATAATATGAATAAAACAGGGGTATTACGGGTGCAAAGCGGAGATCGGTTTGGATCGGTTTATTAAAAAGTTCAGAGGGCCCAGCCAAGTGGCGGTTATCGGACTCCGATATCGCTTCGACAAGTTTGGACTGTATGGGATTTACATTTCAAGATAACGCGACTTTTCTAAATTAAATGTCAATCCCTCATACAGTATTATACAGTTACATATATCATACAGTTTAACCTTATCGAAACAATTATCGAATTTCAACAACTGATAATTCAGGGGGCCTAGGCAACTGGATACGAAGTTTCACCCCCCGTGCCGTAAATGAACCTGTTCGCCCCTTGTATTTCAGGTTCATTTACGGTTGAATGATACAGTTCGTCCATTATCAGTAAATTTCATTACAAGATTTTTTTAATTTATTAAAATTTAATATTTAAATAAATATTAATCAAATCCGAATATATAAGTGTTGTGTTTTATTTGATTTTATTAACACAATGTACTTTTACGAAGTTGCAGTGATGACTAATTTTATACATGAAAACTAATTAATTTTCCAGATTATTGGGATTATTTTTTTGTACCGGGTGTCAATGACTCAAATTAAGAAATGTCACCTTTATGTATCAGTGATAAATATAATAACAATAATAATGATTTAACATTGAAGGGACCACTGACTGACTTTCAAGTGATTGCACTTGTGTGTAGCGACGCTACTAAGTGTTGGGCTAAGGAAAAAAAAATACATTTATTATTATTATTTTTTTTTATAAATTATACAACATCACGTACATAGCTCTGATTCTGTGGTAAGTAGCTAAAACACTTGCGATACAGTTTAAAAACAACGACGGTAACACAACACCAACACCCGAGACAATATTTATATATTGACTTTTATAAGTCAATATATATCTAATAGCGGACCCGACAGACTTCGTCCTGTCAAAAAGATTTGAAATGTGGCTTGACCCTAAATTTAAAAAGGGTTGTCTTAGAGTTTTCCCGGCAATTATTCCAATTCTTCCACCTTAAAAATCATCCTTGGACTTAAACGAACATTTTAAAAAAAGAATTGTCAAAATTGGTCTAAGTGTTGTTAAGTTATGCGCTTACCACACCGCTAGAACACCCCAAAGAGGTAAAACAACTCGATCCCCCCCAAAAACACCCCCGATGAGTGAGTGAGTGAGTGAGTGAGTGGTAATTTAGCTTTATATAATATAGATATAATAGTTACCTTTGAGTTATATATTTTAGATATATAATATGAATGCGATAGATTAGGACTATACACTCATAAATTGACATAGTCTAGGGCTGTACCATGGTATTTATTTGTTTTGCGCATTCCGTAGTTGCTCTGTCCTTGTAAACCAGTTTTGAGACGCCTTGAAACTAAAACACACTCAAATAGATAATTACGAAAAAAATACGTGTTTAAAATATGTATCTGGATTTTGTCTCAGTTAATTGGATAATAACGCTTGAACGTTAAAAGCGTGCACTGTTTGTAATAAGTTATTAACAAACTCTGTATGCATTAAGTCCATCTGTTGTAATTATGTACTTATTTGCGTAACAAAATGTATATAAATACTAGCCGTTGCTTGCGACTTTGTCCAAGCTTTTTCGGTATGAAAAGTATGTGTTATTCTAGTACCTACCAAATGTAATAAAATATTTAAAGATTGCCTAAAAAATTTTGTAGTCCCGTGTCGTTTGATTGTTAAAGCCACTATTTCTTTCGGGATTAAAATATTCGCCATCTTTGTATCAGAGGATATAATTCCAAAAACGATTCGACATAATTCGTTTTTGGGAGTAGATCCTCTATCCACTACGCTTATAATGAGAATTATATAACTTTATCGATAACGGATAGCAATCCTCATTATCGCAACCAATTCTCTTCGAATGCGAATTAAACATTTTCATATAACTACATGTATTAATGCAAATCAAAAACTACGTTTTACCTTCCGAACTTTTAACTAAACTTCAAAATGGAAACCTTTTGTACGTTTTTGTACGTTTTACGTTTCGTTTTTGGGATTTAACACTCAGTTACTTTGCCAATAACTATAACGAATAGGTATGGCATGAGAGCCAATCATACCAGCAACTTTCGCATTAGCCGGCGTATTCCCTTAAGGACAGTCAGCTGCCAGGGCCAGCCCTCGACCTTCGAGTGTCTGTATCAGTGACATAACTGGCTGTAACATTATCCTGCATCGATCGTGCGGTCGGCCCCAGAGGAGAACAGATGTAGTTTACTGTAACTAGGTGTCGATATACCTAATCATAACTTTCAAGAACATCGATTAGAAGCGGTACTTTTATGCCTGGTTCTAATATTTTACGATTCGTAATACAATTTTATCTCCACAAATTTTCCCATACTGACTTGAGATTATTAGTTAGTGACTAAATTATCATAGGTCATGTTGCGTCGTTTCCCGCAAGGAAATGCATAAACTGAAGATAAGATAATCCTATTTGAACAATATAATTTTGTCACTACGAGAATATGCGTCTGTTCAACTCCAATATAATATAATATGACGTAACTTCATACAAATCAGCTCCACAAAAGGATTTATGCGTCAGTACTAATTTTGTAATCTACCGAAGTCGCTTATATTTAAATTAAATTAAATAAGAGATAGGGCAACATCACATAGATTGATCCGATTCTGTGTGTGTGTGTGTAAGTAGCTTAAGCACTTGTGGTACTGAAATCAGAAGAGAACTTAAAAATAGATTAATACATATGTAGAGATAGATAGTTTAGTTATAATTAAAGTTATATAAATTAATTCATTTATGAATCTCTATTGCAGTGCCCTTATGTACCATGTAAGTAGCAAATAAATAAATACATATGAACGAAACAATATAAATGGATCTATCATGCTTTTTTTGTTAAACCGAATCAAAGATAGTAAATTATTGAACCTATGTCCTAGTCGTTACAATCTATGCGCACACGTGACATGAGTCAGTGATCAAAACAAATTGTCCATGTGTCGTCCAAGGCCTTCGGCTATTGCGTTTCGATTAACTAAATCGGATTAAAGAAACCGCTTTTGTGCGACATCGGTCAGCTAACTACGGGTTCATGATATGAAAACGGTCAAGCTTGAGCTGCATCTTGATACAGCTGTTTAATTTCGCAAATTTAATTAACCCCTAATTGGGCTTAGATTTAATTTATATATACCTCCACCTTACAGAAGACCGCAGCCAAATAACAATCACTTCGGTGTTGTTGTGTTTCTCCGTGTGAGTAAGATTTCCAGAGCTCTTGGGGGGTACTACCTACATTAGTAGCAGGGGTCAAGACTTCAAGGTAAGGACGACACGTCTAGTAACAGATTTATGCTATACTTGTCGCTCTTAAGCTAGGACCTCATTACCACTTAACATCAGATGGGATGAGATCAATCTTGAAGTGTAATATAAAAAAACGTACTTTATGGATGGCCCCTTACTTTACAAATATTTACCATTTATCTAAAAGTATAAAGACACTTTTTAAATTTGTGCAATTAAATTAAAATAAATACATCAATAAAATATATCTTTCCGAACTACGCTTATACCTTTTTCAAGAAACAAACATATGTTATTAGATAATTTGTTATTTATTGTTTTATTGAGGTAACCATTAAGACTCTCAAATGTTACTTGAATACCGATTGAATTAATTAAAAAAAAACTTTAAAATATTATATGGTGAAACAGATCTTGTTTAAACCTGTGACTCAGTGCAATTGGTGTGTCATCTCGTAAACACTTAGAATTATTCGTAACTCGTGTAAAAGTTGACATTAAGGCTATGTTTTATTTACGAAATGACCTTGCCTAAATAATAAATTAAAATGAACAAACTCCGCATAATACAATATATAGTCTTAAAATTAGTTAAGGAACTCAATAGATCCAAAAGTAAGTAAGGTAAGGTAAGGTAAGTGCGCGTGAGTAAGGTTTCCAGAGCTCCTGGGGGGTGCTACGTTAGTAGTCCAGTAACATATTTATTGTGCTGTACTTGTCACCCTTAAGCTAGGACCTCATTACCACTTAACATTAGGTGGGGTTAGGTCAATATTGAAGTGCAACATAAAAAAAAAGTAAATAAGACACAGTTACTTTTTGTGACTTAAATAAACCTGCCAATCGCACATTGAAATTAATTAATTTAATGTCTGTATCAACTGTATTAGCCATAGCCAAATTTAGCTTACTAATTTGATTTGCATACATTTATTTTATATAACATTTCCTCTCATGATACTTATAGATAGATAGTTTATTGTACAAATGATTACAGAAATGTTTCTCAATACAATCTTGTAAAACCATAGATAGATATAATTTGACATTTTTTATGCTTTTTTTAAAGGATTTTTAAGGTGATGAAAAATTAATATCCTTTATGGAGCGGTCTTTAGGGAAAACTAAACGAAAAAACAGAAATAATATCTACGTCATTCTTTAGCGACATGTGAATAGATCAATTTATTGATTAGTAAGTGTGTAGGTAACAATAAGTAAATAGGTATATTATTATACATTTCTAAGGTATATTATTATAGGTACTGTGTAAAAACACTTATCTATGTCCCAAATTAATAATTAGTTTCCAAATCCTATAAGACGTTTTGCGTGAAAGGGTAGCAAACATCCAGACATCCATCCATAAAAACTGATTGATATATTTCTAAGAGATAAATAATATACCTGTATATTATTTAACTACATCGCCTAGATACAGCAAACACAAAAACCTTTTTATAACCCTATTTACCTTTCACCTGAATGTATTTCCCGCCCTACTAGCAATACTTCGAATTTCTCACATGAGACGACGAATGTTTTGGAAAAGGAATGATTTCTAAAACTATGAGCATTCTGCACAGTATTCTGTTGTATAAATAATTTTGATTCTATTAAGAAAATCGACAAGAACTCTAAATGTTTTAAGCCGTTGATTGGCTGATTTCACACCGTACCTAATCGTATTTTTAGCAAATTACCAAATTTTCTAGATTCTCTCGGATCTGGGTTTTATGGTACCGTCATTGTTTCTGGCATCTGTAATACAAGTGCTTATGCTACTTACCTCAGAATAAAAGCAACGTATACGATGTTCTCCAATTTTAGTATCTGAGATCCTTTAATTAAATAACAGCATTAATGAATAACTGTTTACAATTCCCCGTAACGTTACTCATCGACACGCGCGCTTTATTATATTTGATTGGCTGAGTAAATTATTTTTATTTCTTACTTTGGCTATCCATCATTTCTTTGATGTAAATATGTAAACGTTACAAAAATATTAATCAATTCAAAGAAATAGAGATATTTCATCTCCCCTTATATTTGCATAGGTATTTTTATTTTATAAGTCACAAATATAATGGGTTGAAATTAAACGCCACAGGTTGCATGAATAATGAGCAATGACAAAAGCGCGCGTTGGAAATCACTGAAACTAATGCATAAATTGTAGGCAATGGTCTCTAGTTTCATTTTGTATAACTGTGTTTATCGTAAAATGAGGCGAAAAGGAGATATGGTCAAAAAAGTGCTTTTAGGCGCCATTTTTCTAATATGGCGGCGCGAGCGGCAAAAATACGAGGTGGCAAAGTCAAAATTCAGAAAGAACACCCCAAAATCAGCAATATTACCAATTTTCAAAACTCCCGGAAAACTTTCCAGGTAACCACTATATTTCTTACCAAATGACTGGACTATTAGTAAATTTCCCAATTGCGGAAAATTTTACTAACGATTTCGGGAAATTTGCGATATAAAACTAGAAGCGGCAACCCTGATTTCATAAATATCAATACATTGCAAAGATCATCTACACGTGTTTGTTGCGTACTGTTTGCATGAATGATACTACGTGCTATTTCTAGTACTAGATAGTGCACATGAAATGTGCATTCATCTATGTACTTCCTATATCTATTTGTTGACAATACAATCTCATCTTTATAAAAACTGCATTGGGGATGCGATTTGTGCTGCATAGTGTAACTTAAATTCACCGTTCGAGACACGTGCCAATACAAAGTTTTAAAAGTTTAATACATTTATAATACATCTCTGTACTCTGTACGACCTCCGTAGCCGAGAGGCGAGCGGGCTAGACAAGTCTTTGCGCCATCTCTAAGGTCCCGGGTACGATTCTCAGTCGGATCAATATGGAAAACGAACTTTTCTATATTGTTTTGGGTCTATGTGTTTTGGTACCGTCTTTGTTTATGTTTCCTGTAACACAAGTACTTTAGCTACTTACCACAAAATCGGAGCAATGTATGATGTCAAATATTTATTTATTACTAGCTGTGCGACTTCGGTCGAGTGGACTAAAGGATTTTTTATTAATTAAATTATTTTTATAAATTAAAAGAAACCCTACTAGTAAAAGTCCCGTCAAAATCGGTCCAGCCATTTCAGAGATTAGCCGCAACAAACAGACAGACAGATAGTCAAAAATGTCAAAAAACTTTATTTTAATAAATATACCGTATCTAATATTAATATGTTTATAGTAAAAAGCGGTTATTTTAATATTATGAACGGACACTCCAATTTTATTTATATGTATATTTGTATAGATATCATATAGGCTCACATTTGACCTCAATCTAGCTTGAGGCGTGGACGAGACCTAAATTGTTTGTGTGTTCAGAAGTTCGTTCCCTTTGCACTTAAAGATACAGATTATGGATGTGTCAGAATGGTGTCTACGTGCAATTCCTCCTTTGATCCACAAAGAAAGTCTGCTCCTACACATGTGGACCGGATGGTTCAATATTCAGCTTAATGAAAGGTTAGTTTGATGACCTTTTATTGGAAAATAGCCCAATTATGTAGCGGCTGCACGCGACGGACTCGACTGGCGGTAACGGATACATAAGTTGGCCAAGGAATTTGGTTGTTTTGTCTATGAAAAGGATAATTTTTTTATTGAGCTAGTGCAGGCAAAAAACAGTCGGTAGGTGTTAGTTTAGATTCGTATTATGGCAAAAGAATTTAGAAATTCAATTTTAAGTTTTTCTTTTTTTTTATCGGTGCTATTACATCATAAGCTACCATGTTAACGTCATTCCACCATTGATAGCCAGCTGTCAAGTGGTTATTCCCTCTCATCACTCCTTGCTTTGTGGATATTTATTACTCTTTCATTTGTTTTCGGACGACCTCCGTAGGCGAGCGGGCTAGACTTTGGCGTCATGCCATCTCTGAGGTTCTCGGTTCGATCCCCGGTCTGGTCATTATTTCCATATTGTCTCGGGTCTGGGCATTATGGTACCGTCGTTGTTCGTATTTTCTGTAACGAGTTTTTCAGCTACTTCCCACAGGATCAGAGCAATGTACGTGATGTTGTCCAATATTTAGGTATTTATTTCGTTTAAGATACTAAATTAATTTCTTTGAAATTATTATTCTTGACATACCTACAATAATATGGACAGTAAACCTTTCGTGAAATAGTGTTGCCTAGTTTTGAACTATCGACTGTTTATCGATATTTGACTAACAATCGCCAACACTAGTGCCTTGAACAAATCATTTTTACTAAGTTAATTTTGTCGTAGGCGCTTCAAACAAGGTAGGACATAAAATATTTCAGCACGCAAAACCTTCAACGTTGACCATTATGAAATTGAGGGCATTACATAGATTGAATGGAAACCTATAAGGGTCATTGTACACCGTTTGGTCACGGCACATCACAGGAAACACTTCAATAGTGGATCTTATGCCCATGAAATAAATCAATTGTCCCCGTCCTATCTCAAGAAATAATTCCAATAACTCTGTCTTTCTCATGACTGTTCTCCTATTTCTCCTCAGACAACTTCAGCTTCAGCATTATTCGACATTATACTGAGTTCTTCTCCAAGATTTTCACTGTGCAAGGCTTTGGAACGCTCGGGCTCTGCCCCCTGAAACTCGACAATCCCTGAGTAAGGAGGACTTTTGTTTTTCCCCCTCTACATAGAATTTCGTTTGCTTAATTTGATTTCCTTTATTTATTCAATTGTTTTTGTATATTGATATATAATTTTGTTTTATTATTATATTAATTTACTTATGACACAATGTCTTAAGTATAAACTGATTCAATTTCGACGGAAACTAAACTCGGTTTCAACCTATTTTATCTCTCACTAGGGATAAAGACTCTATCATTGAATCAAAGTCATCGTTATTCCAATAAATAGCTGCACCACATGATACACACTGCTCTAAATCTGTGATAAGTAGCTTAAGCACTTGTGTCTCAGAAAATCGAAACAACGACTGTGCGACAACACCCAGACCCGAGACAATTTAGAAAAGTTCGGTTTTTATATTTTACGCGCTTTTGCAGCGTTTTTGTATGCCGATGGTTTTTTTGCTGTCATTCGCAAGAAAACTGCTTCGTTGTTGGTTAGAGTGCGGTCTAGCACCAATAGTATCCTGAAGACCGTGGCAAAGAGATATGACTCCCCATCATCAGGCATTTCATCCATGTATTGCTTGTATGACCAGTGCCTTATAATTAATGGTGATGTGCCGACCTACGACATGACCTACAAGTCGACACTAATACGGTGTCAGCAGAATTGGCATAGTAAACAACGCTCCATACGTAATGCACGATTAGCCAATCAATAACATCGATCCTACATCGCGATGTCATATTTTATAGCATCGCGATGTAGGATCGATCGATTTTATGTCATATTTTTATATCAGGAATTTAACTTTATCTTAGGAATCAAAGAATGACCTTGGTAGTTCCCAGTTAAGATAGAGCTATCAAGAAGTAATACAGCGAATTGAAGACGTGCTCTCGGCACTTGCGGAGCGGATGTCATCATTAAGGGCCTGAATTGGGTACCAAGCAGCTATCACTGAGGGGGCAGTGCGAATACCTTCACTTGTACGATCAAAGACACCTTAGTACTACACTATGAGAGATGTAGGGCATACTATCAAGGGACGTAGGGCATAGCGATTTATCGCTTGAACTGGAGCAACCTTATAGAAGATCGCAGCCAAATAACAATCACTTCTGTGTTGTTGTGTTCCTGCGTTTGAGTAAGGTTTCCAGAGCTCCTGGGGGTGTTACATTAGTAGCAGGGGTTAGGCTTTCAAGGTAAGGGCGACAAGTCCAGTAACATATTTATTATGCTGTACTTGTTGCCCTTAAGCTAGGGCCTCATTACCATCGACCGTTCCCGCCAGTCCCCCGACCATCCAGGGGAGACTTGGCGACGCCACCCCGTTGGGGCAGCAATTCCGCCGACGGGGCTGTGGCAGTCATCGGTCGACCGATATCCCATGGCGCCGTCAATAGGCGATGAGAAGGTGGGGAGGTTTTTTAGTTCGGGTAGGCCCCGCCCCCTCTGGGCGGGGGAGTCCCACACACGTCGTTGTCATCCCCACGGCAGCGTTATGGTGCGCAAAGGCATTTTCCCTCCCTCAAAAAAAAAAAAGGGCCTCATTACCATTAACATCACGTGGGATGAGGTCAATCTTGAAGTGTAATATAAAAAATAAAAAATATATGAATAGTAGTAGGGTCTCATCTATCTTTATACTAAATATCATACAAATCCTTCAAGCACTTTTTGCGTGATAGAGTACAAACATACATAAATACATAAAATAAGTAAATATTGGACAACATTGCATACATTGCTTTGATTCTGTAGTAAGTAGCCAAAGCACTTGTGTTACAGAAATCAGAAATAACGACGGTACCACAACACCCACACCCGAGACAATACAGAAAAGTTCGTTTTCCATAGTGACCCGATCGGGGATCGAACCCGGAACCTCAGAGATGGCGCGACGCCAAAGACTGGCACGCTCGCCTCTCGCTAATATTCTTACAAATCGATATTTATGATTTTTATAATGCTTTACGCTGCACTAGCGACTGGTTAGCTCAGTTGGAAGAGCAGCACGCGCGCTACGTGAAGGTCGTGGGTTCGAGTCCTGCGCCGCAAGGGGAGATAAAAATTTTCTGTTACTTTAAAATATTCTTACAAATTTTAGCTTATAATATTAGTAGGTTTGGCAGCTTTGAGCGCGTTTTTGCAGCGGTTTCTTCCCGCTTACATTATACTCCTTGCTTTCGGTGCGCACGACCTTGTGTCTTACAAGTCGCTCTCGGCTGTTCCCGCAGGAAGCCATTATCTACTTTAGCGTGCCCAGCCTCACCACTCAGACGAGATGTACCTTGGCTCTGGAATAATCGACTGTTGGGAACACGATTAAAAATATGGTCATATCGTTGTGACAGCGTATTTACTCCAATTTACATATTTAGGTTTCACACAGGCTGTTAAAATAAGATACAGTAACAGCAAGAACTATAAATATGAAGGAACAAAAGTAAAACAAGGAAGGAAAATAACATTTTAAAGCGCTAGTTGTCCCGGGGAACGTTTTCACGTCTAACCTTTTAAAGCTTCCATGGACCTCCACAATTATTTCAAAACCAACAGTAGCCAAATCGGTCTAGCCGCTGTCGAGTTTAGCGAGACTAATGAACGGCGTATCAATTTTGTATCTATGAAGAGAGATTCGATTATACCCATTAAGAGAGGCAGGGTAGCGATTTATCGCTCGAACTGGAGCAGCCCGACTGGTGAAATACCTCCACCTTACAGAAGACCGCAGCCAAATAACAATAACTTCTGTGTTGTTGTGTTCCTGCGTGTGAGTTAGGTTTCCAGAGCTCCTGGGGGGTGCTACATTAGTAGCAGGGGTAGCCTTCAAGGTAAGGGCGACAAGTCCAGTAACAGATGTATTATGCCGTACATGTCGCCCTTAAGCTAGGACCTCATTACCACTTAACATCAGGTGGGATGAGGTCAATCTTTAAGTGCAATATAAAAAAAAAACCCAAGAAACAAGCAAAAAAATTAAACTCCCCGTGCGGATTGGTGTTCGAATTCACGACATTCACGTATCGTGTGCTGATTCTTTTTCTTTCGAATGGTAATGCATACCACACCGTCACTCTCTGCGGGGAATAGAGAGTGGTGTGTCGGGCTCACAGGGATTAAAACATTATTGGTGGCCACCAACTGGCAATTGGCCAATTCAACGCAGTTGTGGGTGAGCCGGGATTCTTTGAGGATTTTACACGGCTCCCTCACCCCGCTACGCAAGCTACGTGTGTCCGGAGCGTGCCAGGCCACCTGACACGACCCACCCCCTCGGGCCCGAGGGAACGCCAGGCTTACCCCTAGCCTGGCGTCTCCGGACCCAGCAGCGGATCTGCTGTGCGGCTCCTCTATCTACCTCCACAGCACGCTTGCTTTTCTAAATAAGACAATCGCTTATTATGGTAGGTAACTTAGTAGATCAGCACGTCACTTTCTAGTTTTTTTATGACAAATAATAAATAAATGAAATGTTTATTTCATAATTATTTTTCAAGATTTTAGAATTCGTTTAGAGCATCATAAAATTCACTCGCATAGGGCATGCTAAGCTAAAAATATAAAAAGTATATTTTTAATCCGAATGTACAGTCGCCGACAGATATATCGGAGCAGACAAAGTGACCAAATACTTCTGAACAGTTAAAATGTCAAAAAGTTCCATACACCACAAGTTACCATTAATATCTGAACATTCATTACTTCAATAATATCTGAGCAGATGCTAGTCAATAATTTCTATACACACAACTTGCCAATAATATCTTAACACTCATTTATACAGGTAGCTAAATGAGATATATGACGTGCGTGACACATATTGACGTTATGGTTGTTATTGGCATCTGCTCAGATATTATTGAAGTAATGAATGTTCAGATATTAATGGTAACTTGTGGTGTATGGAACTTTTTGACATTTTAACTGTTCAGAAGTATTTGGTCACTTTGTCTGCGCCGATATATCTCACGGCGACTGTACATAAATGTTTTTTTTATTTTGTTTTATTGTCAGCAATAAAAATCCATTAGAGTTATTTCATGTTCCGAATAACATTAGTATTCATTAGCAGTCTTAGCGAATATATAATGGTTGGCTTGACAAAAACAATCTCAGCTTTCGTCTTAACTGTTAGGTGTAATAAAATGACTAATTTATTACCAACTGACAGACTAATACTTGTTTGACTATTAAGTTTGAATCATCAAAATGCATCATATACAGTGGTGCTTTTTAATTTAATTTTTAATTTGTTTATTTATCGGATTCGATTTGATTACAAACTAATTACCTACATTAAATTCGATACGATCTTTGTAAATATATTTTTTTTAATTTTTCTCTACATGGGGACCATCTTTTTACTTCAAGGTATTTTAAAAAAGTGAATTAGGGAAATCGGTGCACCTGTTCTCTAGATTTGTATTTTGCAACAAAATCAGAAATTCAACTCTATGATATAGATATTTCCAGAAATATTGAAAATTGTTTATATTTTTAGATTTTGTTATGGTTTAAGTATTTAGAGGCCCTAATGAATGTGATCAGTGTTACCAACCTTCAGTTTAAACAGTAGATTTGCTGTTTTCAAATTATCTTACAAAAAATAAACAAATTAATTTATTTTGCTTCAAATCTCATAGTGGTATGCTCATGTTTTAGCTTTCAAACTTGCGTAAGAACAGTTCATATATACCACCTTACAGCTTTGGTACGATTCCAGTTAAAACCTGTTAGTTAGGAGGTGACAAAAACTGGATATCTTAGTCATTTGACTATACTGTAGGGGCCAAACTGTTTAGTAACTTTTATGTAACTTACTTTATGAAAATGTAACGTAAATTGATATATAGGCAACTCGTTTAAAGGGCGCGATATTTCAACGCCGCGCCGCGCCTTTTGCAGTTACGCCATATGAACAGAACATACTCTTTCGGGGTTTTGTACGCGCGTTGACAATGTGTGATCCCGCCGTTTATCGACAGTGGCCATTCTTTTTTATTTTAACTGTATAAATAAAGGATATGTGTATTTTCGTTTTACCTATCTCTCCTATTTTTTTTAATGGTGAGCTGCTGTTTATCAGTTTTTTTTTGAGTTGGCAACACTAACTGTGACGCACAAAATGTTTCTAATTACAGGAGGTCTACCCTCAAAAACGAAATATGTCGGATCCGACAACGGATAACAATTTTTAATTCTCATAGTCGCAACTAATTCACTTCGAATGCGACTAAAGCGTTTAATAAAAACAAAATATTATTTATGCAAATCATTAACCACGCCTTAACTTCCGAACTTTTGATAAATCTTCAAAAACGAATCCTTTCGTATGTTCGTTTCGTTTTTGAGAGTAGACCCCCTGGCACTCTCGAAGAATGATTTTTTTTGTAAAATATTTTTACTCATCAGCTATGTTCTTTCTGTCCGTTTCAAAAACAATGTGAAGTAAAAATTAACGCTTAAGATGATACACATAATGCAATTCAAATTACCTTAATTTATTAGTATCATCGAACTGTTTTACGCTGAGTGTGTTTGATAAAGATCTTGAATTAAAATTCTACGCCACTAACATGCTATCGACGACAGAAATAACTTAGTATACGAACTAGGTTCGTCGCTGGAATCGTTAATTGTTTAAAAATAGAACTTTATTGTTTTCAGAAAAGATTGGACCATGGCGCCTAGTGATACGACTATCTCTCATAGGAATCAGTTCAATAATGTCAAGTTAAAACAATAAAATACCAGATTTTTAAATTTGTATTACTAATAAATAATTTAACTATCTATTAAGATGCC
Organism: Glyphodes pyloalis; assembly: GCA_037074685.1. Classification (NCBI taxonomy): domain Eukaryota; kingdom Metazoa; phylum Arthropoda; class Insecta; order Lepidoptera; family Crambidae; genus Glyphodes; species Glyphodes pyloalis. The sequence continues at coordinate 1,555,877 of JAYKKO010000003.1, read as the reverse complement.
AAGGAGTCTTCGGTTCCGTGGTTTTCTGCAATGAATGTACCACGGGCCTATAAGTATGTAGTTCAAAACATATTCGACAGAGGGCACTTACTGGAGGCTAACGGTTGATACAGCAGAAAAATTCATCGCCTACCTCGATAACTTGCGGTTAGCTCAGTTGGAAGAGCAGCACACGCGATACGTGAAGGTCGTGGGTTAGAGTCCCGCACCGCAAGGGGAGATGTTATTTTTCTGTTTCTTTAAAATATTAAAACTACAGTATAAAATATTACCGCAATAGAGCTGGCGTCACAGGGGGTATGAAATATTTTGATCATTAAAACTGACACCAAATGAGTCAGTGCTTGACCACAATTGGTGCAACGTAACCGATACATGTTTTGGTTTAGGGTACTCGAATAAGTTTTGGAAAGTCCTTTAAAATTTTACCATTTTTCGATTTTTAGCGCAAATCGAACTGGAGCAGCCCAACTGGTGAAATACCTTACAGAAGACCGCAGCCAAATAACAATCACTTCTGTGTTGTTGTGTTCCTGCGTGTGAGTAAGGTTTCCAGAGCTCCTGGGGGGGTGTTACATTAGTAGCAGGGGTTAGGCCTTCAAGGTAAGGGCGACAGGACCTTCAACAGATTTATTATGCTGTACTTGTCACTCTTAAGCTAGGACCTCATTACCACACCTCAGTCGGCATTGCACCGGTCCCCACTGCGAGTTGGGGATGGTTCCGTTGGATCGGCCATCCCCATTCTCCCCCCGAACACTGTGGGGGGAGTAGACGGAGCCGCGTAAGCGGCTGTTCCGCCGGCGGTGTTGTGGAAGTAAAGGCTTAGCCGATCCCCCACAGCACCGCCACTAAGGCGATGGAGGTCCAACCGGGGAGTTTTAGTGGGTAGTCCTGCCCTTTTCAGGGCAGGGAGTCCCACACACGCCGTCACCCTCCCTCGGGGTGACGGTACGGTGCATCAACGCATTTCCCCCCGAAAAAAAAAAAAAAAAAAAAAAAAAAAAGGACCTCATTACCACTTAACATCGGTGGGATGAGGTCAATCTTGAAGTGTAGGTAATATAAAAAAAATCGGTTAAGCCTTAAGGGATCGTAAGATTGAACATACAGACTAGATAGATGGTAGCCTTCATTTGTATTGCGTGCTAATTGATTGAATGAAGATTCAGGATGCAGTAGTTAATGCAATGTTAATAACCAAGAACGCATGCAATTTTACTGCTGTTATTTCGAAAGTTTAGACGCGTGGATAATTATTCAGTTACGCCCAAACGGCTGAAATCTGATACAAATTAAGTAAAGATATAGTTTAGTTTAATACTTGTTACTAATTAATTACTAATAAAGGCGCTGGCGGAAATGCCTCCAGGGCGCCAGTAATACTAGAACCGGCACTGCTGTGCCCACGACTTCGTTCACGTGGACATTCTTTCATGGTCGGTTTCACTCCATATCTCCCCTAATATTCGAAACAAAAGTATTATATATTTGAATCCAAGTTTCGAGCTATATTTGTGTCAAATTTCATATCTCTAACTTAAAAAACAAACATTTCCCCATATAAACTTTCAAAGGTGGTATTACCCCCATTCCCCCTTATTTTCTAACAAAATTAGCCTATGTCCGTTTTTGAAGTTCAACGTATACTTATACCAATATCCATCAAAATCGGTTGAGAGGTTTAAGCCGGAAAGCGTAACAGACAGAGTTACTTTCGCATTTATAATATTAGTAGGGATTATATCACAAAGGCGTGGTGAACTGAACATCAAAGTAAACACTTGCTGTTCGATTTTAATTCTTATGCCCGCGACATTAGACCGTGCTTTCGACCTTACAGTCACGCGCACTGATATGTATATGTCGCAGTCATCTGGTTGAAACAGCTATTTGATTGAATCACTAGCGTGTTTATTAAATGACGACGTTTAATTGAATGACTAGGCCGAACGTTGAATGAATAAGACTCACTAAACGTCCAACAAGTTAGCGGATTGTAACATAGCCCTTTGAACATAGCGGACGTAATCAGTCAGGTGATTGTAATTTAGTTCATTTTTTTTTTGCCACTGCGGCGTTAGTGCTCATCAAAACAAAGATGGCGTCAAACAGCTGGTACAGATATAATCGAATAGCACTGTGTTGATAATTTTTAGAGTGAAATTGAGATATAAAGTGACTTATTCGTAAAATAATATTTTTTCGCCTAGTTGTCATAAGACTTAAAATTGTTAAAACATATTAAAAAATCTTATTAAGGTGTGTTATGTCATGTCTGTCAGCTATATCCCATTCAACGACTATGCTAAATGACGTTCAGTCAAGAAGTTGAACGTTATATTAAACAATTTGACGAGTTGTCCTTTAGTCATTCAATTAAACGTCGTCATTCAATGAACGCGCTAGTGATCCAATCAAATAGCTGATTAAACCAGATGACTGCGACATACACAAACTCATTTTAAAGTTAACCTTATGGTAACGTCATAAGAGCTCAAGTGTTATATTTCAATGCTCGTCACTGTACATTGCTTTAATCACTTTTTCGTTCCTATGCCAAAAACCCTAGGAATACTAAAAAACTGGCTTAGAGTGAGTCGTATCCTCGCATTGAGGGGTTTTGCAAAAACGAAGCTCTTTCCAAAAATAAATTTTGATTGTACGAAGTAGTCACATGCAAAATATAATTAACAAAAAAGAACCAATTCTTTTGGGTGCTTGTGTAGAATATTAGAAACAGAAATTTTTTATCTCCCCTTGCGGTGCGGGAATTGAACCCACGACCTTCACGTATCGTGCGTGCTGCTCTTGTAGAAGTTGTGTAGAAGTTCGGGGAGAAGATTTATCAAAAGCTCGGGAATTAAAATGTGGTTCTTGATTTGCATATTTTTTTAAACCCCTTATCCCCGGTTCCAATATTGGAAAAACAATCCACTCTAGTTACGGATAGTAATAAATTATACGAGGCGTAAGCCCAAAACGACTGACAGACGACTGATAACAGCTGGTATGGAAGGTAAATTATGGAACGCAAAAGTCTTAAATTCTGTATTTTATACAGTCCTAGAGCTAAGAACCTTGATTTTTCAGCTACATAAGACTAGAAGATTATCTGATATAAATTTTTATTATTTTATTTTATTAATAAATTAACAACACTTCTTTAAATTAAATTAAGACCTGATGTCTTCCTTAATACGTTTCAAAAGAATATAAGACTTGATACCCAGACCGAAAACCTAAGTCAGTGGATCCGTTTTATATTTCGAAGTACGAACCTTAAAAATGGCGCCCAACTTGTTGGCCGGTACTCAAAACCTAAAAAACTAGTTTTGAACCTATTTTTGAAAGTATATTAGTCTGTCAACACAAGGCACAAGTAAAAACCAATATCCGCGTTCCATTTCAAGTATTTAAAATAACATTTAGAGGTTAATTGCAAACCTGTCGTTTCGGTTGGTGCAACATAAACGAGTGAGAATTTATTTTAAAGTAGGCGTCGCCCGCGTCTATGGTTACGTTATTTCGGGAATAAAGTATGTGTTATTCTGGTATGTAATCAATATCAGATCAGATTTCTGGTAAGTAGATGATTCAGTAGTTTTTGCGTGACAAGAGTTCTTACCAAAAATATACACAATACTTAAAACAAAATCACACTTTATAATATTAGTTAGATGATTTTAATGTAAGGACGCGCTCTTGTGTACCGCGTAATTTTGACTCACTGATGTCAGCTCGTGACCACGGTTGGTGCAACCTAACCGAAACGTCGAGCAGTAAGTAGTTCGTATTAACTACTAAATAAAAATGGTGTCGCGTTTTGACCCGTTAAATTATTTTAAATGTTTAAAATGGAACGCGAAAGTCTTAAAATTTATATCATTACAAGCCATCTTTATTTCTTTACAATAAGCTTCTTTACTAATATTATGAAACGAAAGAGTATGTTTGGTTTTTCTGAAGCCAAAGTGGGCCGCTAGTTTCTCTACTATAAACATCTTAGATAAAATTTTAAATATAAAAAAATGTGAGTGTACTTACTCCGTTATTGAATTACGGTACGATTTATTTTATGTACACGTTTCATAAATTTCACTGATGAATAAAAAATTTTCTCATTATAATGTTTCAGAATACCTATGTACAAGTAGGTAGCGCCAAATAATCAGCGGTAGGTATTGTTTTTGGAACTGCTATCAAGGTATATTTACGCAGATGGGCCTGTCTCGTAATAGTTACTACAATGTACCTATATTTTTTGAATACCTACTTAATACAACACTTACAAAATGAATGTGATACGAATGATGATATCGTTGAGCGTAATTTTATGTTAAACTAGCGGCCGCACGCGACATTGTACGTGTGTACTTAGTATTATTTAGCAAAAAATATAGATACATTTAAAATAATTTAACGGGTTAAAACGCGACACCATTTTCATTTAGTAGTTAATACGAACTACTTACTGCCCGACGTTTCGGTTAGGTTGCACCCTTTAAATTATTTTAAATGGAACGTGAAAGTCATAAAATTTATAAAAAATATAGATGTTCGGTTTAACCCCCATCTCCTCTAGTATTCGAAAACAAGGAGTCCATATTTTAATGCAAGTTTCGAGCTATTTCGACTTTTGTACCAAATTGCATACCTCTAACTTAAAAAAGAAACATATTTCCATATTAATTTTGAAGGGCGGTATTACTCCCATCCCCCTTATTTTCTAAACAACAAGTGGCCTATGTCCGTTCTAAGGGTCCAATGTATACCTATACCGAATTTCATCAAAATCGGTTCTGTGGTTTAGGCGTGAAAGCCGGACAAACAGACAGACAAGTTACTTTCGCATTTATATTATCATGGATTGCAAGTAGACTTCTTCTTCTATTTTTATATTCATTATCAACGCAAAAGTTGGGGCTTTGCATCATTTGGTTCAGGTATATAGAGACTATTCATTAGTGTTACTGATGTAGGTAATCTACATGAATAAAAATATTTGTCTTTCACTTTAACAGCTCTTATATTATAAATATTAAGATATACCAAACAGTCGAGGCTTGTCCATTTTGATTTAAAATCCAAATTATTGGAATCATAATTAATTTAACAACGCGTTTCTTTTGTACCGCTGATGATTACTTATATATCTCTTTATACAAACCATGAGTTAATTACCGCGAACAGTTTATGTTTTCAGTAGTGAAATAAATTTAATGTGCTCAATAAATAAAGCCATTCATTTTAAGCAACCGAATCAATACCCTTGATGACATATTAAATTGATCTGACAAAATAAAATAAATGCTATTTATGACAGAGGCGGCTTTGACAAAGTAATTACCGCTAATTACTTCTAAAAGGAGATAGGAAATGCTAAATACATTCTGTATTTTATTTCAGACTAGCGGACCCGACAGACTTCGTCCTGTCAAAGAGATTTGACTCTAAATTTTAGTTAGAAAACGTTGGTACTGGAAAAAGAAAGGGGCTGTTACAGTTTTCCCGGCAATTATTCGAATTTGTGTCGCCGTAAAAACCATTCTTGGACTTCAGCGAACATTTAAAAAAAGAATTGTCAAAATCGGTCCAGGCTTTGTCGAGTTATACGCTTACCAACACATTTTGCGATTCATTTTTATATAATAGATTCCAATTTATCTAAATATATAAATGGAGAAACTAACTAACTGACATATCAACGCACAGCCGAAACGGCTAAGCGTAGGCAATCAACAATCTGCTCTATGTGCGCCAAAATAAACTAGGATTGCCTAGGAATCGATCTTAAAACCTCAAGATTGATTCTATCTGGAGGCACGTCAGTGCTCCAAGTTGAGCTAAACAGCGTCACGACAGCACCATACTATTCACGAATCATCAGGCCATTTTCGACCACTCTATAACTTTTTTGTGTTATTAGTCGATTAGCAGGAAATTAATTCGCCCGAACGTGCGAATCGTCCCCTGTCAATATTGCTTTTTGGTTTCGCACGAATGTATTAAACTAAACGCATACTACTAGTTCTTTAAGGAGTCGATTCGCACGCGTTTAAAATACATGCGTGCGAAACGCCTACCAAAAAAATATTTTAATTGAAAGGGGACGATTCGCACGTTCAGGCAAATTAATTTCGTGCCAATCGACTACTAACCCACTTTTTTTGTGGATAAAAAACTAGAAACCTGCATTTTAGTATCGAAGCAATTCTACTTACTTCTTGGTGATTCTTTTATGCACCTAATTATTTAAACATACAAAACTCCCTAAAATACCTACTTAGAAATGAACAACCCGTAGATCGAAGCAAATATATACTATTTGTCCTTAATTGATCACTTAACCAAGTAATTAATTAGTTCATTGAGAAATGAACTAATGACAAACGTGAGTGTTAATGTAAACAAAATTTAAACCAATAGGGATGTTGGTTGTAATCTTGTAAAATCATAATTGCTTTATTACCTACCTATAATAGATGTATTATGACATCCAATTTTAGGGTGATAGACCATAAAAACTAGGTACTTAAATTATCGTTTTAATATTGCAAAAACAGCGAAGAATAAAATAAACGGTCACTTTTTTAAATAATTGAGCCTCTTTTTTAGATACTTAAACGCAATGAACTAGACCAATCGATATTTTAATCTAATTAAAATTGGGTACGCAATAAATACTATGCATGAAAGAATCACGAGTGATCATTACTTGTTGGTATCTTATTTTTTATACGTATTTAAAAAACATAAAAGGGGACTTAATGTCTAATGGCATTCTCTACCAGTAAACCCCACACATTCGAGCTGAAAATATCATGGCAGTGCATCAAATTTAAACAAAATATATTAAAACTAAACAATATTTTCAGTAAATATTATCAAAAAATATAAAATGTTAATATTACATTATAAGAAGAAACAATGTTAAGACCGGTTAAGTAGGTCCCCAAAATTAAGAAAGATAACCATTAAACATCCAATATTGTAATCAGTTTCAGTTAAATCCGCTTTTTAAAAAAACTGCAGTTCCTTCCGATATCTTCACTGTAGTTATTGGTTCCGAACCGGAGGTAGCTCAATTTGGTATAGACGATTTACCACTTAAACTGAGGTAATTTACTTGAATAAAATGATTTTTATTAACTTAGACGTTTTTAAATATTTATCAATCAAACAATTCGGATTACATTTATCGTACCATCACGCCAATGTAGATTAATAATAGCCACCTAATTTACGCATAATCTTAGCACACTGAGACACGTGTAATGTATGTAGGTATAACTACATAGAATCAGTTTGTAAACGTTTAGATTTTACACAAATTGTTTATATAAACCCCTAAAATGATACCAATGTTGAATTACTTTGTATTTACTTATTTTATCACCCCAGACATTATCACAATGATACATTACATATCTCTTTGAAATGATCAGGGTATAAATCTCCTGATAATTTCAAAACCAAACATTAGACAACCAAAGATCATCGTTCAAAAGTTATGAAGAACTACTAAAAACAGACGTGTTACTAGAGAATTTTATAACCCTTATAGCCTTTAGTCGATTGACATAAACTTAAAAAAAAAACTCCTTATGCTTGTAATAAATCCTTTGAAAAATAAAATAAAATTTTATACCACAATTCTCCTCATTCCATTATCTAACTAATTAATGATTATAAATTCGATGTAAAAACAACAAAGTTTTGGGCACCGATTTCCATTCTTACAAAACTTTTCACATTTTCGTCGAACTCAACAAACTTTTTGCGTTTCGCCATTCTATATTTGGACCGCCTTAGTCTATACAAACAAACCATAACTTTGACTAAAACTTTACCTTTTAAAACGGCCGGAAACACACAAAACACAAGATAACACAAATTCTTCCAAATATCGTTATCAAATTGCTAGAAGTCACTCATAATTGGCGCGAAACACTGGTACCTGCCACAGAGTACGAACTAATAAACTTTTTAATGTCAAACACTTCAAGTGGTCAAAAATTTGGTACTGTTCCGAAGTGACCAGTTATTGTCACATTAGTTACGAATGCCGAAACGTCCGTCCAGCGTCGGGGTCGCATCAGAACTGAGCCAATATGATAAGAAATAAGTATTCAATTCAAGCGGCTACTTATCAAACGAATTATTGCTCGTGACGTATTGAGATGTCTGCCACTCCGATTGGGTGCGTAAATAAATAAAGTACTTAATTAAAATGTATTTTTAATATTGTTTGTATGATCCAGTTAATGCTCGTGTTATAGGCAACAATGTTAGTTCGCCCGGCACATAATATTGTGCACCGGATATGCTAAAACCTAAAGTAAAAGTTCTGATTCTAAAAAGGACAGTTTTAAAATCTTACTGGATAGATATTCTATTTTAAACTCAAAGTAAATGTCAAATAATGGCGACCTCGGTGGCGCAGTGGCTAAGGTAGACGGCCAAAGCGCGTAAGGTCCCGGGTTCGATTCCCGGTCGGGTCAATTTGGAAAACGAACTTTTCTAAATTGACTTGAGTCTGGGTGTGCTGAGATGACGTCCCCAGTTGGTATCCGTCGTCTGGTACTACATAGTACAAGGGAAAACCTTAGTTTGAGATCAGGTGATTGCTGTGATTGTCTGGCGCATTTATTTATTTATTTAAATGTTTATTTTTTTAAGTAGGTTACATAATGTAACACTTTTGATTCATCGTGAACTACAATGCAAAGAGATTCTACCTACTGTCAGTAAGAAACTCAGTAGATTAGTTACAGTAGCAGTATCTGACCTATTGCTATGTGTGAGACCACTTTGGACCAAGACCAAGTTAGTTTTGTTTTGATGAGTGATGAAATAATTTTAATATAATAGAGTTTTGAGAAGCTGGAGCAGACCAGTCCCCGGCGCTGGCACCTGTGGACAAGCATGACGTATGTGCCAGCCATCGCTTTACTCAAGTTACTTCATCATCCTTCAGATATATTCAGGTTTTTCTATCGCCCCCTCCAGTGGCAGAATTAAGGCTTCGGTTTGAAAACCTAGTCTACACATGTCTTTTATTAATTAAATAAATTAAAATAAATACTATAGAGTTTTAAAGATGTTTTTATTTTATTTTAATAAACCTTACCCACCTACTACCCTAAATACCTACCTATGTAGGTGGGTACTAGCTTAATCACTACGGGCTAGCCGAAAGCTAATTAGTGATGATGGCCAACTCGAGCAATCTACAATAATATGTTAGAAAAATTAATTACCCGACCCGGGACTTGTACCTAGTACCTACCCAGTGATTACTCGGTAATTACTTAAACCATGAGACGATTAAGGAGTAAAAAATATTTTAATAGAGCTATTCATATATGCTATTCAGGCAATGGAAGCTCAATGGGTTATTTTTAAATACATCTTAGCTCCCGATAGAGGGGTCGTAGGTTCAAATCACGTGCATAACAAACACGTGACGTAGCCCTCAGCTCGTCAGTGTCGCTTTCATTGCAACCCCTCAATAAGGGTGCTTTTCAATGACACAGCAGTGGATACAGATGGATGATGGAGTGAAATCATGTTTATTTATTTCAACTTTATAGCATAAGATTACGACAGGAGGACTTAATGCCTAGAGGCATTCTCTACCATTTAACGCTAGAGAATTGATCGGGTAATATAGTGGCGGTGCATGAGATTTAAAGTAGAAAAGTTACAATGGTTTAGTTAGTACTTAATAAGAAATCCCTACTAATATTATAAATGCGAAAGTAACTCTGTCTGTCTGTCTGTATGTCTGTCTGTTACACTTTCCTACTTAAGCCATACAACCGATTTTATGAAATTTGGTATAGGTATACGTTGAATCTCAAGAACGGACATAGGCTACTTTTTATTAGAAAATAAGGGGGGGAGGGGGGTAATACCACCTTTAAAAGTTTATATGGAAAAATGTTTATTTTTGAAGTTAGAGATATGAGATTTGGCACAAATATAGCTCGAAACTTGGATTAAAATAAAGACTACTTTTTGTTTCGAATATTAGGGGAGAAAGGGGTAAAAGCGACCATGAAAGGATGTAGTCCACGCGAACGAAGTCGCGGGCACAGCTAGTTAAAGTATATAAACAACACTTAGAATACAAAATACTAAAACGGAATATTTATCCTTACTAAAGAGTTTGTTTGTTTGAAAGCTCAGGAACTAACATAATTTTAATAGGAAAAAATATTTTAGTATTGGATAGTAAGTTTAAGAAAGGTAGGGCATAGCGTTTTATCGCTCGAACTGGAGCAGCCCGACTGGTGAAATACCTCCACCTTACAGAAGACCGCAGCCAAATAACAATCACTTATGTGTTGTTGTGTTCCTGCGTGTGAGCAAGGTTTCCAGAGCTCTTGGGGGGGTGCTACATTAGTAGCAGGGGTCAAGCCTTCAAGGTAAGGGCGACAAGTCCAGTAATAGATTTATTATCCTGTACTTGTCACTCTTAAGCTAGGACCTCATTAACACTTAACTTCAGGTGGGATGAGATCAATCTTGAAGTGTAATATAAAAAAAATTAGTAGATTTATAAAGGTAGGCTTTAGGCTATATAACATTACGCAGCGACCAATACGAGCGAAGAATCAGTGGAAAAATGGGGTAAACGGGGACAGTATTCGTGCGAAGCCGCGAATGTTCATTAATAATAAATGCACATACACTAGTGATGCCTACAAGTTAATGCAAACATGCATACAATGACAGGTTAATGATCCCGTACTGATTTAACAGAAACAAAGTTAGAAATCAACAGACGAGGGGGAGACCATTCCAGCGTCGTACCTTCAGCGGAATTAAGGAAAGATAATAAAAAGTTTCTATCTACTATATAAAAATAAATCGGGTTTTCCCCTGACGCTGTAACTCCGGAACGCACGAACCGATTTCCACGGTTTTGCATTCGTTGGAAAGGTTTCGGGCTCCGTGCGGTTTATAGCAAAGAAAATTCAGGAAAAATTTCAACAGACAAGTGGGATAATCCTCTAAGGCGAAACGAAGTTCGCCGGGACCGCTAGTTTCGTATAGATTTTTTTTTTATTTTATGATAAAAGAAAAGATAAGACGTGTCTTATTTGGTAATCAGCCTGATGGACCAAACATAATTGTTTAATCCTTATTGTACCAATTGTTACATCAATGTGTACTGGCTTAAACACTACTGTCCAATGCCGAGCTATACGAAATGTTCGAAACATACTTTGATTGAACTGGATATCGAACCCGGGACCTCGAGGTCATGGCCCGCTACATTAAATAAAACACCCGACCATCGAGATGAAGCCCTTATGGGTAAAGGAATTACAGGGTGAAGAGCAGCCCCGGATCTTGATATTTTCGTTGTTGGAAAATAACTGAAAATACCCGTAATTGCGGAATGCTTCATACATACAAACTTCACCCCCCCCCCCCCGATTTAAGGAAAGTCGGGGGCTTAGGTAGAAACAAAATGTAGCCTTTGTCACTCTCCATACCTTCACTATCTCTACTTAAAAATCACGTATATATATTCGTCTCCTTGACGGACAAACTAACAGACACATTTATAATAGATACATCTACCATTCATAATATTAATGTAAATGCCAAAAGATGCAAATAGCTGTTGCATTAGATCATAATTTAAATCTCTCATGTTTATTTGCTCACTGAAAGATAAGATCTTTATAATCGGTATATTACATTACCCGCAGACATAATTAATTTTAAATTATCTTATTTTTCTAATGAATTTCATAGGTCACAAATGCGATTCTCTTGTTTTTGCATGGAAATTGCTCAGATTCTGCGATTAGTAGCTAAAGCACTTGTGTTACAGAAATCAGAAACAACACGACGCGTCGCGACGGTACCACAACATCCAGACCCGATACAGTAGACTAGTTTAGTATTTGCCTGACCGGGAAACGAACCCGGGACTGACCACAACACTCCGACCCACGACTATACAGGAAGACTTTTTATTCACTATCCAAATTTTGATATTGTAATCTGTAGCGTAAATTAATATAAACAATTATTTCTTTTAGTATGACTTAATAATAAAATATTGAGATATAGCATTACAAAGTTATCCAAAAAAAAGGCGCCGCGATAGTCACCGACAACGCGCGCCGCCGCCACTCGCCGCACCATTTTATTGATAACATCCATAAGTTAATAGTTGCTAATTTTTCCTTCATACTTTTACGGACTTAGGACAGTCAGATTGCAAAAAGCATTTTACCTACCTAATTTCCACCGTGGTATGGTAATCCTTGACATTTAAACTAGGTAGGTAGGTACTTATTAGGTGCCCCAATAGTTTATTTTAAATACGATATTTTTATTAAGTTGTTTTATGCTCTAACCACGAAACTAAACGATATGAAGTTGGTAGGTATCTTTTGCAATACGGCGTATTTAACAATTTGAATCATCTTATGTACAAACTAATTAAAATCAACTTATTTACCTAAACTCCAATTACGTGTATTTTAATAAATGTTCAAAGTGCATACCATTTCTCTCCAAACCGAGTGTCGCACGTTTCTGCACGTTGTCTTTTAATTTATTAAGCACTTAGGGTCTCTTTTCATTGCATCAAATGGTCGGATGATTTGTTGTTTTAACTCTAATAACCGCTAGTTGGCAGCTAAAATCGTTGCACGGAAGGGTTCACCACTCCCTGGTTGCGGAGGCGAGGAAGATTTTCCTGTTCATAAAGCGTTTGGGCTCCGTTCAAACTCTCCGTACTTAACAAATAACATCGCACTATTTCGTTATACTCGCGGTTTGAATACATCGCGGGCGGCGCAGGGGCAGCGCGGCAATACGGACGTTATACGCGACGTGATGCGCGGGCGCCTGCGTGGCGTAACCTCTGTTTGTCGTGTCGCCGCTCGCCGCCCCCGCCGCCGCCGTCGCCCCGCGCCTCAACCCCGCCCGGGGTTTTTGCCCATTGATGTGTTCACTTTGCGTTGTAATAATATTTACGCTAGGTAGGGTAACCATGCGAACTTTAAAATTGGTTCGGAGTAATGAATTTATTGTGTAAGTTGGACCTACGTTTTTTTTTCAGAAATGGGTTCTATTAACGATACCTAATGCCCAGAAAAAATTTGGATAGTGATCAAAATATCTTCCTGTACATATAATCCAAAAAAAACACTGGACCTTCAATATGTAGCCGGGCATAATAGTCGCCCGGGAATAGAACCCGGGACCAAAAGATGCCAACGCCAAAATCCTTCCCGCTCGCCTCTCGGCTACGGAGGCCGTCGTAATTTTTTTGTAAACTATTTCCACACATTGCTTTAAATGCGATGTAGCATATTTCAACCACATGCTAATTATTTCCTACCACAGGGCTTAGGGCTCCGTCATCAAAATCAAGCCATCATTAAAAACAAGGGAATTCATTATTTTCAGGTATCACGCCAATAAAAAACATATATTCAAAACATCACTATATTTAAGTACAAAATACAACAATACAGTAACATTTTACAGTATAAAGTCAGCCTAATAAACCATTATATCTATATGTAAATAATATTATATACAAATTAAAACATAGCTACGGAAACGGTATCATTAGTTTAGATTGCAAAGTATAATTTGTTCTTTTTTACATAATGTAATAAATTTTTATAATACCAACGGGTCGAATAAGAAAAACAAATCGCTTTAATTTTAATATTGCCTGTTATATCTAAAAACCTTCCTGCAGTTCTTCAAAACATGTTTCACTTGAACTAGCCATCCGTCCCGGCTTTGCTCGGGTACAATGGAGATACTAATTATTTTTCGCCATTGGAGATCTATGAATTATGCATATCATAAAATTCCTAATAGCACTATCTAGATAGATAGATATACTGTACTAAACAAAACTTAAATCATCTATTAAAAAGCTTCAAAATCCGTTGCGTAGTTTAAAGTTCTACGCATGCATAGTGAAGTGACAGACAGACAGCGGGAAACGACTTTGTTACTATTTAGTGACTAAGGCTCAGTAGCACCAACTTTACTTTAACGGTAACTGACGATTTGAAAGCTGATTTGTCAAAACTGTCATATACATTTTTTCAATTTGTCAACCATTAGCACGTGAGTTACCGTTATAGTTAATTTGGTTCAATTGCCCCGAAATTTAGAAGGTAATTTCGTATCTGTCAATTGCAAACAAAATAACTATAGAGACAGAAAGATAGCTTGAATTTATCCTAAATCAGGAAGAGTCATATTAACTGTCACTGATAGTTTGACGTATGCCAGTTTAAAAAGAATATTTAATTTGACAATCGTCAAACTGTCAGTACAAGAAATATATGTCGAGTCACACTGGTAGCATATCTTTAAATATATATTTATGCTAAACTAAATTCAAATAATCGTATTGTCACTAAATTATGATGGAAATTAATAGATGTTTAAACTAAATTAGATTATTAAGAAATTCAAACACATATTAAAGTGGTCTTAGCATGGTAAGTGTTTAAATTTTTTGAAAAGTACTTGTCACAAGATATGTTGAAAAAAAGTATTGCACATATTCACCTAAGTCAATTGGCATCTAAAATGGAGTGTTTTAATACGAATACAAAAAAAAACGAATTAACCGTAAATATATAAAATCTAAAGTTTTTATAGATAAAGAATAGGTATGGCAAATTTGTTAAAAGTACTTAAAAATAGATAACGATAATATTGATTCTCTTAGGAAAACATTATCATTTGCAGAGAAAAAAAATCTAAAATACATAATAAGGTATTCTAATCGCCATTGTTGCAGGAGTATATTTATGTAACTTTAATGTATAACCAACATATTATCAGCCTTAAATTTATTTAAATATATTTTTAAGCTACCAATACAATCACATATACTCTCAGATGCACGAGCATAGTTAAAATTATTTCATGTTGTTTTTTAATATTTTAAAATATGATTTCTATCCATTTAAATACAATTTTACTTTTTATTTACATTTTATATATTTAATTTACCAAAACTATTGCAAAAGTAAAATTATGTGACATAGAGATATTACTTAATTACACGATTATTATTTTTAAACTAAATGTATATAATCTAAAATAGTTAAATTATTATATATTTGTATTTAATTTCCCTGATACCAAAACATGTTTAAATTCCTCTGATTTCTACACATAATTTTTTATATAACACGTAATATACATACTATAAATAAAAGAAACGCTGCAACAACGGCGACTTGTCCATAATTTCACAAAAATAATAATAATATCAGCTTAATATATTTTCTAAGTTCTTTGGGAATGATTTAACAATAATACGCACTTTCTTAAAGCTGTCAGTTATAGTTGCTTCATTCAATACAGTCAGTGCATAATACGCATACTGTACTAGAAAGTTCCACCAGATGGCAGCACTTAGGCGCCCCACTTAATAAAAAAATTAAACTTTAAATACTTTGGCCATGTTCTCTGATATCTGAAAGTAGATTTTGAATTCTAAAGACAGAAGCAATAGAGGCATTTTTATAAGCAATCCTGAATTGGACTAAATCACGCCGCTAATACGAGTTACTTACTGCCCGTTGTTTCGGTTAGGTTGCACCAACTGCAATTTTGAAGTTTTGTTTCCATGAGGGTTTCCGCGTTCGACAAATCCACCAGATGGCGATGCGTCGGCGTGGGGTCCAACTGCTACGTGACTGGTTATGGTTAACATGACATTGACAGACATGTCACCATGTCATTTTAATTACCAATCAAATAACAGGTGGACCCCACGTCTACGTATCGCCATCTGGTGGAATTTTCGAACGCGAAAACCCTCATTCCATTTGACATCCGAAGACCATAGACCATATCTTAATATCTTTAATGAATGAAAGGAAGACAAACAGTTTGGTTTCAGTCAATTATGCACGGCTTTTATGCATACCTACTATGGTCAGTTAACAAAAGCTGGTGCGTTTTGTTCACTCGGACAAATAAATATTTTCCAATGTTTACTAATATAGCCTGCTGCTGGCCGCGACTTTGTAATAAAAAAAATATTAGATACTCTAATACAAAGCACATGCCCCGACACATGCTGAGTATGTTCCTTTTCAGTGTTTTGTACCTATTGTTCTTTTATTGTTTTCTAATGTTTACTAATTTTATACTTACACTGAATAAATCTTTTTCTATTCTTTCTATTCTAATACGGCTAGCTACCAAAATACATTCAAATTCATTCAGTACATAGTTTTTACGTGAAAATGTACTTCGACACGATTCTAATTTTGATAGAATTTTAATTAGGTGTAGTTTAAATTCCAGGATGATTCGGTACTAAAGATTAAATTTATGAGTGACATAGAATCTACTTTTCAATAAACAGTCAAGCCACGTGGGCGTTAGTGAAAGCAAAAACTACTTTAATTTTATTGGCGCACTCTATCCCCAAGTCGTTGGTATAACATATCGATTTTTTAACATGCTTTGTCATTGCCACGTCTATCAGCAATAGACCATATTCAGCAACATTGGTTTAAGTTATAGGTATCACCTTTTTTTGTATGGACTTAATATCGCGTCATAAAACAACGCAATGATTCCGCCAATACCTAGAGTTCAGAGAGTCACGTTATTAAAAAAAAAGACCGGTGACGATATCTAATAAACCAACTATACATTGATCTTAACTCATTTGTGAAAAGTGACAGTTGACTTTTGACATAAACGTCAAGGCCATTCGAAATTGCACCAATCGCGAGGACCTACATCTAAGTGGCGCCATCTGGTAAGTTTTCTTAAGGTTACTGACCCCATTTGTTTTTGCTAGGTCTCAAGACTCTTCGTCACTGGGTTATAGGGTCGCTCCCGCCCCTCTCTGTGAGAATGGGCGTCGTTTCTGGGGACCTGAGCATCCGTTTGACTAGAATGACAATCCCCGGTATCAAAAGGAGGACGCCGATTGCCTGCGAACAAAATAGTACAATGAATTTAGAATCAATTTCAATCAATCAATTTATCGTTTATTATCGCTTCACAAGGGGTACAAAGATTCTTAACACTAATATGGTTACAATATTCTACCCATGTGAGAGACTGGTGTCCATACTAGGGAATCCCTGTGTGACGGATCACCAGGCTCCCACCCTCAGATCAAATATGCCTTTAAATTATATGTGTGTTCGTGTGCGTGTATGCGCGGGCGCGCGCGTGTGTGTGAGTGAGAAAGAGTATCGGGATGTGTGAATGGTTTAAGTATATGCCGTTTTCAACTAACGTTTTACGCGCGTGTAAAGCAAGAAAATTGTTGCACACACGTAAATAGAAACCTAAATAAACGTAGATACTCATACTTTACAGCATATAACTATTTTTACAAATTCATGTCACATGTTTTTTGCAAAACTTGTATTTTTGCTTTGTAACATCACAAACATCACTTAGGGAAGAACCGCACTATTCTCCCAAAATGTAAAATCTTTACTATTGATGCACTATTGAAATGTGCTTAGTGCAATTAAACACGACCGTACACCACCAAGCGCCACTGTATACTGTGTCTGTGCATCGCCACGAGCTGTTCAGACAAAGTATATAGTGGCGGTATATAGTATCTTTGAGGCGAAACACGCCTTTGACAGAAGCCGTGTCAATAATCGACAAAAATCATTTGAAAGAATGTACTTTACTCACAGTCACCACATAGAGCGCGTACGGCACCCAGTAGCGGATACGCAACGCCTGGCGCGCCATGGCGGCGTACTCGGGCGTAGTCTGCAGCTGCTGACGGAACCAGAACATCGGAACCAGCGTATCGGGGTCCGGCAGGTGGTTGTTCATGCTGGGGAACAGCACATGTGAAGGAATAAGGATGATGAAGGAGAAGAACGACCGGCTAGTCTATTGAGATACTTTCAATGACATGTTGTCAAAACGGAACGCAAACTCCTTGGTACGAATTTCTTTGAACTTTAGAACACTGTTGATTAATTCCTTTATATTTTTTCGCAGTACCGTCCTCTTCACTCTCTGGAACTCGGTTCCATCAAAATACCAGTGCTGCTACGGCATTTAAAATGAGTTCATAATTTTAAATAATCGATTCATAATGATTCGAAAATCGGTGAAAAATCGATTACTGTGTCAATCGATTCTTTTCACATCCCTAGATGAATTACTTACGTTATCCCTCTGACGTGCCTCACAAGCAAGTTGATCTGCAGCTGCGCGGTGACCGCTAGCGGCATGCCGGTGAACATTTCCAGCGCTAGCCTGAAGTTGTGCTCGCTGCGTGACAAACAACACATAAGTACAGACAAACTAAACTATAAGAAAGTATCATAAATGTTAATTCAGTAGTATCCTATCTATATTTGCATATTTTAAAGACCGTGAATCATCTCGCGGGTCAGCATGGCGATGCTAACGGATAGGATATTACGGTATCAAATCCGTTGTCATCGCGATGTGAGTCCCTTTCTTGCTTAACACCAGGCTGGGAGGAGCCAATATACTGTGTTATAGTAAAAAAAAAGAAACCACAAAATTATGTTTTAATTAAAACACCATCAATAAGTATATGTATATAAAAATCTCATGTATCTTCCTACCACAGTTCTTCTTCTTTTCTGAATTCTTTAGGGCTTTCTCGCTTACAATATTAATAGGGTGTTTATTTTCTAAGTGTTTGGGGCTTTGTAGTTTCAATGAATTGTTGTCACTATGACCTATCAGATCTACTGTGGCTCGCCACCAATTTAAACTCAGCCCTTTAGCCGGGTTGATCCTAGAAAGTCAACTATCTTTTTGGCTTTTATAGTTTTTATGCCCTACGGTTGGGGTACGTGTCGTCCCAAGTGGATGCTTTGTTTGATCAAGTATCCACACATATCGCATAGGAGGTGCAATTTTCTATTCCTCCTCGCAGTATCTGCAGACTTCAGAATCACTTAGCCTCATATATATTGGAATCTTTTTAGTTTGCAGTGTCCAATTAGGGCTCTAACTACCACTCGCCCCAGGACTAAGATGTAGCAGTTGTCGGTATTTTTACCTGGTCGGGTTGAGCCCATCAATCTTGCTCGGATAGTGCGGATTCGAGTGCAGAAAATGCGGCAAAGATATGAAGGCGGGGGCGCCGAAACGGCATTCTGACACGTTGAGCGCCCCCGGGGGCAGACAGTTGTTGTCACGGATCTCATCACAGTAGCAAGCCTGGAAGGGAAATAAACAAATATCAGTATAGTTAAGATGGCTCCTTGGGGTCTACTCCCAAAAACAGGCCTAACTTCCCCACTGGACCCCCTGAAGTATAGAAGCCCCCTTGTCGCTGTTGTTAAGCCATAACCGATTACAACTGCAAGCTTCTATAATGGTTTGACTACTATGGCTGTGTTATGATGTCTAAATTGCCGGACTTTGCCGATCCGCTATCTCTGAGGTCCCGTGTTCGATCCCCGGTCGGGTTAATATAGGAAACGAACTTTTCTATATTGTCTCGGGTCTGGGTGTTGCGGTATGGTCGTTGTTTTTGATTTCTGTAACACAAGCGCTCAAGCTACTTACCACAGAATCATAGCAATTTATGTGATGCTGTACAAAATTTATTTTATTATTATTTATTTTTTTATTTATATCATATCAGCATGACCAAGCATATTACCCGGCTAGAAGTATAGAAGAACATGAGTTCATAAATTATTATGGAATGTACAGTCGCCGTCATATATCGGAGCAGACAAAGTAACCAAAAACTTCTGAACAGTTATAATGTCAATAAGTTCCATACACTACAAGTTATAATATCTGAACATTCACTACTTCAGTAATATCTGAGCAGATGCTAGTCAATAACTTCTATACACACAACTTACCAATAATATCTGAACACTCATCTACACAGGTAGCGAAATGAGACACATGACGTGCGTGACACATATTGACGTTATGAGTATTCAGATGTTATTGGCATCTTCTCCGATATTACTGAAGTAATGAATGTTCAGATATTAATGGTAACTTGTGGTGTATGGAACTTTTTGACATTTTTAACTGTTCAGAAGTATTTGGTCACTTTGTGTGCTCCGATATATCTGACGGCGACTGTACATAAATGTTAATCGCAACATTCGTTTATCGTTTAATGTCAAGACTAAGCCGTAATTAGTATTTGTTACCAACACCCACCCGATATGATATCATAACAAACCGTTATTATATGGAAAGATACATAATTATGAAGTTGTGACCCTGGGACTTTATTCTTGTTGTTTTTTTATGTGAAAAGTAGGGTGAATAGGGGGTTTTGACAACATTATATATCTAGGTAACATTATATTTAGATGATGACTTAAATTAATCAAATGCACGGATCTCGAATATCTAACTTAAATTCTCATATCAAAGTTCAAAGTTCAAAACTATATTATTCATGTAAATTACATCAGTAAAATTTACGAAACGTCTATGTATAATGCAAATGGCGCTACCTCCGATTCGGAACCTATTTCTTACAGAGAAGATCCCAGTTAGATTTAAATATATTAATGTACCTACCTAGTACCTATAGTGAATCATTGTTATTTTGAAAACAGTAAGTATCGTGTTTCTAGCTGGTTCTAATCGATATCATCAACATTTTGGTCAACAATCACTTCGGTGTTGTTGTGTTCCTGCGTGTGACTAATTTTTCCAGAGCTCCTGGGGAGGTGCTGCATTAGTTGCTACTAATCAAGCCTTCAAGGTAAGGACGACCCCTGGCTAATGACATCTGATGCCATGCTTCCACACTATAATTTTAATAAAAATTACACTGTGGAATTTCCCTGCAGAGAAAACTGGGCAACGAACCAAAACTCTCTAAAAGCAGGGAGCCTCGTCTGGTACACGGACGGCTCCAAAATGGGACTAGATGTAGGATGTGGAATATATGGTGTGAGTCCAAGAGTCAAACACAGTGTGAATCTTGGTAAAAACGCCACGATATTCCAGGCTGAAGTATACGCCATCATAGAATGTGCAGAAGCCAATCGTCAACGAAACTACAAAAATCAGACCATAATCATCTATTTAGATAGCCAAGCAGCTCTGAATGCCATAAATTCGATTACACTAAAATCGAAGTTGGTGAAAGACTGCGTCGATAAACTGAATGAGCTGGGACAACAGAACAAAGTGTTTCTGAAATGGGTACCAGGACATTCAGGAATCATCGGAAACGAGAAAGCTGATGAACTTGCTAAAGCTGGGGCGCAAAGCCGACAGATTGGACCAGAGCCATTCTGTGGCATTTCAAAGAACCAGGCTATGCAACTACTAAAAGAAAAACTAAAAGTCGAGTCGGAAAAATACTGGCTAAATCAACCAGGCTTAGAACACTCAAAAACACTCATAGTTGGCTACTCGCTCAAATGGACCGAAGAATTGCTACAACTTAGCAGGCCTAGGGCCAGTGCGCTAGTTAGAGCCCTGACTAGACACTGCAAACTAAAAAGACACCAGTTTCATATGAAGCTGAGTGACTCTGATGAATGCAGATTCTGCAAGGAGGAAAAGGAAACACCTCTTCACCTCCTGTGTGACTGTGAATCTCTGATCCACAAACGATGCATCAACCTGGGACGACATATATCCCAACCGGATGAATTAAAAACCCAGAAAGCTAGGAAAATACTAGACTTCCTAGAATCGACCCGGCTAAAGGAGTTTCTCTAACTGGTGGCGAGTCACAATAGATCTAACAGGTCGCAGTGACCACAGTTCACTAGAACTGCATAGCCCCAAGTACCCTAATAATAATAATAATAAATTACGACCCCAGTGGCAGCTTTATTATGCTGTACTTATCGCCTTAAAAGCTAGGACCTCATTACCACTTAACATCAGGTGGGATGAGATCAAAGTTGAAGTGTAATATAAAAATAAACATTCAAAGCCTAAGGCGACTACTCCACTAGCTCTACCCATTATCCAGTTTACTTTATTTTAGATCTAGGTACACACACGTGCATTCAAAGACACACGTATACAATCACACTCATCCACATGAGACTGGGTTTCTTTTATTTTGTTTTTAATTATTTTTGTCAATACAAAAATAATAAATTGAAACAGATTGCTATTCAATCAGTACAATGTTCGTAATAAATCGGGACTGCCAGCCATCAACAACCGCAATATTCCCTTGAATAACATCTCACGAGGGCAGGGATAAGCTGAACACCACCGCTGCCCGGGATCCATTCTCGAGACAGCATTAGCTGAGCTTTTTTCCTTTTGTCTCATTCACGATTCATCTATGTCTGGAACAGATTATGTTATGCGCCCGATACTATTTTACTTTAAACTGAAATTTCTCTCGTTATACAATTCAGCAGAACTAAGGAAGGAAGGTAGAAAGGAAAAGAAGGGAGGAGAAGAGAGAAGAATTTTTGGTTGAGGCGCAAACCGCTACGACACGATATCTAGCAATGGTTAGCAGCTACAAAATCAATTGGAATGTTATCTTGTTTTAACTTGTTATTCAATTTTATATCATATTTAGCCTCAATTAATAGATATCTTTATCAATGTGCAATAAGGAAAAAATCAGCTTTCCAAGGCCACCCGCAATGCAGATAGCTAAATGCTATCACAAAAATGCAGTCTTGATAAAATAAATATATGGTTGTACAGGTCAAGGGGTCTACATAAAAATGACGCTTCAGTTAGAGTGGAGCAGCGAGTGAGAGTGCACGCGTATTATTTGCGGCTATAATTACCTCTTTACTACACAGCTAGCAAAATGTGCACATAAAAACCAGTACGAAGAACTTTTTTTACACCTGGAAACTGTCCTAAAAGAGCACATTTTTGAAAGTACTAAATACTACGCAGAAGCTACGACGATCACAATATCCATTCTAAACTAAACCTGCAAGCTGTGTCTGCCATTTATTAATTAAATGATGGAGGAATGGACCCAAAGAATCGAGCACGACTTCATTTGCGCATGTTATGCCTACTTATATTAAACTAATTCAATGAGGTCATTTGTATGATAAATATTATAAATAGCACGTAATAAAAAATAAATACAAATAATACATTTTAAACAATAAATAATAAATAAAGCACTTATGTTACATAAATCACAAACAGATAAACAAAACCCAAACTCAAGGCAATGTATAAAAACTCTTGTAGAGAAACACAAAAATACGCGAAGGCCGTGGAGTCCCACACCGCAGGGCCAGTTAGGGTTTTTGAGTTTCTTCAAAATATTCAATTTTCGCTACTGCAGCGTGTAGGTACTATAGAAATTGTAAAAATATAAAAGTTCGTTTTCCATATCGATCCGATTGAAAATCGAACCCGGAACCTCAGAGATAGTGCAACGCTCAAATCCGGCTACGGACACCAATTAATAATTATCATTGCATTCACGTTTTATCCAATGCTTGGCGTTATATCACGTGGTCACGCATGCCTGCCCATTTCACTGGCAAATTAAAGAGAGGTAGGGCATAGCGATTTATCGCTCGAACTGGAGCAGCCCGACTGGTGAAATACCTCCACCTTACAGAAGACCGCAGCCAAATAACAATCACTTCTGTGTTGTTGTGTTCCTGCGTGTGAGTAAGGTTTCCAGAGCTCCTGGGGGGTGCTACATTAGTAGCAGGGGTCAAGCCTTCAAGGTAAGGGGACAAGTCCAGTAACAGATTTACTATGCTGTACTTGACGCCCTTAAGCTAGGATCTCATTACCACTTAACATCAGGTGGTATGAGGTCAATCATGAAATGCAATATAAAAAAAATATTTGAGATATGTAATCGATACACTCGACGTACTAAGGATTAGCTATACCGATTTAGATAAGGCTTGTTTATTGTACTGGGTCATGGTAATAATATACTGATTTACAGCCTGAAGATATTACACCAGTATCTATACTAATATTATAAAGAGGAAAGATTTGTACCTATTTTTATATCTTTGTATGTTTGTAATGAATAGGCTCAAAAAGTACTGGGCCGATTTAAAAAATTCTTTCACCAATAGAATGCTACATTCTTTCAATTTGACCGGCTACAAAATTCGATATCCTTGGTAAAATTTGTAAAATTTCAACAGAAAAGCGGGAAAAATTCTCTAAGGCGAAACGAAGTGCGCCGGGACCGGGATATATATATATATATATATATACATATTTTAATCCAAATTTCGAGCTATATTTGTGCGAAATTTCAGGTTTCTAATGAAAAAAATAATCATTTTCCCATATAAACTTTCAAAGGTGGTACTACCCCTATCCCCCCTTATTTTCGAAACAAAAAGTAACCTATTGTTACGAGCTTCGGGTTCGTGACAATAAAAACAGACGATAAAAATTACCAAAAGTCACACTTTAATTGAACGCCACTAATTACAACCTTAAAACGCACTAATTAAAACAACAATCGCTCCCAAGTCGCACTTCAAAATCGCTTTCGAAGTAATCACTTGTATCGCTAATTCAATGCTGTCCCGGTCGAGGTGAATCCCGGCCTTTTATATTGCCGCGGCCGTTCCCGAACCTTCCAACGCAGAAACATCCGGAACATTCGCGCGCAGTCCGGCCTTGACCGAGCGTACGGCCATAGTTCTAGTAAGTTCTGGCGTACGCGTCTCGACTCTCTGAAGTCCCGCCTTTCCAAACTAGATGGCGTAACACTATGTATGTCCGGTCTAGAGGTTCAACGTATATTCTACATATATACCAAATTTCATCAAAATCGGTTCAGTGGTTTAGACGTGAAAGCTAGACCACCGACAGAACAACCAAAAGACCAACAGACAGAGTTACTTTCGCATTTCCAATATTAGTATGGATATCAACATTTTATTCATATCGCCAGTCCTAATAAAAGTGATCATGTGGGATTTCAATCCATCGGGTATCTGGAGAAGTTTGAACCCAAAAACTAACCACAACACTCCGAAAGAAGTTTGGCACTTGTCTCTCGTGACCACTAATTACAAAGCTATGAATTAGTTTAACTCCATCTTACCATGTGAGGGTATTTGTAGCCGTTGTCGAAGACAGAATCGTTCGCGGCATACTGGACCCCCTCAATACCTTCGATCTCAACAGTTTTGTCTTTCGACAGGATCATGTACCTGAAAAAGGGGAACAGTATCAAAATTACATTATAAACCTAAATTCTCAACGTACAAATTTCTCCATAATATTTTTTTTAACAGTTAGTATATTAACTCCTCCCAGCCTGATGGTAAGCAAGAGAGGAATGCACATCGTGATGACAACATATTTGATACCGATATGTCCTATCCGTTAGGATCGCCATACTGGCCCGCAAGGTGTTTCTTCACGCTTTTTTTTTAAGATTGATTTTGGCAATCGCACTTAACACACTGTCCCAGTTTTTTCCACATTACCCATTGATCTTTCAATTCTATTATTTGCAGCGTGATGTTTTATATCCTAAAGCTTTTATCGATAATAAAGTATCCAATACACAAATAATGTTTAAATTCGAACAAGTAATTTCTGATATTAACGCGTTCAAATAAACAAGATCTGTTTTCAATGCATAATCGGATTATTACCCATAGTATGTGTTACATCGGAATTCAGTGTCTAATGAATATTAGTACGCTCGACTGATGCCAGGAACCTTAGGAACAAATCAAGCCAAAGTAATTTATTCCGTGACATCAAACGAACTGGACTTTGGATACGAATTTAGTGGTTACGTTGTTATCGCTAGATAATAGAAGACTTAATACATAAAAATTCATAATCTAATTGTAACTCGGAGCGATAAAATCGTTTTGTAAGGAAATATGGTAGATGATTAACAAGTACTGCTTTTCCTACCAAGTAGATTACCAAAATTATAAATGACTTGTATTTTTTGTATTATATCATCTAAATTTTACATAATCAACATTACGTTAAACTTAGCGCGTCACATCTTCGTCCAGTTTTTCACAAATTGTGACGTAAACACACTCCTCCATAAGATCTCCACTGAACTTTGATGCGCTGTACCATCCCTACTAATAAGTATTATAAATGTTAAAGTAACTCTGTCTGTCTGTCTGTCTGTTACGCTTTCCCGCTTAAACCTCTCAACCGATTTTGATGATATTTGGTGAAATTACGTTGAACCTCAAGAACGGACATAGGCTACTAGAAAATAAGGGGGGGATGGGGGTAATGCCACCTTAGAAAGTGTATATGGGAAAATGTTTATTTTTTAAGTTAGAGATATGAAAGTTGGCACAAATATAGCTCTATTAAAATATTACTACTTTTTGTTTCGAATATTAGGGGAGATAGGGGTAAAACCGACCATAAAAGGATGAAGTCCACGCGAACGAAGTCGCGGGCATAGCTAGTCATCAATAATTACTTGTTAGTTAAACTAAAAAATCGTTTAAATTACAATTAAAAAATCGAACCAACCAAAAATTTAATCATTGTTCGCTTAATTCTTCGAAGCATCATCGCCATTGCAGTTACGCCGTAAATGTAAGTGGCAGTATACAGTTTACCTAGCTATAAAGTAGAATACAAGTATTAAGTAATATGGTAAAAGTAAACCAGATAACATAGCGAGTTTCAGTAAGCGCCAGCAGATGGCGTCAACAATACCTACTCTTTTCATTGTAACAAAATCTTAGATTGCACTGATGATATTTTTTTATGCATTCGCCGAGTGAACTACGAGCAAAACGCCTTCTGACTCACATTTGCATAATTATACAAGTAATCAATCACAATAACAATCTTCTCTTTTGTTTATGACAAGCCAGACACGGAAATATAATGCAGCGTTACCTCTTTTAATGAAAAAATACTGTACTGTAACTAGTCCAAACGACAAAATAAGTTAGATCAAAGATAGTTACTACGATAAAGATACTACAAACGATACGATCAATGTAAATAAATTATACGTAATCATAAATACGTAAGTAAATATTCAAATAAATAAATCCTACTAATATTGAAGTTTGGAACAATTTATGTATATCCGGATGTGTTTTTGTTACTTTTTCACACAAGAATTTACTGAATGGATTTGAATGACATTTGGTAAAAAGATAGATGACATACTAGACCCTTCAAGCGCAAGTCCTATTTGAAATTCGTGCCGAATCAACTTGTGATAAGTAGGTCAAAGACACTTTTTTCCTACCAGGCTATCGATTGCTGCGAAGCCATCATCTTCACCCAACTTTAAAGGTTCTCTCCGTAAAGCAGAAGACTTTCGCCCCTAATAAGAGACACTCACGTGCAAATTTCAGATGCGAAGATGACGACTTTTTCTTGGCCCAGTTCAGGAGCCCAGAGCTCGCCTGTGAAGCCCTGGACCTTCCCGCACACGTCTCTATACATTGTCCAGTAGGAAAACATCGATGGCTGCGAACCTATCATCTTTAACTTTTAAGGTTACCTCAGAACAGAAGTCTCCCGCCCCTGATAAATGTCATACGTGCAAATATCGGATGCGAAGATGACGACTTCCTCTTGGCACAGCTTAGGAGCCCAGAACTCGCCTCTGGAACCCTGGATCTTGCCGCACTTGTCTCTGTATATTGTCCGGTTGGAAAACATTGATTGCTGCGAATCTAGTATCTTTATCTTTCAAGGTTACCTCAGAACAGAAGACTCCCGCCCCAGATAAATGTCATACGTCCAAATATCGGAAACGAAGATGACGACTTCCTCTTAGCACAGCTCAGGAGCCCAGAGCTCGCCTGTGGAGCCCTGGACCTTGCCGCACACGTCTTTATACATTGCCCAGTAGGAAAACATCGATTGTTGCGAATCTACTATTTTTAACTTTCAACGTTACCCCAAAGCAGAAGGCTCTCGCCCCTAATAAAAGACACTCACGTGCAAATATCGGATGCGAAGATGACGACTTCCTCTTGGCCCAGCTCAGGAGCCCAGAGCTCGCCTGTGGAGCCCTGGACCTTTCCGCACTCGTCTCTGTACATTGTTCTGTTGGAATACCGCCATTGCTCAATGTTCCCGAGCCGCGAGAACTCACTGGCGCCGGTGTTCATATTGAAGATGCCGTCGAACTCCATGGAGCCGTTGCGCTGGAAGAGAATAGTCATTTCTGTCATTTCACTGTCAAGTAATTTCTGGAACTCACTTAAGATAATTAACGAAGTTCCAGCAATCGCCAACAAATGGCGTTTAAGGCCTCTGCCATATAATTCTACACTTGAATTTGTCGAGTAAACAAAGAGCTTTAATGAAAAAGCAATTGGGTAACTAGTTCAAACAACAAAGATATTGTTATTTGGCTGGCCTTGTGGAACAATAGTTAGCGGTCCTGACTGAACTAAGTTGAGCTAAGGGTCGTGGGTTCGATTACTACCCCGGACAAATATTCACGAAATATTTGAAAACTCCAGAAACAAAGACACCTTGTTTGAAATTTTGGACGAAGATAGAAAAGATATGGGCTACTTTTGATCCCGAAATAACGCGGGCGAAGTCGCTAACAATAACTAGTTTTAAATATTTCTTGCTCATCAGGCCGCACAAGTGAACTATATTTTTAACCCTCTATAGGGCAGAGCATCTTTTTTTTTCATTGGTTTTGGACCTTCATTCAAATTAGTAAAGTTCAAATTACGGTGGTCATATAGTCGACAGAGCCCTATTAAAAAGGTTTAAAGAAACAGAAAAATGTAATCCCTAGCAGTGTTCCAAAATTTTACCAATCTATCATTTAAAATAGCAGTAAACTGGTGATTAAAAGTACGGTAATGGAACAAATACTGCTCGATAGATTGAGTAACACAATGTAACGATCGGTTGCGTGGGCGCAGGCCGCGGCTTCGGTGCGCCTGACTCGCTTTCGCCGATTATGTAAAGAATTTTACTCGCATTTCCACAGCATGTTCATTAGCGCAGCGATTTATTAATCGACTGTTTTAAGCGTTTCGTGTACGTTTTAATTTAATAAAAAAAATACTTTATAAACCTCTCAAATAAGCGCTAATATGGAATTGGTGGTCTACTCCCAAAATCGAAACGATTAAACGAAAGGTTTCGTTTTTGAAGATCGAAAGATTAGGAATTAAACCGTGGTTTTTGATGTGTATACTAATATTATAAATACGAAAGACGAAAGTAACTCTGTTTGTCTGTTACGCTTTCCCGCTTAAACCTCTCAACCGATTTTGATGAAATTTGGTATAGGTATACGTTGAACCTCAAGAACGGACATAGGCTACTTTTTGTTAGAAAATAAGGGGAGGGGGGGGTAATACCACCTTTGATAGTGTATATGGAAAAATGTTTATTTTTTAATTTAGAGATATACAATTTGGCACAAATATTGCTGGAAACTTGTATTAAAATATAGATTACTTTTTGTTTAGAATATTAGGGGAGATATGGGTCGCGGGCACAGCTAGTAAATAATATTTTGTTTTTTTAAGACGCTGTGTTAGCATTCGAAGTAAATTTGTTACGATTATGAGAATTAAAAAATGTTATCCATGATCGGATCCCACGTACCTATTACGTTTTTGGCAGTCGACCTCCTGGTCCATATTAGCACTTATCCTAACGATACATAAGAGCGGGCAAAAACTGTTTCGTCTAACGTGTCGTTGACTGTACCTATTTTATAATCTCAACATTTTACAATAGCAGCTATCTTAGATTTGAAATTTGTCATAGTCAGGTCTTTTATTTCTTTTGTGTCAATATATTTATTTAACATTTTAGTGCAGCGGCCATCTTGGATCGGCTTTTCCTCAAGCATTAGCTAAAAACCCACAACCTTTCTCGACACGTTTTTTCTGTATGTCCCTATGTATGCTTAGATCTTAAAAGCTACGCAAAGGATTTTTATGCGATTATTTTTGATAGATAGAGTGATGTATGTGGAAGGTTTATATGTATAATCCATACATATTAATGTATGGAAAAGCCGAAGACTTCATTTGTATTTACTTGCACCCGTGCGAAGCCGGGGCGGGTAGCTAGTTTTTAATTAAAAAAGTATATGTGATAACCAAATTCCCGCCACACGGAAGTACCCATTTAATAAAACTACAAATTAAATTATTGTTGTATCAGAGGAAACACATAACTTTTTAAGGCAATGACAAGTCTCTCTTGCAATTTAGATTACATGCAATTATTTTAAGCATTATTATTCAGCGGTAATGGATAATTAAAATATTATAAAATCAAACAATAAAACAATATTACAGTGAAGCTAGTAAATAATGGAGAATCATTTTGTATGCGAACATACTGATAGCAAACAAAGCATTAATGTCAACTTGCAGTACTGAACTTTGTGCCAATTAATCATCACTATAATTTTCGAGGGCGTCATTCTAATTTAAGCGCTCCCGCTTAATATTAGGGTACACATTGCTGTAGTATCTACTATTTAAATATAAGTCGGTTTTCATCTGTGTTAAATTTAAGTATATTTACTGATAAAACATAATATGGAACGTTACATTAGAATTAGTCATATTAGCATAATGACGTGTTTCGTAGATTGCTTATTTTTATTGCCCGCCATTGAAGATACCAATATGGGTGAAATGATGTCAATATTAGCTATAAATAAAGCAACCACATACATTGATTAAAACAAACTGTTTCACTCTTTAACGAAACGATAACTTGAGTTCAATGATGGAAGCCCTAGCCTTGTAGTGAGACATTTCAATAGCCTGATACTTCTATATAAATGCATGCTCACCTCGTAAAACCAGCCGAACTTGTCGTAGGGTATATTGATGGGCAGGTTCGGGAACTGCGCAGCGATGTCCAGCACAGGGTCGTCTATACCCTCGAACAGCCACGAGGACACGTTGGCTTTGAGGAAGAGGTTCTCGTGCTGGGAGCGCAGGAACACGTCTACCAGAGTGTTGATGATACCGCTACGATGCCGCATGGTGTAAGCTATAGTCTATGAAGAAAAAAATACATATAGTTGCTTAATTATTTATTTATCCTACTTATATCCTAAACGTGAATATTTGTTACCCCTTCACGCAAAAACTACTAAATGCATTTGGATAACTCACGGCCAATAGATAGATGAAACACTGGATACACACATCTCATACTCTTTTCCCAAATAACGCGAACAAAGTCATTGTCAACAGCTAGTAATACAATAAAATACTACGGTGATTTAAATAGTTCTCTATTAGGAGAGAGATGATGACAATACATTTTATGAGAATAATTAACAACAAAGGTTCCAATATTTAACCCTGGGGCACACCAATGAAAAAAGGGCGAAAGACGAATCAGTTTCTGCAATTCTTTTAATAATACTGCCCAAAATCTCCAATATTCCAAACGTAAAATAGGAGTCTGAATCAATTTGCGGAAACCAAAACTAAAAGAAGAACGACCTTCTCTTATATATGTACGTTAAGGGGGGTTGGTATAAACTTACCACAATGATGGGATTGATACTGGTGACATCATCGCTGAGGCTGCCGTTTGACATATCAGGCTCGTAGTGCCAGAACCGCTCGTTAAAGAAAGTCAGCGTACTGTTGTGGTTATTCCAGGTCAGGTTCACCTGTTTGAAGAAAAAAGGGGGTTAGTTAGAACACTGACGCCTCTATTATTTTATAGTAAATCTATTAAGATGCTAAGGTGTCTTCGATTTCGGGGTTTTCAAACATTTTTGCAACTAATGTACCACGGACCGTTAAGGTTGTAGTTCTAAGCGCATACGGCAGAGGACGTTTATCGAAGGCTAAGAGGTTAATACAACAGAAAAATTCATCGCCTACGATAACTTGCGGTTAGCTCAGTTGGAAGAGCAGCACGCGCGATACGTGAAGGTCCCATACCGCAGGGGGAGATGACATTTTTTTGTTTTTAAGTACCACGGTTTTGTGTTTGGGGTCCTGGATTCGATTCTCCAGTCGAGCAAAGGTCTGAGATCATTGATCCGCATTTTCTTAGTGTGTTGATCAAGCCCGTATCCATTGTTATAACAATTGTTTTATTCCAATGATGGAGGCCTCTGCTGTGTAGTGAGACATTAAGTAGACTGATACTAAAAAGTAAATTATTATCAAACCCACTCTCAGCAGCATTAACCAAGCCCAAAAAGTTAAAATTCAAGCTACTTCTATCCTGTTTTTTTTTTTTGGTTATCCCGCCTCATAATAAAACTAGTGTCTCTGTAGTAGACGTACTAATTACTATGAATGGCTTCTGGCAAAAAACACCAGAAGACTGGCTGGATCTTGAGTTCGACCATTAAGTTTCGTGCGATCGATTAAAATATTTTCCTTTTATAAACACAGTAGCGGTCCCAGCGAACTTCGTTTTGCCTTAAAGGATTTTTCCGCTATTCTGTTGAAACTTTTCCTGAATTTCCTGTGCTATAAACCTCACGGAGCCCGAGACCTTTCCAACGAATGCAAAATCGTGGAAATCGGTTCGTGCGTTCTGGAGTTATAGCGTCAGGAAGGAAAACCCGACTTATTTTTATATAGTAGATCAATACAATATCTTACATTTAATACAACGTCTTCTCAATAAACAATGAAACATTTGAGTTAATTATAACATACTAGCTGTGCCCGCGACTTCGTTCGCGTGGACTACATCGTTTCATGGTCGGTTTTTCCCCTTTCTCCCTTAATATTCGAAACAAAAAGTAGTCTATATTTTAACCCAAGTTTGGAGCTATATTTGTGCCAAATTTCATATCTCTAACTTCAAAAATAAACATTTTTCCATATAAACTTTCAAAGGTGGTATTACCCCCATCCCCCCTTATTTTCTAATAAAAAGTAGCCTATGTCCGTTCTTGTGATTCAACGTATACCTATATCAAATTTCATTAAAATCCGTTCAGCCGTTTAGGCGTGAAAGAGTAACAGACGGACAGACAGACAGACAGACAGACAGACAGACAGAGTTACTTTCACATTTATAATATTAGTATGGATATCCATTGTCTACAAAAACATAAAAGAAACGATCCAACCGTATGCGGATTGAATTTTAGCAACAGAAGTATGCAATAACCATCTATTAGATACTATAATGGGTTTCTTCAGGTTTCAGGTATAAAAAACAATAAAATTATTGTATTCAAACACAAATTCTTTACCTAAATAAAATAATGCATTTAAAAAATCAGTCTTTCGAATGATGCAATATGACAGCAAATGCATTTTCCTGGTTCATGTTTTTACAATCACAACATGGCAGTTGATGAGGTGTAATTTAGCGCAGTTTCAAAGAAATTGCTTGAGATAAAGCCGATTACATAAATAATGCTTTCTAAGAGGTTAATATACCGATTTACGATTTCCTACTTTAAGATACTAGTGAACATACTTAATTACTAAAACATTAAGGGAATTGTGTACATAAAAAATATTATAAAATTATCATTACAAACCTATAAATAAAAAAATTGTCCCAGGTCACTGCCAAGAAGGCTGGCTGCGTTTCCTCTTTGTATAGCAAGACTTATTTTCTGGCCAAGGAAAAAGCCAGCCCTTTGGTCTGGCTTTTTCCTCCGAAGCATCTTTAAGCCGTTTGGCTAAAGCGTGAAAGAGGCTAAGTCTCGACTCCAAACGGCTCAAATATACAGGTGTTAGTAAGACCTGAATATTTACGCCGTTTGTTCGATTCAGCTGTCGCCGCAGCAGATCCAGCCTCCAACGAAGATTTTGAAAGATGAGACGGCGCGAGAGTGTCGACGCAAGTAGCGTCCCACACTAAAGGCCGTCCCATCTTCCAAGGTATCAAAGTCATACCGTCGGGCCTCTTGCCATCGCTACGTACCAGTCCATTCGTTTCAAGAACGGCTGGTATGAACAAACTGGCAAGAGCCCGACGTATGATATCGTTGAGGCTAGCATGGCGGGGGATTCTCCCGGCGCTTCTGCTGCAGGAAAGGCCGTGGTGACCAAGCGCATACACAGTATCACCGCAAGGGCAGTGATGTGGGACGTTGCAGGGTGCCTCCAAACGGAGAGAAGC
This sequence comes from Glyphodes pyloalis, assembly GCA_037074685.1. Taxonomy (NCBI): domain Eukaryota; kingdom Metazoa; phylum Arthropoda; class Insecta; order Lepidoptera; family Crambidae; genus Glyphodes; species Glyphodes pyloalis. The sequence continues at coordinate 1,521,854 of JAYKKO010000003.1, read as the reverse complement.
AGCAAGGCGGAACGAAGAATTTTCTAAGAGAGTGCCTAAATGAGAAGATGGTAGACTGTAATATTAATTATTCAAATAGCCAAAAGTATGTACAGCATAATACATCTGTTACTGGACTTGTTGCCCTTACCCCTGCTACTAATGTAGCACCCCCCAGGAGCTCTGGAAACCTTACTCACACGCAGGTACACAACAACAAAGAAGTGATTGTTATTTGGCTGCGGTCTTCTGTAAGGTGGAGGTATTTCACCAGTCGGGATGCTTCAGTTCGAGCGATAAATCGCTATGCCCCACCTCTCTTAAAAGTTCAAATTTCAAATTCCTCTTTCAAACAAAAAAATCAAAATCAAAATCGGTTCATATGTTCGGGAGCTGCGATGCCATAGACAGATACACACATACACGTCAAACTTGTAACACCCGGTCGTTTTTGCGTTGGGGGTTAAAAAAAATTGCCATTAAGCATAAAAAATAAATCGCTGGTCATTATTTAATGAACATCAGGTCACATGTCGCGTGCTGTAAAAACCAGTTTTGTATCGCGAGTTCAACGGCCCGGTCACGCAGTGCACTTTTACTTCGAACCAAGATTTGGGCTACTTCAATGTTTATGCCCCTTTCCGTTCGTGGTCGAAATACCGTTGACCTTGCTTTCATACATCAACCTCTGTTAAGGTTAAGATCACCAAGCGGTTGGTTTAGATGTAACTACAGAATCGGTAAAATACCAAGGGCTCCCAGCCAGTAGGGGCATCCGGTTAAATAAGAATCGCCACTGCTGAGAATCGGCCACGGATCTTAATTTTTACGAAGCGCGGCATTAACCTATTGGATTAGGGTTGTGCAGTGAAGTAAATAATGGACGGTAAGTCTGCAAAATGCCAAGAGCCCCTTGTTAAAAGAGAAACCCAACTACCCGGATCTTACTTTTTTTTAGGCAGGGCAAAAACCCCGGAAAATCATTTTATATCATCAAGATTTGCTGAAGTGTGCACTGGTGATTATCAGTGAATAATCAAGTATTTTTTTATGCTTCATAGGTTGCGCTGCCGATAGGGTTGTTCCATTTGAGATCAAAGTCAAAGTAACAGATTTATTATGCTGTACTTGTCACCCTTAAGCTAGAAGCTCATTACCACCTCATGCTTGTGAACAGGTGCCACCTTTGGGGACTGGTCTGCTCCAGTTTGCCTATTAAAATAACTTAATGCTTTTGTTCACTCATCAAAATAAAACTATATGACTTGATCCAAAGTGTTCTACACATAGCTATAAGTTAGATACTGGCACTGTAACTGATCTGCTGAGTTTCTTACCGGTGTCTTCTCGGTAGATATAGGTTCCGAACCGGAAGTAGAATCACTTTGCATTATATACAATGACGATTCGAAAGTGTTATTATATGTAACCTACTTGAATAAACAAATATTGAATTTGAATTTGAATTTGACTTAACATCAGGTGGGATGAGGTGAATTTCGAGGTGCAATATAAAATAAAAAAGTAACATATTTCATTGGTCACATAAGTTACACATAACACGTTTGAACTACCACGGACCTCTAACAGTATAATTACGCCACTCGGGTCCAACTTAAAAGTCTATCTGCAGTACCTACACATATAAAATATGCAACACCTACTCAAATATGCAACGAATACAAATGCACATTAAACCTTATCATAATCAAACTGATTTATATCTTCATAGGTATTAAGGAAGAATAATTGTAAGTGATACATTCTTCATCAAAAAATACAGTTCAAAATAGTATAGTACTAATCTAAAATGATCACCTGACAATACATTAGGTATATGCAGTGCTAAATCCAGATAAGGGAACGAATATTTAATCAGAATTTAAAGCATTCATTTATATCTTCTTACTGCACACCTGGAGACAATGAGAATTATGAGATTATAATATGTATATCTAATGATTAATTTTAATCAGTTCCTACTGCATAGCTCTACCCAATATACATCAAGTTTTAAGATAAGACTTTACATTGCATCTCATGTGCATCAAGCATATTAATTGTAATCTATATATATAAAAGAAAGTCGTGTTAGTTATGTCACCGTAAGATTGTAAAAATCGTTAGATTACAATCTATCTCGCGAGAATGTAAACTGTCGACAGATTGTGAACCGTAACATTATGATTGCAATTTAAGGCCCAATACGAAGAGAATTAGCGAAACTTCATGTATTTCTGTTCACTACAACGATGACCTCAAGTAATTCTAAGCATTAAATCACTTTTTGTACGTTTATTCAGATATTTTACAAGGTCGCCGCCTTCTTGAAATTTTAAAATAAATGAATATATAAAAATTATACCGTTTTTAAAAAATGTTAAAAAATGATTTCTTCAAATTATTTTTCTTCCAAAACTCTGTAAATATATATTTAGAAAAAAATATTTTTACTAAAAAATGTTAGGATTGTGATTCCAAAGGTCGCCGCCTTCTTCATTTTTTATATAATCTATTAGTTATTAAAATAATTCATTTTAAACACAAACGCCTGATTAAATTGCATAATTCTTAGATTTCTTATCTTAGATAAGTTTGCCGTTCATGTGCTTCGATGGGTAGTGTTGACAGGTGACTGCAGTTAGTTGTCTGTTTTGAAAATAGTAAATAAATTGGTTTACACGCGTAGTCTTTACTATAACGGTGAAATAATGTTAGGAAAAGAAATAAATATTACCTAAGGGCTAAAATAAAAAGAGTTTATTACAACAACGCAGCTCGAATTGCGAAAATTCCATTTTGAGATTATATTTTTTGTAAAATACTTTTTTGTTCGGAGGCTGCTTAGGCTGCATTTTTAGGGTTCCGTAGTCGACTAGGAACCCTTATAGTTTCGCCACGTCTGTCTGTCTGTCTGTCCGTCCGAGGATAATCTCAGAAACCGTTTGCACTAGAAAGATGAAATTTGGTACAAATATGTATATTAATCACGTCAACAAAGTGCAAAAATAAAAAAAATTAAAAATTTTTTTTTTAGGGCACCCGCTCTGCCGGTGATGTTGTGGTGGTTCTTAAAAAATTTCCCACAGCATTACCATTAAGGCGATGAGGTACCCCGGGGGGTTTTAGTGGGTAGGCCTGTCCTTTTTAGGGCAGGAGAGTCCCACACACGCCGTCACCTCCCTCGGGTGACGGTACGGTACGGTACGGTGCGCCAAGCATTTCCCCCCGCACAAAAAAAGAAAGGGTACCCCCTCTACACGTAAATTGGGGTGTGATTTTTTTTTTATTTCAATCCCAACATGTGATGTATCGTTGGATAGGTATTTAAAAATGAACAGGGGTTTACTAAGATCATTTTTTTATATTTTAAATATTTTGGGAAATAATCGCTGCAAAAGAAAATAAAATTGTGTCCCCCCCCCCCCCCCCTCTAACTTTTGAACCATAAGTCAAAAAGTATGAAAAAAATCTGGAATATAGAACTGCATAAAGGCTTTCTAGGTAAATTATTTTGAACATGATGGGTTTAACTAAAGTTGTAATTTAAGGATACTTAAGTATTGTGATGCTTTGAAAACTACGGAACCCTACACTGAGCGTGGACCGACACACTTTTGGCCGGTTTTACTTATTTACAATAGCCAAACTGATCATTTATACGTTTCTAGGCAAGTGAGAAACTCAAAAATGCAAATCGTCGACGCGCGTGCAATACCGCGTATGTAGCATTTGCCATAAAGATTAAATTTGTCTGTTATTTCATATTATTTCAATCCAAATTAGAACTTACGGGTAAATGTCATTACACGGTATTGCACGCGAGTCGACGAAATATCACAACCGAGTCGGAAAATAATGAACAGAGGAAGTGCAAACACAGAGACGGCAAATAATGTCATATATTGTCATAGGGGTATGATTGACTGCTTGGAATTGTCTAGTAAGAATTAACACACTCAAGACCTAACCCCCACTATGGAGAAAACAGAATGAAGTTTTTAATTTTTTATTTTTGCAATTTTTACAACGACATTTTGTAAGACTCACAAGAACAATAATTTCAAAGTACGTAAAGTTATTTTTCGTACGTAAGAGCTCTTGCCCAAAATTTTTTTTTTCGTTTTTTTCGTTTTAATGGCCTATGATACGCCTACACATTTTTTTTTTTGGAAATTTTGGACTTAAAATAAGACTTTTATAGCACAAAATTCGTTTATTGTAGGTAAATTAAATACCTTCATATCACATGAATAACAAAACACGCGTCTATTGAACATAGCTGGGCACCGTTAATCAAATAGTTAACTTCGTTAATCGTTAATCCGTTAATAAAAAAGTTAGCTTCGGTCATCGTTAAAACGTTACATTTCTGAAGAATTAACGCAAGTTAACGTTAATTGTTAATCCGTTAAAATATAATCCAAATAGATGAATGAATGGTTATCGATTCTCACCAGGACCTGGAATCCAATTCCATGTCTTTGATTATCCGAGTCCATGGGGTTTGATCACTGCACTGCTCAGTACATTTTTTCAATTTACCTAATAGGTACTAGCTGTTACGACTACGTTCGCGTGGACTACAGGGTTTTCCATATATATGTCGCAGTCATCTGGTTGAAACAGCTATTTGATTGAATCACTAGCGTGTTTATTAAATGACGACATTTAATTGAATGACTAGGCCGAACGTTGAATGAATAAGACTCACTGAACGTCCAACAAGTTAGCGGATTGTAACATAGCTCTTTGAACATAGCGGACGTAATCAGTCAGGTAATTGTAATTTAGTTTATTTTTTTTCCACTGCGGCAGATATAATCGAATAGCACTGTGTTGATAATTTTTAGAGTGAAATTGAGATATAAAGTGATTTATTCGTAAAAAAATATTTTTTTAGCCTAATTGTCTTAAGACTTAAAATTGTTAAAACATTAAAAATCTTATTAGGGTGTGTTATGTCATGTCTTCATTTTTTTTTATCTAAATTTAGTTATCTTTTAAGTGGTGAACTTATGGTCACCTTAATCAAACACTAAATGACGTTCAGTCAAGAAGTTGAACGTTATATTAAACAATTTGACGAGTTGTCCTTTAGTCATTCAATTAAATGTCGTGATTCAATGAACGCGCTAGTGATCCAATCAAATAGCTGATTAAACCAGATGACTGCGACATATATATATCTATTTTCATGTTCGCTGTTAGCCCTCCCCGTCTCCCCTAATATTCAAAACCAAAGTAGTCCATATTTAAGCCAAGTTTTGAGCTATGTTTTGAATGTTGAGTTTTGTGCCAAATTTCATATCCCTAATTTAAAAAGTAATTATTTTTCCATATTAACTTTTACGGGCGGTATTGCCTCTTTCCCCCTCATTTTCAAAACAAAAAGTAGCCTATATCCGTTCTAGAGGTTCAACGGTTACCTACCCATACCAAAAATCATCAAAATCTGTTCAGTGGTTTAGGCGTCAAAGCCGGACAGACAAACAGACAGACTGAGTTACTTTCTCATTTATAATATTAGTCTAGATTTTAACTTGGTAAGTAAAGTGATTTTTAATTAAAGGATTTGTTGTTTATCTCATAAACATTCTGCATTAATATAATAAAACTTTGAAAATGCATTACTTCTTATTTCATCTCTTTTTCTTTACTTTAAATGTTATTACATACTTTTTCCTTCTTTTCCATACACTTTTCCATAAATCTACAATTAATTAGAACATTTTATGGTTCTTTTATAGTTTAGGCAGCGAAATAAGTAACTTTTCTGGTTGATTTTTTCCACCTTGTCTCCGAAAAACCCAAATACTTTATGAAACCAAAAAAATTTAGCCTATATTACTCTTGAATAATGTCGCTTTTGAATGGTGAAAGAATTTTTAAAAACGGTCCAGTAGTTTTTGAGCCTATTCATTACAAACAAACAAAGTTTTCATCTTTATAATATTAGTCTAGATTATCCACACGCAAATGATCACTGTCAGTAATTTATGGAGCGTTCGAGTATTACGTAACGTAATTTGGGGGGGGGGGAGGGGGGGACTATGTTAAACGTTACGAAGCGGTCCAATAAAAACTTAAGCCAAACCGTACGGTTTCCGGAGAACCCTTCCCGATCCGACATGTTGAAATCAAATTAACAAAATGAATGTATTCGCAGCTTTCTCACTCGCACTCGCTGCCATGCAGTGAATAGTAGGCATTGGATGAACGATTAACGGACTTCCTGATTATTAACGGAAGTTAATGAGTCCATTAACGGTTTTTAAAGTTAACTTAAAAGTTAATCCGTTACTCAAAATGTTAACTTCGTTAATTAACGATTAACGGATTAACGAGTTAATGCCCAGCTATACTATTGAATATATTTGTTTCTTTGAGTACACAAAAATAAACGTGTTAAATCAATCTGCCGCTTGTGTCTAACCTTTCCTCTGGGTAATAGCTCCTTTAAAAAAAAAAGACACGATTATTCGTGTAAAAATGGAAGTTACTTTTATTAGTTATGCTTCATTGCAGACCGCAAAAATTTTAATACAGCTATCCTAATATAGAATTATTATCTTTTACTAATCTGTAGAATAACCGTGCACCGTTTTACTACACTTGTTTATGCTTCATTTATGACACGAATAAACGTGCAGTGATACATTTCTGTTAACAAGTCACAAATTTTTCACTAGAATAATAAAATTATATGTTTTTTCTTGAATACTGAGAAAATCGATAGATTTATTTTCTTAAAAAATATATGAGCTGAAATATGTTTAACCTTTAATATAATTTATACATTAAATATATCTATTCATTACGTCATTAAAGTAATGTGATTTCAAACGTTTTTATGGTTCCTGAAAAGTTGTTGTTTCGTTTGCACGTTTATTCGTTGGAGCCATCGATATGTTTGTATGTATGTAACGAATAAAGTACAAAATTGATAATCTATTGGTACTTACTAATATTACAAAGTAGTAAGATTTAATAAATTAATACGTACGCAATGCTGTCTCTATTGTATTAGTACTACATGGCATTCGCTCGTACTAGCACCGCACACTCGTGCTGCGCTAGCACGAGCTAATGCCAAATGCGTTCAATAGATGGCGCGCGGTTCGCCGCGAAACGGGTAATGTCAATTGCTTCGTATTGGGCCTTAACGCATTATTTTTCGCTATATTGTAATCTATCGATGGGAATCGGTCAAATTGTGAACTGACGTAGAATGAAATGCATCTCGCGCGCTGATTGGTTGAGAGTTATGTGCCCCCGCCGCCCCGTCATTCGCCATATTTGTTTGTTATTTCGTTTGTTATTTCGTTTGTTGTCTCTATACAAAAGTATTTATGGTATGTTTAAAGGACTAAATATTTTTTAAAAGAGTTTCTTAAAATTTTCCAATTTTAATTTGTGTTAAAAGACAAAATAATTGTTTCATTTTATTGTAATTTTCAATTAAAATTTTGAGTTTTTGAAGCATAAATATTTCGGTACAATTATTTCTCAACGTATGTCAAGATTATTGATTACCTAGTAAATAGTAAATAAATACTTGAAGATTTTTTGAAGTGCATTTATTTTATTTAAACGACATCTCTATTTCTTTAAATAAAATAAATGATTTGAATTGAATTTCATTCCTAACTTTACGCGGACATAGAAAGGCTGGTCTTGATTGGTTGCTCATACAATAAACCGACCAATACGGAAGAGCTTTCGGACAGTTGACAGTTTGACGCCGGACAGATTGTAATTTAACGGTTTCACTTCGATAGATTACAATAAAACGAAAAATAATCCGTTAAATTGCAATCCCCAGTTACGGTTCACAATCTGTCGATAGTTTACAATCTCGCGAGTTAGATTGTAATCTAACGATTTTTACAATCTTACGGTGACAGTTACACTATTTATAACTCAAGAACGGCTGAACAGATTTGGCTGAAAATTGCTGGGGAGGTAGTTTAAAACCAGGAGAAGGACATAGGATACTTTTTTATTAATTTGTTTTTGCTTTTTTAAGACATTTATTGCCTCTAAAGCGGAACAAAGTTCGCCGGGTCTCCTTAGTTATAAAATACAAGTAAAATTACACCCAAAAGTGACCAATAAATGTAAAGATAATTTCGTCATGATACGTTTCCTGCAAAATTATGAAAGAACAATTAAACGATTATCTATGCGCGTTAATTTTTTTTAATAACGGTGACACATTGAATTGGATTGCTCCATAACGTCATTAGTGGGTACATTTTTTACCCACCAGGGACGTAACAAGCCCTTACCCTGCAGCTTAGCATCGTTAAAATCTCAGATTTTTTTAATTAATTTGAAAATGTAAAAACACGTGCCTTATATTTTTGTAAGAGATTTTTGTAAGGGCATAGCGATTTATCGCTCGAACTGGAGAAGCCCGACTGGTGAAATACCTCCACCTTACAGAAGACCGCAGCCAAATAACAATCACGTCTGTGTTGTTGTGTTCCTGCGTGTGAGTAAGGTTTCCAGAGCTCTTGGGGGGTGCTACATTATTAGCAGGGGTCAAGCCTTCAAGGTAAGGGCGAAAAGTCCAGTAACAGATTTATGATGCTGTACAGCTGTACTTGTCGCCTTTAAGCTAGGACCCCATTACCACATAACATCAGGTAGGATGAGGTCAATCTTGAAGTGCAATATGTAAAAAATACTATTTAACAAACTAAGAATAATCTGGTATTTCTGACCCAGTCCACTTCCCTTGTTGATCTCAATTAGATTGGCCGCCTTAGCCGCAAATCGGTTGGTTATAGAGTTGTTATGATAAGCAAAGCGTTCATTACTAAACCAACCGACAAACAAGTAAAAACCAATGAACGTCACAATGAGCAGTCAATATTTTGATGAAACAACGTCGTTTGTTGTTTTATATTGTGTCGATACTAATTTGGCACAAGGATGACCTACAAATGTTTTCTTTACCTTATCCGCTTGCGAATCACGGCGTAAAACGCTTACATAATGCTTAGTCACAACATTGCAAATGGCTTCTTACATTTTAAAGCCAAGGGCAATGCGAAATGAATTATGTTTTAACTTAGTTCACGAAGAGAGGCGATGGAATCACTTATGGTTTGTTTTGGGTAGGCAATGTTGATGTTTTGGTATCTACTGTTATCAAGATAACAAAACCAACGCCTTTCGAGTTTGCGCCTTAAAGTGATCCCTCATCGGGAGCATTCACGTGTAATGTAACGTTGCATACTCAAGCATTACAACATTGAAGGAGGAGAGCGTTACAATGCGCACTTTGTCATTATACAAAATGTATTTACATCAGTGAAGGAGAACTGAGCATTACAATGCGTACAATGTCAAATTAATATTGCCGCAATCAGCACAATGGCCGATTTATCTGACATTATGGAAACAACTAAATCGGAATACCCGCGAACGGTTGTCGGTCTGGGAGGTAGTATTTTAATGTAATGCTCAAAGTCGCATCTGTTATGTTACATTACACGCGAACGCTCGGGCAGGGTGGTAGTATTGTAATGTAATGCTCAAAGTCGCATCTGTTATGTAACATTACACGCGAACGCTCGGGCAGGGTGGTAGTATTGTAATGTAATGCTCAAAGTCGCATCTGTTATGTTACATTACACGCGAACGCTCGGGCAGGGTGGTAGTATTGTAATGTAATGCTCAAAGTCGCATCTGTTATGTTACATTACACGCGAACGCTCGGTCAGGGAGGTAGTATTTTATTGTAATGCTCAAAGTCGCATCTGTAATGTTACATTTACCGCAAATGCTCCCGGTGAGGAAGCACCTTTAAGTATAACCTGGTCAAGACCAGGCGTTACACTTTGACTCAGTTGGAAGAGTAAAATGCGCTATTCAAAAATGGCTCTTTCAAAAATACTCTTATAGTGTCAACGAATTTATCAATTGTTAATTTTAATATGTATATACTTAAGATACTAAAAAGACAAATACAAATCAAGATACCACTTTGTAACATCTTTTTTCGTCATATTTTTATTACTTGGCGCTGTTACGAATAACAGCACTGGCCTAATAAGTTTTGACCTTAACAATTATTGTAAACATAATAAAAAGATGTCTGTTGTTCTTCTTTTTAAAAAAAATAAATAAATCTTCATGTATCACACTGTTTTATGCAAATAAGTAAATAAATGTTAATCTGTGGTTCTGTTACGTGAAGGTCATGGGTTCGAATCCTACACTGCCAGGGGAGATGACATATTTCTGTGTCTTTAAAATAGTTAAACCTCAAGTTTGCAGAGTTAACCCTCCATTTTAAAACTAACTACTGCTCCTCATTATCATAAATTGGTTTCAGTATATGTAGTGTTCGCAGACCAGACCCATGTTTACTTATCAGCCATGCATAATCAAGCGACGTGACCCAAATTTAAAAAAAACTAAACTAAACTGTTTGGGTGTAAATCGGTCAAGAACATAATTTCCAACGCGCATATAAATATGTAAACATAAAACTGTTAAACAGCGAATTAGCACGTTCACTCGTATAATAAGGTAATAATTAGTCATGGAGACTCTACAAAGTATGGTATTTTTGTGCATCCCTACTAATATTATAAATGCGAAAGTAACTCTGTCTGTATGTCTATTACGCTTTCCTGCTTAAACCTCTCAACCGATTTTGATGAAATTTGGTATAGGTATACGTTGAATCTCAAGAACGGACATAGGCTACTTTTTATTAGAAAATAAGGGGGGATGGGGGTAATACCACCTTTGAAAGTTTATATGGAAAAATGTTTATTTTTGAAGTTAGAGTAGTATGAAATTTGGCACAAATATAGCTCGAAACTTGGATTAAAAGACTACTTTTTGTTTAGAATATTAGGGGAGAAAGTGGTAAAACCGACCATGAAAGGATGTAGTCCACGCGAACGAAGTCGCGGGCACAGCTAGGTAGTTATAAACGGTCACAAGCCAAATGCGCTGCTTATACAGGAATATTTTTTAATTACCAGAAAAATTTTAACCACAGTATCAGTATCAGTTACTTATTACATTTATGTATTTATAAATAAAAAAACGGACTAAGTAATTTATCTCTTTAAAAGAAGTAAATAGCAGGCAATCTATCATTTTACTACGACTAGCGCGCATCAATACTACGTTTTCATTGAATAATCGCATCGTTTCCCTGTTTACGCACACACACTCATAGCGCGGGTGTGTGGCGGGAGAGACGCAGCGGGGGCGGCGAGGCACGGCTCGGGCGCAACCCCTCAACCCCGCGCCCGCGCAACCTACTAGTTTCGTCTTGACCGTTGACCGTGACCTACTTAACGTCACATGACACGCGCGCGCGAAATTAATCACTGGACTGAGAATTATTTCTTGTGGACCAGGCCACACGGTTCGTTTTACGTGAGTAGACATGCTCAAGGACGAGGAAGACCGGCGCTCTCACAACACTTGTACGACGACGTGGTTGCGTACTTCGAAGAAGACCCGCGAGGAAGCACTAATGATGCCGCTCGTCAGTTTGGAATATGCTCATTACTCCGCCTGGAAAATAATTCATTCGGACGGCTTGCATCCATACTACTACCAAAAATTACAACATCTGACGTCCGTGGACCGAGCGCCAAGGATTGCTTTGTGTAATTGATTGTTAAACAATCCTAACGCCAATGTATCGTTTTCGAATGAATGCCTGTTTACGCGGATTGGAGTCAATTTTTTATTGAGATTAAGTGAAGTGTTTATGTTAGTGAACCAAACACAGTTGAAGTGTTAAGCAGTGAATTTAAGACGCTTTTAACCAAGTGCGACAACAACAAAATGTCCTTATTTCTGTAAAAGGAAACTGACATAAAAGGGCGCGCCTGTGCATTGATAATGAAGGTAAACATTTTTAACAATTATTAAAATCCGTGTAGGTAGATGTTGTGTAGATTTTAGGACAATACAAAAGTAATGCACACACTAAATAGCTCTTTAAATACGCCAAGATTCGTTTCAATTGTAGGTTAGTAGCTACCTAGTTATGAAAACGTGATATTTTCGACAAATAAGTAGATACCTAATAACTAAAACGTAACGTAACGTGTTGCAAAACGTAACGTGTCTTTCCTAAGCAAGAAAAAGTATTAAGGGAGAGTTAGATTACAAAATGAAAGTGTTTTGACTAATTTGATTATTATTACGCTTACGCGCGGAAGCGCCCTTTTGGGGAACTCAGCTGAGTGGGCGTTGTCAGTGCACTCTCAACCTTATTCCGATTCTATGTTAATTTGTTTTTCTTTGAGAAAGGTAGTAAGGTAGTAGGCAGTAACCTGCGATAGTGAAACAAGATGTCGTGCGTATTTCATTGACATGTTGCGTGCCAATAGTTTCATTGAGTAAAAAGACGGATGTCCACACATTTTTTGTCAATTTCAGTAAAAAACAAAGCGTAATAACTCAGTCAATTTTAATCGAAAAAAAAATCGGTTTGCACTTTTACAATTAAGACCTTTGTCTACATACGTGATTAAATTTTTTATGGTAAATAAAAAATAACGGTGTATATCATACTATATTAATATTATAAACATAGCAACAAGTATCATAATATAAATTACTTACTTATGGAGTGCAATAAATAATATGAATATGAATATGAAAGTTTAAATTGGAGTTGATAGAATTAAAGGTAAATTGCGGTTTACGATTTATGACGTATTAAAAAACTACTAACTAGATCTCGTTCAAACTAATTTCCGGTGGGAGTTTGCATGGTAATGTACCTACATTATATTGTTTTTGGTTTTATAATTTTCTTATTTTAAAGTTATAGGGGGGACACATTTTACCACTTTGGAAGTGTCCCTCGCGCAAACTGTTTAATTTAGAAATAAAATGATATTATAAACCTCATTTTTAAGGACCTATTCTTAGGTACCCCACCCTTATTAGTTTGAAGAAAACAAAATTTGAGTTTCTGTTTTAAGCATGGGCAGCCCCTAAAATGTATTGTAATGATTCTCTATTTTTGTGAAAATTCTTAATGCTGTTCACAGCATACATCCACATACCAAGTTTCAACAGTAAAGGTCTTTTAGTTACGAAATAGTAGCTGTGACATACGGACAGACAGACAGACTGACAAACAGAAAGACAGACAGGCATGACGAATCCATAAGGGTTTCGTTTGTCGCCATTTGGCTGCGGAACCCTAAAAAGGGTTACTAGATAAAACTCCATCTCCTTACCTTAGTGTGTGACTCGCGGAAGACGTACGGGCCCATCTGCACCATCTTCGGCTTGTCGTCCGTCCCAGCCAGGAGTTCGTTCACATTGGATATGTTGAAGAAGAAACACTCCAGATACATTGGGATTGGCGTCTCTCTCCAGATCCCGAAAGATGTGGAGTCCTCAGTCACTATCATCATCTGGAATAGAGGACAGAGTAAGAATTTTACGAAAGTAAAAAGTATATAGTAAGTTGTACTATAAATCTACCCAACCCACCCAACCAAGGGGACTGGTCTGCTCCAGCTTACCTCTTAAAATCAAATAATACTTAATACTTTTTTCACTCATCAAAATAAAACTATATGACTTGGTCCAAAGTGTTCTACACATAGCTATAAGTTAGATACTGCTACTGTAACTAATCTGCTGAGTTTCTTACCGGTGTCTTCTCAGTAGATATAGGTTCCGAACCGAAAGTAGAATCACTTTGCATTATATTCAATGACGATTCAAAAGTGTTACATGTAACCTACTTGAATAAAGAAATATTTGAGTTTGAGTTTGAGTTCAAGTACCCAATAGAACAATGCTTTCAGAGCGCTGATGGGGCTGCCACGCTACTGCAGTGCTTCGGGGATGCTAGCGACAGCTGAGGTAGATAGCTTTTCTGCCATCATTAGAAACCGGATCGCATCTCTGATGCATCGAGTGCGTGGCAGCTCAAACAACCTCCTGAGGACAGGCTGGGAGGTTGGACGTGCACAGTGCTATAATGCAGCACTGAACACGTGTTCACATTACCAGGGACACTTCTATCACGTACAATCGATGTGCGTGATAGTACTTGTGCGTTTTTTTACATATTTGTTTCATTACTAACATAGTTTTTTAAGGTTAATTGTTACTAACACTATGATGTATGTCCGAAATAAATGATTTTTATTTTGTTTTATTTATTTTTAAATCTATCAGTGGTTCTTAGCTGGTGGTCCTTGGATGCATTTCAAGTGGTCCGCGAAGCGATCCTAATAAGTGTAACGTGATGCAATGAGTCGAATAGAAACAACGCGAAGTCGCGCGTAGCACGAGTCCGGGTTACCGAGCGTCACTTGTAGTTACTAGGTGGTCCCCGGCAAGACAAATATTTGGTAATATTTTTTTATTTTTTCTTTCATAAGAACATTCACCTGACAATAACAAACACAAAAAAATAAAAACTTGAAATTGGTCCAGCCGTTCACGCGTGATGGCGTGACCAATGGAAATAGGGATTATTTTTTATATATTCAGCAAATTCAAATATAAGTAAAGATAGGATGACTAAGCCTCATGAGTAAGCGTTTACATCGTTGACAGCCAAACTGATCCATGTGAACTTGTAACAAAACAGTTCGTAACATTTGACCTATAAGAAATTAACAATACCTACTATGACTAAGTAAGTAGATACTCTCGAACAAATATAGACTTTGGCCGTGTATATTCTTGTGTCATAGCAAATAAATTGAAAACAGTAGGAGATAATTTAGGTAAATACATTCAGAATCATAATTAGCAATTCAAAACAAACGCACAAGTATCCATCTTTTTACCAGACTACGAAAACCAAAAACAGATTTTTTACAGTATGAATGTATCTTTATAAATTTTAAGATAATAGATGAACATAAAAATTTACTACATTTAAAACCCTACTATCTTACTAACATCAGTAAACGCAAGATTTTGTTAGAATGTATGGATGTCATGCTTGTTACTCTGGATGAAATTTGGTAGAAGTAATTGACATGAGATTCTAATTTAATATAGGATTAAAAATAGGGTATTTATCCAGAAATATTTATTTTCTCCACATTCTAAAATTGTACCTAATTGATGACTAATTCTGCCAGTATGAAGAGTTACGAAGGGTACCTACAGATAGCATTTGTAAACGGATGCCGATAATGGTAGTATTTACTTGTCGGGAAGTTTGTTCTGTCAATACAAATAAACCTATGCGCCCGACAATCTTTATGAATCATATCGATGCCCAGCATGCGACAAAACTTCAATTCACTCACATAAGATTACTGTAATATTTATTAATTAGGTGGTAGCAAAAACACGAGAAATTAAACTGAATTTTATCGAGTTTTGTTGAATTGAAAAAACTTGATAAGATTTACTCGCGTGTTTCGTTCTAAGGCTACTGTTTTTTTTAATTTTGCCGGACATCGTGGTTATTGCTCCGCTATTTGATTATTACGTCATTAAAACAAGAGTATATAAATCCATGTTTCAAAAACTTTACGCTTCACCGAACATCGTAATTTGCATCGTTACAACAACCTCTGCAGGACAAAACTCTTTACTCTATAACATAATTAAATACCTTACCCTCTTCAACTGAGTCATGAAAATGGGTGGCCAGTAGGCGGCCATGACCGCGCCTACGACCACCAGGCCGGCTCCGAAGCCGAGGAACAGGCAGCTCTGCAGTCCTAATGCTACCATTTTGTCAACTTAGACCTGAAGGAAAAACAGAAGTACATTAATGTTTAGGTACATTCACAATACCTATGCTTCGTTGGAGCAGTGGAAAACGCTTATGGGCGAAAGTTCTGACGTTCAATTCTCGGTTCGAACTTCTGTATGTTGGTTTGGGTCTGGGTGTTATAGGTTGACGTCCCCATATTCTATCCATCGTCTGGTACTTACAGTACAATCAAAATCAGAACATGGAAAACACTAACAGATACATACTAGTTATGATATGTATGTCCACAAAATGAGGTGATACATAGTCAAGCCAAAGCAGTTATGCCCAGTAGCCCCCGCCGGTATTACCCCCATGGGGGGCAATATGTAAAAAAAATGTCCTAGTTGCCATTGTGCTCCAATTTGAGGTGGCAATAAAGTTTTAAATATCCCAGTCTTTCTTTAGGTCTCCAAAGTGGTCAAAAGTGTATTAGTTGGAGGTGCTTTTTAATGGAAATAAATTCCCATTATTATGCAAATAATTGTCCGCCCAATTGTCGTATTTAAGAAACCAGCTCATTTCACCTTCCTAATTGCACAAATGGAAACCATAATTTGAGATCAGGCCGAAACTTCAGAATCAACTCAAATACGAAAAGTCTATATTTCATCTCTGTCAACATAATTAAGGTAAGAAAGAGACAGGACACAGTTCCTGAATTTATATCCATATCAGACGTTTTGTGAATATGAAGGCAGTTTCAACCTAGGATCCAGTAAGTACTTAAAGACCATAGGGGAATTTAAGTATAAAAATTTACAAATGAAACAATTTTAATAACATAATGTGGCATATTTTGCATACCTAAAATGCATCCTTTAATAGAATATTTTTTAGGAGCAAGAGGCAGGCATGGTAAAGGTCATGTTTTTGCACCAAAAAGTTGTTTTTAAGTCATATACTAATAATGATCAAGTCCGATGCATTACCATAACCGCTTTCCCAATGAAGAACATAAAATATAATATCTACAACCTTCTGTTTACACATATTCAGAAGTTGGCAGTAAAATTTAGTTACTGTTTTGTAGATTGTTTTTAAACATTTATGTATTTTAATGTCTGTATATGTCCAAAATAAAATAAAGGATTTACTTTTTTCGGGTAAACATTGTAAAAATTATATTTAAGTAAGTAAATAACTTTTGTATATAGTTATTAAACAACATCACAACTTTGGTGTACCTAGGTACCAAAAAGTAAATGGTAAATATGTGTACTATACACTCAGACATATATCAACCGCCAAATTATTGGATCAACACACAAGAATGCTCCTTTTCGACTATCAGGCCAGGGAATTCTTATCAATTTACAGTCAGGGCCAATGGTGGCCAAGTAAAGGTGGCTTAATGAATAGTATGGCCCATCACTCATAGTTGAGAAAATGCCTGTACCTATCCAATTAGAGTGATAAAAAAATCCCTAAATATTCTTAAATACAGCCAATATTAAGTATTTTTTCTTAAATTTGTAATAGAAGTAAACTGAATCAATTAGACAAAACAGGTAATTGAATTAATACAACAAATTATCATTTTCAGAATAAAAGTAATTAATAGGTAACGATACTAAATATGTTTCATCTGTCTTACATCGAAAACAAAGGCAATATCTTAAACATAGTGATAATAACATTACAAAGAATTGGATAACGTAAGTTTACCCTTACAACTGTCATATAATCAGTTTCTGAGCTAATCAAATAAACTAAGTCATGAATAATTTAAAATTACTGCTACTAAACATAGACGAGCTACCCTCATAAATTCAACAAGTCATTGACAGTATGTAACGAAAATGCAATTCATTAGCGCGTTATGTGCCTATTAATAAAATTCAAAATATTGTTATTTTCTAATGGTAAATATCTATGAATGAATGGAACACTCACCTAGTATTATCACAAAAAGCTATAGGCATCAAATCACAGCAGTTATTAATAAATTCACAAAACTTTACTCCACTTGTTTAGTCAAAAGTTCTGTAATTTTCAACACATTCTACGCCTAAAACACTGCGCATTTCGACATCAGTGGCGTTATTTAACAACTTTATTATACTATAAAACATCAAACATAGTTAATAGAACTTCAAAATAAATTAGTACAAAAACAACGTCCACACGCGATAAAACTTTCGCGAGTACAAAATGAAAACAACTAAATCATATGGTAGCAAACGTCATGATGACATTAATAATTTTGTCACTTTGACATTACAAGCAGTCCGAATCAGTCTCATCTCAGATGGTCATTGCCGTGCGCGGAACGTGAATAAATCGAAATGAGGAAGACCTCGCACTCGAATGGGAGGACTAAAAACCAAACGGAACAAAGAAATCCTTAACGTAACTAGAAAGGCAAATTCTCTGGAGCGCCGACCTATCGCTCATAGGTTTCCGACATGATGGTCCTTTACTGGGTGTATTAAAAAATATAAATCATTGCCAAAAGAATCAGAATCACAGTTATTCTAAGGTGAAATAAAAGTAGTCTGGTAATTTATAAAGTTTACTTGAACATTTGCTTGTAGCTCATTTCTTTTAGCATGTGTTTTTATTTGAACATTTAATTATCAATAATACACTGGTACCATCATGAGAGGGATATACCGGTTTTTTATCTAATACATTATCGTCTTCTGATATGTTAGCTAGGCTGATTTGTAATTTGTAACAAGCTGTTGTTTGTCAAGTTAAGTGGGCGATAAAATTTAGTCGTGTGGCGTATGCTAGGCCGGATAGTGGGATATATCAGCCCGGTTCCCTAAATCCTAGTAGTGAAGGTTTCTTGATAATTTATAGATGTATTTTTATTACTATATGACGTACATTCTATTAAATGGATTTTGGTTGATTATACCCACATACATAGATGTTTTTGAATAATATTTTAGGTGATGTGTTCCTAATCGATTTTATGTACAGTCGCCGTCAGATATATTGGAGCAGACAAAGTGACTGAATACTTCTGAACAGTTAAAATGTCAAAAAGTTCCATACACCACAAGTTACCAATAATATCTGAACATTCATTAGGTACTTCAGTAATATCTGAGTAGATGCCAATAATATCTGAACACTCGTAACGTCAGTATGTGTCACGCACGTTATGCGTTTCATTTAGCTACCTGTGTAGATGAGTGTTCAGATATTATTGGTTAGTTATGCGTATAGAAGTTGTTGACTAGCATCATAATATTGAAGAGTGAATGTTCAGATATTAATGGTAACATGTAGTGTATAGAACTTATTGACTGTTCAGAAGTATTTGGTCACTTGGTCTGCTCCGCTATATCTGACCGAGACTGTACATTTTGTAAATAGGTGCAGAGATGATTGTAATGTGTGTAAACAAAATGGTTATTAGAATTAATAAAAGGCCTGGCATTTTATTTATTTCACATTTTATGCTTAATATTCTCCATTCAGCAAACATACTCAACATTTAAAGTCTGTTAAAAACAAATGAAACACGACATAGCCTACATTGTTATTTTCTTTATTGAATAAATTACAAAAATCGTAATGTAAAATTCCATGGCAGTACATCTGCGTAGATATATTTTTAAACCATATTATACTAAAAACTTCCGACAGAAAGTACACCAATATCACTATTATATATATAGGTCTTCATTTGAGGTACGACACCGCCACTGAGATGCCATAATACAGGTAAATTATATGAGTATATATCTATATAACATTAACCTCACACTTAAGTAGGTACAATACTAAACACTGATTGGACACCTAATAAACATTAGACTATTATGTGATAAAACTATAAATAACATAGCAATTATTTTATCTATTACATTATTCCAAATACGAAGCCTCAAGGAGTTATTTTTAGAACAGAAATAAATAATATGGAAGTTTAGATTTTCATCCCTCATTTCATTGCCATAGAATTCAGATGAAATTCTTTAGCTAGATTGATGAGGTCGTAGTATGACATTTAGTGAATAATACGACACACATATGTATGTTTTTAGAATTTGTACTGAGCTAGGTAAGGCAAGAGGTCGCTTAAATCGACCAAGAAATCTGACATGTTGAAGCTTCGTATTTAGAACAAAATATGTACTGTTTATTCGAGACTGCAGCAAATCCGTGACGGTGCGTCCGTATGCCAGGCGTTTGTTCAATGTATAGAGGAATGCTTTAGAAGCTAAGTTCGTTTGAACAAGCGATCCAAACAAAAAATACGCGAAACAAGCCGCAGAACATTATATTTAACATATGCCTAAAACAGACTCCTCCTTTGTGAAATTATGACGATAAATGAGTAAAACATGCGGTGTCCTGTCAAGCTTTGATGAGATTAACTCTAAGCATATTGTTATGAGACAATATCACAAACAAGGAGCCGTAATTAACGTTTTTTATTAAAGATACGCGTGGGTTTTCGAAACCTCAGTAGAAAACCGTGTGTGACGCATTGAGATACAAGTTACAAGCATATGGGTTCGTTTCAACTGAGGCGGAGCTGGAAGAGGCTGCTTGGTCTAAAACTCCTTCAGGATCCGCTCCGACTAGCTCTGCTTCAGTGGACCCTAAGGCAGTGGCCTCACAGTGGGAGCCACTGTAGCGGTGGGAATTAATATATTCTCCCTGCTATGACTCAGGTAGAGGCCTAAAATGTACATAAGCCCAACAGCAGAAACAACTCTGTCACAAAAGTATCGTTCCAAAACATTCGACTCCTCGATAGTTACGTACGCTTACGAACCGTTTTCGAAGTCAAACCCATCCCCAATATTTAAAAAATAAGTACGCAACACTTTCTGACTCGTGCGTTAATGTATTGGAGAAAAAGAATATACAAAAATAGGACATTTAGTACTGTTTGTATGAGCAGTGCTAGCCAACTTGGTACTACACGCTCATGACTTTGACCCATATGTCGTGCACAATGTGCTGTCAACAGTACATAAATATATATAACTTGACACATTGACGGTTGTCAAATCGCAAAAAATGTATGGGATATGACAGATGTCAAATTGTCAGTTACTTTTAAAATTAAGTTGGTTTTGAGAGACTTGTGTTGTTTCTACTTTTGACCTTTTTAAACTTATGCTGAAATTAAAGCACTGACTGGTATATGTTAATATTGTACATATATTATGTATATAAACGCTAGTTTTACAGAGAAGGTAATATCAGAGATTAGAATCTGATCACACAATCTGCGGCCAAACATACATAGCCTAATAAGGTTTGGGTCAATCTTTGCTTAAGTTATTTAAAATGCAAGTTTCAATTTTATCTTTACAGAATCCAAGCATCATACAGTTATTAGATAGAAAAAGCTAGTTTCCGGGAGTTGGAAATTTAGCTCAGAAGTCAATACTATTTCATGAACACAGTGCTATTGATAGGGTCGTCCTTTTAAGATTTTCATCCAATAAGTAGTGTATGTGTGTGTCGATATTAAAACCATCGATAATTCGACAACACTAGACCAGACTAATATCCCAACCGTAATATTTCCGTTAAAATCCTCATACAATTGTATCATTAATATTTCATAACTGAATGTGAATTTACACTGTATTCACTTAATTTTGAGTTTCTGATTTGAGCCTTAGGTCAAAAGATGCCAGCATCTATTGTGTGTAAGTACCACGCAAGTCCTTTTAATTCTTAATTAAGTATTTCTGAATCATGTTCTAGAGTTTTGATTGTAGCAAGAACTTAATTTTCATTACTTTGGTACTTCATTTTCGAATACAGAGAACGATCGTATATTAAAAAATACAGTACGCGTTAAGCCTGGTTTATTCTGTATCCAAATCAAGATGGTTGATAATAGTTTATGGTCAGGTATCAAATAGTTTACAAAGTAGCGGATGTCACAACTGGATAAATTATGCAATCCGGACACTACAATTAACATATATTCATTTAGGCGAACTGAAAGCATACAGTTATCAGCTAAATCTTTGCTTAATGCCTTATTACAATGCATCTAGTTCAAAAATGTACATTGAAAATGAATTGGATTCTCAATTTCTGTGTGTATTACTCGTCTGAATTCTGTATGAGTATATATTCATGTCTGTATTTGTGTTTTTCAGTGTGTGTCTGGGTTGGTGTTTAGGTATAAAGCCGGAGAAACTTAATTCTGCATTAGTTATCGGATTAATGTGTCTGTGTGTGCGTGCGTTTATGAGTAGTGTTGCCGATCAAAAGTCGACTATCGATAGTTGACGTCATAGTCCTATCGATAGTGGGGCAACACTAGTGAGTGGGCTACACCGGAATTCTGTATTCGTACATCTGCATCCTCAGTTTAGTGAATAGCGATAAGGCCAGACTTAAACCACTTTTGCATCTTTGCGTAGTGACAAAACCAGAGAAATGTGGATTTTGTATTAGTTTACTGATATCCTGTGTGTGTGTATGTGTGTGTGTGTGTGTGCTAGCGTACGGCGATACGGCCGGAGAGCGTTCAGTGTTCGTATTCGCTCGCGGTCGTTTAGTGTATGGCGATGAGTCCGGACTCGAGCAGCTTCTGTATCTTGGCGGCGATGGCGGGGTTCTTGAGATGGTCCTGCAGCGCGTGCGGGTCGTCCTGCATCTGCTCGAGGATGCAGCGCATGGCGGGGTCGCGCAGGATCTGCTGCACCTCCGGGTCCGACATGGCGCGCGCGCGCACCTGCGGAGGGACGGTACACTATTAGGCCTAGCATACGAAACACGTTCTGTGTCTCGTATGAGACGACTGTATCTCAAGAACTGTAATAGCTAAATTCATTGTTATTATGGGTCTAAATATACTTAAAATACATTTATATACATATACAAGGAACAGTATAAGTATCTGTGAACTTTTTACCTTAGTTACATTCAATATCAATAATTTATTTAGCACAATTGACGACCTGAATTACAATGCTACTACTAAATGCTAACGAATCAAAGAATCACCTTAGATTTGGATTATTGTTAAATAAGTTACGATCAAATCCCTACTAATATTATAAATGCGAAAGTAACTCTGTCTGTCTGTGTGTCTGTTACGCTTTCCTGCTTAAACCCCTCAACCGATTTTGATGAAATTTGGTATAGGTATACGTTGAATCTCAAGAACGGACAAATTTCATGGAAAAATGTTTATTTTTGAAGTTAGAGATATGAAATTTGGCACAAATATAGCTCGAAACTTGGATTCAAATATAGACTACTTTTTGTTTCGAATATTAGGGGAGAAAGGGGTAAAACCGACCATGAAAGGATGAAGTCCACGCGAACGAAGTCGCGGGCACAGCTAGTATTATATAATTTTGTTCATTAACTGACAAAAAATCACTTACTGTTAATAGGAAAACCCGTTATTAGTCTTATAATATGTAATATGCATGGAAAAACATTTACAGTGTTAACACTGTTGATTTTCTGAATAAATAAATAATGCTTATTATAGCAAAATTAGCACCCGCCCTCGGCATGGTACGCGTGGAGTCTTTTCAAATTCCGATGGTGATAGATTTTTTAAATCATCACACCAGTTCTTGAGTTCATTTCAAATATACCCACAATAATATAAATCTTTCATCTTTTTAATATAAATCATACAAAAATAAGCCATACCTCCTCAGGATTAGAGCTGAGTTGCATGGTGCATGCGCGGTAGCCTTCTAGGGCCTCTGCATTATTGGGATCCAGCTCCAACGCCTTCTGATAAACGTTCAATGCCTTGGAGTGTTGTTGCATCCCCTGAAAATAGAATAATTCTTGTCTTTAAAACTCGTAAGACAGTATTACGATTGGGAAAGTCTATGCTTCTTCACTGTCAAACAATTTCGGTTATCATAATTGGCTACTTGACAGTTTTTGAAAAAGTATTGTAAAATGTGCGCCCGTTCATTTTATATCCCAAGCAATTCGATTTATCTGGAAATAATCTAAATAACCAGAGAAAAATAAGATTTTGTGTAACACATTTAAAAAGCGCGCAAAAACGCCTAGTCGCGTCGCTGTTGCAATTATGACGTCGACGTCGTTGACAACGAACCGATACGCATAGGAACGACTTAATTAAGATAAACGGAAAATGTTTCAATAAATTCTTTAAACGATTAGAGACACAATAATTCAATTTAATCGGTAAAATAATCATTGTTTCGCCACATTAAAATAAATAATTTTTGCCGACAGCTGTCATTTCCGTATTGCAATGGTGGTTTCCGTTTCGGTTCTTTTGTTCCACAGATACAAAAACTAAAATTTATTTTGCAAAAATAAAATACTACCTATGCTTTTAATTAAAAAGTAAAAATGTTAAATGATTACATAACTAATAAGCTAACATATCTAACACTTTTCATATTTTATTGTTAACACTGTCAAGTAGCCAATTGTGTTAAGTCTCCATTACTATGGAATGTAATCATCAGATCCTGGTCGCCTTATCCCATGGTAAAACATTATGATAATACCATTATTATCATCATAATATCTCCTAATATTAAAAAAAAAGAAAAATTAATCTCCCCTTGGAATTTCGAACCCACGACCTTCACGTACAGTGCGTGCTTGTCTTCCAACTAAGTTAACCGCAGGTTATCGAAGGCGGTGAAATTTTCTGTTTTATTGACCTATTAGACTTAAGTACTGTCCGCCATAATTATATGTTTAGAACTATTTTTTTTTTATATTGCACTTCAAGATTGACCTCATTTCGCCTGATGTTAAGTGGTAATGAGGTCCTAGCTTAAGGGTGACAAGTACAGCATAATAAATCTGTTACTGGACTTGTCACCCTTATCTTGAAGGCTTGACCTCTGCTTCTAATGTAGCACCCCCCAGGAGCTCTGGAAACCTTACTCACACGCAGGAACACAACAACACAGAAGTGATTGTTATTTGGCTGCGGTCTTCTGTAAGGTGGAGGTATTTCACCAGTCGGGCTGCTCCAGTTCGAGCGATAAATCGCTATGCCCTACCTCTCTTAATATACCTACTTATCAGAATATTATATGGAATATAAATATAATATTAATTGGAAGAGCAGCACACGCGATGCGTGAAGGTCGTGGGTTAGATTCCCACACCACAAGGGGAGATGATTTTTTTTTTAACATTTAAAGTTCGAAAGTGCGTCGTGAAGCACCAAAAAAAAAAAAATCGATTATAATATCTCCTTTCCAGCAAAAAAAAAATCAATCATCAATCTATTCCCTAGTTAAGATTTGATAACTTCATAGTTACGATTTCACAAATTAGCATTATATAACAATAATAATACCAGCCGAATTTATTAACTCATACTTCAACACAAATAACAATGGTGACACTATCAATTTTCTAGAAACATATGATAACTGTGGGAACATGGCCATAGGAAGTGAAAACAATATAGAGTACATATAATTGGCTACTTGACATTTTTTGAAAAAGTTTTGTAAAATGTACGCCCGTTTATTTCATATCCCAAACAATTCGATTTATCTGGAAAAATGTAAATAACCAGAGAAAAATAAGATTTTGTGTAACACATTTAAAAAGCGCGCAAAAACGCCAAGTCACGTCACTGTTGGAATTATGACGTCAATGTTCTAGACATCGAACCGATATGCATAGGAATGACTTAATTTACATAAACGGAAAATGTTTAAATAAATTCTTAATACGATTAGCGACACAATAATTCAATTTAATCAGTAAAATAGTCATCATTTCGCCACATCAAATTAAATAATTTTCGCCGACAGCTGTCATTTCCGAATTGCAATGGTGGTTTCCGTTTCGGTTCTTTTGTTCCACAGATAAAAAAAGTAAAATTTATTTTGCAATAATAAAATACTAACTTTGCTTTTAATTCAAAAAATAAAAATGTGAAATGATTAGTTAACTATTAAGCTAACATATCCAACACTTTTCATATTTTATTGTTAACACTGTCAAGTGGCCGATTGCTAGTTAATTTAGGTTTGTATACCAAACGTAAATAGCTGGATGTATAAATAATATCTATAATAAGTGACATAATATTTGGTTTATGGAAACCAGAATGAACGGTGTTACTAAAATATTTACAAAAATATGTATATTACCTAGATACAGATAAAAACCAAATGTTTGTTTTTTATTTTACCTAATAATATTTCTTAAAAGGCCTGTATCTAGTTTTTGTAATAACCAGCAACAAAGATAAGAAACCATTACATTTATAAATACAATAAAAATATAATAAACTAAACATAAAAAATAGTATATACTAAAATTAAAAATATAATTCAACTATTCTTATAAACACACAAGTTTTTAAGAATATAAAATGATGTCTGAACGTATGTATGTTGTAACGGTTGAAGTGTAGCAAAGGGTGTCTTAAGCGTTTGGGACTTACAAAATTTTCCACAAACAATATAAAACTGCGTAAGATTAAAATGTTTGTTTATTGCATATGGGAGCAGATGGGGATTATTTTAAGCTATTTTTAGACTTCTAACTTGTTCTCTCCAACTCACTATTTAATTGTCTAGTGGTAACTCCCATAGCACCCTTTGCTACACATTTTTTTTTTTTATATTGCACTTCAAGATTGACCTCATCCCACCTGATGTTAAGTGGTAATGAGGTCCTAACTTAAGGGCGAGTACAGCATAATAAATCTGTTACTGGACTTGTCGCCCTTACCTTGAAGGCTTGACCCCTGCTACTAACGTAGCACCCCCCAGGAGCTCTGGAAACCTTACTCACACGCAGGAACACAACAACACAGAAGTGATTGTTATTTGGCTGCGGTCTTCTGTAAGGTAGAGGTATTTCACCAGTCGAGCTGCTCCAGTTCGAGCGATAAATCGCTATACACTCTACCTCTCTTGAAATAACGCGAAAACAGCCAAGGGCAACACCTAGTAACACTTATATTTGTTTGTTCTATTTTAATCTTTAATTATTTAAACATATTGCTCACCTGCAGAATCTTCCCCTTTCTGATCCATCCTTTGATGAACTTAGGATCCAGCTTGCAGCACTGATCGCAGTCTTTGAGCCCCAAGTCGAAGGCAGCGAGCTTCGTATAACACGCAGCACGGTTCGAATACAATTTAGGATCGTCCGGATTACGCTTGATCGCCTCCGTGTAATGTTTCACAGCGTTGCTGTAGTCTCCTACAATTTTCAAAACAATCCATCATCCAGAACTTTCCTATAATTTATTGATTTTTAATTGGGTGTAATAAAGTGACAGATGTCGGCGCACGTTATTTTTTTAATGTTGCCAACTGGAGAGCAAAGTGTTGGGACGCGAACTATTATACCGATTTAATTTAATTAGCCCGTCCTCAAGGTCTTAAGCAACAGGCATTCGCAACGCGACTAAATTTTATAGAGCTTTTCAACGTCAAAATCGATTGAAGTCAGTGCGTCAGCTACTAATTGGCTAAATACGAGTGGAGCGTGCTATTAGCCAATCATCAGTATCAAAACTTTGGTCGTCTCATGAGAAATTTGACGTTTTGCGTATGCTAGGCCTGAAGGGAAGGGAGTATGCATTTTTCGGAGATCATTCGGAGATCGGAATTCAGATTAAATGTCGAATTACTCTGTGTTCTGCTATTAAACTTGATTTCAATTTAAACTTATCAAAATTATTTTCATGTCTTTATCAATTTCAGGCATACACATTTTCCCACGATATTTTCTAGCAACGGTAATATTAAACATTCAATGTTAAAAATTCCGTGTATTTCATTTAGGGTACATTCGTAACTCTAAATGAAATTTAATAATTAACCGAATTATGAATATATAAGGATACAACACTATTTATTATTTTCCTTTATGTGGTATCATTTCTAATGTCACTTTAGTAAACCTAAATAAAAATCAGAGTATAGATACATTTTTGCATAACATTGCTCTAACTACTTCAGACATTATTTAAAAAATATAGGTACCTACTCAGTTTCTCAAGATGCGCCACGCGAATAAATTAAGTATTAAAATCAATAAATTTCGAATTGAGACAGATGCTAATTGGCTGAAGATATGAATTCGGGACGCTATTAGCCAATCAATCGTATCGAAAATTTTGTCATGACGCATGCTAGTAGGCTCAATCCAGAAACTTAATTTTAAAACAAAATGACATAAAACCGCACTAACTTTGAACTAAAGGCGTAGTTTAAATATTTGAAAGAAATAAAAGGTTGATACAGCTGAAAAATTTCATCGCCTACGATAATTTGCGGTTAGCTTAGTTGGAAGAGCAGCAGGCGCGATATGTGAAGGTCGTGTGTTCGATTCCCACACCGCAAGGGGAGATAAAAAAATTCTGCTTTTTTAATATATTTAATGTTCGCTAGTGCGAATAAGCACTATAAAAATCAATAAAGGCATAGTAATAGATTATCATAAGCGAGATTCCTGACATGGGTCTGCTTCCAAAATTAGTAAATTTATAAACATTTTTGTCTAAATAACTGTCATTTCATAAGAATCTAGCTTGGCCTTCAGGCCAAGCTAGATTCGCTTAATTATAAAAGCTTATTAGCTTATTAGCTTTTAAGATATGGGTGCAAACTTCAGTTTGCACCCATATCTTAAAAGTAACATACGACCTCCGTAACCGAGAGGCGAGCGGGCCCGACTTTGGCGAGCGCCATCTCTGAGGTTCCGGGTTCGATCCCCGGTCGAGTCAATATGGGAAACGAACTTTTCCATATTGTCTCGGGTCTGGGTGTTGTGGTACCGTCGTTGTTTCTGATTTCTGTAACACAAGTGCTTAAGCTACTTACCACAGAATCAGAGCAATGTATGTGATGTTGTCCAATATTTATTATTATTATTATTGAACATACCTTTTTTGAAGTACTCATTGCCAAGTTCCTTCTCCTGCTCGGCTTTCACCGGGTCTATGTAAGCCTTCCTCTCCTCTTCAACTATTCTCTTCTCTACCTCACTGAGCAGAGTCTTGATCTCCGGTGTGCGATGCTCAGACATTGACTTCTCAAAGTATGTCTTCGCCAATTTCCATTGTTCCATCTTTTTATATGCGTTGCCTAAAAATTTACATTAATGAAAACTATTCCTAAAGACTAAAGAGGCCATGTTGGACCTAAATATTTGCATGTTCAGATTACTATTTATTGTGTATCAGTGGAATGAAATCAAAATCTGAAGCCAAGTCAAGCAAAAAGTGGTTAATGACATTTTTACCCCCCTATGACTTCCTGAAATATAAAGCGAGAAGCCTGAATTCTGAGTTATCAAGCAGGCATTGAACAAACACCGTATATTTAAAAATTCGTTAAATTTGAACCTGTGGTTTAAGAATTATAATGCATGCTTCATAATTTTGTTCCTCACTGAACAATCATAAAAATTCTAAGGCACTTCTAACAGACATAGAAGAATCATGGAACAATTACATTTCTCTTTATGTAGTTTTCTAGATACATCAACTGCATAAATAACCTTGAAAATCGTTGACTATTACTAATTTCACTTACTAAATTGTCACTTACCAATTCTTGTAAACGCCTTTGCTATTAATTTAAAGTCAGCTCTATTCTCCCTACCAATATCAATTGCTTTCTCGCATTCTTTGATACACTTCTCATATTCTTTTTGTTCAAAGTAAACAGCAGCCATGTTTGTATAGAATGTAATGTCTGTAGGATCATGCTCTATCGCTTTTTGGTAGTGCTTTAAGGCATTGTCTAAATCTTTCTTCTTATAATACTCATTGCCTTGATCTTTTTCTATTAACGCTAACCTACGGTTCTCGGGTAAGTCATCATATTTTGGTTTCTGGGGCTCTTCTTTCTTTGGTTCTGCTTGGGGCTTCTTTTCCGGAGCCGGGGCTGGAGGATCTACATCCATATCTGTTGGGCCTAGGTTGATACCGAGCATCACACTGATTGTTGTCAGGATCCGTTTGTCTGTCCTGGTGTCTAAATTTTGCAGGTTGAATGGGTTAACTGCAAGTTTCTGTAAATTAAAAACAATTCATTTATTATTAGACATGAGGTAGGGTTTAGTGGAAGCAGCTAGAGGAAGTCTTTGGCTAGAGTCATATTGAATTGCTAGTCATACTTTAAGACCTTATTAGCTGCCTTAGAGTGTCTGAAAGTGTTTAGTTAGTGGTCTAACTTGCAATTCAGTGTAAAAAGGTCAATAATAATTATAAATAACATATAATCCTCCTCTTATATAAACAACTTCACAATGTGAAATGCATGTTATGTCTTCCTACATATATTTAAATACAAAAAGCAATAACATACTTTACATGTAGAAAAGCAAGAAACTCCCAGCCAACCGAAGCTTATTTACAATCAACTGGACAGAAAGACATGACCTATCACTTTAATCCATCTAGAATAAAGTGATAGGATAGGATAACTTAGTTTTGATAGGTGTTTAATCCATAAATATTCCAGTATCTGAATATGTTGAGAATATAACAAATATATTATTTGTGCTGATCCATAAAAGGTATGTAATCAAAAGACTTATATTTGATCAATTAAAGTTGGAACAGATCACTAAGTAAAAATCCTGCAACAACCCAGATCCAGAGATAGAAAACCTCAACTTTTATCATAAGTTTTGTTTGGAACCATCAATAAAATAATAAAAAGAGTGTTGAGAGCATGCTTGAAGAAGTTATGAAAAGAAAATCGAACTCATATTTGAGTTTAGTGTTTACAAGGTGGTAACTTAAAATTAGATAACTAAATACCCTAAAGTAAGGGCACTGGAAGTAGAGAGAGGACCTATCTTCATAATTTTATTATTTTATTTAAAAACTTTATTGCACAAATAGGTACAACAGGTGGACTTAATGCTAGGGGCATTCTCTACCAGTCAACCCTTGGGTCATGCAGATAGTTTGTATATGGGTGCGGTAACATGGGAGAAAAAAAAAATCATTTTAAACAACAACAAATTAAGCATTAAAAATAACATTACATAATATAAAACATTAATAATAATTTTCAGAGTAACTACGTATGTCCTGCCATGGCAGTAAGTTTTATTCACTAAGATTCACACAATTCAAGTTTCTATTGTATTCAAATTCAACATGTAAATTATAAGCTACTTTTGATTCAGACAATGTTAATGAAGTTTCAGCCAACAGCTACAGCAAATAATGTGATTACAGTCATTTCAATCAAGCTTTTATAATAATTTGAACCTTACTTCCCAGAACGAAGGTTCAAAACCTATGAAAAATTTAAACATGATCTGCCATTTAAAGAGTTATACGACAGACAGATGGACGCCAACCCCCCAGAGACTATTTCACAAGATAGCTGCTTCATAACGCATTTTAACATGACCTCTTCAAGTAGAAAAAACTGAAATAGTTTAAAAATAAAAGGTAACACGCCTGTACCAAGGCTAATGATAACATCTGATAATAGGTTGGTTCACTGAACTCATAAAACTTCAATTAAAATATAATGTTAAGATTCTTACCTCAACAATTTTCACGTATTCAGGGTCTTTCAACCACTCTCTGGTCTGTGGGTTAGCATGGAGCTTAGCAAACAACTGTTCAGTCTCATATTTAGCCTCCTCCTCTTGTTTCCTGACTTCAGCCAAACCTGCTGCCAGCTGCTGGTTCGACGGGTCCAGCTGCAAGCCTGTTTCATATGCTGCAATCGCTTCTGCGTGCTTCCCTAAGAAAGCCAAGGCACTTCCCTTTCTAGAATACCCTTTACTCCAAGTAGGATTAATTGCTACTGTCTTCTCAGCATCTTCCAACGCAGCTGCGTAGTTACCAGCCTTAGCGTGAGCAGCCGAACGATTGCTGAACAAAACGTGGTTCTGAGGGTCCAAAGCTATGGCTTCGGTGTAGTTCTTCACTGCATCGTCATAATTCCCTGACGAGAGCGCTGCGTTACCCTTTTCCTTCAACTGGTTGACCTAAAAACCAAACAGGATGCCATAAAAATTGATTTCTTTATAAATTTCTATTGTGAATCACGTCGGTATAACCTCTTACCTGATCCATGATTTACACCAAATAGATTGAATTAAAACTCAGATGCTAACACGTTTCCAAAAAATCTGTAATTCACTTTGCACGACTATTAAAAATCAGTTTAACTTTTTTTCTTTGCTCATTGAACACAAGCCGCAGAAAATCTCGAAATGACACTTCAATTTCGAGAAAATTCTCGCTCACCAAAATGCGATACTTGTTCAACGTTCCGTTTTACAAATCTAAATCATTTAGTTCGTGTGATGCCAAAGTGAAATCAGATTGCTTGTAACGGAGTAAAGCTTATTTTTATAAATTATTCAATTAATCTCTAAAGCTTAATAAACAAATATTCACTATAAAAATATGAATACGCTCAAAAGCTTACAAAAAGCAAATTGTGTTGTGAAAGAACTTTGTCTCTTAAAAAATATTAAAGTATTGTATGTAAAATATTTTGTTAACTCTGAAAGGTTCAACAAGTTTCAAATAATTTATAAAATATTTGTATGTATGGATATTAAATAATTAAATTCTTTGTCATGTATATTTTTTGAAATAAATCCAGAATCGAATTAATTGTTTGAGCATGTACAACACTAGCTGTAATTTTTTAAGTTATCTGTTGTTGACAGAAAAAATCAAAAATGTCCCTTGTCTTTGCCGTTTGACAATTTATTTTTCATTTTTTAACAGTTTTGTGGCTTTAAGATTTATTTCTTCTTTAATGGTGTTATTTTTTGGAGTTTTAGCCATAATAAAGTAAAACGACAACAAATATCCGTGTAATACATGCATGTGAAAAAAATAACATTTTGATTTGTTGAACGGATGGACGCTTGTGTCACGCCAATCGCTATTTTGCAGTCGTAATTGGATCGTGAACGTTGTGGGGAATACCAAGTGCTACTTTTAATCGATGGGCGATTGAGCGCTTCCGCGGTGTAATTATTGACGGGTTCGTGTTCCCGCGATTCTCGGTGACTCATTGGCAGATAATTTGTAACCATGGACACCGACGATGGGGAATCATCAAGCAGCGGCCCCATGTCCAGCCTGAACAGCCTATTTTCATTCACAAGTCCCGCTGTTAAAAAGCTTTTAGGTTGGAAACAGGTCAGTAGAAAATATCATAATTAACCTGTCTTTGGAGTTTGGTCTTGGTATGAATCCTAACATAGCCGGGTATTTTCTTGATGAACAATCTGAAACATCTTAATTCGTCTTAATTTCTTCTTCATACATCAAATAGTTTGTACTGACTGGACTTGGTCTGGGCAGATTAGTAAATTTTGTATTCTGAGACATCTACTAATGTTTGTACATGGTAAAAAAGCTTGCTATAATTCATCTATTTGGATGAAATAAATAAATAAAATATTTTGATTTCAATTTTACTTCTTTCTCATGTCTGGTTTTGATTATGGGTACCTAGTTTCTGAATGAATGACTTGATTGAGAAACTTCACCTAACTAGTCCATTTGCATCTTGTTTCCTTCACTCTATGTCAGATTTGTTCCATAATAAGAGTATAAAGCATATGGATACTATGTGAATGAAAATTATTTTTCAATTTTATGTTTTCTCATTTAAACATCGATTTTGTAGTATTTTTTTATATAAGTAGGTAAATGCATCTGAAACTGTGTGTAATGTAGTTATTTTTAAGTATTATAATAGAACTGATGTGTAGGAATGATGCCTCAGTAATTAACAATGAAGTATTCTATTCTAATTATTCTCAGTTAGATGTCCAAAATATGGTGAAAATATTTTTTTTTACTTCAATAGATAAAAAAATTATATGATAGAACACATCAAAGTTCAGTGGATCCTGTGGAGAAATGTTGCATTAAATTTTATCTCGGTAGTATCTAGGTGTGTGACACTTCTGCACTCCTCTGCAAATTTCATAAAGATGATATGATTTTGCAACCATCATCAACAGTGCAGTAGGAAAAAAAGCAATGTTTCTTAATGAATTTTGCATTACATGATTAAAGAAAAATCTAATGTCATACTTTTTGGTAATCTACTGATGAATTAAACATTAAATTAAAACTTTTCTATTGAAATAATAACTCTGTTTATGGTAAGCATGTATTGGAAACAACCACTGTCAATTCTTTGAAACTTAGCTCTGTGGACATCCCAATTTTTAACCTAAATTTAAGGTATATTACTCCCAGTA
This sequence comes from Glyphodes pyloalis, assembly GCA_037074685.1. Classification (NCBI taxonomy): domain Eukaryota; kingdom Metazoa; phylum Arthropoda; class Insecta; order Lepidoptera; family Crambidae; genus Glyphodes; species Glyphodes pyloalis. The sequence continues at coordinate 1,487,977 of JAYKKO010000003.1, read as the reverse complement.
GGCACAGTCCCTGAGTGTGGGTGCCCTATTTAACCAGTTTTAAAATATCAGAAGCAATTCCATAACTATGTAATGTTAATGCATAGTTGATTCCGTCGTTTTGGAGTTGAGTGACGCACGTTTGTTTATCGGTTCTTAGTGTTCCTTTGACAATTACGTGTTTTTTTCGCCTTTTTTGAGTGTCTATCATTTAGTTCTTGTATGTTTTGGTATTGGGTAAGTTAAAACCAACTAACATTCCTTTTAAATATTATTTATTCAGTGTATTATATATCTAACCTCACTTTTCCTTCGAGTGCTTAAAGAAATGGATATCCCTCCTGATCCACCAGACCCTCCTGACGGGTCGCAAGATATTTTCGCGAGTCAATGCAGCAAACCAGCTACAGAGACTCGAAAACATAAGCTCTCTTCTTCGGCTTCTGGTGCTAAGGGCAACCCGGATAAGCGACAAAGAAATGTTGATGACTCAGAATCCTCATCTGTCTCCTTACAGACACTGTATACTCATCCGAGTTTCACAGAGTCACGGATTTATGGTGAAAATGACACTGGTCCGTTTTTAGTTCATGTTTCACGCACTGAACCCCATCCTGCCGCAGGTACCACTATCCGGGCAATCAAATTCGGCCAGCTGATATACAAGAACAGCATCAAAAATATTTGTAAAGACGGGATTAAAAACATTGGTCGTAACCGCATTTCTATTGAATTTAAAACCGGTACTGACGCAAACAACTTTGTCTCTTCCCATTTTCTTTCAGAAAATAAATACAGCGCAATAATTCCCACATATAATGTTACTCGCATGGGTATAGTAAGAGGTGTACCTGTGGACTTATCCCTGGATGAGTTCATAGAGTCTGTGGAATTACCATCAAACTGTGGTATTATACTTAAGGCACGAAGACTGAACAGGAAAAATATTGTTAGTGACAACATAAATTGGACGCCGACTCAAACTGTGGTTTTAACTTTCTCTGGACAGGTTTTGCCAGAAAAAGTGTATAGTTTCCATACTTCACTACCTGTTCAAACATACCAACTACCAACGATCCAATGCCATAACTGCTGTAGATTTGGACATGTCAAAACTCAGTGCCGGTCGCAACCCCTTTGCTACCGCTGTGCTAAGGACCATACTGGAGATACATGTAATATCTCAGAAACAGCAGCTACTTGTCCTCTATGCAATGGAAGACATTTTGCAACCACTGGATCATGCCCGGAACAATCCAGACAAAAAAAAATTAAATTAATGATGTCACAAGAAAGCATCTCCTACTTTGAGGCATCTTCCCGTGTTCCGAATGTCAACCGACCATATAGCGAAGCTGCCAAAGACTTTGTTCCTTCTCAACCCATGTCTCCCCACACTTCACCTCGTTCATCCCCTCACACCTCCCCCGCCATGTCCCAATCTTACCGCCGCACCGTTATCTCCACCCCGCGAGTGAGGTCCCCCCTCGCCAAAGGTTATGACAAGCAAGCTCACCAAGCGATTGTTAGTACCCCGCGTTCTTCCCTCCCCAATGGTTGTGCCCTTCCTAACCCATACGAAGTCTCTCCCTCACTAAGTGGAGATGACAAAATTATAGAAACCTTACTCAGTTCCGTCTTCCACATCCTATCGAAATTTAGTGATGCCATACCGCCCAACGTCGCCTTTTATCTTTCAAGACTAGTTAATTTAATTCCTCCCGAAGCTCTCAATCAAAATGGCAAAGATGGAGACTTTTCAGTTCCTTCAATGGAATTGTAAAAGTATTCGTCATAAAAAGAGCGAGATTATGTACATTTTTAACAAATACTCTGTGACCGTCGCTGCCATCTCTGAGACATGGCTGGTCCCAGACTCACGTTTTCGGGTTTCTGGCTATGCTTGTCTCAGGAATGACAGAGATGATGGTTACGGAGGTTGCTCTCTCTTGATAAAAAAAAACTTTGTATATAATTCCCTGAGTATCCCTTCTCACAGTCCAACTTTCAATGTTGTGGCTGCTAGAGTGGCGGATATCTCCTTTGTATCTATTTATATTCCTCACCCCTCTTCCTCTATTATTCCTGAGCTTCACCTCATTTTTTCTTCTCTCCCTTCCCCTATCTTCCTTCTTGGGGATTTTAATGCCCACCATACTGCTTGGGGATCTCACTCCTGCGATTCTTTTGGCGTTCTTTTAATGGACCTTTTTGAAGATCTTAACTTATGTGTTCTTAACGACGGCTCCCCCACGAGATTAGTTCCCCCTTCCCAAGACCCCCGGTCGGTAGTTGACCTTACTGCTTGTTCCCCTAACCTTGCATCCCTTTGCTCATGGACGGTTCTTGGACAGTCCTACGGTAGTGACCATTTCCCCACCATCACTTCTAAACCTCTCTCTGTTACCCCTTTGATTTCCCCACCCCCTCTCCTCAGATACAAGATCCAGGAAGCAGACTGGTCCAAGTATTCTAGCCATGTTGATCGTTTATGTAGCTCCTCCTTTAATGCCTCAACTCCTCTTGAGGATAGTTATTCATTATTCATAGAGGCGCTAACATCTGCCGCTGATGCGTGCATCCCTTTAAAGAAACCTAACCGAAGAGGCCTCGCTCCCCCCCCTTGGTGGGACTCTGAATGCTTAAGGATGGTTAAACTCCGGAGGGAAGCCGAAAAAAAGTATAAATCGAATATGGATATGAATAACTATCTTCAATATAAACAAGTTGCAGCCCGCACTAAACGTACCCTGGCCAGCAAAAAAAGGAAAGGCTGGTTAAAATTCTGTGGGAACCTCTCGCCTAGAACTCCACCTTCGATGGTTTGGAAAAGCGTTAGGCGTTTCCGCGGGTCCTTTATTGGGCCGTCCCCTTCCACAAATGACTCATCAGAATGGCTAGAAGAATTCGCAAATAAACTATCCCCACCTACAGTACCCTATGAAAATTGCTTCCCCTCCACTTATCCTGAACTAGTTTCCAATGACAGATTCGACCG